>CM061132.1:129865734-132265734 GCA_030789695.1 Scilla litardierei | reverse complement strand
ATTCATTGAGTGTGAAGCCTTCCAAGCCAAGTGCTTGATTCTAGGTCACCAACATCCCCAAAGCTCTCCATTGCTGATCTACATCTTGGAGCTAGGGTTTGGTGCCACTTCTTCCTCAAAATCATCCTTGCCCTAATTCATAAGCAATACTCAAGGCATAGGTATTTTGTTCGGTAAGAAGTTTTCTTATTTCATTTCATATTTGAATTGTAAGTTTCACTCTCGGTTGTGAGAGTGTGGTTGTGATCCCGGGTTGTGGGAGTCACAAATTACATTTTGTATGATTTGACTTGTGGAGGATTTTCACAAGTATTTCATAGTGGAAATCTGGAGTTAGGGTTTCTAACTCAAGTATCCGGAGGGGATCCGGGTGGTTGGGACGTAGGATCACCGGGAACAAGTCGAAGAGACTTGGGTGGATCCGAACCCAGTAACATCTATTGTTAGCATTGTTAATTTTGTTGTTGTCTTCAATTTAATCTTCCGCAAATTGATTTGGTAGTTGTTTGCACTATAATTAGGAATTATACTCCTTCTTATTTTTAAAGTACTATTCACCCCCCCTCTAGTACTTGTGCAGTAGCTTGTAGGGCATTACACGAACCGTTTAAGACTTAAGTTTCTATTCGGTCACTTACTACTTATAATCGAGATCTTATCTGAATACGTAAGGACCTAACTATAAGTCTATGGACATTATCTAAGTATATTATTCCTTTAATCATATACTTAGGATAATGGATACCATATTATATTTTAACAAGACGTATACTTAGGATAAATCGCCTTATGTGCATATATCCTCCTACATCTCCCACTTGCACTTAGGCTATTTATCACGGTATCTCATACCGTTATAGCATATCAGTCACATTGGACTGCATATGCCAATCATAAGAGTGGATTTACTAACGAGTACCTATAATGCATTTTAATGGATTTTTATTCATACATCTTTTGATCACACAAGGTTGATCCTCGAAAACTGATTTGGATCAATTTTCCTTTCTTTGTATAGCTAACTATTAGCTCATACAATCTTGATGTATGGTCTAATTTTTCAATAAGTCAACCTTGGCTCATTCCAATTATTTTGTGTCAATATGTCAATTACATAAGTGACACCTTAAGTCTCTATATATTCGATTAAATCAAAACTAGTTTGATTTAATGTCACATATAGATGATTCAAATTTGTTGGAAACCTTTTTACTTAGTCCGAGAAACCGGAGCTAAGTGTATGAGCTAGCTCACAATGACTTTAAGAACTATCTGGTTAAATACTTCTACTATATATCTAAATCATATTTAGAATATACTTTAAGTATAACCATTTAGAAGTGCTTAGATGGAACGTACCAGTGTTAGGTTGGGTTTGACGAATGAGTCATATCAAGATCGGTTTAAGGAATCTTGATATTGACTTACTCAGCCAAACGTCCTACTTAGTACTTTTCCCTTAACTACATTTAATAATAACTCTTAAGAATCAAATTAGTTTGAATTAAGAATAAATCTTAATATGCGTATAATTGTGATCAAATACAATTATACGCTCCTGGAACTTATATTTAACTATTGTCTGGCTATAAAATTAAGTCAGCTCCAAACAATCAACTTATTCAGAAGCTCTGCATGTCACCTCGAGAATTAATGCAACTAGCTCAGATAGCCACATTCACAGAAATTTAAGCCATTTGCAACAAATCACAATTTCCAAAAGGAGCACATTAGTCGAGACATTTAATAAAAGTAATGGATTCATAAAAATGAATCATAATGTGTTTATCATATGGATTTAATATAGAAAAGCGGCCACCTGATCCAATGGATCAGGTGGCAAGATACAAAAAAAGTGGATAGTACAAGTCCCCACATGGGCTTGTACTCGTTGGGGCCCACCCCTTTGTGTCTTGCACCTGATCCTTTAGATCAGGTGTCACCTGCTCTACATTAATCCCTTATCATAATAAACCTTGAGCGTTAAACAATCAATCATTGTTTTAACTGAAGGAATGATACATTTTATTCATAAAAGGAAATAGGTATCAGTTCCTTCTTCTTCACGTCTCTTGAAGTCCTCACACGGCCCCAACAACAACGATTGCTTAGATACTGACCGTCCTAGGAACTTCTTCCATACTCTGTTGAGTATTGGTGTTTCATACCAATCTTATTTTGATGATGATCACAACATTATGTTGTTGCTAATGAATCTCATGTTTTAGTCTCTCAGTTTATTTCAAGGATATCTTTCTTGGAGACTAATCACTTGGTGTAAGGATGGACATCTTGTGAAGAAGGGCCAATGTTTGGACTCAAGGAGTGCCAAAGCTTGGAGATGATGGAGAGCAATCAAGGCATCATAGATTGAAGACTTAGACTCTTAAGAAAGCATTGTAATCCATGTAATTTACTTTATTGCTTTCACTCTCTTTTTGAGTCTAGTGTTGATGTAATGCCTTGCTAGATGGGTTGCTCATTCATGCACATGCATTTAACCATCTTAGTGAACTTTAGGATTATCATAGAATCCAACCCAATAGGTTCACTCTTTTCGTCAGTCATCTGATGAGGGAAACACAGTCGACTGAGTGATTTCCAGTCGCCTGTAGATCCTTCTACAGTCGCCTGATATGCACTGCTCAAGTCAACATTTCTATTGACTCAAACTTGAGCTTTACACACAGTCGCCTGTCAATCAGTTCCCAGTCTCCTGTATATTTACAGTCGCCTGAGAATTGGTCAACAGTCACCTGTCTAGCGTAAGTGCAATCTCTGCATCTCTCTGTCTTCTCTCCATACTTTACATTAGTCGACTGATGAAGAATGTACAGTCGCCTGACTATTTGACAGTCGACTGTAGTTTTTACATCAGTCGCCTGTGCGTAGAATTGGAGAAAGAGTGCAGCTCTCTGTTTCGATCCATCCCCTGCAGCAGTCGTCTGCTGAAGGATTAACAGGCGCCTGTCCTGTTTGTCAGTCGACTGTATTGACTTCGTTAGTCGACTGTCCTGGGTCAGATTATAGCCGTTGGATATTTTCTAGCCGTTGATCAGTCGACTGTCTTATGATCATCAGTCGACTGTTCCTGTCGTTTTCACCCAGTTTCTAGCCGTTGCAGATTTGATTATTTGGCTGTTTCTTTGGGTTTTGGGGCTTGATATAGGACTCCTATATATATGAGTGTGCTGCCTTTCTTGAGAACTCTTGACAACATTTGATAAACTCTTGACTCTATAGAAAATCTCAAGAGATCAATAAGCCACTCTCAAGCTCCCTCATTTCCCTCTATTGAGCATTAATCTTTCTTCATGCATTGAAGTCCAGCTCAAGGGAAATCATCCAAGTGCTTTCAAGCATATTCCAACACTTGGAGATCCTCTTCCATGCTTTGCATTCATTCATGAGTAAGCATCTCAAGGCATAGGTAAGAGTATTTACTTTACAGGGTGTAAACTGTTTTCCTATTTCTCTTTATGTGATTAGGACACTCTCTTTGTGGGAGTTTCTCTCTTCGTGGGAGGTTGTCTCTTTGTGGGACTAGGGAATTCTCTTTGTGGGAATTAACTCTCTTTGTGGGAGTTCTAGTGTCCTAGTGTAGGGCTAACCCTAATTCTCTGAGTGGGAGTTAGTGATTCTCTGTGTGGGAGTCTTGATCCTTGTGTAGGATTGGTTGGGTCCTTGTGTAGGGCATAAATCCTCTTTGTGGGGTATCTCCTTGTGAGATTTGTATTCACTTCTCTGTGTGGGAATATAGTGAATATTGGTGTGGTTGGATGTACCCAAGTTTGGGGAACCAGGGTAAAACTTTGTGTTTGCATTTGGATTGATTGTGCCATTTAATTCCTCTTGCATTTATAATTCCGCATTTGCAAGTTAAATTTTATTTGGACAATTTTATTGCCTTTACACTATTCACCCCCCCTCTAGTGTGTGTTGTTAGTATTGCAAGGGTTAGACGATCCCTACAATTGGTATTAGAGCGAGGTTAAAGCATACTGCAACTATGGCATTCAGCGCTACTTCTGCACCTCATGAAGAAGGTCTTTCTACCGTTCGACCCCCGCTCTTCAACGGAACCAACTACCCGAGTTGGAAGACCATGATGATGGTCTACTTAAAGAGTCACGACCTTTGGGACATAACAGAGTCACCCTTCGAGGAGCCTTCTACTCCCATGGCCTTGAGAACTAAAGCGGAGAAGGACTTGATTAAAGTCAATGCTAGGGCTATGTGTGTTCTTCATTGCGCCCTCACTCCGGATGAGTTCGATCGCATCTCCATGTGCAAATCGGCCAACAGTATTTGGCATACTTTGGAGATCTCTCATGAAGTGCTACTTCAACATAAGGAAGAGATTCAGTCAACCAATCCCGAGAAGGAAAAGGGCGTTGATCTGCATGGTGAGAAGGAGTCTTTCAAGTGGAAAAAGAAGTTCCAACGAGAAGCTCCAAGTGATAAAGAAGAAATTCTTAGTGACAATGACTACATCAAGCTTGCCAAGCAATTCAAAAATTTCAAGGCATTCCTCAAGGATAACCAAGGTATGTCTTCATCAAAGTTTGCCTCACAGTCTAATAAATTGGTGTGTTTCAACTGCAGTGGAATAGGTCATGTGGCTACCAAATGTCCTTCCAAACCCAACATAGATTCCTATAAGGGTAAAGGGAAGAAACATTGGAAAGCCAAGTCCGAGGTCAAGAACCAAAAGAAGGGACTCATCGGCACATTTGATGATTCCGATAGGGACACATCTAATGATGAAGAAGAGGATGACAAGGAGGACGATCAAAGGTGTTTTATTGCCTTTGATGTTTCTTCATCGACTTCATCTAACTCTAGAGATGAAGAGATAGAGACATGGCTCAACTCCAAAGAGGAAAGTTGCTTCATGGCTAATGGGGAATAGTCTTCGTCAAGCTCAAGCGAGGAGGAATGTGATGAAGAAACCGATGAGGAAAAGCCATCCTATGAGGAGCTTGAATACCGCCTAAGTGTGGCCTCCAATTTGGCAAGTAAGTGCA
The DNA here is from genome assembly GCA_030789695.1 of Scilla litardierei. Taxonomy (NCBI): domain Eukaryota; kingdom Viridiplantae; phylum Streptophyta; class Magnoliopsida; order Asparagales; family Asparagaceae; genus Scilla; species Scilla litardierei. The sequence goes on along the minus strand of CM061132.1, from coordinate 132,260,707 downwards.
TCGATTCATATGATAAAATGAAAGCTAAACTTGATAATGCTATGAGTAGGGTGCATGCGTTAGAATCATCTAGAGTAAATATTCATGATGAAAGGCATGTTTATAACACTTGTGAGAGAGATACACTTCTCTCTCAAGTTAAGGAATTGAGCACTTTTAATGAAAATCTCATAGCTCAAAACCTTAGCTTAGATGCTCACATTCAACAACTTACGTTGAAATGTGAAGAGGAATCCCGGAAGCTCATAAGCTTTGTGTATTCTAGGGATTCACTCCACGATTTGTTGGAAAAACAACATCCGGCAAATCATAGAGGAGGTTTGGGTTATGTTCAAAATGTGGTTCCCAAACCCAACTCTAATTCTTCTTTTGGTGCAAATTCAAGAAATATTGCTAAAGCACCTAAGAAGAATCACCATGCTTTCTTGTATAGCAATAACACCAACAAGAAGCATGTAGATCACAAGGTGGTGAGGAAGAATGAAGAATCTTTATTTTTTTTGCTAAGAAGCAAAATCCTCATTCTTTGCATGCTAAGAAATTTGTTTCTACACCTAAGCATGCCACATCCTTCCCTCTTGCAAAGGCAAAACCATTGCCTAGGAAGTCCTTGAGTTTATGGATTCACACTAAGGCTAGTGTGCAAGAGAGAGATAGCTACATCAACTCTCTAGTTAGGGATGTGATCACCTCATGTGATTATGTTAGGAAATCAAACTCCTCTTGGGTTTGTTTATCTAATGTTTAGGTTCCTCACACATTTGCATATTGCATGGGTATTGTGCTTCTATGTTTATTTTAAGCATACCCATTGATTGTGTGTGTTTCATGATTTTGAAAATATTTTTCAAATTTATTTCTTTTCATGAAAATTGGGACCTTGGGGTTTATTGACATGCATGCATGATCCATGTGTTGAATATTGGACTCCCCGGATTTGGTTTTGATGATGAGCAAACATAAATAATCCATGAACTAACAATTTGTGAGCGCAGTATTGGAGATCGCCGCCAATTTCATGAGAACATTCAAAGCGACATCTCAACACTTCCCAAAGCTCGTATTCATGCCTAAAGCTTCGTTGAAGCTCTTGCGACGTTTTGGAAGATATGAAGATTCAATCGAAGCTCTCAAAGACCGTTTATTAAGGTTTTATTTATAGTCTTTTAGCTTCGATATATAGAATGTTAAGCCTTGAGTATATCTTACGTTTCTATCTTCATTACGCTCATTTCGTAGCTCTAGGATCCTTGCACAAGTTCATTCTAACTTCCTCGAAGCGTCGCGCTTCGATTCGGACTTGTTTGTGCATGTTAGTTGGTACACGAACAAGTACTGACCGACTAGATGGTGATCTAGTCGGTCGGCAACTGTTCTTGGACCGACTAGTTTGATTCCTTAATTTCTTGGACTTTACTGTTTACAGTTAGTCGGTCTACGTTGACTCACCGACCGACTAGTTTGTGAACTAGTCGGTCAGTGATGCTTCTTTGACCGACTAGTTGTGACTTACTGTTCATGCTAAATTTCTCCTAAGCTACTGTTTATCGTTAGTCGGTCTAAGAACGTTTGGTGACCGACTAGTTGACAATTTAGTCGGTCAACTTTTGTTCTTGGACCGACTAAGTCACTTTGTACTCAGACTAATTCTTTTTGCTCTTAGTCGGTCTACGTTCATTGGCTGACCGACTAGTTGTGAAACTAGTCGGTCAGACAGTCTTCTTGGACCGACTAGATTTCTAGGTCTGAAATTCTATCTCTTCTCAGATCTACTCTTAGTCGGTCCACGTTGTTTGACTGACCGACTAGTTGATGAACTAGTCGGTCAGTGACTGTTCTTTGACCGACTAATTCTCACAGATTTCTATCCGTTGGTGAATGACCTAACTTGTTTTTATGGGACCCTATAAATACGAACCTAGGTCATTTCTATCTAGGTTAGAGCTTCCATTCAGAGATTCATTGAGTTCTAAAGAGATAGCCATTCTCACTCTAATCTAAAGCTCTCTTCCTCACAAGAAACCCATTCTCTCTCATTTCTAGATCTAGAGAGAAGCTTGTTCTTGGTGAGCTCTTCAAGCTATTGCTTGATCCAAGTCTCCAACTCATTCCTAGGCACCGATTGCTGGTCATTTCCTTGGTGCTAGGTCTTGGTGACTTCATCTTCCTCAAATCCTTCATTTCACCATTTGGGTAAGAAAAACTCAAGGTATATGATTTTGTGGTAAGATTTGTTTATTTCAATATAACTCATTTATATTGCTTGTGATTCTCTCGGTTGTGAGAGAAGGTTGTGATCCCGGGTTGTGGGATTCACGTTTGCTATTGCATGTATGATTTGATCTTGTGAAGGTTTTTCACAAGATATTCATAGTGGAAATCTTGAGTTAGGGTTTCTAACTCAAGTATCCGGAGGGGATCCGGGTGGTTGGGACGTAGGATCACCGGGAACAAGTCGGGGAGACTTGGGTGGATCCGAACCCATTAACATCATTTGTTTGCATTGTTAATTTTGTGTTGTCATTCAATTTAAGCTTCCGCAAATTGATTTGGTAGTTGTTTGCAATTTAATTTGGAATTATACTCCTTATTATTTTAAAGTACTATTCACCCCCCCTCTAGTACTTGTGCAGTAGCTGGTAGGGCATTACACCATGTGTATGTCAAAGGGGGAGTTAATATATTATATGTTTAAATTATTTTAAGACATATTTTAACTCTCATTTCGGAGGTTATTTGAGACCATTATTTATATTTGGTTATTTTGGGTCTCAAACCAAACCTCTTGCTTATTGCCAACTTGTTTCATATCTTATTTTTTTTGGCAATATCCGTGTGTATCTTTGAAGCTTGATTTTTCCATATCTATTTCTTTGATACACTTTAGGCCCATGGCTCCATTAATTAAATGGTATTAGATCCTAGAAGTCAAAAGTTGACCATTTCTATGATCTAGGGGGAGCATGGGATAGTGAATTGATACCCACTAAATTTTCAAATTTGGTATCATACATATCTTTCGTTTCTTGCATATTGTCACATCTTGGTTAAGGTGACAAGGGGGGATATTTTTGATGTCCACCTTTTTGACGATGTCAAGGGGAAGAGATATATGCATTATGTAATCATATCTATAGGGGGAGAGATATATACATATGCATATGGGGAGAGATATCTCTATAGGGAGAGATATATGGGTTTAGATAAACCATTCATGTTTGCATGCCTTTATTCTTTGTAATTGGTTTATGTAACCCATGCCTATTATATGTCACCATGTTGTTATTGGTTTATGAGTATTTACCTTTGTGTAGCTCATTATATAATTGGTGCATATAACTAGGGGGAGATCATTAGCATTGTGCTTTAATTCTTTATGATTTACATAATATGTGTCATCATAAAAAAGGGGGAGATTGTTGAGTATTGGTGTTTCATACTAATCTTATTTTGATGATGATCACAACATTATGTTGTTGCTAATGAATCTCATGTTTTAGTCTCTCAGTTTATTTCAAGGATATCTTTCTTGGAGACTAATCACTTGGTGTAAGGATGGACATCTTGTGAAGAAGGGCCAATGTTTGGACTCAAGGAGTGCCAAAGCTTGGAGATGATGGAGAGCAATCAAGGCATCATAGATTGAAGACTTAGACTCTTAAGAAAGCATTGTAATCCATGTAATTTACTTTATTGCTTTCTCTCTCTTTTTGAGTCTAGGGTTGATGTAATGCCTTGCTAGATGGTTTGCTCATTCATGCACATGCATTTAACCATCTTAGTGAACTTTAGGATTATCATAGAATCCAACCCAATCGGTTCACTCTTTCCGTCAGTCGTCTGATGAGGGAAACACAGTCGACTGGGTGATTTCCAGTCGCCTGTAGATCCTTCTACAGTCGCCTGATATGCACTGCTCAAGCAACATTTCTATTGACTCAAACTTGAGCTTTACGCACAGTCGCCTGTCAATCAGTTCCCAGTCACCTGTATATTAACAGTCGCCTGAGAATTGATCAACAGTCACCTGCCTAGCGTAAGTGCAATCTCTGCATCTCTCTGTCTTCTCTCCATACTTTACAGTAGTCGACTGATGAAGAATGTACAGTCGCCTGACTATTTGACAGTCGACTGTAGTTTTTACATCAGTCGCCTGTGCGTAGAATTGGAGAAAGAGTGCAGCTCTCTGTTTCGATCCATCCCCTGCAGCAGTCGTCTGCTGAAGGATTAACAGGCGCCTGTCCTGTTTGTCAGTCGACTGTATTGACTTCGTTAGTCGACTGTCCTGGCTCAGATTATAGCCGTTGGATATTTTCTAGCCGTTGATCAGTCGACTGTCTTATGATCATCAGTCGACTGTTCCTGTCGTTTTCACCCAGTTTCTAGCCGTTGCAGATTTGATTATTTGGCTGTTTCTTTGGGTTTTTGGGCTTGATATAGGACTCCTATATATATGAGTGTGCTGCCTTTCTTGAGAACTCTTGACAACATTTGATAAACTCTTGACTCTATAGAAAATCTCAAGAGATCAATAAGCCACTCTCAAGCTCCCTCATTTCCCTCTATTGAGCATTAATCTTTCTTCATGCATTGAAGTCCAGCTCAAGGGAAATCATCCAAGTGCTTTCAAGCATATTCCAACACTTGGAGATCCTCTTCCATGCTTTGCATTCATTCATGAGTAAGCATCTCAAGGCATAGGTAAGAGTATTTACTTTACAGGGTGTAAACTGTTTTCCTATTTCTCTTTATGTGATTAGGACACTCTCTTTGTGGGAGTTTCTCTCTTCGTGGGAGGTTGTCTCTTTGTGGGACTAGGGAATTCTCTTTGTGGGAATTAACTCTCTTTGTGGGAGTTCTAGTGTCCTAGTGTAGGGCTAACCCTAATTCTCTGAGTGGGAGTTAGTGATTCTCTGTGTGGGAGTCTTGATCCTTGTGTAGGATTGGTTGGGTCCTTGTGTAGGGCATAAATCCTCTTTGTGGGGTATCTCCTTGTGAGATTTGTATTCACTTCTCTGTGTGGGAATATAGTGAATATTGGTGTGGCTGGATGTACCCAAGTTTGGAGAACCAGGGTAAAACTTTGTGTTTGCGTTTGGATTGATTGTGCCATTTAATTCCTCTTGCATTTATAATTCTGCATTTGCAAGTTAAATTTTATTTGGACAATTTTATTGCCTTTACACTATTCACCCCCCCTCTAGTGTGTGTTGTTAGTATTGCATGGGTTAGACGATCCATACATCCTATGCTTCATATCAGCCACCTGTATACATTACACAGATGTCTTAGTATCTCATACTATGTGATAAATCATTTATTAAAATAATTATGCTTTATTAAATTGAATTTATTGTACCCGAGGCAGAGGCATCAGTATGCCCCTTCTTCTTTTCTACAAGGTAAACCTTGCACTTCCTCTTCCAATGGCCCATCTTATGGCAATGAAAGCACTCGGATTTCGACGGGGCCCCTTTCGTCTTCTTCTTCCCCTTCTTCACCTTGGCTGGTTGTGGGACCTGCCTTGCCTTTCGACTGATCTGAAGAAGCAGAGCCAACAACCAACACAGTCGGTTTCTTCTCGATTTTCTCAAACTGCCTAACCATGTTGAGGAGACCAGGAAGATCTGTTTCAATACTGTTCATAATGAAACCAGTAATGAATTGCTTGAAGGCTGGGGTTAAAGACTTAAGGATGATGTCCACGGACATCTCATTGTCCAGGAAAAAAATCCAAGTGGGGCGGCGTCTTTCACGTATCCAATCATCTTAATGACATGATCTTGTACGGGTCCTGTCTCCATCTTAGTGCCCCAGAGGTTGCTCGTGGCTTCAAACTTGGCAGCTCTAGACCGCTTGCCATACAACTCCTCTGTATTCAGAAGAATGCTCTGAACATCCATATGTTCATGCTTCCGTTGCAAATCGTTATTCATTGAAGCCAGAGTAAGGCACATGGCCTTCTCAGCATCCCTCTGGTACTCCTTGTAGGCTTTCTTTTCCTCGGGAGTCGCATCTTCGTCAGGCTTCTCTAGAGGGTCCTCGAGTAGCACGTATCATATCCCAGCTAGTGATAGGACTAACTTGATATTCCTAAGCCAATCCTTATAGTTGGTCCCATCAAGCACATTCTTCTCTATCATATACTTTAGACCCGAATCCATTCTGTAATTAAATAGATATTTTATTAGCATATGTTCGTTGTATAGTTTCAATGGGTTTTAATAAAACAATATACTCACACTAAATTTAAGAATCAAAGCCACAATAATAAACAATTTATTATTTTAAAATATTTGTGAGAGAGGGATCCGACTACCCCGAGTCAGACAACCTTGAGTGTAGCTCAATAAGTTATCCGATCCTGCAGTGGGTAGACGAACTCTTCGTCAATCATAAAAATGATTCCCTATACGTTTTACCCCTAGTCATTTGTGATCATGAGTGTGCTCATCCAAATCACAATGACTAGCCTAGTCAGACCCTTATTTTCGCATATAGCCTGACTTGCCCCAGCGTTCGTTGTATGCACGACACGTCGGTTTGGGTCAGGTCTTAGATTACATCTTTGGTTAGACTTACGCCGACGCTCGGTGTATGCACGATATGACGGTTTGGGTCAAGTCGAGATGTAATCAAGAAATCGGGTTCTACAAGATTTCCATGTTACAGCTTGAATGTAGCTCAACAACCGTAACACGGGTCTTACAGTTGCCAACTCCTAAAATAAGGAGGGCTACGATTTATCTTGAACAAGATTATTATCGTATTTGACTTAGATATAGTCGATGGACTTACACGGTCATGATTCGACTCCTTGCAGTCCAGCGAACACGGCCAGGGAATTGACTAAGCCGGGACCGCTTAACCCCTAGTCTAGCTAGGGTGGTCCAGCAAACTTAGCCAAGCACATTGACCGTCATCATGATCCATTGAAGGAGACTTATCAATCTTATGTTCATCTTTCAACTAAAAGGCTTTTAATTAATACTAGTTAATCCTTATCAACTAGTGGATCCTTAAAATTCGAAATTTTTACGGATTTGTTTGATGACCTTTATTAGATCCTTATCACCTATAAGGTTCGTTTTTTTCATCGTGCTATCCCAATTTTTATTAGGATTTTAATAAAACAATTACAACATTTTACAAAATTAGTCATTTAACGATAATCATTATTTAAACAATTTATGATAATGATTGTCAATTAAATGGACTACCCTAATCGGGAATTAGGTTTTGATGTTGTATTTGTTCATTTAAAATGTAGCATGTCACAATTTAAAATTTTATCTCATACGATTTTAAATTAATGGCTAACCTAAAAGGTTCATGAATAATCTGATTATGCATCATGGCCAATAATGTGAGCCAACTAATTATCACATGAATTAGGGTTCAATAATGTGACATATCAAGAGAACATGCAAGTTACAATTATCTACCACATAAATAATGAACTTGATGATCTAAAATTTAACATTTAAATTTAAAATTTAAAACTTTAAACATTTTATCACATAAAATTTGATTTATAAAAATTATCAAATAATTTTAAATACAAACCTAAGTTTTAAAATTAATAAAACATTTTAAGATTAAATTATCTCATAAATAATCTTTAAAAATTTATGTAACTAAAAGAAATAAATTTTTAATTCCATCTCATGAAAAAAATTTCCTTTATGTTACATATACTTGAAATAATTTTAAAACAATTTTAAAAATTGCTGAAATAAATTTTAAAGCTTTCAGAGAAAGTTAAAATCTTTCAACCTTTATGTAACTTAAAGAAAATTGATTTTTAATATCCTCTTATGAAAGCAAAAAATTTCTCTTAATGTTACATAATCTCCTTTTTTAAAACAAAAACCGTTTAAATGCTTACTAAATATTATTTTATCTCATAAAATTTTTAAAAGCATTTAAACATAGTAGACTTATTAAACTTTATCATATAAAATTTATAGCGTCCTAAAAAATTTCATGTTATAAAAACAATTTTTAGAAAACACAAAAATTTGTTAAACTAATTTTAACATAAATTTAAAATATATGTATGGTCAAAAAACAAGCAATTTAATAATTTAAAATCGTCGCAAGTCAAGATCTGCAAGCATAACGAGGCTCTGATACCACTGAAGGGTTTTGGCGGACCCTCAGAGCTCAGATCTGTGCCCGTCCTAAGTCGAACGGACCACAGAGGCATAAAGCACAGCAGAAAAATAAAACATGCTAGCTAAACATTTTAGCTAGGCCCTGAAAGAGCCAGAACCTAGCCCGATCTATGCCAACTTGTGGTGGATCTGACCACCCCAAGAGGGATCTATCCTACTGCTACGAAATTAAATTACACTAAAAATCTTTAAAGAACATACCCGGAATCTCAACCTTGGGGCGGGCAAGATGTACCACACCGGCTTCTTACGCTCCTCGCAGCTGAACCGCCTTGACTCGATCTACCCGAGCCGCCTCGCACCTTTGAACTGATCCACCCGATCCGACACCCGCCTCCGAGCCGATCACTTGCTGTAGAAGGTTTCACTTGAGCAGACCCACGTCTTAGATGACTGGATCCGAATCCAAAACCCCATCCATAGTCTTGCTAGGACTCGTCGGGAGAATATGAAGAAGAGAGGAAGAATGGTTTAAGTCGTAGATCGAGCTTGCCCAAAATTCGGAGCTACTCGATCGAAGACTTGGTGCATTTTTCAACGAAGAGAGTGTACCCCCTATTTATATAGGGAGTCAACACCTCTCTTTTCGTCACAGGTAATGTGGGACAAAACAAATTAAAAGAGAAATTATTTAGCTAATTGAAGTTAGTAAGCCTTTCACAAAGGCCAACTTCAACCAATTAATTCTCCATCATCATTGAGCTTTAGAAATGATACAAGTTATCATTTCAAAGGCCTTCGAATGGTGAATACGTAGGAACGAACATATGAAGTCCGACTTCGTTTGACCCCTCAAACAATTGCCCAAAGATGGGCAAAAAGTCAATTTTCGTAGCCGTCAAAAGGGTTTCAAAAACTCTAATGTAACTTAAGTTGCAGGCGCGCCAGCTAAGCTTAGCGGGCGCGCCCGCCATGGAAAATGGGCGCACCCAAGTTGGGCACGCCCGGGGCGGGCGAGCGGCCCGCTGAACAGCAGGCACGCCCGCGGTTTCCAGCGGGCCATGCACAGCGGGCGCGCCCGCGGTTTCCAGCGGGCCATGCACGCTAAACAAGCGGGCCACGCCCACTGGACTTAGCGGGCGGTGCCCGTTGGTTCAGCGTGCCACGTCCTTTCTTCTTGCGGGTGGACCCGCTTGCTCAAGTGGGTCTAACACACTCTTGCCTTTAACTGTTTTTGCGTTCCTGGGCTCGTTTGTGCTCAGTTTTGGACGCGGTTTGAACCTGCGTTTAGACCGGGACGATCCCGTCAACGAGGTAACCCTTTCCAATGCTTTTGTTCCTACAAATATTGTCGTAACCAATTTACGACACGATTAATCTTATTTGCATCGAATGCAACATTGCCCCCATCTACGACTTAGTCTCACAACTAGCTTGTGAACTTAACTATTCCTTTTCATCGAATGAATTCCTATTAACAATCTTCCTATTACTAAGACACGGATACTACTCTGTGTGAGACCATACATGCTGACCTTACTACAGGTTGGGGCTTGAAACCCCTAGATGACGGTCACCACGAGCAGCAGTTGTCGTCCCTGTTTCAGAATTATCATAACGTGATCGACCCATTGATAAAAGTATCGTTAGGTTCACTGTGACTGTGTCAGTGATGAATACCATTAGCTATAGTCCCTTCGTCAAGACTGTGTCTCTGTTGGCCTAGGGTATGATTTACTGTCAACCCCATTAGACAACAATGGTCAGTATACGATGGTCTTTGTTGTATTCACGTTGTACATCTTACAACGTACCCCGACCGAGGATTAACACAAAGACCGTACTAAGCCTGTGACACTAACTTCCCTTTAACGAAAGAGACGAATCCCATCTTAGTCATCTACTTGCCTCGAGAGCTTCAGGTGTAACCCAACCTAAGATCTTTCAGCAGGCCTAGCCTCGAAGCTAGATCATATGTCTAAGTGACACTGTTCACTCATAGGTTCGTACAAATGACTTCAGGTCTTAAGGGCCAGCTTACCTATCATCACCCTAGAGTTATTATAGACAGTTTAGTTAAAGTTAACCATTTAATAACTCTAAGTTGGTCGTTTAGTGAACTCATTCTCTTATGAGCATATGTGCTTTGTCTCCGACTTCACCAAGTCGAATGACTATGAGATCATCATTATCCTAAGGTAAGACAAAGACACAGTGGTCTGTCCGATGTGCCGATATCCAGTTCTCGACACATTTATGACCACAAACCGTTTAAGACTTAAGTTTCTATTCGGTCACTTACTACTCATAATCGAGATCTTACATTCTGCGAAATACTCAAACCAATATGGATGTCACTATTAGCTAGACCATCTAGATAAATCTTGTATGCAAATGTTTACCTTGTTTCTTTTGCAGCATGGTAGGAAGGCCGCATACTCGCAATGGAAATGGAGCAGCGGAAGTGGTGTATCCGACATTCATGAACTCATGGGAGTCATAAGAGGCATGCTGGAGATCCAACAACAGCTTATTTCGCAAGGACAATAACCTGCATAACCTGCATCGCCTCCTCCTCGAGCTGAGCCTGGAGCCAAGCAATTTCGGGAGCTGAATCCGAAGAGCTTCTCTGAAAAAGAAAGGCCATTGGAAGCTAAAGAATGGGCCCGAAGTACGGAAGATGACCTGAGTCTTTCCTGTATTATCAGGCAGGATGGGTGGAAGTCGCCAAGAAGCAACTGACTTGGAATGCATGGAACTGGTGGGACAGGAAAGAAGCCCGTCTGGTCAACCCCATCACCTGGACCATGTTTCCAGAGCGTTTCGACGCTCAATATTTTCCTCGATCAGCTAAGAGGGAACTTCAGCAACGATTTGTCAATCTGGAGTAAGGCAATCGTACTGTTGACAAGTATGAGGTAGAGTTCTCTATGCTTAGCCGATTCGCTCCACATCTGGTGGAGGATCCCGAAAACTGTGCGTATCAGTTTCTCCAGGGTCTGGACCTGGATATTCAGGCTTCGATGTCTTTGGCAAATCTGACTACACATCAGGACGTATTTGATGTTGCTAGGAAGCATGAGCTTATCGTGAAGCGTAAGAAGGCAATTCAAACTGGAGGAAGCAAGCGTCATATGGAACCAACCCGAAATGATCTCCGACCGACTCTGACCACCAACTTTAAGAGGGCTGCAACTCCAGTTGACTCCAGATCTACTATGGTGTGTCACCATTGTAACCAATCGGGGCATGCCAAGAAGGATTGTCGTGTGTTGTTGAACCAGTGTTTAGTGTGCGGGGCACCCGACCTTATTGTAAGGAACTGCCCTCGTCACACTAACGCCCCAGTGACTCAAGCTATGGTAGCATCATGATCAACTCGACAGGGACCACCTCTGACCCCTCAGCATCAAGTTCCCCAACATGCTAAACCCAAACACAGTCGGCACTAGACTTACTCCATGATTATCGATGAAGTTAAGGACAACGAGCCGGTGATGAATGATGACGTCTGAACCATATCTTATCATCACATTTAATGGTTTATACCATAAATGCATCTATCTTTGCTTTGTCACATCCTAGGAGTTGTCTTGACTGTAGTTGTTTCAATCTTAGACCATTTCAATTCTGAAGTTTCGTTCCTCTATATGTCTCTTGCCTTCTTGACGGTGTGATATCGCTTGCATGATTCGTCTATCAGGCATTTCCTCGATCATTACTTGACTTAAGAAATTCCGATGACGGAATTTTAATAAGGTGGGTAGGATGTAACTGCATGTTTCTATCCATACGTATTACGAACGTATTCTACACTTTCTTATGATCTTCCATAACTTGTAGCATGTTTATATACGTATCTGTATTTCGTACGTATTTTAATTAACTATATTAACTATAACAATAACTCGTATGTATTTTAATTAACTATAACTTGTACAATGTTTCTATTTTAATTAACTATTTTCATATAAACAAATCAATTATAAGGATATATATATATAATAACTTTTGATTTCAAATTCAAATTCCTTCCTTGTAAAACCTAGGAGACTTTTGCAAGACAATAAAATCCTACCCTTAATTGCAATTATTCTTGTTCTTTCCTTCTTTTCTTTGCATTAATCCTAACAAAACAAATGTCAAATGAAATGAATTACAATAAATAAAACATTAACTCTTCCCATTTTAACAAATAAAACCCTCACCTAGATAAAACCCTAGCCTAAGCATCAACCGCACAAAACGTTTACCCAAAAAAACAAACCCTAACTTTTTCCCCTCCATCCGACCTCAGCTCCAAACCTGCCACCTCTACGACCAAACTTCGGCCACCCTCAGTAGCACACCGCCTCCCCTTCCACACCGCCACCACTCTAACTGCAGCTCCTCCAAGCCCGACCTCGCCTGCAACGACGAGCCCCACAACCCTCCTCCTCCTTTCTCTCCCCTCTCACACCTTCGACAGACACCCCACAACCATCAGCCACCGTGGACATCTCCGTCATCCCTCTTCCGACGATTAGACCTCCAACCTTACCATCAACAGCCCCACAAACCTCCCTCCGGTTCTCTTTCTCTCTCCCAAACTCTGACGACATCAAACCTCTGACCACCTTCCTCCCGACCTCGCCACCAACGTCATCACCCACTCTGACGTCCCTCCATCTCCCGTAGCGACCCAGGCCACGTCTCTGACCCCCACCCATCTCTGTCCAGTGCCCTTAGCCACCCCGTCCGACTGCAACACCCCTCCCTTCCGACAGCCTCTGCCACCTCCTTCAGGTGCCAACTTCGAACTCTTTGACTCCATCGTATTGTCTCCCCATGAGGACTCAACAACACCCAGCCCACTGTATTCCTCCCCAACTCCGACCCCACACCATCGTCGCCCCTAGCTACATCTGACCGCTCTCTCCTCTGACCACAAATGCCACCGCCGATCGCCTTCAAACCGTCGCCGCACCACCCTCGAAGCCACGCGCTGCACCATCGGATGCCGCCAATGCCATCGACAAGCTGCAGTCGTCGGGTCACCTCCCCTGCGAGCGAAGCAAGGGCGGTGTGAAACTATTAAATCATGCATCTCACTGTGATCTCCTGGACACCAGAAACGCTTCATTTAAGTTTTGAGATAGATCTTGCAGATGAGTATACTTCGAAGCTGCGCTAGTTACCAGGAGTATTCGGACACTGGGACCCACCGCTGAGAAACGACGTGCTTTTCACAGCGCCGCTAAAAGTTCATATTTGTGCTGTACTTTATTCAGGTGTACTTTCTTTTATGTATCTGTTTGTAATGGCCATGCTAGGCCTTAATTGTGTACATGTAATCTGGGCTTTGGAGTTGTAATAATGACTATCTGTGTTGTTTTGAGTATGTATGCAAGCACCTGTGAGGTTTCACACAGACGCTTATTGTGTTAAGTCAAGGAGGAAAGAAAAACAAAAGTACCTCTTCCTTGCTTGCACATGCGGACCCACTCGCGTCCTCGCTCCCAAGTATAATGGAAAGCGGGCATGACAGAAGGGCATGCTCTAGCGACTCAGACTATCGTGTCTAACATGAAGTTCGAAATTGAGAAGTTTGATGGAAAGATCAACTTCGGTATATGGAGGTACAAAGTCTTGGATATCTTGAACCAACTTGGTCAAGATATCGCATTGGACGATAAGCCGACGAGCATATCTGATTTTAAGTAGAGAACTCTAAATCAGAATGCATGTGGTACGTGTTGGATCATGTGGATGGAAAACAACAGTAAAGGGGGGTTGAATAGGGTTGTTAACAATTATAAAATTTTTAGATTATCAACAATCATTCTACGTGTTGCATAAGTTACAAACTGAGTTGCCTCGGATTTGAACTTAATCAACGATATAATTTGCTTGATCTAAGATTAGAATAACAGCGGAAAATAAATGATTCAAGCAACAACAATAAAAGAGTTAAGGAGTCAAAGTCACAACGCAAACACACGACGATTTTACACTGGTTCAGATACGCAAGTCACACTTGCCCACTGTATCCTACTCCAGCAACTAATTCACAAGCTCTCAACGAGAGCAAAACTTGCCTCAACACAAACGAAGAAGACTTCGTACAATCACCTAGCCTCACCCGCTAGGAATTTCCAGCACATAGTTACAACCAACTAGGAATTTCCAAAGTACAACAAAAACTTTCCCTTCTCACGGGAATTTACAACTTCCTTACATTCTTCAAAGGCTTACAACAAATATAAAAAGAAGTACAAGATTTTCCTATAGCCAATAGTATATGTGAGTGAAACGTTGCTAAAGAAATTCAAAAGTTTTGATCAAATATATGATATCGATTAAAACACGATTTGATCAAAAGAAAACTTTGTCTTGAAAATTGATTCTCTAAAATATAGCTCTAGGGATTTTAAAGATCAATAGTCAAGTATTTAATCTTTGATAAAAATATGAACTTTAAACCTTGTTCAAAGATTTAAATAAAAAGACGTGTATTTTGAATCTCAAAAGAAAGTGTTTAAGCTTGGAGATCAAAATAAGTAAGTATAAGAAAAAAAGCTAAATAAGATATCTGAAAAGATCTTCTAGAAAAGATTAGAACACAACTTAAAAACAGTAGCCTTTAGAACACAAAGAATAGAGCTTTGAAGCTTTTGAACAATAGAGAGAATATTTCAATTAGAATAATGTTATATTAAACTTCTTTAATCCCCATCTATTTATAGGCAAATAGAAGCTGAAATCTGCTCAAAAACAGCTTGAAATCAGCCCTAAGAGTCAACACTAATGGCTAGCTAACGGCTAGCAAAAATCAAGGCGGATTTTCCAAATCTGGACTGAGTTGACCCAGATAGTAGGTCGACGGTTCTAGTAAACCAAAACTATCGTTTTCTAGCTCTTTTCTGGTACGTATAAAAAAGTATATTTATTTCGAAAATCTATTTTTCACTATCTTTCCTTGATTTCCAACTTACGAAACGAGGAATACTAAACATGAACAAGAGGGATCCGTCGAAGAAGACAAAGATAGCCCAGTTTACGAGGATTCTTACTACCAAACTCCGCTACTTCCCTTTTCAAATTGGTATCCTCCCATATAGTCGGCTATTAGCTCCAGATAGTCTGTTATTTTATCAAATAGTCGACTATTATTTTGATAGATAGATTAGAGAAAATCTCTGTAGGAAATAGTCAGCTATCAGTCCAAAATAGTCGGCTATTTTGGGATACCCTATATATATACTTAAAATACTTCCACACAATTCCATAAAAATTATATATAAATATATTTCACTGAATTTTTAGAAGTGTGTGTGTGTATAACATACTATGGCTTTACATTTCTATGCAATTTCTCACACAACCATATCTTTAGCTCTTCATCTTTATTCTTGATCTTGAGCTAACTTCTCTTGTTCTCAGTTCTTCGTTTGATTCGCGATCTAAGATCATCATATGCTTCAATTTGTAGAGTTCTTGATCGTGACTTTTAAGTTCTCCGATTTGCATCATAATGGCTCCAATCAACAAAAAAATCTATATACACTTGAAATAAGATTGTTAGTCTATATATCATTTGTGCACATCATCAAAACTACTGGGGTGGGTCTCAATATCCCAATACTCTCCCCCTTTTTGATGATGACAACAAATGATAAATAAAAATTTAAAAATAATATGACATGAAAAGATTACTTACGCTCCCCTTTGCAGAGATGCTTGAGCATGATCGCTATGAAGAGATTACTCCCCATCATTAAGGATAGTTAGAAATAAGTTTTACATATGCCTGATTTCCATATTATTTTCAACTCAAGTATATATTTTATAGGCATTGTGAGCATATTCTTTTCTCCCCTTTTGTCTCATCAAAAAAAATCATGAAATAAAATAATGAGTGACATAGGTAGGATGTCTTAATATCCAAGAGTTTAATCATATTCAAAAGGTGAATATCCAATTTACCATAGATATGTAAGGCAAAATAGCGCAAAAATAACATATGTTAGCATATGGTCACAACAACACAAGACCATAAAAACATTAAGCATCATATCATAACACATTACATGTCATCACATGAGTTCAAATTATACATTAATTTCTCACTTACTTAGCACAAAATTTTTGTGAGAATTTTGACGATTATAGCAAAATTTGTACAAACCATAATATAGTTCATAAGAAATCAAGCAAGCAAGCAAACAAACAAACAACCCAAACAACAAACAAACACCCAACCGACATGAAGCTATTTTCCCCGAATCTCCTTCTTCAGCTTCTCGAGCTCGTCCTTGACCTCTTCGATGACAACATCGATAATGTCATGCCAATTCTTCATGTCTCTTTGAGACTTGCAATCTTTTGGAACACCTCATCCTCCAAGTTATTCATACGATCATTTGCTTTAGCTTCCTTTTTCTCAAGCCTAGCAAAAATGGCCTTTTGGAACGAAAGCATATACGGTGGGATGTCCTCATGGAATGAAGCTTCGCCTTCTTCCATGGGTTGCGTCTCATCTTCCTCCTCATCTTCTTCTTCTTCGTGTTCACCTTCACCTTCTTCACCTTCTCCTTATTCTTCATCACCCTCTTCTCCAAAGCCCAGGTCCATGCCAAGGTTCATTCTATTAAGAGCTTCAGAATCAAAAAGGGTCATGATCACTCCATATTTTACACCTTTTTCCCGTGGATTTGCATGCCATTTAGATCGCCCAAATCATGTTTTTCACGATATATCGACGATATTGCGATGCTTTTCACGATTTGTTGTTTTTGTCGCATTTCAGGTGATTTGGCGCGATTTGGAGTGATCTCGAGACGCGCTTACTCTACACGGCCACCGACGACCTCCCCGAGGGATATTTTGCTGTTGGAGAGGAGCGGAAGAAGAATGGACGTCGCAGGAGCGACGAGGAGGCCAAAACAATCAGATTGGGCATTTTTTGTGTCCCACTCGGCCGAGTGGAGGAGCCACTCGGCCGACCAGCGAGACACTGCTCGGCCGACCCGTTCAGACACGTTTTCCATGTGTACTCGGCCGAGCGACGGAGACCACATCGGCCGAGTGACGATACCACGTCCGCTCGAGTGGCGCCCAGACGAAGGCCCTCAAAAAGATCGAAGTTACTGTTTTTCGGCCACCTGAGCTTCAGAAGACCCACTCGGCCGAGTGGTAAACCACGTCCGCCCGAGTGCAGTGAAGCCATCGGCCGAGTGACGACATCTCACTCGGCCGAGCCGCCTCCGAACTGAAGACCCTTGAAGCCCCCGACTTACTGGAAAATGACAGGGTTTTCACTCGGCCGAGCGACTTTTGCCACTCGGCCGAGTGCGATGCGCTGCCTGTAGCGAAATTTGCGGAAAACAGGCTGTGCAGGGGCGTTTTGGTCAGGATTTTTGGACGATTTTTGGGGCTATTTAAGCCCTGTTTTTACCCTAGTTTTAGGAGCCATCTCTTAGATTTTTTGCAGCTTTTTGAGATTACTTTTTAGCTTTATTATTTTGTGATTGGAGAAGAGAAAAACTTGGATTTTTGTTGGATTGATTGAAGAACTACTTTGGTTTGCATCTCTCTTCCCCAAAAACTCTATTTTTATTGTTTATATCATTGTTGTGATGAATTCCATTGTCTATTTCATTGATTATTTTTGTGCTATTGCTATGATTTGTGAGTAGTCTCCACGTCTTGGGGCGTGGGGATGAACCCTACAAGCCCAATTTCGTATTTATGATAAATTGGTAGAAATTGTGCTAGAATCAATAATTAGAGATTAGATTGGGATCGGATTACTACGGATAGCTAGGTATTCATATCAATTGGGATTTGCAAGAGATTGGATCCCAATTTGATAGGAAGCCCTAGAAATCCGAATTGGGTTGGAGTCGGATTTTCGAAGTATCGGTTTGCAAGAGATTGGACCGATACCAGGATCTCCGGTTGCAATTCCGTGCCGATACCCGTTTGCAAGAGATTGGACGGGTAGGAACTATCCTAATTTAGATTGTGGACCGAGTTTGCAAGAGATTGGGCTCGGTGCGCAATTGGACGATGATGTTGATCCTAATGATAGCTTTCCTAGGCTAGGGTTTGCAAGAGATTGGACCCGACCCTTGGATAGCTATAGACCGGCAACAGCGCGAGAGCGTGAGGTTGGTTCCACATTTAGTTGCAACTAGTTCATCCAAATTCTCATTCTAGCAATTTTGATACCGACGAACCACATCTATGAAATACGGTGAGTAGCGGGGATTCCCCATTCCCTAGACGTTCTTTATTTGATTTGATATTTCGCACATTTGTCTGACGATTGTGACAGGATCGCCCAAGGCAACTCTTTCTATTCTTGAATAGCCAGGTTGATTAGGAGCAAGCACGGTCATTCGTCCTCCCTGTGTTCGATACCCGCTCGCCGCTATACCGTGTGCTTGCGGTAAAACTACAACCGTTCTTTGGGTGTACGTCCCGGAGCGATCAAGTTTTTGGCGCCGTTGCCGGGGAGGCGATTGCGTTTGATTCTTTTTCACCCTAGCTATTTCTTTCTTTTATTTTTATTTTTTTTATTACCATTATTATTTCCCCTACTATTTTTACCTAACCCTTCCACGGTACTAATCATCTCTTTGAAACTCTGTATTCCCTGTGCATGTACACGAGATCTACGGCGGACCCCGAAGCCTTATTATTCGATCCCGAGATCGAACGTACCGCGCGGAGACTTAGAGCAGAAAGGAGACAATATCCGGAAGGGCGGTTTATGACCAACCCGGAAACTCCCGAAGAATTGGCGGCGAGGATGGCGAGAATAATTTCTATTCGCGATAGGCTTCGGCCTAAGACCTCTTCTACTACGTCATCCATTGCCGTGCCGGAGTTGGCGGCCGACAAGAACTTCGAGCTAAAGACGGGATTGGTGGTTTTGATGCAACAAGACCCATTTCATGGGAACGCTCATGAGAACCCACACTACCACATCCAATCATTCTTGTCGAAGTGCGCCACTTTCCAAATGCCGGGGGTCCCCATCGATGCCATCAGACTGCGCCTCTTCCCCTTCACGCTAAAGGACAAAGCACTCTATTGGCTGAGGACGCAAGCTGACAGAGTTTTCACCTCTTGGGACGGGTTGGCGGATGCATTCATTGACAAATTCTATCCACCATCCAAGACGGTGAAGATCCGGAGCGCTCTCATGTCCTTCAAGCAAGGACCACATGAGACGCTCTATGAAGCTTGGGAGTGATTTAAGGATTTGCAGCACCAATGCCCGCACCACAGTATAGAGGATTGGGAGCTAG
This sequence comes from Scilla litardierei, assembly GCA_030789695.1. Classification (NCBI taxonomy): domain Eukaryota; kingdom Viridiplantae; phylum Streptophyta; class Magnoliopsida; order Asparagales; family Asparagaceae; genus Scilla; species Scilla litardierei. The sequence continues at coordinate 132,241,293 of CM061132.1, read as the reverse complement.
TTCATAGCTTCTACAACGGTCTCCAACCGGGGACCAAACAAATTATCGATGCCGCGGCGAATGGTGCAATCTTGTCAAAGACTCCCGAGGAAGCTACGGCCCTAATTGAGGAGATGGCCTCAAATAACCAACAATGGGGTGATGAGCGAGGACACTCCACATCCTCCTTAAAGCCAACTAGCATCTACGAGGCAAAGGCCGTAGCGGAGCTCACGAGCAAATTCGATTCTCTCCACAAGGTGGTGGAGAGATTGGAGAAATTTATCACGGAGCCCCAAGGAAGCCCATCCACCTCCGCACCGACCAACCAAATGTGTGATTGGCAAGACCAATCTCAAGTCATATACTCGGGAGGAGAGCAAGGAGAAGGATCCTTGGAGCAAGTACAATATGTTGCGGGGAACCAAGGGTATTGGTCCAATCCGGCCGCAAGAAATCATCCGGGATTCTCCTACGCCAACAATGAAGGAGCTTTGAACCCGCCATAACAACCGCCTAATCAAGCTCGACCACCACCACCCCAACAACAATACTATCCGCCGAGGGGGCCTCCGCAACAAAACTTCCAACCAAAGCAACAAGTTCCACCTTATAGGCCTCCCGGATACAACCAAGGGTGGAGGAATCAAAATCAAAACCCTCCGCAAACTCCACAACGATCCGATTTCGAAACTAGAGTGGAGGCGTTCATGGTCGAGCAAAACAAGGTGAATGCTACTTTGAAGGCGGGGCAAGAGTCTCTTAATACCGTAGTGGCTCAAATATCGGAGCAATTGGCGTTGCTCAATCGGAACACTCAAAGATTGCCGGCGCAACCGGAGCTAAACCCACGGGGCAACACAGGCCACATCAACGCCGTAGTTGCCGTTACTACTAGAGGCGGGAAGGACACCACCCCCGCTATGATTCCTACCGAGGAGGCCGTGGAGGAAAGCTTGGAGCCGGTTGAGCCGGTAGTTGAGATTGAAAAAGAAAAGGAGCCACGAGACAAGGAGAAATCTAGGGCGGAGCTATTAATTGAGGAAAGGCGCTTCATGCCACCGGTCCCATTCCCCCAAAGACTAGCGAAAGCGAAAATGGAGAAAAGGCTAGCGAAATTCCTCGAGTATCTAAGAGGAGTTAGCCTCAATATCCCCTTCCTCGACGCCATCGCGGAGATCCCCACATATGCCAAATTCTTGAAGGACTTGATTTCGGGGAGAAAGAGGAAGGAGAAGATCATGCTAGCCGAGGAGGGCTCTTGGTTCACCAAGAGAGAAAAGGAGCCGGCAAAATTTAAAGATCCGGGGAGTTCGGATTCCTTGCACTTTGGGCGGCGTGCCTCTTCAAAAGGCGTTGGTCGATCTTGGGGCTAGTGTGAGTCTCATGCCCCTCTCCATGTTCTTAAAGCTTAACACCGGGACAAAGTTGAAACCCACCGACATGCGCATTCAATTAGCCGATGGCCGGATAACAAGGCCGGTGGGGATTGCCGAAGACATCCCACTTCAAGTCCCGGGTGGAATATGCTTGCCATGTGACTTCGTCATCATGGACGTTAAGGAAGAGGGAGACACCTCATTGATACTTGGACGCCCATTCCTCGCCACCGCCGGAGTCATCGTCGACGTGCGCGAAGGTACCTTAACCTTAAACGTCGGAAACATCGAGGTGGAGCTCCACATTCCCAAGGCAATGAAGCACATGCCTTACCATGAGGAGCTCGATTATATGGACCTCCTCGATGAGGTGATAGAGGAGACGATTCCTCACTCAATTGGCGCCCTTTTTGATGAAGAATTTGAAGAAGGCCCGGATTTAGGCCATGAAGACAATAATGATGATTCCCCCGACTTCTCCGCTGATGAAGATGAAGGCGACGCTGATGTCGCAAGGATTCGGGAGCTCTGCAATCTCTCGAAATCAAAGTCTCCAAAGAAAGCTCCGCCGGTACGGAAATCGGCATCGCCGGTTAAGCCGTTGACCGGGGAAAATGCTAGCTTGGGGGAGCCTCCCCCCAACACTATTCGAGACAAGAGACCTCCGAGGGAGCACGCTACGCCGCCACGTCCGAATCCAAGCGCGCTCCCCGGCAAGTTTGACGAGTGCATCTCATATGCACCAAACATCCCGCATTGATTGAAAATTATAGGGGGTCGAGCTCACGACCTAAAACGAGCGCTTGTCGGGAGGCAACCCGACGGTTTTTGCTTTATTTTTACTTTTTTCTTTATTTTCGTTTTAGAGATTTTTAGTGTTTTGAGTCATCCGACCAAAAATTTTGTGATAACGGGTCCTATTTTTCTTGACAGGAGAGGAGATAGGTAGATCATCATGAGGAGGATGAACGAGACGATGAGGAGCGCCCTAAGAAGGCGTTCGACGCTTAGGAGGAGCATGAAATCGACTGGAGGAAGAAAGACGGAGTTTAGAGCCTAAACGAAGACAAACAGCAGAATACAAGGCTCACTCGGCCGAGTATACTAGTCACTCGGCCGAGTACAGAAGTTCGTCCGGCCGAGCCGCTCACGAACGAGGGAAGTCTGATGTACCCAACTCTCTGTCTATTTTCCTCATTTCATTATAACTGCTACTCGGCCGAGTATATATATTCACTCGGCCGAGTGAAACGGATACCCTCCTTGGGCGAGTCATGCCGAGTAGCTTGAGTCACTCGTCCGAATGGACTTACTCCACTCGGCCGAGGCTGGCAAAGCCACTCGGCCGATGCGTTATCGGGGAGAAAATTTCTATTGCCTCGCTCGGCCGAGTGACCACGTCACTCGGCCGAGTCGTAACTTCTATTATATAAGGACCGAGGGGGGGGGGCGCGTTTTTCGAAACCGCAAAATTCCCAAATCGCCCGACCCCTCGGATTCCCCTCACCCGATACCGCTCGTTCTCACCCCCACTCGCCCGACCAAGCCCGCGCGCGCCGCCGCTCGGCCTGCCACCGCCGGCCGACCGTCGCCGCGCCCCGCCCGAGTCGCCGCCGGCAGCCCCGTCTCTGATCACCTCCGGTTCGCTTATTTTCACCATTTTCTTCTCTTTTTGCGTAGTTTTTGAGGATCCGCGTATTAATCGAACCCCTAACCCGAATCAATTCCCATATCTATTTGTTATACCCCTATTGCTCCATACATTTTGATTATTACTCGCTGATATCGCTTTTCCATGCGCAGGTTGTTTTTTGGAGCTTAGGGGAGCTCAGGGGAGCTTCTACGGGCTGCTCAGGACTTCGTGGAGGCGCGGACTTCGCACGCTTCCACTGCTTGGCACTCGCGGCGTGTTTGGGTAAACTCTTTCCACTCTTTGTGCACACGCCACACTTTTCACTTTTCGGCGCGCGCTCGGGGCCGATATGCCGCCCCGGACACGGCCGCGGTCGAAGAGAGCTTCCGCCAAGCGGAAGCAGTCGGATGATGTCGGCCCCTCCCACGAGTTGGAGGACTCTCCTCCACCGTCCCCCACACACCACGCCCACCCCAGCTCAGCAGCCTACACCACCACCACCACCACCTCCGCCTCAGGACGGAGACGGCGCAGCACCACCTTCCTAGGCACCCTTGATGCCATCGATTCCTTTTGCCGTTGTGCTGCCCGTTTCTGCTGGGTCCTGATGCCTTTTTGACCACCCCCCTCCCCTCACTTTTTTGTGATTCTCATTTGCCGTATCTTTATATATCTTTTTCGGGAGAGAGGGAGAGCTTTTGGTGACCCATTTATACTCGTATCACTCATATCTGTGCATGCATCATATCCGCATCATATTTTCGTTTCTTTATTTTTCGATTTATTATCTTTTTTCTTTCCATCATGCATGCATCCTCACTTGCCCCTCTCCTTACTTGTCTCTCTGTGTGCCACACTTTGCACATTGAGGACACTGTGCACTTTAGCTTGGGGGAGTGAGTTCTCACGTTCTTTTTCGATTTGCCACCTTTATTTTTAGTTTTTCACACCGTTTCTTTTCACTTTTGCACTCATTTTTCTTTATTTTCTTTCATTTTGCCATGCATCACGTTTTTCTTATTTCTCTGTGTGCCGCATTGCATAGTTTTATTTTTCTTATCTTTATTTCTTTCCTTTTTCATCTCATGCTAGAGATGAATTTTCTGTGATGATGTCTATGTGGAGTTAGCTTATTCTATATGCATGCTATATTTGTCATGTCTTAGATTTTATTTCTGATATCATATGCTATGACTTGCTTTGCATCTAGAATAGTAACCCACACTTTCTCCGCATGAAAATGGATGAAGTTTTATTATTAACTGAGCCTGAATATTCATATGTATGCTATCACAGAAAACACACCAAGATTCACGCATTGAATGCCTATATCTGGAGTACCGATTTCTTTTCCTATATCACTTCTATATGCATGAATTGTACACTTCACTTCGGGATGATTGAATGATGTTAGCTATGATATATCTGGATTAGTTAGCTTTTTTGTGATCGAAACTGAGTAGATTAGATTACCCTGCTGAAGTTGTCGTGCATGTCCTATAGAGTGAACCGAGAGTTATATATATTTCTTTCTCCACAAATCTTGAACATCATTTCTCTACTTTTAAAAAAAATCATTGGTGAATCTCCCCTTAGTGATTCTATTTTATGGCATTTCCCCCGCTATTTATTCCTAGCTCCAAATCCCTTCTTCTAAAATATATATATATATATATATATATATATATATAAAGAGAGAAAAACATACTTGTATATCATTATCTCTCTCTGAGTTGGGATCATTGTGTATATATTGCTTATTGAAAAAAAAAGAAAAGAAAAAAAAAGAGAAAAGAGGAAAAATCCTCAATAAAAGATCCCATCTCACTTTCTTTCTTTCTTCTTTCTCTTCTTTGCTTTTGGAGCTATATAAAAATGGGGATGTAAATATTTTTGTGCCACCACGCTTATAGACAAGCTTGGGGGAGGGGATCCATTGATGTGTGAGAGAGTGACTACTTGACATCGCACGACAACCTAGGCTAAGTAATATTCTGTACTCGGTGAGATTGTTTCTAGCTTCACGAAATCCAGAAATCTAAGCCTAGCGTTCATTTCATGAAATCCAAACTTTTCCATTCTCTCTATTCTATAGTGTGATACTCTTATACTCCAGATAGAAAGCGTCCAATTGAAAAGTGTGTGATCTGTGATCTGTATACCGCTTTAAATGATTCAGGCAATGTTAATTTTAAGATCATTCCGTTCTTCATGATTTTATCAATGTTCGTGGGTTTTCTATTTCTATTTGCACTATTATACTATGATATCAAAATAAGATTCTTTGACATGTATTTCTCATTCGGTGCATGCTATAAGAGTAAGTGAAACCCACGTCCTGAGAAAATGATCTAGCACCCTACCTCTTCGCTTCTTTCTTTCGTCTTTATTTTCATTTGGTTTTCATTCTTCTTCGTTTTTCATTTTTTTTCGTTTTTCGCCGTTTTCGTTTTCCAAATCCACCGGGTTCGCCTTTTACTTATCTTCCTCGAGGACAAGTAAGAGGCAAGCTTGGGGGATTTTGATCACTCCATATTTTACACCTTTTTCCCGTGGATTTGCATGCCATTTAGATCGCCCAAATCATGTTTTTCACGATATATCGACGATATTGTGATGCTTTTCACGATTTGTTGTTTTTGTCGCATTTCAGGTGATTTGGCGCGATTTGGAGTGATCTCGAGACGCGCTTACTCTACACGGCCACCGACGACCTCCCCGAGGGATATTTTGCTGTTGGAGAGGAGCGGAAGAAGAATGGACGTCGTAGGAGCGACGAGGAGGCCAAAACAATCAGATTGGGCATTTTTTGTGTCCCACTCGGCCGAGTGGAGGAGCCACTCGGCCGACCAGCGAGACACTGCTCGGCCGACCCGTTCAGACACGTTTTCCATGTGTACTCGGCCGAGCGACGGAGACCACATCGGCCGAGTGACGATACCACGTCCGCTCGAGTGGCGCCCAGACGAAGGCCCTCAAAAAGATCGAAGTTACTGTTTTTCGGCCACCTGAGCTTCAGAAGACCCACTCGGCCGAGTGGTAAACCACGTCCGCCCGAGTGCAGTGAAGCCATCGGCCGAGTGACGACATCTCACTCGGCCGAGCCGCCTCCGAACTGAAGACCCTTGAAGCCCCCGACTTACTGGAAAATGACAGGGTTTTCACTCGGCCGAGCGACTTTTGCCACTCGGCCGAGTGCGATGCGCTGCCTGTAGCGAAATTTGCGGAAAACAGGCTGTGCAGGGGCGTTTTGGTCAGGATTTTTGGACGATTTTTGGGGCTATTTAAGCCCTGTTTTTACCCTAGTTTTAGGAGCCATCTCTTAGATTTTTTGCAGCTTTTTGAGATTACTTTTTAGCTTTATTATTTTTTGATTGGAGAAGAGAAAAACTTGGATTTTTGTTGGATTGATTGAAGAACTACTTTGGTTTGCATCTCTCTTCCCCAAAAACTCTATTTTTATTGTTTATATCATTGTTGTGATGAATTCCATTGTCTATTTCATTGATTATTTTTGTGCTATTGCTATGATTTGTGAGTAGTCTCCACGTCTTGGGGCGTGGGGATGAACCCTACAAGCCCAATTTCGTATTTGTGATAAATTGGTAGAAATTGTGCTAGAATCAATAATTAGAGATTAGATTGGGATCGGATTACTACGGATAGCTAGGTATTCATATCAATTGGGATTTGCAAGAGATTGGATCCCAATTTGATAGGAAGCCCTAGAAATCCGAATTGGGTTGGAGTCGGATTTTCGAAGTATCGGTTTGCAAGAGATTGGACCGATACCAGGATCTCCGGTTGCAATTCCGTGCCGATACCCGTTTGCAAGAGATTGGACGGGTAGGAACTATCCTAATTTAGATTGTGGACCGAGTTTGCAAGAGATTGGGCTCGGTGCGTAATTGGACGATGATGTTGATCCTAATGCTAGCTTTCCTAGGCTAGGGTTTGCAAGAGATTGGACCCGACCCTAGGATAGCTATAGACCGGCAACAGCGCGAGAGCGTGAGCTTGGTTCCACATTTAGTTGCAACTAGTTCATCCAAATTCTCATTCTAGCAATTTTGATACCGACGAACCACATCTATGAAATACGGTGAGTAGCGGGGATTCCACATTCCCTAGACGTTCTTTATTTGATTTGATATTTCGCACATTTGTCTGACGATTGTGACAGGATCGCCCAAGGCAACTCTTTCTATTCTTGAATAGCCAGGTTGATTAGGAGCAAGCACGGTCATTCGTCCTCCCTGTGTTCGATACCCGCTCGCCGCTATACCGTGCGCTTGCGGTAAAACTACAATCGTTCTTTGGGTGTACGTCCCGGAGCGATCAGGTCATGGATTCAATGAAGTGGGGTTCTCCTTCAATATTATGCAGAGACAAAGATGTAGGTGAGATAATATCCATGATAGAGAGGAGAAGTTGGGTTCACAGAGATTGACCTATGAATAATGTTGCTAAAAATGATTTTGGGACCAATTAACTCTAATCTTAGCTGGATGGCATACACACATCTAGCTTGGTTGAGTGAAAGTACAGCTATACTACCCCCTTTTGGTTGATGTTATATGAAAGGATATTAGCGAGGATTCTTGCTTTGGAGGTGAGATAGCTAGTGGGTCGGCTTGCCTTGTAGAATTTTCTTCTTTTGTACGTGAGTTTAAGGACATCTTTGTCCGTCATCTCAATTTCACGGAGTAATGCCCCCGTGCTAGGAATTACAAGTCTAAGTCCTAGGTTTTCAAATAGTGAGATTAATGGTGGAATCAAAGACTTTGGTTGTGATTCTTGATTCCCTAGGGGTGTTGGATGTGTGTATGGTCATATTAGTATAAAATAGGTTAACTAACCTAGGAAAGCACTTGCATTTATTGCGGCACGAGAATAGGTCCGTTGAACCTTGATAGTTGAAGATCATATGAATTCCATAGTTCTCAAGATCACTAATTTTAACAAATCTTTTATGAAGGATGGTCCTATGTGAGTTGATCTCAAAAGTAGACATGAGATCCGGTTTGATGAGAAAATGAAAGATGTGTTCCTTCTTTGAAAGAGTTTGTGAAGAGGATTCTTCGATGCTTTTCTTCTTGATTGAAGCCCCTCTAACCATGGCTCTTAAATTGAATATCTAGAAATATGAAATGAGGGTAAGATGAAGATATGCCTAGTAGATGATTTTCCTCTGAAAAATTCTTCACCAAACACCTTGATCTCCTAGAAGCAATCTGAAATTTTTAGTTTTAGAGAGGGAGATAAGGTTATAGTTGGCTATGAGAGAGATGAATGTGAGGGCTAAAAACTCGGGTTTTACTTTTAGTTCTAGTGAATCATAGCCATATGATTCAAATCAATGGTTAAGATCTCTTATCCTTAATGGTTTTAAGTGAATAGTCATGGTAAAAACACAATAAGAAGCCCCAAAACCTGAAATGATTAAACCCAATGGTTGGCTATTTTAAAATAACAATACTCACCCAAATAGTCGGCTATCTGGCAAGATAGCCGGCTATCTGTCAGTTTGGTCAAGAGTTGTTTTAAATCTAGTTTTAAATTATGCCAAACATATTTATACATCCACACAATCATTTAACATATAATTATACTAATGGAAAGTTAATTTTCAGAGTGTTACAATAATCAACAATAATTTAACTCAATTTTCTTGCTACTATGTCTTTTTGCCTCCTCATTGCATGCATGCAAGATTTTGAGACAATTTCACTTTTCCCCGTATCCGTTGATACCTGAAAACAAATAATTTTGGTACCCTTTTCTTTTGGGTCCGGGGGATTAGAAGATATTAAAATCTCATTTAAATGGAAGCCAAACCCAATATGGTTTTGTACTCCCATCACAAATATAAGTATAATTTCTATTAAAGTGAACATCATGCAGAAATTCATTTACATACCTTTGCTTCGCTTTGCTCGTGTCGCTTTTTGGAATCCACATTAATATACCTGTAATTTAAGTGAGAATTCCTAGCATGCTTTTCTATATGCTTAGGGTTGAATTTTTTATATCATAAGCCAGGGAATCCTATTCCCTGATGCTTTTTGTCCATCAATTATGTCATCTAGTTTACCTTTCCCTTTATTGAATTTTTCAACAATTTTAGATAAATCATCAAATTTCCTCTTTATGGTGGCCATTAATGCATCTAAGTCATTTATCCTAGAGTTCATTGCATTGACCTCATCCAAAAGGGATTTATTCTTATTAATCAGCTCTTCATTTTCTTTCTCAAGTTCCTCCTTTTTCTTGGTTCAACTCTTATTATTTAATTTATGGTGCTCTCTCATAAGATTCTCATGAACATTACATAACTTTTTATATGCACCTTTAATATCAAAATCGAAATTGCTATCACTAAGTAGGTCATCATCGCTATAGTGATGCGAATATGGGTCGGGATTTAGTACATTTGATGATGTCGATGCCATGAAGCACATGTGTGCATGCTCTCCTCTAGGTTCATCGTTAATCAGATGATGATGAGGATTCATCTGAACTTGATACATCACTTTGGTCGAAGGCTGCAAACGCCCTTTTCTTTTGCTTTACCGGCTTTTTGTCTCTTCGGATCTGTCTTCTATCTCTTTCCTTTTCTTTGCCCTTTCCTTGGTCGTGACTTTTCTCCAGGGGCAGTCTCTTCGAACGTGTCATGGTTTATTGCATCCAAAACAAATAATATCATTAGTGAAATGGGATTTACGTTTATCAAACTTACCTCAGAGTAATTTTTTGAACTTCCTCGTAATGATGGCTATCTCGTCTTCGTTTCTTTCAGCATGTTCTGAATCTAAGCTTTCTTCATTTTCTTTAAATGCTAAGTTAATTTTCTTTGGCTTCTCCTCAATTTATTTGTCCGCTTCCAACTCAATCTCGTAGGCCATGAGATTTCCCATCAACTCTTCTAGGGTGATGGTCTTCATATTGTTGGCTTCTCGAATGGCCGTAGTCTTTTCTTTCCTTTCAGGTCGAAGCGATCAGACAATCTTTGTTACCTGATTGTATTCAGGGATTCTCTTGCCTAGTCCTGCAAGCTTATTAGTAATGTTAGTAAAATGAGTATTGACATTGCTAATACTCTCTCCTTATTCCATTTTAAAACTTCCAAATATAGAACATAGCATATTTATTCTTGATTCCTTTACATTCTATGTACCTTCATGACTTACCTCTAGAGTATGCCAAATTTGATGTGTCATTGTGCATTGCGACACTCGGTTGAATTCGGTACCTGTCAGAGCGCAGAATAAAGAGTTCATTGCTTTTGCAATTAGATTCCTCGTTTCTTTTCGTCTACAATCTATTTTTCCATTTTAGCCTCTGGTTGCATGTACATGTTTTTAGTGATGGTCTACACGTCAATATCTACGGATTGTAGGTGGATCATTATTCGAATCTTCCAATTTGCATAGTTTGCTCCATCAAACAAAGGTGGACGTTGAGTGTTGAGTCCTTCGGAGTGATGAGAAGTTGATGCCATTGCCTTTAACCTTGTTATGATACCAAGTGTTGAATCTTGTGGATGGCAAACAACACTAGAAGGGGGAGTTGAATAGGGTTGTTAATAATTATTAAATTTTTAGATAATCAACAATCCTTCTATGTGTTGCGTAATTTACAAATTGAGTTGCCTCGAATTTGAACTTAATCAACGATATAAGTTGCTTGATCTAAGATTAGAATAACAATGGAAAATAAATGATTCAAGCAACAACAATAAAAGAGTTAAGGAGTCAAAGTTACAACGCAAACACATTGTCACGCCCCATTTTCCAAGTATGGAAGGCAAGACGTGAAGAGGTCCGCTCAGACTTGGAGCTGTGAAGCTACAGTCTGATAAGCGTCTATGTATTCATCCATTCGCAGATTCTTTCATTGCAATGAAACAACAATAATAATAAAAAAATTTGAAAGCATGCAATAAATAACCAACGTTCAATAATACATCCAACATTATTCAAAACATCCAGAGATAGTCATAAAAAGAAGTACAATATTCTGAAAATGAAAGGCCCCAAGCATGGCCGAAACTAATACAAAGATAAGGTGCTACGCACCGAACAACCTAACAGCAGCTACTAGGAAAAACAAATACCAACTAAGAAAATATCATCCAGCTGAGACTAGGACAGATCTCTGGTATTAGGAATGGCAATATTGCAGGTCGGTCGAGTATTTTAACTACCCAAGCTTGCCCCGACCCATCTACATGCCGGGGCGGGGCGGGGCGGGGCCTTTCTTATCAAAACCGGGTCGGGCCGGGTCGGGTCGGTCGGGTCAGGTCATTACTGCCATCCATATGAATTCCAAATAAAAAATTTATTTGTGAATTGGGAGAATTTTGATTTATTTGGTAATTTGAAATTGGGAATTGGCCCAATTGAGGGAACAGTGGAATAAAGCATGAGTTAAGTGTTATTCACTGACTGCATGGTCTGCATACAAAATGGTAAGGGTTTTTAGAACATTTATAGTTTACCGGGCCGGGCCGGGGCGGGTCGGGGCACATACAAAGCCCAAGCTTGCCCCGACCCGGCTGCGGGCTGGGTCGGGCCGGGTCAAAACCGGGTCGGGCCGGGCCGGGCCGGGCGGGTCAGGCCATTATTGCCATCCCTATCTAGTATCATCAAACTGAACGTCAGCAACAGGTCATCCTCAGGAACTAACTCAGGCTCAAACCTAACATGCGACACCCGAAGAAAAAAGGGCGCATGTCAGCAAAAGTCTCCAAAAAGGTAAAAGGGAGAGACTTTTGTGCAAGGAAACATAAAGTAATGAATGCACCTAGCAGCCTAAAATATGTGACATGTCATGATATTCAATGATTGCAGCAATTTAAAATGAGCATGATATTTAATGAATGCAGCCGTTTAAGATGAATATGATAGTTAACATTTGCATGACACGTCGTAGCAAAAACGCTACTAAACAAGATATCACGATTTCACAATAAAAACATGTATTCACATTGTGCATATGGTTTACGCCTTACAGTTGAAGTTGCTGATCGGGCACACTTCTACGCTGAGTGGCGGCTTAACCCTACCCCTCCACATGTATATAATATGGACTGGCGTCCATCTTCTGGATCACGAGCAAGGAAGTGTTTATACATTTCATGCTTCTGGAACACGAGTCAGGAATTTTTTATGGCATAGGGTTGACCTAGCCTCATTCATGATGTAGGAGTCAAAATACTACTCGCCGCAGCTTACATTTCAATAGTAGCGTGTGCTACACATTCATTACAAGACATTCAATGCATGAAATGACAAGATATGCAACATGATAGCAGATATTGAATTGCGTATAGTTATATCAAAATAAACGTAACATGTGATATGCATGAATCATAGCATGGCAAGGGTGTCGAGTCTAGCTTCCTTGTCAAGCTAAATCAAGTATGGTGTCAGATCTAGCTTTGTTGTCAAGCTATATCAAGCATGGTGTCTAGGCGACTATCATTTCACCGCCTAGTCTCTTTACACAAATTCTCAAAATATCCTAAAACATGGCTTAACAATTTACTGTGCAAGCTTCACTTGCCTGATACAACGTCCGTAATCTCAGTTCAACGATGGTCCAGATCTTCCTATGTGCTCCAAATCGATCATCCAACATACAGTCCCACATTATTAATCTCAATTAGTTATTTATCCAAAGCAAAGGAAATTACTGGTTTTATCTTGTTTAACCATACGGCGTGTGGGTTTCTACGGATCGGGTTTACCTTAACATGATGCGAGAACTACACTGACGTCGGGTGGCGACGTCAGGGGTTGGATTCGGTAGCGAAACTGCGAAGACTAGAGGGACGGTAGCAAGGCGTGCAAACGGCAGCGAGCAAGGGGATCTCGGCCTGCTGTTGAGTTGCGCGCGGTAATGGCGCAACAGAGAAGCGGCTTGGGTGCTTGCGGCCTATGGAATGGCCGGCAAGGGGATTTGAGGGGGTGATGTTTGCGGCTAGGAAGAGGGGCCGGACTGCTAAGGGGAGAGGGAGTTCGGTAATGGCTAAGTGGATGCCGGCAATGGGAATGTGATGTGTCCATATTTTACATCATTTTCATATCATGTTCCCATTGCATTGCATGTCACTTTTGCGTCCAAATCCCACTTTTTACTGCGATTTTGGTATTTCTGACGATATTTCGAGTTTCGTATTATATTTTGAGTTTTCAGGGATTTTGGAGCGATTTGGACCCCCGCCTGGGTATGGACACATCCGACGTGCTCATGAGCTTGTTGGCAGGGCTCTGGAGGAGTTCGACGTGTTCTCGGAGCTGTTGGAGGAGAGAAGGAAGAGAATAAAGAGAGAGAGCAGAGAGAGAGAGGCCCCTGCTGCAGCACTTCAGTTTCCCAGAAAATACTCGGACTGAGCGGCTTGCTGCTCGGACCGAGCCATGACATGTTGGAGAAGCAGCGGATACGACGGACTCGGACTGAGCAGCTCATCTGTTCGGCCGAGCAGCCGCATATTGCATGCCCTGAGTAGGCCCCGGAGCACAGCCCGAGTAACCGACCGAGTCAATCCAACTTGGGCCGATCAGATCTACTCGGCCCGGGTAGGTCCATTTTAGATCCGAGCAACTCACCGACTCGGGCCGAACCACTGGTTGAGTAGCTCCGACTCGGGTCGAGTCACCTACTCGGTCGACACTTCCTGGGGCATTTTTGGAAGATTTTTTGAACGCGCGATGCGCGCGATTTGGGGCAGCTGAAGCTCACGACTGCGGGCTCAGCATTGGGGAGTTCATTCTGAGTTTTGTTTTTAGGATTTTTTGGAGAGCTCCGGCGATCGTGTTTGTACGGATTTTGGGATTAATTTCTGTAGTAAACTTCTGGATCGATTATTGAAGATTAGCATTTATTGTTCTGTTCTGGATCTGTTCTTCGTTCGTTCTCGCTGTAAGTTTATTTCAGCCCTAATCTCTTAATTGTTAAGATGTTTTCTTCCGCAAAATCGATATTTTTGTGCGTTCCGATCATCATGAGTGAGTAGATCTATTCTAGGATTGATGGGTGAACCCTAGGATTTTAGGGGGAAAATGTAGATCTGGATCCCAATGTTGAATTAGGGATTTAGGGTTGTATTCCGGTAGATCCTACTGAATCCGTAGATAACCCGTACTGAGATCATGCCCACGGTTTGTGGAATCGATGTGCTTAAGGGGTATCTAGGGATTCAAATAGGGAAATCGATGGATCCAATCAAGGAACGTGACCATGACCGGCTCGTGCCCTGAAGGGATCTGTCACCGAACTATCCCGCTACGTTGATGGCTATCGCCATTGCGTCAACGAGAGCCACCGAAATACCCCGCAACTCTAACCCACGAGAGTGGTACGAATTGGGGGAATTAATTCCCTAACCCCAATGCAATGAGGGGATCCTATTTAACATTAACCCCCAACGATCCTAGCGGGGACCCCAAAAGCCCTAGTTCTTTTTATTATATTATACAGCAACAACAATCAACCCAATTCATTCTCACTCCGACCGCTACATTGCTTCTAGATTTAGAAATAGACTGAGATTACCACGGACACTATCACCGTCCCTGTTGGATTCGACTATCTTTTATACTATAACTCGACACCGTCCGCTTGCGGATTGAACCCGAAGTCGTAGCATAGGAGCCATATCACGCCTGGCGATCGTGACACCACCAGGTGGATCCTAGGTATAGATTGTGGGCTTGTCAAGTTTTTGGTGCCGTTGCCGGGGACGGCAATAGTGTTTTTGTCTCAGTTTGTTTTTATATTGAGAAGTTTGCTAGCATTCTTATCATCCCTTACCTACCATCGTTTTTATTCTCTTTATTTATTTCGGTGCTACTGACGGTGTTTTTCTGAGCTTTGTTGGTGCATGAACACCCGTTACAAGGGGACTTCTAGAGAGTTATTATTCGATCCTGAGATCGAAAAGACAGCCTGGGCTTTAAGAGCCTCTAGCAGAAGTTCATCTCCATCTGCTCAGATGGGAGAGAATCCTCCTCCTCCTCCACGCACTGGGTCCATCAGGGACCATATGAAACCGACCTTTGGGAACAACTCCTCGATTCTGAGACCGCAGCTGACGGCAGAAACCTTCGAGCTTAAGACGGGGTTAATAAATCTGATGCAGCAGGATCCCTTCCATGGGCATCCTCACGAGAACCCCAACCATCACATTGACTCCTTCTTGGCCAAGTGCGACACATTCAAGGCGAAGGAAGTCAGTGATGATGCGGTGAAGTTGCGGCTCTTCCCTTTCACCTTGAGGGACAAAGCCTCCTATTGGCTCCGGGCCCATCCTCCCAATCACTTCACCACATGGGAGAAGCTCGTGCTTGCTTTTGTGGATAAATTTTATCCACCCTCGAAGACGGTCCGGATTCGTGGGGCCATATCCAATTTCAAGCAGCTCCCGTAGGAGTCGCTTTACGAGGCTTGGGCGAGGTTCAAGGACCTCCAACACCAGTGCCCACACCACGAAATCCAGCCTTGGGATTTGTTGCAGAGCTTCTACAACAGGCTCCAGCCAAGCACCAAGATGATTATTGATGCTGCGGCGTAGGGCGCCCTATTGGATAAGTCTCCTGAGGAGGCTATAGATCTGTTGGAGCACATGACGGCCAACACCCAGTAGTGGACCGATGAGAGGACCGTTGTGACCTGGACTCCCGAGGTCAAGGTCGCCACCCACTTGGATTCTCACATTGAGACCTTGTGCAAGCAAGTGGCCCGGATCGAGCAGCGCCTAGACTCCATCCCAGCAGCCCCCAGCACTTCATATCATCCTGGGGAAGAATATGTGGATCCCGGATATATTCCCATTGAAGGTCATTATGAGGGTGCTGAGACATCCGAGTCTGTTCAGTACGTCCAGGGAGAGGGACGGAACCAGTGGCAACATCCTGCTGTTAGGAATCACCCAGGTTTCTCATATAGAAACCCAAGCAGAGGGCTGCAACCTCCGTAGTTTCAAAGACCACCTCCCCCTCAGCAGCAGCAGCAGCAGAGCCAGTAGTAAGGCGGTTTTAGGCCAGCTGGGCCCTATAGGCCACCGGGATATCAATACAATCGGCCACCGCAGCAGAATTTTGCACCGGCTCCTCTAAAGTCAAATCTTGAATCTACATTGGAGACCTTTATGAGCGGACAGATTCGGTTCAATCAGGATACGTCGAACCCGTTTAAGAATATTAATTCTTCGTTCGACGAACTGAGGGGGTAGATGTCGCAGTTGCTGAAAAATCAAGGGAGATTACCCTCCCAGCCGGAGACCAACCCCAGAGCCCAAGCAAACGCCGTGGTTTCTATAACCACACGAGGAGGACGGGTTACTGACCCTGTTATGGTCCCGGTAATTAGCAAGGAGAAGACTACCACTGAAGAAGTTGCTGATGACAGTGCCAGAGTTGAGGCCCCTGAAAGGCCTATCGCTATTGAAGAGAAGGCGGATGCACCTCCCGTTATGCCTGTTACTACGCCTCCACCCGTTGATGCATCTAAGGGCAAAGCCTCCAGGCCTCCTCCTCCATACCCTCAGAGGCTAGCCATAGCCAAATTGGAGAAGAAGTACTCCAAATTTATGGAGCTATTGAAGGGGATCAAGCTGAATATCCCTTTTATGGACACGATTACTGAGATCCCAGTTTATGCAAAATTTCTAAAGGATCTCATCACGGGAAAGCGAAGGCAGGAAGAAATCAAGCTGTTGGAGGACTCTACCTCCATTATCAAGAACCACCTCCCCTGGAAGCTGCCGGATCCGGGGAGCTTCACCGTGCCATGCTCCATTGGAGGAATGCCAATCAGCATGGCCTTAATTGATTTAGGGGCTAGCATCAGCCTGATGCCCCTCTCCATCTTCAGAAGACTCCAGACGGGAAGCGAACTGGAACCCACGAGCATGTCGATCCAGCTCGCCGATCACTCTATTATGGACATGCTTGAGGGAGGAAGCTCTCAACTCATACTCGGCCGCCCCTTCATGGCGACGGCCGGAGTTCTTATAGACGTCCGAGAAGGGACCCTTTCCCTCAATGTAGGAAATATTGAAGCTGAGTTCCGGCTGCAAAAGCCGATGAAGGAGCGAGCCCAAGTGGAAGGGGCTAGTTATCTGGAGCTTCTGGAGAAGGAAGCAATTGAAGAGTTCATCGCTGAAAGGGTCATGGAGGACCCAGTTAAAGCAAGCATCGATGATGAGGGTGACCCAACCTACAAAAAAGCGGTCGCCGCGTACATCCAAGTATTGGATGAGGAGTTTCAACGCCGCTCAGCAAATCATCAAGCATCGGAGGCCACATCGTACATGGAGGAAAGTGTTGGAGTAAGCAGAAGTCAAACGCCGCCGAATTGCACCACCTTGAAAGGTGACGCGCGACCACCGCGCGCGCCAAGTGAGCATTGATCTATCATAGGGAGTCGAGCTCATGACTGAAAACAAGCGCTTATTGGGAGGCACCCCAATCCCGTAGATTTTGAAATTTCTTTCCTATTTTCTCATGTTTCTATCTTTATTTCGTATTTTTAGGTAAAATCGCAAAAATTATAAAAATTTGACGAGATTGTGTTTTGTGTAGGACGAACGATTGGGGGTATGCATATGAACATTATAAACGGAAGGAAGCCGGAAGAAAGGGACGAAGTTGAAGATTTGAGAAGAAAATGAAAGTGAAAAGGAGTGAAAAGAGCTACATGTAATTCGGCCCGAGCCGCACTATACTCGGTCGAGTCGAGCTGATACGGATACGATCGCTCGGCCTGAGTAGCTTGCAACTCGGCCCGAGCTGAAATAGACTCGGCCCGAGCATCTCTATACTCGGTCGGGTTTTACAGGCTAAAGAATTTGGTGAAAAATGTCACTCTGCCAACCCGGGCAGAGCATTATTGACTCGCCCCGAGTAGGATATGACTCGCCCCGAGCACAACCCTGCTCGGTCAAGTACTACAGGGAGCCCAAGTTGGAGCGAAAATGTCACTCTGTTGACCCGGGCGGAGAATTATTGGCTCGGCCTGAGCAGCAAAGGACTCGGAGGGAGTATTTAGTTTAAAATTTTTACGTCAACCCGAGCCGAGTAGTACATCTACTCGGCCCGAGTCGAGTCATTTTATTTAAAATTTTATTTACCTTGACCCGGCCGAGCAGCTCGGCTGCTCGGGCCGAGCCGTTTTGGAATCTAAACAGCCGCCCGTTCCTTTTAATCCGGCGGTTAAAACATTTTTACCCTAAAAATTTTTTTCACTCCCCACTAATTATTCCCCACCGAGCTTCACTCTCCTCACCCTACTCGTTCGCCCTGTCCCGCCGTCTCCTCCCGCTCCGCCGCCGACGACGCCTCCAGCGCCACCCGCCGTCGGTAATCCTCCACCCCCTCTCCTTCCCTCCCTCTTTCCCCCTCTCTATCTCCCGCCGCCTCCCCTCCTCCCCCCCGCCATTTCTGCCCTACCTCGACGGCGGCTCCATCGACGGCGCCACCGACGTCGACAGTGCCGTCGACTGCATCCCCCCTCCCATCCATCGAAACCCCCCTCTCCCCCGCTCCCTCTCCCGTCAACACCCTCCACCGATTTGTCCCCTCATCGCCCTACTGGGGCAACGACACCGTCGACGGTGCCACCGTCGCCGCTGGCGCCAGCCATCACCCCCCACCCACAATCCCCTTTGCCACCACCTAAAACCCCGCCGTCGAACCTAAAACCCCGCCACCGAACCAAAACCCCCCCAAACCCCGATGGCAATTCGCCTTCCCCCCGAATCCCCCCCCCCCCGAGCCACGCCCTAGGGCACGGACCGAGCACCTAGGTGATCGGTCTCAACCTAGCCCCGAGTTGTGCCCTAGGGCACAGCTAGTTCAACGACACGCCTCGAGTTGATCGACTCGATCCCACAACCCACCCCGAGTCACCCTAAGCCTGAGTGCACGACTCGGACCGAGCAGCACTCTGCACGGCCCGAGTCACAATATTACTGATTCCCCCTATTTTTAATTGATTATACTGACGTTCTGATTGTTTCAACCTGCAGGTACTCTGTCTTTACGCCAATAGCAGTAGCGTGGATTAGCTTGGGGGATCTTTCGTGCGTTTGCATCACTCGCAGACTCGGTACACTCTTTCCTTGCTCTATTTTTCGTACCGTATTATTTTTCTGCTCACGTCACCATGGTCCGCACTCGCGGATCGACGACCCTTCCCATCCGTGGGAAGAGGCCGTCTTCTGGCCCATCCTCTTCACGTCCACAACGCCGTGCACACACCACTTCCTCTACCACCACCACCACACCCACTACCACTAGCACACCCTCTGCCACTACCACCGCCAGCACCATCCCCTCCACCACCACACCTATAGCATCTGCCACATTCCATGCCACAGATATCTGATGCGGTGGTTTCTTCACTATCTTCGCTAGGATGCTAGGTATCCCCATCCCAGTCCCCTGGCCTGACATGCTTGACCACAAGCGTGCTCGAGCACATGCAGATTCTCCGCCCTTACGGTGCTCGTCACTGGCATTACCTAGTCGGTACCGGCCACGATACCCACATGGTCCTTCCAGCCCCCACCTGACACATATTCCTGTTGTCCAGCTTGACTGGCTTATTCCTCAGGTCTTCCCACTTCCCCCCATTCACACTCTTGAGCCCCCTAGAGCACCGGTCGAGGCTGACGCCGATGACCCCGGACCCAGCTCCTCGGAGTTCGAGCTGCTAGACATAGCCGCTCTAGTTGTCGGTCTCCCTGTGCCTCCAGTTCACCCATCCTCAGGAACCGCCTCTTCCACCATCGTATCTGCTGTTTCTACGGTCGTCGAGTCATCGGGGACTGTCCTCACTTCTGGCCCCGACACTCATATCCCTTCTGCTGATGTATCGGTGCCGGAGGGCACTGATTTACCGCATTCTGACGACGTGATGGATTTAGATGCTCCCTCCCTCGACACTTTCCCCACTCTCCCACCTCTTTCGGAGCTTATAACTTCAGCCCCACTGCTTGGCACCGCCTCCTCACCGTCGGTCGTTTTCACGGAGTCTGTCGCGACGTCTGTCCATACTTCTGTGTCGACGACAGCTCCAGATTTTCTCACTAGCTCACCCTCGCCCACATTCCATGCCCGACACGGTGCCTCAGCTACACCGGGCTGCTTTTCGCGAGTGGTGACTTACCGACACCCTTATCGTGCCCCTCCCGAGCACCGATCCTCAGACTCTCGCTTGACCACTCTCGAGGATTTAACCTCCCGCATACAGCGGGATTTCGACGACTTTCGCGCAGAGACTAGGACACACAGATCTAGGGTAGAGTCGGATCTCACCTCCATTATCGACCTGTCGTGACACCGTGGCCCACCTACGGTGATACTTGCTCACCCTCCTCCACCTAGGACTGTCACGCCCCGCTTCCCAAAAATACGGAGGCGAAGCGTGACTAAGGCCCGCTTGGGCCGGAGCTGTGAAGCTCAGTCCCAATAAGCGTCTGTAGGGGTACCATTTTAAAAATTTCAGGTTCTTGCATTTATAAAGTTCGAAACAACAAAAAGTACAGAAAGAAAGTTGCATTCATTAATATAAAGAGTTAATATCCAGCGAGTACAAAAGTCTAAAAAGAGGGAAGCCCAAGCATGGCAACAACTAACGAAAGAGCAAACTGAAAGTAGTAACCTCTGAAAGGTGGCGACCAAAAAGTCCTCAAGGTCTGGTCCTCGTCAGCACGTACTCAGGATCGGCGTCCTCCGGCTCTACGTCCTCGGGTAGCTCTGCCTGGTCGTCGTACTCCGGCTCGACACCTGACGTACAACACCAAAGAAAGGAACTGTACGTCAGGTAAAGTCTACAAAAGAAAGTCAGACTTTGCTGCAAGTGTACTGAACTATTAGACATCATTTTACTGGTTGATTAGCATGCTGGGGTTATAACTGAGAAGTAAAAGAAGGAAGTAACACAGCAGGAAAAGTAAAGCGTAGCAAGCAGTAGTCATAGCGTGTGCTACCGACTACGGGACTATCCTAAAGGTGACATGATAAGACAGAACTAGACAAGACAAGACGGACAGGACACATGAGACACGAAGGGTTCACGCCTTACGGTTCGAGGGGGATCAGACCCTCTCCCCGTGCGCACGCTCAACCCTACCCCAAACCCAGGACATCAGGACAAGAAGTACAGAGATCACTTCCGCTAGGGAAGCACCTGAAACGCCCGAAGGATTTTTGTATCACGGAGATCACTTCCGATAGGGAAGCATCTGAAACGCCCGAAGGCTTTTTTGTATCACATAGATCACTTCCGCTAGGGAAGCATCTGAAACACCCGAAGGCTTTTTGTATCACGGAGATCACTTCCGCTAGCGCCCGCAGGCTTTTTGTATCACGGAGATCACTTCTGCTAGGGAAGCATCTGAAACGCCCGAAGGCTTTTTGTATCACGGAGATCACTTCCGCTAGGGAAGCATCTGAAACGCCCGAAGGCTTTTTGTGTAACAGGGACATGACATGACAAGTGTAAGGGAAAGTTATTCTAGGGTGTCCACACGCACGCACACACAAGACAATCCTACAGTGTCAAAAGTTGTTGTTTGTCGAGCTTAGACTTCGTCGTCAAGTCTAAGTCGTCAGGGCGACCCGGACGCTATCATTTCACGTCTGGTTCTATACACTCACAGTCTAACAGTTCTAACAATTTAAGACCAAGACGCGGTCAAAAATGCAAGTGGGTACACTTGCCTGCGGTGGCGAGTGTGTCGTTCGTCCGAGGCGTCTCGTTTAGGCGTCGCGTCCGTGGTAGTCCGGCTGAAACAGTGTCACGGCGACGGTGTCAGGTCGCAATTTCCATCAAATCCTATTAAGGTTTGTTTCTAGGTTATCGGGGCTATCCTATTCGTCAACGTCACATTTTTGGTGTTTTGTTCAGCCTAAATAGACCACTACCCTATATGCACAGAAAAGTTGTCCGACGGTCGATTTCTACAGTGACATCATTTTACTGGTGCGGAAAAGTAAATTTAGTTATAGTTGTCTGACTTTTAGTTTAGGTTTTGGTTAGCTACGGTGTGTGTTTTACTACTCGTTAGGGAAACCAACCTCGTGACGTCGTCCAACAAGCGGAAGTCGGGTCTGAACGGCGAAGCGTCGGCGTTGTCTGGAACTCCTCAGCCGCGGGTAGTGCAGCGAGGTACCTCTGGACAGCGGGATGGTGGCGTGAAATCAGCGAGCCAATTAGCGATCCTCCTCCCGTTGCGAGTAGCGTAACGGTTCTTCACGATAACGGCGACGTCGGCTAAAAGTACGTGCATGCGGCAACGCACGTGAACTCCAAGAGTCCGAGGGGGCTGTCAATAGATGAAGTGGGACCAGAGGAAGATGCTCGGCCCGATGGGTGAGCGATGGCGTGGGCGTACGTCGGTGGGTGGCCGTGAGAAGCCGGAGAGGACAGATTCGCACAACGTTTGTTGTCGTGCGTCTCAGTGAAATTTCAGCGATGAACAGTGAAAAAGGAAAGTTGCAGAATGCAAAGGACTTCAATACGAATCCAACGGCAGTGGATTTGTCGCCGGGGGTGGTCGGAGGTGATCGTGCGCAGGCGTCGAAGTTCAGCGCACAGATCTGTCAAAAACAGCAGCTGAGCTTGGTTTCGACGGATTTTCCAGGAGCTACAGGTGAGATATGATCATGAGAGAAATTGCAGTTGGTAGGGGGTTTCGATAGGAGTCCAACGGCGGTAGGGTGGTCATCGTAGGTGGTCGGATGGCCGGTGGGCGCGAGTTTTCCTGGAGGTGGTGCAGATCTGTAAAACTGCGGCTAGATCTGAGTTCCAAGGTGTTTTCGAGGAGATCGAGACGTGAAAAAGGGTAAGGGGAGTTGGAGATGCTCGGGGGGTCAGAGAGGAGTTCGATGGTGGTGGAGATCACCGGAGGGGGTAGCCGAAGGTGGGCGTGAGCCGCAGTGGAAGTTCAGCTTCCAGATCTGTGAAAAACAGCCGATACGGCGTGTTCCGACGAGGATTCCGGGAGCTACAGGTGGGCTATGAGCGTGAGGGAAGTTGCAGAGCGGAGAGGGGTCAAAGGGGAACAAGTGGCGGGGGTGGTGGCCGGCGGAGACGGCCAGTGGTGGCTGGCTGTGAGCAGTAAATTTGGTGGTCCAGATATGTGGTTTTTGGGTTGGAGAGCACTTTAGAGAGAGAAAACGGAGGAGAGAGAAGAGGGGGCCGGAGGTGAGCGATGGCCGGAGGTTGGAGGAGGTCGGGGGCGACGTTGGGTGGCCAGAGGAGAAGCCAAAAATCGCTGAGATGGGTTATGCGTGAGTGAAGTTGCGGCTGGGGTTGGTTTCCATATGAAGATGGAGGGTTTTGCTAGGTGGCTTTTGGGATTTGGTTAATTGGGAGAGAGAGAGAGAGATAGGGAGAGTGGAGATAGGGGAAAGGGGAGGTGTGAATAATGAATGAGATATTCTCCCATGATGCGTATGAGTGCAATTAGGGATTTGATTAGATTTGGTTTAGGTTTGAAATTCAAAAGATTAGAGGCTAATCAACAGTTGAAAATTGATTAGGGGATATCTTCCACCACGGGCATCGGAAAAATAATCCGAAAATACCGGGACGATCGTGGAGACAAGAAGTACGGGGCTACGGGGTCCGATCGTGTGTTACATCTACCAAAAATTATCGTAAAATCAGGAACCGTGTATTGGTGCCAAAAGACCAAAACACCCTTCCATTCAAAGCTGTTTTGCGAGAAGACGAGCCGTGAGACAATGTTCCCAAACACTACCATAAAATTCTACACTTCCATACGATCACAACGGCATATCAAATCGTATATACCGAAACCAAGAAAGAGCCAAATAAAATACGTGCATGAAAAAGTACGTGCACGTAGAAAATACGAACGGTCGGAAAGCGGCCATTACAAGGACGGACACTGTGGCTCACTCTATGCAGCCCAGTTCCTCACTTCCACAGGCTTCTGTCGAGCCTGCGTCTTCCACCCTAGAGCCGTCAGCCACAGTCGATCCTCTCACATCCATGGTCCTATACACTGCAGATCCTTCCTCCTCCACCATAGACCTCACCTGCAGCCCTCCCCACGTGTCCCAGCCACCAGACTTACCACCCACCAGCCCGGGTCCACAACAGAGGGACCCATCACCACCCCCAGAGGGTAGTGCCTCTGCTTGATGTAGTATATCCCACCGTTTGCCTCCCCCATATTTTTCATGCCCATCTGTCTTTGCGGGGCCCTGCTTTACCACAGCTTGGGGGAGGACCCACACATGCATCATTTCATATTGCATTGCATCATGTCATATTTTTATTTTTATTTCATTTTTCCTTTATTCACATAGTTTTTATCTTATTTTCCTGCCCATCCCACCCCTTTAGCCTCATCTCCCGCTCACGAGCGATTTCTTAGCAGTGAGGACACTGCTAGGTTTAGCTTGGTGGATGAGCGCTCCCGCTTTATTTTTATTTTTATTTTTATTTTTCCATTTTCCTCCCTTATTTTCAGCTTTTATTTCACTTTTTCACCATTTGCCCACCTCGTTTTATTTTTTCTCATTTTACATCATATTTTCTGTTTTTCTCCATGCATGCATCTCTTTTTATCTATTTTCGCTTTTTCTCTATTTCTTTTTATTTTTGCTAAGGATGGTCCATATGATGATATCTCTCTAGGCTTTATTAGTTTTTCGCGATGCTATCAGGGTTAATTTCAGCTTTATTGTCTCTATGCATGCATTTCTTTTGATGATCTGTCTGATTTAATATTTGATATAAATTGAAATCAATTGCATGAATTAGTATCTAGTATGATTTATGTTGGAAAACGCACCCAGGTTCACGCATCACTAGAACACTTGGAGCACCTGTTTTATCATCTTATTCACTTCTGCTTGCATGCCAGTTGATATTGTGTCATTACTGCATGTCTTTTTTAGTATTCATCTAGAGAAGTGAAAATATTCATGATATATATGAGTTCAGTTAGGGTTTTATTTTATCAAACTGATGTGCACCCTCTTATGAGTGAACCGAGTGTCCCATTACTTTCTTTCTCCACATATCTTTTTTATATCTCTACATATCAGTTGGTTACACCCCTATAGCTACTTTACTGCATCTCACTTCCCATATATAAAAATAAAAAGCATAGCTTCTAAATGAAAAAAAATAAAAAAAATTAGTGTATATATTCCTATCAGAAAAAAAGGGAAAAGAAAAAAATGAATAAAAATATCACTTCATTAGAAGCTATATCTCATTCTGGGAAGAAAAATAAAATTCTATATCATTTTTATTGATGTGATGCCTCAAGCTAAGCTTGGGGGGTAAACCAACTGATTTTATGAGTGAGCTTGACATTAGAGTGGAGACGGTGCACATCGGGGAGATTTTATAAAACCCAAACTTTACGAATTACTTTAGTTTTGGAGATTTTTCATGTATCGAAATGAATATCTGAATGACATGATTTCTTCAATTCTCTATTGCATGTTGTGCGACTCTTTTGTGCTCCTTGTGTATCTGTGATTGAAAAGGGCGTTGTCAACTATTTTATACTAGACTCTAGGGATTGCATCAGATTGATAGGATTTGACGGTGTTATTTCAGTAGATCCCTATTCTTCGCCTGCATTGCATGTCATATGATATATAAAGCTAGAAATTACCAATAGCATGCATGTTTAGCACTCAGAGCATCGTGATAGACTTTTTAGGCCTGAGATCTGACCGATCATCCTTAGCACTTCTCTCTTATTTCTCTCTTTTTGTTTTTCACTTCCTTTTATTTTCATTTCCTTATTTTCATTTTGTTTTCCTCCCGGCGTACCGATTATTCGTCTTCCTCGAGGATGAGTAAGAGGTAAGCTTGGGGGATTTTGATGTGTCCATATTTTACATCATGTTCATATCATGTTCCCATTGCATTGCATGTCACTTTCGCGTCCAAATCCCACTTTTTACTGCGATTTTGGTATTTCTGACGATATTTCAAGTTTCGTAGTATATTTTGAGTTTTCAGGATTTTGGAGCGATTTGGACCCCTGCCTGGGTATGGACACATCCGACGTGCTCATGAGCTTGTTGGCAGGGCTCTGGAGGAGTTCGCCGTGTTCTCAGAGCTGTTGGAGGAGAGAAGGAAGAGAAGAAAGAGAGAGAGCAGAGAGAGAGAGGCCCCTGCTGCAACACTTCAGTTTCCCAGAAAATACTCGGCCCGAGCAGCTTGCTGCTCGGACCGAACCATGACATGTTGGAGAAGCAGCGGATACGGCGGACTCGGGCCGAGCAGCTCATCTGCTCGGCCGAGCAGCCGCATATTGCACGCCCCGAGTAGGCCCCGGAGCACAGCCCGAGTAACCGACCGAGTCAATCCAACTTGGGCCGAGCAGATCTACTCGGCCCGGGTAGGTCCATTTCAGAGCCGAGCAACTCACCGACTCGGGCCAAACCACTGGCCGAGCAGCTCCGACGCGGGCCGAGTCACCTACTCGGCCTGGGGCATTTTTGGAAGAGTTCTTGAACGCGCGATGCGCGTGATTTAGGGCAGCTGAAGCTCGCGACTGCGGGCTCAGCGTTGGGGAGTTCATTCTGAGTTTTGTTTTTAGGATTTTTTTTTGGAGAGCTCCGGCGATCGTGTTTGTACGGATTTTGGGATTAATTTCTGTAGTAAACTTCTGGATCGATTATTGAAGATTAGCATTTATTGTTCTTTTCTGGATCTGTTCTTCGTTCGTTCTCGCTGTAAGTTTATTTCAGCCCTAATCTCTTAATTGTTAAGATGTTTTCTTCCACGAAATCGATATTTTTATGCGTTCCGATCATCATGAGTGAGTTGATCTATTCTAGGGTTGATGGGTGAACCATAGGATTTTAGGGGGGAAATATAGATCTGGATCCCAATGTTGAATTGGGGATTTAGGGTTGTATTCCGGTAGATCCTACTGAATCCGTAGATAACACGTAGTGAGATCATGCCCACGATTGTGGAATCGATGTGCTTAAGGGGTATCTAGGGATTCGAATAGTG
The DNA here is from genome assembly GCA_030789695.1 of Scilla litardierei. NCBI lineage: Eukaryota > Viridiplantae > Streptophyta > Magnoliopsida > Asparagales > Asparagaceae > Scilla > Scilla litardierei. Next base: position 132,214,269 of record CM061132.1, on the reverse strand, counting down.
AAATTGATGGATCCAATCAAGGCACGTGACCATGCCCGGCTCGTGCCCTGAAGGGATCCGTCAACGAACTATACCGCTACGTTGACGGCTACCGCCATTGCGTCAACGAGAGCCACCGAAATACCCCGCAATTCTAACCCACGAGAGTGGTACGAATTGGGAGAATTAATTCCCTAACTCCAATGCAATGAGGGGATCCTATCTAACATCAACCCCCAACGATCCTAGCGGTGACCCCTAAAGCCCTAGTTCTTTTTATTATATTATACATCAACAACAATCAACCCAATTCATTCTCACTCCAACCGCTACATTCCTTCTAGATTTAGAAATAGACTGAGATTACCACGGACACTATCACCGTCCCTGTGGGATTCGACTATCTTTTATACTATAACTCGACACCGTCCACTTGCGGATTGAACCTGAAGTCGTAGCCTAGGAGCCATATCACGCCTGGCGATCGTGACACCGTCAGGTGGATCCTAGGTGTAGATTGCGGGCCTGTTAGGATGATCGGCAGTTTATGGGCTTGGCTGGAGGTTGGGTATGAGGAGGAGGAGAGGGTGTTAGGGGGGTGATGATGGCCGGCGATCTAAGGGGAAGGCCGTTGGTTTTTGAGGGGATAACGACAGTTTCTTTGGGAGATGGAGGGAGGTTTGCGCAGTTTTAAGGAGGAGGAGGAGTGATGGCCTGAGTTTAGGGGGGGTCGCCGGAGCAAGGAGGTGGCCGGCGACGAGAGGTGTGCGACTGTGTTGATGGGTTGGCGGCTGGGTTGAGAACAATGCCCTAGGTTGGGTTGTGTGCGGGAGTTGATGAAACAAAGAGGGGTTTGCTAAATGGGGTTGAAAAGGGGTGCAAATAAGGTGATTGGAGAGAGTGTGTGTGAGAGGGGGAGGATAGAATTTGGGTGGCAAATAGATTAGGAAATAACATGTGATGCGTATGAATTCCTATAGGATTTAATTAGAGTTAATCAGGGTTTGAATTTTATTTAACTAGGCTAATTAGAGATTAAAGATGATTACTGTGAAATATCAGTCTAACGGTGTCCGATAAATACAAGAAAAATATCGGGACGACCATGTTAACGAGAGAATCGAGACTACGATGATCAGTCACGATCTAGGTTAACGGAAAATGGAACTAAAAATAAATAATGAAACGTCGAAGTTTAAAGTTACGACACCCCTTCATTCAAAGCTGATTTGTGGGAGAACGACACGTGAAATGACGTTCATAAAAAATTTCAAGAATAACTAATCTTTCCGAGGGTCACAACTATATTTAACATCGTGCGTTTGGGATACAAGAAGAGGCAACTAAAAATATGCGTACAGAAAAGAAAGTACGCGCACGAAAACACACGATCGAAAAGCGACAGTTACATCCTACCCACCTTAGAGCAAAGTCCGTCCTCGGACTTTCTAACTATATATATATATATATATATATATATATATATATATATATATATATATATATATATATATATATATATATATAGCCCACGAGAGGGTGTCCTGGTGGTAAGTCATTCCGCTCCAAAGCCAAGAGTCATGGGTTCAAGGCCTCTGGCCTACATGGGTTGGTATTTGTTGGGGGATTATTTATCCTGGGGCTACATCTCCCTTTTCGGGAATACCCGGGGGCCGTCTAGGGCACGGCGGTTTCCCCCCAGTTTACATAGTCTCGACCGGGCTCTCGCCTTACCCTCCTATGCCGAAGGCTGGGGGAGGGGGTTGGGGATTTCTCTGGGTTATATATATATATATATAGTTATATATATATATATATATATATATATATATATATATATATATATATATATATATATTCTATAAAATAGGGATGTTATCAAGAGAAATTGGATAAGAGAATTTGGACAAGAGTATATACATACATATAAATACATACAAGAGTATATACATACATATATACATACATACATATATACATATACATATATCTATTCTATAAAATAGGGATGTTATCAAGAGAAATTGGATAAGAGAAATTGGACAAGAGAAATTAGATAAGAGAATTTGGACAAGAGGAATTGAATAAGTGATGAGATTTTGAGAGATAAGAGAAGAGGTGTGGAATTTTGTGATGATATTTTGAGAGATAAGAGAAGAGGTGGGGAATTTTGCACATACAACCCCAGGTTTTGCATTTTTACCCCTGGACCCTCACACACACACACACACACACACACACACCCCACACTTTTTATTCTTCCCCCCTTCACGACCATTTTTTCCAGTCCACATGCACGTGTGCACGGGTTATTTGCTAGTATATATATATATAGCCATTCTAGTAAATACCCCAATCATATCACACTATAATTCAAACCAAGTATAGTTATTACAAGGGCTTATATATGCACTAGGTAGTCAAACATTAATACTCCAAACATGCATATATATACACATTATATACTTATACCTATCATAGATAATCAAATTCATACACGTACTTCAATCATTCATATAGTCACGTTCATCCCTTATATAGCTATCACTCACTCATCACATAACTATGGTACAGATACCTACAAAAATAGTTTCACACCAGCAAATACTATTGTAGTACTTCACGTATAGATAACTATCTATGCACAGAACAAACATGGATGTACTACTCCCTTATATCTCCTAGTGTACATTTAACACCAAACATATCAACACATGTAATCACACCATACAATATTAAATCATGTTTGCTATCTCTAATATACATTCACCCCTTCTATAAATACACCAATATATAGTTATCCAAATACACACAGATACTTCACCATATATACACATCACATACAATCTAATAACTATATTCAAACCACAACACACATACCATAGTCGCAAACACCTATAGCTAAGCACATACTTACCCGTGCATGGTGCATGCCCACACACGCTAATATACTATTCATACATGCCACTCATACCACTATATACTTAACACATTCTACACACCTAATTTAGCTAGCATATATACATTCAAACATGTAAAACCTTCGTAAGGAACTATACTACAAGACCAACACCTATAACTATATAATGGTATAGCCACCCACAACCATGTGCGTAACGTAACCATGTACAACCAACCCTATCACTATACACACATCATCCATTATTATGTTCATAGCATTATACACAAACCACAGACAAATATAACAATATATTTAGAGTATACCCACTCAAGCACGAGTGAGACTCAAAGACCCATACCAGAACCAGAATACTTTATATTCATAACACGATATTTATACATATACCAACACACCACACTTATACACACACACACACACACACACACACACACACACACACACCAACGTAATCATATTACTCGTCACACTATATATGTAAAAAAACACATGATATCATATACACACAATAATATCAATCACACTTTATATTTAGTCAAGTAACAGCCCCATAATGCAATCACTTTACATACTATAATAATATTGCAAATATCAGTACACGTATACAATCATAATACACTATCCTATACATGCATACATCGTATAGTCACATACATATTACTACACACATACTCATTGTATGCATACCATACCTACATTCTTATATGCTTACCACATATCTACACAAAACATAAACATACATATATTATATTCACACCATAGCAATTTACATACAATTAGTATACTACTACGTATACCTATCCATACACAGTTACAACATACAATAATCGTGTATACGTCATGCACACACAACATCCCGTAACTATATAAAATTATAACCATATTACCATACTTATATCACACTATACATATAGTATGTATATATCTACCTATAACTCAGCACACATATATCTACGTACGAGCACACGCTCATATGTACTAACATATAGATCATAGAATAGACCTGCACACGTAACTATAAATACACCTATTATCATTACACCTAACATGCACATGACTTACTAGTATACTATTTCAAGCATTTACAATTACTTTCAAACTACATACACTACTAGTAGATATTCCAACACTAATTCTAATATACACAGACATCCCTAAAGTGGTATAGCTATCCACACATATATTTATAAATACTATCACTCATACAATTTCATATAACACTGAGCATGCATATATAACACAAGAGACAATCATTAATACTAGGGGTAGCACACTCATACATGAGTGGTACGCAGGGGTTCATACACACGGGTCCATACACTCTACCTATATACATGCGCTATGACGACAACACAATAAAACTAATGGGTCCACCACTATACTAAGGTTGACATGGACAACAGCAAGCACTAGTAGAATGACTAAGCAATAGTAAGGGCACCGAAATCAAATAGCGTAACGAAACAAGATTGGGATGAACGGGTCCAGATAAGGCGAGGATAAGGGAAAATCTTAGTTAGGTGAAACAGAGATATAATTGTGAATATTTAAGTAAGGGAAAGAAAGATACAATAATATCATTATAAAATACAGGAGAATATGGTGTAGATGATATAGTTTAAAATACGAAGTATGGATTAGACGAAAGAATATTCACTATAGAGATGAAGTGACTGTTCTGCAATTGGAACTAGTGTTGTACTAAGAACTCTGGAGTGGGAAAAGAAAAAGAAACGAAGAATATAAAGACGGACATATATGAAAAGTTGGAGTTCTCTTTCGTATAGAAAAATATTTAAAGGTCGGTACAATAAGTTGTTTGAAATAAGTTTGAGTAATATATATAGTAAAAGAAGAAAAGGTATATTGGATTACCGAAAGATCATTATATGAAGGAAGTAAAATATTCACATGAGTATGAAAGATATAGGTTAGAAAATATTATAAGGTAGTAATTTAAAGATTTCGACGAAAAAGTTTCGAAATTCAAAGAATGAAAGAGTTTAAATTGGGGGAGGAATTTAAAAAAATATCGAAAATACTTTTCGAAGGATCATGATGATAATGGGGAAGATTCAACAATTGATGGTGAACGACGTGAAGGAATCACGTGAAACGAAATCAAGGAAGTGAATCAAATATTCGAAACATAAATAAGACTAGGAAATAACTTAGTGAATCTGCTACGATGGGATTCTATGGTCAATCGCTCAAAAGTGTAATGATCAGGAAAATAATAGAAATCCGGGGTTTTAATTACTGGGCCGACTGAATATTAGGAGAAATTTAGCACTAAGACTGTAATAGAGATCTCAGGGAGAGGGTCCTTAGGGGATCAAGATTACGTTCTGTCGGGCCCGAAATTTGATGGACCCAAACGAACAACTAAAGGAAAAACTCTAGGAATCTAATATGGTCAGAGCTGGATGAGAGGCTACCAAGGCATCCTAAGATGAGTACAACTAAATCTTAACGAAGGCACCTGACTATCAAACTTGGACGTCTATCTAGGTCTTCCTACCATCTAAAACAAGGAAAACCTTCACATTAGACTCAAATTTTATGACTCGAATGTTTGGAATGTTTCGATAGATGTTTTATTATTATCGTTGTTTTGATATTTCGCAGGTGCAACGATCTGCATGGGCCACCACATAAACCTGTCACGCCCCGCTTCTCAAGTATGGAAGGCGAGACGTGAAGAGGTCCGCTCAGACTTGGAGCTGTGAAGCTACAGTCTGATAAGCGTTTGTGTGTTCATCCATTTGCAGATTCTTGCATTGCAATGAAACAACAAGAATAATAAAAAAATTGAAAGCATGCAATAAATAACCAACGTTCAACATTACATCCAACATTATTTAAAAAATCCAGAGATAGTCATAAAAAGAAGTACCAGAGTCTGAAAATGAAAGGCCCCAAGCATGACCGAAACTAATACAAAGATAAGGTGCTACGCGCCAAACAACCTAACAGCAGCTACTAGGAAAAAAAATACCAACTAAGAAAATAGCCTCTAGCTGAGACTAGGGCAGATCTCTGGTATCATCAAACTGAACGTCAGCAACAGGTCATCCTCAGGAACTAACTCAGGCTCAAACCTAACATGCGACACCCAAAGAGAAAAGGGCGCATGGCAGCAAAAGTCTCCAAAAAGGTAAAAGGGAGAGACTTTTGTGCAAGGAAACATAAAGTAATGAATGCACCTAGCAGCCTAAAATATGGTGACATGGCATGATATTCAATGATTGCATCAATTTAAAATGACATTGATATTTAATGAATGCAGCAGTTTAAGATGAACATGATAGTTAAAATTTGCATGACATGTCGTAGCAAAAAGCTACTAAACAAGATATCACGATTTCACGATAAAAACATGTATTTACATTGTGCACAGGGTTTACGCCTTACAGCTGAAGTTGCTGATCGGGCACACTTCTATATTGAGTGGCCGCTTAACCCTACCCCTCCACATGTATATGGACTGGCACCCATCTTCTGGATCACAAGCCAGGAAGTGTTTATACATTTCATGCTTCTGGAACACGAGCCAGGAATTGTTTATGGCATAGGGTTGACCTAGCCTCATTCATGATGTAGGATTCAAAATCCTATTCGTCATAGCTTACATTTCAATAGTAGCGTGTGCTACACATTCATTACAAGACATTCAATGCATGAAATGACAAGATATGCAACATGATATCAGATATTGAATTGTAAGGATCGCCTTACCCTTGCAATACTAATAACACACACTAGAGGGGGGGGGGGGGGTGAATAGTGTAATGGCAATAAAATTGTCCAATTAAAATTAAACTTGCTAATGCGGAATTATAAATACAAGAAGAAATAATTGACACAATTAATCCAAACGCAAACACAAAGTTTTACCCTGCTTTTCCAAACTTGGGTACGTCCAGCCACACCAATATTCACTATATTCTCACAGAGAGAAGTGAATACAAATCTCACAAGGAGATACCCCACAAAGAGGATTTATGCCCTACACAAGGACCCAACCAACCCTACACTAGGATCAAGACTCCACACAGAGAATCACTAACTCCCACTCAGAGAATTATGGTTAGCCCTACACTAGGACACTAACCTCCCACAAAGAGAGTTACTCCCACAAAGAGAGTTATTCACACTAAGAGAATATCCTAATCACACAAAGAGATAAACTCCCACAAAGAGAGAAAGACTAATTCCCACAAAGAGAATTAGTGATACAAATTCACCAAGTAAAATAAATACTCTTACCTATGCCTTGAGATGCTTACTCATAAATGGATGCAAGACATTGAAGAGGATCTCCAAGTGTTGAGATATGCTTGAAAGCACTTGGATGAATTCCCTTGAGCTGGACTTCAATGCATGAAGAGGAATGATAGCTCAAAAGAGGGAATTGAGGGAGTTTGAGAGTTGCTTATAGATCTCTTGAGAAATTCAATAGCATCAAGAAGTATAAGAGATGGCAGCACACTCATATATATAGAATCCCTATATCAAACCCCAAAACCCAAGAAAACAGCCAAAAGATCAATTCAGCAACGGCTAGAAACTGGGCGAAAACGACAGGAATAGTCGACTGATGATCATAAGACAGTCGACTGATCAACAGCTAGAAAATATCCAACGACTATAATCTGAGCCAGGACAGTCGACTGATGAAGTCGATACAGTCGACTGTAAACAGGACAGGCGCCTGTTAATCCTTTAGCAGGCGACTACTGCAGGGGATGGAATAAAACAGAGAGCTGCACTCTTTCTCCAGATAAGCAAACAGGCGACTGATGTCAATAATACAGTCGAATGTCTTATAGTCAGGCGATTGTAATACCTTCATCAGTCGACTGCAGTATAAGATGGAGAAAAGACAGGGAGATGTAGAGAATGCACTTACGCTACTCAGACGAATGATGACAAATCTACAGGCGACTGTAAATATACAGGCGACTGTAAACTGACCAGTAGTCGACTGTGCGTAAAGCTCAAGTTTGAGTCAATTTAAATGTTGACTTGAGATGTGCATATCAGGCGACTGTAGAAGGATCTACAGGTGACTGGAAATCACCCAGTCGACTGTGTATCCTTTAGCAGGCGACTGATGGGAAGCCAGAGACTCCAAATGAGTCTTTGGACAAAGTGAACCTAATTGGTTGGATTCTATGATAATCCTAAGGCTCACTAAGATGGTTAAATGCATATGCATGAATGAGTAAACCATCTAACAAGGCATTACATTAATCCTAGACTCAAAAGAGAGAGAAAGCAATAAAGTAAATATTACATGGATTATATTGCTTTCCTTAGAGTCTAAGTCTTCAATCTTGATGCCTTGATTGCTCTCCATCATCTCCAAGCTTTGGCACTCCTTGAGTCCAAGCTTTGCCCCTTCTCCACTTGATGTCCATCCTTGCACCAAGTGATTAGTCTCCAAGAAAAGATATTCTAGGAATGAAACTGTGAGACTAAAACATGAGAGTCATTTGCAACAACATAATGTTGTGATCATCATCAAAATAAGATTGGTATGAAACACCAATACTCAACAATCTCCCCCTATTTGATGATGACACACATTATGTAAAATACAAAGTATTAAAGCACAATGCTAATGAGCTCCCCCGACTTATATACACCAATTATACAGTGAGCTACACAATAGTAAATACTCATTCTACCAAATAAGATCATGGTGACATATAATAGGCATGTATAACATAAACCAATTGTAATGGACAATATCATGCAAACATGAATGGTTTATCTAATCCCATAAATCTCTCCCCATATGCATATGTATAAAACTCTCCCCTATAAGGTTACATAATGCATAACTCTCCCCCTTGACATCGTCAAAAAGGTGGACATCAACAATATCTCCATTTGTCATCTTAACCAAGATGTGACAATATGCAAGAATAAAGGAGATGTATGATACCAAATTGAAAAATTTAGTGGGTATCAATTCACTATCCCATGCCCCCCCCCCCGATCATAGAAATGGTCAAACTTTGACTTCTAGGATCTAATACCAATTATAAAGAAGGAAATTAACAATCTCTAACAATTGAGGTAAATACCAATTGTAGAAAAAGAAACTTGGAAATTAATCCTATTTATCAATTGATATACAAATAATGGAGCCATGTGCCTAAAGTGTATCAAAGCAATATATATGGAAAAATCAAGCTTCAATGATACAAAAAGATATTATCAAGCGAAAATAAAACATGAACAAGTTGGCAATATACAAGAGGTTTATTTTGAGACCAAAAATAACCAAATGTAAATAATGATCTCAAATAACCTCCGAAATGAGAGTTAAAATATGTCTTAAAATATTTTAAACATATAACATATTAACTCCCCCATTGACATACACATGGATCAAGAACGCATGCATGTCAATAAACCCCAAGGTCCCCATTTTCATGAAAACTAAGTTTGAAAATATTTTCAAAATCATGAAACACAAACAAACAATGGGTATACTAAAAACATTCAAGTACAATACACATGCAGTATGCATATGTGTGAGGAACCTAAACATTAGGCAACCAAACCCAAGCAGAGTTTGATTTCCTAATGTAATCACATGAGGTGATACCATCCCTAACTAGAGAATTGATGTAGCTATCCCTCTCTTGCACACTAATCTTAGTGGGAATCCATAAACTCAAGGATTTCCTGGGCAAGGGTTTTGCCTTAGCAAGAGGGGTAGATGTGGCATGCTTAGGTGTAGAAACGAATTTCTTGGCATGCAAAGAATGATGATTTTGCTTCTTAGAAAAAAATGATGATTTTTCATTCTTCCTCATTACCTCGTGATTTACATGCTTCTTGTTGATGTTATTGTTGTACAAGAAAGCATGTTGATTCTTCTTAGGTGCTTTAGTAATATTTCTTGTACTTGCACCATAAGAGGAATTAGAGGTGGGTTTGGGTACCACATTTTGAATATAATGATTTGGGTTCAATATTGCGTATTTGACCCCCCATTTAGCCCAATTTTGTGCTCATGTGATGCTATATTGGTCTCTAGTACATACGTATTTTCTACACATTTATTTAATAGAGAAAACACACTATTTGAGCACAAAACAGCAATTAACGAAGTATTTCTGCACTTGTTATATTTTTCCTAGCTTGGTCTCGATCTCACGATTCCAACGACTATTTATTTGTATTTTTCTGAGATCTGTGCTAATTACTGTGTATTTTTGAATGCAGAATACCAATTAATTGGAGAAATACGCAAGGAAATACTCATATACGGACACGTGGTAGCATCGCAAGCGTCAAAGATGGATCGGACGGCCGCTGCAAAGCGTGCGACGCGGCTGGCTGTGAGCCGTTGGATCGCCATCCAACGGCGTAGGATTGCGCTCTCGACGACTGCGGATCCGACTTCACCCCGACCGTTCGATGCCGATCGGACGGCTCACATTCACGCAGCAAACGAAGCAGCGGAGGCGTCTCGGGGTCCCACATGGCGGCCATCGGATCCATCCCCGCATCATCGAACGGCTCGCGACAACCCCGCATTTTCGAAGCGGCGATCGTTACGCATGTCGACGTGGCGAAAAGCGATCCGTGCGATCGAGATCGGACGGCTGCGACGCGATCCAAAGTGGATTCGGATGCGAAGCGGGCGTGGCACGAATTTTGGCGAACACGTGTCGCGACGACATCGAATCCCGCTGCGATGAACGGCCTCAAATTGCTCCGCTTTAGATCAACGGCAGCGATGAGTTTGGGTGCGAATTCTGTGCGGGTTTGAACCCGTTAAGCCCAATAAACCCGCAATCTTATTATTTAAGCGTATTCTAGGGTTTTTGGGCGTATAATTGGCGTATTGGAGCACTTAGGAGCCGTATTTTCTTCTGCAAAAATTCTGTAAATTTCCAGAGCCTATTTTCTTATTTCCAGATAGTTTTGAAGACTTTTCAGAGAGAATTGGTGATATTTTCTTCAACTCTAGCTTGTATTTGGGTGTTTTAGCTTGTATTTTGCCTCTAAACTTCCGTATTTTGCTAATAAACTTATGAATTCTGATCTGAAAATTGTGTATTTCTGCACCATGAGTAGCTAAATATTTTATGTGCATGGTATGGAGTAATTAGGTGATGTGGATCGTATTCGTTGGTTGTATTATTGCGCTTAATTGCTATACTTGCTAAAGTTTTAATCGTCGCTCTTAAATCTACTTTTGCATATTCCAAAAGAATTGTTCTAGTAGATGATCACCTCACAAGGGTGAGATTTGATCTCTCCAAAAGAGAGCTTCATACTTCATATGTACGTTTACAACTTTAGCGATATATTATTAGAATTGATGTGTTAACTCCCAAAAGGACATCTTCCGACGTTTCGCTCCTAAAAGGAGGTTTCGTTGTGTTATACTTGATCAACCAAAGCTTACGATTCGCTGATCCTAATGAACCCATGCCATGTACATGCCTTTTATATCTATTTTTCACAAACTAGATTTCGTTGTTTGCATTGATCGCACGTAACAATCCCATCACCACACACTTTTCATACCACCTTCACCATCGTTATTAAAGTGCTTAGATTTTATTCGTAGTTACTCTATTTGATTTGGACTTGTGGTTTCAACAGATTCTCCCGAGGATTCGACATCTGGACTCCCAGATTTTACTACTTGAACGAACTCTTGCGCTTGAGAGAAGCACCTTTCGGAGCCCACCATATAACCCAAACATCCTCTATGATTTGCCGGCTGTTGTTTTTTCAACAAATCGTGGAGTGAATCCCTAGAATACACAAAGCTTATGAGCTTACGGGATTCCTCTTCACATTTCAACGTAAGTTGTTGAATGTGAGATCCTAAGCTAAGGTTTTGAGCAACAAGGTTTTCATTAGTTAAACTCAATTCCTTAACTTGAGAGAGAAGTGTGTCTCTTTCACAAGTGTCATAAACATGCCTTTTATCATGAATTACACTTGCAATATCTAGTTCATGCAATCTACTCTTAGTAATCTTATATTTTGCTTTTAATTTATTGTAAGAGTTGATGCACTTACTAGCCTTTTTGGAGACCAAGTCGAAGTTGTTCTTGAGCTCCTCGTATGAGATCTTTTCTTCCTCGATCTCAACATCATCATCATCCTTGCTAGAGCTTGATGATGACTTCTCCTCTATAGCCATGAGGCAAGATTCCTTATAGGAATTGTAAGAGTTGAGCCAAGCTTCCAACTCATCTTCATTTAATCCAGAGGGGATTGGTGCAGGAACATCAATGGCTATAAAGCACGCGTGAGCATCCTCCTTGGCATCCTCTTCTTCGTTACTTGATGTGTCCTCGCTCGAATCATCAAAGGTCCCGACAAGTCCCTTCTTGTGATTTTTGGACTTGGACCTTCCTTTCCAATGCTTTTTCCCTTTACCCTTGTAAGTTTCTTTGTTGGGTTTGGAAGGGCATTCGGTGGACAAGTGACCTTTTCCACTGCAAGTGTAACAAGTAGGAACCTTGTTAGAATTGGAGGCAAACTTTGACAAAGACTTACATTGCTTGCACTTGAGGAATGCCTTGAATTGTTCGGCAAGATCATCAATTTCTTCTCCACTTGCTTCATCTAGCTCATCTTCTTCACTAGGAACTTCTCTATGGAATTTCTTCCTCCATTTGATTGGCTCCTCCTTGGCATGGAATGCAACCCCATTGAGCTTCTCCGAATTCTCGGGCTTTGATGGTTGAATCTCCTTCTTGTGTTGAAGCTTTACTTCATATGCCATGAGATTACCAATGCACTCCTCAACGGTGTATTTGGACGTGTCATATGACTCCAAAATTCCGTTGGCATTTGACTCCCAACAAGGTGTGAGAGAGTCAAGGATCTTCTCTACACAATCCTCTTAGGAAATCATCTTCCCGAGTCCCTCCAAAGCGTTCGTGATATCAGTGAACCTTGTGAACATCTCTGAAATGCGTTCGCCTTCCTGCATCTTAAACATTTCATATTTAGATCTAAACACAGTTTGTTTAGATTTCTTTACCTTTGTAGTCCTTCATGACAAATCTCCAAAGTATGCCAAATTTCGTTGGCCGTTTTGCACATGGAGATGCGGTTGAACTCATTTGCTGAGAGGGCGCAATGGAATGCATTCAGAGCCCTCGCATTGTACTTGATCGAGTCCTCTACGCCTTTGTCCTTGAAGCCACAGGAGTAGTGGGCTTCTCAAATGGCACCTCCGTAATGTCCCATAGGTCTTGACCCTCCAAGTAGATCATCATTCTGATCTTCCAACTTGTGTAGTTGGTTCCGTTGAAGAGCGGGGGTCAGACGGTTGAATGACCTTCTTCATGAGACGCGGATGAGGCGTTGAATGCCGTTGTTGCAATATACTATAACTTCGCTCCGATACCAATTGTAAGGATCGCCTTACCCTTTCAATACTAACAACACACACTAGAGGGGGGTGAATATTGTAATGGCAATAAAATTGTCCAATTAAAATTAAACTTGCAAATGCAGAATTATAAATGCAAGAGGAAATAATTGACACAATTAATCCGAACACAAACACAAATTTTTACCCTGGTTCCCCAAATTTGGGTACGTCCAGCCACACCAATATTCACTATATTCCCATACAGAGAAGTGAATACAAATCTCACAAGGAGATACCCCACAAAGAGGATTTATGCCCTACACAAGGACCCAACCAACCCTACGGATCAAGACTCCACGCAGAGAATCACTAACTCACACTCAGAGAATTAGGGTTAGCCCTACACTAGGACACTAACCTCCCACAAAGAGAGTTACTCCCACAAAGAGAGTTATTCCCACTAAGAGAATATCCTAATCCCACAAAGAGATAAACTCCCACAAAGAGAGAAAGACTAATTTCCACAAAGAGAATTAGTGATACAAATTCACCAAGTAAATACTCTTACCTATGCTTTGAGATGTTTACTCATAAATGTATGCAAGGCATGGAAAAGGATCTCCAAGTGTTGAGATATGCTTGAAAGCACCTGAATGAATTTCCTTGAGCTGGACTTCAATGCATGAAGAGGAATGAGAGCTCAAAAGAAGGAATTGAGGGAGTTTGGGAGTTGCTTATAGATCTCTTGAGATATTCAATAGCATCAAGAAGTATAAGAGATGTCATCACACTCATATATATAGAATCCCTATATCAAACCCCAAAACCCAAGAAAACAGCCAAAAGATCAATTCAGCAACGGCTAGAAACTATGCAAAAACGACAGGAACAGTCGACTGATGATCATAAGACAGTCGACTGATCAACGGCTAGAAAATATCCAACGGCTATAATCTGAGCCAGGACAGTCGACTGATGAAGTCGATACAGTCGACTGTAAATAGGACAGGCGCCTGTTAATCCTTCAGCAGGCGACTGCTGCATGAGATGGAATAAAACAGAGAGATGCACTCTTTCTCCAGATAAGTAAGCAGGCGATTGATGTCAATAATACAGTCGACTGTCTTATAGTCAGGCGATTGTAATACCTTCATCAGTCGACTGCAGTATAAGATGGATAAAAGACAGAGAGATGCAGAGAATGAACTTACGCTACTCAGACGACTGATGACCAATCTACATGCGACTGTAAATATACAGGCGACTGTAAACTGACCAGTAGTCGACTGTGCGTAAAGCTCAAGTTTGTGTCAATTGAAATGTTGACTTGAGCTGTGCATATCAGGTGACTGTACAAGGATCTACAGGCGACTGGAAATCACCCAGTCGACTGTGTATCCTTTAGCAGGCGACTGATGGGAAGCCAGAGACTCCAAATGAGTCTTTGGACAAAGTGAACCTAATTGGTTGGATTCTATGATAATCATAAGGCTCACTAAGATGGTTAAATGCATATGCATGAATGAGTAAACCATCTAACAAGGCATTACATTAATCCTAGACTCAAAAGAGAGAGAAAGCAATAAAGTAAATATTACATGGATTATATTGCTTTCCTTAGAGTCTAAGTCTTCAATCTTGATGCCTTGATTGCTCTCCATCATCTCCAAGCTTTTGCACTCCTTGAGTCCAAGCCTTGGCCCTTCTCCATTTGATGTCCATCATTGCACCAAGTGATTAGTTTCCAAGAAAAGATATTCTTGGAATGAAACTATGAGACTAAAACATGAGAGTCATTTGCAACAACATAATGTTGTGATCATCATCAAAATAAGATTGGTATGAAACACCAATACTCAACATGAATTGCGTACAGTTATATCAAAATAAACGTGACATGTGATATGCATGAATCATAGCATGGCAAGGGTGTCAGATCTAGCTTCGTTGTCAAGCTAGATCAAGTATGGTGTCGGATCTAGCTTCGTTGTCAAGCTATATCAAGCATGGTGTCTAGACGACTATCATTTCACCGCCTAGTCTCTTTACACAAATTCTCAAAATAGCCTAAAACATGGCTTAACAATTTACTGTGCAAGCTTCACTTGCCTGATAAAACATCCGTAATCTCCGTTCAACGATGGTCTAGATCTTCCTATGTGCTCCAAATCGATCATCCAACCTACCGTCCCATATTATTAATCTCAATTAGTTATTTATCCAAAGCAAAGGAAATTACCGGTTTTTATCTTGTTTAAACATGCGGTGTGTGGGTCCCTACGGATCGGGTTTTACCTTAACACGACGCGAGAGCTACACTAACGTCAGGTGGCGACGTCAGGTGTTGGATCCGGTAGCGAAACGGCGACAACTAGAGGGACTGTAGTAAGGTGCGCGAACGGCAGCGAGCAAGGGGATCTCGGCCTGTTATCGAGTTGCGTGCGGCAACGGTGCAACGGAGAAGCGGCTTGGGTGCTTGCGGCCTAGGGAATGGCCGACAAAGGGATTTGAGGGGGTGTTGTTTGCGGCTAGGAGGAGGGGATGGGCTGCTAAGGGGAGAGGGAGTTCGGCAATGGCTAAGGGAAGGCCAGCAAGGGAAGATCGGCAGTTTATGGGCTTGGCCGGAGGTTGGGTATGTGGAGGAGGAGAGGGTGTTAGGGGGGGTGATGATGGCTGGCGATCTAAGGGGAGGGCCGTTTTTTTTGAGGGGATAATGGCAGTTTCTTTGGGAGATGGAGGGAGGTTTGCCCGGTTTTGAGGAGGAGGAAGAGTGATGGCCAGAGTTTAGGGGGTTCGCTGGAGCAAGGAGGTGGCCGGCGACGAGAGGTGTGTGGCTGTGTTGATGGGTTGGCGGCTGGGTTGAGAACAACACCCTAGGTTGGGTTGTATGCATGAGTTGATGAAACAAAGAGGGGTTTGCTAAATGGGGTTGAAAAGGGGTGTAAATAAGGTGATTGGAGAGTGTGTGTGTGAGGGGGAGAGTAGAATTTGTGTGGCAAATAGACTAGAAAATAACATGTGATGTGTATGAATTCCTATAGGATTTAATTAGAGTTAATCAGGGTTTGAATTTGAATTAACTAGGCTAATTAGAGATTAAAGATGATTAGGGTGAAATATCAGTCTAACGGTGTCCGATAAATACAAGAAAAATATCGGGACGGTCGTGTCGACGAGAGAATCGAGACTACGATGATCGGTCACGAGCTAGGTTAACGAAAAATGGAACTAAAAATAAAAAGATCAAACGTCGAAGTCTAAAGTTACGACACCCCTTCATTCAAATCTGATTTGTGGGAGAACGACACGTGAAATGACGTTCATAAAAAATGCCACAAATAACTACTCTTTTCGAGGGTCACAACAATATATAACATCGCGTGTTTGGTATACAAGAAGAGGTAACTAAAAATACGCGTACGGAAAAGAAAGTACGCGCACGAAAACACATGATCGAAAAGCGACCGTTACACACACGACGATTTTACCATTGTTTGGATACGCAAGTCCCACTTGCTCACTGTATCCTACTCCATTAACCAATCCACTAGCTCTCAACGAGAGCAAAGCTTGCCTCAACACAAACGAAGAGGACTTCGTACAGTCACCTAGACTCACTCGCTATGAATTTCCAACACGTAGTTACAACCAACTAGGAATTTCCAAAGTACAACAAAAACTTTCCTTTCTCACGGGAATTTACTACTTCCTTGCCTTCTTCAAAGGCTTACAACAAATTTAAAAAGAAGTACATGATTTTCCTATAGGCAATAGTATACGTGAGTGAAACGTTGCTAAAGAAAATCAAAAGTTTTGATCAAATATATGATATCGATTAAAACACAATTTGATCAAAAGAAAACTTTGTCTTGAAAATCAATTCTCTAAAATATAGCTATTGGGCTTTTAAAGATCAATAATCAAGTATTTAATCTTTGATAAAAATATGAACTTTAAAACTTGTTCAAAGATTAAAATAAAAAGACTTGTATTTTGAATCTCAAAAGAAAGCATTTAAGCTTGGAGATCAAAATAAGCAAGTATAACGAAAAAGGCTAAATCAGATAGTTGAAAACATCTTTTAGAAAAGATTAAAACACATCTTAAAAACAATAGCCTTTAGAACACAAAGAATAGAGCTTAGGAGCTTTTGAGCAATATAGAGAATATTTCAATTAGAATAATGTTATATTAAACTTCTGAAATCCCCATCTATTTATAGACAAATAGAAGCTTGAAATCTGCTCAAAAACAGCTTGAAATCAGCTCTAAAAGTCAACTTTAACGGCTAGCAAAAATCAAGGCAGATTTTCCAAATCTGGACTGAGTTGACCCAGATAGTCGGCTCTCAGCTCCAGATAGTCGGCTATTTATCAAATAGCCGACTATTATTTAGACAGGGAGATTTGAGAAAATCTCTGTAGGAAATAGTTGGCTATCAGTCCAAAATAGTCTGCTATTTTGGGATACCGTCATATATATACTTAAAAATACTTCAAAACAATTTTATAAAAATTATATTATAAATATATTTGTAGTAATGCATTTTAAAAACTTTTTTCACTGAATTTTTTGAAGTGTATGTGTATAACATACTATGGCTTTACATTTGTATGCAATTACTCACACAACCATGGCATTAGCTCTTCATCTTTATCCTTGATCTTGAGCCAACTTCTCTTATTCTCAGTCCTTCATTTGATTCACGATCTAAGATCTCAAGTTTTAGAGTTCTTGATCGTGACTTTAAGTTTTCCGATTTGCATCACAATGGCTCCAATCAACAAACAAATCTATATACACTTGAAATAAGATTGTTAATCTGTATATCATTTGTGCACATCATCAAAACCACTGGGGTGGGTCTCAATATCCCAATAGTATGATCTGACTGTATCTAAGGAAGGAAAAGAAATACTCGTTCATGAAGGAGACAAATTCAAAGAAGTTTTAGAAGGAGCTCAGTGACAAGTACCTGAAGAAGAACATCCAAAATCGAATCCATTTGAAGAAAAAGCTTTTTGGTTTGAAACTTGAGGATGTCGTTTCTATTGAGGAACATCTCGACTACTACAACAATGACTAACCTAAGGATCGTTGATGTTAAGGTCGATGATGAAGATAAAGCTATGATTCTCATCAACTCTCTACCCATTGAGTATGAGTACTTGGTGTCGGTTCTTACTTATGGTAAGGACTCGATCACATTTGAAAAAGTGTCCAATGCTCTCATAAGTAATGAGTTCAAGAAGAACGATGTGGATCAGAGAGGCCGAGCTAACGACGATCTCACCGTGGTAAGCGGTCGGAGTAATGAGAAGTGCGAAGCTCGAAAGGGGTATTTTCGATCCAAGTCCAGGGACAAAGACTAGAGTCCCTCTTCGCAAGGACTTGTCAAAGAACCAATGTGCTTTCTGCAGAGAAAGAGGACATTGGATCAAAGCCTGTCCATGGGTGAAGAAGAAGCACGACGCAACAACGAATGTTGCTAAGGGTGTTGCGGTCGAGGAATGCGTATTGGTCGGTGTTTTAGAGGGCGTGAAGTTAGATGATTGTGTACTCGACTTGGGCTGCTATTTTCATATGGTGCCATACAGAGAGTACTTCATAACCTTCCGTGAATGGGGTAAGAGTACGGTCCTATTGAGCGATGACCAAGCTTGCAGAACAACATGCATCGGGACAGTTCAGATGAAAATGGGCGACTATGTTACACGAGACATCGACGAGGTATGTTTTGTTCCCGACCTAAAGCATAACCTCAAATCGCTCGGCTCACCCAAATCCAATGGCTACCGAGTGACATTGGAGAATGGTGCTCTGAGGGTGACCCGAGAAGATATGATCGTGATGAAAGAGAAGCAAAACGACAACATCTACTACTTGGATGGTTCGATCGTGACTGGCATTGCAGCTCTGACCTATGAGACCGATCGAGACGCCTCACTTCTTTGGCACATACGTCTAGGTCATGTTGGTGAGAAAGCTACAGAAGTTGATTAAAGAAGATCATCTAAGAGGAGCTAATACTGGGAAGATTGAGTTCTGCAAGCATTGGGTCTTCGGTAAACTGACATGTGCTTTGTTTGGGACTGTCATCTATAGTACGAAGGGAGTGCTTGACTACATTCATACCGACGTATGGGGGTCGAGTAGGTCGGCCTCACGGGGAGGTAAACACTACTTTGTATCATTCATTTATTATTTCTCACGCATGGTTTGGATGTTTCCTCTAAAGTCAAAAGACTAAGTTCTGAACACTTTCACAGAGTGGAAGAAGCCGGTTGAGACTAAAACATGACGGAAAGTCAGGCGGCTTCGAAGTGACAACGGTGGAGAATATAAGTCGGTCCTTTTCCAGAATTTCTGCAGATCAGAATGTAGTCAAAGGCACTTTAGCATTAGTGGTACGTCGCAGCAGAATGTAGTAGCTGAATTGATGAATCAGACTTTACTGGAGAAAGTCTGATGCATGTTGTCTGCTGCTGACCTACCAAAGGTGTTCTGGGCAGAAACTCTGGCGTACGTGACCTACTTGGTCAATCGGCTACCATCTGCTGCATTGGAACGAAAATCTTCTTTGAAGGCCTGGTCAGGAAAGCCAGTTCCAGACTATGGGTCTCTACAAATATGGGGATGTCAGAGCTACTATGCAGTGAAGGATGACAAGATCGATACTAAAGCCAAGAAAGCAATCTTCTTGGGATTTAATGATGGTGTCAAAGGATACATGCTATGGTGTCTGACATAAAAGAAGGTGCTTATAAGCAAAAATGTAATGTTCGATGAGTCAGCATTACCGAGGAAGGAGCATGAACCGATGGTGGAAACCGAACATACAGAGATGAAGTAAGTCTACTTCGAAGTGTCTAAGGTTCCAGATAGCTTGGCTACTGACTCAAGCCGACCTACACCAAAGGCTGCGAACGACGTACTCTAGACAATGCTAGGGATGTGGGCGGTTCAAACTCGGATGGTGGAGATAGCTCGGCTCCACAGATTTCAAAGCCGAAGGATTCCATTGCAGTGTCGAGAACGAGGCATGAGATATGAAGACATGCATGATACACTGAGATTGTCTCATTCGCTTTTCCCACTGTAAGTATTGACATACTCACTTCCTTTAGAGATGTGGAGCATTCTGAAGATCCAGACAAGTGGAGGAAAGCGATGGACGAGGAGATGTAAACGTTATTGAAGAATGAGACATGTGATCTGGTCGTGCTTCCAGAGGACAATAAGGCAATCGAGTATAAGTGGGTCTACACCAAGAAAGACGGAGTCGAAGATAGAGAAGTTTACTACAAAGCTCACCTTGTAGCAAAGGGCTATGCTCATAGAGTGGACATCAACTGCAATGAATTCTTTTCTCCGATGGTGAAGCATTGCTCAATTCGGACCCTATTGGCATTAGTGGCACAGCTCGACCTTGAGCTGGTGCAACTAGATGTCAAGATGGCATTCTTGCATGGATAGCTCGAAGATGAGATCGACACGGCTCAGCCAGATGGCTATGAGAGCGATGAAGGGTTTGCATGTATGCTGAATAAATCGCTCTATGGCCTGAAGCAGTTACCTAGACAATGGTACACGCGTTTTGAATGCTACATGATGAATGATCAAGGGTATGTTTGGATCCCCTGTGATCATTGTGTGTTCTTTCGAAGGTTGGATGATGAGTCCTTCATTTACCTCTTACTTTATGTTGATGATATGCTCCTTGCTTCATCAAATAAAGCGGAGATACATAGACTGAATTCTGAGCTAAGTTGTGCATTTGAGATGAATGACCTAGGCAAAGGGCAAAGGATTCTTGGGATGGAGATCACAAGAGATCGAATTGGAGGTAAAGTTTATCGTTCACAAAGCCGCTATTTAAAGTATGCGACACAGAGTCGTTATATGGTTGTGAAAGTATGAAGCCCGTATTCACTCTGTTTGCACTTGACTTCAAACTCTATGCTGAGCATTGCCCGAAGAACGACGATGAGAAGATGTTCATGGAGAGCATGCTGTATGCCAATGCGATAGGAGCCTTTATGTATGCTATGGTATGTACCCAACTCGACATATCACATGCAGTCTGTATGGTGAGTAGATACACGCACAACCAGCTAAAAGTACATTGGCGAGCTGTACAATAGATACTTAGATACATCAAGGGCACCATTGACGTCAGATTGACATATAGCCAATGAGATGAAGATCTGCAAGTTGTTGGCTATGTTGATTCTGAATTTGCAGGCCGCTTGGATGGGAGGAGATCCATGATAGGCTACGTCTTCACCCTTTCAGGAGCTCCGATCTGTTGGGGGAGTATACTTTAGTTTACAGTAGCACTGTTTATTACGAAGACAGAATATGGCACTGACTGAAGCTGTGAAGGAGACGATATGGCTGATGGGCTTGATGGATGATATGGAAGTCTAACAGAAGAAGTACGACTTCCATTGTGATAGCCGGAGTGTACTTGGTTAAGAATCAGGTCTTCCATGCTCGCACCAAGCATATCGACGTGAGGTATTACTTTATCCGAGACTATGTGGGAGAAGAAGAAGACGACATCAATTTGTTGATGATCGTAACAGAAGACAACCCTGCGGACATGTTAAGTAAGGTTGTACCGGGAGCCAAGTTCAAGCATTGCTTGGACTTACTCAATGTTGTTCCGAGATGATGTCAAGACAGTCCCAGTTGGGAGACATTGAGGCTCGCTGGAGCCAGTTGTAGGGGCATTGTGCTCTTTGGAGCAAAAGTGCGGGGAACATCAGATGTGACTTTACCAAGGTGGTGCATTGAAGATCGACTATGTGACGGGGGCTTAAATCTCACCAATGTGGAGATTTGTGAAAGTTGGCTCGATTGAGACGCTGAAGAAGTATTAGATCGGCAGCCGAGCTATCTTGTGTAGAGTTAGCTCGGCTGTGCTTGGATCCGACCTATCTGACTCGGCATAAGTCAGATACGAGAAAGCCGAGCTATTAGAGTTCAACAGTGCATTGGATTCTCGATTTGGAGGATCGGCGACTCATAGGTTGGCAGCTCTACAGTCCGAGCTTCGAGAAGCTCGGATAGCTCGGTTCAGCACTTCGTTTGCTCAGACTTTAGCGGGAAGCTCGGCACCACGAATGGGGCCCACCATAGGACGCACAGTCATATTTGTAGCAAAGTTGCGATTGGATTGGAATTCCGGTAAAGCCAAGATTCGTATCTGTTGGGAATCCCTCTTCGATGATGACACATATGGAGAGATTCTGTGTGCTTCTTCTTCGTTGTGAAGAGGGAAGATTTATATTCGTTCTTTACTTTTGTAATAAAGCTCATTTGTGTTTTCTTGGCCAGCCAACAGCTTAAAGTTGATATCTTTCATAATGCTCTATTTGTTTTGTTGCTCTTTCTTTGTTATCCGATCTTCAATTATCATCCACAAGGGTAGAGGCAGAACACATCGGGCAAAAACTTAAAAGTTCAAATTATACGATATGGGCACAGAGTAAGAAAAGTAAGCACATGTGAGCTGAGCAAACCGTTCGCAATGTAACTCCCAATAAAGACCGGCTTCGGCGCTACTACAGCGCTTCGCTAACGCTCGGCTAAGTCGTCGAACCCTCGCGTGTTCGCTTTCTCAGTAGCGAAAGCGCTTCTCTTTGCCCCTTAAGTATAAGTAGAAGGACAAGAAAGAGATTATTGGTTTTATTGCTCCCGCTTCCTCATCTGCGCTCGTCAAGCCAACTTAGCTTTTTGGGAGGTGAAACAGTGGTTGAAGCGGACATTTCGAAATGACAGCATCGAAGATATTTAAATATACACGGTCACGGTTATCCCGGACTGCGTTCCGGAAAAAGTAGCCTACTTGACAGAAAGGGCGGGCACTCTCGTGTTTCAACCCCACCTTACTTTGATAGTTGTGGGGCGCTGTGTACCTCCCTCCGGTCGCCTCTATGAGTTGCAAGTGAATAGAGCCGGTGCGTGGCGAACGGAACGGTTCATCAAGCCATTTCTTTCAGAACCTCAACGTCTACAGTAAAGCTAAGACATGCGTGTTGCAACATTTGGGCCGGCCCGATCTGGACCCGAATTGAAACCCTAAAAAACACGGGAAGAACTCGGCCGGGGGAGACTGGGCAGTGGAAAATTCACTGGAAAAACAATGGCAGCACGAAGGCTTGCATCATCTTCCTCTCTCTGTCGCCTCGTTCTGCTTCAATCTCACTCCACATCTACTCATCAATCATCGCTAACAGCATCGAGATTTTTTCCATCAGGTCCCTCTTTTTTCTCACTCTACTCGATTTCATCGTTTTTCTCCTTTCTTTTTTTGCAAGAATCATGGGTAATTTTATGGATGTTCCGTACATGGAGGCAGGCACTTCTAATTAATCCAACAATTATGATGAATGATTGACACTAAGTAGTACAAAATCGATTTTTTATGTTTCTTCGTCATCAATTTGAACTGCGATCGTTTGTTATTTGTTTCTTCTCGTTACTTTGACAAGGTTGCAGTTTTATTTATATTTCAGTTTGATTTTTCTCTGACAATGGTAAAAAAGTGGATGCAAGTTGTGTAGTATGATCAGAGAAAGAACGATAAAAATTACATTTAATCAACTACATATGTAAAAATTGATATTAATCAAGATTAGAAAGAATCTTGAGAGCACAATGCCACCAATTTCTATAGCAATATTTAAACTCAAATAGGATGAAGCCACTATACTATTGGTTCTGTCGAGAGAAGAAGAGATATATATCGCCGAAAATAATGGAACTCCCAAGCACAGTGTAACTAATAGTCTATGGGTGAATTGGATCCATTTGATAGATTGGAATAAGGAAATCAGGATATCAAGTTGCAAATTTTGGCATGAAGGCAAAGAAGAAGAAGAAGAAGAAGAAGAAGATATCATGTTGCAAGATTCGACAGAAGTAACATTGTTTGTTTTGTCGTGACAGGTGAAATTGCAATTTGAAGTTCAAGCTTCTCTAGTGAATTGAATTTCATTCACAAAATTTGTGAAGAAAAAAGTGTGCATGCCATCGACCTGATTAAATTGCATGAACTAAAAGTCAAATACATCAAGTAAACTCAAGAAACCAAAATTTGATAGGAGTCATCATCTTCATTGTAGGAAACTTCATGAATTGATGCTGTTATTGATTGGGAAAATATTGATGCTATTATTTAGTACACTCATTGCGCTTGGAGCACTACACATGAGCTACCATTCCAATCCGGTCCATTTTCTTTCTCCCTTTCCATTCTAGGAAACGCCTCAACGTTGTACGTGAATTACATGTTAGGAACATCCTAAAGGTTTCTGTTATGTAGTCGACTCATTGCGCTTGGAACACTACAGCTGAGCTACAATGCACCCGATGGGCAGGCCAAAGCCATTTCCGGCACTGATCACTTGAAGATTGCTGGCATATCTATTGAAGTAAATAAGTCAATTGTAATCATATTAGGATATGTTTAAATCATAATCATATTAGTTAGGATATGCTTTGGATCTAATGTATGGTGCAAAATTTCACTATTATTATGAGCAAGAAAGAAGCATGGATATAGGCATACACATACACATGGATACAATGCATCAATACAAACAAATTTCAAAATAGTACATGTATCATAGAAATTGAAAAAAGTGTCCCGGTATGTTTATCCTATACTTGTTGACACACTCCACAGAATAAGTCTCTCTGCCCGACTTAGCTTAGGTCTTGACTGCTATCCCATTCACTTCTCATTTGTGAGAACCAAAGAGACATTGACCTTTTAAGATTTTTAATCTGAATGAAACAACTGTTCAAGAAGTCAAGGATTAATTTCTGAAGTTCTCCATAGTCTCTTACCGATTCTCCCTTACAATAATTGTTTCATTCACTGCATAATCTTAAACAATTAAATCAACCGAGGGGCTAATTTTTTTCATAATTCCTACAATTCCTACTCTAAATCTCTATTTTCCTATTTATTGGATGCTATTCATGATTCAAGCTGACCAGAACTAGAAGCTGCTGCTTCCTCTGAATGTCTAACTGTCAGCACCCACTTAAATTGGAATTCCTATCAGTTTAGCAATTAGATGCGTTAAGAGCAAAAGATCTTTCTCATTTTGTAAGAAACTATATTTTAAGCACTTTATTATTCAATGTAGTTATTGATTGAAATTTATCAAAGGCCATAGGTATCCTTTCCTTTGGGTCAAATTGTGAGCTGTATGCTGCTGTTACTTGGAAAAATGTATAGAACACGTTCTTTACTTTAGATCAGTGGTGGTGTTCGTGAAGAAGACTGTGGCCAAAGATAATCAAATGTAGGAGAATGGAATATCCATGCTAGCTCTAAGAAATTTTTTATCCTTTTGATTTATGTGCTTCATGGATCTGTTAGCCTATGTTCCTTCCTGTTGTAAGAGTTGGTCAATACATAAAATTGAGTTCTTTCATAATTTTTTTGTGGGGGCCTAAATCATCACTGCACTTGTGACTTATTATGAATTTCATGCTTATTTTTTCCCTTGTCCATTGCCCTTCTTTTAATTAATTTAGTTGGTTCCCTGACATGTTGCATTGAATGTTATATGACACTGAACTTTCTTCATTCAGTTTGGTAATTGTCTGAAGTGGATTTTCTGGGACTTGTTCACAGTCTAAAAACAATTTTAGAATGTATTGAGTCTCTATAGCCAAAGTTAAATATTCTACCATTTGGTCACTAGGAAGAGCATAGTACTATGCATTCAAATTGTGAAATGTTGAATTAGCAATGTCTGCTAGTTGTGTGCATCTGCTATAAATCCAGGTCCATCTCAAGCACCTTAGGCACGGAAATTAGATGACTTCTCTGTTTCTCTAATATGCTGAGACAGCTTACATATGTGTGGTCCTACGATGCACGGATTTGAGCACGACAGGTCTGTACCCACATTGGATGCGTATCAGATTCGGATGAGCATTGGATTCACACTAAGTGTGAAGTGAGTCAAATACGGATCAAACCTGCTTCGAACGAGAGCATATACTCTTATCATGTGAGTTCAGATTCAGATTTGCGGTATTCTTTTTTATTTTTCAGCCCAAACCCACCCACTGTATTACTTACATTACAGTCCCTTCGTCAACATCATGCAACAAACCTCAATCCAATGGGGTGATGATGAGATGAGAGGGCTTCTCACATGGATGATGGAGATTGACGAAGGATGCCGGGGCATATGAAGGGCGGTCATTGACGAAGACTTGCAGTGGCTGTTGTTCTTGAGGAGCTCAAGGACGGCATTGATGAGACGATGAATTAGCGAGGGGAGGTGGGGATTATGGTTAGGATTAGGGTTATGTGGTTCAAGGTCAAGGAGTGAGAGAGGACGTTTGATGCATGACGTGGTGAGATCTAGAGATTTGGTGGAGAATTTTAGGGTTCGGTGGGTGATTTGGGAAAGAAAGGGATAACTTATGGTTCTTGGCTTCGCACCAAGGATTCCAAGGCTTCACACTAAGAAAGAAGTGACCTTTCACATGTGGGAAAACCTTTCACAGGTTTTGGAGAAATTCATTGTTTTTCATTCATTCGTAAATTGCCTTCAAGGATACAACTCTAGCGCCTTTATATAGGCTTACAACCCAACACTTTTCCTAACCCATCCGATGTGGGCCTAAACTCACCCAAAAACTTAGACTCCTAATAGACTTAAAATGAACTAAAGACTAAAAATACAAATAGAATTTTAATCGTATCCATATCATTCCCCACTGGTTGAGAACTTCACCTCCTAGTGAAGGTAGGCAAAAGTAGTACAGCTGGGTCGAAATTAGTAGTCTTCTGCAGTTGGAAAAGACACGTCCACGAATTCTGAAGTATAGTAGGATACAAACTTGTCGATGGACATCTTCTAAAAATTTCTCCCAACTCACGAAAGATAGAAAAACATTCAGTACTTGTTTGGTGGTCATGTATGATGATTTGGGATCACGAACTCAATATGCTTAATTGGATCCAATGGTGCATCTAAAAGCAGCTCTGCCGCACGCTCAACTGATGGCTCTGGATAAGGCTCTGACTCAGGTTTGAAATGCGGCATAAGATCAAACTCTGGTTCTAATTCTGACTATGGTACATGATAAATCTCTGATTCACGCTCTAACTCTGGTTTAGGCATAGGCTCGGGCTCTCGATGTGACCCCAATACTGGCTCAGGTTTCAAGTCATTGTCAGACTTTACTTCAGGCTCAGGTTCCAATCCGGGCTTGGGCTCCAACTCGGGTTCAGACTCCAACTCAGACTCATGCTCCAACTCGGGTTCAGACTCCAACTCAGGCTCATGCTCCAATTCAGGCTCAGGCTTTAATTCAGATTCAAGTGCACACTTTGCCTCAAGATTTGGATCAACCTCTATCGTTGGCTTTGGCTTAAGTTTGTATGCTTGAAGAAGAAGGTTGCGCATCTCACTTATCATTTCTATAGGATCCTCCTTTTCTTTCAGGCTTGAAAATTTCTAGGGTGCGTGTGGAATGTATCGATGCTTGAAAGAATAGCGATCTTGAAGACAAAATTTGAATACTGACCATTGACGACTATGACGTGGAAGATGCATATACCATGATCATGCCTCTCCTTTGAATGCGTGATATGCATATGTATACTTTTGTTCTTCTGAAATATAAAACTTGGAGAAGAAATATTCTAGATGTGATTCACAATCGTCATATCCATACTTATCTTCAAAGTCATAAAAATATGGGACTCGATCATACATTACGTTAGGAGAATATCCCTTGCAGTCTTCATCGTAGCAATCGGTGTGGTATTCCATAATCTAGAGCTGATCTTCTTGTACGAATGATATTGATGCATAGTTGGCTGAGTCAGTTATCCACTGGTGCGAACGACACTAAATTTGGACTCCAAAAGGGTCCGAAATCGTCAAAATACAGAAGCTGCACAGAAATTCCTAGAAAATTCAGTGAAAACCACAGAAATTTAGATGGCTCGCTGTTGAGCCGTTGACTGGGTTAATGGCTTGGGTTGAGCCTTTAATCGGGTCAATCGGCTTGGCTGAGCCGGCTCGGGTGTCGGCTCAGTCGGCTCAAGTCGGCTCGACCGAGCCGATGAACAATTCCGGCTCGGCACGGGCACGGGCACGGGCTCGGGCTTGGCTCGACCGAGCCGACACTGTAGCACAATCGGCTCGATCGACATCGATGCTGTTTCTTGACGATTCCGGTGACGTTTCACCATCGGGCTTGGTCCCGTAGCCTCACCGGGGTGCGACAAAGGCTTCTATGTGGTCGACAACTCCGGCAGTCGTCGGCGCCACGACTCCGGCAGTCGTCGGTGCCACGACTCTGGCAGTCATCGGCGGTGGCGTCGACGAATCTTCCAAGGCTTAACGACGGCGGTACAGAAGTTATTTGACGACGATTTTGACCATGTCGGTTGCAGAGGATGACGACGATGGTGTGGGAAGGCTTTGGGAGGGCCACCGTCGATTGATGGTGGAGATCTGGCGGCTGCGAGAGCTCCGACAATGTTTGTTGGTGGTGATAGTGTTGTTTTGCTGGCATGTGAGGCGTTGGTTGGATCTGCAAGCGTTAGCTGCGTTGGTAAGAGTGTGGGTAGGTTGCGTCGGCGGAGGCGATGACCAATGAGGCCGCTGGAGGTGGTGGCTGGGGGCGGTTGCAGTAGAAGTTGAAGATATGATAAGGGTTTTGATTGGCGGAAGAGAGTGACAGCTGGAAGTAGAATTGGGGTTTGGGAATTTTGTGATTTTTTTTTGAAATTTGGGAGAAAATTTGGAGAAAAAAAAGTATCATTCGGCTCTGATACCAAGGTGATGCAGGACGTGGTGGGATATAGGGATTTGGTGGAGAATTTAGGGGTTCGGTGGATGATTTAGGAAAGAAGGAAATAACTTAGGGGTTTTGGCTTCGCACCAAGGATTCTATGGCTTTGCACCAAGGAAGAAGAGACCTTTCACATGTGGGGAAACCTTTTACAGGTTTTGGAGAAATTTCTCATTTTCCATCCATTTGTTGATTGCCTTCAAAAAAATAATTCTTGCGCCTTGATATAGGCTTACAACCCAACACTTCTCCTAGCACATCCTATGTGGGACTAAACTCACCCAAAAGACTTAGACTCCCAAAAGACTCAAAATGAACTAAAGACTAAAATACAAATAGAATCTTGATCATATTCCTATCAACGTTGGAGGCAATGAGATGGGGGAGGGGGGCGTATGGTTTCTCACTTAACCCCAAAAGTTCAAGTTTTTCCTTCTAAATTTTAACATGATTATTTTTTGAATTGAAAATTAAAAAATATTTTAGTTAAGCTATGGTTTGCAAGATCTGAGTTAGGGGTTGTCCATTTTTTGATTAAGGAGTTCATGAAGGGTTGGAATTAATTTTCACAAAATAGGTTTTGCTTGGTTGATTTATTTTGCAAAAACTTGGGTGTTCAAACAGTACGTTGAATTTTTTGGGCAATGGACCTATTTATGTTTAGTTATTTTTGCGATTAGGGGTTGGTAATTGCTTCATGATTGGATAATATTTTTTATGAAATACTTAAAATAAAATATGTTTAAAATAAATTATTGCTGTATCTATCATGAATCATATACATTTTTATAATTTTGCATATCCTTGTATCCATATCGTATCACATCCTATACTCGTACCCTTGTATCCATGTCCATGCATCATAGGCGTAGTCTAATTTGATTAATAATCTTGCATTGACAATGCAGAGATTATATTTAAAAAAAACAAATCTACAACAACAACAACATGACAAGGAACCAAATACCGAAGGTTCTTGGGGGTATTTTCTTCAGCTTGTCCTCTGGGTCAGGAGTTTAAACTCTAGGTGAAATCGTATAAATTTTAGATCACCTCCATTACATAGCCTAGATGAGCATGCAAGATGAAATTTCTTGGGCTTGAAATGGTCCGTTGTTTCATGGTAAACTTTTGTTCCCGTCATCAAATATTTTGTCTTTGAGGGACCATCTGGATAATTTTTCTTCACTGCGTAGCAACTAGTGAGGAGAGATTAGGGGGTAAAGATGCCAGGTAATAATGAGATTGGTTGCACTCCGTAGTCTCCACCGAGAAATTGTCAGCTAGACTTGTGTATTCATGCTTTAAGCCATGTGGTGTTAAGTATATATATACTTGTTCGTCCCTTTGCCACTGTGTGGATTGAATGCTTTTTTCATCCCCATTAATTAGGTTTTCAAGCCTCAAAGAATGGAGTATGTGACCATTACTACACCTTCAATACCTCGCCATTCAGACTGAATTTCAGCTCTCCCATGTGCACATCTGCTCAGAAAAGAGCCGCGCAAGCCGCAGCAGCAGCCAGATCCGGCGCAGATGACAGCAAGATCACCATTGGGCCGAAGAGCACAGAACTTGAGAAAGATGGTAAAGAAACTGGGGTAGTATACCATGGACCGATCTCATCAACCATAAAGAAAGTGAAGCTATTGTCCCTCTCGACGTGCTGCCTCTCAGTGTCGCTGGGGCCTGTCATAACATTCATGACTTCGCCAGACATGAATGTGATCCTCAAGGGAGCGGTCGCATCCACCGTGATATTCCTCAGCGCATCCACCACCGCGGCCCTCCACTGGTTTGTGAGCCCGTACATCCACAAGCTCAGGTGGAAGCCGGGTTCGGAGACGTTTGAGGTCGAGATGATGTCGTGGTTGGCGACATCCCTTCCTAGGACGATCAAGTTCTCTGACGTCAGGCACGCAGAGACAAATCGGCCATTTGTGAGCTTCAAGGCCGACGGCAGATTCTATTTTGTCGATGCTGAGCACTGCCATGACAAGACGCTGTTGGCGATGCTGACGCCTGAGAAGCCGCCTCATGAATCTGCGTTCAAGAACCTATGAGAGAGTACTGTGGCATTCTGTTTGGTATTAGGAGCGGATTAGGCCCTTTTCCCCCCCTGAAGAATGGGACTTTATTCCCTTAGTTGTCTTTTTACTGATGCCTGCGTGGGGTCATCTTTCTCATTCTGCCTTGTAATAAGATGGTGTTGTAGACTAAACTCTAGGTCTATGTCTTGGATGGCTGTTTTCCAGCCATAAAGCTGTAAAATGACATCTTGATTGTATTTTCGGTATTAAACGGTTGCTTTTATATTCTTGTTAATGATGGATATTGATTATGCCTGGGTTCGTTTCCTCGGTGTACGTTGGCTTGATTCGATGTCTTGGTGCAAGGATCAAATTGAGCAAATAGCATTCATCGTCTGCGATTGTATCGGTTTCTGTACCGTTGCGAGTACGGTCGAACACAAATCGAAGTATCTTCATTAACCTAATTAATTAAGGAGTCGTTTATTCTGCTACGGTTCTCACCCACCTAAATAGGGAGTTGACATGCACACAGACCTAATTGCTGTGCAGCCGACCCCGCCATATGGGGGTATGAAGAAGGGAAGGGATCGGCAGTGCAATGCGGAAATGAAGAGTAAGAGAGCTGGAAGATAAGAGGAAAAATATTTGTAAATTTCGAATTAATACCCAAAACTTTTAAGTCATACACAACAATTTTTCCCAATTTTGGCAAACTTGGAAATAAGTGGCCTGGGTACGCAGCAATGAGGGCTGCGAGCATCCAACTCCCCCTAAATAAACGGCATTACCGCAATCATCCATTGTCATTGGGCAAAAACAAAAGCAAATACATACATATGTAACCAGGGAAGAAGGAAATTGTTTCCTCGGTCTTTCAGGATGGTAAACTCACCAACAGCAGTTGACAGCAGCAGTTGACAGGGTTGGGAAAGGAGAGAGCGTCCAGAGAGGCAACCTAACGTCAGCCAAAACTCACTTTGAACTGCCGATTTATTTCCATCATCTGATATCTTAGGCCCTGGTCATGTAAAGCCAAACCCACATTACAGTGTTGCCTCGCTCCCTATCAATTGTATTCTAAGTATCTCCCGTGGTATTCGTGTTTGTTAACATGTAAACAATCTATGGAGTGAAAACAACAGCCGAGGCTGCCAAGGTCTGCTGAGAAGAAGAACTATAAAGCTACCAGACTCTCGTGGGGGTAACGAAAGGGGGAGAAGAGAGGAAAAAAAAAATGGAAAATGGTATTACTCTGCCAAATGGGTTAAAGCTTAAAACTGCTGTTTGCTATCTATACATTCCCCTTCCAAAAGATTGAAATGGCAAAAACAGGCATAGGGGGGGCAGTCTCACCCACCGACGGTATGGTTCTGTGCTGTTTCTTCTAATGAGGCTTCTTCACATGTTCCTTCAGACAATGGCGACGGCGGCGATGGATCCTCCTCCGTCAAGGTCTCGGGAAGCGGACCTTGAGGGATGCCGAAAATCGTAGAGAATACCTGCCTGTGGCACTCGTCACAGAACCAGAAGTAGGAGAAATGCCCTTCATCGAGCAATCTGTGGACGGTGGCCCCTGGAACTACACGCCGCACATGCTCAGTCATGGATGGCGGCACCACTCTGTCATCCATTCCCTGCCGAGGAGAGGAAAAAAAAAAGATTCTTTTCAGCTTATAGCCCGTGTACAGTCTTACTATGAAGTTCGGATAAAAGAACATGATGGATCAGTAATTCAAATTAGGTCAATACATACAGACCTGCCAGATGTGTATTGGGCCGAGAAACCCTGCCCACTCCTTTTCCGATTGGGTAAACAATGATTTGAGCCAAATAAACAGACCGCCGCCCTCGTGCTTCTTCTGCACCTGGAGGTCAGCGAGACTGAAACCCCAATCTGATACCTGTAGCACGGCTTCCTCCACGAATGGTTTTGGATCGCCCTGGCGTACGGATTCCTCAACATCCCTTTCCCAGAAATCTTTGAAGGCTTGTTCTTCAACTAAAGCTTTATCCTGGAGACATGAAGTTCACAGTTACAAAAATTGCATCACCTCTCAGAGAAATCGATAGTCAAGGAGCTCGGTTTGGTCAATGACATACTTGCAGAAATCGATAGTCTGCAAGCAAGATTGTCCTTTTCTACTTCGCAATAATATTTGCAGTTATGCAGCCTGCTATTTCCCTAATGAATAAGGGGAACCCGAATAATTACTGCAACTTTAGGGGACTACACTGACGACTTCAGAAACATACACGACGGAAGTAATTGTTACTGTTCTTATGTTGACAGCTGACAGCCAATGAAATAACACTTAGTTCAAGCTCACAAATACAAAGACAAGCTGCATGAAGCTACAGAATATTAGGGCAATATGAACCACATCAGATTGATGGGCAATGCGCACCAACCACATCCAATTCTAGCTCCTCTCTGGCAATCAATTCTGCAATTAACTATTACAGGAGGTTCACACGGCTGGGTTTAGCATGGTGCCACAAATTCCAGAGTAGCTACACCACAGTAGTTGATTCAAGAACGGTACACTGCTCTCCATTTCTCTAGATTCATGTGGTATAGCAATTGCTGCCAAAAATGGCCCTCTTGTGTCATGTGCACGTGCTATTTGATGGCAGATGCCTTCTCTGTTCTGTTATCACGGACTCAATTGTACGCCTTTTCTTCAGTTGCCCATTCTCTAGTTGCTTGTGTGAATTAGGTCGGCTTAAGGTTGGCCTATCCGCATGACCAATCAGCACCCTAACTGACAAAGCAAACCTCCTATTGCAATATTTTAATGGGAACATTATTCTCCCTTCCTTATCTAAGTCTGTACTTGCCGCAACAGTTTGAAGCATTTGGAGGGAGAGAAACTAGAGAATTTCTCAATGAAAATCAATGCCCAAGATAATGGTATTCCGAGCAATATATGAGGACGTTCTCATTGTTATGAAGGGAGTTAATTGTCGTCAAGTAACTCATGATAGGAAACTTGTTTTACACAATTGGAGTTTGTAACTGTGAATTTCAATTCTGGCCAACAATACTAATATGACAGCGGAGGGTGATGACAAGGTCCACTCCCCTCCCTATTGTCCCTTTTGGTTTATTTTTGGTTTAGTTAATTGAAATTGTATTTGTCCACTCCCCTCCCTATTGTCCCTTTTGGTTTATTTTTGGTTTAGTTAATTGAAATTGTATTTGCACGATGTATTTTAGTTGGTTGATGGATAAAAATATTATAGTGTTTCAAAAAAAAGAACCTAGAATATAGGATGTGTAATTAATCACAATGCAATTCACGTATAGTATGAATCTGCCCATCAGATGGGAAACTCTAAGCCAGGAAAGCTCCAAATTCCAATGCTCCACAAAATTTGATCAAGTTTCTAAGACAGCTAGAAAGGTCAGCCTCCCATCAATTACCTGTAATCGTGGCCAAGGAGACCGTCTTCAAGGCCGAACCATATAACATTGATGGCCAGTTTGAGGTATAATATCCAACATTTTGGTCATGCAGTTAAACTCAAGCAACCTAGAAGCTAGCTCAAAATACTCTACATGAAAATGTCTACACAGAAATATGATTAAGTGTTTCATCTATGCATCCAACTTACCTAATGTAAACCTCAATCTTGATCCTGTAGTCAGCTTCCTCATCTACACTTGAACTACAGACAAGTGTAAATGCAAAACTGAACTACAGATTAGGTTCAATCGGCTTGGGAGTTGGGATACTAAATTGAAGGCTTTCTATATGTAACACTGCATGACTTGAGAATTTAAAAGGCAACCCCTGTTTTAAATTCAATCAACATCTACTCAAAAATGACGGCCTTAGTTGCGAAGGACTAGGATAAAGTTCATGTTGGCATTTGTAGAGGAAAAAGGCATTTCCCTGAAACTTCAACATTTGCTTAGCCCATAAAAAATCATTTGGAAATAGTTGAAGAATGATGATTTAATGGTTCAGCCCTCAAATGAACGTGTAAATATTTGAAGAATGAAGATTTAATGGTTCTGCCCTCAAAACAATCCAAGAAATAAGTTTCCTTCCTAAAATGGAAATTTTGATAAAGAAACCATGATTCCGACTTAAGTCACTAAAGGTTGATTAAGTATGAAACTAAGGTTCATTCTCATCTGGTTGCACTTTTACGCTTATGGTGTTATGACATTTGGTCAACAGGATTTAATGACATTCGATCATAACATGATTTAAGTGTAGACATTCTATAAGATGGAAGGAAATATTAAAGCACACATCCAGTAGTAGTTTTTAATTTTGAGGTGAGGATGAATGAAATCTGTCATTAGAGCACTATTGAATTAGTGAAAGGATTGGGGAAGAAATTTGGGCAAAGATGAGATTGTTATTTGAAATTTCATGGAACGACAATATTCGGCCTCAATTCGAGAGGAAGGCCACTCTCTTACTATCTTAGGGCTAACTAATCTAAATAATAACTACTAATCTCTCACAATTACCCCACTCATAACCCTTGCACTCTTATTTATAATAAAATCGTCTCTAATGAGTTGTCCTGAAATTACAAAACTACCACTCCTTAGGGTTTTGAGATGTCGTCTCAAAATTACAGAATTGCTCGTTACCATAACCGGCCTAACATTACTCCCCTTCCAACAAGACACATTGTCCTCAAGATGGAATTCCATAAACTGATGCTGATTATGCCGATTGACCCTCACGTCGCGATCTACTCCAAATAAGGGTGTTTGTCCTATCCTTCAGCCTCCACTGCTACGCTCTCATCCTCGTCATCACCGATAGTCAAAACTTGAAGGACACGATCTTGGCAACAATGTCGCGTGCCAAACTTCTCGTCACAACGAAAGCACAATCCCTTTGCATACTTATTCTATATCTCCGTCTCCATGAGGCGCTTGAACTTATTGTCAGATCGTGTCTCATTGTTCTTATCTTAGGTTGTCTGAACCCCCACCAGCTATCTTCTGTACATATACCGTGGTATTAGTGTGGAAAGTGAACCCACTCAATGCTCCCTTGGCACGTCGCTCTGCTGTGTTCATATCCTCGATCGTCTGAGTCGGCTCTAGCGTCTCTTCTAGCCCCTAGGCCTCAGCAGGCATTGCTCGAATTGAATGCCTACCTTGAGCATCTTCATAAAGTTTTCTTCCAGCATCGCTTTCGATATAACTATCATTCGGCTTGAGAGCAATTCATCTCTTTCCTCTTCATGTATTCCCTTACAGTCCCATCCTTGAAAGCGAAGAGCTGTTCGTGCAAGTCATCATCATGATTATTGTGAAAGCGGTCTAGCAGGCAATCTTTAAATTCCTCCTACAAGTGCATATGATGTCTTTGTTTTCTCTACTGAAACCATACCAACATCTTCTATTCCAAAAATAGGGCCCGTCATTACCTTCTCCTCATCTGTATGTCGGTTCACTGTGAAGCATCTTTCGACGCAATACACCCATCCATAAGCATCCTCTCCTACAAAGATCGGTATCTCCAGCTTTCGAATTCACGATTCAGCTCTGAATTGCTCCTGCCTGGCTCGGAATCAAGGCTAGTCGTATGAAATTACTAGTATGTGTTCACATTTGAATATGTTAGACCCCTGAAACCCCTATCGAAAATCTTCCTGCCACATCGTCGTTCGTCCCGCCTTCGTCGAAACAGCACCGCCTCCCCACGACCTCATCGAAACGGCCTCCTCCGCCATTGTTGAAACGACGACGCCCCCCACGGCCTCGCCGAACCCCTTTGGGTCTCCCCTGCCATCGTCGAAACCATGTCGCCCCCACGGCCTTGCCGAAACCCCCTTGGGCCCCCTTCGAAGCCATGACAGCCTCCCCAGGCCCCCACGGGCTCGTCGCCCCCCTTAGGGCATACCGGGCCCTGCCCAAGCCATGACGTCCTCTCCAGGGATCCCAGCATTGACGTCACTTCCATAGGGTACCTTGCACCCTTCGAAACCACGGCAACCGCCCCAGGGCCCCAGCCTTACCGCCTCCCCCATACGGTAGTCCGTCCCATTCCAAATTATGACGGCCTTCCTAGGATCCCCAGCTTCGTCGTTGTTTTCCCCAGGCCGTCAGGCCTCTGCCGTGACTGGCGGCCCCGCCTTCCATAGCTTTGCAGTCATGCATCCAAGGCCGCAAGGCCCCCGTCGCTACTCGACGGCCCCTCCTGCGTGCGCTAATGGCCGCAAGGCCACCGTTGCTGCTCGTAGCCATCTGCCCTGCTCCGCCAACCCCCAAAGGATCGCCAACCCCCAAAGGATCGGGGGTTTGCGGCCAAATCATGCAGGAGGCATATACCGAAGGACTCGTCACCGCCTCTCGGTGCCACGCCTTGCTCCGTCACAACAAATCAACCTCCTTCGGGGTCTAAGCCATGCCCCTAAAGGTGCCCGTTGTTTGCCGCAATCCCCAGGGTTCGGGGGTTACCTGCCTCCCATCCCTGTGTGAATGACGCGATTCGTGACAAATCCGACGGATCTGTCCATTCATCGTCGATGCCTTCGATGGGCCAGATCTGGCAGGATCTGGCCATATTTGGTTGTCCAAAGGCATGGGGGCCCGCGCATCCGCTAGCCGCTACGTTTGCCCACGTTGCCCCATCTACCGCCGTCGAATCTAGCTAGATCCAATCACCCCCAGGATGAGGCGGCCGTCCGCGCTGAAGTAATCGCCGATCCGAGCGGATCCAACGGTGATCTCTCCTCCAGTCGCTGCTCGAGTCCCTTCTGTGTTTTTCAGCTTCACCTTTGCATGTGATGGCTTTTCCTTTGAGATTTGTTCTTTCCATCTTTACACCATCATATCAGTATCACCCTATTTAGATCCATCTCGGTAGGCTTCACCACCAGTGACGGGCGATTATTCATCTCCAGCAATTGTTTTATCATGGCCTCCATAGACGAAAACCTTTCATCCATTGTTTCAAATCGTTCCAAATTATTCCTACATAGTTCTGAAACGTTCTTCCATGTTCTTAAGGATATCTACTTCGTTCTTCAATTTTTTCCTCCAAATCATACACTTTTCTCGCCGCCACTGGTCTCAGATTGATTGCTCTAATACCAATTTGATAGGATTGGAAAAGAAATTAAGGCAAAGATGATATTTTTATTTGAAACTTTGTGAAACTACAATATTCGGCCTCAATTCGAGAGGATGATCACTCTCCCAATGGCCTAGTCTGACTAATCTAAATAATAATTACTAATCTCTCACAATTTTACGCATTCACAACACTTACCCTCTTATTTATAATAAAATCCTCCCCAATGAGTTGTCACCCTGATGTTATAAAACTGTCCCTCCTTATGGTTTTGAGCCACCTCCTTGAAATTACAAAACTGTCACAACATAGGGTTGTGAGCCGTCGCTCCGAAATAACAGAATTACCCCTCACCATAACTGGCCTAACATTAGGATTAAGGAAGAAATCAAGGAAAATATGAAATTTTTATTTCAAATTTCATGAAACTACAATATTTAGTCTCAATTCGAAAGAAAGGCCGCTCTCCCAATATCATGGGACGAACTAATCTAAATAATAACTACTGATCTCTTATAATTTTTCGCATACCCACTCATAACCTTTGCAGTCTTATTTATAATAAAATCATCCTTAATGAGCCGCCGTCCCGAAATTACAAAACTACACATCCCTAGGGTTTTAAGCCGCCATCCTTAAATTACAAAACTACCACTCCCTAGGGTTTTGAGTTGTCGCCCCAAAATTACAGAATTGCCCCCACACCATAACTGGCATAACAATTACATTAGATCTAGTGTATGCTTTCAACAAGTAGCTTACATGACCATCCAAGTCACTTTGTCTACTCTACAAAGTAAAGTTTGGAACATGAAACAATTAGTTATAAGGTTGAATTAGGATTTCATATAGCGGGAACACACATACGCATGCATGCATGCACATTCATTTCATATATAAGATATTAATGAGTATCATGTGGTAACTAAGAGTTTTGCTTAGTTGCAGCTGATATGGTGACCTCTCGGATAAGCAAGAAGGAAATAA
Source organism: Scilla litardierei (assembly GCA_030789695.1). Classification (NCBI taxonomy): domain Eukaryota; kingdom Viridiplantae; phylum Streptophyta; class Magnoliopsida; order Asparagales; family Asparagaceae; genus Scilla; species Scilla litardierei. Next base: position 132,175,077 of record CM061132.1, on the reverse strand, counting down.
AGTACAACTCATATGCTTTCTGCTCCACCCAATTGTAAACCATTACTTCAGCGGTAACTAAGGAAGAACCCATTAGTTACCACATAATACCCATTAATCTTATATAACAAACACTACTCATAACCCTTGACCATAGGTGACGTTGTATTCAAAATATTCCTTCGACATTCAAAATATCCCCCAAAAAATTTACAGCCATCTTCATAATATTTTCTCAAACAAAATTTTTTAACCACATTCACACTAAAATTTAGTTTCACTCAGAGAATTAAGTTCCAATCAAAAATTTTAGTTCCCCAAGTTTAGTTTTCTCCAAAATTTAAAATCTTAGTTTCCTTCACATTTAGTTTTCCTCAAAATTTTAAATTAAAATTTAATTCCACCGAGAATTAAGGTTCCCTAAAAATTTTATTACACCAAAATTTAGTTTCATCTAGATTTAGTTTCTCCCAAACTTTAAAATTATAGTTCATTTAAAATTTAGTTCCCTCCAGATTTAGTTTTTCCTAAAATTTTAAGATTTTCCTCCAAAAAATTCTCCCCCAAATTTTAGGGGTTTCCCTCCAAAAGTTTCAAAAATCCTAACATATCCATTAATTTCTCAAGATTCAATCTCAACCATCCTTCTACCCACCCTTTAGTTCTAGTCAGCAACCCAATTCAAAAACATACCTTAAGCCAAGGAGGGATTTCCTCCCTGGCTAGCCTAAAAACATAACGCCTTATTTTTTTCCAGTGATCGGGTCTGTTTATTTATATCATCATATTCTAAAACCTCAAACCATCCAATTTTAAGTGAAACTAAAATGTTTTGCACGTTCATCCACTCATCACAAATTAATGGTTTTGCAATAGCAGAACTTTTACAATGATCATGAACGAGCAAAACTCCTTATGTTCACTTGATGTTTGGTGGTTTTAGGTTTTAAAATATGAATATCAAAATGAACGGATCTGATCATCGAAAAAAAATAAGACGATGGTTTTAACATTAGCTAAGGAGAAAATTTTCTCTTTGACTAGTTGATGCTCATAATCCTTATATATAGAGGCTAGGCTAGGCTACTTGCGGAAGCACCAAATATCCAAATGCTTCCACCTACCAAATGAAAATACATTAAGTTAGATGTGATCTAATTCATAAAAAAATTCTAAAAATAATATTTCAAGGGGTTTCATGATGGTTTGCTCATATAATATGTACAAAAGTAGATCAATGGATATAGTACAAAAGTTCTTAAATTGTCTACTTTGATCAACGTATGCAGTACAAAAGTTCTTAAATTGTCTTACTTTGATCTATGGAAAAAATGTTTTGAAATCTTTAAATTTGTTTCTATATAGTTTCAAAAGGTAGATGGCATCTAATTGTGTGAACTTTTTGTACATGTATGCTCAAAAACTAAGTAAAAGCATTTCTTAACACTTTTTGTACATGCATACTTAACACTTTCGAAAGTACCATAGCTTAAACTATGTGTGTAGGGACTAAGATCCATTAAAGTGGACCACACATGCAAATCTAACCTATTCGGATTTAAAATTAGGTAACCCAAATGAAAAATCTATTTCACTTGATGCGATCTAACATATTTAAAATACAAAAAATTTCAAATAATCTGGATTTGTTTTACTCGTGCAAAATATGGTCACGAAATCAACTTTTCAAGATTGTCATATAATCGATTAATTTGTCGCCACTTGATGCATGAGTTAAACAAATCCAAATCATTTGAAATTTTATTTTATGTAGTTGTAGTTTAAACGTGTTCTTGATCACATCTAACAACTCGTACTTCCTATTTGAGTTGTCCAATTTTAAATTTGAGTGGGTTGGATCACATATTTGGTTCACTCAAATGGATCCTAATCAACTTCTACACAGACACTGTGTGTGTGTCCGACAGATCAGTCAACCATTTAGTCACTTAAGATTTTATAAACAATTCTACCAAATTTTGGTCACAGAAGATGCTCTTTCACCTGTTGTAACAACCAGCAAGACTAATAGCAACTTTAAAAAGCTTGTAGGTTTCTAATTCTAGACGCTTACTATGAAAAGAACAACCTTCAGATACTACATTCTTGGATGTGCTTATCGTGATATTTTATTTGATATTAACATATTTAGTTTGTCTCAGTGCGTGCAGGTTTGTCGTATGAGATAGCTTGTACTTATTTATTTCTAAAATGATTCCCAGACACTCTATACAATATTTCCAGCTCACTCCATCTACTATTTTTAATATGTTTTATTTTTCCCTTTGGCTAACACTATTTGGAAACAGCAACTAAAGAAAAAAAATTAAGGAAGATATCCATGGAGTAATTAGTGTATATATCAATTTTCTGTGAATTCAGTGGGGGCATGTGCTCATACATCCCCTGCTTCCATCCACACATCATCAGCCACATTATAGGTGATAGCATTTCACATGAAGGTGTGTGTAAAGACAAATGGCATAGAAGATAACTTTATCTATAGTCCTTGTAGAAAATACAGCCCCATGTAACCGGGCCACTGATCTAAGATACAGACACAAATAACCATTGTTTTAATAATATAGCACCGTGACAGGGACACCGAAGCGGAAAGGGAGGACATCTAAGATTTGTGGTGGAATTGAAAAGAATCAAATTAGGATTTTTTAATTAGAAAGATAATGATAGGGGTTTAGGCCTCTCATCAAGATCAGGTCAATCATCGACTTCATCACCTCACGTGTAGAAGATTGCTTTAGACCCTACGCCTAGACACATAGCTCACACACTCACATACCTCGCATGCAAAAGATTAAATAACCATAAGATTTGCAAACTCAAATTTTCTATATTCAATTTTCAAGACTATGTTCATAGCAAAAAAATAAGTCCTATCTGAACTGAACTCATACTCTGACTCCTGGCATGATTCAAACTCTGAAGTAAAAAATAAAATAAAAGTTAAACGACTAAAGGAGAAACACTAAAAGAACTCAATAAAAGAAATACAACAGGTTTCAAAAACTAAAAATCTAAGTCGGCTCAAATTTTTTTAAAGAAATTATAATCAAATCTCATTTTATCCTGATCGTGAATCCTTGTTGGAGTAGAACTTGTTCCAATTCCCAAAAGAATTTGCATGTGCTCCATGTTTGTTCCGCATCACATTTATTTAAAATAATTGGTCACAGCTTGCATGAGCAAATGATACTTGAAAATAGCTAGAATTTTTTCAGTGTCACGATAGACGTATTCTACACTGCGACCTTAGTCGACAAGGGGGGACACGGGGGCATCGCTGACTGACGGACTATGGGAGAGGAAGATCCCCAACACGCCTAGTGACACATGTAGATTTCATTTTCTAGATTTCATCATGTTGCTGGGAAATCTTAAGAGATTTAACAGTCGACGGACAAAGAAATTGCCAATTAACTTAGAATACATAGAAAAATCAAGATATTTATAATGCGCTTCAATTTTGTAAACACGGATTCTATCATACTTGTCACAAAGATAATATTAGAAAGAGCTCAAAACTATAGTATAAAATACACATATGAATCCAATGGCCTCTGCTGTAAGCTATGTGGCTGTTCGATATTGAGATCTCGTTCAAGCTGTGGAACACACTTCTAACTAACAGATAAAGTATAATGATCCAAGTGAAAAGAATAAGGTAAAAGATACAGAACTTTTAAAAAAAGCACTCTACATACTTAACCAGGGCACCAGATATGTCTGCCTAGGGATGTAAAAGGTTCGGATGCAGATTTGATATGGGATTTCCCATATCCTCATCGGAAATCATTAATCGAAATGGATGCAAATATGGATAATGTGCGGGTGCAAAAAAGAAAATTTGGTATGTATATCCACAAAAACGGATACTGGTATGAATTGGATATGAACAAATGACCAAATTTAGCAAAGGAATACATATTGGATGTACATGTAAGGATAAAATAGATGAAAAAGTAGCAACTCTGTTATTGGGTTTGGATTAGGGGGCAAATACATGTGTATATATGACCATGGTGATTAAATACAAATGAGTATATGAGTATGATTATAATATATTATTGGCATACCTTATATCCATATCTGTATCCACATCCGGAGTAAATCTAATTTTAGTGTCCAAATCTGGATATAGAATATTGATATCCTTATCCACACCCAAAAAGATACTAATGCAAACACAATTGGGATAATTTGAATCTCTCTGCATCCATATGTTAGGCCATTAACCAATCATGCATTGAGAACTAATTAAATATTAAGATGAAGGTAGTTTCACATGTTTGCATTAACTACCTACATAATTATCGGCAGTAGTACGCTATAATGCGATGAAATCTTATGTCACAAAAATTGTGAAGAAACTTAAAGAGCACATCAAGAGAACTTTACCGTAGCGAAGATTCTAAGCTCGGCCATGTTGGGAATTTGGGTGAATCCTTAGTAAATAGATGATCCTCCCACGGAAATCTAAGAATCATGAACCAACCAATCAAAGCTACCAATAATGTCTACAAAACCAATCAATCTTGAATTATAAAGTATGATATTTGATTCTAAGGAAAAATCAAGTCCGTTAAGAATTTGAAGAATTTGAAGAAGAAAATATTCAGAAAAAATTAATTATGATTTTTACCCTCTGTAGATGCTGCAGGAATAGCAAAAATAACCTCCAGGCATTAGCTCTCGAAGTTCTAAAAATCCTAACTGAAAATCCTTAAATAACCTTTAAAATAGACCTGAAACTCGTTGAATAAAGTTCGGATCTAACTCGAAAGTGGACTCCCCGCCCTCTTTCATATCTGCAACCCACACCGCTCAAACCTACTTCGCTCCTTAGCCGTTCTATCCGAACACAACGGCTGCAATGCTGCCACACAACTGCTTCTCATTTAATCGCATGTCGCATGTGATTGTGCATGCGCCAGCCGCATGAGCTTGCGCACCGCATGTGTCAGCACCATATGTGTGCACGTGGGCCACACGTGGGCCACATGAGTTGAGCCACACAGTTCACACCTTTGGGATGCTGCTGTTTTTTAAAGTGGACTTCAAAAAACCGATATGTTGGGCACCAATAAATTTTCAAAAAATCCTAACCAAATCATAGGTTTATCTTAAATTATTTTAGATATTTTTGTTTCACATATTTCAACATCACATCTTGATACAAATATACCAGTCTGAGCTAAACCAAATCTCCAAAATCTTCACCTTCAATAAATAACCACATCATCATGAGGCTATGTTAGTACTTGACTAGTGAGCTTCACATTAAACATCACCAACTAATTGTCTAACGAATCCCTTGCAAAGATAATATTCAAATTCACCGCATCTCCTAAATTCATAAATCTGTACTCTCTCTCTCTCTCTCTGTGTGTGTCACCTCGTAACACCCTAATACTTATTTTAAAGGAAAACAAGTTTGAACCACGTTCATACTTCATAGCCGACTTATTCATCACCAAATTCTTCTTATGAATTTTCTTGGGATGTGCCGCATTGTCGATATCATCCTTAGCACCTATCCTTCCTGAGTTTAAATGATGCAAACTCAATGCATCCATCACATTCCTATCAACCATAAGATCTCCATATGTATGCAATGCATATACTAAATTCATGTAATCATCGTAGTGAAGTGAGATCTTTATGGTATGCTGCCACACTCTGCTGCTAGCAGTTGAATCATATATAGTAACTCTAAAATATTCATATCGACTAAAACTCGCACTATCATTTTCGTCATCGCTACATGTAATAGTAATCGTATATGGTCCCTCCCCATCAACCATCACTTCTTTGTCAATACATATGTCAAACCTACAATTTGAAATACGCACCTCCATTTTGTTTGGTACCTTATCTTCACCAAGATTTTTTCAATAGCGTCAACTCATCAAATATCGCATGTCGACTAATCAAGATCATCTTCAAATCTGGTCAACGAACTTTGTAACCTTCAACACCATTAATGTATCCCTACATGACACACTTCTTTCCATTAGCGTCAAACTTATCACCTTCCTCGTGAACATAAATTAAAAATCCAAGCACTCGAAGATAGTTTATCTTCACTAACTTTCATGTTTAACTCTTCTTTAAAATTTTCTCACCGATAGCTAATGATATATTCTATTCACCAAAAAAGTTGATGTCAAACTCTTTTCAATAATCTAGATATAAATCGCAAACATCTCGTCATGTTTAGAAGTATTATATTCATTCTTTTCGCAACAACATTTGACTACGGATCTTACGGTATAGTAAGATACATTTTTATTTCATACAAAATTCCTTAAACAACTCAACATCATTATCAAATCTAATCACATTCAGCTTCTTTTTTTTATTGTCTTTAAGGATTTTTGCGGAACTTCTTAATCACCTCTAACTTCTCTTTCATCATATACACCTAAATTTTTCGAAAAAAATCATCAATAAACAATATGAAATAATAAGCTCCCCTTAGAAGTAAACTGGTACATGATCCTAAACATCGGTTACCAAGAGTCTTTTTATCATGCTTTTCCTCACCGAAACTAACCTTTATCTGCTTTTCGTATACACAATTCTTGCAAAACTCTAGCTCCTTGAAGTCCACCCCTTTGATCAACCCACGCTTTGTCAAAAGCTTCCAAGCTTTTCTTCGTAACATGTTCGAGTTTGAGATGTCAGCTAAATCGAATCAATATCTTGTGAACTTTCAACCTCAATGTTGGAATTAGGCATATATAAATTTATTACCTTTCTCATAGTATCAACACAATCGATCCATTCGATATCTTAAAAGCCTCCTTTTCTATCGTTATCTTGCAACACATGGAATCCAATACCCTAAAGAAAACAACAACTTCCTCAATTTGGAACATATCACACATTAATGAGTATACGCACACGCTATCAAACATCCTGATTTTTACCGAACCAACTCTAACAGCCTTGTATATGTTATTGTTACCCATAAGGACTGACACATCATCTTTCCTCTACATGTAGAGAAATACTCATTATTGAACATCATACGAAATGACATCCCAAAATCTGTATTCTGTGCATGATTCTTAGCATATGATGAACACGCTGTCAGCATGTCGCATATCTCCTTACTTCTAACCTCATCCATCTTCACAATTGTAACTAACGAAGATACGGACAGTTCCTTCTTATGTATGTTCTTCAGCTCTGGGCAATCTCTCTTCCAATGTCTGGGTTTCTTGCAAATAAAATGTATTGTGCCTCTAGTCATTGATCGTCTCTAATTTGTCTCTTCCATTGCTTCTTCCCAAAATAAATAAACAAGGGTTATCTGAATCTTCTCTGCTTAAAACAACTCCTATTATCTAATCTCTTAACTTCTTACTATAGAACGACGTCTTCATGTCCTCAATTCACGGAGTCTCCCGATGTAAATCATTGTGTTAACGAACATCGTAAATTGCTCTGGCAACAATAAGAGCAAAATCCTCACATCATGCTCCGCTGTTATAATCAATCTAATGACCCTTATCTTTGTCACTAAACTGTTAAAGGTATCTGATAATCTTTCAATGAGGTACCGTCTCGTACCTTGAAAGTGAAGAAAATCGTTAGCAATATCATCATGTTGATAAGTAACCTTTTCAAATATAACTTTTTAGCTATCATAATTTCTTGCACGTAGTCTTCTCAGATATCTGATAGATCACCCCATCTAATAGGCTAAGCTGCATAGTCATCATAGCTGAATCCTACATCTCCATCTTCTCCTTCTCTGATATATTTGCTGGTAAATTATTAGTGTACACACCACGTTGCGAACACAATCATTTCTCAAAATTACAGTTATCTTATATTGTCATATCTCCAAATTTTTCTTACCATTAAAGTTCTTAATTTTGTATTACGCGCCATCAATTGTCGCTTACAAATCACCTATATACGAGCTCGAACCAATTGCTTTTTTGATCGCATTGATTTTTTGAGAACTCTCTATTATTAGCTTGATCTTGATTCATGAAATTTGCGCTTTTCTGATTGCATCGATTTTTCGAGAACTCTCCGTTATTAGCTTGATCTTGATTCATGAAATTTGCGATACTACCACCACTTGTTAGAAACTTCAATGAATCCTTATCAGGTAGACAATCACACTCACACGGGAAAAATCCAAGAATCATGAACTAAACAATCCAAGCTAATAACAATCTCTACAAAACCTGGAACACAAGCAATATAAGAAAATAAACGCAAAACAAAAAAATCACGCACCTGGACAAATATTTATACTGGTTCGATTTAATTCTTGATGTACATATAGTTAGAGAAATCATTAATGCTTTAATCAATCTTGGATTACAAAGTATAACATTTAGTTTTAAGGAAAAATCAAACCCATTAACAATTTGGAGAAGAAAATAATATTAAGAAAACTAACTTTGGCTCTCAAACAACTTTCAAACCTCTCTATTTTTCCATTTGTAGATGCTACAAGAACAATAAAGATAGCATTCAAGGATTAGCCTTAAATTTTTTTAAAAAATTTAACTGAAATACCCTTAAATAGCCTTCAAAACATACCCGAAGTCCGATGAATAGTGTTTGGATCCGACTTGGAAGCTGATTCCACACCCACTTTGCATCCGCAACTTGCACCACTCAAACCGACTTCGCTCTTCAATTGTTCGATTCACGCGCAACATCTACGATGCCGCCATGCAGGTGCGTCTCATTCAATCGTGCCTTTCGTGTGATTGTGTGTACGCCCACCACATGGCCCAAAGCACTGCGTGCGTTACGTGTCACGTGAGTGTGTGTGATGCACGCCTTCAAGCTACGGGGTAGCGCATAGGCCACATGAGTTGGGCCACATTGTTCACACATATGGCTAGTTATATGGCTAGTTTCAAAAAATAATGTTTTAGGCTCCAAAAAATCCCCAAAAATCCTAACAAATCCTAGGCTTAACTTGAGTTGTTTTGTATGTTTTGTATCACATATTGCAACAAGTCAGAGGGAACTCACAAATGCATAAAAAATTGGACAATAGTTTTCAACAGCTTTAGAAACAACGGACCATCACTTTGACACGACACCACACCATACCACACCAGAGGCACACCAAATAGCATATACAAACCAGAAATGGCAAGACAACATATGTAACGTCCAACATACCGTGATTCACATTGATAACAAATCAGTTAAAATTCTCATTCATTCAACCATTTGAACCATGGCCATCTACCAGAGAAATACATATCCGCCTAAAACATTTGAAAATTTGATACCCTCAAACAATATAGGCTAATAGCAAACCATTGCATCTTATCAACAATCAACAATTAAAAATGAAATGATGAGCTAAGAAAGTTTTCACTCATATATTTGACAAATTTCCTGGTACAGTGATGATATAGGCTATAGTAGAAGTAATGTTTTCATGGCAACAGGTAAAGTTGAAGTTACCTTTTTCCCTAATGACAATGATAACCATGTTTCTAGACGACCTTGAATGCCTGATAAAAAGCTCCGGCGGTACAAATAAGGAAGAAGGGAAGGGAACCTCCGAGCTAAAACATACATCAGTTTCCTTTTCGTAGTCCATTTCTCCCAGGTTTTATGTCTCTCCTCCTTGGTCATGCTAGAATCATATGGATTACCCATGGGAGCAAACATAGCTACACCTGAAACCACAATTTAAAACAGAAATAACTAACACAACCTAGAAATATAGAAGTAAACACTAATATATTCTGACTAGTTTCTTCTCCATGTTGTTTGTTTAAAATCAATTCAGCGCTGCCCCAAAAAAAGAATCTATACCTCCATGAGAGAGAAGGGGTGGGTGGGGATTAGATATAAAACTATTGAAATGCTTGTACTGTTTGCAATGAAACAAGCCCTCCAAATCTAATAATATGGAAAAGTGGTACTACTTTTCTAATGAGCCAAAGCTTGCAGCATTATGTGCCCTATAGCCTAGAGTAATAACACCCTTTTGCATATCATTAAACTTGACTGAGAACAAATTTGAAAAAGTTATTATTTGAACCTTACCTCCATAATAAATTAAAGAATACAAGTGTTCATTGCATGGAGAAGAGGAGAGATCGTGTCAGCCATTTCTCACAGGAATCTGACTTGCAATATGAAGGATATGTGTTCTCTTGTAATTTATTTTAACAAATGCAGCACAGTTAAATGCATATATATATTTCATGACTGTTCAGCTCTACAAAGGGATGCCATATTAATTCAATGGATTGTCACCCATAACCAATATATTGTTATAACCGCGCATAAGGGAATTTATTTCAGTTATCGAAACTCTTGCTTAAAAGGTATAATGGTAAAACGTAAACTTGCCAACTCTGTTGGCATCAACAGATTGGTAATTGATTGACCAAAAGCAAGCGATATTTGATGCTGAACAGAGCTGGTAAAGTTTAGCAAGCATCAATAACAAAAGCAAAGGAAGACATACCAGAAAGTCTCGCAGGTATGTAGCGAACAGCAGCCCATGCATGTTTGCCTCCACCTGAGTAACCCATCACCCAGAACTTGTCCTTGACGCCCACGGCGTCAGCTAAATGCAGCATATCTATTGCAGAAGAATTGAGGTCTCTGCCGGGATGAGGATCGCTTTCACCAAAACCTGGGAGATCATAGGTAACCAAATGTACACCAAATTCCTCCAATAGAGTAGTTTTAATGCCAGGTATTCCTGTTAAAAAAGCAATTGAAAATTAACAATAGTGACTAGAATCAAATGGATAAAACTCGATCACAATTATCCTAACGAACTACCTGCCAATCGAGAAGAAAGAAAAGAGTGCGGAGCAATCAAGGAAAATCTAGCCCTTTCAGCTGAGACTCCATTTTCTTGATATGCCACGTGTCTGCCATCCGGAAGCTGGATACGGCTCGCACTGGGAGGATGTATGTACAATTTTTTGGGCAAATCGACTGATGCTTGATGTCCGCTATTTACATTCAAAACTGCAAATGGAAAACCATCACAAAGTACAAGCATTTGGGGCCAGTTGTAGAAAACAAAGCATCTGCTAAAGTAACTCTAAATTTGAAGATATGTATTAGGAATTTAAATCTAAGATCTTTTTCGTGAATGTATTTGAAACCAAAAATAGAAAAAAAAATACAGATATAATAACCCTATTGGCAATAATTGTTTTGTCTGTATAAACGTCATGTCATTCATTTGTTCAATTGTGTTTATGCATAGTTGCATACTATATATAGCCATGCTCTTCTAATCACACTCCTTAGATAGGTCCCTCCCAAGGCAAGGCTCATTTCAAGTTTGAAGAGAACAGAATGTAATTCAGGAGCGGAGCAGAGAATCGATGAGAAGATTTAAGGTACCCACATTATACAGTCTCAGATCATCTCCTGATACCCTTCCCACCCCCCCATGTTTCCAATGTTTGACCCACTGAAATCTTTGACCCAGTGAAATATATAGCTTAGTTTTGCAAACATTAGTTGAATGTTAAGATATATTGATAACTTGTCTAAGTTGCACATTGTATTTCATGATTAACTTATCCTTTTTGATTATTTCAATTATATAAATATAATAATATTTTGGTGCGAAAATGATGGTGTTAAAGCCCGTGCGAAAACATTTTTAACTTTTTGAGAATTTTTTTGCAAAAAATTTTTTGATGTTTAATCCATACAATTATATACCCCAGGGAAAATAATGGGTGAACCATAGATGGATTTGAGCACCGATCAATCAGTTACAAAATTTAACGGTTTCAGAACACTAGAACTTTTTGTAATACATTGATCGTCAAATCACATTATTTTTCAACCATTATTTTTTGAGGGGTGTATAACATGAAATGAAGGAGAAATTTTTTTAAAAAAAAATCAAAAAATCAAAATAAAAATGTTTTTACACGAAAAATTCCATGCAAAATGTTTACATTTGAAAATTTGTGTGTGTGTGTATATATAGGATTCATGTAGATCAGGTACCAAGACACAAAAAGGTAGGCCCCACAGCAAGTACAAGCCTATGTGAGGCTTGTACTTTTCACTTTTTTGTGTCTTGACACCTGATCACTTTTTTGTGTTTTGGCACCTGATGTATTAGATCAGGTGCCATCTTTTCTGTTGAGTATTGGACTTCTTCATGCTTGGAGTTAATGATGAGCAAACATAAATACTTGTGAGTAATCCCCTATTTGCAGTTAATCCATTGCCTAAGCATATCATGAAGATCTATTAGCAATGGATGTCACTCAAAGAACAATGAAAGCAACGAAAGTGGATTGGATGATCAAAAATGGTGATTGAAGTTCCTAAAAGACTTCAAGCTCATACGTTGAAAAGAAGAGAGAGTTCTACAAGTGTAATCTTCTTTTTCTCTTCTTTTATGTAGCTTAGAAGTAAAACTATGTTGGAGCACACACGCATCTTCATTTCAGTCTTGGGAAATCATTAGATCAACTTTCCTTTGACTCCAATTCATTTCAATCAAGAGTGTGCATCTCATGATTTCAACAGTCGACTGCTGAATAATTTACAGTCGCCTGTCTAAAACCAGTCGACAGTGTTTTGTTCTACAGTTGCCTGTTATGCACATACTTAATTGGTTATTTTCTTGGGCTTCTAAGCTTTTACTTTATCAGGCGACTGCTATACATTTCACAGGCGCCTGTCCAAGTGACAGTCGACTGTGGTTTGTTAATCAGTCGCATGTCTATCCTCAAGCCCAAATCAATTCTCAGTTTTGATCTGGCCAGTCGACTAATGCTGTATTTACAGTCGACTATCCAATGACATAGTCGACTGTCAATGCTGCAACAGTTGTCTGTCTTTGAGCTTCTCTGTAGACTCAACTCGCTGGAAAATGTCAGAGTTTTTGACAGTCATCGGTAGAAGGAATTACAGTCGCCTGTTGGATTTACAGTCGACTGTCTTCTCTTCATCAGTCACCTGTCCTGTATCCCCAGACTTTTCTAAGATCATCTTGACTTACCCTCATTACGGTCAGTCGCCTGTAGAAGGATATACAGTCGCCTGTTGGTTTAACAGTCGACTGTCTACGCCTTATCAGTCGACTGTCCACGTGGTAAGTTACCGTTTGAATTCTCACACACCCTCTGACACAGTGCAGCAGTCGACTGGTTGTTGTTCAACAGTCGACTGTCGCGAGTGTAGATTTTATCCGCTGGTTGTTTCTCAACGGATTTCAAAGGAGCTTTTGAGGATTTTGTTTGAAGGGTTTAAGAACACTATAAAAGAAGCCTCTACTGTTACATTGAGAAGTTGATTCATTCAAGACTCATTTGCTTAAACATTCAAGCTTTTTTCTCTCATGATCAAAGCTCTAAAATCCTAAAGCCCTAGAATTCCAATCTTCTATCTCTTGCTCTCCAACCTAGAACTAAAGAGATATCATCTAGGCAGTTGGTGCAGTCAAGAGAAAGGGCTTTCTTCTCTTCCAAGAGAGTCATTCAACACACAACACACTTCTCCTTCAAGTTCTACTTCAAGACATATGTGATTTTAAGTGTTGTGTAATTTCATATTTCATAACTTTCGTTATTTGATTTACTCTCGGGTTGCGAGAGTGGTTTGCTTGCTCCCAAGTTGTGGGAGTCAAGGACATCGAGTGTATTTCGATTTCACTTGTAGGGTTGCTACAAGTGGGGTTTTAAGGAAACCTCAAGTTAGGATTCTAACTTGAGTATCCGGTGGTTACCAGTGGAAGGGACGTAGGATTACCGGAAACAAGTCGGGAAGTGACTTGGGTAATCCGAACCCTTAAAACATCCTTCCGTTTGCATTGTTTCATTTTTAGGGTTTACTTCTATTCCGCATTTATTGTTGGTTAAGAATTTTGGTGTAACTATCTTTTTAAATTGCATAAACACTTTTCAACCTTCCGTTCTAGTGTTTTCCTCATAAACAGGGATCTTACATTTTCTACATTTAATCATATATGTGTGTGAGGTTAATGTGGGTCACGTGGTCAAGGAGGGGATTTCCTCATTGGCCACAATCTAGGCCGTGCATCACCCATCATGGGTGTGGAGCTCCACACCCATGATGGGTGATGTGCGGCCTACATTGTGGCCAAGGAGGAAATCCCCTCCTTGGCCACCTGACCCACATTTGGGTGTGGGCGACTTAGATTGTGGCCAATGAGAAACCCCCCTCCTTGGCACCTGATACACATTTCTATACATACATACATACATATAGTCTTATATAATTTATTTTCTATAACAATGATAAATCCAAGTACGTTTTTTGAAAATACATATAATATCAGTGTATCTGTATCGTATCATATACTCATACCCATGTTGGGGCATCCTAGGCAATTTATCATCTTTCCAATTATTTTAGACTCTTTCTCAGTCTATGATACGATCACATACAAGTGACGACGACAAAAGGAGAGTCAAGGAGTGGCAACGACAAAAGGAGTCAAGGAGTGACGGCAGCAAAACCTTAGAGGGGAATGTCAATTCTGTAATTACAGAACAATGACAATTTTGTAATTACGGTGCACAATAGTAGTTTCGTAATTTCTGGACACTAGTGAATCATAATTTTTTGATACAGTGCAGAATTGTAATTTCTGCACACAGTGGCAGTCTCGTAATTTTTGGATGCAATGGTAAAATTGTAATTTCAAAAAAACCGATGTCATGGGAATTTTGATAAATACAGGGTAGCGTCTCATTAGGGTGAGTTTTAGTATAAATAAGGGAGAAAGATTAGGATGGATCATCAAAGAATATTGTGGAGAGAATTATTAGTAGTTGATATTTAGAATGGATTAGCTTTAAGATTATTGGGAGATCAGTCCTTTAGAATTGACACCAACTATCTTATATTTTCATTGAAAATCAATAAAACATCTTTTTTGCCCACAAATCCTATCAAAATGGTATCAGAATATTCGATCCTATCCTGATGCGACGAGAAAAATTGAAGTGTTGGAGGAGAAATTAATGAAGATGGAGAACTTCAAACAATAACATCAAACGTTGGCGGAAAAGGTTGATGTTAAATTTTCGAACGTGAAAAAACTTGAGGAAAGGTTTTCGGCGATGGAATTTATAATGAAGCAAACATGGGAAAAGATTAACTGCCGCTCCCTCAAGTAGGAGAGTACAAAGCCAGATCTAAACAAAGACCAAAACAACGGCACAAATCTGGGGGGGGAATACGCCTTTGGACAAGGGAAAGGCCATCGTCATCGATGAGAAGATCAAACACAATGGAGGCGCACAAGATCCATGCGCGTGGGGCGAGATCAACCCCCAATTCTTGGGGGTGCATCGAAACAAGGGGCGGGCCATGAGATGGCCTACAAAACCGCTCACCATCCCGCAATGGCCTACCGACCGCAGGCAGGGGCGGACAGCCCTGCAATATGCATCAGAGACCCCGCGGGGGCCCATAATGCCCCATCGTGGGGGCGACCGCCATTGAAGCAGCAGAGGAGGACCCGCAGTGGCTTGGCGGCAGACCACGGGGGGCGGCACCCTTTCAAAAATATCGGCGACGACGGTAGAGGCTTCCGAGGCTTCGATGAGCGTGGAGAAAATCCAGCGTCACTTTTGAGAATTTCAACTTGAGGACAAGTTGACTATTTGAGAGATGAGTAATGATACGATTACATACAAGCAGCGACGGAAAAACCATATAGGAGTGACAGTGACTGTTCTATAATTATAAGGCAGTCGTAGTTCTGTAATTACAGTGTGCAGTGGTAGTCTCGTAATTTCTAGACGCATTAGTAGAATTGTAATTTCAGGGCTGAAACCCCTAGGTCAGGGACATTTTGGTAATTACGGAGTGACAACTCATTAGGTGGAGTTTTATTATAAATAAGGGGGTCAGATTAGGAGGAATCATCAAAGAATATTATGTAGAGAATTATTAGTAATAGATATTTAGATTAGTTTAGCCTTAGGATTATTGGGAGAGCAATCTCCTCTCAAATTGAGACCATCTTGTATTTCCATTGAAAATCAATAAAAATATCTTTTTTGCCCCAATCCTTCCCCAAGTCATATCAGTCTAGTGGAATATGAATCTTGCTCCTAGGTTGTAGGCATCATGCTCCATTAATAATAAATTTATGCCCAGCCTGCCAAGCTCTTTCTGCTTCATAGTTTCCTTCACTCGTTAATTGGCACCACTTTGATGCCAGGTTGACAACAGGTTGTAAAATGTTATAAAGCTTGCATCAAGTGTTATGCTCCATTGCCCATTTGGATGGGGGAAAATCTTAAAAGACGATAACTTTGGACTTTGTCAGCATGTTCTAAGTAACATTTGCCAACAATCGATTAAAAAAGAGGTTAACCAGAAAGCACAAGTCAGGCAGATCTGAAACATTTGAAGTGGTTGACACCACCTTACGTATGGATGTATGGATGTAAATAGTTCAGATATAGATTCAAATATGGATCAGATATAGATTCAAATATGGTTCAAATATGGATCAGACTATGGGTTTTACCATATTTGTGTCCAAAATCATTTACCAAATGCGAATTTGGATTAGAGTAATGCATAGAAAAGAATTTCAATATCTCTTCGCTAGGCAGATAAATCTTATATGAACAATGACCATATTTAGTATAAATGATACATCGGACGTAATTGTATGGATACAAAAGAAAATTAATAACTCCATTATGCCATTGGGTTTGACCTAATTAACAAGAAAAATGCATGTAATATGATCATGGATGACGTAACTAAATTCAAATAGTCATGTGTATAATATATGTTAAAAAATATGCTTTTGTCATAAAATTGGTTTAGAGATGGAAATTATAATTTCAGGTTTTAGAATTAAATCAAATAAGGAGACATATGATTTGTGCTTTTAATTATGTTCATATTGTATTTATCTACATAAACAATACCACTACCTTAGTTGGAGGTATGGCATTTATTCAGGATAATATTTTTTGTTTCAGAGCCATGACCTAGTTTTCATTCTTCTCTTTTATACTTCTAAATTGCATTGACCTTTTGAGATTAAAAAAATTCGTCAATCCCCAACTCCTTACCCTCATCATAGAACCCAAAACCTAATAATCCCAAAACAAAAAAAAACCCGAACCTAACATTTGCTTTCTCCCTTTCATCCACCAACAGGAAAAGAAAAGTTACAGTAGCACTATAGTATGATATAAAAAGGGCAAATGAGAAAAGAAAAAAAGAGTGATGTCTTTTGATTTGGGTTTTTTTTATTTAGTGATTTTTTTTTTGGAAAAAGAGAGTTTGTTATCTCAGAAATTTTGAAAATTTTAGTTTTTGTTGCTGGTATTTGGAGAGTGTATTTTGGTTTGGTTTAGTATTTTTGAATTTTGGAAAGCAAATTGAGTTTGGGTTTTGGGATGTGAAGATTCCATCTTGCAAGATCCACTAGCTTTCACTACCCGTATCTTCTTCAACACTATCTTTATAAAGTTGTTATCATGGAAATATTTGTTGGAATTTATCGTTGATTGATTGACTGCTTGTTGATAGGCACTGGTTGCTTGAAAGTTGTTTTGAGATTTGAAGTATATTTTCTATTTTCCACTAGATTAATTTCTTGGTTCCGATCACTGAAAACATCGTGTTGACTCCCTTCATGGTCCTTTTCTCTTGCTGTTGTTGCCATGAGTTGCAAAATCTTGTCATGTTCAAATCCAAAGTTGATTTCGTCATAATCATCTGGAGCCACATCATTGGCTCGAATCAGTGTTGCTGAATTGTAGTTGTAGATTGGTTGAAAGTAATCGCCGTCATTTTTTTGGTTGGTTGAAACTTGTTGTTGATTGATAGTTATCGTTGGTTGTGGATGGTTATTTTATTAGCTGTCAGTGGTATCATTGAATAGAAACTGTCATTGGATTTTTGATCGAGTGGTGTTTAAGTTAGAATGAGTTCAAAATCTGCACTTCTTTTCAGGAGATTAGCTGAGTAATGGCGTCAACTCAGTTGATCTTGGAGGTGGCTAAATTAGAGAGCAATTTGAAGAGAAGTACGTTCTAGCAAGATTTAAAGAAATATTCTAGCAGTTTCAAAAACTTCAGTCTATGGCATCATCATTTGATGCTCAAATAAGGATCTACACAGGATGTGAACATTGAAAGAGCTTGAGTTCAGTTTTATTTGTGACAAGCTAGATATGCTCCAGATTGAGGGACAATGTTAAAGAATAATGTCCCCAGTTTGAAATTAGTTTAGATATGGATATTTTAGTTTTTAGTTTTTAAATTAGAATAAAATGAGAGTCAAATATGAGTTGTACTCCAAATTGTATTTAAATTATATTTTTCTATATAAATAATACTAATACCTCAGTTTGAGGTGTCCTTTATTATGAATAAAATTTTCTAATTTGAATCTCAACAACATATTATCGAACATGGAATATATGTATTTGAAAATGGTTCTTATTTTATGACAGCAGCCCGTATCCCCAATCATGTCGGGTATGCGGATCTAATTCTGATACCGATTTACATCTCTAATCTTAAGTTGGTCAGAATCTGGAAAGACACAGATGGTAATTTATAATCGCAGTAACCTAAAACATAACCATGCCTAATCTATTATCACTTATCATGATTCCATCTAATTGGTTCATTGTAAATAAGACGCACTTCTCATGTATTCCTGATATGCCTTATCCATACTAGCCTTGTTAGATTTATCAATGGTTAATATTACATGGGAAACATGGAATAACATCATTAAACCCTATGGTAATGATTAGATAAAAAGCAGATAGCTAGATTGACATGCATCATAAACTCTATGGTAATGATTAGGCATCCTCTGAGAAGCCTAATTCAAAAAATTATGTAGTGCTTGTAATATTCTTCATATTCATAGCATTTCATTTTTATACGCACTGCATGTGTATAATACACATACAAAATAGATAACAAATTGACACTAGTAAAAGGATTCATATAGAAAGTAGCAAAGATGAAATTACATTACACAAACAAAGAGCAATGATTAAGATAGCACTATGCCAAAAAGCATCACACAAGAGTCCTTATGGAAAGACAGAATATGGATACGAAGAAGTTAAGAATGGATGACAAGGGAAATAAGATGGGATATTATTCTTGTATAATCATATAGAGAATCTTGCTAAAAGATATCGTCTATCTGGTAGATGTCAACATATAATAACATCAAATGTAGAAAGGAAAATTTTGGACATGAACAGCACAAAGAGCATTGAGGAAAAAAAATAAACCAATTCTGATTCAACCAACAAAATAAACTTTAAAAAAAGTAAATGTCCACCTCAAGTAACAGAAATACAGAAATTCTCTAATAAAATTTGGACTCTGAACTGGGAAAAGGCCAAACATATATGCTCATAAAAGCCCCAATTATGTGCACACCAACAATCAAGTAGAACCCAATGTCGTACATCCAGATATTTGACTTCTACAAAATGGAGGTTACGTATCAGTATCTGGACGTAACATTATTTTTAAAAAGTAAATAAATAAATAAATAAGACAAACATCCGACCAAAAAATTAACTTAATTAGTTGAGTTTCACAGGAGAACTCTTTTTAACTAGTTGCCATCCAACTACCACCCAGCAGTCAAAACATTCTGTCCATACTCCACATGGTACAACAAGAATCATGATTCGTGCAACCATGTAAGGCCAATTCCATGGAAGATTCACAAAAGAACTAGTTTTGGATTTTTCAAGTATTTGAACCTGTCAGTGACAAACCTTAGATGTCTTATTTCACCATCAATCACAGTATATCTCTTTTATAAAAGAGGACCTGCCACCTAGACTTATCCTAGGTGGCGGGTTTGTCCCAGTTACAAGTTAACTGGGACAAACCCCCAAAAAAATAACCACCCCTTTCCTCTTATTTGCGTGGTTGCCATTCCCCCCAAAAAAACCAAAAAATACCCCCAAACTCACTTACTTGCATGCACCCTTTTACCCCCGACGATACCGGCATGCACACCCACGGTTCTCGCTCCTTTTCGTTTGCGCACGTGCACCACATCATGTTCGTATGGGTTTTTTTCCGTCCGTGCACAAAGTGCACGGGTTATTTCTACATACAGCATTCACAATTTCTAGTACTATAACAATGTTACTGCATTCACAATTGTTAGTTTTGATGAACAGCTCCATTCACATTGCTATAGTACTAGTAACAACTTGGCTCAGCATTTTTTGTCCTTGCGCATGTGTGCTGTATGTATCTACATACAGCAAGATACATACAGCACATGGTTTAAGTTACAAAATTAGTCAGCAAAACTAAATAAGACCCAGACGATAAGATCAACCACATTATTACAAATAGAATTTGCAAACTACCCCATATATAATAGACCATAAAAATAAAAAGCAATTAGCCCCCCCCCCCCCCCCCCCCCCCCCCCCCCCCCGAGAAAATAATCGGTAATTAACACAACAGTGGAAACTTTTATATTGTTGAAAAAGTAAATCCATAAATAATTAAATAAGACAAACATCTGACCAAAAAATTAACTTAATTAGTTGAGTTTCATATGAGAACTCTTTTTAACTAGTTGCCATCCAACTACCAGCCAGCAGTCAAAACAGTCGATCCATACTCCACGTGGTACAAAAATAATCATGATTCATGCAACCATGTAAAGCCAATTCTATAGAAGATTCACAAAAGAACTAGTTTTGGATTTTTCAAGTATTTGAACCTGTCAGTGACAAACCTTAGCGGTTGTATTTCACCATCAATCACAGTATAAGTATCTAAATACAGCACATGGTTTAAGCTACCAAAGCAGTCAGCAAAACTAAATAAGACCCAGACTATAGGATCAACCACATTATTACAAATAGATATGCAAACAATCCCCTATATAGTAGACTATGCACGAAAAAATTTGAAGCACTGAGCTTTCAAATAACAGCCCCACACACACACCACCACCCCCCCCCCCCCCCCCAAAAAAAAAAAAAAAAATGGAAAACACCAAATACCACAAAAAATAGTAAATAACACAATAGCAGAAACTTTTCAGACATGACAGCAACATATTCGGTCCAATTTACGGACCGTCTGGCTTGTTGAAGGTGGGTGGTGGAATCTGTTAGATATTGTTTTAACCCAATATGTGCTTTAATAATGATCAGACAAATTGCTTACACTAACATGGGTTGTAGATATAGAAAAGATCTATTATACATTTGACAGCGATTTTTGAATCCTAGGGCTGACTAGGACAAATGGGTTGATAGAATAATGGTTGAGATTTAATCTTGGGGAATGAACAGTTAAGATGAAATTTTGTGGAAAGTTTTGTGGGGAAAAACTTTGTATTCTGAAGGGAAACCACATCATTTAATTAAATAACGCCTTTAATATTCTTTCCAAAAAATGTGCCGCATCATTACCAATGCGGGGCCCACCACGTGTGAGGGGACAACGCTCCCTCATTTAATTGCGAAAACACAGGGGAAACCAAGTGATCTTGAAACTCAATGATCCGTAGCAAAACACCGATCCATGTCAACACATTTTAGCCAATCAGAACCCATCTCCTTCTTGCATTAAATGTCATCCTGACTCTCAATCTCCACCGATGATAAGGGTTAAGTTTTTTGTTGGATTTGTCAAGATAAGGGTTATGCTTGATAACTTAACCGATGAGGAAGCCCCACGCGCCATCTGCGGGAATCCCCCCATCTCCCACCTCCGGAGCTTCTTCACCGAATTCACGCCTCCGGATGTGCCAGGATTTTACGGACGTCAGTGCCTCCGGATGTGCTCGGATCCCCCGTCTTCTTCGCCGTCAACTTAAGGATTTTGGCCAATTAGGAATTGGTGGTTGATATCACTTACCTTCTGATAAAAATCTCATTTTTGATTAAAAATCCCATTTCTAATAAAAATCTCAGCCCACGGTCGACCACTTCTTCAACAATCCCAATGCTAGCGTCGCTGCTAGCGCTGCCGCTTCCTCGGCCCTGCCCGCTGGCTCTGGTGTGATGAAGATGGAAGGGGATGACGGGTTCGATGCCCCAGTGGCTGCTTATGTCGTCGGGGCCGGGCAGCTGAACCCGAGCACCAGGTCGTTTAAGAGATTTGTGACCGAGAGTCCCCTGGTGGCCATCTCGATTCCGGGGCCGGAGAAGGTGCCGCTTCATCTCAAGACGGAGTTTGCTAAACTGAAGGGTGCGCAGGTTAAGGTATTGATGGAGTCTGCCCAATTCATAATTTTAAGAGATTTGTTATGGTGTAAGCGCAATTCATTTGTTGCTTTGGTGTAAGCGCTAATTCATCTGGGAGATTGTAACATATCTAATTCATTTGGTGTAAGCGCTAATTCATTTGGTGTAAGTGCAATCATAATCACGTAATAACAATGCACGCTTAAAATCGGAAATCTACTAGATTTGTTGCTGGAGTCTGCCCAATTCATTTCGATTTTGCTCTCTGGGATGCAATTTTTGCAATACTAATTTGTGTAAGCATTGCGCTATTTGTTATTGACATTTTTTAGCAATGCGAAGCTTTCAAGGATTAAAATTGATTGTTGCATATTTGTTAGTTTTGAGTACCAATTGGTATAATACCACGTAAGTGTAATGCCCTACCAGCTACTGCACAAGTACTAGAGGGGGGGGGGTGAATAGTACTTTAAAATAATAAGGAGTATAATTCCAAATTAAATTGCAAACAACTACCAAATCAATTTGCGGAAGCTTAAATTGAATGACAACAACAAAAATAACAATGCTAACAAATGATGTTAATGGGTTCGGATCCACCCAAGTCTCCCCGACTTGTTCCCGGTGATCCTACGTCCCAACCACCCGGATCCCCTCCGGATACTTAGGTTAGAAACCCTAAACCAAGATTTCCACTATGAATATCTTGTGAAAAACCTTCACAAGATCAAATCATATATGCAATAGCAAACGTGAATCCCACAACCCGGGATCACAACCTTCTCTCACAACCGAGAGAATCACAAAGCAATATTAAAGAGTTTAATATGAAATAAACAATCTTACCACAAAATCCTATACCTTGAGTTTTTCTTACCCAAATGGTGAAATGAAGGATTTGAGGAAGATGAAGTCACCAAGACCTAGCACCAAGGAAATGACCAGCAATCGGTGCCTAGGAATGATTTGGAGACTTGTATCAAGCAATAGCTTGAAGAGCTCACCAAGAACAAGCTTCTCTCTAGATGGATTCGAGATCTAGAAATGAGAGAGAATGTGTTTCTTGTGAGGAAGAGAGCTTTAGATTTGAGTGAGAATGGCTATCTCTTTTGATCTCAATGAATCTCTGAATGGAAGCTCTAACCTAGATAGAAATGACCTAGGTTCGTATTTATAGGGTCCCATAAAAACAACTTAGGTCATTCTCCAACGGATAGAAATCTGGGAGAATTAGTCGGTCAAAGAACAATCACTGACCGACTAGTTCATCAACTAGTCGGTCAGTCAAACAGCATGGACCGACTAAGTGAAGATCTGAGAAGAGATAGAATTTCAGACCTAGAAATCTAGTCGGTCCAAGAAGACTTTCTGACCGACTAGTTTCACAACTAATCGGTCAGTCAGTGAACGTAGACCGACTAAGAGGCAAAATGAAATAGTCTGAACACAAGTTGACTTAGTCGGTCCAAGAACAAAAGTTGACCGACTAGATTGTCAACTAGTCGGTCACCAAACGTTCTTAGACCGACTAACGATAAACAGTAGCTTAGGAGAAATTTAGCATGAACAGTAAGTCACAACTAGTCGGTCAAAGAAGCATCACTGACCGACTAGTTCACAAACTAGTCGGTCGGTGAGTCAACGTAGACCGACTAACTGTAAACAGTAAAGTCCAAGAAATTAAGGAATCAAACTAGTCGGTCCAAGAAGAGTGGCCGACCGACTAGATCACCATCTAGTCGGTCAGTACATGTTCTTGTACCAACTAACATGCACAATAAAGTCCGAATCGAAGCGCGATGCTTCGAGGAAGTTAGAATGAACTTGTGCAAGGATCCTAGAGCTACGAAATGAGCGTAATGAAGATAGAAACGTAAGATATACTCAAGGCTTAACATTCTATATATCGAAGCTAAAAGACTATAAATAAAACCTTAATAAACGATCTTCGAGAGCTTCGATTGAATCTTCATAACCTCCAAAACGGCGCATAAGCTTCAACGAAGCTTTAGGCATGAATACGAGCTTTGGGAAGTGTTGAGATGTCGCTTTGAATGTTCTCGTGAAATTGGCGACGATCTCCAATACTGCGCTCACAAATTGTTAGTTCATGGATTATTTATGTTTGCTCATCATCAAAACCAAATCTGGGGAGTCCAATATTCAACATTCTCCCCCTTTTTGGTGATGACAAACCAACATAAATAATAATCAAAAATAATGATTCAAATGTAAAATACTTACTCCCCCTGCATTGATGACACGTTAATTCCAAAATGAATATATATGAATTGCATCAAGCAGACGAGTAAGATAAATAAAGAGAATTGATTTTTGAAATATCGGATTTTGAAAATCCTTATATATATCTTAACTCCCCCTGAATCTAACATATCAAACTAGATTCTTGGAAATTGAGTTAAATTTTCATTTGCGCTATTTATTATCATTATCTCTCCCCCTTTGGCATTATCCCAAAAATGGGGGGCATACAACGACAACAACTAGGAAATGGAAAATCCAACATCGGGAGTCGTAGACAATGACGATGGAACTAATTGACACCAAGGGAAAAGTGTGGAAATCAAAACTAGGTGTGCCAAATTGTCCATTATCAATAAAAAAATAATCAAAATCATCAAAAATACCAAAGAATTATTCATATCTTGAATAAAGAAACATTCTCTTCAATATTCAATATTCTTGGTTAAATTTGTGCATGGAAAACAATGCTATATAATTATAGAAATATAATCTATTTAACCAAGCATTTAAGCATAGAGCGACGAAATCACATTGCAAGGACATTGAATGAGAATTAATGTGCACGACGAAGTAAATATCACAACATGAACATCGATGTATATATAGAAATGATAACATGTTGAGTACATCCAAAAAGATATCAAATATAAAAATGAACATCACATCAAATGCAACACATCATCTATATAAACATCAAAAAGTACAACATCATCGTCTACATCAAAATATAACATCATCATCAATATCCAAAGTACATCAAAATACAACACATGAAAATATCCAACCGACATCCAGAAAACTCAAAAGTACATCAAAAACAACCATCAATCTCCATCCTAACCCAAAATAAAATACTCTCAAAAAGTAAATCATCCAATGAGCAGTGGAGAGTCCTCGGAACAGACGATCACGAGGAAGTGGCTGGATCTGCAGTCTCCGTGGGTCCAGTCGACGGAGTGGACTCAGGCTAGGGAGAAGAGGCGTCTCAACAGACGGGAGCATCGGGGTAGGTGTGGAAACAACTGGCTCAACAGCTGGGATCTCAACAGCAGCATGGGATAGATGTGCAGGCTCGACAGCAATGTCAGCAGCAGGCTCAGAAGTCTGAAGTGCTGAAGCAGAAGTCTCTGGAGCACCTGAAGTGGTGCCATCTCCATGAGCTGAAGTGGTAGCAGCAGCAGCAGCAGCAGTGGCCTCATCGCCACGGGCTAAGGAAGTGACAAGCTCGTCAAGCTCCTCATCGTCCATCTCCTCGGCCTCAGAAACTGAAGGAGGAAGATCAATCCCCATCATACGAGCCATACGGCAGACTACCTCCTCAGTACGAGCCAAACGTGAGTCGTGCTGACGAAGTAGGCGTACGACATCGTCTAATGTGGCAGGAGGAGCGGGGGCTGCAGCAGCTGACGGAGTAGACTGGGAAGCAGATGCGGTAGACCTCTGCACGTGACGAAGCGCCGCTAGAGATTTCTTAACGGCCGTCGCGTTTAGAGGAGTACCCAAGGGACGCTCATCGTCAGGAGGGAGAGGGACTCGGAAATGACGAAACACGAGGGTCAACAGACAAGGGTATGGAATATGCGCAGATTTATTGGTCTTGCGTATACACTCGAAAGAGTCCATCTTATCGAGTATCACGCGAGCCCAATTAATCTCGCACCCCAAGAAAAGAGCGTAGATCAATTTCAAGAACGGCTGGGATGGAAGTGAAGATGATCCATACTTAGGGAGTAGGCAAGACTTCAAGATCAGGTTAAGGACCCACGCATTCGGCTTGAAAGATTTCGATGGAACACCAATGAATGCGGAGGGGATAACCTGGAAGATATCTGAAAGAACTGACTGATCCAAGGAAGAAATATCATCGACGGAAATGTCCGAAGGAAGGAGACCACACGACGAACAGCCAAGAATCTCCCCCAAGATTTCTGTCGTGAGAACTATAGGAGTTCCCAAGACAGTAGTCTCAATGGAGTGACTGGCATCGTACTGGCCTCGAACGCGATTGGCATAGAACAATTTCACAAGGCGAGGATATGGTTTAGGATTGGCCTTAAGATCATATCGGAGATAATCAAGGAGACCACTATAGGAGGGGAGGTCAGCTAAGCCAAGGAAATCCGAAAACTGAACGTAGTGCTCCAATAACATCGGGCAGTGTTCAATACGGTTGTAGGCCGCGAGACACATAGGGTCGTCGCGACACAACGATATGTCAACACCCCCCGCTGGCATTGGGCCCTTTCCCTTTGGCTGGCGAGTCCTAGGACGAAGTGGAGGAGTGGGTTCCTTAGGGCTAGGCTCATCCTCAGGGATAAATTCAGTGTCGGAATCGGGAGGAGTAGAGGGTGAGTGGAGTATGGCCTTCTTGGTCTTAGATTTGCGGGGTTTGACCGTCGCCGTCCTCTGCTTCTTCAGAGGAGGCGAAGACGGAGAAGCTTGGGTTGATTTGGCACGACGTTTAGGCTTAGGGGGATTCATAGGGTCGGAAGGCCCTATAGACATAGGAGAAGCCCCAGAAGAGGCGATAGGAATTCTTGTCTTTGCCATGGTCGTGGCACGACGAGTACAACCAAACGATGATAAGATCAAACACCAAAGCACAGACCCTAGAAGCACAAACACCAAACCTAACACACTTCTAGAAATCCGAAACCCTAGAAGCTAGAGAGAGATCTAAATCAAACCCTAGAGTAGGAATCGACCTAGGAGGAGGAGGGAGATACCTAGGAGGAGGAGGCGACGGCGGCGGACGGCGGGGATGGCCGGAGATCTGGCCGGAGTCGACGGAAAGTTGAAGGGGCTCGAGAGGGTTTGGGAGTTATCGGGCTTGAGCTGTGAAAGAGACCGACTAAAAAGAGTTTTAGTCGACTGAAAAAAAGATTAAGTCGGTCGAGATCTGGAAAAGACACAAATGCCCTAACCCACTTAGTCGGTCACAGTTCAAGCACTGACCGACTAGATTACGATCTAGTCGGTCGGTCAATGAGCTTGAACCGACTAAGTCGAAACAGAGGCAAACAGGGATTTTTAGGGCTAGATTTAGTCGGTCGCAGTATACTCACTGACCGACTAGTTTTCAATCTAGTCGGTCGGTAAATGTAATGTGACCGACTAAAGAAAGAAAATGAAAAGAGTTAGATGAAAGCTTGATCTAGTCGGTCTGAGTTCATTTGCTGACCGACTAGATGAGCATCTAGTCGGTTGACAAATGAACTGAAACCGACTAGAAGAGTTCAAAAATTGATAATTGATTTCTCTTCACAAACCACTTGGATGAAACATCTTAACACTCTCATTAGTCATCTAAATTACCCCATAAAACGTCGAAATCTTAAATACGACATTGAAATACGAATTCGATCATAAATTCAAACAAATCTCATAAAATTCCCAAAAATTCAATAAATCTAGCATGAATGAAATATCGCAAAATATAATAGCATGCAAGATAAATGAGTTTAAATATGAATCCTATATCTCGGATTCACCCATAATCCCCAATTCTCGACGCAACCGCACAAAGGAGTCCTCCTTTAGGGGTTCGTGAAAATATCGGCGATTTGCTTTTGGGTTTCAACGTACACTAAAATGATGTCCTTTTTAGCAACATGATCATCTAAGAAATGGTGTCGGACATCTATGAGTTTTGATCGGGAATGGTGCACCGGATTCTTTGAAAGACAGATAGCACTTTGGTTATCCACCATGATAGGGCTAGTATCACAGTGAATACCAAAATCCTTCAAAGTGTGTCTCATCCAAAGAACCTGGGCACAAGCGGCACCGGCGGCAATGTATTCCGCCTCGGTGGTTGAAAGTGATACGGAATTTTGCTTCTTGGAAAACCAAGAGACAAGAGAATTTCCTAGAAAATGGCAAGTGCCACTAGTACTTTTCCTGTCGGATTTGCATCCCGCATAATCGGCATCACTGTATGAGACTAACTCATACGTGCTAGATTTCGGATAAAGTAATCCAAAATCTAAAGTGTAACTTAGATAACGGAAAATACGCTTTACCGCTACTAAGTGAGACTCCTTAGGTTGAGACTGATAACGAGCACATACGCATACGGCAAACATAATATCGGGCCTACTTGCGGTAAGATAAAGTAAACTACCTATCATACCTCGATATAGACGAATGTCTACATCCTTACCGCACGTATCCTTGTCAAGATGCGTAGTCGTGCTCATTGGAGTCTTTTTCCCGGAAGCACTTTCCATTCCAAATCGCTTAAGCAACTCCACCGTATACTTCGTTTGGTGGATGAAGATTGCATCGTTCAATTGGCGAATTTGGAGTCCTAAGAAATATTTGAGTTCGCCCATGTGGCTCATCTCAAATTGGTCCTTCATAACATTAGAAAACTCTTCGCAAAGAGTGAAGTTAGTAGCACCGAAAATGATATCATCAACATAAATTTGAACTAATAAAATATCATTATTCGCATGCTTAACAAAAAGTGTAGAATCGGCTTCGCCCATTTTAAAATTCAAATCCAAAAGAAAATTCTTTAGGCGATCATACCAAGCTCGAGGAGCTTGTCTCAAACCATAAAGAGCTTTCTTTAGTTTAAAAACATGATTTGGAAATTTTTCATTTATGAAGCCCGGAGGTTGAGAAACGTAAACTTCCTTAACAACATCTCCCTTTAAAAATGCACTTTTAACATCCATTTGAAATAACTTAAAATTTTTATGGCATGCATAAGACAATAAAAAGCTAATTGATTCTAATCTAGCTACCGGAGCGAAGGATTCTTCGAAATCGATACCTTCCTCTTGGCGATAGCCTTGAGCAACTAACCGAGCTTTGTTCCGGACGACGACTTGATTTTCGTCGGTTTTGTTCTTGAAGATCCACTTTGTCCCTATAACGGTGTGGTTCTTCGAAGGCAAAGGAACAAGCTCTCATACCTCATTCATCTCGAATTGAATGAGTTCCTCCTCCATGGCAAGGATCCAAGCACTATCTTCGCACGCTTCAACGATATTCTTTGGCTCTATCGATGAGGCAAAGGCACAATTGGCGAAGTGGTGGACTTGAGATCTCGTCTTGACACTATCATTAATATTGCCAATAACTTGCTCATGGGGATGGTCGCGAACGGTATGAAGCCGTTTGGGAATACCTTGATCACTAGGCACATTCTCAACAACTTCATTAGTCGGGTTAGTCTCAATAGAATCAATTGAATCAATAGACTTAGAATTTTCAAACGAATCACATAAAACATCCATAGAATCATTATCATTTGAAATTCTAGAAGTAGTAAAATTCTCATTAAAAGAGACATGAAGTGATTCCTCGATCGTAGAGGATCTTTTGTTGTATATCCGGTAGGCTTTGCTACGTGAGGAATACCCAACAAATATCCCCTCATCCGATCTCGGATCAAACTTGTCCAAATTATCATATGTGTTTTTAATAAAACATTTTGTGCCGAAAACACGAAAATGTTTAACTTGATGCAATCTACCAAACAACAATTCATAGCAAGTTTGTTTGGTGCCGGGCCTCAAAAGTATTCTATTAAACACATAACAAGCGGTGTGTACCGCTTCCGCCCAAAATTGATAACCAAGTTGACTATCTTCGAGCATAGTGCGAGCACACTCCACAAGCGTTCTATTCTTCCTCTCAACAACACCATTTTGAGGAGGTGCGCGAGGGAAAGAAAACGAGTGAGTAATTCCAAGATCATCACAAAAATTTGAGAAAGACTCATTCTCAAATTCACCTACATGATCACTACGAATAGTGACAATGGTGGTTCCGATGAGATTTTGTACTTTCTTCACAAATATTGTGAAGTTTTTAAAAGCTTCATTTTTATTACATAAGAAAAATACCCATGTAAATCTTGAATAATCATCAACGATGACTAGTCCATATCTTGCATTTCCTAAGGAAGCAACTCTAGTTGGCCCAAATAAATCTAGATGTAATAGCTCTAGTGGCCGTTTCGTAGAAATGCTTTTCTTAGGTTTAAATGAAGATTTAGGAAGCTTGCCACGTTGACAAGAATCACAAAAACTTTTCTTTTCAAAGACGAGCTTCGGAAAACCTTTAATGGAATTTAATTTCGAAAGTTTATAAAGTGTTCCAAAGTTCACATGTCCAAAGCGTCGATGCCATAAGTGTTGTTCACTTGTGTTGGCAACGAGACATTGTTCATATGACTTAGGAAGATCCAAAATATAAATATCTTTATGGCGTGTGCCGGAAAATAATAATTTATTATTATCATTTGAAATATGACACAATCTTTTCGCAAATCTAACTTTGTAACCTTTGTCACAAAGTTGGCTTATTGAAATAAGATTATGATTTAAACCATTAACTAGATAGACATCACTAATTAGGGGTTTAGAAGGGTTACCCACTTTACCAACACCAACGATGGTTCCGCTCTCGTTGCCTCCAAATACGACGCGATTTCCATTTGCAATGGGAACCACTCCGGAGAGCAATTGAGCGTCACCCGTCATGTGTTTTGAACACCCGCTATCGAGTATCCAATTCCCTTTGGAGCTAAATTTAAATTTGTTGCTCCTCTTCTTTTTCTTTTCCTTGAGTACCTAAAGATAGAAACTTTCATATCATGGTACCCAAGGTCATTGGGTCCTCAAAAGTTAGACCTTTGGAAGCCAAGTCCAATTGGACTTAGACTTCCCCACATAATTTCTACTATGCACAACATCCGAAAAAATAAGCATTCATATATACTTGTTTTTCATCCATGCTTGTGTCCTTTGGGCTCCAAATAGTGAAAATTTTGGGAGCCATCATCCTATTGGGTGCATGCATGCGTTGTTGGTTTCTACGTGATGCATGACGTGGATAGGCATACGGAACATGATGGAATGGTGCACGACGAGAATTATTCATATGATGAGGTGGGTGAACATATGCATGTGTGGGAACACGTGCGTGAGGGTGTCTCACATGGTGTGCACGTGCCCGTGAACGTGTAGCATAGAAATCATCATATGTGTGAGATGGTGGAGTAGGACGTGTGTTCCTACGTGGCATGGTATTTGTGTACATATAAGCATGCCCCTTCTTTGGAGGTCCACCCAAAGTGGGTTTCTTTCCAAAAGAGGGTGTGGACGAGGTGGAAGCACCATTGGTAGATGAACTACCAATAGAGTGTTTGCTACCACTCGTAGAGTCACCGGAAGTTGGCCTAACAAAAGTAGTGGCCGCTTTGGATGGACATCCCATCGTATACCCCAAACCAATGTGGTGATTGGCCGGAAGTAAGTCACTTAGGATTTTATCCAAATGGTCCTTACCCTTATTGAATCTATTGATTCGGCCTAATGTGTTCTCATATTTCTCTTTGAGAGAACGCATAGAAGTATCTAATGTGGATACTTGCGATGTGAGCACATAAACACGAGATTTAAGATTCTCGTTCTCAATACTCAAAGTCGAGTTTTGAGAAGTTAAATCCGCCATCCTATGTTCTTCCGGATCATCAATGCTAACATGTTCAAGTTTAGATTTGAGATTAACAATCTCATTTCTTAACTCTTCAACAACGGTGTCGTTGTTGGTGATGATAGTCTTAGGCGAGGTTTGAATGCTAGCTAGGTCATCTTTTACTTTAGTATATCGATTTACTAATTTTGTGTATTTAGACCATAAATGAGAGTTAGCATCCCTAAGATCATCCATTATTACCTCATCGCCTTCGTCGTCGCTATCATCGGAGGAGGAAGATTCTTGATCATGCTCCTCTCTTGCCATGAAGCACATGTGCGCTTGCTCCACTTTCTCATCATCCGACTCTCCGCTTGAGGAATCCTCGGAGTCAGTGAATGTTGCTCCGACAAGTCCCTTTTTGTACCCCTTTTTGTACTTCTTTGACTTGTCGAACTTCGGCGCCTTCCACTTCTCCTTTTGCTTGTTTTGAGGACAATCCGCTTTGATGTGTCCTGGCTTATTGCATTTAAAGCACAAAGGTGGAGAGGCGTTAGTAGAAGTAAATTTAAATTTTTGTTTGAAGTTACCCTTTCGGAAGAAGCGATTGAACTTCTTTGCCATGAGTGCAATGGATTCCATGTCCATTTCTTCTTCCGAGTCCTCATCATCGGTAGAGGTGGATGAAGCCGCCTTGAATGCAATCGCCTTTTTCTTAGGCGCATCTTGGTTCAAATAGGACTTCATCTTTTCTTGTAACTTCACCTTGCTATCTTTGCGTACCTCGTATGACATCAAAGTACCCATTAGTTGAACTACGGTATATTTGTTCATGTCATTACCTTCCTCGATGGCGAAGGTACGTTTTTCCCAAGAAGAGGGAAGTCCTTCAATAAGCTTTGAGCACTTCTCCTTTTGAGTGTAGGACTTGCCGAGGGCCTCTAACTCGTTTATTATGTCAACGAAGCGAGCGTAATATTCTTTAATCTTCTCGCCCTGTTGCATATGAAACATTTCGTAATCTTTGTTTACGACTACGAGTTTAGAGTCTCTTACCCTACTCGTCCCTTCATGAAGAATGAGGAGGGAGTTCCAAATTTGATATGCACTCTTACATGTGCATATCTTATTGAAGTCCTCGGGCTCCAATGCGCATTGCAAGGCGTTCATTGCCTTGGCATTGCTTACCTCCGCGGCGATCTCCGCGGTAGTCCATTTCTCAAAGTCTTCTTCTTCGGGTTCAATGTATTCCTTCATTGTGGTCCTCCATAAGGATGCACTCCGGAGGAAGGTTTCCATCCGGCATTTCCAGTACCCGTAGTTGGTACCGTTGAAGAATGGAGGCCTCGTAGAGGAATGTCCTTCCATCACCGAAGATGCTCCTTCTCGGTTCCTGAAGGTGTCATAATTGGAAGGTGGACGCACGGTCGTGTTGTCGTTGGCAGACATAGCTAAGTATCTGGCTCTGATACCAAATGTAATGCCCTACCAGCTACTGCACAAGTACTAGAGGGGGGGTGAATAGTACTTTAAAATAATAAGGAGTATAATTCCAAATTAAATTGCAAACAACTACCAAATCAATTTGCGGAAGCTTAAATTGAATGACAACAACAAAAATAACAATGCTAACAAATGATGTTAATGGGTTCGGATCCACCCAAGTCTCCCCGACTTGTTCCCGGTGATCCTACGTCCCAACCACCCGGATCCCCTCCGGATACTTAGGTTAGAAACCCTAAACCAAGATTTCCACTATGAATATCTTGTGAAAAACCTTCACAAGATCAAATCATACATGCAATAGCAAACGTGAATCCCACAACCCGGGATCACAACCTTCTCTCACAACCGAGAGAATCACAAAGCAATATTAAAGAGTTTAATATGAAATAAACAATCTTACCACAAAATCCTATACCTTGAGTTTTTCTTACCCAAATGGTGAAATGAAGGATTTGAGGAAGATGAAGTCACCAAGACCTAGCACCAAGGAAATGACCAGCAATCGGTGCCTAGTAATGATTTGGAGACTTGGATCAAGCAATAGCTTGAAGAGCTCACCAAGAACAAGCTTCTCTCTAGATGGATTCTAGATCTAGAAATGAGAGAGAATGGGTTTCTTGTGAGGAAGAGAGCTTTAGATTTGAGTGAGAATGGCTATCTCTTTTGATCTCAATGAATCTCTGAATGGAAGCTCTAACCTAGATAGAAATGACCTAGGTTCGTATTTATAGGGTCTCATAAAAACAACTTAGGTCATTCTCCAACGGATAGAAATCTGGGAGAATTAGTCGGTCAAAGAACAATCACTGACCGACTAGTTCATCAACTAGTCGGTCAGTCAAACAGCATGGACCGACTAAGTGAAGATCTGAGAAGAGATAGAATTTCAGACCTAGAAATCTAGTCGGTCCAAGAAGACTTTCTGACCGATTAGTTTCACAACTAGTCGGTCAGTCAGTGAACGTAGACCGACTAAGAGGCAAAATGAAATAGTCTAAACACAAGTTGACTTAGTCGGTCCAAGAACAAAAGTTGACCGACTAGATTATCAACTAGTTGGTCACCAAACGTTCTTAGACCGACTAACGATAAACAGTAGCTTAGGAGAAATTTAGCATGAACAGTAAGTCACAACTAGTCGGTCAAAGAAGCATCACTGACCGACTAGTTCACAAACTAGTCGGTCGGTGAGTCAACGTAGACCGACTAACTGTAAACAGTAAAGTCCAAGAAATTAAGGAATCAAACTAGTCGGTCCAAGAAGAGTGACCGACCGACTAGATCACCATCTAGTCGGTCGGTACATGTTCTTGTACCAACTAACATGCACAATAAAGTCCGAATCGAAGCGCGATGCTTCGAGGAAGTTAGAATGAACTTGTGCAAGGATCCTAGAGCTACGAAATGAGCGTAATGAAGATAGAAACGTAAGATATACTCAAGGCTTAACATTCTATATATCGAAGCTAAAAGACTATAAATAAAACCTTAATAAACGGTCTTCGAGAGCTTCGATTGAATCTTCATAACCTCCAAAACGGCGCATAAGCTTCAACGAAGCTTTAGGCATGAATACGAGCTTTGGGAAGTGTTGAGATGTCGCTTTGAATGTTCTCGTGAAATTGGCGACGATCTCCAATACTGCGCTCACAAATTGTTAGTTCATGGATTATTTATGTTTGCTCATCATCAAAACCAAATCCGGGGAGTCCAATATTCAACAGTAAGGTGTTATTTTCAACATTGGTTATAAGACAACTGTCATCAGGGATCCATTTGTTGGCATGTTGTGTATCATAGAAAGTCAGAGCAATTGGTGCTAGGGAGATGAATCATCAACAAAATTTAATACTGTTCTTGCCAATTTCTAATGCTTATGTATTTCTTTTTTCAAGTTCCATTTTCCTCATTATCTGTAATGTTGTTCTATCTGACCATTTAATGGAATCGAGCATCTGGTTGTCTTTCTATATCAGCTATGTTGATGTATATGTATAATTATTGCATATTATTGCTATAATACAAGCTATTGTTGCATTATTACATACGTTTTGCCAGTTTTTTATGCATGGTCTTCAAGGTAAAAGAGATTCGGTTGATAAATAATATAATTTCAACACTGACATGGGGTTTCTTCCTTTGTCATGTCCTCATCCAAATGCTCATTCACATCATGTCAACAATGAATTGAGGATGTTGAAATGCTTTGGGTAAGCAGCGTATGCTGTATTTTTCACTGATTGATGGAATTTCATCAGCCATTTGATATTAATTGTTCTGATGCAGAGGTCAAAATTTCGTAATAAAGTACGCAGGTTCTTTCAAGAGTGGACGGTCAGAGTGCTTTGTTTTAGAGCATGTTGAACATGACAGACCAGAGGTGATACACTCATAACTTTTGTCTCTGCTCCACCGATATGCACTAACACCTATCCTTTTGCATTATCAGCTTCTTAAGAGATAAATAGATGTCTTTGAGCTTCAATGGTATGGATCATGTATGTTTAGAGCCCTTGCAAGCTTGCATAAGCAGGTACGGTAATTTGCAGCTAAAGTTGTTTGATATCTACCACCATTGAGAGTTTGCTTATTTTATTTTATATTATAAACATGGTTTAGAGCATCGAGATTTTAAACCTGGAAATTTCCTCTTCTCTCGCAAACTAATTAAGGGATCTCTCATTAACTTCAACTTAGCCAAGTGCCTTTGTCATCTCATTTTGATGTTGACTTGCAGTTTTTGTGCACAAAGGCTATGTTACTTCATTGTCGAGCTATACCTTACGTTTGTTTTCTTCTTATTTTTGCTTCTGTACATGATTTGCATCAGAAATTTTCCAAAAGCAGTTAAGTTTCTATACCATTTTATATGAATTTGATGTGAAATGAAGGTTTGACATTCAAATCTGTGTTGTTAATGTAGTAAATATTATTCTTGCGTTTAGATCTGGTGTTTATAAACTTTTGTAACATATTGATTAAACAAATCTATCTCTTATCAACTATGATGGTCTAAAAACTTAAATCAATTATCAGCTTAATTAAAGTATCAATTAAAGATAAAGGCGTTGAGATTTCTGTTTGCATTGTTTTATATTTGTTCTCACAATCACTTCACTTTTTTCTCCTAAGAAACATGGGTGAAATACAATATGAAACATGGCTACATAAACAGATAAGTGACTCAACAATTCCTTGAAGGATATCACATGTGGACATGGTTGCGTGACACTGAGATATTTCTAAATAATAAAGAGAGAGTGGATAAACACATACATACGAACAAGTCCATGCATCCAAAAGGGGTGCATATTTCCTATAATATAAGAACATACTGTGGCTCCATATATATATAAAAACTTTAATCCAGCATTTTTATACTGTGAAAATTAAATGCCTTGGGCCTTGGTTCATCAACTTTCTATATAGTAACTTAATGTATCTTTTTAAATTGAAACATCATAGTTTTGTGCAAACCAAAATTTTGAGTGTTTTTCCACTAACATGTAGTTTTTGGTATATAACAAAAGGACATGTGTCAAAGTTATATCTAAGAACGTGGAGAACTAAATTCTTGGGGGAAACTAAATTTTGAGGACAATTAAATAACAATTATTGCACTTTAATTATTGTTGTTTGTTAAAAATTAAGGGATTCAAGATTTTGAGGGAGGAATATTTTAAATGAACTGAGAACTAAATTCTCTGGGGGAACTAAAATTTTTGGAAAAACTAAATAACAATTATTGCGCTTAATTATTGTTCGTTTAAAATTAGGGATACCAAGATTTTGAGGAGGAAAAAATTTATATGAACCGTGCCCTTTGGGTACGGGGTATGACTAGTATAGGAAATAAGTGATGAGGTGTCAAAAGCTCAAGAATAAATTTAATATCATACGACAAGAACATAGACGACCATCTACATCAATCATGCTAAAAGTGTTGTAGCTAGTTTATTTGATGTATTTTTTATTTTTTTATTTTAGATATGATGTTAAAGCCTTGAAGACACTCTCTCACACATCTAATCACATGTTCAAGACTTTGGAATACACATGGACTCAAACCATATCAAACCCTCTTGATTCTAAGTCTAATTAGTGTTTTAGTATAGTAATTAGTCGACTAATAATGTATACAAGACGACTAGCGTATCTTAGAAATAATTGGTATCTGATTTACTGTCATTAGTCGACTAACATGACAGTTAATCGATTAATACAAAATAAAATTGGTTCATCTAAACACTGTCTACTCGACTAATTTCATCAACTAATCCACTAATATATTTATTAGTCGACTAATAGACTTATTCGTTGACTAATAGAGAACAAAATTTTTATTATAAATTAAACAATTAGTCGACTAACAATCGAGCAGTTGACTGTGTAGATTTTCTGAATATGATCGTTTTATATCCATTGGATAATGTATTTTATATTCTTTTAATATGATTTTTTCCTTTATAAATAGTGATTAAACACTCAGAAGTCAGACAGAAAAATAGAAGATTTGACACATATAAAACCCTTGATTTCTCATCTCTATTTTGAGCCAAAAGAAAAGTAAAATTTCTTTCCAAATTTTGTTCTTCCAAGATTTCATCCTATAGATCAGAATCCATCTTCTTTAGCTATTTTTAGATCCACGAGTATGTGATTTCGAGGCATATAGAGTTGTATTTCATTTCTCTTCAAAAAAATTCCCTCAATTGTTAAAAGCAAGGTTTGAGGTTTCGGTCTCGATATCGCTCTCCTAAAAATTTAGGTTTCGGTATCGGTATCGTCCGTTTCAGTGGTTTCGAAAGTGAGTTTCGGTTCGTCCGTATCGGTAGTTTCAAAAATTGTAAGTTACATATAACTAACAATATTAGTTAAAATTTGTTACTAATAAGATAATGGCAAACTAATAAAGATAAGTTGTAACTTATAACATAATTATGAACAATATTAATTAAAAATATGCTATTCACGTAAACCATTTAGCTAAAAACACTCTCTCGTTGGTTACAATATGGCAAACTTGTAAATAATGCGTAATATGTTTAGACAAATGTAGGATGTGAATAACGTGTCAATATCTCATTTTTTAGGTTTTAAAAGAATTTTTATTTAATTACACATTTTTCTTCCTCTGTCTTCGACCGATACTGAACAATATCGGTCGATACTGAACAATATCGGTCGGTATCGGTCGGTATCGACCGAAACTGACCGAAACTGTTCAGTATCGATCGATACCGACCATGACCCCTAGTTTCGGTCTCGTTATCCATCGATACCGAAATGATACGGACGATACCTGAGGGTATCGGCCGAAACCTCAAACATTGGTTAAGAGATGTAATTTTGTTCTCTGAGAAAGTGATTTCAATCTCAGTTTGTTGAGATTGGGATGTGCAATTGACAAGAGTGTTAGTCAAGTTACACGGTTTTAATTGCGGGTTTACAAGAAGGTTATAGTGGAAAATCTTAAATTTGGTAACTGGAGTAGGTTAGGAAGACTCAAACAGGATAAAATCCTTCATGTTTATGATTGCTTTCTCGTTTGCATTGTTTTTATTCTTTTATATAATTACAATCACTTATTTTATTTTTCGCTGCAATTTTTTTATTAAAGATATTAATTGATAACACTTTTGACATCTTTCTTGATTAATTTTTAATAAAATACTATTCACCATCCTCTAATGTCACTTTGTCCATCCCAAGGATCTAAGGGCCTGTTCTTTTACGCGGAATAGGGGTGGGAATGGGAATAGAGACACTGTTCATGCACTATTCACCATATTCCAATGTTGTATTCTAAGTAATAGAATCTTGATGTGATGTGAATCTGAATTTGAAAATTGTAGAGTTTTTTGTTTAGTTGGATAAAAATATGTTGAAAAGATGAGATTTGAAATTTTTTGAAGCTTATGAACTTTTTAATGTTTGGATGGTTGAGCAAAGTTGAATGTGAAAAAATGTAGGAAGAAATTTGTGCTCATAATTTGTAAGGGAGAATAGAGGAGAAGAGAATAAAATTTTTTGGTTTAAAATTGTGTAAAGCCCGTTGCCAATAGATTCCATCATCTATGAAAATCCCACAGATTGTGATGGGAAAAATTGATGACGTGTTCCTCAATCTGAGATTCATGCAAACAAATACACGTATAGTAAAAACACTCAAAAAATATTGGATCCACAAATAGTGCACAAAGTGTACTTTCCCAGCTCATTTTTTCCCACAGTCATGAAAACGAATATGACCTTAAGAAAAATCAATGTTTTTATGTGACCCTACGACAATTCTAAACCCCTCACAATCAACGTGCAAGCTTTAGATCACGCATCACAGAATACAACTAACATGAAAGTAAGGTAGTGTTTGTTTTCATGATTGTGGAAAAATGAGCTGGAAAAGTGCACTTTGTGCACTGTTTGAGTGACCAGTAAGTTTCTTAAATGTTACCAATACGCATGTATTTGTTTGCATGAATCTCGGATTGAGAAAATCACTGACATCACCCTGGACACAATAGCACCACATCAGTAATTTTCTCCCATCGTAATTCGTAAAATTCATGCAGATTGTGATGGAATCTGCTGGCAACAGACCTCTCGTTGTATAAAACCAAAAAATTTATCATCATCTCATTTATTCTCTATCACAAAATGTGGGCTCAATTATCTTTCATCCACTTTCTCACAACTAACTTTTCACGATCATCCAAACACAATAAAGTTTATGTGCTCCAAAAAATTTCTAAACTCTACTTTTCAACTCATGTTCCTTCCAACCAAACAAATAATTCTACAATTCCACAACTCATCAAGATTCCACAACCCACTTTCAACCAACCAAACAGCCCCTAAAAACAAGCAAAATGGCATACCATAGTGACCAAGCTTTACTGACAAATCATCAGAAGACTCAATGCAGTACAAAGTATATCTATAATTCGCTACCCAAATAACCAAACTTGACCAGAAATCAAACGAATGTACACAAAATCCCCTAGACGATTAGCTTCCAACTAGCATCCGAGCCCAATCTCATCAAGTTAACACTTCGCATACCCAACTAAATCAACAATCAACGAAACAATCAATCTATAAGTTTCCAACACTACACACTAAGCAATCTAATGAATAAGATTCACACAAGCTCTCGAATCAAAAAAAAAAAATTGAACGAAAAAATTTACCAGAAACCGCGATGAGAATAACGCAGATCACCACCGTCCACGAATGCACCGGATCCCGATCCTCCGGCAAGTACTCGTTCAAGAACTCCAATTTCCCGCCCAAAACCCTCATCGGTGCCCTCACCTTCTTCACAACATAGAAATCCTCAGCCCCATCCAAGCTCTGCTGCAAGATATCTCTCACTCCTCGCCCCAACTCCAACATCAGCTCGCCGCTCGCCTTCAGGAACCCCTTTACCTGATCCTTCAGGCTCTCCTCCGATCTATTCGCCTCGTCGAAGGCGTAGAAGTTGTCCGCACCACCCGGCGGCGGCGGCGGAGCGCCGGATCCAGCAGCGTCGGTATAGCGTATCCCGGTGTCAGAGACCAGGCTCTCGATCTCCTCCTGCCACGTCATCGATGCTGGGCCGCCGGTCGCCGGAGCCGATGCCATTTTAGGACTTTGTATTTATAGGGATTGAGGACTTTCAAGGATTATTCTTTCTTCATCTTTTTCGATTAGCGTGCAGTGAAAGCGGCGTTTAGGGTGTTGATAGGTGCGGTGAGATTAAGGATGCCGTGACCGCCGGGGAACTCCAGTCGGAAAAGGCCGGGCCGTCCTGTTGACATTACTTGAAGAGATAGAG
Source organism: Scilla litardierei (assembly GCA_030789695.1). Taxonomy (NCBI): domain Eukaryota; kingdom Viridiplantae; phylum Streptophyta; class Magnoliopsida; order Asparagales; family Asparagaceae; genus Scilla; species Scilla litardierei. Next base: position 132,133,852 of record CM061132.1, on the reverse strand, counting down.
AAATAGAGAAGAAAGTGGGCATTTTCAAGTAGAATCTGACGGTGGAAAATTGTCCACATCAGACGTGTGTCATCCTTGCCTGTCGTGTTACGTCTATGGGAGAGGAGCGCTACCGGCTACGCTTTCGGGCAGGTCGGTGGGCGCCACCTGTGATTGCCCAGTTAAGTTCGGCTGGATCCGGTGTTTAGTGTATAACAGGGATACCATAAACAGGATTGGTCTTTTTTTTTTAATCCACCAAAGTGAATTTCCCGTGATGGAAGGACGCGTAGACGAGTTGTTATGGAATAAGAGACATTCACATAATTTGATGTTGATTATGTGAAGAGAAATGTGTATAAACATTCATATACTTCTATGTTACAAATGAATAGACTTATACATCATGTCCAGAGTCATTCATTTGATGATATGAAGATGAATTGATATAGACACTTATACTTATAGCATTTAAATCATTGTTTAATGTAAATGTTACAAGAAGATGAAGAGATTTGCACTGATCACACATATGAGATTGTAGTATAAATAGAGGTTCTCTACCTCACTTGAACACATTTAAATATTGTTTACTATATCAATAATATTCTCTCTACTTGTTTCGGTGTGTTTTCTCACAACAGTTCGGTAGTCTCGAGGATCGGAGGTCGACGTGGTCGCGTGAGACACATGCGTCCTCCGAGATTGGGTAGTGGCGCATCCGCTCAGTCCGAAATGCGCGGATCCGTGCGTCGGTATCCCGAAGGGTAGCTTCGGAAGAACGACAGCCTCCTCGAGTGGAGAGACGAACGAGCTCAGGATCGAGACCGTTCGGCTCCAGTGGATGAAGCGCCGAAGGGTAGCTTCGGCGGAGTGAAGTCTCCTTGACCTGCACGGACGAGAAATCTCATCAGAGGGGTCAGACATTGGTTCCGACCAGGTCCCCTCCGATGCCTAAGTCAGATATGATCTTAAGAATGCCTGGTGGGATCGAGTACAGTTCACGGGTAGACCGATACACGAATCCTCAGGCGGGGCTGTGGAGGAGAATTGTAAGGTGGAAGACAAGGTCGTAGGATGAAGAATACCTGAGTGTAAAATATTTATAATTCGGTTCCTTCGTCTTTCGATCTCCGGGTCTTTTATAGGAGTCTTTCTGGCCACGTCCCCTTGACGCCCCTCCATCTCGCCCCAATTACATGCCGCTTTGATCGTCTCTTGATGGGTCATGAAGGTGGGCGTAATGGGGCTCTTGAATGGTGATGAAGGTGTGCGCAATTCAGGGGAGCAGTTACCTAAACCAACAATGGTCAGCGGTTCCCTACACGTCAGCCCGAGGCCGGCATGATTTGAGGCATTTGCCGGGCCTTTAGGCTCATGAGCTCGGATCATGGGCTTGGCCCATTCCGTCTTAGCCCGTTTTGGGAGGGTCGTGTCAATTTCCCCCATCACGCGGGTCGTTTGGGGTTCAACGGTTCGGTCCGAGGGATGTGATTCGTGTGGATTTGATGGGCGCATCAGTCGAGGCGATGCATTAAATGAAGTCCATCATGGTGATACCAGGTTGGAATTCACCCGCACTGAGGGAGCGGGATTCGAAGTGCCGTCTATTGCGAGATGTCGCCACGCGTCACCCCTTTGAACGGCTTGGATTCGAAATTGCATTTCATATAAAACCGTTGGGTTTTGGATTTTCTTTTTGTGCTTCCTGATTCAGTTTCTGCTCTCTCTTTGCTGGAGAGTTCCTCTTCGTTCCCTTTTCTTCAAGCTTCACGAGGTAATCCCCTTCTCTCGCTTCTGCTTTTGATTTGCGCGATTGGTGATGGCGTTGAGGATAGGAGCTCTGTCGTCTGAGTCTAACGGCTCCTCTGAGCACAGGTTGCTTCTTGATAAGGGTAAGGGTCTGTTATTTGCGGATTCGGCCCAACGAGGGGATCCTTCTGGAACGGGAGAGTCCGGAGTCCCTTCGACGATTCTCGAGTCGACTTCCACCTTCCCATATTCCATCGCCGAGAGAATTAGGGCAGAATACCTCACTCACCCATATGTGTTCGTGTGCCTTTTGCGGATGAGAGGATATGTTTCCCTAGGAACCGCGAGGTTGGGGTGTATGTTGAGATGTTCCAGATGGGGCTTCGCTTCCCCTCCCCCCTTCATCATTCGGGTCCTGGAATTCTTGGTGGTGGCTTTATGCCAACTGACTCCGTATTCGGTTCCGGCTCTGGTTGGCTTCATCATGATCTGCCACATGCACAGGTTGGAGCCGACATTGCCGCTCTTCTTCTACATTTCAGAGTACGATGGTTGCTCGGGGGACGTGGCTTCATGTCTGCCCCTGGGTGGGCAGAGAATGTCTATTAGGTTTGCCCCGCTGGGTTGGTGATTAGAAGAATGACTATGTCTTCATCACTTTCCCAGAGGATGCTGTAATCTTGACCGGTTGGGGAGCTTGGGGGACTACGAGCTGACGCTATCTCTTTCTGAGTCCGATCGGGCCGCGGTCAGGCTTTTGGCGGGCTTGTCTAGAGGAGAGAGATTGGTCCGGCCTCTGTTGGACAACCTCCTCCTCAAGAGCGTCTTGTGGTCCCCTAGTAAAGGCTCCTTTTAGATTTTGTTTTCCCCCATGCTTACCCTGATTTCCCTCTCTTTTGCAAAAATGGCGGGTCGGGAGTTCAGACGTGACGTGCGCCAACTCATTCATCGAGGGGCTCCGGGCGCTCGGGGAAGTTCCTCTGGCCATGTGCCTCGTTGCACTGTGGTGGAGGAGAACCATGCGGCCGACCCATAGATCGGACGCTGAGGCCGATGGGCGTTCCTCCTCCACCGCCTCTGGTTACGACCGGACCTACTCCCGTGGTGGCGGATCCGCTTGATGCCCTCGCCGATCTCGTCCCCGGAGAGAGGGTCGCTGCGGCCCCTGAGCAGGGCCCCCGTGCGTTGATCGCGAATCAGGGGGAGAGGAAGAGACGCTCTCACTCGGGGTCTGGAGGGCCCGAGGGGAAGAAGAAGAAGGGGGAGAGGGCTCTCCCGGCAGTGCGAGATTCGCCAGTTGTCTCTGGGGAGAGCCCCCAGGCCTTGGCGGAGGTCCCCCTGCCCATCAAGCCAAGCGTACCCTGGTTGAGGCAGGACGGGCATTGTCTGTGTTCGGGATCAGCCTAGAGGCCCCGCCCGAAGGGGTCGGTCTTCTTGGACTACGGCGTGGCCCTCCGATTGGCACGGGATTCTGCCCTTCCGGGGGATCGTGCCCTCCTCGAGAGGGTCCGCACCTCAACCCTGGCGGACTGCATGGTATGATAGATCCATCAGGTGTGTTTTCTTCTTCCCTCATTCCTGTTTTGTTTTTGAATGATCTTCATTCCCTTCATCTCGCAGGGGTCTTCGCTAGCTGTAAAGGCACGGCGGTGCTCGGAGATGGTTGATGGGCTCGAGGTGGCTCTTGCGCAGGAGCACCTGAGGGTGAGTCTTCCTGGGTGGTCGCCGAGAGGTCAGCCAAGGAGGCTGAGGAGGCATTGTCCCTCGTCTAGGAGGTGCACAGGAAAGAGAAAGCCGAGCTTTGGTCCAAGCTATGCGCCCTGCGGCAAGTGGACCCCGCCCGGCTTATCGATGAGGTCCAGAGGGGTTATGAGGATGTCCTGGCCCTGAGGATCGCAGAGTCCCTCCGGGAGGGATTTCGGGTGTACGAGGGCATTTTGGCTCCGAATATTGGGAGGTCCTTTCCGGAAGGGTTCTTAGCGTTCTAAGAGCAGGTCCAGAGAATGCTTTCCCATCCTCCGGTTGCCTCTGGGCATCCTACGGGTTTGGGAGGAGATGAAGCGCCTGAGGATGCTTCCTCGCGAGCTCCTGCGTCATAGGCAGAGCGGCCCCTTTTTGTTCTTCTTCTTCTTTTTCTTGTTTATCAAACTATAAGAAGAAACATTTTTGTCGAAATGGATTTTTCCTTTCTTTTGTGTCACCATCGTGTTTGTGCTTTCAGAATTGTTTTTGATCTGGTTTGGTTCTGCCCCCCCCCCCCCTCTTGCTGCTCAAGTTGGGGTCGTTCGTTGACTTGACCTGCGGGAGGTATCCATTGAGGGGATCGTTCCTAGTCCTTCATGGCGGTCCATGGTTACTCTACTGGGGAAATTGCCCCCAGCCTTGGTTGGGGACTGACCTGCTGGGGGGTTGCCATGGCCTCATGGTCGTATCAGGTCCGTCCTGCTAGGGGAGTTACCCCCAGCCTTACGGTCGGTTTAGGACAGACCTGCTGGGTGAGTTGCCACAGCCTTATGGTCGATGCGATGTCGATCTGCTGGGGGAGTTGCCCCCAGCCTGATGGTCGACGTGTCGATCGACTTGCTGGGGGAGCTACCCCCAGACTCACAGGCGACCGAATGATCGACCTACTGGGGGAGTTGCCCCAGCCTTATGGTCGATATGATGTCGATCTGCTGGGGGAGTTGCCCCTAGCCTGACAGTCGACGGGTCGGTCGGCTTGCTGTGAGAGCTACCCCTAGGCTTACGGGCGACCGAATGATCGGCCTGCTGGGGGAGTTGCTCCAGCCTTATGGTCGATGTGACGTCGATCTGCTGGGGGAGTTACCCTCAGCCTGACAGTTGACGGGACGGTTGACGGGTCGGTCGGCGTGCTGGGGGAGCTACACTCAGACTCACGGCTGACCGAATGATCGGCCTGCTGGGAGAGTTGCCCCAGCCTTATGGTCGATCGAATGATCAGCCTGCTGGGGGAGTTGCCCCCAGCCTCATGGGCGATCGAGTGGTCGGCCTACTGGGGGGAGTTGCCCCCAGCCTCACGACTGATCGGGTGATCGGCCTGCTGGGGGAGTTACCCCCAGCCTTACGGTCGATTTGAGTGATCGACCTGCTTGGGGGAGTTGCCCCCAGCCTCACGGCCAATTTGAGTGATCGGCCTGTGATTCATGGTAAATATTACATATTTAGCCCCATATTTAGCACCGTTTTGTGCATATATGGTACTTAATTAGTCTCTAATACGATCATATTTAGAATACCCTTATTTATTAAAGCAAACTCTCATTCTATGTGCAAAACAGAAATATATTGAGTATTTTGCTCTTTTAGTATTTTTCATATGAAGATCTCAGTCTCATGATTCCAACGACTATTTATTTGTATTTTTCTGATATCTGTGCTAATTACTATAAATTTTTGAATGCAGAATACCATTTTAAATGAAGAAATACGGCCGAATACATGTAAATACGCTGAAAATACGGTTCTACGTGTACCGCCCCCCTTCATCACACGGCCACGTGGCAGTCATTCGGAGCTTCCTGCTCCATCCGACGCCAGACGCTAAGTGTCGATGCGGCCGTCTCGTGATCATTGGATTCTGATCCAACGGTCCATATTCCACCCGAATCGAATTCGGATCACAACAAACACAGGCACCAATGGGATACGTGGCATAATCCAGGCAGCTTACCACCCAATCGAATGGTTGCCAGAGAATCCCACTTGGATTCGGATACGGAGCAAAGATGAGAGCCCGCCCGTGCCACGTGGCAAGCTCACACTTAATCCCGCTCGATCGGACGGATGGGAGTTGATGCGGGCAGTGGGCAATGGATCCAAGTGGGTTTAGACCCGCAAGCGGCTTAAAACCTGCAATATGAGTATATTTAAGCGTATTTTCGGCTAGGGTTGGGGATTCATTGCGTATTGGAGGCTCTCTTGTGCGTATTTTTGCGTGAGTTTCTGAGGCTTTGGAGACAGATGCTAGGGGGTCTTGCAGAAGAAGATCTAAGGCTTTTAGAGGAGTTTTGGTGATAGAAATCTCAACTTATACCTTGTATTTCGTGTATTTAGCACGTATTTTGAGCTTTAATCAAGTATTTGCTAATGAAATTGAGTTTTCTTCTGTCCATGCGTGGCTAGTACCTTTATGTGTTGATTGTGATGTAGTTAGGGCTATATGATCGTTGATTTTGATGTCTTTTCGCCCTATATGTATGTTATAATCACGTATTTCATCGATTTCTACCTATAATCTAATTGAGTGTGTTAATCGGAGACTGTGCACGCTTAATTGAATATGATCTGAGTAAGACTTATTCGTGATGCGATCCAAGAGGCGTATCGTGACCCGAGAGGACATTTGTGTGTATTTTCCTTATGAAATTGATATTTTACTTGATAACTTTTTGGTACGATATTCTATGCTTTAACGTTATATTTTTCGATGTTCGCATACCTTAGCCGGATGAGACGTTGAGTTTTAGAAAAGATATTCAAAATCATCGATTACAAACCCCTTAACGAAATCACAACCGACACATGATCCTCTCATTGGTTTCTAGAACGACTTTCTCGTACGTATTTTAGTGTTACTTTCACGTTTAATTTAAACCATCATCATGATTACTTTACCTTCGAAAGGTGGTAGTGTCTCTTCGCTTTATTAATCTTTAGAAACTGATTCTTTTGGTTTGTAGGTTGACTGTCCCGTGTATTCGACACCTGACTTTCCAGGTTTACTACTTGATCGAGCTCCTACACTTGGGAGTAGCGCTCGCACATTTCGAGACAAGTTAAGTTTTTGACGCCGTTGCCAGGGACAGCGGTATTTGTGATCCATACTCTCAGTTTCTCTCGAGGAATAATCGGTGAGATCTTTCCATCTTTTAGTTTAGGATTTTTATTTGCTTTCTATTACATAAAAACACATAAAAACATAAAAACATAAAACCAAAAAAATACATTTTCTGCTAGTTTATGTGGCATAGATCCCCTACTTCACATAGATTAGTACAATCTGAAAATATAGCGAATAACGATGATGAAACACGTATCACACCACCTATACAAGAAAGACCTTTATCGGAAATTTATATGCCATCTAGGGTGGTGTCTGATTCATGCATAGTTCTACCTGTCGATGCTCATAATTTTAATCTGAAGCCAGGTGTAATTCAACTCTTACCGTCTCACCCTAACATTGAAAATGTTAATCCTTATTTGCATATTAGAACTTTTGAAGAAGTATGCTCGACACAGTTGGATGGAAAATTTAGCTCTGATTCTATTTATCTAAAATTATTTCTATTCTCTCTAAAAGATAAAGCAAAACATTGGTTAAATTCTTTACCACCTAGATCTATCTCCACATGGTTACAATTGTAAACTGAATTTCTGAAAAAATTCTTTTCTTTACAGATGACTCACATCTTGAAGCGACAGATCATGTCCTTTTCATAGAAGGAGAAGGGGTCTTACGACCAAGCATGGGAGAGATTCAAGGACCTTTTGATTGCTTACCCACACCATGGATACGACAAAGGCTATGCTATTGGATTCTTTTATGATGGCCTGCAGCTGCAAACTAGGCAGTACATGGAGATGATGTGCAACTGTGAATTCTTTCAGAAAACCCGTACGGAGGCAAGGAACTACATGGAGACCATAGCGGAGCATGCGAGAAGATGGGGGTCCACTTCAAAGTTTGATAGATCAGAGCCACTTCCACCATCTAAAGGAGGCATGCACTCATTAAAGCCAGACGATGCAATAAGAGCACAAGTGAATGCATTGCTGACGCAGAGGCTACAAGGCATAGACTTGAGAGCGGTAAAAGCAGTCGAAGCCAAACCATTTTACGTCATTTGTGAGCAGCCCATTCATGACATGTCTGTTTGCCCCACGATCCCTGCTATGAAAGAGACTATAAGGAACCCACAAACTGAAGTGAATTGGGTGTCAAATCAAGGAGTAAATTCGAATACTTTCAATTCTTCCTGGAATAATCACCCAAATTTGAGATGGGGACCACAGCCGCCGGCGCAACAGACGACTACTCCTTACTACCATCCGAACCATGCAAGCAATCAAGGGAAGAAGGAGCAGAGCACTGATATCATTGACGTACTTCAGCAAATGATGCAAATGAAGAATCAACAGCAACAACATCTTCAACAAAATTTTCAGCAGCAGTTTCAGTAGCTTAATGAAAACTTTTCTAAAATTGCTGTATCTTTAGAAAAATGTACTTTACCAGCTCAAACTGTTGCAAATCCTAACATAAATCCCTCTTCTTTTTCAGGTGACAACGTGAAACCATACAAGGCTGTGAGTACTTTGCATAGCGGACGAGAAATAGAAAAGCCAGAACCACCTAAGTGTTGAGTATTGATTCCCTGGATTTGGTTTTGGATGATGAGCAAACATAAATAATGCGAATTAATTGTTTGTGAGCGCAGTTATGGAGATCGTCGCCAAAAGAATACGTATATCAAAAGCGACGTCTCAAGACTTCTCAATACGCGTAATCGTGTGCCTGAAGCTTCGTTGAAGCTCAAGGAGTATGATTGAAGTCAAGAGCGAAGATTGAAGCTAGCTTTGAAGACGGTTCGTCATGTATTATTTATTGTCTTCTAGCTTCATAGATTAGAATGTTAAGCCTTGAGTAGGACTTACTTTATAATCTTCATCTCGCTCATATCTTAGAGCTAGGATTTTCATAGAAGCCATTAGAAACTTTCCCGACGCCTATCGCTTCTTCCCTCGGCTTCTAGTGCATGTTAGTTGGTTCAAGTAGAAGAACCAACCGACTAGATGACGATCTAGTCGGTCGGCAATTCCTCTTGAACCGACTAGAATGCCTTGCTCATTTCAGCCCAGATTTGTTGATCAATTAGTCGGTCAAAGAAGGTTCACCGACCGACTAGATGACGATCTAGTCGGTTAGGAACTCTTCTTAGACCGACTAGTTATCATTGCCTCTGTACAGCCTGAGCTACTGTTTCAGTTAGTCGGTCAAAGAACGTTTGTCGACCGACTAGTTGATAGACTAGTCGGTCAGCATTTGTTCTTAAACCGACTAAATCAACTTGAAGTCAACCTATTCTATTTCGACTATTAGTCGGTCAAAGAGCATTCACCGACCGACTAGCTGTGAAACTAGTCGGTCGGTAAGTCTTCTTAGACCAACTAGTTGTCATCTCCTGTACTTCGACCTTTTGGCTGTTCAACCATTAGTCGGTCTATGTTGTATCACCGACCGACTAGTTGATGAACTAGTCGGTCAGTGATCCTTCTTTGACCGACTAGTCTGGTTCAGAATAGAGCCGTTGGAGCCTTTATTGAAACGTTTTTCTCTCTCTCTTTCCTCTATCCTATATATACTTAGAGGGGTTCTTTCCTAGTATTCAAGGCTGCCATTTTAGAGGTTTAGATATATCAAAGAGGAGCTATTCAACTCCATTCTAAAGCTTTCTCTTCCTCACAAGAATCTCTCCCTCAACTCTTTGAGCCATATTCCTCAAGAGAGATTCTCTCCATTGTGAGCCTTCCAAGCAAAGAGCTTGATCCAAAGTCACCATCCTCCATCCTAGCCTTCGATCTTTGATCTTATTGGTGGAGCTTCGGTTTGGTGACATTCTCTCCTCAAAATCCTTCTTGCCTTAATTTGGTAAGTTATACTCAAGGCATAGGATTTTGTGGTAAGTGTTTCATATTTCTTTTCAATCGTTATTTGAATTGTTCTCTCGGTTGTGAAAGAAGGGTGTGATCCCGGTTTGTGGGAGTCACATGTCATTTTTATGATTTGGTCTTGTGAAGGTTTTTCACAAGAATTTCATAGTGCTAAATCTTGAGTTAGTAACTCTCTTAATTATTTTAAGTACTATTCACCCCCCCTCTAGTACGTGTGCAGTAGCTACCACAGGGCACAACAATTGGTATCAGAGCCAAGGTTAAAGCTACAAGTTCAAAGCTATGACAAACAACGACTACAGCGTCTTCAAGGATCGTCAAGGAGCTTCTTCAGTTTTGGAAGGGCAATCCTCAACTAGGCCTCCCACCTTCAATGGTACCAATTACGGGTACTGAAAATGCCGGATGGAAACTTTCCTCCGGAGTGCTTCATTGTGGAGAGCCACGTTGACGGAGTATGTCGAGCCCGTCGAAGAAGATTTCGCGAAGTGGACTCCCGCGGAGGTCGCCGCGGAGGTAAGCAATGCCAAGGCAATGAACGCCTTGCAATGTGCTTTGGAGCCCGAGGACTTAAATAAGATATGCACATGTAAGAGTGCATATCAAATATGGAACTCCCTCCTCATCTTGCATGAAGGGACGAGTAGGGTAAGAGACTCTAAACTCGTAGTTGTAAATAAAGATTTCGAACTATTTCATATGCAACAGGGTGAGAAGATGAAGGAGTATTATGCTCGCTTCGTCGACATCACAAACGAGTTGAAAGCTCTTGGGAAAACCTACACCCAAAAGGAGAAAGTCTCAAAGATCATCGATGGACTTCCTTCTTGTTGGGAAAAGCGTACCTTCGCCATCGAGGAAGGTAATGATATGAGTAAGTACACTGTCATACAACTAATGGGTACCTTGATGTCTTATGAGGTACGCAAGGACAGTAAGCTCATGATGAAAGAAAAGATGAAGTCGTACTTGAAGCAAGACGAGCCAAAGAAAAAGGCGATTGCGTACAAGGCCGCTCCATCTACCGATGATGAAGAATCGGAAGAAGAGTTGGACATGGAAACTTTGGCCGATTTGGCAAAGAAGTTCGACCGATGCTTCCGAAAAGGTAAGTTTAAGAATCTATCTAAGTTTGGTTCTACTAATGCCTCCACTCCCGTGTGTTATAAATGCAACAAGCCAGGACATATCAAGCCGGATTGTCCTCTAAACAAACACAAGAAGAAGTGGAAGGCATCCAAGCACGACAAGTCAAGAAGGCACAAGAAAGGACTTGTAGGTACATTCATCGACTCCGAAGAGGACTCCTCAAGTGGAGAGTCGGATGATGAACGCGTGGAGAAAGCACACATGTGCTTCATGGGAAAAGAGGAACGTGTTCAAGAGACTTCCTCCGATGAAAGCGATGAAAGCGAGGATGAAGGCGGTGATGTAACCATGGATGAACTTAAATTAGCCAACGAACAACTTTGGTATAAGTTTTCTAAATTGGCTAGTAGATTTATTAAGACTAAAAATGAGTTAGATAGTCTTAAAAACTCGCATAAGCCTATCATCGTCAACAACGACACCGTTGTTGAAGGGTTGAGAAATGAGATTGAACATCTCAAATCTCAACATGAGCATGTTCATATCGAGGATTCAGATGAACATGTGATAGCAGATTTGACGTCTCAAATCTCAACTTTGAGTATTGAGAATAAAAATCTCAAGTCACGTGTTTGCGCACTCACATCGCAAGTGTCCACCTTGGATGCTTCGATGCATTCTCTCACCGAGAAATATGAGTGCACATTAGGTCGATCAATGAATTCAATAAAGGTAAGGGCCATTTGGATAATATCCTAAATGACTTACCTCCGGCCAATCACCACATTGGCTTGGGGTACAAGATGGGAAATTCATCCAAGTCGTCTACTACCTTTGTTAGGCCAACTTCCGATGCCTCGACGAGTGGGAGCAAACAATCTATTGGTAGTTCAACTACCAATGGTGCTTCCACCTCGTACACACCCTCGTTTGGAAAGAAACCCACTTTGGATGGACCTCCAAAGAAGGGTCATGCTTATATGTACACAAATACCATGCCACGTAGGAACACACATCCTACTCCACATGCTAGCACGTATGGTGATTTTTATGCTCCGCATCCACGAGCACGTGCACACCATGTGAGACACACTCATGCACGTGTTCCACCACATGCATATGTTCATTCACATTCCCATATGAATAATCATCATCATGCACCATTGCATCATATGCCATATGCTTATCCACGACATGCATCACATAGAAATCAACAACGTATGCATGTTCCCAATAGGATTAGGACTCCCAAGACATACACTATTTGGGGTCCGAAGAACACAAGCATGCATGATAAGAATATGTATGTGCAATCGTTTATTAATGATATTATTTTGAATGATGATTATGTTGGGAAATCACGGTCCTCGTGTACTTGGTTTCCGAAGGGTCAGTTTCCTTTGACCCTTCATTGCTTGGTACCATAAGTTTAATTTCATTTTTATGGGTACCAAAGCAATTGTGTTAAGAATTGGTTTATTTTCTTTTTATTTGCATATTGATCTTAGATGTGCATGTTTATTTGAAGCTTAAAATTCATATTGAATTTGAATTTAGTTGGGCTATGGGTTACAATTATTTGAATTTAATATGTTAAATTTGTTGCCTAACCCATAGGATCCAAAAGGATTTTTGGATACCAAAATGATGTTTTCTAGGTTCAACCCATCATGAGATACCAACCCTACCAACTCTTTGATTTGCAAAGGATTTTCATTCAAATGGAGTTGATGGTGCTTAAGAGATGCACCAAAGTAGGGGGAGCTTAATGTTGTAAGTATGTTCTTACATTTGATATACATTAGGTATCCATGTGTGTTGATTGCATGCATTGTTAGAATTTCGCTACATTTGGTATTCTCATTGGATTTATGTCTCTGATATTGACTTCGTCGCTCGAAGATTATATTTGATTTAATAGAAATTATTTCTATGGAAACATAGAATTGTTTTCCATGCACTAATTTCTTCTAGATTGTTGATATTGGAGAGTATGTTCCATAACTCAATAGGTGCAATTAATTTGAGTTTTGGATATTTCGATTTTCGATTTTCGCCTATGGTTTGATGATTTCGTATTTCAATTTTCGCCTATGGCTTGATGATTTCGTTTTTCGATTTTCACCTATGGTTTGATGATTTCGGTTTTCGATTTAGACTATGGTCATGATTGGCACACCTTGATTTACTTTGGTATTTTACTTCGGTATTTTATTTTTAGCCATTTGGACAATGGTCGCATTCTTAGACTCTCATGCTTTTATTTTTAGCCATTGTATTTGTCGTTGTTCTCCTCCCGCTCTTTTTGCTAATGCCAAAGGGGGAGAGAATTAATAATGACGATGTGCTAATTGATAATTCAAAGCAATTTACCATGAATCTAAGTTGATATGTTAGATTCAGGGTGAGTTAAGATATAAAATGGATTTAGATCCTAAATTGCGATAATAGGATTCATATTTTATATTTCCCTCGTCTGCTTGATGCGTATGAATATTATTGAATACGGAACTAACGTGTCATCAATGTAGGGGGAGTAAGTAAATTTCTTTTGAATCATTATTATTGATCATTATTTATGTTGGTTTGTCATCACCAAAAAGGGGGAGAATGTTGAGTATTGATTCCCCGGATTTGGTTTTGGATGATGAGCAAACATAAATAATGCGAACTAACTGTTTGTGAGCGCAGTTATGGAGATCGTCGCCAAAAGAATACGTATATCAAAAGCGACGTCTCAAGACTTCTCAATACGCATGATCGTGTGCCTGAAGCTTCGTTGAAGCTCAAGGAGTATGATTGAAGTCAAGAGCGAAGATTGAAGCTAGCTTTGAAGACGGTTCGTCATGTATTATTTATTGTCTTCTAGCTTCATAGATTAGAATGTTAAGCCTTGAGTAGGACTTACTTTATAATCTTCATCTCGCTCATATCTTACAGCTAGGATTTTCATAGAAGCCATTAGAAACTTTCTCGACGCTTATCGCTTCTTCCCTCGGCTTCTAGTGCATGTTAGTTGGTTCAAGTAGAAGAACCAACCGACTAGATGACGATCTAGTCGGTCGGCAATTCCTCTTGAACCGACTAGAATGCCTTGCTCATTTCAGCCCAGATTTGTTGATCAATTAGTCGGTCAAAGAAGGTTCACCGACCGACTAGATGACGATCTAGTCGGTTAGGAACTCTTCTTAGACCGACTAGTTATCATTGCCTCTGTACAGCCTGAGCTACTGTTTCAGTTAGTCAGTCAAAGAACGTTTGTCGACCGACTAGTTGATAGACTAGTCGGTCAGCATTTGTTCTTAAACCGACTAAATCAACTTGAAGTCAACCTATTCTATTTCGACTATTAGTCGGTCAAAGAGCATTCACCGACCGACTAGGTGTGAAACTAGTCGGTCGACAAGTCTTCTTAGACCGACTAGTTGTCATCTCCTGTACTTCGACCTTTTGGCTGTTCAACCATTAGTCGGTCTACGTTGTATCACCGACCGACTAGTTGATGAACTAGTCGGTCAGTGATCCTTCTTTGACCGACTAGTCTGGTTCAGAATAGAGCCGTTGGAGCCTTTATTGAAACGTTTGTCTCTCTCTCTTTCCTCTATCCTATATATACTTGGAGGGGTTCTTTCCTAATATTCAAGGCTGCCATTTTAGAGGTTTAGAGATATCAAAGAGAAGCTATTCAACTCCATTCTAAATCTTTCTTTTCCTCACAAGAATCTCTCCCTCAACTCTTTGAGCCATATTCCTCAAGAGAGATTCTCTCCATTTTGAGCCTTCCAAGCAAAGAGCTTGATCCAAAGTCACCATCCTCCATCCTAGCCTTCGATCTTTGATCTTATTGGTGGAGCTTCGGTTTGGTGACATTCTCTCCTCAAAATCCTTCTTGCCCTAATTTGGTAGGTTATACTCAAGGCATAGGATTTTGTGGTAAGTGTTTCATATTTCTTTTCAATCATTATTTGAATTGTTCTCTCGGTTGTGAAAGAAGGGTGTGATCCCGGTTTGTGGGAGTCACATGTCATTTGTATGATTTGGTCTTGTGAAGGTTTTTCACAAGAATTTCATAGTGATAAATCTTGAGTTAGGGTTTCTAACTCAAGTATCCGGAGGGGATCCGGGTGGTTGGGACGTAGGATCACCGGGAACAAGTCGGGGAGACTTGGGTGGATCCGAACCCGTTACATGCTTTGTTTGCGTTTGTTAATTCTTGTTGATTGTTGTTTATTCCGCATTGTCGTTTGTTTATTGCACAATAGTTAGGAATAACTCTCTTAATTATTTTAAGTACTATTCACCCCCCTCTAGTACGTGTGCAGTAGCTACCACAGGGCACAACACTAAGTATGAACAAAAAGTGGAGGAGAAAGAGGATAAGCATGTACCACAAAAGCTGCAAGAGGAGGAGAAAACCTAGAAAAAGAGGAGGTTAAAGAGAAAGAGCCCGAACCATATACACCTCCAGCTCCTTTTCCACAGAGGTTAGCACCACCTTCGAAAGATAAGTATCAGGCAGAAATTAGGGACATCTTCAAACAGGTAAAAATTAATATCCCCTTACTTGATGTGATAAACCAAATGCCTGCTTATGCTAAAATTTTAAAGGATCTATGCACTGTCAAACGAACTCTTAATGTGAATAAGAAAGCTTTTCTCACGCGACAGGTAAGTGCCATAGTTTAACATAGCACTCCACCCAAATATAAATATCTAGTTTCTCCTACTATTACCTGCACTATAGGAACTAAGAGCTTTGGACATGCTTTGCTTGATTTGGGTTCTGGTGTAAATATTTTTCCTTACTCTGTTTTCTTGCAACTAGGTTTGGGAAAGCTGAAACCAACACCCATGGTACTACAATTAGCAAACAGGTCAATGAAAGTTCCAAGGGGTTGCGTGGAAGATGTTTTGGTTCAAGTGGACAAGTTCTACTACCCCGTGGATTTCATCGGCGTAGACATACATGGACCACATTCTGGTAACATCACTCCTGTCATTTTGGGACGTCCATTCTTAGCTACATGCAATGCGTAATCAATTGTAGGGATGGACAGTTGAAGATAACATTTGGTAACATGAAACTCGAATTACATATCTTTAAATCATGTAAGTTGCCAACAGATGTTGAAAGTGTTAAAGAGGTATGCTTTATTGAAAGTTTGATTGAAGACTATTTTGAGATTGAGTATGAACGTGAATCTAATTACATTGATTACAATTTTGATGATATTAATGAATCCTATTTTGTGCAGGATAATCACGAGAGACCAATGGAAGCATGGGCACCAAGTTTTGAACCAATACTAGCTGGAGTGCCACCACAATTACCCTCTGACGTGGAGCATCCAAGCTTGAGCTGAAGACATTGCCAGATTATTTGAAATACGCTTTCCTTGGACGAGATGAAACTTTCCTCGTGGTAATATCATCCAAACTTACACCTGAACAGGAACATTCATTGCTTGATGTACTTAGGGAAAATAAAGGGGCCATTGGATGGTCCATTGCAGACATCAAAGGTATAAATCCCTTAACTTGTATACATCATATTTATCTTAAGGATGATGCAAAACTTACGCGTGAAATGCAACGTCGGTTGAACCCGACGTTAAAAGAAGTGGTAAAGGGTGAGGTTCTTAAATTACTTTGTGCTTGAATTATTTATCCAATCTCTGATAGCAAGTGGGTTAGTCCAACTCAAGTTGTCCCTAAGAAATCTGGTTTAACTGTGGTTAAAAATGAAAATAACGAACTCATACCTATGCGAACCACCACTGGATGGAGAATGTGCATTGATTATAGGAAGTTAAATTCAAAAACAAGAAAAGACCACTTTCCTTTGCCTTTCCTAGATCAAATTTTAGAAAGAGTGGCTAGTAATGAATATTATTGTTTTCTAGATGGCTACTTGGGTTATTATCAGATAGAGATCGCTCTAGAGGACCAAGAGAAAACCACCTTCACTTGTCCCTTTGGAACTTTTGCATTTAGGAGGATGCCATTTGGATTGTGCAATGCACCTGCTACTTTTCAACGTTGCGTGTTAAGCATATTTAGTGATATGGTTGAAAAGATAGTAGAAGTATTTATGAATGATTTTTCTGTATATGGCACTTCTTTTGAAAATTGTTTATCTAAATTAGCCATTATTTTGTGCACGTGTAAAGAGAAGAACTTGCTACTCAATTGGGAAAAGTGCCACTTCATGACTACGGAAGGTTTGGTACTTGGTCACTTAGTTTCTAAAGCATGTGTTCAAGTGGATAGGACGAAAGTTGAGGATATAGAGAAGTTGCCAACCCCAAAAAGTGTCAGAGATATTCGTTCCTTCTTGGGTCATGCATGATTTTATAGACGCTTCATAAAGGATTTCAGCGTTATCTCTCAACCTCTTTGCAATTTATTAACTTCAAATATTGAATTTATTTGGACACAATAGTATCAAAATTCATTTGAAAAACTGAAATCCTTACTTGTCTCATCGCCTATTTTGCAGGTTCCAGATTGGACTCTTCCTTTCGAGATTATGTGCGATGCAAGTGATTACACAGTGGGGACAGTTCTTGGGCAAAAGAAAGAAAAGGTTCCTTATGTGATTTACTACGCAAGTAAGACCATGAACGATGCTCAAAGAAATTACACAACAACGGAGAAGGAATTACTTGCGATGTATTTGCATTGGACAAGTTCAGAAGAAGTAGATTTTTTTTTCGTTCTTTATTTTATAATTTTTATCTTTTTTAGGAATTTTGACTCTAGTATTCTCTTTTCAACATTGAGGACAATGTTTGTCTTTAAGTTGGGAGGTATGTATTAGACTTTACTTTTTGTTAGGATCTTTTTTTATCTTGGGGTTTTAATAAAAAAGAGAGAAAAGAATAAATCACTGTTACGACTAATTTGGACCGGCCCAAGTTACAACGGCCCACGGTCCAGCCTCAAAGGGGACACCGACTAGAGAAGACGGGCCCGCCCGGAAAGGCCCACGGACGGGGCTGAAGGCCCGGCCACTCCACCCTCGGGGCACCCGACTAGCCCCCATTCAGCCCGATTAACCGTTCCTCGGAATCCGCGATCCCATAATAACCATTAACGGACCCGTTAATGGGCCACCTCTCCACTACGCACGAGTGGGAGGAGGCGGAGGTGGATCGTGGGGATGTAAGAGGAGGCGGGACGTGGGGCAGTCAGGAGGGACCCTATAAGGGGAAGGCCAGGAAGACGAAGAGGGGGATCGAGACTCAGGCAATCAACAGAGAGGTACTCCATCAACGACCTAGGCATTCGCCACTCCATTTCCTCCCTCCCCCAAACTCGCGCCGCATGGGTTGACGTTTCGGCTTCCTTACAAGCCGGATCTCCCACGCCGAGTATTCCTTCAGACCTTGATCTGACTTATGCATCGGAGGGGATTTGGCCGGAACCTAGGTCCGGCCTCCCTGACGAGTTTCCTCATCTGTCCAGGAAGAAGACATCCGAGACGCCGAGGCTACCCCTCAGCGTCGGTCGGCTACCCCCATCGCAGTCGCCAGGTGGACGACTGCTCAAGCACCAACACACTTGCAAATCGCTGAGGCTACACCTCGACGCGGATCCAACCGAGGCCGAGCGTAACCCACCGAGCCGAGGCTTCTCCTCAGCTCCCCGAAGGCAGAGGATCAACACCATCCGGGGATTTCCCCGTCTGCGCTCGACCCGCCTTCCTCCCACGCCGAGAACCAGCGGGCTCGGTGATCCTAAGGGACCCCCAAGTCGGCCCCTTAACCACGTTGACCACACAGCCGACGGTCAATGAACTGTGGTGAGAAAACACCCGTAAACATCTGACGACGTCTGTGGGAACGTACAACACCCACAAAAAACAACCACACCGACAATGAAACGGCTCCGCCCCCCGCGGCGGAGAAGAGGAGCGGCCCCGGTGGTGGGCACTGGCCAACGCCGTGGCAAGCGGAGCGAGGACGTGCCTCCTGGGCACGCAAACCGGGCGACGAGCTTGGATCGTGCAGAGGACAGTGTTGAGGAGACAGGCGGCCGACCGTTAGCTTCCCGGGGCAGCAGGATCGGGAGAACACGGGAAAAGCCGGGATCGAGCAAAGCGCTGGTGGTATCCCTGATCGTAGATACCTCCGTGGTGCGGCGGCTGCTGGTCGACACCGGCAGCTCGTGCGACATCCTCTTCACATCGACTTTGGAGAGGTTGGGGCTGCGTGGCGAAGACTTGGAGCCATGCATGGGGCCCGTGGTGGGTTTCACGGGACACTCCGCACCTATCATCGGGGCGATCCACCTCCCGGTCACGCTTGGGGAAGCACCCGATTTGGTGACGCTGACGGTGGAATTCATTGTGCTAAAGGTTGGCTCGGCATACAATGGGATCATCGGCCGCCCCCTCCTCAACACTTTCGATGCGGTGGTCTCGACGCTCTACCAGACTATCAGGTTTCAGACCCCAAAGGGGGTCGGGCAAATCAACGGTGACATGAAGGGAGAGAAGATCTGCTACCACCTGACAGACGAGAAGGTCGTCGGAGGGCTTGGCGATCCAATGGCCTCACTCGACCTGAGGCATGGACCGAGACCCACCCCTGCAGAAGAACAAGAGCAGACCCCCGTCACAAACGTCGAGGGGGGATTCGTCTCCATTGGGTCAGGGATGGATCCTGACTCGAAACACAAGCTGGTTGAATGCCTGGAGGCTAACCTGGATGTCTTCGCGTGGTCGGCCGAGGACATGCCTGGCGTTGATCCCCGGGTGATCGTTCACCGATTGAACGCAGACCCTAACTTCAGACCCGTCCGCCAGAAGAAGCGGAACCTATGTGGCGAAAAGATGAAGGCAGCCTCTGATGAAGTAGAACGACTCCTCGACGCCGGTTTCATCCGAGAAGTCTGGTATCCCAAATGGCTATCCAACGTGGTAATGGTCAAAAAACCCAACGGGAAGTGGCGAATGTGTGTGGATTTTAGCGACCTCAACAAAGCCTGTCCCAAGGACAGCTATCCACTGCCGCGGATCGACCACCTCGTAGATAGCGCCTCGGGATATGAGATGCTCAGCTTCATGGACGCATACTCTGGGTACAACCAGGTCCAGATGGATCCTGATGATGAAGAGATGACGGCTTTCACGACGGACCGAGGGACCTTCTGCTACAGGAAAATGCCCTTCGGATTGAAGAACGCGGGGGCTACCTACCAAAGAATGGTCAACAAGGTGTTCGACTCCCAGATAGGAAGAAACCTGGAGGTCTACATCGACGACATGCTGGTGAAATCAAGGAATCCTGCTGACCATATCGCCGACCTAATGGAAACCTTCGAACGGCTACGAAAGTACAATATTCGGCTCAATCCCACGAAGTGCACGTTCGGGGTGAGATCCGGCAAGTTCCTGGGATTCATGATCACCAATCGCGGGATCGAGGCCAACCCCGACAAATCGAGGCACTGATCAACATGCGGGAGCCGACAACCATCAAGGAGCCGCAGAAGTTGAATGGCCGCATCGCCGCCCTCGGGCGATTTCTGTCCCGGTCGGCGGAAAGATCTCTCCCGTTCTTCAAAACTCTGAGGAAGGCCATCCCGCGCCAGCCGATGAGAGGAAGACGATACCGTGGGATGAGGACTGCTCCCGAGCGTTCGCCGATCTCAAAGAGTACCTCCGCAGCCACCACTCCTCTCCAAGCCACGAGAGGGGGAGACGTTGAGCCTCTACTTAGCCTGCACGATGGAAACGGTGAGCTCGGTGTTGATCCGGGAGGACGACGGAGTGCAGAGGCCGGTATACTACACCAGTCGTGTCTTGAAAGATGCGGCGGGCGGTACACACCAATGGAGAAGTTAGCATACGCCCTCGTCCTCTCAGCCAGGCGGCTACGACCCTACTTCCAGGCTCACACGATACTGGTCCTAACCGATTCCCAGTTGGAACAGAACCTCAAGAGGTTTGACCGCATGGGAAGGATGCTGAACTGGGGGGTCGAGTTGAGCGAATTCGACCTGTGATTCAAGCCACGCACGACCATCAAAGGGCATGCCCTAGCTGATTTTATCGCCGAGTGCACCATAGAAGAGAAGGCCCTCATGCCGGGAGACGTCTCGAAAACGGTAACAAACCAACCTTTGTACTTACTTATGACTGACATCAACTCGGCTGGCCACTCAGGCGACCAGGACACCTGGATTATTCACGTGGAAGGCTCGGCGACCCGGGCGGGGAGCGGGGCCAGGA
Source organism: Scilla litardierei (assembly GCA_030789695.1). Lineage (NCBI taxonomy): Eukaryota > Viridiplantae > Streptophyta > Magnoliopsida > Asparagales > Asparagaceae > Scilla > Scilla litardierei. Next base: position 132,113,100 of record CM061132.1, on the reverse strand, counting down.
TCACGATCCGATCTCCCGAGGGGAACGTCGTCGAATACGCGCTTAGGTTCGAGTTCCCGGCCACCAACAACGTGGCCGAGTATGAGGCCGCAATAAACGGCTTGAGGCTAGCCCGGGAGCTCGGAGCCGAGTGCGTGCGGCTCCTAGCGACACGAAGCTCATCATCAATCAGCTGCAAGGGAGCTACGAGGCGCACGAAGAGAAGATGCAGGGCTATCTGGCCACGGCCAAGACTGAGATGTCCAAATTCAAAAGGGCCGAGATCCTTCACCTCACGCGGTCGGAGAATGCTCGAGCAGACGCCCTATCCAAGCTGGCTTCCTCCTCGCCCAGGGAGTTGGGCCGCACCATCTATATGGAAAACCTCAGGAGCCCCAGCACGGAAGAGAAGGAGGTGATGGCGATTGACGAAGACCCCACCTGGATGGACCCAATCATCCGATACCTCACCCATGGGGAAACACCAAACGACGTGGAAGAACGTCAGACCTTGGAGAGGAAGGCGCTCCGGTACGTGATGCATGAAGGAGCCCTCTACCGAAGACGGTGGACAAAGATGGACGTCCTCCCCTACCTTAAGTGCCTCGGCCCCCAGGAAGCTGACTACGTCCTCAGTGAAGTGCACGAGGGGACCTGCGGGAACCACCATGGGAGCACAACGATCGCCCAGAAGATCTTGAGGCAAGGATACTACTGGCCGACCCTGGTACATGACGCGACAGAATACGTCCAGAGGTGCCAGGAATGCCAAAGGTTCGCCAGCACCGGGGCCATCCCCCCTTCAGAGCTCGTCCCAATCATCAGCCCAATACCTTTTGCGAAGTGGGGTCTCGACATCCTGGGACCGTTCACGGTGGGCCGAGGGCAAAGGAAATACCTGATCGTGGCCGTGGACTACTTCACCAAATGGATCGAAGCCAAACCTATAGCTTCAATCACCTGGAAGAAGGTAAAGAGCTTCATATGGAACTCCATCATCTCCAGATTCAGAATCCCACGTGCCATCGTCACCGACAACGGGAAGCAATTCGACTCAGCTGGGTTTAAAGACTTCTGCGCCGAATGGAAGATCAAGCTACTCTACGCCTCCGTGGCGTATCCCCAGACCAACGGGATGGCGGAAGCCGCCAACAAATGCATCATAGAACCCATCCGCAAGAAAGTAGAAGGCGCCGAAGGGAAGTGGCCTGAAGAGCTTCCCGGGATACTCTGGTCTTACCGTACGACCCACAAACAAGCCACGAGTGAGACCCCGTTCATGCTCACCAATGGCGCTGAAGCGGTGGTCCCAGTCGAGGTGGGTGAGGAGTCCCTCCGCATCTGACATTTCGACGAAGAAAGAAACGCCGAGGGTTTGGAGCTCGGCCTAGAACTCCTGGGTGAACGACGAGAACAAGCCTTGGCCACCATCATCCGCCAGAAGCAAAAGGTGGCGCGTTACTATAATTCCCGAGTCAAGGGGCGGAGTTTTCGCCAAGGGGATTTTGTTCTTAGAAAGGCGGCCTTCTGTCCAGAGGTCGCGCGCAAAGGGAAGCTGGCAGCCAAGTGGGAAGGTCCCTACCGGGTGATCGAAGTTCTAGGACCCGCTACCTATCGACTAGCAAACTCGGAGGGGAAGACCCTCACCCATACCTGGAACGCCGAGCATTTGCGCAAATATTACCAATAAAGCCTATGGGATCGCCCACGAATGTAACTCTTTTCTCCCCCCTTGCTCAATAAATTGGTTTTGATCCTGCTTTCTTCTTAGCATGGCCGTAAAAACCTCACAAAGACAATGGACGGCCCCCAAACAGGCTGGTCCCCCCTCCACGATTCGCCTGGTCGGAAAACTCCCCGGGGCTGAACCTCGGAGTGGGTTGACCACTAGGCGAGGGTAGCATTCCCAGCAAATGGAATGACTCGAACCGGCCGTAAGGCTGGGGGTAACTCCCCCAGCGGACCGACGGACCGACCGACTGTGAGGCCAGAGGCAGCTCCCCAGGCGGGTCGGTCGAAGGCCCGGCCTCAGAGGTCGACCTCATCGGCTAGTCGCAAGACATGGGGTCGCTCCCCAGGCCGACTAGCCCATTGACCCGGGGCAACTCCCCCGATGCGGCTGCACGTTAACCGAGCCGAGGGCAACTCCCTCAGCCCGTCGGCACACCGACCAAGCCGGGGGCATCTCCCCCGATACGGTTGCACGTAAACCGAGCCGAGGGCAAATCCCTCGGCCCGTCGGCACACCAACCAAGCTGGGGCAACTCCCCCGATACGGCTGCATGTAAACCGAGCCGAGGGCAAATCCCTCGGCCCGTCGGCACGCCAACCAAGCCGGGGGCAACTCCCCTAATACGGCTGCACGAAAACCGAGCCGAGGGCAAATCCCTCGGCCCGTCGGCACACCAACCAAGCCAGGGGCAACTCCCCTAATACGGCTGCGCGATGACAGAGCCGAGGGCAAATCCCTCGGCCCGTCGGCACGCCGACCAAGCCGTGGGCAACTCCCCCGATACGGCTGCACGTAAACCGAGCCGAGGGCAAATCCCTCGGCCCATCGGCATGGATCCGAGCCGGGGGCAACTCCTCCGAAACGGTTACACGATAACTGAGCCGAGGGTAAATCCCTCGGCTCGTCGGCACGCCAACCAACCGGAGGGATAACACCCCCGGCAGGAGCGCCGACTCTTCTGCGTCAGAACTCAAAAGAAGGCCCCACCCCAAGGGGGGAGGTCAGCAATAGCAAGCAAGGAAAAGACACATTGCTTTCGGAAGATATGAGGGGCTACATCAAAAGCCCTAGTCCTAAAAAACTTAAGGACCAGGCCACGGATCTAAACACTCCCTCACTCGTCCCCTTGGGGGATCCCTTCAGGACTGCCAACAGGAGAAGTGCCGGACCGCTCCGGGATCTCTTCCTCCTCATCGGAGTACGCTTGAAGTTCCTCGAAGTTGATCTCCGCAAGCGGGAACCTCTTTCGAATCTCAGCTTGGCAGCGGGCCAATCCCTTCTCGAACACCGTGGACATGGCCTTAAAGGAGAAGGAAAGGGCGTATTCCCTCACGGCATCCTGGGCAACTTTATCAAGGTCCACACCCTCAAGCTCATGAATCCGACCCTCGAGAGTGGCCACCTGTCGTTGGTGATTAGATCGGATCATCTCGATCTCTTTCGATCTCGCGTCAAGCTGGGATAGGAAGGCCCTCTCCCGCTCCTCCGTTGCCTCCAGCAGGACATTGAGCTCCTGGACATTGGCAGTGATGAAAGGGGCCGGATCGGCACCTGCCTCAGCTGTCGAGCAAGAGGCCGCGGTAAGCGCGGCAATTCTCTCCTCGGCCTTGGACCTCCCGACCAGGGCTAAGGTTTTTTCCTGGTCCAACTTCTCCAGGGCAGAGGAAAGCCCGGCCATGCGAGACTCCAGGGACTTCACGAGCGCCTTGGACAAGTGATTGGCCTCCTCCTCGCGCTCCAGGGCCTCGGGAACTGGCGCCGCGTCCGCCTTAGCCTTGGAAAGAGCCACAAACTGGCGCCTCATCGAAAGCCCAACAGAGGATAGCTACACAAGAGAGGCAGGAGTAAGTCGAAGATAACAACAAAAGACTGGGTCAGGGAAGAAACCCCACCTGTTGGCTGGCCTGTACCACGAAAGCGGCCAAACGGTCACCACTGACCTCGTCCAAAGCGGCTCGGTCCAAGGAGAGACTGCAATTCTCAGCCATCCGTGCCGCCACACTGCAGCCGGAAAAGACCGACTCACCCGGTCCTACGGGGAAGCGGGGACGGAGAAGATCCTCCTCCCCCAGAGGTAAATCCGTAGGGGCGGAGCGGAACGCACCTAGATACCGCTCGTATATATCAGGAAGAGGGCCTGGCTGCGGAGACGAGGGGCCAGCCCATGGCCAAACCGCCTCGGCCGAGGGTGGCAGATCCCTGCACTTGGGCAATGAAGCACTAACCTCCCCGACGAGAGTGCGTACCTTCTTAGAGACGCCATGCTGGGAGGAAGAGGGGACTTTCCTCTTCATCTTCTCGGGACCAGCTGCCAGGCGGTCAACACGTTGTTTCTTCCGGACCGCCAGCACATGATCCCCCTCTCCGAGAGGCGGGGTCCGGAATCCCGACTTGAAGAGGAGGGGCAGAAGAACTGGAGGGAAACCCACCTGCGCAGGGGGAAGTCATCATCAACCAACCCTATCAGCCACAGAACAACGGCCACGGAGCATTATCTCCGAAGTGATAAAGGACGGCAAAACTCACCAGCGGGCCACATGATCTTCTGCAAATTGATGTCAGAAAAGAGAACGGTGACTTTTCAATCGCCCGGTGGGATCACCAACAGGGCCTCCACGGTCTTGAGCTCAGCCGCAGTCGGGTCACCCAGCTCCAGGGCCAGCACCACGTCGGCGCTCCAGTGAGTTGGGAAATCCATATCCGACGGGCCTACAACGAAGAGATGCTCCTCCTTCCAGAGCTTGACGGAGCTCGGAAGCCCCAGTATCAGGCTCTTCGAGGGCCGAGCGCTAATATAAATCCAGGCCCCCTGACTGATGGCGGCTCAGACGATAAAATTGGGAGAAGAGTCGGAGGGAGGGGACCACCCCCTTCTGAAGGCAGAGCACGGCGAACCCGATGACGAGCCCGATCACGTTGGGGAAGAATTGGCATAGGGCCACGCGATGAGCATGCGGGAACTCAACGATGAAAGGGTGAAGGGGGAACCGAAGCCCGAATCGGAAGCACACCTCATACACCCCGACCGCCTTTGGACCCGGAAAGCAGATCCGATCATTAGGCTCAGGGGCCTGGATGGAGTATGGGGGAAGAAGATAGCGGGCATGCAAATCCCCGGCAGAGGTGGCACAGAAGGAAGAAGGACATCCCAGAACCTCCGGAGGCACCCCCGAGGGATCACCCCCCTGACTGCCGACCGCCGAGCCGGGGCTATCAGACGAGTCGAGGCGGACTGCATCCTCTGGACGACCCGAACCGAGGGCAGGAGAAGATGACATGACGAGGAGCAGGAGATGCTGAAAGAAAATCTGGCCACGTTCAACCAACGGATGTCGGCGCTCCTTTCCTGGTGCCCTTTGAATGACCCTGCGCACGGTGGAGATGAACGCAAGGGGCACATGGCGACATCAAGACGGCGGCGATGCTTCGAAAACTACACCGACGGAAGTTCAAACGGCCACGATCATGATGACATTCATTTAATGGCGGAACCTCGACTGACACACCCATCGGATCATGAAAGAGTCACATCACCCGAGCCGCATCGACGGAACCGAACGGCCCATGCGATGGGGGCAATTGTTACGACTAATTTGGACCGGCCCAAGTTACAACGGCCCACGGTCCAGCCTCAAAGGGGACACCAACCAGAGAAGACGGGCCCGCCTGGAAAGGCCCACGGACGGGGCTGAAGGCCCGGCCACTCCACCCTCGGGGCACCTGACTAGCCCCCATTCAGCCCGATTAACCGCTCCTCGGAATCCACGATCCCATAATGACCATTAACGGACCCGTTAATGGGCCACCCCTCCACTACGCACGAGTGGGAGGAGGTGGAGGCGGATCGTGGGGACGTAAGAGGAGGCGGGACGTGGGGCAGTCAGGAGGGACCCTATAAGGGGAAGGCCAGAAGACGAAGAGGGGGATCGAGACTCAGGTAATCAACAGAGAGGTACTCGATCAATGACCTAGGCATTCGCCACTCCATTTTCTCCCTCCCCCAAACTCGCGCCGCCTGGGTTGACGTTTCGGCTTCCTTACAAGCCGGATCTCCCCCGCCGAGTATTCCTTCAGACCTTGATCTGACTTAGACATCAGAGGGGATTTGGCCGGAACCTAGGTCCGGCCTCCCTGACGAGTTTCCTCATCTGTCCAGGAAGAAGACATCCGAGACACCGAGCCTACCCCTCAGCGTCGGTTGGCTACCCCCATCGCAGTCACCAGGTGGACGACTGCTCAAGCACCAACACACTTGCAAAGCACCGAGGCTACACCTCGACGCGGATCCAACCGAGGCCGAGCGTAACCCACCGAGCCGAGGCTTCTCCTCAGCTCCTCGAAGGCAGAGGATCAACGCCATCCGGGGATTTCCCCGTCTGCGCCCGACTCGCCTTCCTCCCACGCCGAGAACCAGCGGGCTCAGTGATCCCAAGGGACCCCCAAGTCGGCCCCTTGACCACGTTGACCACACAGCCGACGGTCAACGAACTGTGGTGAGAAAACACCCGTAAACAATCACCATCACTCATCTTCTAACCATCATCTAAACCCTCTTAAAGTGTCACTTTATCGGATGGTTATGCATTAATGGCATTCTAAAAATTATTTATGGCTTGAATTCATTATTTTTCTCTTCATGAAATTAATCATTAATATGCCCCTTATGAAAAGTTTCAAATTTCATGGCTAATATCTCGAAATGGTTTGACTTAATTCCATGCAAGTCGTTGTGATGCATAAGTTTAAAGTGGACATGATTGATAGGAATAACTTTCTTTTTGAAAAGGAATGTGGCCATAAATATGTACTGAAATATGAGTGTAACGACCGCTTTTCGATCGTGCGTATTCTAGCACGTATTTCATATCATACGTGTATTTTAGTATTTTATTTTTATTATCGTATTCCTTAGCCCAAGCGCGTGACCGGACCCCGTATTCCTGACCCTCGCGACGTCACGCTCGTCCTGGTATTTTTATCTTATTTTTCGAACGTCGTTAGACTGACCCCTTACCCCCGTAATTTTTATATTAATTTAACCCTAAGTTTCAAAATATTAATCTGATGCATTTCTTATAAAAACCAAAATCTTATAAAATCTATCTTATTAAAATATTCTAACAACAATCCTAACTCCCCACATCTTTTCCCCTACCCCACGCATGAACCCACGTCACAAATTAGCGTAGATTAACAACCTCGACGCGTGCGCCTTCGGTGTAGAACAACAAATTAGCGTAAAAAATTTAGCAGGTGCCGCCAACGCGGCCGCCTCCGACGCGGGCGCCTGGTGCCTAGATATGGATGATTTGAATATGTAACATATAATTCATTGATAATATAACTTTTCCTTATTTTTTTATAAATATTGTAAATTAAATCTCATAAATGCATGGCTGTTCAACTTCCAAGACCTCTTAAATTTAAAGATCTCGAATTTCACAAAATTAAATGAAGATTTATTTCTCCAAAAAGTTCCTCCCAAAATACAATAGTTTTCCCTCCCAAAATTTGCACAAACTCTTATCTCAACCGTTGATTTCCCAATATAAAATCTCAACCATCCTTCTATCAACCTGTTTATCTTAGTCAGCCCTAATATTCAAAAACAGTTGTCAAATGTAATATAGATGTATATATGTATAGATGTGTGTGTGTGTGTGTGTGTGTGTTTGTTTGTATATACATATGATGGATCAAATAACCCCCAAAAATAACCCCAAAAACCCCCTAGCAAAAAGTCTATGCCCCCTATTTTTTCGGAAGATGCAAACTGTTCATCTTGATCTCCACTCTCTAAAACCCCAACCCACCAATTTTCAGCCCGATCCCATGTGTTTTGCCCGTTCATCCATCCGACCCAAATTTAACGGTTTCGCATGAACAGAACTTTTGCAAAGGGTTGATGAACGGGCAAAACACATGGGATCGAGCTAAAAATTTGTGGGTCAGAGTTTTATAAGGTTGAGATCAAGATGAACGGTTCGGATTTTTCGAAAAAATAGGGGTGCATAGACTTTTTGCGAGGGGGTTTTTTGGGGTTATTTTGGGGTAATTTGATCCCTCCTCATATGTATGTATGTATGTATGTATATCTACATACATACACATCCAATACATGTTATACACATATACTAGTAGTTCATACTTAGGGGTATTACACAAATTGTGCATCTTGGAAATCAAAGTTGAATATCTAGTTTCACATGTTCATACTCAAAATGGATTGACAAAATCCTTGATTAAGCGCATTCAAATGTTTGCTTGAAGTTTTTTAATGAGGACAAAGCTCCCTTCCTCGGCATGGAGACATGCTGTATTGCATGCTACATCAATTATTAGATTACGCCCCTACTTCACATCAATATTCCCTTTTCACTTAGTCTTAGAGCATGAGCCAAACATTTCACATCTTCACACCTTTGATTGTGCGGTGCAGGTGCCAGTAGCACCACTGCAAAGGACTACAATGGGATCCCAATGTCGTTTGGGTATTTATATTGGATTTGATTCACTGTCCATTATTAGGTTCCTTGAACCATTGACGGATGACCTTTTTACCGCTAGATTCCGGATTGTCATTTTGATGAAACAATGTTTCCTTCTCACGGGACACCAAAAGCTTCCATGGATAGAAAACAGAAAAATGTTGAGATTTTCACATGGAATGAGAAACGTTTATTACATTTTGACTCAAGAACTACTGGATGTGAAAATAAAGTGCAACATTTGATTCATTTACAAGATATTGCAAATAAAATTCTTGATGCATTTAATGAGACTGTTATAATCATACAGTCTCATATTCCAGCTGCGAATGTTCTTGTAAGGATAAATATTTCTGTAGAACATAATGATTGTAGGAGGATATATGCCCATAAGGCGATGTTACCTAAGTGTACGTCTTGTTAACTTAATATATGGTGTCCATTATCCTTAGTATGAGTTCGTTTGAATAATACACTTATATAATGTTCATAGACTTAAAGTTAGGTCCTTACTATCCAGATAAGATCTCGATTGTGAGTAGTAAACGACCGTATAGAAACTTGAGTCTTAAACAGTTCATGGTCATAGATGTGTCGAGAACTGGATATCGTCACATCGGACAAACCACCGTGTCTTTGTCTTACCTTGGGGTAATGATGATCTCATAGTCATTCGACTTAGTAAAGTCGGAGACAAGACACAGGTGCTCATTGGAGGTTGAGTTCACTGAACGACCAACATAGAGTTATTATATGGTTAAACTTTAACTAAACTATCTATAATAACTCTAAGGTGATGTTAGGTAAGCTAGTCCTTAAGACATGAATTCGTACAAACCTATGAGTAAACGGTGTCGCTTAGACATATGATCTAGCTTCGAGGCTAGGCCTGCTGAAAGATCCTAGGTTGGGTTACACCTGAAGCTCTCGAGGCGAGTAGATGACTAAGATGTGATTCGTCTCTTCCGTTAAAGGGAAGTTAGTGTCACGGGCTCAGTACGGTCTTTGTGTTAATCCTCGGCCGGGGTACGTTGTAAGATGTACAACGTGAATACATCAAAGACTGCCGTATAGTGACCAATGTTGTCTAATGGGGCTGATAGTAAACCATACCCTAGGCCAACAGAGACACAATCTTGACGAAGGGACTATAGCTAACGGTATTCATCACTGACACAGCCAAGGTAAACCCAACGATACTTTTATCAATGGGTCGATCACGTTATGATGATTCTGAAACAGGGACGACAACTACTGCTCGTGGTGACCGTCGTCTAGGGGTTTCGAGCCCCAACCTGTAGTAAGGTCAGGCTGTAGGGTCTCGCACCAAGTAGCGTTCGTGTCTTAGTAATAGGAATATTAATAAGAGATATTCATTTGATGAAATGGAATAGCTAAATGTTCACAAGCCAGTTGTGAGACTAAGTCGTAGATGCAATAGGGACAATGTTGCATTTGATGCAAACAAAGATTAAACGTGTCGTGAATTGGTTACGATAATAATTGTAGGAACAAATACATTGGAAAGGGTTACCTGGTTGATGGGATCGTCCAGGTCTAAACACAGGTTCAAACCACGTCCAAATTGGAGCTCAAACGAGCCCAGAAATGCAAAAACAGTCCGAGGCAAAGTGGGTCAGGCCCACTTGGGCTTACGGGCCCATCCACGAGGGGTAAACATGTGCCCGTCTGCTGCCCAGCAGGCTGGTGCACCCGCCCTCCTTGCCTTGGGCGGGCGCACCCGCTAAAGCCTACCGGGCGCGCTCCCAACTTAAGTAGTTGGGGGTTTGAAGCCCCTCCATGACGGCTACGAAAATTGATTTTTTGCCCATCTTTGGACAATTGTTTGAGGGGTCAAACAAAGTTGAAATTCGTCGCCATTTGTTCCTACGCGTTCATCATTCGAAGCCCTTCGAATTGATAGCTTGTTTGGTGTCTAAAGTTTAACGGATAAAGAGAATTAATTCGTTGAAGTTAGTCTTTATGAAAGGCTTACTAAAACTTCAATTAAGCTAAATTAGCTTAACTAATTTTCTCTTCTATTTGTTTTGTCCCCACATTGCTCACAACGAAAGTAGAAGTGCTGACTCCCTATATAAATAGGGGTGCACTCTCTTCGTTGAAAGATGCACCAAGTCCTCGATTGAGTAGCTCCGGATTTTAGAGCAAGCTCGATCTACGACTAAACTATTCTCTCTCTCTTCTTTCTATTCTCCCGACTAGTCCTTGCAAGATTACGAAGGGGGTTTGGATTCGGATCCAGACGTCTAAGACGCGGGTCTACTCAAGTGAAACCTTCTACCGTGTGTGATCGGCTTGGAGGCGGGAGTCGGCTCAGGCAGATCGGTTCGAAAGTGTGATGCAGCTCGGTTGGATCGAGTCAAGGCGGTTCGGCTACGAGGAGCGTCAGAAAACGGTGCGGTACATCTTGCCCGCCCCACGGTCGAGATTCCGGGTATGTTCTTTAAGTAATTTTAGTGTAGTTTAATTTCGTCGCTATAGAATAGATTCCTCTTGGGGTGGTCAGATCCACCCCAAGTTGGCATAGATCGGGCTAGGTTCTGGCTCTCTCAAGGCCTAGCTAAATTGTTTAGCTAGATAGTTTTTATTTTCCGCTGCGCTTTTATGCCTCTGTGGTCCGTCCGACTTAGGACGGACACAGATCCGAGCTCTGAGGGTCCGCCAAAACCCCTACAATGGTATCAGAGCCATGTTATGCTAGTAGATCTATATATGCGACGATTTTAAATTCTTTAAATTACTTGTTTTGAACGTACAGACGTTTTAACTTTATGTTAAAATTTGGTTGATATTTTTTGTGTTTTAAAATTTTTTTGTAACATGAAAAAATTTTTTGGGGACGATTTAAATTTTATGAGATAATTTTAATAGGTCTTCTATGTTTAAATGCTTTTAAAAATTTTATTTTATAAGATAAAATAATTTTTGCGAGCATTTAAAAGTTTTTAAAGTTTATGTAACTATAAGGACGAATTTTACTTTGAATATTTAATTCTCTTAAGTTACATAATGGTTGGAAATCTTTAAAAATTTATCTGAAAGCTTTAAAAACAATTTCAAATGATTTTAAAAATGTTTTAAAAATGTTTTAAAGTATATGTAATATAAAGAGAAATTTTATTCCCATGAGATGGAATTATAAATTTATTTCTTTTAAATACATATATGTTTCAAGATTATTTTATGCGATATTTTAATCTTAGAAAAGTTTCGTTAAATTTTTAAAGCTTAGGTTTGAATTTAAAATTATTTGATAATTTTATGAAACCGAGTTTTATGTGATAAAAATGATTCAAGCTTTAAATTTTTAGTTCTTTAAATTTAATTGTTAAATTATAGATTTGCATGTTATTTAATTATGTAGATAATTTTAACTTGCAAGTTCTTATTTTATGTCACTTTAATTGAACCTTTAATTTATACGATTAAATTAGTTGGTTTATGTTTTAATGGACATGATGAATAAAGTATTCATGAACCCTTTAGGTTAGCCATTAACTGATTAAAACTTTATAAGATAAAATTTTAATGACTAGTGACATGCTACGTTTTAATAAACAAAAACAACATCGAAACCTAATACCAGATTAGGGTAGTCCCTTTGATTGACAATCATTATCATAAATTGTTTAAATGATGATTATCATTAAATGACTAATTTGTAAAATGTTGTAAATTGGTTTATTAACATTCTAATAAGATTGGGGTAGCACGATGAACATAAGAACCTTATAGTTGATAAGGATCTAATAAAAATTGCTCAACAAATCCATAAAATTTCAAATTTTAGGATCCACTTGTTGATAAGGATTAACTAGTATTAAATAAAAGCCATTTAGTTGATAGATGAACATAGAATTGATGAACCTCCTTCAATGGATCATGATGTCGGTCAATGTGCTTGGCTAAGTTTGCTGGACCACCCTAGCTAGGCTAGGGGCCGAGTGGTCCTGACTTAGTCAATTCCCTGGCCGCGTCTACTGGACTGCAAGGAGTCGAATCATGACTGTGTAAGTCCATCGATTATACGTAAGTCAAATACGATAATAATCTTGTTCAAGATAAATCGTAGCCCTCCTTGTTTTAGGAGTTGGCAACTGTAAGACCAGTGTTACGGTTGTTGAGCTACACTCAAACTGTAATATGGCAATCTTATAGAAATCGATTTCTTGATAACATCTTGACTTGACCCAAACCGTCGTCTCGTGCATACGACGAGCATCGGCGTAAGTCTAACCAAGAATGTAGTCTAAGCCCTGACCCAAACCGACGGGTCGTGCATACACCGAGCGTCGGGGCAAGTTGGGCTAGACATGAAAACAAGGGTCCGACTAGGCTAGCCATTGTGATTTGGATGAGCACACTCATGATCACAAATGACTAGGGATAAAAATCGATAAGGAATCATATTTAATATGATTGATGATGAGTTTGTCTACCGACTGCAGAGTCGGACAACTTGTTAAGATACACTCAAGGTTGTCAGACTCAGGGTAGTCGGATCCCACTCCCACAAATGTTATTATGTAATAAACTGTTTATTGTTAGGGCTTTAATAAATTTAGTGGGTGAATATAGTTTTATTAAAAACAATTGAAACTATACAACGAACATATACTGACTAAAGTGTCTACTAAATTGCAGAATGGATTCAGGTCTTAAATATATGATACAGAAGTATGTGCTTGATGGAACAAACTATAAGGATTGGCTTAGAAACATTAAGTTAGTCATTTATCTAGCCGGAATTGGATACGTGCTGTTCGAGGATCCTCCGGAGAAGCCTGAAGACGATGCGACCTACGAGGAAAAGGAAGCCTATAAGCTATACCAGAGGTCTGCAGAGAAGCTCTGGTGCCTTACTCTGGTTTCAATGAATAACAAACTGTAGAGGAAGCATGAACATTTGGATATTCAAAGCATGCTTCTGAATGCACAAGAGTTATACGGCAAGCGGTCCAGAGCTACCAAGTTTGAAGCCACGAGCAATCTCTGGGGCACTAAGATGGAGACAGGGCCCGTACAAGATCATGTCATTAAGATGATCGGGTACGTGGAAGACGCCGCCCAGTTGGGTTTTTTCCTGGACAATGAGATGTCCATAGACATCATCCTTAAGTCCTTGACCCTAGCCTTCAAGCCTTTCATTACTGGTTTCATTATGAACAATATTGAAACGGATCTTCCTGGTCTCCTTAACATGCTTAGGCAGTTTGAGGAAATCGAGAAGAAACCAACTGCGTTGGTTGTTGGCTCTGCTTCTTTAGACCAGCCGAAAGGCAATGGTAAGAAGAGGCAGGTCCCACAACCTGCCAATGCGAAGAAAGGGAAGAAAAAGACGAAAGGGACCCCGTCAAAATCTGAGTGCTTCCACTGCCATTAGATGGGCCATTGGAGGAGGAACTGCAAGGTTTACCTTGCAGAAAAGAAGAAGGGGCATACTGATGCCTCTACCTCGGGTACAACAAATTAAATTCAATAAAGCATAATTATTTCCATAAATGCTTTATCGCATAGTATGAGATACTAAGACATCTGTGTAATGTATACAGATGGCTAATATGAAGCATAGGTTGGAAGAAGTTCCGAGGACGGTCGGCATCTGAGCAATCGTTGCTGCTAAGGCCGTGCGAGGAATTCAAAGAGACATGAAGAAGAAGGAGCTGATACTCATTTTCTTTTATGAATAAAATGTATCATTCCTTAAAGTTAAAACAATGATTAAGTGTTTAACACTCAAAGTTTATTTGATAAACAAATTATGGTTCATTTTTATGAATCCGTTGTTTGAATGAATGTCTCATGAAATGTGCTTTCCTTTGAAATTGAAATTTGTTGAGAATGGCTTAAATTTCTGTGAATGTGGATATCTGAGTTGGTTGCATAAATTCTCGAACTATAATGCAGAGCTTCAGAAAATTTTGATTGTTTGGAGCTGACTTAATGTTATAATTAGTCGATAGTTAAGTATAAGTTCCAGGAGCGTATAAATTGTGTGTGATCACAATTATACGCATAATTAAGATTGATTCTTAATAAACTACATTTGATTCTTAAAGAGCTAATATTAAATGTAGTTAAGGAAAAAGTACAGTGAAGGACGTTTGACTGAGTAAGTCAATGTCAAGATTCCTTAAACCGATCTTGATTTGACTCATTCGTCAAACCCAACCTGACACTAGTACGTTCCATCTAAGCACATATCAAATGGTTATGCTCGTCATATATATAGTCTAAATATGATTTAGATATAAAATTGAAGTACTTAACCAGATAATTCTTAAAGTCAGTGGGAGCTAGCTCATATACTTAGTTCCGATTTCTCGGACTAAGTAAAAAAGGTTTCCAACTTATTTGAATCATCTATATAGAACATTGAATCAAAATCGTTTTGATTTAATCGAACATATAGAGACTTAGGGTGTCATGTATATACTTGACATGTTGACACAAGAAGATTGGAATGAGCTGAGACTGACTTATAGAAATATTAGACCATACATCTAGATTGTTTGAGCTAATTGTTAGCTATACAAAGAAAGGAAAATTGATCCAAATCATTTTTCAAGGATCAACCTTGTGTGATCAAGAGATGTAACAATAATAAATCCATTAAAATGCATTATAGATACTCGTTAATAAATCCACTCTTAGGTTTGTCATATAAATGTCCAATGTGACTGATATGATATAACGGTATGAGATATCGAGATAAATAGCCTAAGTGTAAGTGGGAGATGTAGGAGGATATATGCACATAAGGCGATTAATCCTAAGTGTACGTCTTATTAACTTAATATATGGTGTGCATGATCCTTAGTATGAATTCGTTTGAATAATACACTTATATAATGTCCATAGACTTAAAGTTAGGTCCTTACTATCCAGATAAGATCTCGATTGTGAGTAGTAAGTGACAATATTGAAACTTGAGTCTTAAACAGTTCGTTGTCATAGATGTGTCGAGAACTGGATATCGTCACATCGGACAGACCACTGTGTCTTTGTCTTACCTTAGGGTAATGATGATCTCAGAGTCATTCGACTTGGTGAAGTCGGAGACGAGACATAAGTGCTCATTAGAGAATGAGTTCACTGAACGACCAACATAGAGTTATTATATGGTTAAACTTTAACTAAAATGTCTATAATAACTCTAAGGTGATGTTAGGTAAGCTGGTCCTTAAAACCTGAAGTCATTTGTACAAACCTGTGAGTAAACGGTGTCGCTTATACCTATGATCTAGCTTCGAGGCTAGGCCTGTTGAAAGATCTTAGGTTGAGTTACACCTAAAGCTCTCGAGGCGAGTAGATGACTAAGATGGGATTCGTCTCTTCCGTTAAAGGGAAGTTAGTGTCACGGGCTCAGTACGGTCTTTGTGTTAATCCTCGGCCAGTGTGCGTTGTAAGATGTACAACGTGAATACATCAAAGACCGCCATATACTAACCAATGTTGTCTAATGGGGTTGACAGTAAACCATACACTAGGTCAACATAGACACAGTCTTGACAAAGGGACTATAGCTAACGGTATTCATCACTGACACAGCCAAGGTAAACCCAACGATACTTTTGTCAATGGGTCGATCACGTTATGATGATTCTGAAACAGGGACGACAACTACTGCTCGTGGTGACCGTCGTCTAGGGGTTTCGAGCCCCAATCTGTAGTAAGGTCAGGCTATATGGTCTCACACCGAGTAGCGTTCGTGTCTTAGTAATAGGAAGATTAATAAGAGAAATTCATTTGATGAAATGGAATAGTTAAATGTTCATTAGCCAGTTGTGAGACTAAGTCGTAGATACAATATGGACAATGTTGCATTTGATGCAAACAAAGATTAAACGTGTCGTAAATTGGTTACGACAATAATTGTAGGAAAAAATGCATTAGAAAGGGTTACCTGGTTGATGGGATCGTCCAGGTCTAAACACAGGTTCAAACCGCGTCCAAATCGGAGCTCAAACGAGCCCAGAAACGCAAAAACAGTCCGAGGAAAAGTGGGTCAGATCCACTTGGGCTTACGGGCCCATCCACGTGGGGTAAACAGGCGCCCGCCCGCTACTGAGCGGGCAAGGCCCGCTGGTTGCAGTGGGCGCGTGCCCGCTGTTTGCAGCGGGCCAGCGCCCGCTGCACAGCAGGCACGGCCCGCTGCAGCAGCGGGTTGGTGAGCCTGCCCTCCTTGCCTTGGGCGGGCGCACCCGCTAAAGCCTAGCGGGCGCACCCGCAACTTAAGTTGTTGGGTTTTTGAAGCCCCTCCATGACGGCTACGAAAATTGATTTTTTGCCCATCTTTGGTCAATTGTTTGAGGGGTCAAACAAAGTCGAAATTTGTCGTCGTTCGTTCCAACGCATTCACCATTCTAAGCCCTTCGAATTGATAGCTTGTTTGGTGTCTAAAGTTTAACGGATAAAGAGAATTAATCTGTTGAAGTTAGTATTTATGAAAGGCTTACTAAAACTTCAATTAAGCTAGATTAGCTTAATTAATTTTCTCTTCTATTTGTTTTGTCCCACATTGCTCACAATGAAAGTAGAAGTGCTGCTCCCCATATAAATAGGGATGCACTCTCTTTGTTGAAAGATGCACCAAGTCCTCGATCGAGTAGCTCCAGATTTTCGAGCAAGCTCGATCTACGACTAAACTATTCTCTCTCTCTCTCTCTCCTCTCTCTCTCTCTCTCTCTCTCTCTCTCTCTCTCTCTCTCTTCTTCCTATTCTCCCGACTAGTCCTAGCAAGACTACGAAGGGGGTTTGGATTCGGATCCAGACGTCTAAGACGCGGGTCTACTCAAGTGAAACCTTCTACCGCGTGTGATCGACTTGGAGGCGGGAGTCGACTCAGGCAGATCGGTTCGAAAGTGCGAGGCGGCTCTGGTGGATCGAGTGAAGGCGGTTCGGCTACGAGGAGCGTCAGAAGACAGTGCGGTACATCTTGCCCGCCCCAGGGTCGAGATTCCGGGTATGTTCTCTAAGTAATTTTAGTGTAGTTTAATTTCGTCGCTATAGTATAGATTCCTCTTGGGGTGGTCAGATCCACCCCAAGTTGGCATAGATCGTGCTAGGTTCTGGCTCTCTCAGGGCCTAGCTAAATTATTTAGCTAGATTGTTTTTATTTTCTGCTGTGCTTTTATGCCTCTGTGGTCCGTCCGACTTAGGACGGACACAGATCCGAGCTCTGAGGGTCCGCCAAAACCCCTACAATGATGTGGATCAAAATTGCCCACGCTTGAAGCGTGGTGGACCAATAAGATCTAAGGACTGCTTCTTGAAAAAGAAGTGGGAGGAATGAAAAAATCTACCTGAGAAGAGCTCATTTTTATTTCTCAAGGAAAACAAATTAACCATGAAGTGACACCAAATCTTATTTAAGGAGAGAATACTACCCTTAAAATGACACAAACCCATGAAATGATCACTACTTCTTGGAATTATGAAATTTGCATGAATTATTGTAATGTGATATGGGATCGCAATGAGATAATCATCGATGATGCATTTGTTTTTATCAGTAGCTCATGCGATTATAAATGATGATTATGAACATCAGTCTTTAATTGAATGTCGTCAACGACACGATTGGCCAATATAGGAGGAAGCAATCCAGGCTGAATTGATTTACATTGCCAAACGTGAAGTTTCTGTACCTATAAATAAAACACCTGATAATGTAAAACCTTTTAGTTTCAAATGGGTCTTTGTCTGAAAATGAAATGAGAAAAACAAGATCGTGATGTATAAAGTCCGACTCATATGCCAATGTTATCTCAATGACCTAAGATTGATTACGATGAAATGTATTCACCTGAGATGGATACTATTACCTTTTGTTTTCTTATAAGTTAGATGGTTCACGTAAATTTAGAAATACGTCTTATGGGTGTTGTGACGGCACACTTATATGATTCATTAAATTCTGATATTTATACGAAAATTACAAAAGGATTCAAAATGCCCGAAGTATTCACTCCTCGTAACTTATATGCAATAAAGTTGCTAAAGATCCTTATATATGTTAAAGCAATCCGACCATATATGGTATCAACGCTTAAGTGATTATCTTATTAAGGAAGGTTACATGAATGATCCCATTTACCCATTCATGGTTATTAAGAAATCTGAAATCGGACTCGCTATTATAGCAACTTATGTCGACGATATGAATTTGATTGAAACTTCTAAAGAGTTGTCTAAAATTGCTGAATATTTGAAAAGTGAGTTTGAGTTTAAAGATATGGGTAAAACCAAATTATGTATTAGTCCAAAACTTGAGCACAAAGTAAATGTAATACTTGTTCATCAGTCAGCCTATTTTGAACACAGCTTAAATGATTTAATATGGACAAGGCTCATCCTTTGAGCACCACATAGTTGTAAGATCTTTTGATCCCTAATAGGACTCATTTCGTATTAAGAAGCTTAATGAGGATATACTTGGTCATGAAGTGACATACCTCAATGCTATCGTGGGACTGATGTACTTGGCACAGTGCACAAGAACTGATATAGTTTTCACAGTAAATCTATTGACACATTTTAGTTCTGAGCCAACTTGAATACATTTGAATGGAATTAAACATATCTTTCGTTATCTTCATGGGACCATAGAGTAGGGATTATTCTACTATAAGAAAACTACTAACAATGACTTTGTCGGATATGCTGATGCAAGATATAAATCTGTCCGTACAAAGCTAGTTCTCAAACTAGTTACCGATTTTATTATGATGACACAGCTATTTTTTTGGCGTCCTACTAAACAAATGCTAGTAGCCACATCTTCAACCACTCTAAAATTATTTCTCTTTATGAGGCCGAAATAGAGTGTTTGGTTAAGATCTATTATATCACATATCCAAAATTCTTGTGGATTGAAACCAGTTGATAATTATCCCATTATAATTTATGAAGACAATGCTGCTTGCATTGCATAAGCCAGTGGAGGATATATTAAGGATGATAACACCAAACATATATCGCTGAAATTTTTTCATACTCATGTACTCCAAGTAAGTCAATAAGTTGAAGCTAAACAAATCCGCACCTCAAACAATCTTGCAGATCTATTTAACAAATCTTTGCCAACATCAATATTTGAGAAACTAGTTTATGGCATTTGCATGTAGCGAGCCAGTAAGATGCAAGATTGAATTTTCCAGAAGTGGCAATTTTATTTATTTTAGAGGGAACGGTTATGGTGCTCTTTTTCCTTTAGTTTGGTTTTTGTCCCACTGGGGTTTTTAACTTAAGGTTTTTAATAAGTCATTACTAGAATGTCCAAAATTTGTCCATCTGCATAATGTTTCGTCCAAGGGGGAGTGTTATGAAATAATGGACATTCACAACATTTGATATTGGTTATGTGAAGATGATTGCGTAGAGACATTCCTACTTCTAAGTTACCAGTTGATAATTCCCCGGCTATATTTTATGAAGACAATGTTGCTTGCATTGTGATTAGGATATAAACTGCATATTTTCCCCCCAATTTCTGGGCATTATATGTGTATATCATGACTATATTGGCTTAGATATGTGAGTATTTGTGATATCGTGAGTTATTGTAATGCCCGTATGTGTAAACTTCTATTTGTGTGTGCGTATAGTAATGTTATTGTGCGTATAGAATTTCATACATGTAGGGCTATCGGCTGACTATGATAAGCTCGGATATGTAAGTGAATGCGTGTAGTTGGATAGATTATTGCTAGCATGCTAATAGTGTTTATTAGCGTGCTTGGTGTTTTTTTTCGTTGGTAAGTGTGTAGAGTAAAACAGTATTTTCATGATAATTGGCGATACTGGAATAATTATTAATGAATGATGATAGTATTATTGATGTTTGGTTGTTATTTTTGGTGATGTTATTATCATTATCGGTATTAGTATTTTTATGATTGGTGATGTTGATTACTATTGACGTTACTATTGTGAAGGCCTTAGTTAATTTTGGGTAGCTAGCGTTGGGCTTGGATTATTGTTAGTTAATGTTGGTTGGGCTTAATAGTGGGCTTGGATTATTAAGAATAGAGGAAGAGAGATTTTTGATAGAATGGCAAACTTGTAGATACCCATTCTTTTCCACCCTTCTTTTATTTTTAATTCTCTTTCATTTCTCCTTCTCCCCAACCCCAACTTCTGCCGACCTTCCCCTTGCTTTGCGCAGGCTTCCAGGCCGAATTGCCATGGCTGAGTTCTCCAGCAATCAAAAACAAAAAGAGAGAAAGGAAATCCTTGGCAACTTCTCCCTCTCCCTCTCCTTCTTCTTAACATTCTCTTAGCCCTCTCCCATGTTCCCCAAAACCATCCCCAGGCCGAAATCCTCTTGCTGCCGAATTTTGGAAGGGGGGAGTGGAGGAGAAAATCAGGGGGAAAATGAAGAAAAAGAAGAGGAATGAGAGGGGAATCAAGGCCCTAACCCATCCCCATCATCTACCCTTCCATCTTCTCCAATTACTCTCAACACCATGGCCAAAACATTTCCCCAAAACCCAAATTCAGATTTGGCCGAAATTTACTGGGCTTGTTTTCCCTATTTTTCAATCTCTAGTGGTTGTGGGAGTTTAGGATGAAGAGGAGTTAGGGCTTGGAGTTGAAGAGGGGGAATTCATGGAGGAGTTGGGGGAATTTCGCAATTCGGGTTTTGAAGCTTGATGAAGAAATTGGTGGATCTTTTATCTGGGCTTTTGGAGCTTGGAATCATGGTGGAGTTCTTCTTGGATGAGGTAGGAGTCCAACCCTACTCATGTGTTTGATTTCATTGCAATTTGAGAATAAAGTTTGCATTTTTAGGGGTTTTGTTGGAATTTCTTGGAATGTTGCATACATGTGGGAGCTAGTTGTTGTGTTGAATTATATGATGCCATGAATTACTATGTTGAATGGCTTGTTTCACTAATTTTGTGGATTTGCTTTCATTTTGTTGGAAGCTTTAGATTAATTAAGTTGAATTGTTCTTTAAGCTCAAGATTTCATAAATTAAAATGGATTGCTCTTATTCTTGATATATGTTGACATTGTATGAAAGTTTGGGGTGTGGGATGTTGGTACGGAATGTTGGAAAGTTAACATAAAGTTCTTTGCATGAAATTGCTCTCCTTCATGAGATTGATCTCATTTTGGGTTCATTAATTAAATGCAATAGTCCCCATTGTGTTAGGTTGATTAAATGAAATTATTCTCCTTTTGTTACAAAGTTCACATGAGATACCTCTTATGTGTCTTATTGATTAATTAAAACAATTAGGTTGTTACATTAACCAAGTCACTAACTAGATGCTATCTTGCTAATAGCCTCATTAGTACATATACATATATATGGCTTAAGCATTAGAATGAAAATGAAATTCTAGAAGCATTGGAATGAAAATGAAAATGTCGCATGTTGGAAGCCTCATTAGTAAATTTTAGAAGCTCCCATTTAATTGAAATTTCTCATTTGGAATGTTGGAAGTTTCATTAGAAAATTCTCTTGTGTAGAAAGTATGAATTTGTGGCATTGAATTGAGGTGTGCCATCGGCTATGGCTTCATGTGTTGTGTGGGGTGATATCGTGCCATGAAATATTTGAAAATGAAATGCTTATGTAAACTTGGCTATTGAAAGTTGCTATATGTATTGTGCAATGGATTATATAATGCCACAATTTGCTATGTTCATGTTGATGATGCCTTTGAATGATTTGAGCCGCTAATTATGTGGAATAACTCCCATTGAGCATGTTGGCGATATAATTGCTCGCATTTTGTGGGATTTCTTTCATTTATGAAATTGCTTTCATTTTGCTTTCATTGACTTTGGTGGAAGCTATAATGGCCCACTTTTATGAAATTGCTCTCATTTTGGGGTGTTGGAAACTATTTATTCAATTTAATGTGCATGAAATGAGAAACTTGTGGAAATGAAATGAAGTGGGAAATTGGGACGGAGATGTTGGAAACATGCGGAATATGGAATGTGTGACATGGTCACGTTAGGACACGAGGTGGAGTGCACGTGCATGGACAAAGTACCGCGGTAGGAGGCGGGTGAATACGTCGTTGGCCACCTCTTGATCAATTAGGTGGCTCAACATTGACAACGGAGTAGAATCATTTGCACGTGCACGCTGGCTCATTCACGGGATCCCCTTGCATTGCATTGCATCGCATTGCTTGTGATTCATATGCATCATGGCATCTTTGAGCATTTGTGTGATTGGTGGCTAGATATATGTGATTGTTATTTTATGGGAATGAATGTTGACATGAATGCTTTATGTGTTGAAATGGTTGTATGTTGGAAAATGTGGTATTTGGTGGTTGCTAGTAGACGAATTTGGGTTGAAGTTGAGTTCCCTTCTCTTGAACTAGAATGTTGTTGTTGATGTTATGTTGTTGTTGTTATTGTTGTTGTAGTAGTTTTTGTGTTTCGTGTTATTGTTGGCGTTAGCATTAATGTCTCAACCTAAGGGCAAGATATTATATATCACACCTCCCTTGACTAAAGCTTTTTATTGAAAACCAATGTGCAAGTGGGCACCTTTGTGTCGTTAGTCCTTTTCATTGGTTTAATTTAAATGAGAATTGTAGTTTTCCTAACAATGAGTAAGTTCAAGTTTACCTAGGAACTACTACATGAAGCATTTCAAGAACTCCTGAAAAACCTAAGTTTCATAACAAAACCGAGTTGGTAATATGTTATGCCATGCACACACCCCCATTAGAGGAAGTTACTAGGTAGCTACTCAATGGGCCTCATTTAAGTTTGCCTTTCCTTGGATCCATTAACAAGGTTACTTGGGATGAATGCTGTAATACTAGAGTTCAGTTTATTGATATTGCAGATCACTCCTCTATCTGTAGTACTCACTTGTTTTTGCAGGCTTTCCTCCTGCCGCAGCTATGCAGTTTGTTAATGAAGTCATTTGCATTTCCATATGAATTTGCCATGATATGTCATGAGCTGTTATCCCTTTTGAGTTTTGGGTTTGTTATCTGGAATGCTACATGTACTCTCCAGCAGTGCACAGTGGGCCTGCCTGTGTTTTTGAAATTTTGCATTTCCTTTGTAACACCGCCCCTTCGGGAATACCTGATACGGATTCGTACTTATCGGGTATCTCGGGGAGCGGGGCGTTACATTTGGTGGCCCATGCAGGTCACCGCACTGCGGCTATGAAGGAATAGTACGTGTAGTACCCCAGTGTTGAGAGTAGTTGAGTCCTAAGGTGGGTAGAGTCCAGCTTTGGGATAGTCCCTGGGTATCAGAAGCGTAAGGTGTAGAACCCCTGAGGGTGGACGTTAGAGTGTTGATAGAGTATGCATGTTTATGCATATGTATGTGTGTATGTTGTAAACTTATGTGTTGATAGCTATATAAGAATTGAATGGTCTGTCGAGTATGTTGAGACGATATACTCCTATGTGTAATTGTGATCGAATATGACTATGGTATGCGTATGAATGATTATATGGCTATGTGATGGCGTTGAATTCTGTGTTAATAAATGATTCACGTATGAGGTATATAAACACTTGAGTTATCTACTTGGTTGAGGTGCATGTAGAGTATAGATTCATTGCATAATAGTTATATACTGTATGTGATGAGTATACGATACACGCGTGGCTGAGAGCTGGTATGCTTACACCTGAATATGGATGAATATAGTTTTATATAATTATTTACGTGTATTGGTATTGATATGGTGAATCTTGTGTGCCGATACGCCTGTGGGTGTTGGATGGATATTAAGGGACATTCATGATTGTATGTCTGGGAATACAGGTGCATGTGTTTATGTGTTAATGACTGGTAGCCTTTGAGTAATGTGTGTCATGATATTATATAATTGATTGATCTTTAGGCCGTCTATAGATATGGTGTGTTGTTTGTATCGATTCTTGTGTTCCACTCAGGTATGAGTGGGCATGCCTTAGGTGTATTAAAGTAGTGTATTTGATATATGTATATATGAAAGATGTATACAGTTGCATGTTTGGTTGTAAACGGGTATGCTTACACCAGTGTTAGGATAGATATAGTGATAACTGGGTGTGTTGATGATTGATGTGTAATACTTTATGTATGACGCGCGCGCGCGTGTGTTTAAATGTGTACATGGAGACATAGGTGGTTGTATGTCTCAGGATGGCAGTGCATGTGGGTATGTTTGAAATGTTATACTTGTGTGTATTTGACCTAGTAAAAGCGTTGGTATATGAATGTGCTTTATCTATCTGATCGGGTAGAGTGACCCTATATATCTCTATTCACCCTCAGCTATGTCCTAAGTTAGAAAGTTCGAGGACGAACTTTATTTTAAGGTGGGTAGATTGTAATGCCAGTATGTGTAAACTTCTATTTGCGTGTGCGTATAGTAATGTTATTTTGCGTATAGAATTTCATACATGTAGGGCTATCGGGTGACTATGATAAGCTCGGATATGTAAGTGAATGCATGTAGTTGGATAGATTATTGCTAGCATGCTAATAGTGTTTATTAGCGTGCTTGGTGTATTTTTTTCGTTGGTAAGTGTGTAGAGTAAAACAGTATTTTCATGATAATTGGCGACACTGGAATAATTATTAATGAATGGTGATAGTATTATTGATGTTTGGTTTTTATTTTTGGTGATGTTATTATCATTATCGGTATTAGTATTTTTATGATTGGTGATGTTGATTACTATTGACGTTACTATTATGAAGGCCTTAGTTAATTTTAGGTAGCTAGCGTTGGGCTTGGATTATTGTTAGTTAATGTTGGTTGGGCTTAATAGCGGGCTTGGATTATTAAGAATAGAGGAAGAGAGATTTTTGATAGAATGGCAAACTTGTAGATACCCATTCTTTTCCACCCTTCTTTTATTTTTAATTCTCTTTCATTTCTCCTTCTCCCCAACCCCAACTTCTGCCGACCTCCCCCTTGCTTTGCGCAGGCTTCCAGGCCGAATTGCCATGGCCGAGTTCTCTAGCAATCAAAAACAAAAAGAGAGAAAGGACATCCTTGGTAACTTCTCCCTCTCCCTCTCCTTCTTCTTAACATTCTCTTAGCCCTCTCCCATGTTCCCCAAAACCATCCCCATGCCGAAATCCTCTTGCTGCCGAATTTTGGAAGGGGGGAGTGGAGGAGAAAGTGAGGGGGAAAATGAAGAAAAAGAAGAGGAAGGAGAGGGGAATCAAGGCCCTAACCCATCCCCATCATCTACCCTTCCATCTTCTCCAATTACTCTCAACACCATGGCCAAAACATTCCCCAAAACCCAAATTCAGATCTGGCCGAAATTTACTGGGCTTGTTTTCCCTATTTTTCAATCTCTAGCTGTTGTGGGAGTTTGGGATGAAGAGGAGTTAGGGCTTGGAGTTGAAGAGGGGGAATTCATGGAGGAGTTGGGGGAATTTCGCAATTTGGGTTTTGAAGCTTGATGAAGAAATTGGTGGAGCTCTTATCTGGGCTTTTGGAGCTTGGAATCATGGTGGAGTTCTTCTTGGATGAGGTAGGAGTCCAACCCTACTCATGTGTTTGATTTCATTGCAATTTGAGAATAAAGTTTGCATTTTTAGGGGTTTTGTTGGAATTTCTTGGCATGTTGCATACATGTGGGAGCTAGTTGTTGTGTTGAATTATATGATGCCATGAATTACTATGTTGAATGGCATGTTTCACTAATTTTGTGGATTTGCTTTCATTTTGTTGGAAGCTTTAGACTAATTAAGTTGAATTGTTCTTTAAGCTCAAGATTTCATAAATTAAAATGGATTGCTCTTATTCTTGATATATGTTGACATTGTATGAAATTTTGGGGTGTGGGATGTTGGAACGGAATGTTGGAAAGTTAACATAAAGTTCTTTGCATGAAATTGCTCTCCTTCATGAGATTGATCTCATTTTGGGTTCATTAATTAAATGCAATAGTCCCCATTGTGTTAGGTTGATTAAATGAAATTATTCTCCTTTTGTTACATGGTTCACATGAGATACCTCTTATGTGTCTTATTGATTAATTAAAACAATTAGGTTGTTACATTAACCAAGTCACTAACTAGATGCTATCTTGCTAATAGCCTCATTAGTACATATACATATATATGGCTTATTCACGGGATAACGGAGTAGAATCATTTGCACGTGCACGCCGGCTCATTCAAGGGCAATTTGAGCTTGCGATTGTTGATTCACCAGTTAACGAGTTGGTTGTCACGCTTTCCTTGCGCAGTCAGTGTGATACTTCTATTTTCATTTTCGCGGAATCATCTTCATGTTGAGCACGTTTTACAGTCGCAGTTCTGGGCTTCTCTGCGACTTATGAATGCTTCAGTTTATCTAAAGCCCACCTATTTCTCAGATTTCTCTTATGTTGAATTTGATATTAAGTGTGCAGGTTGTGCGACAGATGAAAAGTTTTATGCATACTCAAAGAAGCATAATCTACGCTCAAAGATAAGGACGAACGTTGCTAAGATCAATGATGAAGCTCAAAGCTCAAATGGAACAAGAAGCACAAGTGAAAGCTCACATGTACTCCATCAGTTGATCAAGCTTCCGAAGACGTGTCCTAGTCTATAGTGAGTGTGTTGTGTCTTTCTTAGGGTAATGTTAAAGCCAATCGTATAGACAAACACACACACACACACACAAATGATTTCAAAAACGTTTTAAAATATCTTTTAAATCATTTTCAAACAGATATTGAGAGCTTTTTCTAGTCGTTTTATATTTCCGTAGTGAAACTCCACTACACCCTGGAGTTAACTACCTGATTAACTAGCTGTGGTTCAGAAGAAACTCCTCTGGGAGTCGACTACCAAAGGTAGGGAGTCGACTACCAGCTGAGAATCAAGTTCTCCTGAAACACACTGGGAGTCGACTACCACTCCTAGGGAGTCGACTACCAGCTGTCGAAGTTTGACGTTTTGACTTGATTTTTGACATATCTTTGATTGATTTTTTCCCATGATTTCTCAAAAGTCAAAGGAATTTGAAATTCAAATCTCAGATTTCTCCTATAAATAGAGGACCATTTTCATTGAGAAATCACAACAACTATTGAAATCAAATTCTCTTGTGCAAAACGCTCTAAAGTTCTCAGCTCTCATTCTCTCTTAGCCAAATCTGTTTTTACTCTATATCTTGCAATTTCTTCTGTTATTATTTTCTGAAGATCATAATTTTATTTGGCTATCTGTTTTTCAAATCCATATTGTTTATTCTCGAATTTTTATTTAAAGGATTTTTGAAAAACATTTGATCTAGATCATAAAGACTTTATTCGTATCTTTGTATGATCTAGAATCTTATTCTATCAAGTCACTACACACGTAATTGTCTATTACTATTGGCTATAGAATTTGAGTGTAAATCCAATCTCCACCAATCTATTGTGGTGAATTGGATATGTATTTTATTTTGTGATTACCCTTTGGTGTAAGGGTGTTGTTGTTGGAAACCCTAAACAAGTCTAGGTGTTGCGGTTGGAAATCCTGGTTAATGCTAGGTTGTTGGAAATCATAACAAGTGAAGTTAGGTGCTTGTATTTACAAGGTAGATAGTGGAAATCTCGTACCGGATTGGTCGGGGACTGGACGTACCCAAGTTGTGGGGAACCAGGATAAAAATCCTTGTGTCTGCGTTTGCTTATCTGTGACTATTTATCTTTGCAAGTCTTTCTTATTTACCTTATAATTATTCTTTGCTTAACATTCTTGTAACTCTTTTATAATATACTGCAAAGATCAATTTTGTATTTATACTTCTGTGCAAATCCTATATATCTTCATTAAGTGTTTAATTATCAGAGCTGTGCTTAATTTCCCTCTGGGAGTCGACTACTGTTCATATGGAGTCGACTGCCAGAAGACTTTTATCTCTGATTTGATTTGAAGATTAATTGAGTTGACTAAGAACCAAGCGTAGATCACTCTACTTGGTTACTTAGGCAACATTAGAAGGTTTTGTTTTGTGTTGATTGGTTAAGAACGAAAAAGTTTTATCTTTATACAACACTATTCAACCCCCCTTCTAGTGTTGTTTGCCATCCACAGGATCCAACACTTGGTATCAAAGCAAGGCTATAAAAGTGTTGGCGTCAACATCTTTCCATTCTGAAGGACTGAATACCATGCGACCACCACTATTCAATGGAACTAACAACGCTAGCTGGAAGATCCGAATGAAGGCTCACCTAGAGTCATTGGATATCGAAGAATGGACAGTTACCAAAGTCCCGTATATCGCACCTACCGAAATTGAATTTGGGAAGTGGTCAGCCGACGACAAGAAGAAAGCAAATCTTAATGCAAAGGCAATGAATGCATTGTTTTGCACCGTAACAGGAAATGAGTTCAATCGAGTCTCCCAATGCGAGACAGCACATCAGATATGGCACACTCTTCAGGTAAGCCACGAAGGAACTGAGAATGTAAAGGAATCCCGCATAAATGTTTTACACTCTAAATTCGAATCTTTTAAAATGGAAGAAGGAGAGAGTATCACCGATGTGAATACTCGTTTTACTAACATTACGAATGAGCTTGCAGGATTAGGAAAGAAACTTTCCGAATATGAGCAGGTAATGAAGATACTAAGATCTCTCCGACCCGAGTGGAAGGGAAAAACAACGGCCATTTGAAAAGCTCATAACGTAAAGGACCTTACCATCGAAGAACTAATGAGAAATCTCATGGCATAAGAGATTGAACTTGAAGAAGATAAGAAGATCGAAGAAAAACCAAAGAAGAAGAATCTCGCGTTTAAAGCCCAAGAAGAAGATTCCGACTATACGGACAAAGAAGACCATATTGCCTTCATCTCAAAGAACTTTAAAGAGTTCATCACAAGTAAGTATGGTAAACGCTCTTTTAGACCTACTAACAGTATTATTTGTTTTGGTTGCAATAAACCAGGGCATGTCAAAAGAGACTGTCCATTGGAAAGAAACAATCGTGATTCCAGAGATCGTGGGAAGAACAGAGACAATAATGAAAAGAGAAACAATGGAAGAAACAAATTTCGACGACCAAAGAAGGAAGCTTACGCAGCCTTCGACCAGAGCGACGATTCCTCGTCCGATGAATCCTCAGCAGAAGATAATGATGAAAGAAGAGAAACAGCACACATGTGCTTCATGGCTTCTACATCCTCTAAGGTAAGTTCGCATCATGATTCATTTAGTGATAATGATTCATCATCAAGCGATGATGAAGACATGTACTATAGGGGAGCATATAAGGAGCTATGCAAAATGCATGAAAAGCTCATAAAAGAACATAGGAGAACACTTAGAAATATTAAAATGGATATTAAAGAAAAGGAAGAAGTCATTAAGGAAAATAGTCTCCTTAAAGAAAAGAATAATTCTCTGCAAAAAGACATTCTATCAGTAAATGAAAAAGTTGAGAATTTGAATAATCTTCTCGTATCTGTCAAAGATAAATACGACGCTACGATGAAAATTATAGAAAATTTCAACAAAGGAAAAGGGAAGCTAGATAGTTTAATAAATAACCAAAAAGCCTCATCTAGCAAAACCGGACTCGGTTATGATTCACATCATACCAAGAAACGGGTTAAGCATACTAGGATGCATCATTCTAACAAAAATTTCTTGAGCATCTGGATACCGAAGAACTTGTCCGATCAACAAAAGAAAAGGTACGCTACAAATTTTGTTCAACAAGTTCACTTAAGCAAAAACTATAAATATATTTTTCATGAAGGAACTAAACCATACTGGGTTTGGCTTCCTAAAGACTAACCCTCTGGACTAAAAAAGCCAAAGAGTACCATAAACTTTTATTTTTTTTCAGGTACTCTAAAGAAATAAAGAGGAGAAAACAAGATCCAACGCTTGATAACTGGATCAGCATCAAAAGTTTTCTTTTACGACTTAATCATTTTTTTTGCAAAAAATATATATGCTTAAATTTGTTTAAATGAGTTAATATTTTTTAATCTCTTTATATGATTATAAATGTTTGCGTTATATTTTTAAAAACATCGCTTGTTCAGAAAACGCACTCAGTCTTGGATCAAAACCCCTCGGGATGAGAAAACGGCTCAACCCAGTAGGGAGTCGACTACCTACATGAGGGAGTCGACTACCAGCGCGTGTGCGGAATTCTGGGTTTGATTTTTTCTAACTTCTATTGGGTTCTATTGAGTTAATGGGTTCATATCCTAAAGACAACTTATACCCAATAAGCTAAACTCTATCCCAACCACTCATTTCTTGATCCATTGGCCCTTATTCTTCACCATCTTTCACCTCTTTTGTTAAAAACCCCAATGTGAAACCCTAGGGTAGCCGACTACCCCAATCTCCCCTTTCTCTTGAAAATTTCTCTTGGTGCTTGGGTTATTTGGAGCTCTCTCAACTCTTGATTTCATCTCTTTCTCAAGCTTACTCAAGGTAAAAACTTTTCTCATCATCTTTACTTCATGTTTTCCTTGCATATCTAGTATTGTAAATTCTTGTTTTTACTTTATCTAGATGCCTCTCAGGGGAATACTTTCTAAGAAGAGGAAAGTTTCAACTGAATCTATATCTGAGAAAGAAACAATCTTGCCCTATCTGTTTAGGAGTACTACCTATGAACACTTTGTCAAAAATCTCTAAGAAACCTATTCTTCATGAGAGATTTGTCAAACTTGATGATGTAGTAAACTATGGCATTGATATCATTCTAGAATTTCAGAACTTGGCTAACCTATTTTCCTCTGAAACACTTATCTCTGCTATCCCAGACTTGTGCACCTATTTTATGCTAATATGGATTACGATCTTGCCAAAAGTCGATTTGTCACCAAAGTACTTGACACAAAACTTGCCATAACCGTTAAATCCCTTGGAGAAGCCCTAGGCATTCCATACACTGGCATGTTACTTGATAAGATAGAGATGACTGATAGTAATATCTTGGAGAGAATGTATTTGTCGGGAAAGTATTTCCAAACTAAACTCCCTTGTAGCGATCTTCGCTATCCGGGAAGAATTCTCGCGAATATACTATCTTACAATATTACCCAAAAATCTGGTAGTCACTCTATACTATCTGAGAAGCAGGCCAAATGTATCTATGCTATGTTAGGGAACATCTGCGTCAATTGGGCCAAAGTCATTATGGACTCTATTCTTGCTTCAGCTTCTTCAGACAGACCTTCATCCACTCTAGCACATGGACATTATCTCACTATCATGTTTATTAGCTATAATGTGCCTTTGGATAATGAAACCATGATTCTAGAACCGGCACACATATTCGATGTCCATGCCCTCAGAAGAATGAACCTACATCATGACCTTGATGAGAACATCCCCGAAGAGAAACTTGCTGCTGAAGGAGGATCGTCATCCTCCAGGAGAGGTAAGAAAATTGGTGTTTCAGATTCTGATGAGGAAGAAGAAGGAGAAGAAGAAAAAGGAAGCGAAGAAGAAGGAGAAGAGGAGGAGCCACCAGC
Source organism: Scilla litardierei (assembly GCA_030789695.1). NCBI lineage: Eukaryota > Viridiplantae > Streptophyta > Magnoliopsida > Asparagales > Asparagaceae > Scilla > Scilla litardierei. The sequence goes on along the minus strand of CM061132.1, from coordinate 132,081,437 downwards.
ATATATCATTGAACATCAATAGATGCTCTTGAAGAAAATTGGGAAGTTAAAGATATCACAAGAGAGAGGTTTTGAAGACCTCAACAAAAAGGTGGACGACCTCAAGGATTTCGTAACAAAGAGAAACAAAATGACGGAGGAGACGCTTGTCATGATCCTTGATGAGATCAAGGAATTGAAGAAGAACGACGGTCATCCTTGATCGTTTAAACAATTTTTTAAAACAATGATTTCAAAACTTATGGTCTGTAATAACTTTATAGTGTGATGCTTGCTACTACTTATTACTATGCCTATGAATGAACTTATCTATTTTTCTAAAACATTGGTTGATCATATGCTAACTTTTTTTTGCAGGAATAGTAATTGAATTCCCCTCCAAAAATTCTTATTATGATTCATATGTTGTTATAATATGTCATTAATTTTTTTTGTTGATGACAAGGGGGAGAAAAATATGAAATGCAAAAATGAATGTTTGAATGTATTGTTTTGCTAACGGCTTCGATGTAGGGGGAGAACCGCATCAAAGCAGGGGGAGTAAGTGTATTTTCATATTTCAACTTACTTCATTTTTCATTTGGGTGTCATCATCAAAAAGGGGGAGAGTGATGGAAATTGAATTCCACCCCAAGTGATTTTGATGATGAGCACACCAAATGAAGCTTAGTGTACTAACTACACTACGATTAAGTGTGCAGGTTGTGCGACAGATGAAAAGCTTTATGCATACTCAAAGAAGCACAATCTACACTCAAAGACAAGGACGAACGTTGCTAAGATCAATGATGAAGCTCAAAGCTCAAATGGAACAAGAAGCACAAGTGAAAGCTCACATGTACTCCATCAGTTGATCAAGCTTCCGAAGACGTGTCCTAGTCTATAGTGAGTGTGTTGTGTCTTTCTTAGGGTAATGTTAAAGCCAATCGTATAGACAAACACACACACACAAATGATTTCAAAAACGTTTTAAAATATCTTTTAAATCATTTTCAAACAGATATTGAGAGCTTTTTCTAGTCGTTTTATATTTCCGTAGTGAAACTCCACTACACCCTGGAGTTAACTACCTGATTGACTAGCTGTGGTTCAGAGGAAACTCCTCTAGGAGTCGACTACCAAAGGTAGGGAGTCGACTACCAGCTGAGAATCAAGTTCTCCTGAAACACACTGGGAGTCGACTACCACTCCTAGGGAGTCGACTACCAGCTGTCGAAGTTTGACGTTTGACTTGATTTTTGACATGTCTTTAATTGATTTTTTCCCATGATTTCCGGGACAAAAGTCAAAGGAATTTGAAATTCAAATTCTCAGATTTCTCCTATAAATAGAGGACCATTTTCATTGAGAAATCACAACAACTATTGAAATCAAATTCTCTTGTGCAAAACGCTCTAAAGTTCTCAGCTCTCATTCTCTCTTAGCCAAATCTGTTTTTACTCTTGATCTTGCAATTTCTTCTGTTATTATTTTCTGGCTATCTGTTTTTCAAATCCATATTGTTTATTCTCGAATTTTTATTTAAAGAATTTTTGAAAAACATTTGATCTAGATCATAAAGACCTTATTCGTATCTTTGTGTGATCTAGAATCTTATTCTATCAAGCCACTACACACGTAATTGTCTATTACTATTGGCTATAGAATTTGGGTGTAAATCCAATCTCCACCAATCTATTGTGGTGAATTGGATATGGATTTTATTTTGTGATTACCCTTTGGTGTAAAGGTGTTGTTGTTGGAAACCCTAGACAAGTCTAGGTGTTGCGGTTGGAAATCTTGGTTAATGCTAGGTTGTTGGAAATCCTAACAAGTGAAGTTAAGTGCTTGTATTTGCCAAGGCAGATAGTGGAAATCTCGTACCGGATTGGTCGGGGACTGGACGTACCCAAGTTGTGGGGAACCAGGATAAAAATCCTTGTGTCTGTGTTGCTTATCTGTAACTGTTTATCTTTGCAAGTCTTTCTTATTTAGCTTATAATTATTCTTTGCATAACATTCTTGTAACTCTCTTATAATATACTGTAAAGATCAATTTTGTATTTATACTTCTGTGCAAATCCTATATATCTTCATTAAGTGTTTAATTATCTGAGCTGTGCTTAATTTCCCTGTGGGAGTCGACTACTGTTCATATGGAGTCGATTACCAGAAGACTTTTATCCCTGATTTGATTTGAAGATTTATTGAGTTGATTAAGAACCAAGCGTAGATCACTCTACTTGATTGCTTAGGCAACATTAGAAGGTTTTGTTTTGTGTTGATTGGTTAAGAACGAAAAAGTTTTATCTTTATACAACACTATTCAACCCCCTTCTAGTGTTGTTTGCCATCCACAGGATCCAACAGAATTTACAGTCGACTGTCCAATGTAACAGTCGACTGTTAATGCTGCAACAGTCGTCTGTCTGTGAGCCAATTTGTTGACTCAACTCTCTGGAAAATCTCAGGGTTTTGACAGTCGTCTGTAGAAGGAATTAAGTCGCATGTTCTGATTAACAGTCGACTGTCTTCTCTTCATCAGTCGTCTGTCTTGTTCTCCAGACGTTTTCCAGAATTCTTCTACTTGCCCTTCTTCGGCCAGTCGCCTGTAGTAGGATTTACAGTCGCCTGTTGGTTCAACAGTCGACTGCCTTACCTCATCAGTTGACTGTCCACGTGGTAAGTTACAGTTATGAATTCTTACCTACCCTATCTGACTGTGCAGCAGTCGACTGTGGTTTCGTCAACAGTCGACTGTCGCGAGCCTAGATTCTATCCGTTGAGATTTTTCTCACGGATTTCAAAGGGGTTTTTGCTGTTTTCGGTTGAGGGCTTTGAGAAACCTATATAAGGAGCCTCTACTGTTCCATTGAAAGGTTACTTAGTCAATCACTCACTCATTCCAGCTTTCATTCTCAAGATCAAAGCTCTCAAGCCCTAAAGCCCTAAGAATTCATATCCTCTATCTCTTGCTCTCCAACCTATAACCAAAGAGATATCTTCTAGGCATTTGGTGCAGTCAAGAGAAAGGGCTTTCCTCTCTTCCAAGAGAGTCTTTCAACACACAACACACTTCTCCTTCAAGTTCTACTTCAAGGCATAGGTGATTGTAAGTGTTGCTTTCATATTTCATAAATTTCGTTATTTGAATTTACTCTCGGGTTGTGAGAGTGGTTTGCTTTCTCCCAGGTTGTGGGAGTCAAGGTCAATTGATTGTATTTTGATTTCACTTGTAGGGTTGCTACAAGTGGGTTTTAAGGAAACCTCAACTTAGGGTTCTAACTTGAGTATCCGTTTGTTAACCGGGTGGAAGGGACGTAGGATTACCGGGAACAAGTCGCGAAGTGACTTGGGTAATCTGAACCCTTGAAACATCCTTGCGTTTGCATTTGTTTTATTTTGGATTTATTTCTATTCCGCACTATTTTGTTGGTTAGGAATTTAAATTGGTGTAACTATCTTTTCAAATTGCATAAACACTATTCAACCTAACTTCTAGTGTTTTCCCATAGCCAGGGTCCTTACAATTGGTATCAGAGCTCAAGGTTATAGCTATGGCATCCAACAACAACAACGTTCCTCCACCGACTTCGTACAACAACCACGATCGTGATCGAGCGTCCACTCTTTTCGATGGTCAATCCACGGTGTGTCCTCCGCGTTTCAATGGCACGAACTTTGGCTATTGGAAATGCTGGATGGAGACGTTTCTATAAAGTGCTTCATTTTGGAGAACTCTCCACAAGGAATACGTTGAACCCACCGAAGAGGATTTCGAAAAATGGACGACTTCTGAAAAATCCGCCGAAGTCAACAACGCAGAGGCAATGAACGCTCTTCATTGTGCGTTGGACCCGAATGAGTTCAACAAGATATGCACATGTAAGAGTGCATATCAAATTTGGAACCATCTCGTCGTTACCCATGAGAGAACGAGCAAGGTAAAACTCTCTAAACTATATGTTGCCATGCAAAACTTCGATATGTTTCATATGCAGGAAAATGAAAGCATAGCATCGATGTACGGACGGTTTACCGACATCACCAATGAACTGGAAGCTCTTGGGCAAACATACACCGAACCAAAAAAAAAGTGAGAAAGATTATAATGGGGATGACCTCCAAATGGGAAAGAAGATCTATCGCCATCGAGGAGGTCAACGACTTGAAGACTTACACAGTTATGAATCTTATCGAGACTCTCATGTCTTATGAAGTAAGACGGGATACCCAATTAAAGATTCGAGCTATGATGAACCCTTCGGAGGCCAAGAAGAAAGCTTTGGCATTCAACGCCAATTCCTCATCCTCCGACGGTGAAGATTCAGAAGATGAGATGGACTTGGGTGAAATGGCCCAAATAGCGAAGAAGTTTCAACGTTTCTTTCACAAAGGTAAATTTCCCTCTAACAAAAGATTTGAGTCTACTAATAATACTTCTTCTCTTTGCTTTAAGTGTAACAAGCCAGGGCACATCAAGAAGGATTGCCCAATGCTACGAAACAAAGAGAAGTGGAATGCTCCAAAGTACCACAAGTCCGACAAGAATAAGAGAGATAAGAAGAAAGGACTCGTCGGTACATTCGATGACTCAAGCGGAGACTCATCAAGCGGTTCCGATGATGAGAAGGGTGAAAGTGCCCACATGTGCTTCATGGCCCGAGAAGATTCACTCTCTGATGAGAGTGATTCCGACATGGATGATACCGAGGTAACTATGGATGAATTACATATTGCTAATGAAGAATTATTTGCTAGGTATCAATCTTTAATGCTTAGATACACTAGTTTAAAGAAATTTAATGTTAGCAATCCATCCATTTCATGCATTATCAACAATGACATCATTGTTGATACTTCAACCCTTGAGAAAGCAAATTTGGCTTCTCAAAATGTCACTTTGAGAAATGAGGTGAATACCCTAAAATCTCAACTAGATCAAACACATCCTAAGGATAATAATGATCTAGTTTTACGACACACACAATTGGGTTTAGAGAATGATTCTCTTAAAACCCAAGTGCACGAGCTCAAGCACGGGTGTCCACCTTGGATACCAATATTTCTTCTCTTAAGGAGAAATATGAGCTCATGTCCTCCTGTATTGTGAGATTTAATAAGGGAAAAGGACAATTGGACGATTTGCTAGCAAACCAATTTTCAGCCATACATCGTATTGGTCTTGGTTTTGTGAAAGCAAATGCATCCAATGCTCGCACCTACTATAGTGGTGTCACTATAGACTTTGTGAGGCCATCCTCCGGTGTATCCATAAGTGGTGTCAAAGACACTATAGGTAGCAAACCTACCAAGAAATTCATCACTTCACAGTCTCTTCCTTTTGGCAAGAAACCCACTAAGGGTGGAAACCAAAAGAGAAGCCATGCTTACATGTACACAAACCTTCATCCACGTAGGAAATCTCCTCCTTCACAAGTGGATACACATGACACTTTCTATGCTCCACACACACGAACACGTACAAATTCACACATGAGAAATACTCATGTACGTGCTCCTATACACCCATATGCACATACACATCATTCTTACATGTATGCACATTCTCCACATGTCATGCATGACCTGTATGTTTTATACAACATGCATGTTTCCAAGCATACATATAATCCTCATATGTCCAATGCATATCCACCACCTCATTTTCATGCTAGAAACCATGTTCCTAAGATGCATGCACCACATAGAAAACTAACCACTACGCATGCAACTAGGAAAAGGACTCCCAAAACATACACCATTTGGGGTCCTAAGAACACTAGCTTAAATGATAGGAATGCATATGTTGATTTCTATTTTCATGATGTTATTAATAATGGTAATTATATTGGGAAGCGGAAGTCCACTTGGACTTGGCTTTCAAATGGCTAATCCCCTTGGACCCAACAAAAATTGGGTACCATGAGCTTATGGTATATTATGTAGGTACCCAAGAGAAAGAAAAAGAGCAATAACGATCAAACTAGCTCTAAAAGGAAAGGATGGATTCTCGACAGTGGTTGCTCCAAACATATGACGTGAGATCCTTCATTACTCTCCGAAGTGATTAGCGTCAAGAGCGGTGCAACGGTCACTTTTGGAGGTAACCAAAAGGGAACCATCATTGGAGTAGGTATAGTTGGAAACCCATCCAAACCTTTAATTACTAATGTATTTCTAGTTAGTGGTTTATGTCACAACCTTATCTCCATTAGTCAACTTTGTGACAATGGTTACAAGGTTAACTTTAAAGAGGGTATGTGTAGAATTGTTGATTCTAATTCAAATGTTTTATTTACTGGTGTTAGGCATAAAAATATTTATTATTTGAGCTTGCCTAAAACCGTAGAACATTGCTTAGTTGCTAATACAAATAAACAACTATTATGGCATCGCCGTTTTGGTCATGTTCATTTCAAGCACTTATATAAGATAGCTAAGCATGATCTAGTGAAAGGGTTTCCAAAAATTGCTTTTAGTAAGAAAAACTTTTGTGATTCTTGTCAAAGAGGTAAACTTAGTAAATCATCTTTTAAGCTTAAAGAAGGCATTACTTCTAAGAGGCCCCTAGAACTACTTCATCTAGATTTGTTTGGGCCAACTAGTACCGCTTCTTTAGGCAATGCTCATTATGGATTAGTTGTCGTTGACGACTTCTCTAGATTTACTTGGGTTTCATTCTTAACTAATAAGAATGAAGTTTTTGAAGAGTTTACCATATTTGCAAAGAAGATTCAGAATCTCTTAGGATCCACCATTATCACTATCCGTAGTGATCATGGAGGAGAATTTGAGAATGAGTCTTTTACAAAGTTTTGTGATGACACCAGGATAACTCACAATTTTTCTTTTCCTCGGGCACCACTACAAAATGGTGTTGTAGAGAGAAAGAATATGACTCTTATTGAGTGTGCTCGTACTATGCTCCATTATAGTCATCTTGGACTACAATTTTGGGCAGAGGCAGTGCACACGACATGTTATGTGATCAATAGGATCCTAGTGAGACCAGAACGAACAAAACTTGTTTTGAGTTATTTTATGACAAAATGCCTCAAATTAAATATTTTTGAGTTTTTGGTTCAAAATGTTTTATCAAGAACACCTTTGGTAATTTAAATAAATTTGAGCCAAGATCCGATGAAGGAATTTTTTGTTAGATATTCCACACGTAGCAAAGCCTACCGGATATACAACAAAACCTCTTCAACGATCGAGGAATCACTACACGTATCATTTTATGAATATTTTGATTTTCCTCATATTATTGATGATAGTGTAGATGCTATATGTGATTCTCTTAGTAATGTCAAGATTAATGATTCAACTATTGAGACTAACACTGCTAATGAGATTGTTAAGATGTTCCAAGTGATGCAGGAATACCCAAAGCTTACCCAACCGTTCGCAACCATCCACATGACCAATTATTGGAGATATTGGTGTGGGTGTTCGAATGAGGTCAAGAATTGAAGAATTCTCTCATTGCACATTTGTCTCAACCATTGAGCCAAAGAACATCCAAGAAGCTTGTGAGGATAGCTCTTGGATAGTGACAATGAAAGAAGAACTCATGCAATTCGAGAGAAATGAAGTTTGGTAGCTCGTTCCTCTTCCTAGTGGTCATCAAGTTATTGGGATCAAATGGATCTTCAAGAACAAGACCGATGAGAGCGAGGTCATCACAAGGAACAAAGCAAGGTTAGTAGCTCAAGGCTACCGACAAGAGGAATGTATCGATTTCGAAGAATCCTTTGCCCCCGTAGCTAGATTAGAAGCTATTAGATTGATTTTATCTTTTGCATCCCATAAGAGTTTCAAACTGTTTCAAATGGATGTTAAAAGTGCATTTTTAAATGGGATTGTAAATGAAGAAGTGTATGTTTCTCAACATCCCGGTTTTATTCATGAAAAATTTCCACACCATGTTTTCAAACTTAAGAAAGCATTGTATGGGTTTAGACAAGCTCCTAGAGCTTGGTATGATCGACTCAAGACGTTTCTTTTGGATTTAGGTTTTAATATGGGAGAAGTTGATTAACACTTTTCATTTAAGATTATGAAAATGACATCCTATTGATTCAAGTTTATGTAGACGATATAATATTTGGTTCTACTATCTTTAATCTTTGTTAAGAATTTTCTAAGTCCATGAAGGATTAATTTGAGATGAGCTACATGGGAGAGCTCAACTATTTCCTTGGATTGCAAATTCGACAAATGAAGGATGTGACTTTCATACATAAAACCAAGTACACAGGGGAGCTTATCAAGCGATTCAGGATGGAATCGTCTTCAAGCAAAAGGACTCCCATGAGTACAACAACCCATCTACACAAGGATGAGAATGGAAAAGATGTAGATGTTCGTCTATATCGAGGTATGATCGGTAGCTTACTCTATTTAACTGCTAGTAGGCCCGATATCATGTTTTTCGTATGCTTGTGTGCTAGATATCAAGCTAGACCTAAAGAGTCACACTTGATTACGGTTAAACGAATTTTTCGTTATCTCAATTATTCTCTAGATTATGGGTTACTTTATCCTAAATCTAGCACATATGAGTTAATCTCATATAGTGATGCCGACTTTACCGGATGCAAATCCGATAGGAAAAGTACTAGTGGTACTTGCCATTTCCTAGGAAATTCCTTAGTCTCTTGGTTTTCCAAGAAACAGAACTCGATATCATTGCCCACGACTGAAGCGGAATATATTGCCGCGGGTCTTGCTTGTGCGCAAGTTCTTTGGATGAGACACACTCTTAGAGACTATGGTGTCAATTGTGATACTTGCCCTATCATGATTGATAACCAAAGTGCTATATGTCTTTCCAAGAATTCGGTACATCACTCCCGTACCAAACACATAGATGTGAGACACCACTTTATCAATGATCATGTAGCTAAGAAGGACATCGTCTTAGAGTATATTGAAACCCAAAAACAAATTACCGACATCTTCACAAAACCTCTTAAAGAAGATTCATTTGTGAGGTTGCATGGAGAATTAGGAATTATAGGTGAATCTGAAATTTAGGAGCTCAATTTACTTGTTATAACACTTTTTGAGCTCATATCATCATGTTGCCTCTCTTCATTTGATATATCATATATTTGTTTTAAGAAAGGAAATTGAGATTTCTTTGATTACATGAGTTTTTCAGATTGTTTTAAGAGATTTATGTTATCAATGATTTATCGTTTGATATTGATTTTATGATGAGTTTTTGTTAGAGTATAGTTCCTAGGGTGAGTTGTGCATATCCTCTGGATTCTACCCTCACTGTGCATTTTTGGACCAGGACAGACGACTGTCTTTCCTTCGACAGTCGACTGCCCTACTCTATGTATTCTGTCTGCAGACTATGTATATTTCGCCCAGGCGACTGATGACAAATTTACAGTCTACTGTCGGATCAACATGCGACTGTATTTTAGTCATCAGGCGCCTGTCTATTTCGTCTGTAGTCTCTGTTCTGTTCATCAAATTTATTGATTCTCAGTCAGTCAACTGAAGATTATAATACAGTTGACTGTCTCTCTGACAGGCGACTATGTGTTACTCAACAGTCGACTGTCTGTCTACCTAAGCTTATTTCTTATCACTTCATCCAGTCGACTGACTATTGTTCATCAGTCGACTGTCTCCTATTGTAGCTGTTCGCTCCTTTGATCTGAGCCGTCGAATCTTTGATCCAACGGCCCAGAAATTTTTGCCCCTTCGTTATATCTTCGAGACACCTAATTTCGACAGCACGTTTTCTCTCTCCTCCGATTGAAACCCTTCATCTTTCCGCTTCAAACTGTCAGTCGATCGTTCCTCCAGTGATTTTCCTTCGTCTCATCTATCGATTGCGTCGTACGGATCTCGCTGTCTCGTCTGTGCCCCTCGACTAGGTTTGATTCTCTCCCGATTGTCTCTTTCGTGCGATTTTTCTTTCAATTCCTGTCGATCTTCCCTCTGTTCGATTGACTGTGCAATGGCTCCCAAGACCAAGAACAAGGGAAAGACCATTACTTCTAAGCGTGCTAGGGTTTCCAAGCCTACAAATGCCAAAAACAAACAACCATATACGGCACGTACCAAGCAAGCTGATTCTCCTTCTCGCTCCTCTTCGCGGGGTTATTCTTCCTCTTCTGGGTCTTTTTCATCTAATGCTGTGCCTCTCGTGAAGCATCAGCGCAAGCCCATTGGTGTTCGCATCAATGAGCCTTCCGCTGAGGCTCCTCCTTCACCCTCGGTGTCAAGTTCCGTAGAAGAAACCCCTGTCAAGTCTCCTGCTGATCCCCTCGTTCCTATATGCCGAGATGATTTGTGCTTGGCAAAATTTCACTCTCTCATAGGGATCAAACTTCTTAGAGAGCGGTTCATTGTTTTTCCCGCTTTCACAACCGAGAGACTATCTGAGATTCTTTCTGCTACATGAGTGGCTGACCTCTTTCGCTTCTCTCAGAGCGAATCTCCTCGGGCTTATCCATTTTTGGTTAAGCTCTTCTATGCTAACCGCATTCGCGGTGAGTATGCTTCCACCGGCGTTATTGATACTGTTGTTCAGGGGACTCCCATTCGCATTGATCCCACTCTGTTAGGGACCATCCTTAGGATTCCCTCCACTGGATCCCTTCCTTCAGACAATTCCATTTCTTATGTTGATGAGCTAGATCAGTCTGTCCTTCGGGACATGTTCCGTGCGATACCCTCTGCTCTATCTTCTGGTGTTAGGTCGTCCATGTTCTCGACTAGGCGTTGGGCTGTTCACCTTGTGGTGAAGTCCAACATCCTGCCTAAGTATGGATCTTCTGACTAGCCATCCCAGGAGATACTGAGGTGTATGTACACGATCTTCTCCGGCATGTTCGTAAACTGGGCCGGTGTCCTCCTCGATAGGATGGACAAGGTCTAGTTTACTTCTTCCTCATCTCGCATTCCTTACGGTGGACTTCTTCCACTTGTCTTTCGTTATTTTGGGATTGACTTATCTCCCTACGAGCCCGTGCCTTTGGGTCCTCTTCTAGATGTCTATGCAAAGTCGAAGTCTTCTTCGGCTCTGCAGTCTGCATCTAAGAAGAGGAAATCCACTTCTGCTCCGTCTTCCTCCCTGGTTCCTCCTGCAGACTAGCCATCTACCTCTACTCCATCCTCTCATGACATTCTCTTTGAGATGGTCTCTGGTCTATATGAGCTGGCTTTCCTGTCATTCCAGCATCAGGGAATGCCCTTCCCTGAGCATCTGAGACGTTTCGTGCCACCCCAGCCTCATCAGCCTCCTCCTCCTATCATCACAGAGCTCATTGTACATCCTGGCGTAGCTGCTACTCAGGGTGTTCCTGCTGCTGCAGCACCTCCAGAGGATACCATCGCTGACCCATAGCATGCTTCTTCCTCTGCTGCTCCTGGAGACTCTCACTCTTAGATTTTGCTTGGAGTTTTTGGAGTGGTATTTGTATGATGGATATTTTTGCGATGATGACGTATGATTATCTTGATGTATTTTTGACATTTTTGATGAACATGGTGATGTTCATATATGTCTTTGTACTCATGTGATCGTCTTTCATATATATATATATACACACACACACACACACACACATACATACATACATATATACATGATAATTCAGTTTATTTGTTTGTTTCACACATTGTGTAATTACTTATCATATCTATGTGAATTATGTGAAATTGTCTCCATATATGCTATATTGTTCATGTGATGTGATTTGAGACAATATGCTTTTCTTAGTGTATCTCAAATGTTGATATTGGACTTCCATTCCTATATTCACATAAGTTTATGATGTGGTTTTATGAGTTTCAGTTATCTTTATCTTTAAACTATCTGATTATTGATAGTTTTTATTTAGCACGATTGTTGTTGATATTTTTACTCCCACCTTTTGGATAATGCCATAGGGGAAGAGAAATAAACATATAGATTCATAAGGAATGTGCTAAGTATATATTAATATCACTTGAATCTAAGATTGAAGTTGCCTTAGATTCAGGGGGAGTAAGATACAATGAATAGGGATTTTAAATCCTAGATTTCATGATTTCATTTCATTCATGCATATCTTACTCATTTGCTTCAATTGATATATAGATGCCCTAATATTTGTTGTCTAACTTGATTGGCATCTATGTAGGGGGAGTAAGTATTCGATAAGCACACTTATTTATCTTTTTGTTTATGTTTGTTTGTCATCATCAAAAAGGGAGAGAATGCTGAGTATTGGACTTCTCCTTACTTGGTGTTAATGATGAGCAAACATAAATACTTGTGACTAATCCCCTATGGCCTAAGCTTATTATGAAGATCTACTTGCAATGGATGTCACTCAAAGATCATTGAAGGCAAATGAAATGGATTGGATGATCATAGATGGTGATTGAAGCTCCTAAAAGACTTCAAGCTCATGCATTGGATAGAAGAGAGAGTTCGTCAAATGTAACTTTCTTATATCTCTTCTAGTATGTAGCTTAGAAGTAGAACATTGTTGGAGCACACACATCTTCATTTGAGTCTTAGGATTTCATTAGATCAAGTTTCCTTAGACTCCAATTCATTTCTATCTTGACTGTGCATGTAGTGTTTATAACAATCGACTGCTGCACGTTTTACATTCACATGTATCAAAAACAGTCGACTGTGTGTTGTTCTACAGTCGCCTGTTATGCACAAACTTTTACAGTCTAGTTCTGGGCTTCTCTGCTTTAACTCTCACAGGCGACTTATGAATGATTCACAGGCGCCTGTCCAAGTGACAGTCGACCGTGTTTTGTTAATCAGTCGCCTGTCTATCTAAAGCCCACAGTCTATTTCTCAGATTTCTCTGGCCAGTCGACTTATATTGAATTTACAGTCGACTGTCCAATGGAACAGTCGACTGTCACTGCTGCAACAGTCGTCTGTCTGTGAGCTAATTTGTTGACTCAACTCTCTGGAAAATCTTAGGGTTTTGACAGTTGTCTGTAGAAGAAATTACAGTTGCCTGTTCTGATTAACAGTCGACTGTTTTCTCTTCATCAGTCGTCTGTCATGTTCTACCAGGCATTTTCCAGAATTCTTCTACTTACCCTTCTTCGGCCAGTCGCCTGTAGTAGGATTTACAGTCGCCTGTTGGTTCAACAGTCAACTGTATGTGCCTCATCAGTTGACTGTCCACGTGGTAAGTTACCGTTATGAATTCTTACCTACCCTATCTGACTGTGCAGCAGTCGACTGTGGTTTCGTCAACAGTCGACTGTTGCGAGCCCAGATTCTATCCGTTAAGATTTTTCTCACGGATTTCAAAGGGGTTTTTGCTGTTTTCGGTTGAGGGCTTTGAGAAACCTATATAAGGAGCCTCTACTGTTCCATTGAGAGGTTACTTAGTCAATCACTCACTCATTCCAGCTTTCATTCTCAAGATCAAAGCTCTCAAGCCCTAAAGCCCTAAGAATTCATATCCTCTATCTCTTGCTCTCCAACCTAGAACCAAAGAGATATCTTCTAGGCATTTGGTGCAGTCAAGAGAAAAGGCTTTCCTCTCTTCCAAGAGAGTCTTTCAACACACAACACACTTCTCCTTCAAGTTCTACTTCAAGGCATAGGTGATTGTAAGTGTTGCTTTCATATTTCATAACTTTCGTTATTTGAATTTACTCTCGGGTTGTGAGAGTGGTTTGCTTGCTCCCAAGTTGTGGGAGTCAAGGTCAATCGATTGTATTTCGATTTCACTTGTAGGGTTGCTACAAGTGGATTTTAAGGAAACCTCAAGTTAGGGTTCTAACTTGAGTATCCGGTTGTTAACCGGGTGGAAGGGACGTAGGATTACCGGGAACAAGTTGGGAAGTGACTTGGGTAATTCAAACCCTTGTAACATCCTTGCGTTTGCATTTGTTTCATTTTGGGTTTATTTCTATTCCGCACTATTTTGTTGGTTAGGAATTTAAATTGGTGTAACTATCTTTTTAAATTGCATAAACACTATTCAACCCCCCTTCTAGTGTTTTCCCCATAGCCAGGGTCCTTACACTTCAGATTTTTCCGACATTGATTTGGAGGATATTCCACTCTCGCCATACTTTCATGGTTCGGAGTGGGAGAACCCTCATTTACATATGAAAAAGTTTGAAGAGTGGATGTATTCTTTTCTTGGTGGGAATATTTGTGATGATTGCATATATTTTAGATTCTTCCCCTATTCCTTGCAAGATAATGCTAGATTGTGGTTTGATTCATTCTCTCTCGACTCACATTTTACTTGGTTGTCATTTCAGGCTGAATTTCTCCGAGTGTTTTTGCCTATTTTCTTGGAGCAGGTACAGGGGCAGCAGGCCATGGAGCAGCATATAGCGAGCTTTACCCAAGTTGATGGAGAGGCCTACCATCAGGCTTGACAGAGGTTCAGTGATTTGATGTTGGCGTGCCCACATCATTGTTTCCATGAGGATCATCTCCTGCAGATATTTTACACAGGGTTATCACCATCTGTGCGAGATTTCGTGCAGATGAGCTGCGGTGGAGAATTCTTTGATTATTCGATCGAGGATTCATGGTGTTACCTGAGGGACCTTGCAGAGTATGAGGACGCAGTCTAGCAGGTTCCAGAGCAGCCTGACGAGTCAGCTGTGGGCTCATTCCAATGTGACCCTATGGAAGAACAAGAGGAACATGATGATGGGGTAGATTGGAGCCAAGTAGAGGAATCTGAATGTCCATATCTTGAGGATCCAGATGAGATGGATGATGGGGTCCGTGTCGATCATGTTGATGACATGATGCATTTTTATGTTAGTGGTGATGTTATGGTGGATGCATGTGAAGGCACGAGCGATATAGATGATATTGGAGAGCTTGAGTTTTGTTTCCCGTCTACTACATCCGCCCATTTTGAGGTGTACGAGTGCATGAGACGGACTACTGAGATGGCTTACTTTGATGATGATGAGGATGATATGTGCGAGGGAGCAAGCTTACAGACCACGACGGAGCCCGAGCCAGACCATCCTCCTACTTCAGTGCAGCATTTTTTATACCCTTCACCTCGGGATGTTCACCTGGCCATCATTCAGGGCGATTTTCAGGATACACTTCATAGTCTGGGGAGGTCTGCAGAGCCTACACTTTCTGATAGCGAGGATGATTGCGAGATGGTCTAATTGAGCCTGAGCCGTCGTCTCCTCCAGATTCTCTTCTACAGCCGCTGTAACGACCCGAATTCCCGGGCCCGTTACTTTTTGGTAATTGCGCAGGTCCTGCAGTTAACCAGTGAAAACAAAATAGCCACGATGCAGAGATGTACAAAAATACCCAAATAGTGTCCATTTATTACATCCATATTGTACGAAAATGTTTCAACAGACGTACATGAAGAAAAGAAAATACAACTGAAAACAACTCTGAAAGCTACGGACTCACGGTCAAATTCTGGCGCTATTAACTCTAGAGCATCTGCCTTTATATGTACGTCGTCTGCGGTGCCACAGAGATGAAACCGTAGGTAAGTCACAACAATTCTAGCAATAGAAACAAAGTAGTGCAAAAGTATGGAACAGACTATAGTAAACAAAAGATGGTCAGATAGGTACAAAAGTAAAGTATGAGCTGACAGATAAGTAAAGTACTTGTAACTGTTCAGGTGTAGTAAGTGAAGTGCATGTGATGCATAAAGTAAAGGTGATTGAACTAGAGAAATAACTGTGGCATGGCATATGGTAGCAACAATATTTCGAACACAGACAATGTGATGACGATAGTTAGACATCCATATGGTTGTAGCAACACTTAGGGAGGTGAGCGTCGTTTGGCTATCTAATAGTGTAGGCGGGCCTAATAATAAGAAGTCTAATTTAACTCCCAAATCAGCCAGTCAGTCAGGGCTTGAAGGCACAGGTCACTTCAAAGACCGCAGGAACAAGTCCATTGGTTGACCAACCCCCTTCCCATTCCTTCCTAGACACTGATTCAGTCGTAATTCAAGACCGCTCATTATTAAACCGTTCTATCACGTTCGAGTAGTCTCGACTTAGTCCGTAGAATAGTAGTAGTCGTGACTGAAGCAATGGTATCAATCAATTATCAATTAGTGCAACATCAATCAAACTAGTGCATCAGTCTTAAATGCGGCAAGGGCCCAATAGTGTGCTCCGTAAATGTGCTCCGTAAATGTGCATCAGCCTTGGCTCGAGTGTACGATATGCAACCAGAAGTGCACCCATCCCACGGAGCAACTCGTGGAATATCTACCTACCATTCCTGCAGGGCGATGGTACAGCTTAACTAATAAGGGTGGACCCGGTCACTCCCGCACACTTCGTAGCTCAAGACTACCCTGTATCCCGTGTATTATCATAGTCCAATGTTCATATCGGTGTTCGTATCAATATGGCCTCATGGGCCCTGTATCAATCAGCTAGTGCAACAGTCTTAGCTCGAGTGTACGATATGCAACCAGAAGTGCACCCATCCCACGTAGCAACTCGTGGAATATCTACCTACCATCCCCTACAGGGTGATGGTACAGCTTAACTAATAAGGGTGGACCCAGTCACTCCCGCACACTACGTAGCTCAAGACTACCCCATAACCCATGTTGTATCACATTTCACATTTATATTAGTATCCGTGTCTGTATCCATATCCGTATCCGTATGGCCACATAGGCCCATCATTTCATACATCCAACAATGTGCACAACAATACTTTCGTCAATGAGTACAACAAATCACATATATGGTATTTACTTGCTGAAAAGTCAAGGCAGAAGCCTCAACAGAGAATATCAGTCCTGAGCAATGCTTTGAAGTCCAACAACTATGATATCCAATTCCATAAAAGTGCACTATTTCAATTTAATCCTGAGCAATGCTTTGAAGTCCAACAACTATGATTTTTAATTCCATAAAAGTGCACTATCTCAATTTAGTCCGAGCAATACTTTGAAGTCCAACAACTATGTTATCTAATTCCATAAAAGTGCACTATATCAATTCAGTCCTTTGATCGTTCCACTATTGATTACTTCTCTAGTTAATTAGGTCTCTAATCATTGGTTCAAGTCAAAAGCTTTTCTGAGACTAGTGTCATGTCCTAAGTTCGTACAAGTACACTGGCTTAATTTCTGAAGTTAGAATTAAAGTGACTTACATAATCAAGATCGTCGTAGTGAGTTGGGACTAGATCTAGGGCTCCCAAAGAAGCTGGTGCACGAGAATTGGTACCTGTAAACATAAGAAATGGCCGGTTAAAGAGTACACTATTTTCTATCTAGTTTTCTTAACATGCTAATATTCTAAATTATGTTCAATAATTTATTTAAAAATATATACTTGTCAGAAATTTTCATGTGATATGTCAAAATGTTCGTCTTAACTAGTATATTTATAGACAATTGTATTACTCCCAACGAAACCAGTGTGGGGAGGGGGAATCCGCAAGAGTTGTTAGGTATACCATAGCTTTCGGAACCTCCTTAGACCAGTATCTATTGTTTATGTAACGAGTTTGTCTTGATGAAAACAGGCCGTCCCTCTCCTCCTGAGGCAGAGTATCATGTCACACCTAGCGCCATTATTCAGGGAAGTTTCCGCCATATAATGCCTTGCATTTCTGAATCCCAATTTGCACTTTCGCACATTTTTGATTCAGATTGTCGTCGTTTACATTTAAATGCTTTTTCTGACGATTCATTTTGGAATGCTTTTGTTGCAGGACATGAAGACATGGCTTGGATTGATGCAGCTCATCTCCCACATGACACATATTATCCAAAGGAGACGCTGGGAGTTGCATTGATGGAATCTAAGGAGGCCGGTGGAGGCCTAGCTCCAAAGCAGCTGGCGGAGGAGCGTAAGGAGCTGATGGATTCACTACCTCCATCGTTATACATCCGAGATCCGCCCTTCGATCACGATTCTTTCTATCCATTAGTGTAAATAAATAAAATTAGTGTGTTAAGTTTTATATGCTTTAGTAGCATGCTTTTTCTTATCTTTTTTATATATGCTTTTGTCTAGGACCTTCTGTGAGATCTAACACTCTCCTAACATTGAGGACAATGTTTATTTTAAGTTGGGGGGAGAGTGTAAGAATCTTTAGGATGGTTAGGATTTTGATTTTAGCTTAATTTTTTTGAGTTACCTCCATTTTGCCATCACCCATTGCTCTTTATTGCATATCATATTTTTCCTCCTCGTCCCAACGCCGCTAGCTTTATGCATAGTCCCTACATGCTTAATGCCATGCAATTTTTTTCGGATTATTATTTTTGGTATCAACTTCTTAGATGTTTGATTGGCACGTTTTAATTTCTTTTCCATTTTGGAGTCAAATGTTAATATGCCATGTATGAAACTATTTTATATGTTGTGCTACTCTCTTTGAAATAATTTGGGAATAGTTTGGTGTAAGTGATTGCATGAATTGGGATGAATGGCTTAGTTTTTGATTGGAAAGGGTGTGGCCAATGGTGCTTGTTTTGTTTTCCTCCTAAGGAATGGGTGGATGAGTTGATAATTCATGTTTAGACTGAGAAAGAGAGTTAATATAAGTGAATGGTTTTGCTAATCAAATTGAGTAGCCAGTGCCCCACGAAACATTGGGGATGATGCCAAAGATGAGATTTAGGGGATCATTCCATCACTTTACATATATAGCATTATCGCGTGTATGCAAATGTGGCGGTGTTTGCATTTCATAGCATGATTGCGTGAATGCAAAACATAAAAATAAAACATACAAAAAAGAGAGAAAACGAAAAGAAAAAGAAAAAAATGAATGAATAAATGAAAGAATAAGCAACATGAGCAATGCAATCTCATCTCCCATAACTTGGAAGGAATTTCTTTTGTTTTGGCCGCTTCCTTGACTTTTGGAAACTTTGCCATTTGTGATATTTCCCAAAGAACCTGATACTGTGCTTATTACCCTACTTTTCTTGGAATTGGATTGAGGAGGACATCATTTGTTTTTACTTTCATACATTGTGCATATTAGCTTTGAAATCACTTGGAAATAACATTTGGATTATGCCATGATGATATCATGAGTTTGGTGCATGTTTTCCATTTAATCCAAATTTATCGCATATTTTGCTAGGGACTAGCAAAAAGCTAGTTGGGGTGTGTGATTCGTGATATAAATTGCATATCCCCCCATTTCTAGGCATTTTATGTATATATCATGATTATATTGGCTTTGATATGTGAGTATTTGTGATATCGTGAATTATTAAAGCCTATTCCTATTTTATACATAAAATATGTTTTTATGGACTAATCTTGCTTCCCTTATTTTTCAGGTACTCCTGGAAATTTTCTGGCTGGAATTTTTCCAGAATTTTTTGGAGCTTGGAGCTATTTTTCGGGATTTATTAGAGCTTAGAAAGCTATTCTGGGAATTTTAAAAAAAGAAAACAAAAAACCAGAAAATTAATTTTCTGCGGGCCGGCCCACATGTGCCGCTGTTGATTTAAAAAAAGTGCAAATCGCTTCGCGGGCCGGCCCGTCTGGCCGGCCCGCTTCCGCAATACGCCCAACAGGGGGCACGCGCAAGGCGCGTGCCCCTGCTGTATTTTGCGGGCGCCCTGCCCTGAAAGCGGGCGTGTACAGCGCTCAACCCGCTTGCTTTTGAAGGGGGATTTGTGCGTTTTTAGTGGGGTTCGGGCATGTTTTCGACCCAGTTCGCCCTCTTGCAGACCCAATTAGCTGAGAGCACGTTTTTATTGGTTTTGTTGGCTGTTTTTAGCCCTAACCTTTCTTTCTTGCTGAAATTTGGTGGGTTTGGAGGCCATGAGGATGTTGGAGGCTTGGAGGATGAGTAAGTAGGTGGAATGAAGGCTTCATCTTAGGGAGATCTTGGGTGATCTCTTTCTTTCCCCTTTTGTATTTTGGCATCACTCTTTTGTAATGAACTTGAGATAATTTTTGTATAAAAATTTCATCTTTTTCATGATGATTGAGTAGTGTTGATTTGCTTGGGTTGTGATTCATGAATGTTGGATGTTAATTTTAGTTCTATTTTCCTCTTGCCTATTTTCATGTTGATGTTGGATGTATCATTAGGGCTAATTTTATTGGTTAAGACCCAAGTGGACACACTTTGAGAAAAGTCCATGATCCTATTTTGATTAGTGCCATGATGATGCATCCATCCTTTTAGCAAATTATTGTGTTCTTGAATACTAAACTTACCGATTGAGCTTGCCACAGCCAAAGGCCCAATTGAGTTATATGTGGGCAATTTGAGCTTGATTAACACCAACATTAGTGAACCTACAACCCATGCTCCTCGCCTAGCTATCCAAAATCCTCATTTGGTTCTCTAACCCTACCCACTTAGGATAGGATTGCTGATTCACCACACTTTTTCTTACTTCCATCCACTTAGCGAGTTGGTTGTATCACGCTTTATTTTTCCTTACCGATCAAACTTGCGAGTGTAGAACGACTTGTCCATGTGATCTGACCCGGTACTCACCGGTTATAAATTTTATATTGCATTGATGCTCCTACACTTGGGAGCGGAAGGCGTGCTTCCCTTGCGCGTTTTCCGGTTCAATCACATTGCACAAGTCAGTGGAGGATATATTAAGGGTTATAACACCAAACATATATCACTGAAATTTTTCCATACTCAGGAACTCCAAGTAAGTCAATACGTTGATGTTAAACAAATTCGTGCCTCAAATAATCTTGCAGATCTATTTAACAAATCTTTGCCAACATCAATATTTGAGAAACTAGTTTATGGCATTGGCATGTAGCGAGCCAGTAAGATGCAAGATTGAATTTTCCAGAAGTGGTAATTTTATTTATTTTAAAGGGAATGGTTATGGTGTTCTTTTTTCCTTTTGTTTAGTTTTTGTCCCACTGGGTTTTTTCACTTAAGGGTTTTAATAAGTCAGTACTAGAATATCCAAAATTTGACCATATGCATGGTGTTTCGTCTAAGGGGGAGTGTTATGAAATAATGAACATTCACACCATTTGATATTGGTTATGTGAAGAGCATTGCATAGAGACATTCATACTTCTATGTCACAAGTGAATGGACTGCACAACATTTCTACATTCATGCATTTGATGATATGAATAGGAATTGGTAGAGAAACTAATACTAGTAGACATTAAACCATTGTTTAATAAAGATGTTACAAGAAGTTGAAGAGATTTGTACTACACACACTTCAGGTTATAGTCTAAATAGAGAATTTCTACATCATTTGTACACATTTCAATATTGTTCTCTACATTAATAATATTCTCTTTACACTTCTTCTAGCTATTCATGTACTTATTAGTTTTCTTATTATAATTGTTATTCGTTCTTCGTTCTTCGTTCTTCGTTATTCCACAACAATTAAAATATTATGTGTTTCAGAATAAATCCACACAACAGAGTTGTATGTATGTTGTTAGGTGGTCCTTTGGTTGGAGTAGCTGGGGTGCGCAGCTGATAGGCAATTGGATGAGATGATCCCAAGGTGTCTGGACATTGATCCGAGCGGTTGGGTCAGATCTGAGCTATCTCCAGGGCATTCCAATCAGGTCTGAGTTGTATCTATTGAGCCCGAGCTATCTCAGGGATGCCTTCATCTTCTTACAACATGAGGGGTAGTTAGGGGATCAGATTTGGTGTCTGACCCAATCCCCTCCGATGTTTAAATCAGTACGTGAATCAAATGAGGCTTGAGGTAATCCATGGATGATCTATAAGGATACCCACAAATAGCTTACATGCCGAGCTATAGAAGGAATGTAAAAAAGAGATGCTAGGTCGGAGGAAGCCAGATTATGTTTATAGAATATCTGACCCTTGTTGGAGATCATTGTGGCTCTTCGCTTGTTGGAGATTATTGTGGCTCTCCGCCTGTGGAGTTGGAGTTGTAATCATTTGGCATGTGCTTGGAATTTCGACCCCCTCCCCTCATCACCACCAAATACTTCTTATAGGTGGGCCGTTGCATGGTAACGTCTGGGCTAATAATGTTTCTTTACTGCAGGCATTGATGATGGGGGTATTGAGGAGGAGGCATTGATTGGAGTAACAATCAGCATTGATGAAGAAAACAGTCGCCATGAATGAAAGGTATAGTTGTAGAATCAATGGCCATGAAAATAGGCCATAATTGTTGTAACAATGGCCCCAGTCTCCCGAGCTCAACTGCTGCAAAGGTTGAGGTCGGGGGGTGATGTGGCATGCATGAGATAGAAGTGACTCTGATCATATAGTTAGGTCGGCTCGTGAGGAGAGTGACCCATTAAGCTATAGTCGAGGCAGAGCCAGGTCGACCTCGAGGGGAGTGCCCACCCGACCTATAGCCAAATCAGAGCTAGGTCGGCATGTGAGGAGAGTGCCAACCTAACCTATAGCTGAATCAGAGCTAGGTCGACCCGCGAGGGGAGTGACAACCTGACCTATAGCCGAATCAGAGCTAGGTCGGCCCGCGAGAGGAGTGCTCACCCGACCTACAGTCGAATCAGAGCAAGGTCGGCCTATGAGGAGAGTACCCACCCGACCTACAGCCGAATCAGAGCTAGGTCTGCCTGCGAGGGAAGTGCCCACCTGACTTATAGCTGAATCAGAACTAGGTCAATCGGTAAGTGGAGTGCCCCCTTATGGTGAACACAGAGCTAGATCAACCTTTGAGGGGCGTGGTCCCCTGCTTTACGGTGGATGCATAGCTAAATCGGCTAGTGAGGGGAGTGGCCCCTCGTCTTATAGCCAAATAGCTCATGAGGTCTTCTGAGCTGATCTGTGAGCCTGCCACTTTGATAAAAATAAAGTGGAAAAAAGATAGATCAAATGACCTCTCAAGGTACATTTGTCAAATATATGTCAGCTCGGTAAAGATATGTCAGCTCGGCAAGAAACATAAACCGAAATAAACACAAGGGCTTGCACAGTTATCTTGTTTTACCTATATATCTCATCCGAGATGTTGGACGAGCTCAGATGACAGAGGCAATACAAGTCGTCACGTGTATGTCATCCGACGTAGGTCGTCACTGGAAGCAGCATGACATTTGCTGCCCCTTCGGGAGTAGGCCTTTCAGGCATTAGATTAATGGAACGAGTTATTGTCTGTGTGGTTATTGATGTAGGTGTTGACTCATTTCCCACAGATGTTACCAAATTGGATGCACTTAATTATATGACAAGAGTCACTTCTCTCTCATGCATGCCACATCACCCGACCTCAACCTTTGCATTGGTTGAGTTCAGGAGATGTGGGCCATTGTTACAACAATTATGGTCTGCCTTTATGGCTATTAATCTAACAATCATGACTTGAATTCATGGTGATTGTTTTCTTCATCAATGATGATCGTTACTCCAATCAAGGCATCCTTATCAATGTCGAAAATAAAGCATCATTATTGGCATGGACGCTGCGATGCAATGACCTACCTATAAGAACTATTGGAGGCAACGAGAAAATGGGACGAATTCTCTGAGCACCAACACTCTGGTATTCCTACACTTCACATCTGATCCACCTACTTCATATCTCCTCTATAGCTCAGCCAGAAAACTAGCGGACGACCTCCCAACAGGTCGGACATAGTTCCACCGAGCCTCTTTGAGTCATCCACTGACTTAAGCATCTGATGGTATTAGGTCGGACCACGATCCGACCCCCTGACGAGCTTCCTATGTTGCATATATCGTGAAGTTAACTTGGATCCGACTTCCTTAGCTCGCATTAAGGTCCAGTCACCTCGGGATCAACTCGTCCAATCGCCCATCAGCAACGCATCCCAGCTAATGCCCCGGAGGTCTCAACAACAAAAACACTAAATTTTGACATGAGGATTTAGTCCGAAACACTATGAAACAAAGAAAACTATTTTATTACATCCACAAAAAAACCAATTTAAAGATTAAAAACTGAGATATGTTGTGAAGATGGCGGCTACGGAACCTGTGGGCGAAAAAGATAGCCCTAAGTGGGCTTCACATGGGCCTATAAAAACCCATTCATAAGACTTCCAATTATCCATCCATCATTGTAAGCTTGATATATGAATGCTTCAGGATTCATAGAGATTATCTGATTATAAGGATTTGGATACTTCTGGATCCTAAGTTAAGAGGTCTTGACTCGTTAAAACCTTTGGATATGGAAAACACAATGGGAAATAACCAATAGCTAAGAAAAAAGAGTACAAGTCTCCTAAACTTTTCCTGATCGGTAGATATCACTAGGGATGGATACTTCTGGATTCAGAGTTAATGTGGTTGCCTCGAAAAACCTAGGAAAAACTAATAGCTAAGGAAAAAGAGTACAACTCAACATTTAACTCCCACTGTTGTGTACAAGCTTCAGGTTTGTAAGCATGTCAAGCCCCATTCACACATATACCTTATACGACGTCCCATAGCGGGGAAAAAGGAAGGATGGAGCCTGACAAGCCGCGGTATTACACCAAGCGTGTAAGGTAATCATACAATAAGCAGGCCACTGCGAATGCTGGGATCATACATCACAGATATATAAAAGAAAGAAGCAACACACATAGCCATCACAAAAGTACATATCCACAAAACCACATAACCAAAGGGCGTACCACACACCAGAGTCAAGTACAAGTGAACTGTCTTTAGTACATACATGAGAAGTGCTGCAAGTCACCAACATATAACACAGCTACAAAAGGCAACTCACTCACCACTCAACCCAACTCACACTACAAGACACATCCCAAAAGAGTGGTATTCCCAAACCCAAACCCACATCTAAGGAATCTCATGTGGGAGTGCTCTGGTGACCTCTGCTCAAAACCTGAAAAGTAAAATGAGCACGTCAAACGTGCCCAGTAGGAAACTAACTAGGGCAGGGGAAAAATCATTTAAGGTTATGAGTATAACGACAATAGGAGTACAAGCAATCAAGGTAAAAAGTACAACACACGAGTGTGCAACAACAACACATATATGATTCATTAGTTAGTTGATGTTGGTGATATTTTTGGAATCCTGGGTATCACCTAAGGATAAGGGCCTGGACCTCATCCCAAATTTGAGGTGAATATAGCACACGACGCAGTGGACACGGGCACTGTACGACGGGCCTCTCAGCTCCCCCGTCCCTGGCAGGAGTGAGGCTCTCCACATAATAGCACAACATCCGTATGTCCCCTCCACTCCCGGTAAAGGCGAGTGGGTGTAAATATCACATATCACATACCATTTCCCTAACTTCTCGGTCCAGCCCCTTATAATTAAGTTATACCCAAACTGCCCCTGTTCCCATACCAGGATGCTCACCTGCCTTAAAGCAGATCGAGACATCCCAGTCAACATGTCAAGTGTCATAATCTTCAATAATCATGTGCAAATTCAAAATGAATTACATGGCACAACATTTCCATAGCCATTTCCAAGTTGCTTCAATTGCACATTCATTTGGCCATTTCGACGAACATATGGCGGTCGCCATGTAAATGTAAAGTACCACACCATCAATTTTGGTAACAATCACATAATTAAATTTATCAAAATGTATCAACAAGATTCAAGCATGTTAAAATAGAAAACTTAACAACATTACCAATTCAACATCACCCAAAATAGTGCAATTTGCTGCAATTTGCAGGTGCAGCTTAAAAGAACAGCATATTTCACCATTTTATCATATGAATTTGTCAAAACTTACTGAATAAAATTTGGAGATATACTAGTCATAAGTTCACCCATAAAATTTCTGGCAGAAATATGAAGTATTGGATTTATAGTGAATTATTTAGTCAAGTGTGTCAAAACTGTTCTGCAGACAGATTTCTGGACCTGTCTTCAAAGAAAATTTTAAGCATTTTGGAGCCAGAATTACAACATATAAGCACCTAATGAACTTTTAGAAAAATTTCTTAAGTTTCCAACAAGACCAAAAATAGGTAATAGTGCTTATTTTACAGAAATGTGTACATCTTGACAGAATTTCAGACATCTTGCAAACAATGAATTTTTACTCCTACTTATTGAATTCAACATATGACAAATTTTATCTGAATTTGGGGTAGGACTTCAAGATCTACAGCCATATTTTTTTTCAGAAGGTGATTCCAACTACAGAAATAAAAATTGATGTGTAAACATACCAACAGAATTCTGTTTTTCAGGAGAGGCTGATTTGCTAGGGAATACAAGGGAAAGATTGAATCTTTTGAGCAAATACCAACATGATACATGAAATTCAGATCATAAAAAACATAAATAACATCTAACATTCTCATATCCCTAAATAAAAATTCCCAAGCCATGGTTAGAATCCTACCTGAATAAATCTCCTTCTCCTTTCTCTCTTCTCTTTCTCCTTTCTTTCTCCTTGAAAAGCTAAAGTTTTCTTGAACTTTTAGGAAGAAAAATTAGGGTTTTGGGAGCCTTGATAAACTAAAAAGGGGAGAGGGTGGGTTCGGCCAACCTAGGGGAGAAAAGGGATAAGGATAGAAATAGGAAGAAAAGGGAAGAAAGTGAAAGAATGGAGTAGAATCCTCCATGAAAATATCTAGTACTAGATTCTTCTTAGGATAACCATGCACACTCCAAAATGACTATAATACCCTTCCAAAATTACCCCTCAAGTTTCAAGTATTTACAAGTTTGCCATTACTTTATGCACACCCGACTTCAGGATGTACGCACAGCAGTTTTAGGCCAAAAGACCGTTTTGCCCCTGGTCTTTCTAAAAATTTACGGGTGTGCCACTAAACGCATCCCTTTTCACACTAGCCCCTCTCACCCTAACCCACTCTTTCAAAATTTTACAAGTTTGACATTTCTTTACACACCCACTTTTACTCTACACACACACACTTCTACCTGTGTAGTCAAATGACCAAAATGCCCCTACACTTTTCACAAATTTACATGACTGCCATGAGCCACATTCACGCCATAACACCTCTCATCAACTCATTATACCCCCTCTACCCGTGCGTAGAGAGCTACCGTATCGGTCGCCGTATAGGACTAAACAGGCCATGACAACCTACCCTCCTTAAACTAAAGTTCGTCCTCGAACTTCCGAAGTCCAAGGGTTCTATTCTAAGAATAAAATACTTCTAATTCTCAGAGCCCTTCTATACATATTACCTTACACCCCTGTCTCCGCATAATTTTTTTTTGCACTCAACATTAACAAAAGATATTGACACAGGGATAAGAAACTTACATAAACAGGTGAGGGTATTTGTCTCTCATCTCGTCCTCGCGTTCCCATGTGGACTCTCCAGGGGACTCTTGTTGCCACATAACTCTTACCAGATTAATGGCCTTCTTCTTCAATATTTTCTACTTCCGATCCAGAATGGCAACTGGTTGCTGTTCATAAGTCAAGTCAGAGCGCACCTCAATCTCTGAGAAGTCCACGAGGTGACTAGGGTCTCCCACATATTTTCAAAGCTGGGATACATGGAACACATCATGGATTCCTTCAAGGGAGGGTGGCAAGGCAAGGTGGTATGCAACCTCACAAACACGAGCCAAAATCTCAAATGGACCAATGAATCTCGGGCTCAACTTCCCTCGTCTACCAAATCGAATCGTGCCACGGGCCAGGGAGATCTTCAAGAACACATAATCACCTGGCTGGAACTCTAATGGACGCCTCTTTGTATCTGCCCAATGTTTATAGCGATCCTGAGCGATACGGAGATTCTCCCTGACTGTCCGAACCACATCTATCGCTTCCACCACCAAATCAGGTCCTAAGACTTCACGGTCCCCAACATCGTCCCATCTTAGAGGCGATCTGCACTTTCTTCCATACAGAGCAGCAAATGGTGCCATTACAATGCTTGCCTGATAGCTATTGTTGTAAGTAAACTCCACCAAGTGCAAATGATCTTCTCAGGATCCCTTAAAGTCCAACATGCATGCCCTCAACATGTCCTCGAGGATCTGAATAACTCGCTCGGACTGTCCATCTGTCTGGGGATGATATGCTGTACTAAATTTGAGATGAGTCCCCAAACTAGACTGTAAACTTCTCCAAAATGTGAGGTGAATTTGGTGTCCCGATCAGAGATTATACAAACAGGAACTCCGTGAAGCCTCACAATCTCCTCCATGTATTTTCGGTCCAAAAGCTCGGTAGACTGTCCAACTCGAAAGGGAATGTAATGTGCAGATTTGGTCAAGCGATCAACGACTACCCAAATTACGTCATTTCCCTTGGGTGTGCGGGGTAGTCCAGTCACAAAATCCATCGTCACATGTTGCCATTTCCATTCAGGAATGGGAAGAGGTTGCAACAGACCTGCAACTCTTTGGTGTTCGGCCTTCACCTGCTGACAGACCAAACACGATGCCACGCTTCTGGCTATACTGTGCTTCATCCCATGCCACCAGTAATGCTGTCGTAGGTCGCGATACATCTTTGTCCCGCCTGGATGAATGGAATAAGGGGAGCTATGTGCCTCCTTAAGCAATTCCTCTCGGATAGCACCAGCCGGCACACATATCCGAGTCCCAAATCTAAGAGAGCCATCTTCGTGAATGTGGAAGTCGGTTCGAAGTCCGGCCTCACCTGTTCTCGTATCCTCTTCAGCTTTTCATCTCCTAACTGTGCGGCCTTGATCCGGTCCACCAGATCTGACTGGACTTGCAAACCCAACATGGTTGCTTTAACACCTGGAAGAACAACCTTTACCTCCATTTGTCGCAGTGCCCACTGGAGCTGAGGTTGAGAGGTCAATATCATCACAGCAGGATATCTACTGAGTGCATCGTGGACCATGTTCACCTTCCCAGGGTGATACTGGAGATCGATGTCATATTCTGCCATCAGCTCGAGCCACCGACGTTGTCTCATATTGAGCTCCTTCTGGGTGAACACATACTTCAAACTCTTATGGTCTGTGTACACCTTGACATGCTCCCCTAACAAATAGTGTCTCCACAGCTTTAGGGCAAAAATCACGGCTGCCAGCTCCAAGTCATATGTAGGGTAGTTTAGCTCATGCACCCTCAGAAGTCTAGAGGCATAAGCTACCACACGTCCATGCTGATGTAGGACACATCCAAGCCCTTTCCTAGAGGCATCACAGAAAATATCAAATCCTCTAGAACGGTCTGGAATCGTCAGAACTGGCGTAGTAGTCAACCTTCTCTTCAACTCTTCAAATGCATGCTGACACTCCTCAGACCAAACATAAGCAACATCCTTCTTAGTCAGGTGAGTAAGTGGCGCCGCAATCTTAGAAAAATATTTGATGAACTTCCTGTAATAGCCAGCCAACCCTAAGAAACTCCTAAGCTTTGAAACCGTCCTGGGGACAGGCCATTTCTCCACTGCAGCCACCTTTTCTGGATCAACTGATATGCCTTCTCCTAAAACTATGTGCCCCAAAAAAGCCACTTTAGACAGCCAAAACTGGCACTTACTGTATTTGGCATATAACTGATACTGCCTCAAAGTCTCCAGAACAATCCTCAGATGCTCTGCATGCTCTTCCTCATCTTTGGAAAATATCAGGATATCCTCAATAAAGACTACCACGAACTTGTCCAAATAGTCAAAGAATACCTGATTCATTAATCTGATGAAGGTAGCTGGAGTATTAGTCACACCAAAGGGCATCACCAGGAACTCATAATGTCCATAACGAGTTCGAAAGGCTGTCTTCGGAACATCAGACCCCCGAACCTTTATCTGATGATAACCACTCCGCAAGTCCAACTTTGAGTAAACTCGAGATCTACTAAGCTGATCAAAGAGGTCATCGATACGAGGAAGTGGGTACTTGTCCTTTATTATCACTTTGTTCAATTCCCTATAATCAATGCACATCCTTCGGGACCCATCTTTCTTATTCACTAAAGCACTGGTGCTCCCCAAGGTGACACGCTTGGCTGTATCAACCCTCGCTCTGATAGATCCTTTAGCTGATTACGAAGCTCAGCCAACTCAGGTGGTGCCATCCGATAAGGGGCCTTCGCAATGGGCTACGTGCCTGGCACCAAATCAATGGTAAACTCCAATGATCGATCAGGAGGAAGTTCATAAATGTCATCAGGAAAGACATCAGGGAAGTCTCGCACAACCCTAGGTAAGACTGGCTCCGCCTCTATGGCCATTGCCAACACTTCTACTTCTACTGGTGTTGCTTTGAATCTTACAGGTTCTAATGTGCAATTACCACTCCTGAACTCAAACTTTGGATGATCAGGAATCTGGAAGACTACCCTCCTTAATTTGCAATCAATAGTGGCATAAAACATCGCCAACCAGTCCATCCCAAACACCGCTTCATAGGTGGGCATCTCAATCACGAGGAAGTCAGCATATAACTCCCGACCACAAATTTCCACTGGACAACAACGGAGTCCTGAAGTACTCCTGATCACACCATTTCCTGTGTGAATATTCCAACTAACAGTGAAGGAGTCAACGGGTACTGCATTTTTGTCCACAAATTGTCGGGACAGGAAACAATGTGAATCCCCAGAATCAAAAAGTGCTAAGGCAGGAAAAGATGCTACAAAGAAATCAAACCAACGTCTATCATAACTAAGCAGCAAATGATATGATGTAAAGCAAGAGGGGCTAGAACCATACCAGTGATAACCTGGCCCGAGTTTTCTGCCTCTACTGCCGTCATCGTAAAGGCCTGGGACTTTGGAGCAGAGTTTGTCTTCTTGTAGGCAGGCAAGGAGGGTCCTCTAGGGGCTGGGGTGCCCGGTCCAGCTGGTGCTGGAAGTGAAGGCCGCTACGGACCAGGTGGAAGAGCTTGCTGCTGCATCGGTCTAGCAGCCACATGTGCTACTGGGGTCGGGTAGGCACCCTGCTGTGGGCAGTAGCTGCTAATGTGTCCTCGGCCGCCACAAGCGAAGCACTGTCTAGCCCAAGCCCTACACTCCTTCTGCTCATGACCAGTCTTGCCACAAAATTGGCATGTCGGACGTATCTATGTCAATACAGGGGCTCCTGGCCTTTTGAACTGGGTCGTCTGTACTGGCCGAGATAATGCCTTCTGTGATCCTGAGGATCGTCTGTTGCCTGTAGGCAATTTCCCTATGCTCCGCAAATGGATCTCATATAGTCTTGCCGCCACAATCACATCCTCCTGTGTGGCCAGTTACTACGTAGACATCGCCGCTCTATACTCCGGATCCAGCCCCATACAGAAGCGTCGAGCTCGGGTGGTATCAGTCGCAACAAGCTCTGGGGTAAACTTACTCAGCAAGGAAAACTCGGCATCATACTCATCCACGGTCCATCGACCCTGAGTCAACTGATTAAAACGCTGCCTGAGTTCATCCATTGCAGTTTCTGGAAGGAACTTAGACTCAAAACTCTCCTTGAAAGTTTTCCAAGAGATAGGACCTTTTAGATGTCGCTCCTGGGCATCCCACCAGTCTCTAGCCTGATGGGTCAACTACCTCTTTGCTGCATCAACCCAACTCTCCACCGGGAATCCAACAGCTGTGAGGTTATCCTCCGTGCGTCGCAACCACTCATCAACCTCCAGGGCTGTCTCCTTGCCAGAAAAAGTCCTCGGCTTCATTGCCCTGAACTGCTTGAAGCCTGGGGTCTTCTGACTCTGCATCCTGGCGAGCATCTCAGCCTGCTGACCTAAGCTCGCCTGGAAACCGAGCAAAATTTTCTCCATCAAAGAGGGCTCAGTGTGCTCCATCTCTGACGAGGATATCCCGTTCCCACTGTCCATTCTGCAGAGAAAGGCGACAGTACAAGTGGGATTAGTACCATATGTGATGGCAGTAAAGTGTATTGGATGTATCATCCTTTCGTATATCGCAGTGTGGCTGACCTGCTTGGGCCACCACTAAACCTGTCACGTCCCACTCACACATATACCTTATACGATGTCCCATAGCGGGGAAAAGGAAGGATGTAGCCTGACAAGTCGTGGTATTACACCAAGCGTGTAAGGTAATCACACAATAAGCAGGCCACTGCGAATGCTGGGATCATACATCACAGATATATAAAAGAAAGAAGCAACACACATAGCCATCACAAAAAGTACATATCCACAAGACCACATAACCAAAGGGCGTACCACACACCAGAGTCAAGTACAAGTGAACTGTCTCTAGTACATACATGAGAAGTGCTGCATGTCACCAACATATAACACAGCTACAAAAGGCAACTCACTCACCACTCAACCCAACTCACACTACAAGACACATCCCAAAAGAGTGGTATTCCCAAACCCAAACCCACATCTAAGGAATCTCCTATGGGAGACTCTGCTCTGGTGACCTCTGCTCAAGACCTGAAAAGTAAAATGAGCACGTCAAATGTGCACAGTAGGAAACTAACTAGGGCAGGAGAAAATCATTTAAGGTTATGAGTATAACGACAATAGGAGTACAAGCAATCAAGGTAAAAAGTACAACACACGAGTGTGCAACAACAACAACACATATATGGTCCATTAGTTAGTTGATGTTGGTGATGTTTTTGGAATCCTGGGTATCACCTAAGGATAAGGGCCTGGACCTCACCCCAAATTTGAGGTGAATATAGCACACGACGCAGTGGACACGAGCACTGTACGCCGGGCCTCTCAGCTCCCCCGTCCCTAGCAGGAGTGAGGCTGTCCACATAATAGCACAACCTCCGTATGTCCCCTCCACTCTCGGTAAAGGCGAGTGGGTGTAAATATCACATATCACATACCATTTCCCCAACTTCTCGCTCCAGCCCCTTATACGTAAGTTATACCCAAACTGCCCCTGTTCCCATACCAGGATGCTCACCTGCCTTAAAGCAGATCGAGACATCCCTGTCAATATGTCAAGTGTCATAATCTTCAATAATCATTTGCAAATTCATAATGAATTACATGGCACAACATTTCCATAGCCATTTCCAAGTTGCTTCAATTGCACATTCATTTGGCCATTTCGACGAACATATGGCGGTCGCCATGTAAATGTAAAGTACCACACCATCAATTTTGGTAACAATCACATAATTAACTTTATCAAAATGTATCAACAAGATTCAAGCATGTTAAAATAGAAAACTTAACAACATTACCAATTCAACATCACCCAAAATAGTGCAACTTGCTGAAATTTGCAGGTGCAGCTTAAAATAACAGCATATTTCACCATTGTATCATATGAATTTGTCAAAACTTACTGAATGAAGGTTGGAGATATACTAGTTGAGTTCACCCATAAAATTTCAGGTAGAAATATGAAGTATTGGATTTATAGTGAATTATTTAGTCAAGTGTGTCAAAACTGTTCTGCAGACAGATTTCTGGACCTGTCTTCAAAGCCAATTTTAAGCATTTTGGAGCCAGAATTACAACATATAAGCACTCTGATGAACTTTTAGAAAAATTTCTTAAGTTTCCAACAAGAGTAAAAACAGCAAAATCTATAGAGTGTGCAGGTAATAGTGCTTATTTTACTGAAATGTGTACAGCTTGACAGAATTTCAGATATCTTGCAAACAATGAATTTTTACTCCTATTTATTGCATTCAACATATGACAAATTTTATATGAATTTGGGGGTAGGACTTCAAGATCTATAGCCATATTGTTTTTCAGAAGGTGATTCCAACTACAGAAATAAAAATTGATGTGTAAACATACCAACAGAATTCTGTTTTCCAGGAGAGGCTGATTTGCTAGGGAATACAAAGGAAAGATTGAATCTTTTGAGCAAATACCAACATGATACATGAAATTCAGATCATAAAAAACATAAATAACATCCTAACATTCTCATATCCCTAAATAAAATTTCCCAAGACATGGTTAGAATCCTACCTCAATAAATCTCCTTCTCCTTTCTCTCTTCTCTTTCTCTTCTTTCTCCTTTCTTTCTCCTTGAAAAGCTAAAGTTTTCTTGAACTTTTTGGAAGAAAAATTAGGATTTTGGGAGCCTTGATAAATTGAAAAGGGGAGAGGGTGGGTTCGGCCAACCTAGGGGAGAAAAGGGATAAGGATAGAAATGGGAAGAAAAGGGAAGAAAGTGAAAGAATGGGGTAGAATCCTCCATGAAAATATCTAGTACTAGATTCTTCTTAGGATAACCATGCACACTCCAAAATGACTATAATACCCTTCCAAAATTACCCCTCAAGTTTCAAGTATTTACAAGTTTGCCATTACTTTATGCACACCCGACTTCAGGATGTATGCACAGCAGTTTTAGGCCAAAAGACCGTTTTGCCCCTGGTCTTTCTAAAAATTTACGGGTGTGCCACTAAACCCATCCCTTTTCACACTAACCCCTCTCACCCTAACCCACTCTTTCAAAATTTTACAAGTTTGACATTTCTTTACACACCCACTTTTACTCTACACACACACTTCTACCCGTGTAGTCAAATGACCAAAATTCCCCTACACTTTTCACAAATTTACATGACTGCCATGAGCCACATTCACGCCATAACACCTCTCATCAACTCATTATACTCCCTCTGCCCATGCGTAGAGAGCTACCGTATCGGTCGCCGTATAGGACTAAACAGGCCGTGACAAAGTCTCTCAACTGTCTCATCCCAATCACTTTTACAAGATTTCTAAAAGTACATCGAGGTAGTGCTTTAGTAAACAGATCTGACAGGTTATTGCCAGACTAGATTTGCTGAATATCGATCTATTTGTCTTCTTGTAGTTCGTGTGTCTAGAAGAGCTTACGGGAGATGTGCTTCATCCTGTCAACCTTGATGTAGCCACCTCGTAGTTGAGCTATGCAGGCTGCATTGTCTTCGAACATTGTGGTTGGTTCAAGGTCGCCCTTCTTTAGGCCGGTCGTCATTAGGATGTGGTGAATGACCGAGCGTAGCCAAAAACATTCTCTGCTAGCTTCATGAATCGCAATGAGTTCAGAGTGATTGGATGAGGTTGTTGTCGTGGTCAGATCTCCATGAAATGGCCGTCCTATCGTAGGTGAACACGAACCCAGTCTGTGACTTTTCGATGTGGGGATCTGATCTGTAACCTACATCTGTATAACCAATTAAGATGTAGGATACACATTTCTGGTAATATAATCCCAGATCAATTGACCCTTGGAGATACGCAGAAGGTGCTTCACTCCGTTCCAGTGGCACTTTGTGGGCGCTGCACTGTATCTGGCTAGTAGGTTTACTACGAACGCTATATCGAGACGCATGCAGTTTACCAGATTGAGGAGTGCTCCAATGGCACTTAGGCAAGGTACTTCAGGACCAAATGTTTCCTCACCCTCTTCCAGCAGACGGAAGGGGTCTTTATTTATATCCAGTGATTTGATGACCATTGGTGTACTCAGCGAGTGGCATTTGTCCATAAGGAAATTATTCAGCAATTTCCGTGTATAAGTAGATTAATGTAACAGGATTCCACCGTTGAGGTGTTCTATGTGTAAACCAAGGTAGTATTTGGTTTTGCCTAGGTCTTTCATCTCAAAGATCTTTGTAAGGCTTTTGGATATCTCAGATATCTCTTCAGGAGATCCTACGAGATTTAAATCGTCTACGTAGACGGCAATTATTACAAATCATGTTCCCTTTGCTCTTATGAAGATGCAAGGGCAGACTTCATTATTGGTGAATCCTGGTTGTAAAAGGAATTCACTGGGTCTATTATACCATATTCTTCCTAATTGTTTTAGACCGTACAATGATCTTTGTAGCTTAACAGAGTAGAGGTCCCGAGGTTTATCTTTCATTTCTGTTGGTAATCTATAACCATCAGGAAGTTTCATGTAGATATCTTTATCTATTTTACCGTATATGTATGCAGTCACAACGTCCATGAGCTACATAACTAGGCCTTTCGTAGCTGTTAAAGCTTATTATGAATCGAAAAGTGATCGCATCCATAATCAGGGAATATATTTCTTCATAATCTATTCCCGTTGTTGGGAAAAACCTTATGCTACAAGGCGTGCTTTATAGTGCACGATCTGATTATTTTCATTTCTCTTTCTTACGAATACCCATTTATAGTCCATAGATTTTACTTATTGTGGTGTTAGAACTATTGGTCCAAATACTTTGCGTTTCAAGAGTGAGTCTAGCTCTACTCCTATTGTCTCATTCCATTTTGGCCAATCCTCTTTGCATTTACATTCTGTTAGAGAGTGTGGATCGATATCATCGTCGTATTCAGAGACGTGGATATCAATATCAAACACACAATGCTTTTTCTGTCCAATACCTCCCCAGTATGTACATAGTTTAATGATACTTCTCATATGTTTTCCTCTCATGTGGAATGGAGGAAGGGAGAAGTATTTGGGATGCGCTCAGCATTCTGTGGTGGTATCGTTATATTTTCTCCAGGAGTTTTTCTCTTTCAAGGAAACTTATCCTTGGAGCATGGGGGTCGTCCTCTCTTTTGTTGAGGTACAGCCGCTTCTACTGCATGGGATTGCATCTATTTTTGGGTATGTCAATCCTAGCTGGCGTGTTTACAGCAGGGACATGTGATCTGACAATCTTCTAGTTGTCTGTGAATTTGTCCGGTAGTATATGAACTGTGTTTTGTATTTGGATGATCTTCAAGATCTCATCCTCACATTGATTTGTACGTGGATCAAAATGGGACAAAGTCTTGGTGTCCCGTGTAATGGTCTCTGAAGCTTCAGGCTTCTTAGAATTTAAGCCTAGTTTGGAAAAAGTATTTTCGTTAAACTCACAGTCATGAAGACGTGCCTTAAAAGCGTCTACCATTAGGGGTTTCAGGTATGTAATTATCAAGGGTGAGTCAAACCCTACATATCTACCTAGACGACGTTGAGGACCCATCTTTGTCCTCTGTGGTGGTGAAATGGGGATATAGACTGCGCATCCAAATATCCTCAAGTGAGAGATATTTGATGGAGTTCCATATGCGAGTTGCATTGGAGAATAGAATTGATTTCCAGATGGTCTTATCCTTATTAGTGACGTAGCATGCAAAATTACATGTCCCCATACAGTCACATGCAACTGAGATTGCATTACCAATGGACAAGCGATCCATTGTAGTCTCTTTATACGAGATTCAACTAACCAGTTCTGAGTGTGAACATGAGCTACTGGATGTTCAACTTCAATGCCAGTTTTTGGCAGTATTCTTGAAAGACTTGTGATGTAAATTCCCCAGCATTATCCAGACGTATTCTCTTAATCTAGTTGTCTGGGAAATGTGCCCGCAACTTAATGATTTGTGCCAGCAGCGGGTGGACAATAGGCATACATATGACCATTTAGAAGATGCGTCTGTTAGTACCATAAAGTACCGAAATGGGCCACTTGTGGGGTGAATAGGCCCATAAATGTCTCCATGTATTCTTTCCAGGAAGCTATGAGACTCTAAGACCACTTTAAGTGTAGATGGTCTCGTAAGCAGTTTTCCTTTGTAAAAAGGATGACAAGGAAAATCACCGTTCTGAAGGATCTTCATGTTCTTCAAATTATGTCTATGAGATTGGGATATGATGCAGTGCATCATTCCCTATCCAGGGTGTCCGAGTCCGTTATGCCAAAGTAAGAACTCTGGTTGATTTTTGCACTTCTGGTGCTCAGTTAGATTAGCTTCCATTGCTAAAAATTTTGTATGATAGAGACCCGACAGGAGTCAATTGAAACACTCAACGATGGTTTTAGCACTATTTTTAGAGTCGTTACATACACGTACTCATTATTATAGTTGTCCACTGTTTCTAGGTGGTATCCGTTAAGGCGGATGTCCTTGAAACTTAGCAAGTTTCTATTCGAGCATGGAGAGAATAGAGCATCTTTTATTGAAATTTGTGTATTATTGAGAGCAAAATATTTGCTTCCCCTAATCCTTCTATTATACTTGATGGTCCAGATATAGTATTTACGGTGCCATCGTAGTTATTAATGCTTTGGAAAAGCTAATGTCTCGAAGGATCGTGTGCGTAGAAGCATTGTTCACTAGGCATTTATTATCCATCTATAGCAAGAAAAATTTGTAGCAATATAAGGCACAATAAAACTAATTTATTCGTGACATAGTCTGGAAATAAAAACAACATGCTAGCAAAAATCAAACATATAGGAAAAGAAATTGTTTTCAACTACATTCAATTTGCAGAAAGAGATAAAATAAAGCATCAGTATAGGAGGTCATCGTTCGATAAATCCTCAGCAGTGAACCGAGGTGGAGCCATGCCATTATTTTCCACCAGGTTTGTTTCAGTATTAGGCTTCTGGCTAGTTTGGTACAAATACTGGAGGTGGCGTGGAGTACGCCAATTTCTGGACCTGTGTACAGTCATTCCACATCTGTGGCATTTGTCTTCCCAGTCTTTCCTGGGGACAGATGTCTGGCCGGTGTTCTTCTTCTTCCACGTAGCTTTCTTTTTTCCCTCATTGTTGTTCTGTTGTGGGGGACCTCTGGCCTGCTTCTTCATTGCTTTTCCCTTCAGGGGGTTGTGTAACGACCCGCTCTCGGGGCCCGTTACTTATTTGATATTTGCGCAGGTCCTGCAGGTTACCAGTGAAAACAAAATAGCCACGATGCAGAGATGTACAAAAATACTCAAATAGTGTCCAATTATTACAATCCATACTGTGCAAGATGTCCCAACCAATATACATGATAGAAGAAAAGTACACAACTGAAAATAGCTCTGGAAGCTGCGGTCTCATGGTCGAACTCTGGCGCTATTAGCTTAAGAGCATCTACCTCCATATGTACGTCGTCTGCGGTGCCACGGAGATGGAACCGTAGGTAAGTCACAACAATTCTAAATAGAAAAGAAGCAGTGCACAAGTATGACAAAAGTAACTAAGTACTAGCAGACCAGAGTGAAAAGTAAAGTACTGAGCAACAACTGTACACAGCTGAGTAGTAAAAGTAAACAGAACTTAAAGGAGAGAACAACTGTACGGTGGTGGTGCGAGTGTAAAGCATGCTGAGCAAGTGAAACGCACTACTGCTGTAGCTAAAAGTATGACAAGTAAGTACTGTGACTGCACAAGTGTAGTAAGTAACGTGCATGGGACATGTAAAGTAAAGGTGACTGTAATGCATAAAGTAAAAGTGACTGTGCAAAAGTAACTACGTGACTCAAGTCAGAGAGTACAATATGTGACCATCAAGTCCATCTCTTGCCTGGGTGTGACCCAGACGAATGCCAAAAACACAGGCAGCGGGACATGTATTTTGCCAAAACCCAGGCAGCAGGACGGGATGCCAAAACTCAGGCGACGGGACGGGAAGATCGAACTCCAGTCACTCCCGCACTCTCTCGAACTATGAGTTACCCCAAAACCCCAGTGAAGTGTCAAGTGTTCTATATACATGTTTCTTTCATGATGTTCCACGAGATGTTCCACACGATATTCCATAAGATATTCCACAAGATGTTCCACATGTTACTAGTCAAACCAAGACAACTGGTTGACTTTCTTATTGAAAACCAGAAAGCCATACATTCTTTCCAAAGCAAGCTGGCCAAGCGAAGTGAGGATAAAGACAAGTCCAACATTCGAGGTGTCTAGTATTGTTTAGTACACAATTTACCCAAGTTGATGATTGTGTGTTTTAACCACCAAATTTGAAAGTTGGCAAAATAATCGGTTGTTGATTACTTTTCCTATTAGATTAGGTTACTAGTTCGGTTCGAGTCAATAGCCGTTCTGAGGCTATATGTGATGTCCTAAGTTCATACGAGGACATTAACTAATTTTCTAATTTTAGAATTAGTCGTGACTTACATTATCGAGCTCGTCATGGCAAGACGAGGTTAGGGCAAGAAAGCTGGTGCACGAGGATTGGTATCTGCAATAACAAGAAACAACCGGTTAAAGAGCACACCATTTTCTACCTATTTAACCTGATCGTTTTGATTTTCTAAACTAGTTGAAACATTGTCAAAAATCGTTCTAAATTTTTCTATATGGCTATATATAATGAAAATAATTTTACTGCAAGACAAAATATTTTTCTGAAGCTTGTTGTAATTTTTATAATTTTTAAAAGCTCAAAAATATTTTAAAAACTATTTTTTCAATTAGTAACGTTTTTATTCAAACATTTATTCTGGATGCAATCTGCATCGGAATGGTTCAAGTGAGCTGTCAAAATGACCGTCTCGAAGAGTAGTATAACATATATTTTTCTCACATATTAGTGTATGTGAAAATAACAAGTTACAGATTTTTAAACGAAAATCACGTATTTAACTTTTAGGGTTAAAAATTAATTCTGGAAAAACTAGACGTCTGATTGAGATGAAACTAGTGCCATTGGGTCCAGAATGTCATTTCTGATTTTCTAAAGCTAGTCTCATATTTTTCTGACTTGTATATTATTACTTATGAATTTTTACATTAGAAATCCATATTATTTAAATATTAATACTTGCAAAATACGTATTCGTATACGTATTAAACACTTACCCCTTCGTTTTCTTTATATTAGCATGTAGCGGGGATCGGGCGTCCGCTTGTCGACGTGGCCAGCGACGGAGGTGGGCGGCAGCGGCGTTAGCGAGGGCGGTGAAGCGGTGTTGTGCAGCGGACAGCAACGGAGCTCAGCGAGCGCTCGGAGGTGGTGGACTTCGTCGATGCTTGGTGGACTCCCGTGGAGAGGGCGAAGGCGGGGGTTCTCGTCGTTGATCGGAGAAGGGGATGAGGCGAGCTCGGAGGCTGATGGCGGGGTCGTTGTCGGCGTTAGGAGCGGTGGTCGTAGGCAGTGGCGATGGGTCTCTGCAGGGGGGAGTTATGGGCATGTGCTCATGGCGGTATTCGTCAGCACACGTCGGAGGAGAGCTCGGACGGCGTTGCTGCTTCGTGGCGTTGGTGGCGGGGGTCTTGGCAACGCAGCGACGAAGAGCTCGACAGTCGTTCGAGCTCGGAGGAGCTCCGACGGTGGGTCGAGCTGCTTCGAGCGGCCAGGAGAGGAGGCGGGTGCTGACTAAGATCCAAGGAGGCACTGTCGAGGGTGTTTGAGCATGGGTTTAGGGTGATGCCCGGTGTAGAATGAAGGGGATGGGGTGAGTTCGATGGCGAGATGGACGGAGCAGTGGATACATGGGTCGGACGGAGAAGAAAGACACGTGGGGAGAGGGTGAGAGTGGCCGCTGTATGTGTGTTCCTCTGAGGGAAGAAGGGATGAGGGATTAGTGTTTAAATAAGATAGGTTAGTAATATTATAAAAAAAGATAGGTTAGTATTTAATACTTAGCCAATGGATTAATAAGGTAGGTTTGGAATTTGACTAACTTTGGAAATTAAGCTAACTCATGAATCACATGGGTAGCTTACCGGATGGGTTGGGTAGGTTAAAATTAATTAAAATAGCTAATAGGGTAATTGGGTAGGTAAACACGTAATTAGTAGATATAGTAAAAATTTATGGAAATTACGATGTTGCCCCTACTAGTAAACGTGTCCGAAAAATTACGAAAACATACTCACGGGATCGTATCGTCGCGAGAATAAAGAATATGAGATCCATTTCAGGGTTTGAGCTACGTAGATACTAGTTTTTGGCCAAAACGTTTAGAAAGCGGGTGTGCGGGTTCTCTATTGATTTGACTTCAGAAAATTACGAAATTAATGTGGGAAGCCCTAAATGATCATAGAATGATACTGTACAAGTTTGAAAACGTTTTGACGATGTTTGTATAGAAAATAAATTCATTAAGCCAAAACGGTAAGAACTGAAAATGAATTTTTTTTCAGAATTGTTTTGAGTATTTGATGAAACTCGAACTTACTAAAATACTTCATGACTAGTCTGATATCTCAAAATATTTTTATAAGAAATTTTTTGAAATCGTAAAACTCCTGACAAACCATTATAAAATAGTTTAAGAACATTAGAAAATAGGTTAAATACGTAATAGTTGTATTGAAAAAATACGGACCGTTACAGGTTGCTTTTGAATTTGTTCTTCTTCTTCTGGGAAGAAACATTATGAGCCTCAGGCGCATGAGCAGTGCCAGCATGGCGCAAGTTATAGGTGGCCAGCAAAAGATCTATGTTCTGTTCTGCCATCGGAAGACATGAGAAAAGTTCTGAGTATTTCGTGAATTTTCGTTCACGATACTGTTGCATGAGGATAACATCCTTCTCATTAAAGAATGTGTAAATTTTCTCCAACATGCATTCCTCCGTGACTTTTTCACCACACAACTTCAGGCATGCGGTGATACTGAATAATGCCGAGTTGTACTCGGCTATGGACTTGAAGTCCTGTAGTCGAAGGTTCTCCCATTCATAGCGCGCTCAAGGGAGGATACCATCTTTCTGATGTTTGTATCGCTCCTTGAGTGTTGACCATAACTCGTATGAGTCTTCCACTGTGAGGTATTTGGGGGTCCGATCAATGTGGCATCTGATGTCGATAATGGCTTTCGCCTTATCTATATTAGACATCTTATCTCCAGCAGCGATGGCTTGCCTCAAGCCCTGTGAGTGTAGATGGAATTTAATATCCAGTTGCCAGATCAGGTAATTCTTGACAGTGGCGTCCAAAACATCGAAGTCGACGCTCACTATCTTCGCAATTTTATCTAAGCATGTAAATAAGCAACAATTAAATATTTGAAAAATAAGTAATCATCCAGTCCTGATATAGATACTTATTGTGTGGATTGGCTAGTCACCATTTACAAATTACAAACCAAGTCCATATACAGTCACATTAAAAGAAAAAGAAAAGTACAACTTGGGAACCGATATAGGGCCCCCTCTTCGGAAAGTTGGTCTTCTTCTCCGTGGGACTTGCGCCAGTCTTGGATATTTACAAATTAATTCTCACGACAATTTCTCTCAAAAAGAAAAAAATAATGCGCAGAAAATAAAATGGTGACAAATAGCCGATCCAAACCCACTACAAAGTTGTTGGATATGGACGACATGAATACACCCATGAGGGGATGTATGAGGGTATACGGACCTCAGATGTCGCGTGCACGAAAGCGTGCGCGGAGGGAACCTTTTCTCGTGTGAAAAGGACCACTCGATAAGTGGAAAAAGCCACTCGATAAGTGGAAAAAAGTCACTTTATAAGTGCATAAAGGCACTTGATAAGTGAATGAAGAAGAGGATAAATGAATGTGCTAATATAGGCTAATAAGCTTATATTTAGTTATTTCCTACAATAACTACCCCTAAAGCCTATAAATAGGACCCAAGGGTAAGGCATTCATACTACACTTTCCATGCCATAAGTTTGCAAAAGGCATCTTATGTTCTTCTTCTCCCTTCCATTAAAATCCTCTTCTAAATAGAGATTTAGACGGTGAAACTCTGCTTCGATCCTCCGTGACGAAGTATCGACCGTTGTGGCGAATCCGAGGGTGAAGTTCAGAGATTACGGTGCCGCGTACGCAAACATAAGTCTCTACTTTATTATTCGATCCTAACGTCGTTGCTTTGACAGGATCCTACATTGGTATCAGAGCCATACGGGTTCGCCCCGGTCAAACCGTCGCCCCGTCGAACCGATGAACGAGGCGTTGTCTTTTTCACGAATGGGTATCCTACCATTATGGATATGGTAGGAACGCTTCGTGACGGAGAGAACGCAGCGGTTGTTCTTTTCACGTTAGGGTCTTCTGTCATTACGGATATGGCAGGAACTCTCCGTGACGGGAAGAACCGACCGTTCATATCGCCAAGCTCGCACTCTTCATGGATGCTGAGTCTCCATTCAATTGAGAATGGGTGCTCTCTTCATGTGGAGCGTGTAGTTTGCGAACTTTAGAGTATGTTATTTTTTCATTTTGGCACACGGCCATTAGAGAATAACTACTTTCTCGACGAACGGGTGTCTCATCGGAGAAGAAGATGGTGGTTATTCCCATCGGAGAAGATGACCTTTGGTGCATGATCACCATGGCCATATGGGCCATGGAGGCTATGCATCCCCCCTCCCCATACGGAGGGGGTTGGCTACGGCCAAATGACAACGAAAACCACCCCGTCGGGGGGGGAGTGTGTGCAGCCAACCCCATGAAAAGGGGAGGCCGGCCATGGCCAAGGGGCCATGGCCGGCCATGGCCAAAAAGGGCCATGGCCAGGCCATGGCCGGACCGGCCTCTGGCCGAGGCCAGAGCCCTGGCCGGCCTCGGCCAGGCCAGAGGGCCAGGCCAGGGCCAGGGGGCCCTGGCCGGCCTCGGCCAGGCCAGGGCCAGGGGGCCCTGGCCGGCCTCAGCCAGGCCAGAGCATGCCTCTGGCCGAGGCCAGGCCAGGGCCAGGGGGCCTTGGCCGCCCTGGCAGTGGCCAGAGCCGGCCCTGGCAGTGGCCAGGGCCAGGCCGAAGCCTACCCTGGCCACTGCCAGGGCCACTGCCGGCCCTGGCCGAGGCCAGTGCCCGGCCAGTGCCGGTCCTGGCCTCGGCCAGTGCCGAGCCCCAGTTGACCCAATTTTTTTGATGGGGGGGCTTACGTGACTGAAAGGGGGTAACTTGCATGTCGGTGGCTTGCATGAACAACCCCTACGGGTCTGACGGCAGTACTCTGCGGCAAATTCCCCTGCAGAAGGGGAGCGCTTGGATCCATACGGGAGCCGGCGACGGTGGCTTGCAAAAAAATCCCCTCAGGGGGGATCCGGCCTTGGCACGGCAATGGCTCAACCCCGGCAATGGCCAGGGATTGCCGAATATTTCGCTAGTATCATAAGGGTACTAGATTAAAATACACGTTTTGAAAAATACGTTTTCAAAAACGCTTTTCCGCTGCAAAGTACTATAAGAGTATTATTATTTGATAAAGTGATGGGGGAATAATGAAAGTTACTCTAGATGGTGATTGGAAACGTAGTGACCTTTCCGATTCTAGAGTAACATCTTCAATATTTTTCGAAAGTAACTTATCAAATTATAAATATCATTCCAAGTGGGAGTTGAAATTAGAACTATCCAAATGGGATATTCTATTATCATTTCAAGTGGGAATTATATTTTAAGAATTTTTAATGCAATGTTTTTGATCAAACCTTCGGTTTTGT
The DNA here is from genome assembly GCA_030789695.1 of Scilla litardierei. Lineage (NCBI taxonomy): Eukaryota > Viridiplantae > Streptophyta > Magnoliopsida > Asparagales > Asparagaceae > Scilla > Scilla litardierei. Next base: position 132,036,561 of record CM061132.1, on the reverse strand, counting down.
GTCTTTTGCAGCATTTTAAAAGTAAAATGTCTTCCGCTTCAAAGAATATCGTCGCTGAGTTAAACAGAGGTGAAAAACTCAACGACGATAATTACAAACTATGGTCCATTAAAATACGGTACGTTCTGGAGGAGCAAGAAGTGCTCGAAACTCTAAAGAACGTAATGATTGAACCCGAGTTGGGCACTACGGCCCAACACAGACGAGACAAGGAAGCTTTTGATGCTTGGTCTCGGAAGAACAAGATAGCCCGCATTACGTTATTGTTCAGTATGGCAGATGACATAATGCGCATCTTCCGAGAGCATGACCTAGCCATGGACATATGGTCCAAGCTAGAGGAGAAGTTTGGTGGCACATCGGTGTCCAAACTTCGCGCCTTAACTATAAGATTCGATTCATACAAGAAACGTCCAGATCATTCCATGGGGAAACATCTGCGACATATGGCGAATCTTATCTCAGAGTTAAAGGATGCAAGTCATGTGCTCACTGATGAGCAACAAATCCAAGCAGTCATACGTTCCCTACCAAATGGGTGGGACCAAATGAAGATGCATCTCACTCACAATGAGAGCATCAAGAACTTCAGCGACGTTTCTAAGCACCTCGAGTTAGAGGAAGAGCGGCTTGCGACCGCCAAGCCAAGTGCAGAAGTGCACATGGTTGCTAGTTCCTCACACGGGGGAAAGAAACGGAAAGATCGTTCGAAGTTTACTAATGAACGTAATAAGCAACCTGAGTCTACCAAGAAACCCAAACATAAGGGTGGGCACAAGAAATGGCACAAGAAGAAAGACTTGAAGAAGATCAAGTGCTTCAAGTGCAACAAGCTCGGTCACTATGCTCGTTCGTGTACGGGTGGAGGCGACGAGGTAACTTGTAATGCTAGTCACATATGTGTTTCTAGTTCAATATTTCTTGTAGAATCTAATCCATTTTGGATAATTGATTCAGGTGCCACCGACCACATAGCAAGGGACAGACGGTCCTTCGTGGAGTATCACCGGATACCCCAAGGAACGAAGTGGATCTATGTAGGAAACAACACACGTGTTGAAGTGAAAGGCGTTGGGACTTGCAAGCTAGTCTTGGACAACGGCCGCACTCTCCTACTTCATGATGTCTCTTCGCTCCAGATATTCGAAGGAATATAATATCTGTGGTCGTGTTAATGGGTCTTGGTTATAGCTGGTTCTTTCAAAAGTGTTAAGTGGACTTGTGTTGTAATAATACTCTAATTGGTTCTGGGTATGTATTTAAAGGATTTATTGTATTAAATACAATGTATGATTCCTCTAATTGTAATGAAAATTTCCTTGTTGCAAATTCTTCGACTTATGAGTCTGATATAATTTGTTGGCACGCAAGGCTTGGTCATATTGGACCAACGCGTATGGATAGACTTGCCAAACGTGGCTTTCTATCCAATGTTTCAAAGGTCGATATGTCGACCTGCGAACATTGCCTTGTGGGGAAATCTTGTCGCAATCCGTTTGGAACCGGCATAAGGGCCGAGGTTCCATTACAGCTCATCCATTCGGACATATGTGGTCTGATGAATGTCAAGACAAGGCACGGGAAGTCCTATTTCATCACTTTTATTGATGATTTCACCCGATTCGGACATATCTATTTGATATCCCACAAAAGTGAAGCATTAACCTGCTTTAAAAACTATATGAGTTTAGTGGAGAATCAATTAGATCGCAAGATTAAGGTCTTGCGAACCGATAGGGGCGGTGAATATCAATCAACAAGTTTTAAGGAACTTTGTGATGAAAAGGGCATAGTACATCAGGTAACTATGCCTTATACTCCTCAACAAAATGGTGTTGCTGAAAGGAGGAATAGGACTTTAATGGAAATGGTCCGTTCAATGATGGCACAAGCTAACTTGCCAATCACCTTTTGGGGTGATGCGTTATTAACGGCCACTTTCATTTTGAACCGCGTACCCTCGAAATCAGTTAGCTCCACTCCTTATGAGTTGTGGAACCAAAAGTCTCCTGACTTAAACATTTTAAAACCTTGGGGATGTGCATCCTACGCACATATTTCCTCCCATATGTATGGCAAACTTGGGCCAAGGGGAAGGAAATGTATCTTTATACGATACGCAGAAAACTCTAAAGGTTATGTTTTCGTTAGTCAGGAAGACAATGGAGGTCTAATTGAGTTTGAGTCGAGGGATGTCACTTTCTTGGAAAATGAGTTTCCAAGACAGGGCGAGATAATTCAGGACTTATCTCTATTTGAGATTAATGATCAAGAAGGATTACCTCATTCGAGTGGGAGAATTCTTGGTGAAGACGAAAATACGTTTCAAACTTCACCAATGGATGATACGAATGATACTAATCCTATTCCATACGAGAATAATGATCCAAGTGGGAGCAATTCTAACGACATTCCAAGTGGGAGTGATATTAGAATTGATCTAAATTCGAGTCAACAAGGACTTGAAGAATCTTAAATACGACGTAGTAGTCATACAAGGTTAGCTCCTCTAAGATTTGAGGATGAATTTCCACAAACCTTTATGACTTTACTACAAGAAGATGACGAGCCTGCTACTTTCAAACAGGCCATATCATGCCCTGCTAAAGACAAATGGATGGAAGCGATGAAGGAGGAGTTAGAATCCATGAAAGTTAACCAAGTCTGGGACCTGGTTGACTTACCCAGAGGACGTAGAGCTATTGGGAACAAATGGGTTCTCAAGATCAAGCATAAGGCTGATGGCTCTATAGACAGATATAAAGCTCGCCTTGTCGCGAAAGGTTTTACGCAACAGGAAGGGATAGACTACGAAGAGACCTTCTCACCTGTTGTGCGTTTTACCTCAATTCGTTTGATTCTGGCCATGGTAGCTTGCTTAGACCTCGAATTACATCAAATGGATGTAAAGACTGCCTTTCTCAATGGAGAATTGGACGAGGAGTTCTATATGGAACAACCAACATGGTTTGTAAAAGAAGGAAACGAACATAAGGTTTGTAAACTTCGTAAGTCCATATATGGTCTTAAACAATCCTCGAGGCAATGGTATATACGATTTCAAGAAGTTGTCTTATCAAATGGTTTTACCATGCTTGATGAAGATAACTGTGTATATGTCAAGAGGATTAAAAGCAAGTATGTTATTATGTCTCTATATGTAGATGACATTTTAATAGCCGGAAATGACAAGGGCTTTGTGATGGATATCAAGGCTTGGCTTTCATCAGTTTTTGAGATGAAAGACATGGGAGAAGCCGCATATATACTTGGAGTTAAGATTTCAAGGGATCGTTCGAAGAAACTTCTTTCTCTTTCACAAGTGACTTATATAAAGAAGGTTCTCGAACGTTTTAATATGCAGGACTGCAAGTCCATTGATACTCCTATAAGCAAATGCGATAATTTATGTCTGAAATCGTGTCCAAAGAACCAAAAAGAGAAGGAAATTATGGAAAAAGTTCCATATTCCAGTGCAGTTGGTAGTCTTATGTACGCTATGATGTGTACAAGACCGGACATCTGTTTTGCCGTTGGAATGGTAAGTCGTTACCAATCCAACCCAGGGCAAGTACACTGGAAAGCGGTTAAGAGGATAATGCAGTATCTTAAAGGAACTGCAGACTATGCTTTATGCTATCAAGGAGATGCCTTGAGGCTCGAAGGCTACACTGATGCTGATTGGGCGGGTGATCTCGATGAGCGACGATCGACCTCAGGATATGTTTTCCTACTCGGATCTGGTACAATATCCTGGAGTAGCAAGAAACAATCCTGCATCGCACTTTCAACTATGGAAGCCGAGTTTGTAGCATTTAGCATGGTAGTCCAAGAGGCTGTTTGGCTTAGGAAGTTCTTAGACAGGCTAATTGATGCAAGTGACTCAGGTGCTGTACCTATACACAGCGACAGTCAAGCATCTATAGCCTATGTCAAAGATCCTAAATTCCATTGTAAGACCAAACATATAGATATCCGCTACAAATTTGCAAAAGACTATGATAAGACCAAGAAGGTAGACATAAGGTACATATCTATGCATGAGATGATAGAGGATCCGCTTACGAAGGTGATCCCCAGAGATGTGTTTTACAAACACTTATCATCTCAAGGATTACGTAAGAGCTGAGTTGTACCAATGTAAATTCCCATGTCTGTAAATGATCAAATTTAATAAAAGAATAAGTTCTTTTCAACATTGCATATGAATTTTTTAAGAAATGTTTGTGTACATTTTTTTTGAAATCTCAGCTATACTTTCTAGTATGTCGGACAGATTAAGGTTGGCTCTCTCACATGAGCAACCGCCTTTATTCTAACAGACGTATAAAATAAAGATGAGACCTGTTTAAAGTCAAAATCGTCAGACGGATGATTTAGAGTCATGACTTAAACAAAATGGTCGTATGAAAGATCTGCATCATATGGATGCTTTCAAAAGATCTAAGAGGATTTTTGAAATCCTATCTGTCTTATGCGGGATGTGGGTCCAGAAGATTATTTGAGTAGTAAAAGGGACTCAAAGTCAGACATTGTGGTGTCTGGTTATCATCCTTACAACATCATTAAGACATACGCTCCCTGGGAAAGGAGTGATGTTGTAATACGTATTCATACTACGTATGCATTTTGACCATTGGGTTAGAATAGTAATTGTGTTTACTATTATGTGAGACCCAAAGACCACATGGGTCTTAACTCATTACCCTTATGGACTCTAATTGGTTCCGTTAGATTTGACTGGGCGATTGCTATCTTAGCATGTTTCTTATGGACTATGGTCAATTCGGTCCGGCGGGGCATGTTAGAAAAGCAAGTCAAGTCAAGATCAAAAGGATCGCAAGAAGAGGAAGATTAATTTCATATTCACATTTGGACTTTAGAGATTCAAAGCTGGCCAGCCAATTGTAATCCAGATGGGATTCAATTGTTGAATATAAAGTATAAGAAATGTGAAGAAATAATCTAGGGTAAAGCATGCGTTGATCTACTCAACTTTGCACCTCGAGGAGTGTTGTGTATCTCTAACAAGTGCACAACAGCGGACTCTATGCGCATCACGGTCACACGGTCTATTTCTCGGTATGATAAACAGAAGAGTTAAAGGAAAAGATGTTTCCTTACAATCTCCTCAAGTGTGAGTGGGAGATGTTGGATATGGACGACATGAATACACCCATGAGGGGATGTATGAGGGTATACGGACCTCAGATGTCGCGTGCACGAAAGCGTGCGTGGAGGGAACCTTTTCTCGTGTGAAAAGGACCACTCGATAAGTGGAAAAAGCCACTCGATAAGTGGAAAAAGTCACTTTATAAGTGCATAAAGGCACTTGATAAGTGAATGAAGAAGAGGATAAATGAATGTGCTAATATAGGCTAATAAGCTTATATTTAGTTATTTCCTACAATAACTACCCCTAAAGCCTATAAATAGGACCCAAGGGTAAGGCATTGATACTACACTTTCCATGCCATAAGTTTGCATAAGGCAACTTATGTTCTTCTTCTCCCTTCCATTAAAATCCTCTTCTAAATAGAGATTTAGACGGTGAAACTCTGCTTCGATCCTCCGTGACGAAGTACCGACCGTTGTGGCGAATCTGAGGGTGAAGTTCAGAGACTACGGTGCCGCATACGCAAGCGTAAGTCTATGTTATTATTCGATCCTAACGTCATTGCTTTGACAGGATCCTACAAAAGTATCATATATGCATCGTAGAACATAGAATATGGAACATGCATATAATTTCATCACATGCATGTAGTTATGCAACATGCATTTAAATGATTTCATCACAAGTATATAATTCTACTACATGCATTAAAAATATATCATAGAAAATTAGCATGCTTCAGACAATTCATATTAAAGGCGTGTATGGACCAAAATAAAGGCGAATATTGGATTAAAAATTTTATAATGTGCCCCAAAAAATTCTCGGCATTCAAATTTGTCCCACACATCCTAATTAGGGTTTGTTATGTTTTTCGTGTATCGTTGGCCATCAGAGCCGAGAAAATCGCATGAATGCACGTTTTCGTCCTGCGAGGTTGCGAAAATTACCATTTTAGGGTTTTGGCCTACGGGACCATTTTCCACAAAAAAGAAAAAACGTTCGTTTTCCACGAAAAAAGGCAACGTGTTAACGGGTTGGGGGGGTCTGCCGGCTCCCCATGAAGTCGTCGGGGGGGGGGGGGGGCTGCCGCCCCCCTTCTGCAGTCGCCCCGGGGGGAGGGCTATCGGCCCCCATGAAGTCGCCGGGGGGCTGCCGTCCACCATCTGCAATCGGGGGACGACAACCCCCCATTAAGTCGCCCATTAAGTCGCCGGGGGGCTGCTGCCCCCCCCATCTACAGTCGTGGGGGGCCCTTCTGCAGTCACCGGGGGGGCTGTCGGCCCCCCATGAAGTCGTCGGGGGCTGCCGCCCCCCATCTGCAGTCGGGGGGGGGGGGGGGGGGGGGCTGTCGGCCCCCATGAAGTCGCTGGGGGCTACCGCCCCGCATCTGCAGTCGGGGGGGGGGGGGGGGGGGGGGGGGGGAGCTGTCGGCCCCCATGAAGTCACCGGGGGGCTACCGCCCTGCATCTGCAGTCGGGGGGGGGGGGGGCTGTTGGCCCCCCATGAAGTCGCCGGGGGGCTTCCAGTGCCCCCAGCTGCAGTCGCCAGAGGGGGGGCGGGGGTTGTCGGCCCCCTCCAGGTATGAAGCCCCAGGGGGTGCCGCCCCCCCGTATGTAGCTACAGGGAGGGCTGCCGCCCCGCATCTTGTCGCCGTGGGGGGCGCTGTCGGCCCCCATGTTTTGTGGGTTGATATGTCGGGGGGTTCGGCCCCCCTATTTTTGCGGTTGTTTATGGCATGTGGCTAGGGGTTCGCGACGACGGAGATTTCAACGGCGTGTAGCAGGGAAAACACAGATCTAATAAAAAATCACCTTTTCAAATAAAAAACTAATTTTTAGTAAAAAAGTTGTTTTTTATTATTGAAATCAATGTTTTCATTATAAAAATTTGATTTTTATTGTTTAAACTTCAAGATTGGTCCAAAATTAAGTAGATCCAAACATTTTCTACGGAAAATAGGTTTAGATCGGGATTCTCGTGTGATTACATTTAGATCCGTCCTCCAGATCTAGCGACGTTTGACGAAGCCTATGCGCGAAAGATGACGACAGCGTGTGGTGGATCTTCCTCCTCGTCGTCGCCCTCGCAAGATCGGATCTTCGGAAATTTTTAGAGAATCGTGCTGATAATGTGTTGTGAAGGTGGCGTCTACGAAACCTGTAGCCATATATTTATAGGAAAAGATTATATAATGAGTGGATACCCTAGCTCCTAAGTGGGTGTCACATGAGCCTACAAAACACATTCATAACAAGATATGAATTTTCATATAGCCAAGTACTTCCTCTCATTTATTATTAAAAGACAAATCAACAATTTGACTAACCAAGTTCTCAAAAATTGATGTAGGTTAGGGCCTGTTCTTTCCGCGGAAAGTTGAGGGGATTCCTCAAAAATCTTACTATCCACCGTCCCATTTCCTTCTCTCTCATCTCTTTTCTTAATTTCTGTTCGTTTGCTCGAAAATTTCGGCTAGGAAAATCTCGAGCTAGCGCCGAACTGGCGTTCCAAATTGGAACGAACGAAATCCCCGCAAAACGCGGGGATTACAGCCCATTTTCTGGGAAAGTTGAGACGTGAGCCCCACAAAGTGCCTCTCAACAAATGAAATCGATCTGTTTTGGTTTTTAATTAATTATTTTAACAATAGTGGACCACACGTCTCACTTTCTATCCCAACTTTCAAACCCAAAATAACACACATACACAAGAAAATTGATGCAGGGCACACAACCAACTTTCAACTCAACAATCCAATCTGTAGACCCACATCAAGATACCACAACCCTCTCTACTATTCATCAACTTGCCCAAACCTCACAATCCAGGAAATGAACGGGCCCTCACGTTGTAGCTCGCAAGTTCAGGGAGGGATTCGCGGATGTTGGAATTCACGGTTCACACGTGTCAATATATGAATGGATCCGCTTGCTGTTTCGTGCATTGTACGACAGAAAGCCAGAGGAGCAGTTGCGGAATTACGGATAGAATAATCGATACTGGCCGGTGGAGGCGCATGGGGAACCGCTCGGATCTTTCACTTTTAGTAACCGAATCCCGCCAAAACTTCAAACACCACACACCATTTTGTACAACTACAACATGAACACGCGACGCTTCTCCGAAAGACCGGACGCTGTTCCTGCGGAGACAAACAGCGGAAACGTGCTCGCGAGGGAGCAGTTAATGCGAGTGGGGCCGAAGGCGTCTTGTGTCTGCGGATACGATAACTGCCATTCAAGGGGTAAGCTGACCGCATTGGTTTCGAGACCAAAGGTAATTAGTGGTAGTTAGTGAGGCTAATTATGGGGTTGTTTTCTCGGTGTTCCAATGTGAGAGTGAGAGTGTGGGGGGTAATTAAACGAGTTTAGTGAAGGGGTGAAGACTTTGTTTAGGATTCATGGTTGGTAGCAAGAGGTGGGTATTGAAAAAGTGTGACAATGACCCGCCAACGCGTAGCAAGCGGTGGCTAGTGTGGTTGTGCTAGCTTACAGATGTCTAGAGTTCGAATCCCGGTGAATACAGCTGTGTTAAAAATTGGTGTGAGAGAGCTTTAGCTGTCCTTCGCAGGTCATATCCGGCTTGAGCCGGATTAGTCGACGCTCAATGTGGTGTCCGGAAACCGGTGGTTAAAAACAAAAAAAAGTGTAATATTGGTGCAAAATGCTGATGTTATGCTGAGCTAATAAAACGCCAATGAAAAAAAATGAAGAAATTTGGTCTTATACAGTTAGTGAAGTTGTCCTAAATGAAGGCTAAAATATAACTAGTACAAAGGTGGACCCCTCTTAGGACAAAGGTGTCCACCACACCCAAAAACTCACCCCAAGCCACTAATTTATATGTTTGCCAGTCACCCAAAAAATCAAAAAAAAATCCACTTATTTACACGTTTGCCACCACATTGCATTTTAACCTCCGGACTTTGCACTTTTTGCCTCCCCCCACGATATCAGCACATACATCTACATTTCTTATTCCTTTTCAGTTCGGCACGTTCATCGCATACTCTTCGGATTTTTTTGCTCCGTGCACTGTGTGCACGTGTTATTTCTAGTACTATTACCTTGGATATGAAAGTATCTTTGGCTTGTTTTACACAAGTGCGCTTTGGATGGTTATCTCAACATGAAATTTATAGTTGGTAGCATACCATCTAAAAATATCATCAAAGGTAAGTTAGTCGAAGACAACAAAAGCCATATATAGCCAGTTTCAAAAACGGGTCCTAGTAAGCCCAATACAACAAAAATCATATGTACTTCATGACAAGCCCTATTGCACATAGACGATTCTTACTTTTGCTTTATTCTCGAGCAATATGAATTCGTCACGTTAGCCCATGATCAATTTTGATCAAATTTTATATGGTTTTCATTGTGGGTTGTTTTAGGGTGTTTTCTCACCACGGATTGGTTAACTGGAGGGCTAGAGGTCAACGCGATCACGCAGGACGCGTGTGGCCTCCGGGAGACGAGCACAGCTGGTTCGGCTCGGCGAAGAGCACGCAAGTCCGAGCATCAGTGTGCCGAAGGGGATCATCGGCAAAGCGACAGCCTCCGTAGGGGTGGAGATGAACGGGCTCGGGGGCGAGCGCGTTCGACTCCGGACTGGTTGCGCGCCGAAGGGTAGCCTCAGCGCGATTGGATCTTCTTGACCTGAACAGACGAGAAAGCTCGTCGGGGGGGTCGGACCTTGGTCCCGACGAAGTCCCCTCAGATGCCTAAGTCAGAACGGATCCGAAGGATGCTTGTGGGATCGGTATGGCTCACGGGGAGACCGATACGTGAGTCCTCGGGCCGAGCTGTGGAGGAGAATTATGTGGGGGAGATAAGGTCGTTCAAGAAGAATACCTCAGGTGTTTTCAGTATCCCGGAAGTGATCATTTGCACGTTATTCTTTGGGTCGCTTTATAGGAGTCCTCCCCGGCCACGTCTCCTCGACGTCCCCTTATCTCGCCCCGATCATCTGCCACTTTGATGGCATCTTCATGGATCATGAAGATGGACGTAATGGGGCCCTTAATGATGATTAAGGGGGCGCATTTTAAGGGGAGCGGTTAACTCCTCTGACGTGGGTCAGCGGTTGCGTCCGCTTCGGTCCGAGGCCGGCCCGACTGTGATTCTTCGTGCTGGCCTCGTTCTCCCAGGCCCGTAGGTTTGCAACACGGGCTTGGGCCGTTCGGTCTTGGCCCATCCTGTGAGGGCCGTATCAATTGCCCCCATCGCTCGGGCCGTTCGGTTTCTGACGGTTCGGTTCAAGTGATGTTATCCGTGTGGAATTGACAGGTGCGTCAGTCGAGGCAGTAGTATTGAATGAAGATCAACATTACGCTTCCTGGTTGGACTTCACCCGCCCTTGGGAGCGAAATTTGAAGTGTCGCCGGTTGCTGGATGACGCCACGCGTCCCTCTTTGAACGACCTAGATTTTGGGATTGTCTCTCATATAAAATTGTCGTCCTTTCAGATTTTTCGTTTGCGCTTCTACATCTGATCTTGCTCCTCCGAGTGCTAACGAATCCCTCTTTGCCTTTCCTCTTGCAATCCTTTTCAAGGTAATCTCTTTCTTCATTTTCTGCCTATTCAATTTGTCCAATGTCTGCGTTGAGGATAGGAAATTCCGCTCCTGGGTCTGGTGATCATCCTGCTTCTGGGCCTGGCAATCCTCCCGCTCCTGGGTCTGGCAATCCTCCCGCTCCTCGGCCGGCCCTTGACAAAGGGAATGGTCTTCTGTTTGAGGATCCAGCCCGTCGGAATGATGCCCACGTGGCGAAGGAGTTCGATGTTCCACCGGTGATCCTTGGATTGTTATCACCATTCCTTATTCCACGGCCGATGAGATCAGGACAAAGTACCTTTGCCACCTGTATGAATTTCGGATTCCCTTCGCTGACGAGAGGATTTGTTTTCCAGGGAGCCGCGAGGTCGGGGTGTATGTCGAGATGTTCTGTATGGGGCTCCGCTTCCCTCTCTACCCTTTTTATCCAAGTTCTGGAGTTTTTGGTGGTAGCCCTTTGTCAGCTGATCCCTTACTCAATCGCGGCATTGGTTGGATTCATCATGATATGCCACGCGCACGGGTTGGAGCCGACCCTGCCCCTCTTTTCTATTATTTCATGGTTTAGATGGTTGGCCAGGGGTCATGGCAGCACATCTGCGTCCAGGCAGGGAGGGAGTGTCTGATGGGTCTGTCCCGCTTGGTTGGCGACTGGAGTAGAGATTATGTTTTCATCACCTTTCTAGAAGACGCTGTGATTATGACCGGTTGGGGGAGCCTGTGTCGATATGATTTGACACTATCCCTTTCCGAGGCCGATCAGGCTACGGTCAGGCTTTTGTCGTCGTTGCCGCTGGTGGAGAAGTCGGTATGGCCTTTGCTGGACAACCTCCTCCTCAAGAATGTCATGTGGTCCCCTAGTAGGTGCTTTTTTCTTTCTGCTTTTTTCCTTTGCTTACCCTGATCTTCCTTCATTCTACAAACATGGCGGGTCGAGAGTTCAGCCACGACGTGCGCGAGCTCATTCGTCGGGGAGCCAATAGCGAGCGTGGAAATCCATCTAGCCACGTGCCTCGACGCACTGTGGAAGAAGAGATCCACGTGGCCGATGTCGCAGTGGGGACGATGGAGCCGGCGGTCGTCCCCACGCCCCCACCCAAGGTTGTTGTCGATTCCCCCGCGACGAGGAACTTGACCGGTGATAACCACGGTCCTGGCCATGTCGAGGGGGCCGCTGGGGGCACTGGGCAGGGCTCCCAAACACCAGTCAGGAGCCATGGGGGGAGAAAGGAAGCGTCCTCCTTCGGAGTCTGGAGGGCCCGAAGAGAAGAAGAAGAAGATGGGGGAGAGTAGGCACTCGGTGGTGCCTGACTCGTCGATCGTCTCTGGGGCGACCCTCCCGCTGGTGGAACCGTGGAGGTGGCCACCTCTGCTAGCCATGCTGAGCAGTCTCCGGTTGGCGCGGGGGGCGCCCTGTCCGTGTTTGAGGCTGGCCCAGAGATTCCATCCAGAGGATCGGTCTTCACCGACCGAGAAGTGGCCGTCCAGCTGGTGCTGGGCTCCGTCCTTCCGAGGGCCGCTTTTTGTTGGAGAGGGTTCTCTCTGATCACTTAGCAAACTCCCTGGTGTGGCAGATCCAACAGATCGGTCTTTTTCTTGCTCCCAACTCCGTTTTGCTGCGGTCTTTGATTATCCCTTCCGTCCTGCAGGTTGCCACGATGGCCATAGAGGCCTAGCGCCGCTCGGAGCGGGGGGGGGGGGGACGATTTGGAGGCGGCCCTGGCAAAGAAACGTCTGAGGGCCGAGGTCACTAAGAAGGCAGCTGAAGATGCCCGTTTGGAGGCTCGTCTTCACGGCATCGGGTGAACAAGCTCACCTCGGAGGTGAGGAGCTTGAGGGAGGCTTAGGCGGCCACCGAGAGGTCTGCCCAGGAGGCGAAGGCGGCGTTTCGCCGGGAGAGGAACGAGCTCTGGGCCGAGTTGGGCGCCTTGCGGCAAGCGAAACCTGCTCGACCTGTCGAGGAGGTGGAGAGGGGCTACGAGGAGGTCATGGCACCGAGGATCGTGGAATCCCTCCAGGGGGCGTTACAGGCCTATGAGGACATCTTGGCCCCAAGGATCGTGGGGCCTTTTGGGATGGGTTCCTGAGTTTCGAGGAGCGGGTCCGGCAGGCGCTTTCCCATCCTCCGACAGGTCTCGAGGAGCCCGTTCAGTCAGGGCAAGGCGAGGCCCCCCGGGGATGCCTCCTCCCGGGCCCCAGCACCGTAGGCGGTGTATCCCCGTTTTGTCCCCTTCTTTGTAAAAAAGAACTTTTTTCTTGAATGTAAGATCAAAATTTTGAATCTTCTACCTTTTTGTGCGCCAACGTACTCTTGTCAAGTGTTTTTATGCAAGTGTGTCTTTGCCTCGGTGTTGTCCCCCCTCCCGCTGTTCATGCCAAGGCAACTCGTTGGTTTTAATAGCGGGAGGTCTTCTTTTTGTCGGTGGAGTCATTGGACTATCGAGGTAATCAGCCTACTGGAGGAGTTGCCCCTAGCCTTATTGTCAATTGGCTTGCTGGGGAGTTGCCCCCAGCCCTATGGTCGATCGGCCTGCTGGGGGTATTGCCCCCAGCCTCAAGGATGAGCGTAGTGATCGACCTGCTGGGGGAGTTTCCCGCAGCCTTACGGTCGATCAGAGTGATCGGCCTGCTGGGGGAGTTGCCCCCAGCCTTACGGTCGATCGGAGTGACCGGCCTGCTAGGGGGTTGCCCCCAGCCTTACGGTCGGTCGGAGTGACCGGCCTGCTGGGGGGTTGCCCCCAGCCTTACGGACGATCGGAGTGACCGGCCTACTGGGGGAGTTGCCCCCAGCCTTGCAGACGATCGTAGTGATCATCCTACCGGGGGTAATGGACAATCGGAGTGATCGGCCTGCTGGGAAAGTTTCCCCCAGCCTTACGGATGATCGGAGTGAACGGCCTGCTGAGGAAGTTTTCCCAGCCTTACGGACGATCGGAGTGATCGGCCTGCTGGGGGAGTTGCCCCCAGCCTTATTGCTGACCATGAGGCCTGGTGCGATGGAGCGGAAAGAAACACGGTTGCTCTATGCGAACTTGCATTTCATTCTCTGAACCAGGATTACATTCGAAAAGAAAAAAGCCGAGAATATAATGGCGAGCTAACCTCGCCTAGGTGGAGGAGTTGCGGCTGCTTGTCCTGCCTTCTTACTTGATGATACGCAGAGCGGTCTAGACAATGTTCACCTTCTTTCCTTTGTCCATCTGTTTATACGTCCCTTCTCCGGGGGCTGTCTTTGGGGCATCGACAAAGTTCTTCAGGTGTCCTGGACTTATCAGCTGGTCGATGTCTTTCTTCAGATGCCAGCATTTGTTAATGTCGTGGCCATTGTCCTTGTGTTAACTACAGTACTTTTCCTCGTCCATTCTGCCTCCCTTCATCTTTGGGGGCGGCATGCCGATGTGGCCCTCTTTCTGAGCCTGCTTAGGACGGCGTCCTGAGTAGCGTTCAGCCTGGGGGGTCGCGCTTCCTCCTTGCGTTGCTTTCCCCTTGCCTTCTTTTTCTGCTTGTGGTCTTCTGGCTCGCGTCGCTCGCTTTCGTCCCGTTTGGAGCCCCGCCTGGCTCCCGTGGGGAGACCTCCTTCCTCCGCTGCAAACGCCTCTTCTGTCAGCATGTAATGCTCTACCCAGGTTATTACATCAGTGAGGTCCTTCACGGGCTCGTTGTGCAGCGACTTCCTTAGGCCCATGTGTCGGAGCCCTTTCTTCAGGGCCATTTTCACGACCATCTCAGGGCAGCTCTCCACATTTATCCTTTTGGCGTTGAAGCATCGCATGTAGCTCCTCAGGGATTCGCCCGACCTCTGTATCACATTGAACATAAGATCTGAGTCTGGCTTTATTTGTCGGTCGGCCATACATTGCTTACAGAACTTTTGGGTGAGGTCCTGGAAGTTGCTGATGGAACGGTTGTGGAGACTGTTGTACCAATTCCTGGCAGACTTTCGGAGGGTGGAGTAGATGCCGCAACAGAGCAGGGCATCTTCGGTCCCCTGGAATGCCATGATCCCTTCGTAGTCCATCATGTGATCCTCCAGGTCTGCCATACCGTCGTATTTCTCTAAGGTTGGCACCTTGAACCTGGATGGTACCTCCTTGCTAATGGGCAGCGGCCGTCCCTGTGGCCTCCCAGGTCCCTTTGGCATGCCGGTGTTTCGACGCGAGGGCTGGGTTGCCCCGACAGGTTGACAGGGGTTCGGGGAGTCTTCTCGACGGCCATCCCGACTGGGGATAGGCGTTGGTCGCCGAGCGCTCCTCCTTCCGCGGTGATCTTCCTGATCTCTATGCCGCCTCTGACGGGGCTCCCGCTTTAACCTTGTCGATCCTCGGCAGTTTGACAGCTAGGCAATCGTCGACGCGCTGAGTGCGGTCGCCTGGACGAGGCTCTGGTCAATTCACCCCTAGTCCATTCGGCCCTTCCATCCACCTCATCCTGGAGTGAGGTGGGGGTGAGGTATCGCACCGGGACGAAATTCAGCATGGTGAATCGTCGCTCCGGGTTGGCGCCCTCGTCGACGTGGTCAGCGACCACGGCTGAGCGCAGTGGGGGACGGGGCTCCTGTCGGTCGGGGATGGCTGCTGAGCCCCCCTTCGGGAACGTGGATGGTCCGCAAGTTGTTGGATGGCTGCTGCCAGTGTTTGAAAGTTGGCGTTGGTCTCTTAGGCAAAGAGACGTAGTTGTTCTTGGGTCACCGAACGTGAGTCACTAGTGCCCTCGGTAGTGTGGTTGTGCCTGTTTTTGGGCGGGACGTAGTCACCCTCCTCATGGATGGGGGGATGCGTCCTATTCTATTGCAAGCTGATTCTATCTCGGTGATGTGGTTATTTGACGTGGGTGCTTTTCGGTTCTCACAGACGGCGCCGGATGTTTCAGGGTGTTTTCTCACCACGGATTGGTTGACTGGAGGGCTAGAGGTCAACACGATCACGTGGGGGCATGCGTGGCCTCCGGGATATGGGCGTAGCTAGTTCGGCTTGACGAAGAGCGCACAAGTTCGATCGTCGGCGTGCTGAAGGGGATCCTCGACAAAGCGGCAGCCTTCGTAGGGGTGGAGAGGAACGGGCTCGGGGGCGAGCACGTACGACTCCAGACTGGTTGTGCGTCGAAGGGTAGCCTCGGCACAACTGGATCTTCTTGACCTGAACAGATGAGAAAGATCGTCAGGGGGGTCAGACCTTGGTCCCGACCAAGTCCCATCCGAAGCCTACATCAAAACGAATCTGAATGATGCTCGGTGGGATCGGTGTGGCTCACGGGAAGGCCGATACGCGAGTCCTCGGGCCGAGTTGTGGATGAGAATTATGTGGGGGAGATAAGGTCGTAAAAGAAGAATACCTCAGGGGTTTTTAGTATCCCGAAAGCGATCATTTTCACGTTGTTCTTCGGGTCACTTTATAGGAGTCCTTCCCGGCCACGTCTCCTCGACATCCCCTTATCTATGACATCTTCATGGGTCATGAAGATGGACGTAATGGGGCCCCTTAATGGTGATTAAGGGTGCACGTTTAAGGGGAGCGGTTAATTCCTTCTGGCGTGGGTTAGCGGTTGCGTCCGCTTCGGTCCGATGCCGGTCCGACTCTGATTCTTCGTGGGGGCCTCGTTCTCCCAGGCCCGTGGGTTTGCGACATGCTCTTGGGCCGTTCGGTCTTAGCCCATCCTGGGAGGGGTGTACCAAAGGTAATCTTCGGGTGCGAAAAAATGGTGCGACAGCCCGTGCGAAAATATTATTTCTATTTTTTGAACTTGTTTTTCAATTTTTTTGTTATGTTTAATCCATACAATTATATACCCCAGAGAAAATAATGGGTGAACCCTAGGGGAGTAGAGCACCCATCCACCCGTTACAAATTTAACGGTCTCAAAACGTGCGAATTTGTTGAAATGCCTTGATCGAAGGCCAAATGACATTATTTCTCAACGATTATTTTTGAGGGGTGTAAAACAACATATAATGAAGGTGGAAAAAAGAATTTTCGAAAAAAATTCAAAAAAAATAAAAACATTTTCGCACCGTGCGAAATGTTCTCATGAAGATTTACCTTCGTTAATTCCTTATATATATATATATATATATATATTCATATATATATATACATATATACACACACACACACACATATATATATATAGATCTGACATACATATATATATATATATACATCTAACCTCTTGGCGTTGCGATTTGTGTGAGGTGGCGTTCGGTTCTGGATCAGGCTGTTGTTTCTTTTGTCCTCCCGATGGGGGTTTTTTCTCAGGTGACGTGTTTCATCGCGGCGGGTCGAGAACTCTGGTGGAGTTCTCGATCCGGCGGTGAGTATTTTGGCACTCCCTTTCTATTCTTTGCTTGGCCTTTGATCTGATCTTGGACTTTTCTTTGATCATGGCTGATCCAAATCCCCGTGCTGATGGAGTTGTGGATCATGATCATGCTGGCGACTGGCGGACTGTAAATAAGAGGAGGCCGTTCATTGCTGCAGGCAGGGGGAGGGGGTCAAAGACGGAGTACATGCCCCGTGTGCTGAGGGAGGAGGGCGTATCGCTCAAGAATGGTGTTGCTGCTGCAGGTGATAGGAAGTTCCTTGAGAGGAGAATGATGAGGCCCTCAGTCGAGATCAAAATCAATCCACAAGCGGCGAGGCTCTCTTGGCTGGAAGTGTGCAATAGCAAGAGGAAAATTGCTGATTCTCTAGAGATGAGGTACATTCCCCCTAGCTGTGATGAGACAGGTGCTCCATATGCTGTTCTTTCGCAGGAGGCATTAGACGAAGCTGCCAGTGCTTGGGAGAATACGATTGTTGCGTATGTTCTTGGAGACGTCCCATTCTACAGCCAGATGAAGGCATGGGCTGTTAGATCTTGGAAGAAACAAGGTATGTCCGTCTTCTCCAGGGAGAATGGATTCTTCTTCTTCCGCTTCAAGGACAAGGGTGATTGTGATGGGGTCCTGTTTGGGGGGCCGTGGATGTTCGACGGCAGGCTCGTCGTGGTGCAGCGTTGGGCTCCGGATTTGGTCTTCGACAGGGACATGCTTTCTTCTATCCCCCTTTGGGTTCAGCTGCCAAATTTGCCGCTTAAATTTTGGTCGATTAACATTCTTAATGCTATCACAAGTGTCCTGGGATCCCCTATTTGCTTGGACAGGGCCACGGCTACAATGGAGAGGATGAATTATGCTCGGTGCCTTGTCGAGATCTCTGCTGAACAGGAGCTTCCGCAAGTGGTGGTGGCTCAGGTTGAAGGTGGTGAATGTTTTGAAGTAGAAGTCAGGTATGAAGGCAATCCCCCCAGGTGTGCCAATTGCAAGTGTTTTGGGCACCTCATTCGCCAATGCTCTGCTATAGACGGAGCTCCTAGAGATGGGATGGTGCACAACATCAGGGAGGGCGACACAATTGCTGGCCATGTCAAGGGTAAGGGAAGCACTGGCAATTCTTTGAAGGAGGTCCCTGATTGTGAGGACGTCCATTGTTTTGTAAGAGCTAATCTGATCCCTCCTATCTCATCGTCTTCATCTACTGTGGAAGGGGGGGTTATGGGTCAAGGGGCATACTCTGATGTTGGTGGTGGTAGCAGGTCCATGACGGGGGATGTTAAGAGTTGTATTGAGGGGAGGGGTAATGAGTTTTGTAATTTGGGAGCTGGCTGTAGCTCTGAGAAAACTGTGAGTTGTTATGAGGGGAGGGGGGGTGTTATTGGTAATGTTAAGGATATTGAGCGGGCTGGTGATGTGGAGGTCTGTATCAGGCGGGCTGTGTCCCGTAGTAATGCTAGTTGTAACACGTCCCCTTATGCTGGGGTTCAGGGGGATGGGCTTGCTGAGGATGTTGGGGGGTTTGCCGATAGAGCGTCTTGTAATGTTGAGATTGGGGAGGAGACTTGTATTAGGCAGGCTGCGTCCTGCAGTAGAGATTGTAATATGGATCAAGGCAGGGATGGGTCTGCCTTGTCCATGCTGATGCAGGCTGCTGGCACTGTGGTTTCTACCGTATCTGCCTTGGGTGAAGGTAAGGGGATTGTAACTAGCAAGATATCTCGGAAAGCTGACATGTATGTGAAGGGGGGAGAGCTAGCTGCGACTAGCGTAAGTAGGACGGGTGATAGCCCGTGTAAAAGTGACACCCCTGTACAAACTATTAATAAAATTGGGGGGGGGGGGGGGGCGGGTCTGGGGATTGCATGGGGTTGGGCTCGCCATCACCAAGTCACACGTCCAAGCCTCGGGGCAATAGTATTACTAGGAACGTGGCTATTAATGACAACCCATTCAATCCTCTCCTTAACGCCCGGTTGAAAGGAGTGCTCCTTGCTCCAGAGGATGATATGGATATTGAGTCGGATACCGAGCCCCTTGAGATGACTATAGCAAATGATGCTTGGCTGATTGAGCAAGAGCTTTTGAAGCAAAATAGTAAGGGAAAGAAAAAACAGAATCAGCATAAAGGAGGCGGTGTTTCGGGTATTGGTACTCGAAAGAGTTTGCGAATTAATAGGGAGGGAGAGCGCCCCCACCCACACTTAACCAATGACTTTTCTCATTTGGAATACTATGGGGCTTAATAGCGTAGCTAGACGTCAGGAACTTAAAGTGCACTTCCTGAAGTACAAGCCCTCCCTGGTTGGTCTTATTGATACTAAGGTCGCTGAGAACAACGGCCATAGGATTGCTAAATGCTTCCCTAAGAATTGGCTTTCAATCAATAACTGCTGCTACCACCGCAATGGCCGTATTGTTATTCTTTATGATCCTGAAGTTTGGGCTTGTGTGGCTGAAGGCATGACGGCCCAACATATTACCTTGAAAGGGGATAATGTTGCTGGGTTTACTATGATGGTTACCATAGTCTACGCTTCTAATTCCTATCTTGATCGCAGAAGCCTTTGGTGTGACGTTGTTACTAGTGCCAGCAAATTTAAGAATCTCCCCTGGATCATTGGTGGAGATTTCAATTGTGTCAGATATTCCTTAGACAAAGTTGGTGGTAGAGCGGTTAAGGGTTGCATGGTTGATGAGTTTAACAACTGCATTAATACCAGCGCCCTTATTGATCTAAAAACTGTTGGTAACACTCTGAGTTGGAATAATCGTAATATTGGGCAGCAGCGTACTTCCGCCACTCTGGATAGATCCTTCTGCAATAGCGCTTGGATAAATACCCTTCCCGCCTCTTATTGCGAATATGTTGAGGGAGGCTCTAGCGATCATTCCATTCTCATTATTCACACGCATCAAGCTGTTGGCTCTGACCCTAAGCCGTTTAAGTTCTTTAATGCCTGGCACCGTAGTCCTGAATACTCCAATGTGCTTAAGGATGGTTGGCATATTAGGGTCAGTGGCTGTCCCATGATCCGCCTGGTTGCTAAACTTAAAAATCTGAAAAGGGTCCTTAAGAATTTCGGGTTGTCCTTTAGAGAGGCTAACGACGTCTGCAAAATCCGCTCCGAGCTTGCTACTATCCAACTAAATCATAATTTGAGCTCCTGTGTTGAGCTTCAAAAGAAAGAGCGTTCCTTAATTTTTCTTCTTGCTGAGGCCATTGATATTGAGGAATCCAATCTTAGGCAGAAAAGCAGGCAAGATTGGTTGAGCCTTGGGGACCGCAATACCCGTTTCTTTTATACGGCTATGAGGGCTAGACAGAGTCATAACAATCTGGGCCACCTCATCTCCTTGGATGGATCTCGCAATAACTCTATTGATCAGCTGAAAATTGAAGCTCCTGAGTTTTATTCTAAGCTCTATAACCAAGATGATTATTGGAGGGTCTTCCATTGTCTTACTGTTAAAAGAGTTCTCACTAACGAGGCTGCTATGTGGGTTGAGAGGCCGGTCTTGGCTGAGGAGGTTAAAAATGCTGTCTTCCAAATTGGGGCTGATAAGGCCCCTGGTCCCGACGGCTTCAATGGCTATTTTTATCAGAACTCTTGGGATGTTATTGGGAATGATGTTACCATGGCTATCCTCAATTTCTTCAAGTCTGGAAAGATCTACCGCCAAGTCAACCATACTTTTTTATCTCTTATTCCTAAAAGTGCTAACGCTTCGGGGCTTGGTGATTACAGGCCCATTGCCTGCTGCAATGTTTTGTATAAAATCATCAGCAAAATTCTCTGCAATCGGCTCAAGAAAGCTGTCATTGAGCTCATATCTCCTAATCAGGCTGCCTTTCTTCAAGATCGGCTTCTTTCTGATAGTGCCTTGCTCGCACACGAACATATCAGGGATTTCAATAACCATATGGGGTCCAGGGCCTGCCTCAAGCTTGACTTGAGGAAAGCTTTTGATAGTGTTAATAGGGAATTTGTCTACTTTATGTTGCACCAGATGGGGTTTAAGCACAAGTTCATCAGCTGGATTTGTGAGTGTATCTCTACCCCATCCTTCTCTGTTATGATCAATGGTTCTCCCTATGGTATGTTTCAATCCAATAAAGGGCTGAGGCAGGGTGACCCCCTCTCCCCTTATCTCTTTGTTATTGTTATGGAAGCCTTCTCTCTTCTTATGGCTAAGGCCAGTGCCACGTGCAGTATTCAGCCTATGAAAAGAGTTGGTGCTGTCACTCATCTTCTTTTTGCTGATGACTTGCTTGTTTTTTGTCGTGCCAATGAGGTCTCTTTTAAGGGGCTGCGTGACCTTCTTACCTTGTTCAAGCACTTCTCTGGGCTTGATGTTAACTGGAGCAAAAGTGCTGGCATATTCAGTAAAGGGGTCAGGGGTGCTGGTAACCTTGCTGATATTCTGGGCATTAGAAGAGTGCAAACACTATCCACTTACTTGGGCCTTCCCCTCTCTGCCAAGTACCCCAATGCCGCCATGTATGGCCGTTTGATTGATAGATGCAAGAACAGGTTGCAGGGATGGTCTTCATCCTTATTATCTATTGCTGGGCGCATTGAGCTTGTCAAAACTGTTATCTACGGCATGGTTGTTTTCTGGATGCAGGCTTTCCGTATTCCTAAATCTGTCTTACGCTCCCTTACTTCCATATGCAAGAAATTCATTTGGGGGAAGAATCATCTCTGGGCTTGGGAGGACATTTGTGTGCCGAAGCAAGAAGGGGGGGTGGGGCTTAGAAGCTTTACTGATCTTAATAATGCATATGGTGTTAAGTTGACTTGGAATATGCTTACCCATGGGGGTTTTTGGGCTGATTATATGAGGAAGCACTATATGACCGGCACGGGTCTTTATCTGGCTAAACCCCATCCTATGCAATCTGGTTCTTGGAAATTTATTCTGCATTGCCGTGAATTTACTAAGAAGCTTACTCGGCGCATTGTTAGAGATGGGGCTTCTACTCTCTTCTGGTATGATAGCTGGCTTCCCTGTGGAGCCCTTAATGATATCTATGATGTCCCTGTTGGGGAGGAAGCCTTCACGGTCAGAAGCTATTGGAATGACACGGGTTGGGTTCACTGTAACTCTCTCATTAATGTGCGGCACTTGATTGACTCAGTTGTCTTAACTGTTGGTGATGATTCTTGGGCTTGGGTCTCTAAGACCCCTACATTACGGGACGCCTGGGCGGGTTCTAGGGTCGTTAAACCCCTATTTCCTTATCACAAGGTGGTTTGGTTTCAGGGGCATATCCCCAAAATGGCTATCACTTTATTACGAGCTTTCCATGGGAAACTTCTTACCCGGGACAAGCTCGTACAATGGGGAGTGCCCACTTCATCCTTTTGTGTCTTATGTTCTGATAATGCTCAGGAAAATATGGATCATATATTTTTTGAATGCAGTTATTCTAATTACCTCATTTGCAGGAGCTTTCTGAAGCTGGGTTTCAGTTCTACTTTACCAACCTCTTTAGCTGCAGCTGGAGATCTTATTCTCAACCATTTTCACAGAAAGGGAAGCACAGGGAGATTGGCTAAAACAGTCTTAGCAGCGATGGTTTGGCACATATGGAGAGAGAGGAACAGGAGAATATTTGAGGGTCGCAGTCAGATACGGACGGTTCTCTTTGATGACATTGCTGAGGACGTCAGGATTGCTTTGCGACATGTGGTTTGGGAGCAGGATGAGGCTGGCGCCCCCCCTTCTAACTGGGGGCTTTTAGACTAGGTTGATACTTCCATGTACTTTTGTTTTCTTCTTTGGCTCTACGGGTTTCGGAAGGTGTTATGCTTGGTGGAAGTTTTGGCGCCTGTGCCTTATTTCCTCTTGCTAACTTCCTTCCTCCGCCCCTGTGAGAGCCTTGTATTTTTTCATTACACTCAATAAAGATGCAAAGCATATTCTTCAATAAATATATATATATATATACACACACACACACACATACTAGTCATAACTCGTGTCCGCAGGCACGGTTCATTTACGATTTTCCCCCGCGAAATCTTTGTTCCCAAAAAAATTATTTCCACAGCCAAAATTTAAATAAACAACAAATTAGCGTAAAAATATTTAGTGGCACGTGCACTTTCGGCGTGGGCGCCTTCAGCACGAAACTACAAATTTGGCGCAGGCGCCTTCGACACGGAACACAAAATTAGGCGCGGACGCCTTTGGTGAGGAACAACAAATTCGACACGTGCCCTTTCGGTGCTGAATAATAAATTCTGCGTAGAACAACAAATTCGACGCGGGTGCCTTCAGTGCGGAACAATAAATTAGCATAAAAAAATTTAGCGGGCGGCGCTTTCGTCGCGAGCGCCTTCAAATTTTCTATTCTACAAATCAAGCAAGTCAAAGTAATTGGCTTTTGTGGGTATACAACTCACTTTTTTACATGTTATGATGCATATGGCGAAAACTTCTTACTCGTGGTTTTTACTCGTGATTTTTGGTCCTCTTTGGTTTTTAGCATGCAGGTCATAATGACTGTTCAGATAGAAACCTCTTACTCGTGATTTTTAGCATGCACGGGTGCCTTCGGATAGAAATTTCTTGCATTAAATTCTCAGCATTAAAATTGTGAAAGAGGATGGCCTAAGTATCAAAGGTAGAGCACAACTTTTTATGCATTAAATTTAAACGGATATCAATAATGTTGCACTAAAAATTTAGTTCCCCCTACAAAAGTTCTCCCCAAAATTTTTCACATACTATCATCCCAATCATTCACTCATCAAGATTAAATCTGAGCCGTCTTTCTACCAACCTGTTTGTCCTAATCAGCTTGTACTAGTCAGCACTAGAATTAAAAAAAGTTGTGTTTTATATAATAGATAATATATATGCACACACACTAGTCATAACCCATGCCCTCGGGCACAGTTCGTTTAACATCTTTGTTTCCCCAAAAATTATTTCCCCATCCAAAATTTTGGGACATATAATATTCCACTTCACAATTTAAAAGAACAAAAATTTAGCGGGTGCCTTCGGCATTGGCGCATAATTAATTAATTACATGTAATCAACTCATTCCACACAAGTAATTCTTTTCCATAAGTAATTCTTTCCCATAATTAATTATGTGGAGAGAGCGGGGTGAGAGGGAGAGATTTTTTGGTTTTTCGAAACACTCATCTCAACCCTTCTTTTACCAAGATTAAATCCTAGTCATTCTTCTATCAACCTCTTTATACATCAGCATGACATCAGCTTGTCCTAGTCAGCAAGGCAATTCAAAAAATCCTCAAATGTAATATAGACTAATCATAACCCGTGTCCGCGGGTACAGTTCATTTAAGATTTTCACCCACGAACTCTTTGTTCCCCAAAAAATTATTTCCACAGCCAAAATTGCGCGAAACAGCAAATTTGCGTAAATATATTTGGGGACGCGGGCGCCTTCAGCGCGGAACAACAAATTCGGCATAGAACAACGAATTAGCGTAAAAAATGACGTGGGCGCCTTCGACGCGGGAAATTATTCTCATCTTGATGTGCATTGAAGAGTGGCAGGATGTTTGAAATTTTAGATTGTTGCCCCATGCATCGAAGAGAGGTGGGCCCCGCGTTAAGGAAGAGATTATTCGATCTGCATCAGCATTCAATATGCAGCATTAAGTGCAAGTTAAAGTTTCTTTTCCCAAATGTATTAAGTGCTCCGGTTAAGTTCAAATGCATTAATTAAGTGCCCCATTAAGTGCAAATGCATTGGAAGTGCATTAATTAAGTGAAAATGGCAGACTTGAGTGGAAATGCAAATGACAGACTTAAGTGGAAATGCATTAAGTGCAAATGGCAGACAAATTTTTATCCCCAGTACTTGCGAATGCATTAAGTGCAAGTGCTAGCCAAAATTTCACACACATATAATGTTTTTCCCTCCAAAACTTTCCACAAAATCTCATCTCAACCATTCATTCCTCAAGATTAAATCTCAGTCGTTCTTCTATCAACCCTTTTGTCCTAGTCAGCTTGTCCTAGTCAGCTCTAGAATTCAAAAACAGTAATAAATTGTAATATAGATATATATAAGAATAATGTATATGTGTTGTCAGCGCAGGAATTTTTCCAGTGCCGATGCACAAATACACCGTTTGTTTTTGTTTTTAATTTCTTAAGATGTGCTTTACACATTATAGATGATCAACATACTGACAATTAAATGAACCCAATGCTAGACCATTAATCTGTTTGTTACAGATTCAAGAATATATGTTTGTTACATGTATTCGACCACGGACTTGGAGGCAGCAAATTTACTTCTAATCAATGAAGAACAGGGATTACAGCATGCATTATCCGTTAACATTTCTATTTTAAACAAGTACAAAATTTCCCTTGATAATGTACGTATGCAATGTTTTTTCCATGAGTGTTCCACTTATGATATATAATCAACATAACTAAAATTAGGATAATCTAATGTTATTTGACTCTTGATCCGATTGTTTCAAATTAAACAGTTTCATAACAATAGAACTTTCTATAACGAGCGGATCGAGTGACATCCCCATATGGTTCACTCATCTTTAGGTTTTTTGGGGTTTAGATGTGTACAACAACCTCAAACAGATAACTTTTTTTAAAAAATCAAGTTAATGAGTTTTTTATGCTGACATCATAGAAAATTTTCTGACAACACATACCAATGAGCATCATATATGGATGTATGTGTGTCCCTTTTTCTGTGTGTAATTTTCGCACCAATCTCTAGTGAGAAACCTTTGCCCCAGTTTTCTTATTTTTTAAGGATTGATCTTGACATTTTAAAGCCCCAAAATTCTCAAAGTTGGATTGAAACATAAAGGATTTGAAAATCGGTCATGTCTTTACAAATTCAACGATTTTAAAACAATAGAACTTTTTGTTACGATCCGATCAATGTTCAAATAAGCATTGGTTTACTTGTTTGTTGGTGTGTTGGGGTAAGAGTATATGTTGTTGGAAACTCACAACTCCTCATGTGGTTTTGATGATACAAACATATTATCATTATACTAACTCTATCTATGCAGATGTTATAGAAGAAATCAACTAAGACCATCAAGTCTACATATTGCAAGAAGCATCCACTACAAGACGAAGCTTATCGATGATATTTTGTATCTTGTAAATGAGATGTAATCTTTATTTTTTCTCTTGTAGTTACTTAGAATGTAAAATCCTTGATGATAATCTCCCTTAGTCGTTTAGGATTCATCTTCAAAAAATCAAGTCAAAAATCCTATTAGTCGACCAACCCCTGATACTAGTCGACTAATTTTAATATTAAAATATTTCTGTTCTAAAATTTCGTCAGATCCATTTTAAGTCACTAAAATCATTTTCCCACAAATTTCTAAAATTTCATATTTTTAATCGACCAACAAACTCTGTTAGTGTACCGGTCTATTTTCAAAATAGTTATTTAAATGATTTATCATTTATATAATATATTTTATTTCTGGAAGTTAGAACTGCCATAAACGGCTAGTTTCTGACAGTTTATATCCGTTTTAAGAAGTTTCTTTTCGTTTTTGGAAGTTATTTTCTGAAAGGACACCTCAACAGCCAGAATTCTAGTCAGCAGTTCTAATTAGTCGACCATGCACCTATATTAGTCGACTAATAAAAAAAATTTCCCAGAATTTTTTGAAAATTTAGACAGTTTTCCAACGTTCAAAAACTACCTTTTTGGACTATAAATAGACCCCCAGACCTCTGCCTTAAAAATACGAAAATTTACTTTCTTTCTATTTTCTGAAGTTCACTTTCTCTCTCTAGAAAGTTAGTGATTTTCAGATTTTCTTAAAGGAACCTCTGCAGAAATTTTTCCTACATAGAAAGTCCAATCTTCAAGTTTGTTCTACTACAAGTTCCATCCAGAACCTTGGAGATTCAATCACCTTCCTTGCGCAATAATTCCATCAATTATCAAGGCTATATGTGATATTGTTTCATACTCTTTCTTTACTTTATTTTGGTGAATCTCTTGTTGAAGAGATTGTACAAGTTTACAATACGGGGAGTGTTGGCATCTTTGTATGTTGATTACTTGCGGGGAGCAAGTGTTTTAGTGGATTCAAATCTCTACGGGGTAGAGGACTGGACGTAGGATCACAAGGATCTGAACCAGGATAAAAATCTCTGTGGTTGCATTTGGAATATTCTGGATTGTGATCTTTTATTTCCGCACTCTCATTGCAATTTTTTATTAACTTTTAATTTTGCAATATCATCGTGATTTACACTATTCACCTCCCTCTAGTGTATTTGGTGTGCCAGGAGATCCAACATTTGGTATCAGAGCTACATGGTTAAGATGGCCTACACTTATTCGACGAACACTTCAACGTCTACATCACAATTTCCAGAAGGGCACTCTACTACAAGACCTCCATTATTCAATGGTTCCAACTACTCCAATTGGAAGACAAGGATGACAATCTATCTTCAAAGCATCAACTACGAACTTTGGAACATGTTGGAAACTCAATACGAGAAGCCTACAACTCCATATGCCCAATGGACCACAAATGACAAATATGCTGCAACTCGCAACTCTAAAGCAATGAATACACTATTCTGCGCTATGGACAAGAATGAGTTCAATCGTGTCTCCCAGGCCAAAACTGCATATGACATCTGGCATACACTCCAGGTAACACATGAAGGAACTAATAAAGTTAAGGAAACTAAAATCTTTGTTCTTGTTTACAGGTTTGAGTTATTCAGAATGAAGAAGAGTGAACCAATTAGAGAAATGATTACTCGTTTCACCGACATTGTCAACTCCTTAATTGCTCTTGGCAAAAGTTATACTCAAACGGAACAAGTAAGGAAGACTCTTCGTGCCTTAATGTCAGAATGGGAGAAGAAGACTATAGCCATAGAAGAAGTCAATGACTTGTCAACTCTCATCATTGAAAGCTTGGTTGGTAACCTGATAGCCTACGAAGTACAACTTCAAGATCACAAAGAACAAGCAGATACAAAGACGAAAACTCTTACCTTCGCCGCTTCATTAGACACCGATGATTCAGACATGGACGATGAAGACATGGCACTGATAACTAGAAACTTTAAGAAGTTTCTAAGAAGAGGTAAGTTTAAAAGTTTTAGCCTAAAACTACTGATGCTTCTTTATGTTTTCAATGCAACAGGCCAGGACATATGAAAAAGGATTGTCCACTTCTTAAACCAAAAGAAAGGACATTCAACAACTTCAGAAAAGATAAGAAGTTCGAAAAGAAAAAGAAGGCATTAGCAGCAACATGGGACTCTTCATCTTTAGATGAATAAGAAAAAGTCAACGACCAATCTAATGAAGAAAATGCACATATGTGCTTTATGACACAAAGTGATAATACGGTAAGTAGATTAGATAATGAAGAATTACTTAATGCTTTTAATGAATTATATACGAGATTCAAGAAATTGAATTCTCAACATAAAGCATTAGTTCTTTCTCATTCTTCGTCATTAGATAATCTAAAATTTGAGAAGGAAACATTATCTTCTCAAAATGAAAATCTACTTCATGAAAATGAGATTCTCAAATCTGAGAATCATAATATGATTTCACACATTTCTATTTTAGATACGGATATTTCTTCTCTAAAGTTGAAATATGATAATATGTCTTCTAATATTAGTAAATTTAATAAAGGAAAGAATAATCTAGATGATTTACTTAGATTACACATCCTGCTAATCATAGACAAGGTTTAGGATATAAAAATACTCCCAAATCCAATATTTTTGGTAATATCATTTTAGAAAAGAAAAGGCATGTATTTATTAATGCTAAGAAAATTGATTCTTCTAATAATAGAAAAATGATACTCTTCATATTCCAAAGAAAACCAATTTTCTTACATCTTCTAAGAAAACAAGTATGCATAATATTTGGGTTCCCAAAGACATTTGCTTATATGATAAGGATTTATATATATCTAACTTTATGCAAAATGTTATTCTTTCTTTTAACTATTTGAAGAAACCAAATTCCACTTGGGTTTGGTTTCCTAAAGACTAATCCTAAGGACCCATATAAAAAGGGTACCAATATTTATTGTTTATCTTTCAGGTACCTATAAAAGAAAGATAGATACTAGATAGTGGATGTTCTAAACACATGACCGGAAACATCAAACTTCTATCAACCGTACAATTTAAAGATGGTGGCACCGTTACTATTGGTGATAACAACAAAGGTAAAGTGATTGACATCGGAACAGTTGGTGATCCAACTAAGCCAATCATCGAAAACGTGCTCCTCGCTAATGGTTTGAAACATAATCTCTTATCCATTTCTCAATTATGCGATAAAGATTTTAAAATAATTTTCGAAAAGAATGCATGCATTATATTTGATCTTAATATGACTAATATTTTATTTCAGGGTAATCGTAAGAATAACATATAGATCTTATGCATGAAAGTATCTACTAATGATCATTGTTTACTAGCATCAACAGATAACACATTATTATGGCATAAACATTTTGGATATACTAACTTTAAGCATTTAGCACGTATTTCAGAACATAAGTTAGTTTCTAAAATGCCTAATATATCTTTCACTTATACACAATTTGGTGATGCATGTCAACAAGGAAAAATGCATAAATCCTCTTTTAAATTGAAAGATACTATTTCTACTAAAAGACCACTTGAACTTTTACTTGTGTGTTTATTTGGTCCTTCTAGAATAGCCTCTTTAAATGGTAAATATGCATTTGTAATTGTTGATGATTATTCAAGATATACTTGGGTATTAGTTTTAAAACATAAAAATGATGCATTTGAAGAATTTACAATATTTTGTAAAAGAATTCAAAATTTGAAGTCTTCGTCCATTATTACTATGCGTAGTGATCATGGAGGAGAATTTGAAAATGAATTATTTACAAAATTTTGTAATAAACATGGAATAACATATAATTTCTCTTTTCCTCGAGCCGCACCACAAAATGGTGTAGTTGAAAGGAAAAATAGAACTTTACAAGAATGTGCTAGAACCATGTTATGTGATAGTAATCCACTAAAATATTTTTGGGCAGAAGCCGTCGCTACTGCATGTTATGTTTTAAATAGAATTTTGGTTAGACCACAAATGAATAAAAATTGTTTTGAATTATTTTATTATCGTATACCTCATGTATCTTATTTTAAAGTGTTTGGTTGTAAATGTTTTATTCTTAACAATAAGGATTCACTAGATAAGTTTGATTCTAAATCAGACGAAGGTATTTTTGTAGGATATTCTACACGTAGTAAAGCATATAGGATTTATAATAAAAGAACCTTATGTATTGAGGAATCTCTTCATGTAAGTTTCGATGAGAATTTTACACCTATCACACATTTAGACGAAGAAGATTCTATTCCTATCACTAATTCTTTAAACACCACTAAGTTAGATGACAATGATTCTACTAATTCCATTCCTGCAATTATTCCTAAAAATACAAATCTTCCTAAAGCATTTGTTGAAATTCCTAATCATCCTCATGATTTAGTTATTGGAAATATTTCTGATAGAGTAAGAACTAGATCTCAAATAGAACAAATGACTAATTGTGCATTTATATCATCCATCGAACCAAAGAATGTTATTGAAGCATGTAAAGATAGTTCATGGATTATAGCAATGCAGCAAAAACTTAATCAATTCAAAAGGAATGATGTATGGGAATTAGTACCTAGACCTTCAGATCATCCTATTATTGGTACTAAGTGTGTATTTAAGAATAAATTGGATGAATCTGGACAAGTAGTTAGAAATAAGGCTAGATTAGTTGTACAAGGTTATAATCAGGAAGAAGGCATAGATTATGATGAAACCTATGCTCCTGTAGCAAGATTAGAGTCTATTAGAATGCTTTTAGCATATGCATGTTACAAAGATATTAAGTCATATCAAATGGATGTTAAGAACGCATTTTTAAATGGTATTATAAAGGAAGAAGTCTATGTAGAACAACCACCGGGATTTCAACATGAAAGTTTGGATAATCATGTTTTCAAGTTAAAGAAAGCATTATATGGATTAAAACAAGCACCTCGTGCTTGGTATGATAGATTAAAGACCTTTCTATCAAAATCTGGTTATTCTATAGGAAAGATAGATTCTACTTTATTTACCAAACATATAAATTCTGATGTTATCATTATACAAATATATGTTGATGACATAATTTTTGGTTCTACTAATGATTCTCTTTGTCAAGAATTTTTAAAGGAAATGCAGAATGAATTTAAGATGAGTCACATGGGTGAGTTAACCTACTTCCTTGGACTTCAAATCAAACAAATGAAGGAAGGTACATTTATACATCAGAGTAAGTATACAAAGGAACTCATCAAACGATTTGGATTAGAGAATTCTGCAGAAAAGCGTACTACAATGGGTGCTTCATTAAATCTTGTCAAGGATCCAAATGGTAAAAATGTTGATCAAACATTATATCGATGTATTATTGGATCATGACTTTATCTTACCGCAAGTAGACCAGGTATTATGTTTTCTGTTTGTATATGCGCTGATATCAATCTGATCCTAAAATATCACATATGACTGCTGTCAACAGGATAATTAGATATATCAAACATACATCTGATTTTGGTTTATATTATCCAAAAACAAATTCATTTAATTTGATTTCATATAGTGACGCAGATTTTGCTGGCTGCAAATCTGATCGTAAAAGTACAAGTGGAACTTGTCACTTTTAGGTTATGCACTAGTATCATGGTTTAGTAAGAAACAAAATTCTATTTCTTTATCTACTACTGAAGTGGAAAATATTACCGCTGGTTTAGCATGTGCACAAATTTTATGGATGAAACAAACCATACTAGATTACGGCATTACATGTAACACATGTCCTATTATGTGTGACAACACTAGTGCTATTAATTTATCCAAAAATCCAGTACATCATGCACGCACTAAACATATTGATATATGTCATCACTTCCTGAATGATCATGTCTAAAAAAGGTGACATTAATCTTAAGTATATAGATACTAAAAATCAAATAGCCCATATCCTTACTAAGACTCTTAAGGAAGAAACTTTTCTAAAGCTTAGAAGAGAACTTGGCATTATTAGTGAATCAACATTTTACATATATTATAGTTATATAATACGTTAGTATCATTTTATAATTTTCTGGATTTTTCTGAATGAATTAATTTTTTAATTAATCGACCAATAGTGGATACTAGTCGACTAACTATCCAGAATCACTTATTATATTAATAAAAATATATTTAACATAAAAATATCTTTATATTTTGTCAAAACCGGTCTCTCTCATTCAAAACTTTGAATGATAAATTTCCCTCTCACAAAGTACTTTTCAAGAACTAAGGACAAGACCTCTCCCTTACACTCTTTTATACTTTAAGTACAAAAGTACTTACACATGGTCAACCCCTCTTACACAAATTACATTCCCAAGGCAACAACCCATCAGTCCTCTCTTTTGACCGAAACTTAATTAATAATTTATTTGAATTATTTCGATCAATGCCCAAACTGCTCAGATTTTTACCCGACTAGTCGACCAGTACCCACTCCTAGTCGACTAATCGCTGTAGATAGCCGAAGAACAACAGTTTCTGAACGTTGTTTTGCGCGATATCTTGCTAGATTTCCCTCTCAAAAACGTTGCAGAAGTTCCCAAAACATCTTAGGAGTTATCAGGGAGTTATTTAATCTGGTTTCTTGATTCAAAATTTGAATTTCCCACTCGAATCTTCTATTTAAACAACATGTGTCTTTCTTCATCACCATGAGAAAACCCAAGGCACAATATATCCGAAAAACCTCTATATTTCGAGAGAAATCATACAAATTCTCTGTAGGAAATCTCTGTAGAAGCAATCCATCCCTCTTACATGTTTCCTTTTTCACATCCACGTTCATCTCGTCGATCCACTCCGGCCGACGATGCACGCGCCAAGTATGCGCCATGGAATTTACTCCATTTTATCCCAAACAATCAATTGATTTTAGTGATCCTACTATCCAAAACTTAAATCTTCACCATCTTCTCCATAATGTTTCTCTCTTCCACCTTTGGTGTGAAGATATTCCATATTATCCTTTCCTTGTGAAACAATTTTACTCTTATATGGTTGTCTATCAAAATGGCAGAAACATCTATTTCGACACAAAAGTACAAGGTATAGATATGCATCTCACTTTTGGCACTCTTGCCGAATGTCTTAGCTTCCCTAGATCAAATGATCAAGATATCAGATTTCCATTGAATCATCGACCCACTCTTGATTAACGTAGTCATAATTTTCAACCTTCCGGCATGCTTGCCATAAACTTACATCCCACTCCTCGCCTCCTTCTAAAGGTCATCACTTACAACCTTCTTCCAAATGTTGGTTCTTTACACTACATCGATGAAACTCGTCTTCGCGTTCTCTATGCCATCATGCATGGCATAAAACCCATTTCAAACAAACATCTTTTTACATTGCACGATCACTCGTATTCTTCAGCATTTTGAAATTCCACTTAACGATGAAGTAGCCATTTATAATTCACTATGTTTTGATCATTCCTTCTTGATTCACATGGAACTTCATCCACTTCCACATGTTGAAGAAGAGCAACCGGTCAAGTCACCACCTTGTCGTCGCAAGATTCCTATAAACCCTCATGTTCACTCTCAACGATCTCGGTCTTTCCTCCAATAATAAAATTGATCATCTTCAAGATAATATGACTGTCGGTTTCACAGGAGTCCAAGCTCACTTAAGTGTCTTTGAGATTAGTCTTGCGAATATACACGACACTCAAGCACAAATTCTAAGCCTTTTGAAACAATGGTCTCCTTACTCTCCTTCCACATCGCACCGCGCCCATAGGCCGCCTCCACCATATTAGGCATCGCATGTTTCAGCTTCTGGTCGACCTGGACAATCAGCTGGTCGACTAGTTATCCTTGATGTTTGTTTGTTTAAGTTATTTGAATGTATTTTGATTTATGTTGTAATTTGCTTTAGTTTTTATTTTGTCTTATGACATGTCCGCAACCAATCATGTATTGTAGTTCTTTATCAATGTATATCAATTTGTCTCAAATAGTGTCTCCTCTGTTTTCTGTTTTTCTGAAATTTTTTTGCAGTTAGTCGACCAGACTATACCATTAGTCGACTAATCCATTAAATTTCCAGATTTCCCCATTTTTGATAATTTCACAGGGGGAGAATTAATATAACAAATATGCTAATATTCAGGGGGAGATTTAATATTCAGGGGAGATTTAATATTCATGATATTTAATTTTCATGCTACATATGAAATATACATAAGCATGTTAATATTCATATTCTAATAAACATCATATATGGTTATACAAATTGCAAGTCTCTCATATATTTTTTATAAGCCATATACTAACACTTTCTTTTGCAATAACATAACTTTTATATTATTAAATTCGATGTTTGTAAAATCATCAAAAAGGGATAGAATGTTGGAAACTCACAACTCCTCATGTGGTTTTGATGATACAAACATATTATCATTATATTAACTCTATCTATGCAGATGTTATAGCACAAATCAACTAATACAATCATCAAGTCTACATATTGCAAGAAGCATCCACTACAAGACGAAGCTTATCGATGATATTTTGTATCTTGTAAATGAGATGTAATCTTTATTTTTTCTCTTGCAGTTACTTAGAATGTAAAAGCCTTGATGATAATCTCTCTTAGTCGTTTAGGATTCATCATCAAAAAATCAAATCAAAAATCCTATTAGTCGACCAACCCCTAATACTAGTCGACTAATTTTAATATTAAAATATTTCTGTTCTAAAATTTCGTCAGATCCATTTTTAAGTCTCTAAAATCATTTTCCCACAAATTTCTAAAATTTCATATTTTTAGTCGATCAACAAACTCCGTTAGTCTACCAGTCTATTTTCAAAACAGTTATTTAAATGATTTATCATTTAAATAATATATTTTATTTCTGGAAGTTAGAATTGCCATAAACGGCAAGTTTCTGACAGTTTATATCCGTTTTAAGAAGTTTCTTTCCGTTTTTTGAAGTTATTTTCTGAAAGGACACCTCAACAACCAGAATCCTAGTCAGCAGTTCTAATTAGTCGACCAGGCACCCATATTAGTTGACTAATCGAAAAACGTTCCCAGAATTTTTTGAAAATTTACACAGTTGTCCAACGTTCAAAAACTACCTTTTTGGACTATAAATAGACCCCCAGACCCCTGCCTAAAAATACGAAAATTCACTTTCTTTCTCTTTTCTTAAGTTCACTTTCTCTCTCTAGAAAGTTAGTGATTTTTAGAATTTCTTAGAGGAACCTCTGCATAAATTTTTCCTCCTTAGAAAGTCCAATCTTCAAGTTTGTTCTACTACAAGTTCCATCCAGAACCCTGAAGATTCAATCACCTTCCTTGCGCAATAATTCCATCAATTATCAAGGCCATATGTGATACTGTTTCATACTCTTTCTTTACTTTATTTTGGTGAATCTCTTGTTGACGAGATTGTACAAGTTTACAACACGAGGAGTGTTGGCATCTTTGTAT
Organism: Scilla litardierei; assembly: GCA_030789695.1. Lineage (NCBI taxonomy): Eukaryota > Viridiplantae > Streptophyta > Magnoliopsida > Asparagales > Asparagaceae > Scilla > Scilla litardierei. The sequence continues at coordinate 132,000,974 of CM061132.1, read as the reverse complement.
GTTGATTACTTGAGGAGAGCAGGTGTTTTAGTGGATTCAAATCTCTACAGGGTAGAGGACTGGACGTAGGATCACAATGATCCGAACCAGAATAAAAATCTATGTGTTTGCGTTTGGAATATTCTGGATTGTGATCTTTTATTTCCGCACTCTCATTGCAATTTTTATTAACTTTTAATTTTGCAATATCGTTTTGATTTACACTATTCACCCCCCTCTAGTGTATTTGGTTTGCCATGAGATCCAACATATGTAAATCATGTTCGGTGGTTCAGATATTGAAAAAAATCCAAAACCCCCCACTTTCTATGGTTTTTTGTACCAAAGTTTTTCGTATTATTTTTTGCATAGTAAGATTTTCACACACATACGCACGCATGCACGACATACGATGCTTATCCTTATATATGACCTTGAAAAGTCTACCCTTTCATATTTTGCCAGACGATTGGAACTATTCATTTTAATCTTCATAAGCTTAGACCCCAAACTAAGAAATACTAGATGAACCCTATATGTTTTGTTCTTTCATGAACCTATCACATGTTTTACAGTTTTATAGGAATAGAACTTATTACGATATGTGGATAAACGACCAAAACATGGTGGGTTCACCCAATTAATGCTTGTTTTCTTGGGATTTTAGAATATAAAGATCAAAATGAATGGTTTCGATCGTTTGAAAAAAATATTGGGGGTGGACTTTTCGAGGTCGCATAAGAGGCTAAGTCACATATGTCATATGATACTCATTACATGCACCCATAGCGCTCATACATGCATACATATATATGGATTATTGGTGTCACGCCCCGCTCCTCGGGATACCCGAGAAGTACGAATCCGTCCCAGTATCCCCTTGGTGAGGTGATGGTGAAGAGAAAGAAAGAGAAGGGAGATGAACAAAAAGGAGTGGCGGCCACTGCACACATGCTGGGATAATATCTGAAATGCTACAATCACAGAAAAAACAACCAATCATCACAACAGTAAAAACAAAATAGGCAAACTTGATCGGTCCATATTTTACACCTTTTTTCTACATGTTTGCACGCCATTTCAATTGCTCATATTGCGATTTTCACGATTATTTTATGATATTTCGTTGCTTTTCACTATTTCTTGTTTTTGTCGGATTTCAGGAAATATGGAGCAATTGGGAGCAAAAATGAGCTTAAAGGACTTGCACGCATAACGGAGCATCGCTCATGGCCTTATTGAGGAGTTATCAACGCTAGAAGATGAGTGGAGAAGAAAAGAATTTGATAGAATCAACGAGGATGCCAAAATGAGAAGAAAAGAGCTCAAGAGTACCCTACTCGGCCGAGCAGACAGCTCACCCGGCCGAGTGAAGGACCGCACTCGCCCGAGTGATAGGGATACACACCGAAGATTTGCCATGTTCACTCGACCGAGCAAGGAAGACCACTCGGTCGAGTAAGAAAGCCCAATCGCCCGAGTGCTACAGAGATTTCGTCCAGAGAAGAGGCCAACTTACTGGAATTTGGAGAAGCCTCACTCGGCCGAGTGGCAAAGCCCACTCAACCGAGTGAAGAAGCACTCTCTGGAATTTTTAGAGAACCGCAGAAGACCCTACTCAGCCGAGTAGAGAAGCCCACTCGACCGAGGGAAGAATCCCACTCGGCCGAGTGATGCCGATGACACGAGCGCCCAGATTTTCAGACAGCCTCCCACTATTTTGAAATATTCTATCATTTCAGCAATCAAATTATTTTTCTCATATTTTTTATGGATATTAGACTTCATGACGGTTCTAACGCCACCAAGAACACATCAATCAGAGGTCGGATGAAATCTGGAGAATTTCTGCAAGTTGATGCTGCAGTGCTGAAATTTCCACTCGACCGAGTCATATTCCCACTCGGCCCGAGTGACTGCGGGCCCAGATTTTAAGTTGCGGCCAAGATGATGTAGGGCACGAATTTGAGAGGGTTTTGAAGGGTTATTTGCTAGGGTTTTTTGGGGCTATATAAGAGGGTTGTAGCCGTCATTAGAGGGAGTTCCCATAATGTTTTCTTAGGGATTATTTTAGAGGTTAGGCTATGTCCTAAGCCCAATCTTGGATCTAAAAGCTTGTAATTAGATTGAAGTTCTTCATCAAATCTAAGTATCTGTGTTCCTATTATTTGAATCTTTGATATGCTATCTTTTCATATGCAAGCAATGTCTCTTATTGATTTCTATATTGTTATTGCTATGCTTGGTTGATTGTTGTTCTAGAGCATAGGGATGAACCCTATGGATCTAATTTCAGATTTGTGATGGATGAATTTCTATGTTGCTAGAATTGCTAGGAGGTTAGGTTGTGAGGTTAGGTTGTGATTGATTTATTACGGATAGCTAGGGATTTCCATCGATTGGGGTTTGTAAGAGATTGGATTCTAATCGATGGGAAGGCCTAGATATTCGATTTAGGTTTATAATCGAGATTCTTTAGACTTGGTTTGCAGGAGATTGGATCAAAGCTAGGATTTTTATTATAAATCTATACCATATTCGTTTACAAGAGATTGGACGAATACGAACTATCACAACCTAGATCGTAACTCAAGTTTGCACGAGAGTGGGCTCGAGGTGCGATTGGACGATGATGTCGATCTTCATGCTAGTGGCTTAGGTTAGGATTTGCACGAGAGTGTGCCCTAATCTAGGTTACTATAGACCGGCAATAGCACGAGAGCGTGAGCTTGGTTCTATATTCAGTTACGACTAGTTCACCTCAACACAATTTTAGTAATATTGAGATTCACGATTCACAGAGATGTATGACGATCCGTAGTGGGGATTCCATAGCCCTAGACACTTTTATTATATCATATTTGAATCGATATTTGACCGACTTCTTTATCACCGACACCGACATCCACCACCATTTCCATTATATCATTTCATAACCATCTCCACCAATAAAACCTTCGTAGTCAAACCAACCTAGGATAGATTGGAACCAACACCGCCTCCTCATGTTCGATACCTGCTCGCCACTTGACCGTGCGCTTGCGGTAAAATTACAATCATTCTCCGGGTGTATATCCGGGGCCGATCAAAACTCATCCACATTATTAATACAAAGTCCAACAAAACATCCAATACAAATGTACAACAACAGACTTCAACTCAAGCTACACATCCAAAGGACAATATCAACTCCATGACCCCAGAATACCACTCGACTCCCTAAACTATCCCACACCCCCAGCTCCATACTCACCAGTCTCCCAGGATCTCCAACTATCAACTACCGGTGAAAAGAGGGGAGGGTACGTCAAAGCGTGTTCAGTAGGGATGCCTAACTAGTATGGCATATTATTCAACCGAATACAGTGGAACACAAAGGCATAAATATAAGGGAAAGAAAATTAACCGTAACACATTCATAAGCAGAAACAGAGCATAAAAACAAGTACAACTAAAACACGTGGAAGTCGTATTTACATGCTTATTATGTAGATTCGAGTATCTTAGGTTTAGTGAAGTTCTTTGGAAACCTGAGTAACTACAGGACATAAGGACATGGACCTCACCCCAAGGTGGGGTGGCACTCAAACTATCCTGCTAGTGGTACATGAGCACTAATTAACTTTAACGGGGCCTCTCGAACTCCCACATCCTGGCAGGAGTACTGAGATGTATTCCAACTTCTTAGTCTCACCATATCATGAATCATGTTACCATATATTAAAACATTCCTCCGTGGGGGTATAACAAGCTCCACATTTCATCCAACCATCATAGTCCAGTCATCATGGCTACACTTACTCAGATTTCCCCCAAACCCCATCTTGAGAGGTCACCCTCCTTATAGAGGAATGAGATATCCCAAAAGTTTATTTGTTCAACATTATTGTTTATGCAATTTTACAAGTATGACATAAAGGTAAATATGCATAAAGAGCAAGTATGCATACGAGTGTCTATGTATGAAGAGTTGTAAGACAATAATATAAAGAAGTTTAGAACATTCACACATGCATATCTTAGTAGGGGCATGTGAGGCATGGACACGCATTGTCATGTTCTTTTCCTTTCACCATTTCTTTCATTAACAACAAATGGGTCATGCACTTAAGTGCCATGCCCATCACAAATTCCATCGCAACATCATCACTTCATACCATGCCAACCATGCAGCCTCATCCATCACAAATTAACAACAATACATAGTTTAGCACATCACTTTAACATTTTAGCTTGCAGGGAAAATGTAAACATTCATGAACAATGGCAGATATCATCCATTTCTTTTATGAATTTGCCAAAACTTATTAATGAAAGTTGTAACTAATGAAGTTTTCTTCTCAGATATCAAATATTATAAATTTAGAGCAAGTAGGATATTTAATATGTACTAAACCCCCACCAAATACATACTCTGTTTTTAGACAAGATTGTTGAGCCCTAAAGTTCCATCATTTACATTAACTTACAGTCAGAATTTCAGTAAGGACAAAACACAAAAGTTGGAAATATAGGAGTAACATTTCCAAATTGACAAAAATCATTATGTTTAGATTACTCTGTTAGGGGCACCCAATGAAATTTGTTAGTAGTGGGAATCACATGTACAATGATTTACAAGTATTTGGGTGATGGAGAGGTTAACACGACTCGGAGCTCGCTTCAGAGGTGAAGGGTCCAAGGTCGCCTGGAGATCGCCTGATGGTCGCCTTCTCCCGGTAGCTGAGGTGAGCTTCCTGCGAGGATTAACAACTGGTTAGAAAGGCGGGGCTGGCTGTCAGCCCGTAGCCTCTCCGATGCCTAAGTCAGCTGGTGACGTGAAATGTAGGCGCCGGGCATACTTGGCGACCTCGAGAAGATCAGTGAAGTGCGGAGGGCTTATGAGGAAGGCGCAGATACCTGGAAGATATCTGACCTTGTGTATTGAAATGAGTTAGAAGATTTAACTGACCAACCCCCTTAATGGAGGCATGAGGGTGGTATTTATAGAGCTGAGAGGCAGTTGTCCGCAGTCTTGTCAGCTGCCAAATCAGCCCAGCTGGCACTCGAGTGCTGAGGATGTGTCAGGGATATTTACTGCATTAATGGTGTCAGAAGCATTAATGAGATGCGAGTGGCGGCCATCAGTTCTCACACTTAACTCCTGGCATTAATGGAGAGTAGGTGAGTCTATGTCACCCTGTCAGAGATATTTATGCTCAGTCGCCCTCAGGGGCGAGTCATAGGCCGGCGATAAAGCTCGGCTCCTCCAGATGATGCTTCTTGTTGGAGGGTAGGAGAGCTTGCCCTCGGCATAGAGAGCTTGTAGGTCGCACCGACGGGATTCTTAGTTGACCTTGGAGGCGAGCTTGTGGCAGGGCAAGGCGAGCTTCTTTGAATCGAGGCGAGCTTCAGCTCGGCTAGTGTCCCATCAGGAGAGTTGGTGAGGTGTTTGCTTGGGCCCCCAGGGCATACAGGCCTTAATCTCATGGGCCGGCCTTGAGGGCGTAACAATTGCCCTTGTCATTCAAGCTTGATGCGGCCAGCCCAGCTTCAGCTTGGATGACGAATCGCATCCCCCCCGGACGAAGGTGGGTTAACCGCATTCAATAAACTCTGACTGCCGAATCTCAGAAATTATGATGGCGATCCGGCAACAGGGAGAGTTCAAAGCGCCCATCTGCTGAACAGATGACACGTGGCTGAGGTGATTGGAGGAGAATTCGAGGCGCCAGTCCAGACCCGCTCGGATCTCGCCACTTGGCCTATGCCAGATGGTGGTGATCGCCTGCCTCTTCTCATAAATAGAGTCGGAGAGGGAGCGGGAGAGACTTTTTCCAAAAAAATTTGAAACTTCAGATTTCCCCCCTCGCATTATCGAGAGCAGTTGCCGTCGATCGTCGTAGTTTGCCGCAGCTTCATTCATCCCTACTTATTTAGGTACACTCTCGATTCCAGCGATGTCTTCATTTGCTTCTCTCGCAGCTTCTTCTTCTTCGAATGTCCACATCGAACAGCACTTCGGGGAGGTTGGCGGGGGTGACGCCACCGAGTCGGAACTGATGGTGTCGGAGATGCCGTCGATGTCCGGGCTGGAGGGAGACACGATAGTTGAACAGGCCGTCGCTTCATCGTCGGTAATGATGAGGGACCCCAAGAAAGGGAAAGAGCCCAAGTCAACCGCCAAGGCCGCCAAATTCTCCATGGTCCCCGACGGCGGTGGAACCACGGCTGCGGTTCCTGCGGGAATCCTGGTTTAAATGTCTCGGCTGCTACCCTCCGAGATCCCAAAGATCTGTGCTAAGTACTTTCGGCCCCCTACACAGTCTGCCTCCCCAAGCTCGATGAGTAGTTTTGCTCTCCATGGGACCACGAGGTCAGTGTGTACTACCTGACCATCGCCCTGGGTCTCCGCTTCCCGCTCCATCCCTTTCTTCTTCTCATCCTCCACTTCCTTGAGCTCCACCTTTTTCAATTGACACCGAACTACAGCAGTGCGATGGTCGGCTTCCTCGTGCTCTGCTCTGCCCACAAAATAAGCCCAATGCTGCCACTCTTCCAGTACTTATTTGGGGCAAAAAAGAAGGACAACTACTACTACGTCAGCGTGAAGAGGGGCATGATGCTCGTCCTCGAGCTGTCGGGCAAGGTGAGGGACTGGAAGGAGAAGTTCGCCTTTGTCTCAACCCCAATGGATCTGGCTCTGAGGTCGAACTGGGGGACACTGAATCCCGCAGTGAATGCCGATATTGCCCTGAAGGGGAGCGATCTGGAGAACGCCAGAATCCTGGAGGCGATATCAAGGGAGGACATGGTCTTCAAAGACCTGGTCGAGGACGAGATGGTCACCCAGCACGTCTGGTTTGAAGGTGCTCCTGTGCCACAAACAACATCTGAAAAGCTCACCCTGATCTGTTTTCTTTTTGCAGGAGCGGCCATGAGCATGTCCATGGAGGAGACGATGAGGAAGGCAAGGGAGGCGTCATCAAAGCCACCGTCGAGCAAGGGCAGGGGCCAGAAGCGGAGTCTGGAAATGTCCCCCCACTGTTCGGGTCGAGAAAGAAGAATGGGTCAAGAAGTCGAGGAAGGAGGCTATGGCTGTAGCTCCTCCATCCTATTTGAGCGAGGTGGCAGCTGGTAGAGTAGTCAACCTTGATCTGAAGGAGCCCGCGGTCACCCATGCGACCACCGAGTACCAGGGCCCGCTGATCAGCGCTGCTGCTGCTGTCTCCACTAGCTCGACTGCTCCGTCGAGACCTGCGACGGCATCAACCACCACCAGTTGTCCTGAAGTGGTGACCTACCCCTACGGATGCCCGTCGTACGGGCTAGGGAAGTCGGGCCATCCAAGCTGCGAGGCCGCCCTCGCCACCTTCAAGTTAACGAAGGAGGAGGTTCTCGCCCTCCCGTCGGAGACAATCGTCCCGTCGTGCTACCTGGTCGGGGCCCAGGAATCGGTCTTCGACGAGGCCGGTGTGGCAGCCCGCTTGGCAGAGAATAGCCTGCTGCCAAGGGATCGAGAGGCCCTGCAGTAGGTTGGTACCGAACTCCTTTGCGACACGACCATCTGGCATAATATGCAAGTACATCGCCCTTTGCCCAGAATGCTGAACTTCTTCTTTTTCCATTATGCTTATGACTTGATATTCTTTGCAGGCAGTCGCCGCTCTGGTGTCTCTTCAACGACACTCGTCGAAGGTTAACCAGCTCGAGGCGATGCTCGGGCGGAAGGTGTTCGCCCTCAAAGGCACTGAGGCGAGGTGGAAGGATGCTATGGATAGGCTGACGAAGGTCCATAGGGATTATCAGGCACAGAAGGACGAGACCGCCAGACTGGAGAAGGCTGTCGGGGAGCTGCAGGAGAGAGCCTGCCAGGAAGAGACCCGAAGAGTCGTCGCCGAGGGGCTGCTGGCCTAAGAGAGAGAGAGAGAGAGAGAGAGAGAGAGAGAGAGAGAGAGAGAGAGAGAGAGAGAGAGAGAGAGAGAGAGAGAGAGAGAGAGAGAGAGAGAGAGAGAGAGAGAGAGAGAGGAGAGGAGAGTGAGAGAGGCGACTGGAGCGAAGATCACCGAGTTGGAGTGGCAGAATGCTGAACTGGCAAAGATCGACCTGGACCGGGTCAGGGCCCAGGCTGTTCTTCAATACCAGAACAACGAGCTCGTCCCCGTGCAGACGGCCATGAGGGCAGAGAGCTTCGATGATGGTCTGGAGACCGGCTTTGAGAGGACAAAGGCAAGGTTGGGAAAGCTCTACCCCAGCTTGGAGATTGACTTCCCGGTTGTCAGCGACGTCTGATGACGAGGCGGAGGCTTCAACCTCTTCTGAGGCCGAGGCGACGGAGATTCCAGGTGGAGGTGATCAGGAAGACGACATGGCAGACGCACGGGCCCCAGAGAGCGGTGATCAAGGGTGTGGCGGCCAAGTCGAGGCGCCATAGACTAGGGCAAAATTGTATGGCCGGCCCTGGAGCCGAGCCTGGAGTCTTGTTTTTGGTCTTGACCCTGAGATGTACAACATCAATATAAATAAAACTTGAAATTTTTCCTTACTGTTGCTTTTTGTTCAAGCTGTCCGTTGTGCAAACTGTGCTTTTGTATGTGTTTGCCCCCAACATTCTGTTGCTGACAAGCGCAAGGCTGAGGAGAAGGAGAATGTTGTGGAGTTGCATGGCCACTCTGGTTTTGAAGGATAGCTGCCAGAGGGGGGGCGATAGGGAGGAGCCAACCCCGTGACCTCTGTTGGTGGCGCACTGCCCTGGGGTTCTTTGATAGCCACATGACCACTTCGGATTTGAAGGTCAGCTGCCAGGGAGGGGGCGATAGGGAGGAGCCGACCCCGCGGCCTCTGCTGGTAGCGCACTGCCTCGGAGTTCTTTGAGAGGGCGGGTATTGGGCCGTCGCCGACCCCGCAACCTTAATTTCGGCGGGTATTAGGCCGTCGCTGACCCTGCATGACCACTCCAGATTTGAAGGCTAGCTGTCGAGAGGGGAGCGATAGGGAGGAGCCGACCCGTGGCCTCTGTTGGCGGCACACTGCCCGAAGTTCTTTGAGAGGGCGGGTATTGGGCCGTCGCCGACCCTGCATGACTAGTCTGGATTTGAAGGTCAGCTGCAAGGGCGGGGGGTAATAGGGAGGAGCCAACCATGCAGCCTCCATTGGTGGCGCACTACCCCGGAGTTGAGGGAGAGAAGGGTGCGAGCTATTGCTCGTTCCTTGTCCCACCCGACGACACTATCGAGGGCAAAGCCGTTAGGCGTGCCCCGAAGTTGAGGGAGGAGAGGGTGTGAGCCATAGCTCGTTCCTTAGCCCACCGGCGATCCTATCGAGGGCGAAGCTCGTCAGCCTGCCCCAAAGTTGAGGGAAGGGAGGATGCGAGCCGTCGCTCGTTCCTTGTACCACCCGGTGACACTATCGAGGGCAAAGCTGTTAGGATTGTCCCAGAGTTGAGGGATGGAAGGGTGTGAGCTATAGCTCGTTCCTTAACCCACCGGCGATCCTATCAAGGGAGAAGCTCGTTAGCCTGCCCCAGAGTTGTGTGTTGTGAAGACTTAGGCTCGGAGACGGATGGCCGACCTTCGTCGAACAGGGGAGGGCTGAAATGCAAATCCAGGCAACACATTGAGTGTACAAACACAACGGTTTATTAAAACATAACATTGACTGAATGTACAAGTGCATTTATTGAAAAAATTTGAGCAAGTGCTAAGCATTCCAGTGATGGGCCAGCTCCTCGCCCTCCATGTTCGCCAGTGTGTACGTCGCCAGTCCCACGACGTCTATTATTGTGTAAGGGCCTTCCTACTTTGCGGAGAGCTTGCCTCGTTGGCCAATCTCGGGCTTGAAAGTGGCATCTTGGAGGACGACGTCGCCAACTCTAAAGCTTCGCTTCCTGACGTGGGAGTTGTAGTATCTCACCATCCTCTGGCTGTGCTTATTCAAACTTGTTAGTGCACGATCCCTTACTTCATCGACGAGCACAAGATTAATGTTAAGGCCCTCTTTGTTGGCCTCTTCGTTGAAATACTGGAGCCGGAGAGACTCCCCGTCGACCTCCACCGAAACGACAGTCCCTGCCCCATAAGCCAGCATGAAGGGGCTCTCGCCTGTTGATGCTTTGTACGTTTTGTGGTAGGACCAAAGGATGCCAGGTAGCTCGTCAGGCCAGGTCCCGGGGCGCTGCCGATCGTCTTCTTCAGCGGCTCCAGTATGCACTTGTTCGCTGCTTCGGCGAGGCCGTTGGACTGTGGATGCGTGATTCGGGTTGAATATTGCATATTTAACACCTCATTTAGCCCCATTGTGTGCATGTTTAATATGTATTTGGTCTCTAATATAATCGTATTTAGAATACCATCATTTATTAGAGAAATCACTTGAATTAAGCACAAAACAGAATTTTATTGAGTATTTTGGCATTCTCATATTTTTCATGTCTCAGTCTCATGATTCCAATGACAATTTATTTGTATTTTTCTGAGATCTGTGCTAATTTCTATGAATTTTTGAATGCTGAATACCATTTAAATAGAGAAATACGTGGAAAAACAGCAGAAATATGTGTTTGAATACGGCGCTTCGATCAGTCATGCCACGTGGCAGAATCTCGTTCTCTCCCGCTCAAATCTGACGGCACTCAGCAACGGGCGACGCGACGAATTTACGATCGTTCGATCACGATCGAACGAATGACGTAACGCTTCAACGCACAGCGAACGGCCCAGCGGAACGGCGACGTGGCTGCATCCGAAGCATCCATTCAGTGATCCAGCGGTTGAGAGCAACCCGAAGCGTAAACGAATTTGAGCAGGCGTCGACTTGCAAGCGGATGCAGGCGCGTGCGTGCGACGATCCGAACCCATTACCCACGTGTCGCTCCCACGTTCAATCACGCTTGGATCTAACGGCTGAGGGATGCAGTGGTTTTGGAAGTGGGTTATGATCATTTTGAATGCGGGTTTTGAACCCGTTCAGCCCCTAAAACCCGCAATGCTTCAATTTAAGCGTATTTTCTAGCGTTTTGGGGGTATTCTTGCGTATTTGGGGCTCTAGGAGCCGTATTTTGGCGTGAGATTTGGAGGCCCTAGAGATAGAGGCCAGAGCTATCATCTGAAGGAGATCTAGGGTCTATTTGAAAAGATTTGGTGATATTTTTCATATCTTTAGCCTTGTATTTCACGTATTTGACTTGTATTTGGAGTATTTGTCACGTATTTTGAGACTTTGAGCTTGTATTTGTCTATGAATATGGTTTATTTTCTCTCCATGCGTGGATAATCTCTATATGTGTTAGTGTTTATGTAGTTAGGGTGTTTTAATCATTAAGTTCGATTTCTTTTCGCCCTATATTCGCGTTATATTGCGTATTTCATTGATTTCTACATATATGTTTTTTGGGTATCTTATACGGAGACGTGGGCATGCTTGAATCGAATATGATCTTTGCAGACTTATTCATGATGCGATCCGAGAGGATGTATCGTGACCCGAGAGGGCACTTGTGCGTATTTTCTTCATGAAATTGATGATATACGTGATTACTTTTTGGCACCATTTTTATGCGCTTTATCGCCACACTTTCTGATGTTCTCATACCCTTGCAGGGTGAAATATTGAGTTATAGAAAAGATATTAATAATCATTAATTTCATTTACCCTAACGAAATCATAACCAACACATACTCTCCATATTAGTACCCTAGTATCGAATTCACCATAACTATCGTAGGATTTTGTTTTCGTACTTTAGACCATCGACACCATTACTTATATATCTGATCGGTGGTTGTTTATTATTGTTTTAGTACTCTTTATAGACTGAGATTCGTGGTTTTGCATGTCAGTTGTCCCGTGGTTACGATACCTGTACTCACCAGGATTATTACTTGTTCGATCTCCTACACTTGGGAGTAGCGCTCACACATTTTGAGACGAGTCAAGTTTTTGACGCCGTTGCCAGGGATAACAGTACTTGTGATCTACGATTTTAGTTTGTATAGAGGAACATTCGGTGAGATCCTTCCATCTTATAGTTTAGGATTTTTATTAGTATGTTTTGTTTTGTTTTCTCTTTAAAAAATTCAAAAATGGAGTATATGAAATTATCTGGCACAGCTTATTGGTGTGATGCTGAGTACGATGTTGCACATAAGCATAAAATGGAGAAGCTCAAGATCGTTAATTTTAATCAGATAGATTGTGAACTTTCTTTCAGGCCTGGAGGAGGTTCACAGACATAGTATCGATCCATCCGCAGCATGGGTATACAAAGGAAGAGATTATGGAGTCCTTCTTATTTGGACTATGTCCACAGCTGCAGGAATTTTTGGGAGTCATGACGCCGACAGAGGCGTGAAAGTACATGGAGTCTTTATAAGAGAATGAACAAATCATGAAAGAGACTTCATAGCGTGATTCAACGGAGCCCTCTTATGACGATAATGGGACATGCCTTGATCAAGGAGAGCAAAGCGTAGACGTACCCTTGCAACCCTTGAATAAGGAGGTTCAATTGCTCATTCATACACAGGAGGCTAAATCCCATCAATTCCGAGAAAATGTCCTTGCTCGGAGTCGGCAAATTCAGCAATCCATTGAAAATCTTACTCTTTTTGCCACTTTCTTAGAAGAAAGTAATTCTTTTGAAACTCTACTTCAAGAATTTAACATGAGTTCATCTTCTATTGCAGGTATATCGAGCGAGCCATGTCACGATGAAAGCACAAATCATAATATTAATATGGCTAGAAATGTGTGCAAAGGAGAGGACGAGCTAGCAATTTTGGATGAACATGAGGAGGAGATAACAAGGGACTTGAGTTTAGAGCTTATCGCTATGAAGCATGTACCACTCTTTTCCCCAGTTTTTTCTCCAAATTCATTCATCCCTCTCCCCAATGACTGAGCATCATACCGAGAGCAGTGCACATTTTTCAGGGAGTAGTCATCAATATGCCTTACTTTATTTTACATACTTTGATGACTATGTTTGGAACATGTTTATTGCGAAAATTTTAGACTAATTTAGACTGACATAACTCATCTCTTGCAGGACATTGGTGAACAATTTATGGAGGTGATGGGAGTTATGTCGTTGGGGCCCAACTTTGCTAGTGGAGGACGAATATTCGCCGAGGAGCGTAAGGAACAGATAGAACAACTTCCTCCACCATTAAAGATCCTTGATCCGCCATTTGACCCCGGTATGTTCTTTCCATTAGCATAGATTTTTATATGCTTTTTAGGATGCTGGCTTTTGAATAAACTCGTACCCCTTTTGACATTGAGGACAATGTCCATCTTTAGTTGGGGGGAGTGTATGAGGCCTTAGGATTTTTTTAAAATAAAGCGAGAGAAAAGAATAAATCACCAATTCTCATCATTTAAAACTCCTTCACATACCACATTAGCGGATGATTATGCATTGATTGAGTTCTAAAAATCGTTTATGGCTTGAATTAATTTTTATTTCTTCATGGAATTACTCATTAATATGCTATTTATGAAAACTTTCAATTGCCATAATTAATATCTCGAAATAGCTTGAATTTATTTCATGCATGCCATTGTGATGCAAAAGCTTAAGTATACACGATTTATGAGAACAATCTTCAAGTTAAAGAGAATTTGGCCTTTTTTACTAATGTCTATGTTCGATGAATGGGTGTTGAGTTGCTTATAAAAAAAGAAAAAAATGCATCGTTCCCTTGAGTTCATTAATTAGCCGTGTCTTCGTGCCTCAGGAGGCATTGGAGATTCGCGTCGAAAGATGGATGAATGGAGAGTGCATCCAAAAAAGGAGAAAATAAAACTTAGATGATTCGAGTTATTAAGTTCGAGGGGCTCTTCTAAGCCTAATGCCCGAAGGTCATCTGGCCTAGGAGTCATTAACTGAAGGCTCATTACATGGATCATTCTAAGTCGTCAAAAAAAGAAAAAAAAGTAAAAAAATAGAAGAAATGGTGAATAAACTAAGCAACTTCAATACCCATGATTTGAACAACCTTTTTGAGATGCCACTTCCTTGGAAATAAGAAAACTAGAATATAACGACGTGTTATACTTTCGCTTATGCAAAACGATGCTCGCATGTTATTTATTCAAATTAAATTAAAGAAAATATCATGTGATTGATCTTATTCATGGATTGTGTATATTGATGGTCAAAATCATGTTGGAAAGCGTATTATTGAGCCATGCCATAATCGATTGATAGAATTTATTGTTTTATTAATCATCCGACTTAATCTCTGTTTTTGCTAGGGACTAGCAAATCGCTAGTTGGGGGTGTGATTCGGGTTGAATATTGCATATTTAACACCTCATTTAGCCCCATTTTGTGCATATTTAATATGTAGTTGGTCTCTAATATAATCGTATTTAGAATACCATCATTTATTAGAGATATCAATTGATTTAAGAACAAAACAGAATTTTATTGAGTATTTTGGTATTCTCATATTTTTCATGCGAAGATCTCAGTCTCACGATTCCAACGACTATTTATTTGTATTTTTCTGAGATCTGTGCTAATTTCTATTAATTTTTGAATGCAGAATACCATTTAAATGGAGAAATACGTGGAAAATACGGTGGAAATACATATTTGAATACGGCGCTCCGATCAATCATGCCACATGGCAGAATATCATTCTCTCCCGCTCAAATCTGACTGCGCTCAGCAACGAGCGACGCGGCGAATTTACGATCGTTCGATCACGATCGAACGGATGACGCAACGCTTCAACGCACAGTGAACGGCCCAGCAAAGCAGCAACATGGCTGCATCTGAAGCATCCATTCAGCGATCCAACGGTTGAGAGCAACCCGAATCGTAAACGAATTCGAGCAGTCGCCGACTTGCAAGCGGATGCGGGCGCGCGCGTGCGACGATCCGAACCCATTAGCCACGTGTCGCTCCCACGTTCAATCCCGCGTGGATCTAACGGCTGAGGGATGCGGCGGTTTTGGAAGCGGGCTTTGGTCGTTTTGAATGCGGGTTTTGAACCAGTTAAGCCCCTAAAACCTGCAATGCTTTTATTTAAGCATATTTTCTAGGGTTTTGGGGTATTCTTACGTATTTGGGGCTCTAGGAGCCGTATTTTGGCGTGAGATTTGGAGGTCCTGGAGACAGGGCCCAGAGCTATCATCTGAAGGAGATCTAGGGTCTATTTGGAGATATTTGGTGATATTTTTCCTATATTTAGCCTTGTATTTCACGTATTTGGCTTGTATTTGGAGTATTTTGTCACGTATTTTGAGAATTTGATCATGCATTTGTCTATGAATATGGTTTATTTTCTCTCCATGCCTGGCTAATCTCTATATGTGTTGCTGTTGATGTAGTTAGGGTGTTGTAATCATTAATTTCGATATCTTTTCGCCTTATATTCATGTTATATTGCGTATTTCATTGATTCCTACATATATGTTATTTGGGTATGTTATACGGAGACGTGGGCATGCTTGAATCGAATATGATCTTTACAGACTTATTCGTGATGCGATCCGAGAGGATGTATTGTGGCCCGAGAGGGCACTTGTGCGTATTTTCTTCATGAAATCGATGATATACGTGATTAATTTTTGGCACCATTTTTATGCGCTTTATCGCCACACTTTCCGACGTTCTCATACCCTTGCAGGGTAAAACTTTGAGTTATAGAAAAGATATTAATAATCATTGATTGAATTTACCCTAACGAAATCATAACCAACACATACTCTCCATATTAGTACCCTAGTATCGAATTCACCGTAACTATCGTAGGATTTTGTTTTCGTACTTTAAACCATCGACACCATTACTTATATATCTGAAAGATGATTGTTTATTATCGTTTTCGTACTCTTTATAGACTGAGATTCGTGGTTTTGCAGGTCAGTTATCCCATGGATACGATAACTGGACTCACCCGGATTATTACTTGTTCGATCTCCTACACTTGGGAGTAGCACTCACACGTTTTGAGACGAGTCAATGCACCACGGAGGCGAAATGGAGGTTGATGTCCCAATCCGAGAAGAAGCTTCTGAAGTCCACGGAGTCGAGCTGCTTCCCATTGTCTGTCACTATGGAGCGATGAATCCCAAAGCGACATATAATTGACTTCCAGAAGAAGTTCTTCATGTCCACCCAGGTGATGCATGCCAGTGGCTCTGCCTCAATCCACTTTGTGAAATAGTCGACGGAGAAAACCAGGTACTTCCTTCCTCCAGTTTCCATCTGGAGGAATGGGCTGAGGATGTGGAGGCCACACTTGGCAAATGGGACCGGGCTGAGGATTGGGATCAGATCAGCTGGCGTGGCCATTGTATGTTTGAAGAATCTCTGGCACTCCCTGCACCGCTTGACATAGTCGGTCGCATCCTTCACCATAGCCGGCCAATAGTAGCCTTGTCGGATCGACTTGTGCGCCAGGGTGCATCCTCCATAGTGGTCCCCGCAGAGCCCTTCATGGATATCACGGACGACCTCCTCTGCCCTCTTGGGCCCACAACACTTTAGATAAGGCAAGACGTCGTATCTCACGCGGTGCTTTCGGTTGAGCACAATGTCGTATCTTTTGCGCCTCCAGTCTGTTCTCTGGCAGGGTTCTACTTTCCAAGTAGGCGACGATCGGGCTCATCCACAACAGCTCCCGGTCAACGCATAGAAGCTCGTCCTCCCCAAGACTTGGTGTGAGCAGATTCTCGATGTTGATAGCCTTTTCAATCTCAGTCGGAGAAGAAGATGCTAGTTTTGAGAGGGCGTCGGCACGGAGGTTGTTGGACTGCGTGAGGTGCTGGACCACAACCTTCTTGAATTTTAGTAGCTCGGCGCAGGCGCACTTTAGATATATCTTCATCAGATCTTCCAGTGCTTCGAAGCTGCCCTCAATCTATTGGACGAAGAGCCTTGAGTCGCTGATCAACAGCACATTCGTCGCTCCCAGCACCCTGCACAGCTTTAGCCCATTGATGGCGGCCTCGTATTCTGCGATATTGTTGGTCGCCGGGAAGTCGAAGTGGATGGCGTACTCCAGCAGGCTTCCCTCTGGGGTCTCGATCACTATGCCGGCTCCGCAACCCGCCGCCGTGGCCGACCCATCGACATGGATGATCCACAGCTCACCTCCGTGCTGTGCAAAAGTAGATGAAAGATTCTCGTCGACGAGCTGTGACTGTTGTGTGTCTGGTTGGACGTCGGGCACTGCATCGCCAATCTCTTCGATGCTGCACTCCGCCACGAAGTCCGCCAACGCTTGTCCCTTGATCGCCGCCCTAGGTTTGTAAATGATGTCGAACTCGCTGAGCTCGACACTCCAGTTCAGCATCTTGCCCGATCTCTCCAACCTTCTCAAATTCTTCTCAAGCGACAAGTTGGTGTAGACAATGATGGAATGCGCTTGGAAGTAGGGGCGAAGCTTCCTCACCGTTAGTATTAGGCCATGGGCAACCTTCTCGATTGGGCTGTAGCGAATCTCTGCCTCCTGGAGCACCCGGCTTGCATAGTAGATCGGCTGCTGAATCCCCCCTTCTTCTTTAATCAGGACCGAACTAACAGCTTCCTCGGTGGCGGCAAGATAGAGGTCGAGCTGCTCTCCTTCCTCCGGCCTGGCGAGCAGTGACGGGCTTTGCAGATAGGCTTTAATCTCATCGAAGGCTTGGGCATAACTGTCATCCCATTTCACTCCCTTCCTTTCTCCCTTCCTGACGTCGTGGGCCTCCCTCAAGATTTTGAAGAAGGAGAGTGACCTTTCTGCGGACTTTGATAAGAATCTCCCAAGTGCGGCGATCCGGCCATTCAGCTTCTGCAAGTCTCTGATCGTCTTTGGCTCACTTATGTTGATGAGGACGGATATCTTGTCGGGGTTAGCATTGATTCCTCGCTTTGTAATCATGAAGCTGAGGAACTTCCCAGACTGGATGCCAAAGATGCACTTCGCCGGGTTGAGCCACAGATTGTAGCGTCGCACTTTCTGGAAGGTCTCCTTAAGATCGGCGAGCTGGTCCTCAGCCTTCTTGGATTTCACCAGCATATCATCGATATAGACCTCCAGGTTCCTACCGACCTGGTGGTGAAAGATCTTGTCCACCATCCGCTGATAAGTC
The DNA here is from genome assembly GCA_030789695.1 of Scilla litardierei. Classification (NCBI taxonomy): domain Eukaryota; kingdom Viridiplantae; phylum Streptophyta; class Magnoliopsida; order Asparagales; family Asparagaceae; genus Scilla; species Scilla litardierei. Next base: position 131,982,929 of record CM061132.1, on the reverse strand, counting down.
GTCCCAGAATTCTTCAGACCGAAGGGCATCTTGGTATAGCAGAACGTCCCCCGGTCAGTGATGAACGACGTATTCTCCTCATCGGGGGGGGGGGGGCCATCTGAATCTGATTGTAGCCGAAGAAGGCGTCCATAAAGGTTAGCAATTCATAACCGGAGGCATTGTCCACCAGGTGGTCGATCCTGGGCAGCGGGAAGCTATCTTTCGGGCATGCCTTGTTAAGGTCAGTGAAGTCCACGCACATCCGTCACTAGCAGCTGGGCTTCTTTACGATGACCACATTGGCGAGCCACTCGGGTAGCTCACTTCTCTGATACATTTGGCCTCCAAGAGTTGATTCACCTCCTCCTCCGCTGCCTGCTTCTTTTCATCTCCTGCCCCTCTCTTCTTCTGCCGGATGGGACGTGCCTCGGGGTCGACATGTAGCTCAAGGGCGATCACGTCTGGGTCGACTCTGGGCATGTCTGAGGGCAACCATGTGAAGATGTCTGCATTTGCCCTGAGGAGGTCAATTAGGCCCGCCCTAAGCCCCCACAGTGAGCTTCGTGCCGATCGACACTGTCTTGTCCGCTTCCTCCGCCACCGATATCTCCTCTACGTCCTCCATAGGAGCAGGTCGTTGATGAGCAAAGTCCTTTCGATCTTCGAGGAGGTCGATCGACAAGGCTTGCTCGAACCCCTTGTGCTTAGTGGAGCCAACGTAACAGCTTCGGGAGAGCTTCTGTGACCTCACACCAGTCCAACTCTGTGTGAAGTCTGGAACTTCACCATCTGATGCAGGAGTGAGGGGAGAGCTTCGACGGCTGTCATGTAAGGTTTCCCTATGATGTCGTTGTACGTCGAGGTGACGTTGATGACAACTAACTGCGTCATTCGAGTGACGACCTTGGGCCTATCCCCCAATGTGACCGGCAGCGTGATAACCCCAACAATGGGCACCGAATGTCCGGTGAAGTCGACAATCGGGCCTAAGCATGGCTTCAACTCCACCCGGTCCAGCCCCATCTTCAGAATAATAGACAAAAACAAGATGTCACATGAGCTGCCCGTATCAACTAGGAGCTTGCTCATAATTGCCGACCCGACGAGAGCTTCAATGACGATGACATCCTCATGTGGTAGCTTGACCCCCTCCAGGTCGTCATCAGAGGAGATAGGGGGACGAGCCACTCTCCTCCGCTTTGCCCTTGCACCGGCGTCCGTTGTCAGAAATTGTCAAGCATATGCCTTCCTTACCGACGTTGAAGTGCCACCCTGGGCTGGCCCACCGCATAAAACATCTACATGCACAACAGCTCAGGCCTGTGGTGGGCCACTTGCTCGGCGTCATGGGTCGGTTGCTCAGGTCCTGCAGCTACTCTTCTCCCACGGTCGGGCCTTTCTGGGTCGAAGAATCTCCGGAGATGCCCGCCCTGGATCAGCTGCTCAATGTCTCTCTTCAGGGCGAAGGAGTCATCGATGTCGTGGCCATTGTTGCAGGGGTACTGGTAATATTTTTGCATGTTCTTCCCACCGGCTTTTGTTCTCATCTCCGGGCCAGGTCTCTGAGGAGTCCACCAGATAGGGCCGCTGCCATCACTTCGGTAAGGGGGCGTTGAGCCAGGTGTAATGTACCACCTCCTGCGCTCTCTCCGGCTCGCCTCTCAGAGCGGGGTTTTTGGGAGCGGAGAACCCCCTCAGAGGTCCGGGGCGATTTTGCGCTCAGGGGCCCCCTGTTCACGCCCTCAGGGGCGGTCCAGGTTGCGGCCCCTGTTGCGGTCCTGGTCATGGCCTTGGGGGCATTCATCCCGCCTCGGCCACTCATTGGGCCTAGCTTCAGCACTGGGAGCTACGACGGTCGGGGCCTTCTGAACCGTCCCCAGGGCCTCCTCGCTCAGCATACACTTCTCTGCCCGAGCGTAGAGGTCCGGTAGGTTGGCAGCCGGTTCTCGGAGCAACAACTTGTGAAGACTTCAGTTTGCCAGTCCCTTCTTGAAGGCTGCCATGAGGAGCTCATCACCGCAGCTCGTCACGCTGAGTCTCTCTCTGTTGAAGCACTGCAGGAAGCTACGGATGGCCTCCCCCTCCTTCTGGACCACCGTGAACAGATAATCTGATGCCTTCTTCTTCCTCTGCCCCGCCAGGAACTGGTGGCAAAACTTTCATGAGAGGTCGCCAAACGAATCAACAAAGCCACTGGGCAAGCCGTTATACCACTCCATCGCCGCCTCCTTCAGAGTGGTTCAGAAAGCTCGACAAAGGAGGGCGTCGCCTGCCCCTGGATCTCCATAACTCCTTAGTATAGCTACACGTGCTCCAAGGGATCGTCCAAACCGTCATAAAGTTCAACATGTAGTAGCTTGAACCTATAGGGTACCGGGGTTGAGATCAGCCTGTGAGTCAACGGATTGGCCTTTTCGGTGTTGGGGGGAGGTGCTGGCTCTCCATCCCACCGGTTGGAATCACCGGATGAGCCACCTCGGTGCTTAGAGGCGTTCATCCCTCTCTTTCGAGGGATAGGACTACGGTCACGGCTCCTCTGCCTTCCGTCTCCATGCCTAGGAGAACGGTAATCTTGCCGGGGGGGTTCCTGTCACGAAACTCGCACCCCTTGCCTCGGGCTAGGTGATCTCCCACGACGGTAGCTTTCAACAGGATGGTCCAGCAGGGCGTCCATCTGTACCATCGAGGCCGACATCAAGGGGACTCCTCAGCTTCCCTCTTGAAGCCTCTCTCTCTGCATCGAGGAGGCGAAGCCATCGAAGAGACGCTTCCTCCTGTAATCGCATATGCTGGGCAACCTCTTCCTCTCTGTTGATCTCCCTCTGCAGAGCGGCTACCTCTGCTTCGTCAAACCGCCTCCGCTGTACTGCTGCTTCCTCATCGAACTGGGGGAGGAGACCTATCCTTACATTGCGGAGCTCGAAGGGGCCTTCTACCCGAGATGGTCCCGCTTTCCTCTCAGCAGTCCACTCCTCCATCAGTCTGGTGAAGCCCTGGAAGCTCTTGTAGATGCCGAGGGACGCGTCCTAAATGGCCACGGCCGACCCCTCAAGGGGTTGATTCACTGAGGAAGCTCTTCTTGGAGAACGAGGCCCTTCAGCCAGAGTTGGCCTCAGGACATCGTCAATCATGGTCTCAAGTCGACTCAGCCGCCTCAGCGGCAGAGGGGGTGTGATGGCGGGTGACTTGCCATGGAGAAGATTGCATTGAGGACACGTGGATCCTGACATGGGTGTAACCCTCGTTTCCACAGACGATGCCAACTGTTGCGGGTCAGACCCGCACACAATGAAATTTGTTTGTAGTGGGAATCACGGGTACAGTAATTTACAAGTATTTAGGTGATGGAGAGGTTAACACGACTCGGAGCTCGCTTCAGAGGTGAAGGGTCCAAGGTCGCCTTCTCCCGGTAGCTGAGACGAGCATCCTGCGAGGATTAACAAATGGTCAGAAAGGCGGGGCTGGCTGTCAGCCCGTAGCCTCTCCGATGCCTAAGTCAGCTGGTGACATGAAATGTAGGCACCGGGCATACTTGGCGACCTCGATACAGATCGACAAAGTGCGGCGGGCTTATGAGGAAGGTGCAGATACGTAGAAGATATCTGACCTTGTGTATTGAAATGAGTTAGAAGATTTAACTGACCACCCCCTCAATGGAGGCATGAGGGGGGTATTTATAGAGCTGAGCGGCGGTTGCCTGCCGTCTTATCAGCTGTCGAATCAGCCCAGCTAGCACTCGAGTGATGAGGATGTGTCAGGGATATTTACTGCATTAATGGTGTCAGGAGGTGTCAGGAGCATTAATGAGACATGAGTGGCACCCATCAGTTCTCGCCCTTAACCCCTGGCATTAATGGAGAGTATGTGAGCCTACGTCACACTATCAGAGATATTTATGCTCGGCCGCCCTCAGGGGCGAGTCATAGACCAGCGATAAAGCTCGATTCCTCCAGACGATGCTTCTTATTGGAGGGTAGGTGAGCTTGCCCTCGATATGGCGAGCTTGTAGGTCGCACCGACGGGCTTCTTAGTTGACCTTGGAGGCAATCTTGCAGCAGGGATAGGCGAGCTTCTTTGAATCGAGGTGATCTTCAGCTCGGTTAGTGTCCCATCAGGAGTGTTGGTGAGGTGTTTACTTGGACCCCCAGGGCAAACGGGCCTTAATCTCATGGGCCGACCTTTAGGGCCTAACAACTACAATGGGAGTTCTACCATTTTTGGTGACAGAGTGCAGATTCTGTCAGAATCTGACACTACGATATATATTAGCAATTTTAGCCTAGTTGCAGTCATAATTTAAGGTCGGTCTCTAAAAAAAGTTGTAGCTAACTTGATAGGCTTTCCAGATTATATTCATTTGTAATTTTTGGATGATTATAGAGAGAAAAACATGTATTACAAAAATGGAACAGAGCTTGGATGCCAACAACACATATAGATTCATCAGAAAATACTAAAATTGAATAACATGCCATAGAGATTAGGTTCCTTATCTTAAGGCTAGTATCTTGCCTCCATAAAACCACCCAAGATTCCTCCTTGGCCATGGAGTTCCATCCTCAAGCATCATCCCATGAAACTCCAACTTGATTCTAAATCCTCAAGCTAAGTAATCACATTCTTCTCTTTTCCTCCTCCTCCTACTTCTTCTTCCTTTTCCTTTCTTCATTTTCTTTTCTTTTCTTTGTTTGGCTAGAGCCATCAGGAAAATACCCATGGTGGTTCAGCTTAAGCAAAACGAAGGGAGAAGGGAAAGAAAAATAGAAAGTAGAGAAAAATGAAAGGAGAAAGAGATGGATAGGAATCTATGGGCTTCCAATTAGGATAAGCATGACCCCATAAAATTATTAAAATATCCTTCAGAAGCCCAATGACCATAATACCCTCACTACTTCTAGGTATTTACAAGTTTGCCACTACTTTTAACCCCCTTTCACACTTGCCCTCCTACACACCATGCTCACACACACTACATACATTCACACACACATATATATACATACTCCACACACATGCACACACGCACATACGCACACACGCATATATACACATATACATATACATATACGTATATATTTTTTTGGAAAGTTAGTGTGAATCTTTATTAATATGTAATAATGTACAAAACATACAAAAGAGGTATTTTAAGGTGGTGAAATGATTCGAGACAGCAGAGGGCACAAGCGCCGTCACTATCAACCAACCAACCAACCAACCCCATATACCAACTGAAAAGAAAATATCTCTAGCCATCAGCCCTGAACTCCCAGTTTGACATAGCAATAGCCGATTCTGGAGCATGAATATCCAGATCATTGAGCACAGTCCTGAAATCAGATGCAATCTCCTCAAACAGAATTGTTCTTGGCTTTTTAATTTCTCTGAATATCCTCTGATTTCTTTCTCTCCATACATGCCAAACCATTACCGCAAGTACGGTTTTGGCAAGCACACTCATGTTATTTTTACTATTTTTACTTGCAAAATGAGCAAGAAAATAATCTCCCACTTCAGGTAAAACAGCCCCAATCTGACTTTCCACACCTAGTTTAAGAAGACTCCTACGGAGGATATAGCATGAATATGGGCATTCAAAGAATAGGTGTCCAATGATTTCGGCCGCACCATCTTCACATAAAACACAGTCAGGAGGGGAGGCAATTCCCCATTTAATCAAGAGATCCCTAGTTTGGAGCTTCCCATGGAAGGCCCGTAGTAGTGTTAAGGCCATTTTTATAACATGACACTTGTACCAAATTAATTTGTAGTATGGAAAAACAACCCCTGGTCGCCTGGCCCCTTCCCAGGCCTCCTTGAATTTAAAACAAGAGTTAGGAGCCCATGCCCAATAATCAGAACCTTGGCAAATCTTTACAGAATGAAGCAATGGCCGAATTTGGTCTATAGAAGACGTTTGAATGCAATTCGAGCTAGACCAATACTCACTTACTATTTTCTTGCTTTCAGATGGGGGGACATCATATATATCAGAGAGAGGCCCACAAGGGAGCCAATTATCATGCCAAAAAAGAGTTGTTGTACCACCACGAACATACCTCTTTATTAGCTTCTTAGAATATTTCATGCAATGCAACATAAATTTCCATGTACCAGATTGGGTTGTTTTACCTTTCGCCATGAAAAAGGAAGCAGAATCTCTATAAGTGTCCTTCATGAAATGCCCCCAAAGGCCTTGCAATGGTAACATTCGCCATGTTAAACCAACCCCTGTAGCATGATTGATATCAGAAATTAATCGCATGCCTACTCCCTCCTCCTCCTTAGGAGTGCACATAACCTTCCACGAACAAATATGTGAAGAACCCCAAATGAATCGTCTGCATGCTGTAGTAATGGCTCCTAAGACAGATTTAGGTATTCTGTAAGCATGCATCTAGAAATAGACCATACCATAGATAACATTCTTCACCCGTTCAATTCTACCAGCAATAGAGAGCATAGAAGATGTCCACCCAACAAGCCTTTTTTTTGCATTTGTCCATCAATCTGGCATACATAGAAGGTTTAGGATACTTTGTAGATAGAGGCAACCCCAGATATGTTGTGAAACAGGATCCCATTTTGACACCCAACTGGTGGGCCAATTTAGTAGGATGTTTGGTTCCCTTGCTGAAAATTGTCGTACTTTTATCCTTGTTTATTTGCAAACCTGTTAGGGTAGAAAAATCTGATAGCAATACTTGAAGCCCCTCAAATGACTTGAAATTTGCGCGACAAAATAATAACAGATCATCCGCAAATAGAAGATGTGATATGGAACCAGTACGTCGCATTGGCTGAATACTACGAGTAATAATGGCATCTTCAATAAGGAGAGAGAAAGCTTCCATAGTGATAACAAAGAGGTAATGAGAAATGGGGTCCCCTTGCCTAAGACCTCTATTTCCACCGAAATACCCAACTGGTGAACCATTGACCATAACAGAAAAATTTAGGCTGGTGATACACTCCTTAAGCCATGTAATAAATTTATCCCCAAATCCCATTTGGTGCAAAATGTAGAAAATGAAATCTCTATTAACACTGTCAAACGCCTTTTTCAAGTCCAACTTGAGGCAAGCCCTGGCACCCATGGGATTACTAAAATCCCTGATCTGTTCATGTGCAAGCAAAGCACAATCTGATAATAATCTCCCTTTTAGAAAAGCAGATTGGTTAGGGGATATTAACTCATGGATTAACACCTTAAGCCTGTTGCAAATTATTTTGCTAATAATTTTTGTAAAAGACATTGCAACAAGTTATCGGTCTATAGTCCCCCAAGCCCATGGCATTTGCATTTTTAAGCACAAGGGTGAGATTAGTATGATTTATCGGGTGCATCAATTTGCTAGAACAAAAAAAAAAGAAAGAATAGCTTCAGTTGCATCATTACCAATAACGCTCTAGCAATGTTGGTAGAAAAATCCGTTGTACCCATCCAGCCCAGGAGATTTATCCACTCCTATTTGGAAAACTGCCTGCTTTACTTCCTCCTCAGAAACCCTTCTTTCAAGCCAAGAAGCTGCCTCAGAAGTGATTATTCGTTTTGGAATGATAGTCGGGAAATCAGTTGAGTAATGGGACTGAGAATAGAGGTCCTCATAAAAATTGGGAGCATGTTGCCGTAGCTCTTCATAGGAGTCAGTATGTTTACCAGATGCTCAACCAGGTGGCCCAAATTATTGTGACTCTGACGTGCCTTCGTAGCAGTGTAGAAAAACTTTGAATTTCGGTCTCCAAGACATACCCAATCATGTCTGCTTTTTTGCCTCAACATCTCCTCCTCTATATTCAAAACTTCGGCCAAATTATTTGCATGAAGTTGTTCATCCTGTTGAAGAAGTGGATCAGTATGTAGTGAAGTATTCATGCAGATCTCCTGTAGATTTTTTCGGTAGGCCGTTATAGTATTTGTCATAGCATGTGATTTCGCCCATTCACGCAAAGCCTCCTTCAGCCGCCGCAATTTCAAAGTGAAACAGTACATGGGAGAACCCTCAACATGTTGTTTCCAGATATCATCCACAAGATCTTTAAACCCTGACAATTTGGTCAAGTGATTAAAAAATTTGAAAGGCGTTGGATAGGATCTCACCTTAGTATGTAGTTGAATCAACATGGGTGAATGATCGCTAGTGGAGGGGTCCAAATATTCCACAAAAGACTCAGGGAGCAAAGAAATTCAATTAGTGTTGCAGAGCATATGATCCAGTCTGGCACTGATACGGCCTGACCCAACACGCTTGTTACACCAACTCATAGTTCTTCCAATACTTTTGAGATCAAGCAGCGAGCAGCTCCCAATGCAGTTGTTGAATTCATCTAAAACCTTGGGGTCCAATCTTCTTCCGCCTATCTTTTCTTTTGAGTAGCGAACGTTGTTGAAATCTCCACCCAATAGACATGCCTCTCTACTCAACATATCAGCCTCCCCCACAATCTGGTCCCAAAGAAGCTTCCTTTCAGACCGCAAATTAGAGGGGTATATGGCCGATAGAACGACAGAAAGCCCTCTCTTGTTCTGACAACGCAGAGTAATATGTTGAGAGGAAATGGATAGAAGATTGTAGCTCCACACACCCGCATCATTTCCCACCAGTATCCTTCCTCCAGAATGGAAAGAGAAGTTATTTTGAGTACCCCAACATTTAGGGAAGTAGGAGCTCCAGCTCCTATTATTTTCCTTCAATTTAGTCTCCAACAAAACAACAATGGATGGCTTCAAATTCTTTAATCTACCACGTAGGTCTCGACATCGAACTGGATTATTAAGACCTCGCGTATTCCATACAAAAACACTCATTAAATTATAGTTGTTGGTGTTTACCCCCAGCTCCATTGACTAGTCTGGAGCTTTTCCTTAGACCCCCACCTGTAGAAGCTGAAGCATTGGCGTTTACATGACTACCCAGGTTCGGAATTGAGGTCTGCAGGTGCTTCCTTTCCCAAGCTGGGTTGATGATGGTTAATATTGCAGGCACTGTATCAGCCGCCCCCTCATTTGGCTGTTCGGAGATATGGCCTGGATTGTGAGATTGGGCCGATTGAATTTCTTCTTCAGTTGGCGGCACATTGGCAAAGGGACCCCCTGGCGCAACATTCCTTAGAGTAGCTTCACTAATCAATGAATCATCCATGTCCTGAGGAGAGCCATTTACAAAATCACTTCCAGAATTTTCAGCATCATCATGATTTAGGATGTCCGGCCCTTTAACTACCTCACAAATATTAGCCAATTGAGTCGCTTCGACATCCCCTCTTCTAGCACTCGAATCAGTGCTATTAGCTATTACCTCATTTTTTTTATTTTCCACCTCTTTCAGAGGTTCCTTTCTCAAGGCTTGGATTGAAGGGAGCTTTTGCAAATTGGGGCAATTATGGTCTGAATGGCCAAAGCAAATACAATGACTACAGCTGGGGGGTTCGCCTTCAAATTTCGTGGTGATGTTAATGATTGTTCCATCATCCAGTTCTACTCCAACCGAACTCGGGAGAGGTTCCTTAGCATTAACTTCCACAAGACATCTATCGTAGGCTAGCCATTCCAACTTTGCTGTGGCTCTATCAAGGCAGAGGGGCATGCCTACCAGTGAAGCCACAACGTTTAGTATCTCCAATGTCCACATGTTAACTGGCAAACCATGTAGCTGTACCCAGACTGGTACCATAGACAACATATCCCTATCATGTTGTAGAGTGGGGCTCCAGCGTTGGAGAACAGTTAATCTCCCATCGAAAATCCAAGGGCCTCCATATAAAATCAACTCACATTCCTCTTCAAACTCAAATCCGAAGTAAAAAAGCCATTATCTCGACTGTATATATGAACCCCCTTCTTTAACTTCCATAATCTGTCTACCCAGGCACGTATAGGGTACATATATGTAGACATATACGTATATAAGTATACGTATACATATACGTATACGTATATACGTATATGTTGAGCTCATTAAAAAAACATATCCTAGTTAATGCTAACGGGAATCAAAATCTGTCTTACGATGAATTAAAAATTGAAGCTCCTAGATTCTATGAGGCTCTATGCAATCAATCTCATTACTGGAAGGTCTTCCCCAGTCTTATTCCCAAGCGCAAGTTGACATCAGAAGCTGCTAATTGGCTAGAAAGAAGGGTATCAAAAGAGGAAATCAAAGAAGTAGTGTTTTAAATTGGGGCTGACAAAGCGCCAGGGCCAGATGGGTATAATGGTTTCTTCTACCATTATAATTGGAATTTAATTGGTAACGATGTCACAGCTGTTGTCCAATCATTCTTTCGTTCTGGTACTTTACTTCGACAAATTAATCACACCTTCCTCACCTTAGTGCCTAAGAATTCGAATGCTACATGCCTATGGGACTATAGGCCCATAACCTGATGCAACGTGCTATACAAGGTAATCAGCAAGGTGTTTGTAACATACTTAAAGAGGTAATTCATGATCTTATCTCCCCAAATCAGGCATCTTTTCTTAAAGGAAGACTCCTATCAGATTGTGCTCTTCTTGCACATGAACAGATTCGAGACTTCAGCAATCCTATGGGGGCCAGAGCTTGCCTTAAGCTGGACTTGAGGAAAGCATTTGACAGTGTGAATTGAGAGTTAGTTTACTTCATATTGAACCAATTTGGATTTTCATGTACCTTTTCCAACTGGATTAAGGAGTGCATTCCTTCCCCCACTTTCTCTGTTATGGTCAATGGAACCCCATTGGGGTATTCTGAGGGCAACAGAGGCCTTAGGCAAGGAGACCCAATCTCACCTTATCTTTTTGTTATTGTCATGGAAGCATTCTCTCTATTGGTTGGTAGGCCATGACTGCTCGTACCATTCACCCAATGAGGCATGCAGGTTCTATCTCACATCTACTCTTTGCTGACGAACTTCTAGTTTTTTGTCGAACTAACCCTTACTCCTTGAATGGACTCAAGAATTTGCTCGAGGACTTTACCAATTTTACATGGCTTCAGATTAATTGTGAAAAAAGTGCAGCTATCTTCAGCAATGGGACGAAACACCATACATCACTAGCAGATTCCTTGGGAATTAAGCTGGCTACTACTATTACTACCTACCTGGGTTTACCACTGTCTACAAAATATCCTAAGGCTCCTATGTACATCAGACTATAGACAAATGCAAGAAGAGGCTTATGGGCTGGTCATCATCTATGCTCTCCATCTCAGGTCGCATTGAGCTAGTAAGAACATTCATTTACGGCATGGTCTCCTTCTAGATGCATGCTTTTCGCACCCCATACTCCATTTTGTGCACCATCACTTCAGCTTGCAGGAAATTTATATGGGGATCTTCTCACACTTGGGCTTGGAGGGATGTTTGCACTCCCAAGGAGGAGGGGGGAGTGGGTCTTCGATTTCTCTCTGATCTCAATATGGCAGCAGGGGTCAGACTAACTTGGCGCATTTTATCTAAAGAGGGACCGTCGGCAGCTCATATGAGGGAAAGCTACGGGGATATATACACATTCTATTCATCCAGGGACCAGACCACTCATTCGAGAACTTGGAAACTTATGCTCCACTGCAGAAGCATATCCCAGAAGCTCATTAAAAAGAAAGTGAGGGACGGCAACTCAACTCTCTTTTGGCATGACAGCTGGCTCCCATGCGGCCCTCTAAGAGATCTTTATGACATCCCCCCTGAGGCTAGTAACAAGCGAGTTAATGAATATTGGGGGGGCCACAGGATGGATAAACGATCCATCCATTCTTCACATCCATCCCATTTTGTAGCAAATTACACTCAAGCATGGCGCTGATTCTTGGGAGTGGTCTCCTGGTCCTGTTTTTCTCTTTCGCGATGCTTGGGAGGGCACACAGAGACAAGGTACCATCTTTCCCTATTACAGGTTATTTGGCTTAAGAACCACATTCCAAAGATGTCACTTACCCTCTAGCAAGCTTTTTATGGGAAACTGCTCACCAGAGACCTGCTTATTAGATGGGGGCTAAATACACCAGGAAATTGTATTCTATGTGATGACAACACGGAGGAGAGTGTCAGACATCTTTACTTCGAGTGTGACTACACATGCTATATATTGCGCAGGAGTCTTCTCAAGTTGAGAGTCACTACCCCCATTGTCCCCTTATTATCTGATGTGGGGGACTATTATCTGGCCCATTTCGTAGAAAAGGATGTTATGAGCTTGCTTGCCAAAACCACCTTGCTACTATGGTATGGCATATATGGAAGGAAAGGAATAGAAGAGTCTTCGACAACATTAAAAATTCCAAGACCTTACTATTCGAGGACATTGCTGCAGATATTAGAATTGCGCTTAGAGACCAGGACTGCTCTAATTCAGGGGCCGCTGAAGAAATGTCTAACTGGGAATTTAGGGATGAAGGCTGAGTGCTATTGTATAACCTATCTGTGATTTGCTACTTTCTTTCTTTTTAGACGAGGGGTTGGAAATTGATAGTATGGAGTGACGACGCTTGTGCCACATCCTCTCTCTATCAAATCCAAACTCCTTTTAGCATTCCACATTGTATTGTTTGTACATTCAATACTCAATAACGATTCACGCTTACTTTCCAAAAAAGTATATACGTATACATATACGTATACGTACACATATACATACACACATACACATACATATACATATACACACATACATATACGTATACATACACCTATATGTATACATACACATATACGTATACATATACAAACATATACGTATACGTATATGTATGTATATGTATACGTATACGTGTGTATATACACACGTATACGTATACATATACATACATATACGTATACGTATATGTTTGTATATATATACGTATATATACGTATACGTATACGTATGTATACATATATGTATACGTGTGTATACGTATACGTATATGTATGTATATGTATACAAACATATACGTATACGTATATGTATGTATATGTATACGTGTGTATAGATATATATATACGTATATGTATATATACGTATACACATACACAATTATTATATATACCATGACATACCATGATGGCTACACATACACATGTGTCCACCTACATGACACCAAGTGCACACACTACATACACACTACTACATCCAACTAGTACTATACATACACATCCACAAGCCAGTAGTCATCCATGTGTGTGTGTGTGTGTGTGTGTGTGTGTGTGTGTGTGTGTGTGTGTGTGTGTGTCTATTATACATTTGACAATCTTTTATGAATTCTAGGACTGACTAGGACAAGATAAAGAGTTGCTGGGATTTAATCTTGGAAAATGAAAGGTTGAGATTAAGCTTTGAAACCATGAATGTGAACTTTGAACTTTGGTCCAGCTTTGAAACTGAAGGGAGCTTTGAAACTATGAATGGGAGCTTTGAAATTTGGTCCAGCTTTGAAATTTGGTCCAACTTTGAAAGCAGCCATTGAACCTATTTCAAGAGGAAGGAGGCACATGCGCAGGAGGCGGGCTCCGGCGCCCGCTAAATCTTTTTACGCTGATTTGTTGTTCCGCACCGAAGGCGCCCACGTCGAATTTGTTGTTCCGTGTCAAAGGCATTCGCGTCAAATTTGTTGTTCCACGCCGATAAATATTTTTACGCTAATTTGTTGTTCTTTTAAATTTTAATAATTTTTTGGGTAACAAATATTTCGTGGGGGAAAAAATCTTAAATGAACCGTGCCCACTGGCACGGGTTTTTTTGTGTTAATTTGTTGTTTCGTGTTAAAGGCGCCCGCACTGAATTTGTTGTTCTGCGCCTAAGGAGCCCATGCCGCTAAATATTTTTACGCTGATTTGTTGTTCTTTTAAATTTTAAATTTTTTTGGGGAACAAAAATTTCGCGGGGGAAAAATCTTAAATGAACTGTGCCCGCGGGCATGGGTTATGACTTGTGTGTGTGTGTGTATCCTCATATCACATACCTATCTCACAATAATATCTACAAGGATACACTTACATCGTGTCATCCACACACACACACACACACACACACACTGCATACCAATCTATATGAACACACACTCACTCACTCACACACATAATGCATACTAATCTATATGATAGAATATTATCTTACACACATCAATATATATTATACACATCAATATTAAACACATACCAAATTATAGTACACACATACCAATCTATATGATACCAATCCAAACATACCAATTTATATTACATACATCAATATAAACTAGGTACAAACAAGTATGAATAACATACCATACAATGCCATACATAGGAAAACACCATATATTTTTCATACACCTACCCATAGAATACCATCTATTTCACTATACACAACCATAGTAAATCACACATTAGAGTATTACATAGGAGTATCCACACATATGTAGTAGACTACACGTATAGGTGAAAACGGGGCATGACAAATGGAATGTGATATCTGATCAAAAATGATCAAATGTGCTGACGTGATGCTTTTCCATTGGATGAGAAAAAAGTAAGCACATGAATGTACCCACTTTTACCTTTTCCTTGACTAATGGGAATACATCACATTACCTCACTAAATATTTTTTCTCGCTTAATTTTAGATTGTGAAACTTGCAGGCTACTGTCCTTGATGAATACGATACTGGACTCACCAGGATTACTACTTGACCGGCTTCATATACTTGGGAATATCACTGCAATATTTTGGAGCAGACAAGCTTTTGGCGCCGTTTCCGGGGATAACGATCTACATTTTTTTGCAAATTCCAATTAACTTGGAAAATCTGGTGAGATCGTTCCACTTTTTGTGTAAATAAACTTTGTATATCCACTTTTGAATAGAATTTTTTTTGTTTTGTTTGTTTGCTTTAAATTGGCATCAATATTTTCAAAACCCATAAAAATTAGTTTAAGTTAAAACAAACACACACAAAATCCTCCGGTGTGTTTTCATTTGTGTTTTAATTTGTTCATGTGGCCTAGAACTCCTTGAACAAAAATGCTAGTTAGACACGTAAATATGGCAGATACCACTAATGACAACAATGGAAATGAAAACGATGACAACTGCTAAAGCATGGGAGATAGGTCACTAAGAGATGTGCTCAGACCTACTAGGTCTATTTCTGGCTCAAGCATCATGCTCCCTGCCGATGCCAATTCCTTTAGTCTCAAACCAGGAATGATTTAACTTCTCCATACCTATCATGGTATGGAGAGGGAGAATCCATACTTACACATAAAGGAATTTGAGGATGTTTTCCTGACTTGTGTGTAAGGATAGCCTTACCCTTATAATACTAACAACAACACACTAGAGGGGGTGAATAGTGTAATGGCAATAAATTGTGCAATTAAAATTTAACTTGCAAATGCGGAATAATAAACGCAAGAAGAATTAATCAACACAAACAAATCAAACGCAAACACAATATTTTACCCTGGTTTCCCAAAACTTGGATACGTTCAGCCACACCAATATTCACTATAATTCCCACAAAGAGAAGTGAATACAATCCCACAAAGAGATACCTCACCTAGAGGATTTTGTCCTACACGAGAACCAAACCAACCCTACACAAGGGTCAAACTCCCACACAGAGAATTACTAACTCCCACTCACAGAATTAGGGTTAGCCCTACACTAGGACACCAAACTCCCACAAAGAGAGTTACTCCCACAAAGAGAATATCTAATTCCCACAAAGAGAAGTAGGGTTTCAAAGAAACACAAAGTAAAACAAATACTCTTACCTGTGCCTTGAGGTGAACTTATTCATTAATGAATGCAAGGCATGGAACAGGATCTCCAAGTGATGAGATTTGCTTGAAAGCATTTGGATGATTTCCATTGAGCTTGACTTCAATGCATGAAGGAGAGAATGAGCTCTAAGAGGAAAATGAGAGAGTTTGAGAGCGGCTTAATCAATCTCTAAAGATTTGCAATAGCATCAAGAAGTTCTAATGAACTCAGCCCTCTCACATATATAGGAACCCTATATGAACTCTCAAAACCCACAAAAATAGCCAAAAACAAAAAACTGCAACGGCTAGAATCTGGGCAAAAATTTCATCGACATTCGGCTGATGAACAAATGACAGTTGACTGTCCAACGGCTAAATAATTCCCAACTGCTATAATCTGAGCCATATCAGTCGACTGATGAAGACAATACAGTCGATTGTATACAGGACATGCGCCTGTAAATCCTTCAGTAGGCGACTGCTACAGGGGATGGAAATAAATAGAGAGATGTAACTTACGCATTGTTTGAAGACAGTCGACTGATGGCCAGTATATAGGCGACTGTCAAATGGGCAGGCGACTGTAGAAACTGCAACAGTCGACTGACTTGTAAATTAGGATGAAGCCTAGACAATGCAAGTTACGCACAGTCGACTGTAGAACAATTCACAGGCGACTCTTGGAAGACAGTCGACTCTAAATTGACCGTAAGTCGACTGTTCCAAAAGCTTAAGTATTAGTCAATAAAATGTTACTTGATCAGTGTACAACAGTCGACTGTAGAAGGCTCGACAGGCGACTGGAATCACCCAGTCGATTGTAAAACCTTCATCAGGCTACTGTTGAAAGTGCCAGAGACTCCAATTGAGTCTTTGGGCAAGATGAACCTACTGGGTTGGTTCTATGATAATCCTAAGGCTCACTAGGATGGTTAAATGCATATGCATGAGTGAGTAGACTATCTATCAAGGCATTACATGGATTACATTTCTTTCCTTAGAGTTTATGGCTTCAATCTTGATGCATTGATGCTCCCCATTATCTCCAAACTTTGGCACCCCTTGAATCCAAGATTTGGCCCTTCTCCTCTTGATGTCCATCCTTACACTAAGTGTTTAGTTCCAAAAATGATATTCTTAAAATATTAACAATGAGACTAAAACAAGAGAGTCATTAGCAACAACATAATGTTGTGATCATCATCAAAATAACATTGGTATGAAACACCAATACTCAACCATCTCCCCCTTTTTGATGATGACGCACATTATGTAATCATAAAGAAAATAAAGCACAATGCTAATGAGCTCCCCCTACTTATATGCACCAATTGTAAAATGAAATACACAATTGTAAATACTCATTATACCAAATGAAATAATGAGAAACCATGGTGACATATAATAGGCATGGATTACATAAACCAATTGCAATAGGAATCTAACATGCACACATGAATGGTTCATATGATCCCATTTCTTCCCATATATATATATATATATATATATATATATATATATCAAATGTATATGTATGAAATACAAGATTTACATAATACATATATCTCTCCCCTTGACATCGTTAAAAAGGTGGACATCAAAAATATCCCACTTGTCATCTTAATTAAAGATGTGACAATATGCAAAAGTAAAGAAATGTATGATACCAAATTGTAAAAATTTAGTGTGTATCAATCACTATCCCATGCTCCCCCTAGATCATAGAAATGGTCAAATTTTTTACTTCTAGGATCTAATAGCAATTGTAAAGAAAGAGATAAACGATCTCTAACAATTGAGAAAGTACCAATTGTAGAAAAAAGAATCTTGAGAGAAAATCCTCTTTACCAATTATTATTCATAATTGGAGCTATGGGCCCAAAGGTGTATCAAAGCAATAGATATGGAAAAATCAAGCTTCATTGATACACAATGATATTGCCAAAACAAAATATAACATGAAATATATTAGCAATATCCAAGGGGTTGAGTTTGAGACCAAAATGATCAAATGTAAACATTGACCTCAAAAACACCCCGAAATGAGAGTCAAAATATGTTTTAAAATTATTTTAAACATACAACATATTAACTCCCCCATTGTCATACATATGGATCAATGAATGCATGTATGAAAATGTATTCCCCAAGGTCCCCATTTTCATGAAAAATAAATTTGAAGATATTTTCAAAATCATGAAACACACATAATTAATGGGTATGCTAAAAATAAACATTTAAGCAAAATATCCATGCAATATGCATATGTGTGTGAGGAACCTAAACATTAGGGAACCAAACTGAAGAGGAGTTTGATTTCCTAATATAATCACATGAGGTGATCACATCCCTAACTAGAGAGTTGATGTAACCCTCCCTCTCTTGCACACTACACTTAGTGGGAATCCATAAACTCAAGGATTTCCTAGGCAAGGGTTTTGCCTTTGCAAGAGGGGTAGATGTGGCATACTTAGGTGTAGAAAATATTTTCTTAGCATGCATAAAGTGAGGATTTTGCTTCTTAGAAAAAAATGAAGAATTTTCATTTTTCCTCATCACCTTGTGATTTACATGCTTCTTGTTGGTGTTATTGTTGTACAAGAAAGCATGGTGATTCTTCTTAGGTGCTTTTGTAATATTTCTTATATTTGCACCATAAGAGGAATTAGAGGTGGGTTTGGGTACCATATTTTGAATATACCCCAAACCTCCTCTATGGTTTGCCGGATGTTGTTTTTCAAGCAAACCGTGGAGTGAATCACTAGAATAAACAAAGCTTTTGAGCTTTCGGGATTCCTCTTCGCATTTCAACGTAAGTTGGTGAATGCGAGTTTCTAAGCTAATGTTTTGAGCTGCTAAATTATCATTAGACATGCTCAATTCCATAACTTGTGAGAGAAGTGTCTCTCTCACTAGTGTCACAAATATGCATATCATTATTGTTTACACTAGCAGATTTTAGTTCATGCAATCTACTCTTAGCATCCTTATATTTTGCTCTTAATTTATTGTCAGAGTTGATGCACTTACTAGCCCCGTTGGAGACCAAGTCGAAACGATATTTGAGCTCCTCGTATGATATCTTTTCCTCCTCGATTTCTTCATCGTCTTCTTCCTCGCTAGAGCTTGACGACGACTCTTCCCCGTTTGCCATGAAGCACAATTCCTCATAGGAGTTGAGCCACGCTTTTATCTCTCTTTCATTTGAGCTAGAGGGGATTGGCTAAGAGACATCAAATGCTGCAAAGCACACGTGAGCTTTCTCCTTGTCATCCTCTTCTTCGTCACTTGATGTATCCTCACTTGAGTCATTAAATGTCCCTACAAGCCCCTTCTTTTGGTTCTTGAACTTGGACTTTCCTTTTCAATTCTTCTTTCCTTTACCCTTGTAAGTCTATTTATTCGGTTTAGAAGGGCATTCGGTGGATAGATGACCTTTTCAACTGCAAGTGTAACAAGTAGGAACCTTGTTAGAATCGAAGGCAAACTTTGACAAAGATTTACCTTGCTTGCCCTTGAGGAATGCCTTGAATTACTCGGCAAGATCCCCAATTTCATCTCCACTAGCATCTTCTTGTTCATCTTCTTCACTGGGAGCTTCTCGATGGTATTTCTTCCTCCACTTGATTGGCTCCTTCTTGGCATGGAATGCAACCCCCTTTGCTTCTCCAGCTTCTCGAGCTTGGATGGTTGAATCTCCTTATTGTGTTGAAGCTTCACTTCATACGCCACGAGATTCCCAATGCACTCCTCAACGGTGTATTTGGACATGTCATTTGACTCCAAAATTCTGTTGGCCTTTCACTCCCAATAAGAGGTGAGTGAGTCAAAGATCTTCTCTATACGATCCTCTTGGGAAATCACCTTCACAAGTCCTTCCAAAGCGTTCACGATGTCTATAAACCTTGTGAACATTTCTGAAATGCTTTCTCCTTCCTGCATCTTAAACATTTCATATTTAGATTTAAACACAGTTTGTTTAGATTTATTTACCTTTGAAGTCCCTTCATGACATATCTCCAAAGTATGCCAAATTTCGTTGGCCGTTTTGCACATGGAGATGCGGTTGAACTCATTTATAGTGAGTGCGCAATGGATTGCATTCATAGCCCTCACATTGAATTTGATCGAGTCCTTCTCCGCCTTTGTCCTTAAAGCCTTGGGTGTAGTATGCTTCTCAAATGGCAACTCTGTGATGTCCCATTGGTCTTGACCCTCCATATAGATCATCATCCTGATCTTCCAACTTGGGTAGCTGGTTCTGTTGAAGAGCGGGGATCAAACGGTAGAGTGACCTTCTTCATGAGACGCGAATGTAGCGTTGAATGCCATCGTTCCAGTATGATATAACCTCGCTTTGATACCAATTGTAAGGATCGTCTTACCCTTACAATACTAACAACAACACACTAGAGGGGGGATGAATAGTGTAATGGCAATAAATTGTGCTATTAAAATTTAACTTGCAAATGCGGAATAATAAATGCAAGAGTAATTGATCAACACAAACAAATCAAACGCAAACACAAGATTTTACCCTGGTTCCCCAAAACTTAGGTACGTCCAGCCACACCAATATTCACTATAATTCCCACAAAGAGAAGTAAATACAATTCTACAAAGAGATACCTCACCTAGAGGATTTTGTCCTACATGAGAACCAAACCAACCCTACACATGGGTTAAACTCCCACATAGAGAATTACTAACTCCCACTCACAGAATTAGGGTTAGCCCTACACTAGGACACCAAACTCCCACAAAGAGAGTTACTCCCACAAAGAGAGTTATTCCCACAAAGAGAATATCTAATTCCCACAAAGAGATTTAGGGTTTCAAAGAAACACAAAGTAAAACAAATACTCTTACCTGTGCCTTGAGGTGAACTTATTCATTAATGAATGCAAGGCATGGAACAGGATCTCCAAGTGATGAGATTTGCTTGAAAGCATTTGGATGATTTCCATTGAGCTTGACTTCAATGCATGAAGGAGAGAATGAGCTCTAAGAGGGAAATGAGAGAGTTTGAGAGTGGCTTAATCAATCTCTAAAGATTTGCAATAGCATCAAGAAGTTCTAATGAACTCAGCCCTCTCATATATATAGGAACCCTATATGAACTCTCAAAACCCACGAAAATAGCCAAAAACAAAAAACTGCAACAGCTAGAATCTGGGCAAAAACGTCATCGACATTCGACTGATGAACAAATGACAGTTGACTGTCCAACGGCTAAATAATTTCCAACGGCTATAATCTGAGCCATGACAGTCGACTGATGAAGATAATACAGTCGACTGTATACAGGACATGTGCCTGTAAATCCTTCAGCAGGCGACTGCTGCAGGGGATGGAAATAAACAGAGAGATGCAACTTACACATTGTTTGAAGACAGGCGGCTAATGGCCAGTATATAGGTGACTGTCAAATGGACAGACGACTGTAGAAACTGCAACAGTCGACTGACTAGCAAATTGGGATGAAGCCCAGACAATGTAAGTTGCACACAGTCGACTGTAGAACAATTCACATGCGACTGTTGGAAGACATGCGACTGTAAATTGATCGTCAGTCGACTGTTCCAAAAGCTCAAGTATGAGTCAATAAAATGATGACTTGGTCAGTGTACAACAATCAATTGTAGAAGGCTCGACAGGCGACTGGAATCACCCAGTCGATTGTAAAACCTTCATCAGGCGACTGTTGGAGAGCCATAGACTCCAATTGAGTCTTTGGGTAAGATGAACCTATTGGGTTGGATTCTATGATAATCCTAAGGCTCACTAACATGGTTAAATGAATATGCATGAATGAGTAGACCATCTATCAAGGAATTACATGGATTACATTGCTTTTCTTGGAGTCTATGGCTTCAATCTTGATGCCTCGATGTTTTCCATCATCTCCAAGCTTTGGCACCCGTTGAGTCCAAGCTTTGGCCCTTCTCCTCTTGATGTCCATCCTTACACTAAGTGTTTAGTCTCCAAAAATGTTATTCTTGAAATGTTAACTATAAGACTAAAACAAGAGAGTCATTAGCAACAACATAATGCTGTGATCATCATCAAAATAACATTGGTATGAAACATCAATACTCAACATTGTGTGGATGGAAAGACAAGTAACGAAACTATATATCTTAAATTGTTTCCATTTTTGCTAAAGGATAAGGAAAAGAATTGGCTCAATGCTTTACCTTCACATTCTATTACTTCATGGGTCAATTTACAAGCTGAGTTTTTTTAAAAAAAAATTTCCTTTGCATATGACTCAGGGCTGAAGAAACAGATAGTGAACTTCTCGCAGAATGGAAATGAATCATTTGTTGTTGCATGTGAGATGTTCAAAGACTTGTTGCTTGCGTGCCCCCACCATGGTTTCGATGAGTTCCGCCTCATAGGCTTCTTCTATAATGTGCTTCCACTTTCCATGAAGCAGTTTTGTGGAGATGATGTGCAATGAAGAATTTTCCGATAAGAAGCCAGCTGAGGCATGTGATTATTTGGAGTCTATAGTTGAGAGTGCACAGACATGGGAAACGACTCCTGAATATGTCGGATGGACCAGCATCAATCTTCATCTTGTGGAGGCTCGTTTACTTGAAAACCTGAGGAGGCGTTGGAAGCTAAGATGGAAGCCCTCATCACTAGGAAACTCCAAAGCCTAGAGTTGAAGGGAGTGAAAGCAGTGGCTATTGAAGAGAAGTGTGCTCTTTGCGACAGTCTGGAGCATAATACAACATGGTGTCCAACCATTCCAACATTGAAAGATGTACTAAAGGATCCTAGCCAGGTAAACCATATATCAAATTCTTACCCAGGGTAAGGATTTAACCTGAACGCCTACAGTTCCAATTGGTGCGATCGCCCCAATCTCAATTGGCAAAGTAAGCCACAAGCTTCTCAACCGTAAAGGTCACCACCTCAAAACAACTACCAAGGTGGCAATCAAAGGAAAAAGGAGTAGTCTATTGCAGACCTGCATTTTCAGACACTCAGTGACACAGTCCAATAGTTCATGCAGATGCAGCAAAACCAAAATCAACAACGTTAACTACAACAGCAAGCTCAGTTCCAACAGATGTAACAATATTAGCAGCAACAACAAACTCAGCAGACTCAGTTCCAACAGATGAATGATGGCATCACAGCGCTTATGGCCAGTTTGGAGAAGGGCAAGCTCTGGGCTTAACCACTTCCAAATCCCAACACGAGTTCATCGTCAACAAGCAACAACATCAAACCATGTTAGGCGGTGCCTTCTTTGAGGAGTGGAAGGAAAATTCAAAAGACTGAACCGCCAAATGACACTTTTAAGATAGTGGTGGAGGAAGAGGACCGTGAACCACAAGGAGTGCCAGAGGAAAGCTTAAGCAAGGACACAAATGCTACAAAGCCGAGAGTTCCAGAGCCCAAGCCTTACTCTCCTCCTGTAACATACCCTCAAAGGCTCCTACATCCAAAGAAAGATAAGTATCAATCTGAAATTCGTGAAATTTTTCAAAGATGTCATATTAATATACCACTATTAGATGCCATTAATAAAATTCATGTATATTCCAAATTTCTTAAGGATCTTTGTACTGTTAAAAGAGATCTAGTGTTAAGAAAAAATGCATTTTTGACCCAACAGGCTAGCTCCAAATTTCAGCATAACACGTCACCCAAATTCAAGGACCCTGTATCCCATACCATTTTTTGTACCATAGGTACCAAACAGATAGGCAGGCTCTCTTTGACATAGGGTCTAGTGTTAACATTTTACCATACCATGTCTTCGCCCAATTGGGGCTTGGAGAACTAAAGGCCACACATGTTATTCTCTGTAGGGATCGTCTAACCCTTGCAATACTAACAACACACACTAGAGGGGGGGTGAATAGTGTAATGACAATAAAATTGTCCAAATAAAATTTAACTTGCAAATGCGGAATTATAAATGCAAAAGGAATTAAAAGGCACAATTAATCCAAACGCAAACACAAAGTTTTACCCTAGTTCTCCAAACTTGGGTACATCCAGCCACACCAATATTCACTATATTCCCACACAGAGAAGTGAATACAAATCTCACAAGGAGATACCCCACAAAGAGGATTTATGCCCTACACAAGGACCCAACCAATCCTACACAAGGATCAAGATTCCCACACAGAGAATCACTAACTCCCCCTCAGAGAATTAGGGTTAGCCATACACTAGGACACTCGAACTCCCACAAAGAGAGTTAATTCCCACAAAGAGAATTCCCTAGTCCCACAAAGAGACAACCTCCCACAAAGAGAGTATCATAATCCCACAAAGAGAAATAGGAAAACAAATTACACCATGTAAAGTAAATACTCTTACCTATGACTTGAGATGCTTACTCATGAATGAATGTAAGGCATGGAAGAGGATCTCCAAGTGTTGGAATATGCTTGAGAGCACTTGGATGATTTCCCTTGAGCTGGACTTCAATGCATGAAGGACGATGAATGCTCAAAGAAGGGAAATGAGGGAGCTTGAGAGTGGCTTATTGATCTCTTGAGATTTTCTATGGAATCAAGAGTTTATCAAATGTTGTCAAGAGTTCTCAAGAAAGGCAGCACACTCATATATATAGGAATCCTATATCCAGCCCAAAAACCCAAAGAAACAGCCAAAAAGGTAAATCTGCAATGGCTAGAAACTGGGTGAAAACGACAGGAACAGTCGACTGATGATCATAAGATAGTCGACTGATCAACGGCTAGAAAATATTCAACGGCTATAATCTGAGCCAGGACAGTCGACTGACGAAGTCAATACGGTCGACTGACAAACAGGACAGGAGCCTGTTAATCCTTCAGCAGACGACTGCTGCAGGGGATGGAATGAAACAGAGAGCTGCACTCTTTCTCCAATTCTTCACACAGGCGACTGATGTTAATACTACAGTCGACTGTCAAATAGTCAGGCGACTGTACATTCTTCATCAGTCGACTACTGTAAAGTATGGAGAGAAGATAGAGAGATGCAGAGATTGCACTTACGCTAGACAGGCGACTGTTGGCCAAATCTCCGGTGACTGTAAATATACATGCGACTGGAAACTGATCGACAGGCGACTGTGTGTAAAACTTAAGTTTGAGTCAATTGAAATGATGACTTGAGCTGTGCAAATCAGGCGACTGTAGAAGAATCTACAAGCGACTGGAAATCACCCAGTCGGTTGTGTTTCCCTCACCAGACGACTGACGGAAAGAGTGAACCTATTGGGTTGGATTCTATGATAATCCTAAGGTTCACTAAGATGGTTAAATGCATGTGCATGAATGGGCAAACCATCTAGTAAGGCATTACATCAACCCTAGACTCAAAAGAGAGAGAAAGCAATAAAGTAAATTACATGGATTATAATGCTTTCTTAAGAGTCTAAGTCTTCAATCTTGATACCTTGATTGATCTCCTTCATCTCCAAGCTTTGGCACTCCTTGAGTCCAAACTTTGGCTCTTCTTCACATGATGTCCATCCTTACACCAAGTGATTAGTCTCCAAGAAAGATATCCTTGAAATAAACTGAGAGACTAAAACAAGAGATTCATTAGCAACAACATAATGTTATGATCATCATCAAAATAAGATTGGTATGAAACACCAATACTCAACAATCTCCCCCTTTTTGATGATGACACACATTATGTAAATCATAAAGAATTAAAGCACAAAGCTAATGATCTCCCCCTACTTATATTCACCACTTAAATAATGAGCTACACAAAGGTAAATACTCATAAACCAATAACAACATGGTGACATATAATAGGCATGGGTTACATAAACCAATTGCAAAGAATAAAGGCATGTAAACATGAATGGTTTATCTAAACCCATATATCTCTCCCTATAGAGATATCTCTCCCCATATGCATATGTATATATCTCTCCCCCTATAGATATGATCACATAATGCATATATCTCTCCCCCTTGACATCGTCAAAAAGGTGGACATCAAAAATATCCCCCTTTATCATCTTAACCAAGATGTGACAATATGCAAGAAAAGAAAGATATGTATGATACCAAATATAAAATTTAGTGGGTATCAATTCACTATCTCATGCTCCCCGTAGATCATAGAAATGGTCAACTTTTGACTTCTAAGATCTAATACCAATTAATTAATGGAGCCATGAGCCTAAAAAGTTTATCAAAGCAATAGATATGGAAAAATCAAGCTTCAAAGATACACACGGATATTGCCAAAAACAATGAGACATGAAACATGTTGGCAATAAACAAGAGGTTTGGTTTGAGATCCAAAATAACCAAATGTAAATAATGATCTCAAATAACCTCCGAAATGAGAGTTAAAATATGTTTTAAAATAATTTAAACATGTAATATATTAACTCCCGCATTGACATACACATGGATCAAAAATGCATGCATGTCAATAACCCCAAGGTCCCCATTTTCATGAAAAGAAATAAATTTGAAAATATTTTCAACATCATGAAACACACACAATCAATGGGTATGCTTAAAATAAACATGGAAGCACAATACCCATGCAATATGCATATGTGTGAGGAACCTAAACATTAGGTAATCAAACCCATGAGGAGTTTGATTTCCTAACATAATCACACGAGGTGATCACATCCCTAACTAGAGAGTTGATGTAACTATCTCTCTCTTGCACACTAGCCTTAGTGGGAATTCATAATCTTAATGATTTCCTAGGCAAAGGTTTTACCTTAGCAAGAGGAAAGGATGTGGCATGCTTAGGTGTAGAAACAAATTTCTTAGCATGCAAAGAATGAGGATTTTGCTTCTTAGCAAAAAATGAAGATTCTTCATTCTTCCTCATCACCTTGTGATCTACATGCTTCTTGTTGGTGTTATTGTTGTACAAGAAAGCATTGTGATTCTTCTTATGTGCTTTAGCAATATTTCTTGAATTTGCACCAAAAGAAGAATTAGAGGTGGCTTTGGGAACCACATTTTGAATATAACCCAAACCTCCTCTATGATTTACCGGATGTTGTTTTTCCAACAAATCGTGTAGTGAATCCCTAGAATACACAAAGCTTATGAGCTTCTGGGATTCCTCTTCACATTTCAACGTAAGTTGTTGAATGTGAGCATCTAAGCTAAGGTTTTGAGCAATGAGATTTTCATTAGAAATGCTCAATTCCTTAACTTGAGAGAGAAGTGTGTCTCTCTCACAAGTGTCATAAACATGCCTTTCATCATGAACTACACTTGCAATAACTAGTTTATGCATTCTACTCTTAGCAATCTTATATTTTTAATTCTTGCAAGTTGCCAACAGTGGTAGAGAAGTATGAGGAGGTAAGTATGATTGATGCTCTTGTTGCTGATCACTTTGATGAAGAGTTCGTTTCTGCTATTGATTTTGTTGATCAGTTATGCGATGGTATTGATGATAAATCTTTTTTGCATGAAGTTGGAGAGGTGTCTTGCACCACCTGGGTGCCACGCTTTGAGCCACTACCATTGGAAAAACCATGCCAAATGCCATCTGATCTTGAGCATCCACAGCTGGAGCTCAACCCGTTGCAATCATATCTGAAGTACGCTTATCTTGGGGACAAACGCACATTTCCTGCGGTAATATCTTCCAAACTTTCTTTAGATTAGGAGAATGCATTACTAGAAGTTTTAAGGAGGCATAAAGGAGCATAGGATGGACCATTACTGATATTAAGGGTATTGGCCCTCTTGTCTGCACACACCATATCTATTTGAAAGATGATACCAAACCTACTCATGAAATGCAGCAAAGGTTTAACCCAACCTTAAAAGAGGTAGTTAAGTGTGAGGTCCTCAAATTACTTGATGCAGGTATCATATACCACATTTCTGATAGTATGCGGGTTAGTCCAACCCAAGTTGTACCAAAGAAATCTGGGTTAACTGTGTGAAAAATAAAAATAATGAATTGGTACCCATGAGAGCTGCCACTGGATGGTGTATGTGCATAAACTTAAGGATGCTAAACTCCAAGACATGAAAAGTTCACTTCCCTCTTCCTTCCTAGACCAACTTTTGGAGACGGTGGCTGGACAAGAGTTTTACTGCTTCCTAGATGGATACTCTCCGGTTACTGCCAAATAGAAATAGCCCCAGAGGATCAGGAGAAGACTACCGTCACTTGTCCCATTGGCACTTTTGCCTTTAGGAAAATGCCATTTGGTTTGTACAACGCCCTTGCAACTTTTCAATGATGTATGTTGAGTATATTTGATTATATGGTTGAAAAGATTGTACAAGTTTTTATGGAAGATTTTTCAGTATATTGTAGCTAACTTGGCTTGTGTTATGGATATATGCATCGAAAAGAACCTGCTTCCTAACTGGGAAAAATGTCACTTCATGACCACTGAGGGCATAGTCCTTGTCACATAGTTTCCAGGGAAGGTGTAATGCCCCGCTTCCCAAAAGACACCGAAAGCGAGAACATTACGCGGTCCGCTTGAACTGGAGCAGTGAAGCTCGAGTCCAATAAGCGTCTGTGATAAAACACAGGGGAGGTCCTTGCATTTGCTTATCAGAACAATCAGAACATTCAAAAAGATGAAAGCCACATCCAGAAATATTAAGTCCATACACGAAATTAAACGACAAGCCACAACAGGGCTAAAGTATTAACAAAAGGAACGTACGCTAAACAACATCAACGTCTGAAAGTAAACTAAGGAAAGCAGTAAAGTGTGGGCCCACTAGTCCTCCACTGGGAGTGGCTCGACGTCAGGGGCAAACTCCTGGCTCTCCAAGTCAAGCGTCTCGTAAGGATCCTCCAGGTACTCAAGCTCAGAATCTGACATACATCCAAAAACATGAATGTATGTCAGCAAGGGGTCTGCAAGAAAATATTAGCACCCAAGGCAAGTATACAAGCGATATGAATTTAAGAGACATTAAATGAGATGACTGCAATAAGTTAAATAAGACAATTATAATGAAACGGAATTAGACATTCCTATTATGCAGTTCTAAACAGTTTTCAAGAAGTAAAGTAAGTTTTCTTGGGTTCGTTAGCATGTCAAGTTACTGAGATCACGTTAGCATTTCAAGTTTCATGTCAAAAGTTCGCATCTATCATAGGGTTCGCGCCTTTAGGTCGTGATGAGTAAGTCGTTCTTCTCACAGGGCTTACCGTGATTGACGTTAACCCACTGCATGCGGGTGGTGTTCTTGAAGAGAGGACCCTTTCATATGCCTAGTGGCCGCTCAACCATAACCCCACCCCAATTTTGTGCTAGAACACGAGCCAGCCTAATCGACTCACACGACATCATGAATTCACGATTCCGCCTTCGAGGCGCACGATTTTCACGATGTCCAACTTGTTAAACATTTCAAGACTTGCAGAAATTTAATGTTATCAATATTAATTTGTTATTATGACAATTCCAATCAGTAGAAGTGGGTTGAACAATTTTTATAACAGTCTTAAAATAATGTTGCACATGAGCTTTTGTTGAACCTGCTACAGAAACTAGTTTTCTTCCTTGTTGTTTAAAATTAAAGTATATCGTGTGATATGCCGTTGGATCACAAATTTCGTCCAGATTGCCATGGCATCATTTTCATGCGTCATTTCACATATAGTTTTCAAATTATATAGAAATAAGTAAAAGCGACGTAAAAGTCCTGAAACTTCAAAAATTCATATCTAATTGCACAATTGCATGTTTTTGGCGTTCTTGGTGTCGTCAGAAACGTCTCAACTAGTACTACTCTACGGTGATGATGGTTCGCTGGTTTGATAAAACACAAAATCAGATTCAGTATTTTCGATCATAACAGCGTTAAAAAGCTCCTACGACGTCTAGTCGGTCTGTTTTTATTAGGTTCTCTACATTACGATGTGGGTTGTGGGTTGTTTAAGGGTAGATCTACTAACCGGAAGTGCAGCGAAGGATCGGGATATAGTGACAGCGATACGGTTCCGAAACGGCGACGCCTACGGTCTGAACTCGTTGCGGCAGCGAGGAAGACGATGGACAGTGGCATCTGGAGTCTCTGCAGATAATTGCAAGGGAAACAGTGAGTCCCCAGGGCTGACGACATCAGATCTGAGGGTGGGCGACGTGTGCGTGGCCTGACGCGTCGAATCTGGGCGGTTTCGTGAGGAGGGGCTGTCTGTGGGTTTGAAGGGGTGATGCTCGAAGAGCTGGCGGCCTGGGTGTCTCCGACGGTCTGTAGGTGACCAGGGGGAGATCCGGCGGTCCTGGGCGCTCGTGTTACTCGTGGGGATGAGGGGAGCATCTCGCGTTGCACGTGGGGTGAGAAGCTGAGCGCGGGGTGTTGCCTCTTGTGCGTTTGCGAGAAGAAGACCTCGTGTTTGCTCTCTCGCATGGAGAGAAGATGACAAGCAGCTGTGTATGGCGTGGAGAGGAGAAGACTATCGCCTGGGAGTGGGAAGGAGATGGCTGCAGTTCGAGATGAAACGAGGCATGCGAGAGGGAGGAGATGAAGCCGCTCGCGTGGGTTCCTCGGCGGGGGGTTGACGTGCGGAGAAGGAGAAGTCGGGGCTGTGGCTCGGTTGCATGGAGATGAAAGATAGCAGGCGGTGGCTTCGGTTTGGTGTTGAGGAGAAACGAATGAAGCTCTGTCCTAAGGTTTATTATTTAATAATAGATAGCAGGTGAATGGTGTTGTGCTAGCCTATAAGGTTTATAATATATAAGAGTGTAGTAGATTATTATAATACAAAATTGTGTGTGTGGGGAGTTGAACAGGCAGCACGTGAATAGGTTATTATCCTTAGGGTTTTATTAGCTTTGGTGTGGGGTTTTGAATGCCCAGCATGTGAGTTTGTCTAGGGGTTTAAAGGTTCTTTCATTTTTTTGGTCTAACGGCTGTGTGTGCGTGTGTTGGTGACTGGGGATAGCAACGTGTCTATGGTTTATTTAGGAAAGGATTTGAAATGGCTTAATAGGATTTATTTGGTTTAATCAAGGCAATTAGAGCTAATTAAGTCAATTAATAACCTGTTTAAATAGGGTTTTAAATGGAAAGTTTTTCAAACTTTTAAAGGTTTAAATTTCGAATTTAAATTTTGAATTGGGAATTTAAAACATAATTTTAAGAAAAGACGATTTAAAATAATTTTTTTTGAAAGGATATTAATAATGATACCAATAAGTATGGAAAGAATAGAAGTGGGTACAGGTACGGGTCCGGGTCCGGGTCCAGGGACAGAAACACCAAGCTACGGATACGAAAGAATAATACACGAGAGGAAATACGGATAACGCAACGATGAAAACCAGTCGTTACATCCTACCCGCCTTAAGAACGATTCCGTCCTCGGAATCTTATCGGCTAAGACACGGGGAAAGCGTAAGGGTAACGCTCGTATCTCCTCTTCTAAAGCATACACACCATAACTAACTATCATACCGTATCCAAATAGTATTACTAATACTAGTATCAACACTAATAGTATTACTACTGATAACATTAATCAACTTCCATGCTAATAGTAGTAATAACACACGTACATACATTACCAATTACAAATTAACATAATACGTCCAATATAATACCATCCAATATCATACTCGGGCGAAAAGTGACACACGACCACATCGATTTACTAGCTGTAGGTGTGCCATCACCTCGCACACTCACATTATTACTAATACACAATGTATTACCATATATCTTATACACTCATAATCCATAATGATATAGTACCACATGTCACTTAAACATACCACTAACACATAAATACAATCATTCTTAATCAATTAACACTTACTTCGTACAATCACTTTTACATACCGCATATTACCATATACACGTTATAATATAAATCATTATACGTATATACATGCATGTAATACCTTACACGGATTCATACAAGTCTTACTCCTAGCACTAGGGTCATCGTACCTACCCACCTTAAGTTCAAGTCCGTCCTCAGACTTCCTTAAATAGGCCGACATAGGGGTGTGCAGACTTAGACACTAAGGTCATTCTATCCTAGTCATACATCCATTATAATGAAACAATATACATCCACATGCATATACTTACTCATTCATCACACACTTTCAAATTTCTATATATAGGTTCATTTTATATACATATACATACTTACACTACCACACTCATATCTCATATCTATATAAGACATATATACACACCGGTGTACACAACCATGGTAATCTAAATAGAGCTAGTACACTATTACATTCATCCATATATACGTACTCACAAACATACGACTAGGCATACTTCCTGGTATACACATGCCCACACATCATCCCGTAGGGGTAATACGATAGGACAATCCTACTAAACACAAAACGCACTTATCCATTATACACACACACACACACACACACACACACACACACACACACACACACACACACACACATACCTATAACTAACCACATACATATATACGCACAAGTACACACCAGACATACTAACATATAAATCACACAATAAATCTGCACACACAACTATACGTACACCTATTATCATTGCATCTAACATGCACATCACTGTACTAGCATATGATTACAACTATTAACAAGTACGACTAAGGTATATATACTCTTAGTAACTAGCCAATACTAAATCAAATACGCACAGATATTCCTATAGTGACGTAACTAATCGCTCGCCTAATTAGAAATATAACACTTACTACCCGATACTCGACTATATACATATATGTCACATATTATCGTACATGCACATATGACCCAATAGACAATCATACCATACTAATACATTAAGGGTAAACACACTTCTACATAAATGGTACTTAAAGATTCACACACACACAGGTCCACACCCACTATCTATATACATGCACCACAACTACACTACAATCAATGCTAATGGTCTCACTAAGCAATGATAAGCACCAATGTGGTAACTAAGCAATGGTGTAGGATTCAGAGTTGAATGATGCAACGGATTATTGTTGTGATGGACGGTTCTGGAGGTGTCATGGATAAGAGATTAGTTTGTTGGGTGACAAGAAATATTTATGAACAAAAAGTAAGAAGATAAGGATACATGTAAAAATAATAACATCGTTATAACTTATGTAAAATGGTGAGCATACGGTAGGAGTTAAGACGTAAAATCTGATCAGTCAAATAATAGGTGAAGAGTAATATGGGCATAGTGTCGTAGTGCTTGTTTGGTAAATAGAAATGGGTTTGTAAAATGGAATTTTTTTAAAAAAAAATGTGAAGACAATGATTTTGAAACTGACACACAAGATTTTGAAGTTCTATTTAACTTAGGAAGGTATTTTTAAAAGTATATAGGAATGACTGTTTTTGAAATATGTTGGTAAGAAAAGGGGATAATATTTTGAGCTAGCGAAATAGAAATAACGTTTTAAAAAAAGAGTTCATGACATGAGGAAAATAGAGTAGCTATATAATGCTATGTGAAGTATAAGTGCGGAAGGTGTATGTTAGAAAGTCGCTATAAGATAATAACTAAAGATCGCGTCAGAAGAGCTTCATAATCACGGTTGGGTTTAAGTCGACTGAAGTGTAGAAAATCTAAGTAAAAGTTTTCGAAAGGATTTTAAATTTAGCAAAAAATTCAATAAAAGGAATATCAAAAATACTTTTTAAAAGACCCTGGATCTGCAATGGGAGGTTCAAGGGTAAAGATGGTAGACCTGAAGAGTTTATGTGAATCGTGGACAAGAAATAGGTTTGACTGTCGAAACGTAAGGACGACTAAGAGATAACTCTGTGAATATGCTACGATGGCTTTCTACGATCATTAACATAGAAGTGTAATGATTAGAAAATAATAAAATCAGGGGGAAAATAATCATTTGGGTCGACTAAGGTTTAGCACTAAGGTTCATCAACGTACTAGGCTGCGATAGGAAAGCCGAGGTAAGGGTTCGTTGAGGGTCGAGATCGAGATCTTATCTATAAATCTGGAATATCTAACGCTTCGAAGTCTGCTCCTTGCAGGCGTCTCGGGTTCGACTTGCATGGTGACAATCACTACGTCCGGTTGGGCCCTAGATTCGATAAATCTGAGCGAACGACTAACAAACTCAAAAGTCTAATAAGGTCAGAGCTGGATGATCAATCGATAGGGTGACTCCTAAGATGATAATACTAAGTCGTGGCAAGGGTGTCTAACTAACGAGCACGAGCGTCTAATTAACTCTTCGTACTATCCTGGTATTGGGTTTCTTATCGTGCTGAGACAAGGTATTCGAGTAATTTTTCGTACGAACTATTCTGGATGTTTTTGGATAATGAAAGGAGTTCTCATTGTTCTGAATTTCACAATTGCAGGACCTGCATGGGCCACCACTAAAACCTGTAACGCCCCGCTACCCAAAAGACACCGAAAGTGAGAACGTTACGCGGTCCGCTTGAACTGGAGCGGTGAAGCTCGAGTCCAATAAGCGTCTGTAATAAAAACACAGGGGAGGTCCTTGCATTTGCGTATCAGAAAATTCAGAACATTCAAAAAGATGAAAGCCACATCCAGAAATATTAAGTCCATACACGAAATTAAACGACAAGCCACAACAGGGCTAAAGTAGCAACAAAAGGAACGTACGCTAAACAACATCAACGTCTGAAAGTAAACTAAGGAAAGCAGTAAAGTGTGGGTCCACTAGTCCTCCGCTGGGAGTGGCTCGACGTCGGGGGCAAACTCCTGGCTCTCCAAGTCAGGCGTCTCGTATGGATCCTCCGGGTACTCAAGCTCAGAATCTGACATACATCCAAAAACATGAATGTATGTCAGCAAGTGATCTGCAAGAAAAGATTAGCACCCAAGGCAAGTATACAAGCGATATGAATTTAAGAGACATTAAATGAGATGACTGCAATAAGTTAAATAAGACAATTATAATGAAACGGAATTAGACATTCCTATTATGCAGTTCTAAACAGTTTTCAAGAAGTAAAGTAAGTTTTCTTGGGTTCGTTACCATGTCAAGTTACTGAGATCACGTTAGCATTTCAAGTTTCATGTCAAAAGTTCACATCTATCATAGGGTTCTCGCCTTTAGGTCGTGATGAGTAAGTCGTTCTTCTCACGGGGGCTTACCGTGATTGATGCTAACCCACCGCATGCGGGTGGTGCTCTTGAAGAGAGGACCCTTTCATACGCCTAGTGGCCGCTCAACCCTAACCCCACCCCAATTTTGTGATGGAACACGAGCCAACCTAGTCGGCTCACACGACATCACGAATTCACGATTCCGCCTTCGAGGCGCACGATTTTCACGATGTCCAACTTATTAAACATTTCAAGACTTGCAGAAATTTAATGTTATCAATATTAATTTGTTATTATGACAATTCCAATCAGCAGAAGTGGGTTGAACAATTTTTATAACAGTCTTAAAGTAATGTTGCACATGAGCTTTTGTTGAACCTGCTACAAAAACTAGTTTTCTTCCTTGTTGTTTAAAATTAAAGTATATCGTGTGATATGCTGTTGGATCACAAATTTCATCCAGATTGCCATGGCATCGTTTTCATGTGTCATTTCACGTATAGTTTTCAAATTATACAGCAATAAGTAAAAGCGACGTAAAAGTCCTGAAACTTTAAAAATTCATATCTAATTGCACACTTGCCTGTTTTTGGCGTTCTTGGTGTCGTCGGAAACGTCTCAACGGGTACTACGCTACGGTGATGACGGTTCGCTGGTTTGATAAAACAAAAAATCAGATTAAGTATTTTCGATCATAACAGCGTTAAAAAGCTCCTACAACGTCTAGTCGGTCTGTTTTTATTAGGTTCTCTTCATTACGGTGTGGGTTGTGAGTTGTTTAATGGTAGATCTACTGACCAAAAGTGCCGTGAAGGATCGGGATGTAGTGACAACGATACGGTTTCGAAACGATGACGCCTACGATCTAAACTCGTTGCGGCAGTGAGGAAGACAATGGACAGCAGCGTATGAAGTCTCTGCAGGTAGTTCCGAGGGAAACATAGTCCCCGGGGCTGATGACATCAGATCTGAGGGTGGGTAACGTGTGCGCAGCCTGACGGCGTCAAATCTGGGCGGTTTCGCTAGGAAGGGTTGTCTGCGGGTTTGAGAGGGTGATGCTCGAAGAGCTGGCGGCCTGGGTGTCTCCGATGGTCTGTAGGTGACCAGGGGGAGATCCGGCGGTCCTGGGCGCTTGTGTTGCTCGCGGGGATGAGGGGAGCAGCTTGCATTGTGCGTGGGGCGAGAAGCTGAGCGCGGGGTGTTGCCTCGTGTGCGTTTGCGAGAAGAAGACCTCGCGTTTGCTCTCTCGCATAGAAAAGAAGATGACAGGCGGCCGTGTATGGCGTGGAGAGGAGAAGACTATCGCCTGGGTGTGGGAAGGAGATGGCTTCGGTTCGAGATGAAACGAGGCATGCGAGAGGAAGGAGATGAGGCCGCTCGCGTGGGTTCCTCGGTGTTGGGGGGGTTGACGTGCGGAGAAGGAGAAGTCGGGGCTATGGCTCGGTTGCGTGGAGATGAAAGATAGCAGGCGGTGGCCTCAGTTTGGTGTTGAGGAGAAACGAAGGGAGCTCTGTCATAGGGTTTATTATTTAATAATAGATAGTAGGTGAATGGTGTTGTGCTAGCCTATAAGGTTTATAATATATAAGAGTGTAGTATGTTATTATAATACAAAATTGTGTGTGGGGGGGAGTTGAACAGGCAGCACGTGAATAGGTTATTATCCTTAGGGGTTTATTAGCTTTGGTGTGGGGTTTTGAAATGCCCAGCATGTGAGTTTGTCTAGGGGTTTAAGGTTCTTTCATTTTTTTGGTCTAACGGCTGTGTGTGCGTGTATTGGTGACTGGGGATAGCAACGTGTCTATGGTTTATTTAGGAAAGAATTTGAAATGGCTTAATAGGGTTTATTTGGTTTAATCAAGGCAATTAGAGCTAATTAAGTCAATTAATAACTGGTTTAAGTAGGGTTTTAAATGGGAAGTTTTTCAAACTTTTAAAAGTTTAAATTTCGAATTTAAATTTTGAATTGGGAATTTAAATTTAAATTCAGAATTTAAAACATAATTTTAAGAAAAGACGATTTAAAATAATTTTTTTGAAAGGATATTGATAATAATACCAATAAGTATGGAAAGAATAGAAGTGGGTACAGGTACGGGTAGGGGTACAGGTCCGGGGACAGAAACACCAAGCTACGGATACGAAGGAATAATACACGAGAGGAATACGGATAACGCAACGATGAAAACCGGTCGTTACAGAAGGCATACAGGTAGACAAAGCCAAGGTGGAAGCCATTAAAAAGCTACCAACTCCCAAATGCGTTAAGGACATTCATTCCTTCCCTGACCATGTTGGATTCTACAGGCGCTTCATAAAGGACTTCATCTTGATTTCACGTCCTTTATGCATACTCCTTACACATGACACTGAATTTATTTGGACAAAAGAGAGTGAAAATTCTTTCAATATTCTAAAACAATCACTGATATCTTCTCCCATTTTACAGTACCTACTTGGACATTACCTTTTGAAACAATGTGTGACGCCAGTAATTTTACAGTTGGCACAGTTCTTAGACAACGAAAAGACAAATTATTGGTGGTCATTTACTACGCCAGCAAGAGCTTGAATGAAGCTCAAAGGAACTACACTACCACTGAGAAGGAACTGCTTGTCGTAGTCTTTGCATTGGAAAAATTCAGGAGCTAATTTTTGGATTTCACATTATTATTTTTACTGATCATTTAGCTATTAAATAACTTTTGTCTAAGAAAGATGCAAAGCCAAGCCTAATAAGCTGGATTTTACTTTTGCAGGAGTTTCAGGTACAGATCAAAGATAAGAAGGGAGTAGAAAATCATGTAGCCGACCATCGTTCAAGGCTAACTGTTGATATGGAGTCGGCTACCATTCCTATACAAGTCGTCCTTCCCGATGAGCACTTATTTGTTGTCTCCACACTTCCATGGTATGCGGATATTGTCAATTACTTGGTGACTATTAAGACCCCATCCACTTGGTCATTTCAAGATTTAAAAAGGTTTAATC
Organism: Scilla litardierei; assembly: GCA_030789695.1. Classification (NCBI taxonomy): domain Eukaryota; kingdom Viridiplantae; phylum Streptophyta; class Magnoliopsida; order Asparagales; family Asparagaceae; genus Scilla; species Scilla litardierei. Next base: position 131,945,235 of record CM061132.1, on the reverse strand, counting down.
ACGAGTTAAAATCATTTTTCTTTGATGATCCATATTTTTATAAATATTGCAATGACCAAATTGTTAGGAGGTATATACCAACCCATGAAATAGATAGTGTCCTACATTTTTGTCATGAAAGTGCATGTGGGGGACATTTCTCCGCTCACAAAACTGTGGCCAAGATTTTGCAGTGTGGATTTTATTCGCCAAGCATGTTTAAAGATACATTTGCATTTTTTAAATCATGCTTATCTTGCCAACAGTTGGGAGGAATAATTACGAGGAATATGATGCCTTTGAACCCCATATTAGAAATAGAAATTTTTTATTGTTGGGGTATTGACTTTATGGGACCATTTCCCCTTCTTTTGGACATACTTATATTTTGCTTGCCGTTGATTGTGTGTCTAAATGGGTAGAACCTATCCTTTGCTGGTCAAATGATGCATCCATCGTGCTCAAGTTTATGAAGGAAAACATTTTTGCATGCTTTGGGGTGATAAAGGCGATGATAAGTGATGGAGGCTCCTATCTTTGCAACCGCCTTTTTGCGAGCTTAATGATGAAGTTTGGGGTAAAGCACAAAGTATCTACGCCTTACCACCCCCAAACTAATAGGCAGGTAGAGTTAGCAAACATGGAGATCAAGAATATTCTCCAAAAGACCATGAATCCTTCTAGAAAGGACTGGAGCATCCGTTTCCTAAAGCTTTGTGGACCTACCGCATCGCTTACAAAACCATTTAGGGATGTCTCCTTACTGCATTGTCTACGGAAGAAATTGTCATTTACCCGTAGAAATTGAGCATAAATCTTTTTGGGCTGTTAAGAAATTGAATTTTGATGCTGACTCTTCTTCTTCTTTTTGTAGGTTGCAATTGGTTAAACTCGAGGAGCTAAGGAGAGAAGCCTATGACTATACAAAATTGGCCAAGGAGAGATTGAATATTGCACATGATCACACCATATTAAGGAAGGAGTTTGCCATGGGCCGAAAAGTGCTTCTCTACAATTCAAGATTGCATCTCTTCACTGGAACGCTACGCTCTAGGTGGAATGGGCCTTACATCGTGAAGACAAGTTATCTACATGGAGAGTGACCTTAATCAAACTGACGGATGGCAATGAGTTTAACGTAAACGGGTAACGCTTGAAGCACTACCAAGAGCCCTAGACACATGAGGAGAACACCATGGTACTTACAGACACACCTTCGGGTGGTACTGATTAGGCGTGTTCTTTCCATCTCTCTCTAATTGTAAGTTTATATAGTTATAAATAAAATTTGCTTAGTACCCTTCAAACATCGAGGACAATGTTCATTTTAAGTTGGGGGGAGGGAGTAGCAATTTTTGAAATTTTATTTTATTTTTGAATTTCTTATTTGCATATTTAAAATATGATTGCATATTTAAAAAATTGTGTTTGCATAAACTTTGCATAAATATTTTAAAAAACCAAATATATATGTATAGAATAAATGATGAAGTTGTTGTTTTTCACCAAGACTATCTATATAGCCCTTTGAAAGTGGAATTCCATAGTCTTTAATTGACCGCCCTTGTTCATTTCTGACCGATTGAGAAAGTTTTACCCATACATGGAACTATAATTTATCATGATTTTCATGCAAATTAGTGCATGTATCCATAATTGTACTCTCATGAAACTATTGTTTGGTATTATGCAATTTCATGTCATGTATGCGCTTATGAATTGGTTATTATGTGAAGTAGGTTATAAATTCATAACATTATGGCCAAACACAGATACAAGCTTGTTGTTAGTAAGTGATGAAGAAATCTACTCAAACATGTCTCTTGTATATTCAAAAAAGAAAAAAGAAAAAAATAGTGCAAATGAATAAATTGCACTGTTCTTCCAACTCCCATGTAGTAGCCGGGTCCTTATGCCTCAAGAAGCATTGGGGATTCGCGTCGAAAATTGAACCATGGGGGAGTGAATAATGAAAATAATCTTTATACATTCCGAGCTATTAAGTCTGAGGGGGTTTTCAAAACCTAATGCACTAAAACCATCTGGTTTGGGAGTCATTGACCTAACGCTCGCTACATGAATTGCCTTAAAGTGTTATATAAAAAAGAAAAAAGGGATGTAATATGAGAATAATATTGGATATGTTTTGAGTAGATTTGAGATCATAAGCTCATGATGAGAAGGGTGTTGTGATGGCCTAATCTTAGAAAATTTACAACCTAGGACACTTTATTACCTAATTAATTAAACAATTGCATGGCATGGATTTGTGTAATGCTAAATACATGTGGATTAAGATACTATTGCGAATTTTTGCATTAGTTCATGAAAACCAATGATATTTGTCGAACTTTTTGGGTGATGTTATTCTTAATTCGTTCTATAGTCATTGCAGTGAATATGGAGTGTATGATACATTTTTGGAATGTTGGCTTATTTTACTAGAGACTAGCAAAAATCTAGTTGGGATGTGTGATTATATGAGAATATTACAGTTTTTACCCCTCATTAGATAGCATTTTGCGCAGATATTATGATGATCCGGTCTATAAATATGTGTATTTTGTAATACCATTTAATATTAGAGCATATCGCTTGTTTATGTGCAAAATACCATTTTATGGCCTAATTTTTTCTCATTTTTATTTTCCAGATGAAGGTTGCAATTTTCCGAATCCAACGGCTATTTTTCCATATTTTTCGAACGACGGAGCAATTTTCTGGGAATTAAAAGGCCAGAAAATGGGTTTTTAAAAGGAGAAAAGAGTAAAATAAAATAAAAAAGGATTTATGACGCCGGCGCATTTTGCACTGGTGTCAGCAGCCAGGCCCCCCTCATTTGAGCGGGGCGGATTTCCTTGCGGGTCGGGTGCTCGCCAGACCCGCCCCAATCGCTGGCGGGCGCCTGCCAGCCCGCTAGTCAAAGCAGGCAGGCGCCTGCCAAGGAATGATATGGCCGTCGCCCACTCTGACCCCGCGGGCAGCGCCTACCTTCATTTTAATTTTTTTAAAAGAAGAAAAACGTGCAGGTTGCGGGTTTTGCAACCCGCAGACCCGTAAGCCCTATAAGCCTATTTAAAGGAGTTCTTGGCTCAAAATGAGGTCATTCAAGCTCTGATTTGTGTAATTCTTAATCTGAAAGCTTCTCCCTCAAATTCCAGAGAAGATTTCTCAGGTCAGGAAGAAGTTTGGAGGCGTTTGGGCTTCAAAATAGGTAAAAATTTCCTTTTCTTTACTTGTTTTTATTATATTTGTGTAACAGCCAGTATTTATTAGTATGTATTCCGTACGTATTTTATTAATATATTGAATTATTAACTTATGATCTTACTTATTATTATTATAGCTCGTATTATTTTTTAAACCAATTAAGTATAATTATATGAGTGTGTGTGTGTGTGTGTGTGTGTGTGTGTGTGTGTGTGTGTATGATTTTTTGAATTCAAATTTGAATTCAATTCCTATATAAGCTCGAGGAGACTTTTACATATGCTAATGGCATTTAAATCTCTACCTTATTACTTTCGATTATTTCTTTGTTCTTACCTTTTCTTCTTCCGTATCTAACCAAACCCTACCCTACTCAAAACCCTAACCCTAAGACTCACGTACACAGGAAACCCCTCCTCTACAAAATAAAAACTCTCCCCTCAAACCCTACACTACTCTCTAAACCCTACCTCCCTTCAAAACTCAGCTGTCACCCTCATCCTACCAACCTTCTCAGCATCTCCCCCACGATCACCCTCGCGGCCACCTCATCTGCCGCAACCACCAACTTCCAGCAACTCACCCCTCCCGACCACCTCCTTGAGCCTCCTCACTTCAACCCACATCACACCCACACCGCCTCCTCCAGCCCTCACCAACAGAACCCTCCGACAGACCCGCAACCTCGACGGCCCCACAAACCTCTCCGACCACCCTCAACTTCTGTAGCCTTCATACAGTAGCCCGCAACCTCCCTCCGCTCACCTACAACCGTCGACGCCACCTTCCTACACCCCTACACAAACACTCACAATCCCGGCCTCTCTCCCCCTCACCTCCGGCGACCCCACGACACCGTCCCCATCGCCAGCACCCCGAGCAACCCGAGCCTACACCGCCGTAGCCTCCTGCAACCCTGCAACCGCCAACCTCACCTCCCGCTACGCCCAACGCCACCATCCTCCTCCTTACAACCCACGACAGCCATGCCATCCTCTTCAAGTGTAACCAATTTAAATCACTCGACGAGACGATTTTCACTCATAATTCTTGGAGCTCACGACGAAGAAGCTCCGCCTTAACGCCGGTGTAGCTCAGTATTTTCAAAATACATACTGGTCATCCATGGACCCGCAGGCACCTCGTCATCTTGCACCACCAGACGACGTCACCACCGGTGTCGCCACTTGCCACCAGCCCCGACGACTCCTCGACACCAACCTCCTCCCTTCCCCGACTTCGACGTGGGCTCCATCTGCAAACACGCAGAAAGCGTAACATGCAAAACTGTGAGTTTTATAAAGTTAAGTTTTATATAAACAATATATTACTATTATGTTATTATATGTAGGTTTATATAATTTATATACCTACAGTTAGTTTATATATATATTAGTTTATATATGTATAACTGTGTATATATTACATTATATAGTGTTAGACTTAATAATATTTTAATTGGTTAATAACATTTAACTTAATGTCGCGAATCCAATCTTGCAAAAAACATCCATACTTTTCATACGAATACAACGACACTAAAATAGCTCAAATCAGACAAGTGTGCATTTTCTACATGCTTTTAAATATTGTTTCATTTAAATATTGCTTTTGTACCATGTTTCAAATTTATGCGAACTTGTACCATGTTTCACATTCATGCGAACTTATGTCTTACCGGCCGGTTGGCTAATCATACACCTTGTGGGCCGGTTTGCCTAATCTGGCTCGTGTTCCAAAAAAGTATCATAAATCTTATGGGCTGGTTTGGCTAATCTGGCTCGTGTTCCAGAAAAGAATCATAAATCATGTCGGCCGGTTTGGCTGAATCTGGCTCCTGGTTTAGAAGAGTACACGTGGGTGGGGTTGGATTCACGGGCACTAGTCGGAAGTAAACAGGTCACCTTCGAGGGAACGAGAAGGTAGATTTACTTGTTGTTCACCTAACGACATGAACCTTAGTCACTAGATAGATACACGCATGAACCCTTGAAAACTGCTATCGTGAAATGTATGACATGTAGAATTATTACTGCTTTCACTCATAATAGAGCTGCTACTGAATTCACTTATTATAAAACTGCAATGCTAATATAATTTCTGTTCATACTGCTTAGAAATTATAATTGTGCTATTATTTATAATGCTTTAACTGCCATGTAAACTAATTTTTGAAAACCTTGCCGAGTGTCCTATTCATAATTATTGCTTGCCAAGGTTCCTTGTTGACATACATTTCTATGTTGTTTGAAATGTATATCAGGTCACGTGACAGATTACCTTGAGGACGAGCTGCTTGAGGAGACTGACCCACTGGACCAGGAGTACGTTAATCTAGGAGTTCTCTCCCGCTGAGGACTAGTTGCTGAGTATTACTTGCTTTTGTTTAGGATTTCTTTTACTGCACTTTTGTAGGGTGTGTACTTATCTTTGTAGAACTCTGTAGTTAGTTTGGCCATTCTTGGGGTCTTGTAACTTTTGTATACTTCCTTTCTGGATGTTGGCTTTTAATTCATAGTTATTTCTGTTGTTTCTGAAAGCCTACAAGTTCCTGCGTGTGGTTTTTATTCACAGCACCACTTTAGCCCATGCGAACCCGCTCGCATCCTCGCTCCCAAGAATAATAGAAAGCGGGCGTGACAATTTGTATTAAGATTTGTAATTAGATTATGTTTATATTAATGAAACTTGATGTTTTTGTTACCATGTGAGATAAAGTACTGTGGGTGTGTTGTGTGGAAGTTAATGTTGCTAGGATTTATGATGTCATGTCTCCATAATGTTTGCAATTATCGAAATCGTTAAAAACATTGATTTCTTCATTTGGTGAAATATGTGCAATCCGTAGAGGAATTCGCTTAAGATGACATGCCGCGAGGCATCGTCTATGTGCATCAATTTGTAGAGCAGCCCAAGGTGGATGATGAACTGCGAGGTTCATCTTTTATGTTTTTTATTTAAAGAAATCGCTTATTTTTACGATTATATTTTAAATTGAAAATCATCTTTTAAAAAGCTTAATCATCCGATCCCCATGCCTTGGCTTGAATGCAGGATTAAGAATCTATGGAGAATGAATAGCATAACATCATGCAACACTAATGAAAACACAACACACGCACGCACACGCTTTTTTCAAATCATATTTTCACGTTCATGTTATTTTAGTTTCGTAAAATCTTAAAACGACTTTTACCTCACGAAAAATCCAATTACAAATTCTCCTTCAAAGGGTGGTTTATAGTTCACTAACTATTTTATCTCGCTTAATTTTAGATTGTGAAACTTGCAGACTACTTTGTCCCTGCGGAATACGACCCTGGACTCGCCAGGATTACTACTTGACCGACTTCTTATACTTGGGAATATCACTGCAATATTTTAGAGCAGTCAATTGTGCATCACATTAATATGTTAATTTATCTGATATATCAACGTAGCATCAATATCATATATGTCATTTGTGGACTGTGCATCAATATAACATCAATGTATCAGATATGTCAATTGTCAATTGTGGAATGTTCTTCAATATCAGATATGTCAATTGTGGATTATGCCTCAATGTAGCATTAATGTATCAGATATGTCAATTGTGGACTTTGCTTTAATGTAGCATTACTGTATCAGATATGCCAAATGAGGATTGTGCTTCAATGTATCATCAATGATTAGATATCTCAAGTGCGGATTGTGCTTCAATGTATCATCAATGTATCAGATATGTCAATTTTGGATTGTGCATCAAAGTATCATCAAAGTATCAGACATGTCGATTATGGAATGTGCTTCATTGTATCACCAATGTATCCTATATGTCAATTTTGGACTATGCATCAATGTATCATCAACGTATCAGATATGTCAATTGTGGAATGTGCATCAACGTATCATCAATATATAAGATATGTCAATTGTGGAATGTGCTTCAAGGTATCATCAATATATTAGAAATGTCATTTGTGAACTGTGCTTCAATGTAGCATTAATGTATCAGATATGTCAATTGTGGATTGTGCTTCAATGTATCACAATATAGCATATATGTCAATTTTGGATTGTGCATCAATGTATCATATTTAATGACAATATTTCTGTATTAGTACAACATAAATGCATACAAAAGTATAGTAAACAACAAATAAGATATAAACCAAAACAAAACCACATCATTGGGGACATATCAAGCACTATCATATGGCTTGACTGTCCAGATGTTGTTGATACTGACGTGCGTTTATATTTCATATATTCACGCACGTCTTCTTTTGTGTTTTCCGTTGTTTTCCGCCGTCTTGTATTCGTTTTCTCGTGTTTTCTTGTTTTCTTTCACTTTTCCGTGTTTTTTGTATTTTGCAGGAGTTTACTGGCGTAGGGGACATATAACGAAGATATCGTGAGTCCCCGGAGCAACGGGAGGAGTCACGCGTGATCCAAGGGGTCAAACGATGAAGATAGCATCTTTCAGCCCCTCACCCGACCGGTTGGTCACTTCCAACCGATCAGGTGATGCACGCGTGCACCACCCAGACACAAGCTGAAGTGGGCGGAAAGTCAACCGGTCGGTTCAGAGACCGGTTCAAGCGCCCCAACTCTCTGGAATTTGATGCTGAATGCCAACCGATCGGGTGACCGTCACCGGATCGGTTCATCTGTAGCCAATTCTCCGAAGCCGAGACACGGAGAGCTCAACCGACCGGTTCACCCGACGGCACGAAGATCCAACCGATAAGCTTCAACTCTCAACTGACCGTGTCATGCGACCGGGTGAAGTCCCGTGCTGAGCTGCCGAAGAAACGACGCATGTCACCCGATCGGTTGACTTTTCAACCGATCGGGTGATATCGTATTCTATATATATGACCCCTAGGTTTTCCAGAAACGAGAGTTGTTATTTTTTGATGTTTTTTCTCTCTCTTGACGGCTGTAATTTTTCAGATATTTGTAAGTTTTCCGATCTTCTTCAAACTTTAATATAGTGTTATTAGCATTGCTCTTACTGCTTTTCAATCGCTTGATTATGTTTTTAACGGTCGATTTTGGTTTAGATCGCTTTTTAGTAAATATGTGTGAGTAGTTCCCTAATCTGGGATTTTGGTGGAAACCCCTTCGTGGGTTCTCCCCGATGCATCCATAGGACTAGGAAATCGATAGGGATTAGGAATCTACCGGTTACGCTGGGTGTTTTATTGTCATCGGCGGGAAAAAGACCGCCTTTGACCGTTGGGCCAAGGGGGAATAAACTTGGCGGTTGACCCTCTAGCCATAGCTCACGCCCTTAGCGTATACGTCGAATCCTAGTGCACGGGAGCAGCAGGACGAGACGTTGGGAGTTATCGTTGCGAGCTTAGTGCTCCCGGAGTCGGTCAGTGTTAATGGACATGGGAATGCCCACTGACCGAACCCGGGAAGTCCGGCGTATCATCCTGGGCACCGACCGGAATATTGGGCCCATGTGACGCTGGTACCACTCTTACAGGCAACGTCTCATCGTTAGACACTAATTCGATCGCTATCCTACCCGTAGGGCGTATCGGAGAGAATCGCACGATAGGGTGGAAACCGAAGTCTCGGGTTTTCCCTTTATATTGTCTATCCCTCGCATTCCATTTTCCGTGACAACCCATCATTCGATTCGGGCTAGCTCGCCCATGGGGTGAATCCGATCCTTCTTGACACAAGCACAACCACGCCTCCCTGAGTTCAACCCCCAATCCACACTACAACACCGTGCGCTTGCGGTTATAAATATTTAAATCTCGCGCCCCCAATCACAAACACATATCGCGCGTGCCATCCATAGCGCGCGCCAAAAACCCGGGGCACGTCAAGCTTTATGGCGCCGTTGCCGGGGAGGCAACGTGCTTGTTATTTTAGGATTTCATGAACCCTTGAGTCTAGCTCATATCTCTATCTCGCGATAATTTTTGCATTCTTCTTTTTCTATTTCTATTTTATTTTTCTTATTTTTATTTTTATTTTTTATTTTTCTTTATTATAATTTGTTTCTTTCCCACTTTTCTCTTCACGGGTGTTTGTTGTTTTTAATGCGCAGGAGTTCAAGAAGTCTCGACGACTTGATTCCCGTTGATCCGGAGATAAACGCCACCCTAAGGCGTCTTGCCGCAGAGAAGCGAAGAAGAGAAGATCCGGAAACCATGGGGGAGAACACCCCACCTCACAAGTCCCTGCTGGAGTACTCGATGCCATCCATCGAGTCCACCTCCGCCATCCGTCCTCCTGCTATTACGGCGCAAAGCTTCGAGCTTAAGCTGTCTTTGGTGACGTGGATCCATCAGGATCAATTCTCAGGGGCACCCATGGAGAGCCCCATCGAACATTTGGACTCCTTCTTGGAGAAATGTGACACCTTCTGGATAAATGGTGTCACGACTGAGGCGATCCGTCTGAAGCTATTCACCTTCTCTCTGCGAGATAAGGCCAAGCTGTGGCTTAGGGGGAAGGACCCGAATACGTTCAACACCTGAGAGAAGCTTTCAAATGCTTTTCTGATAAAGTTCTTTCCTCCGGGGAAGACCATGAAGCTGAGGAGTGAGATCTCCTCCTTCTCCCAGGCCAGCCACGAGTCTCTGCATGAAGCCTGGACCAGATACAAGGAAATGCAGCGGAGATGTCCCCACCATGAGCTCCCCAAGTGGCAGATCATAAATCTGTTCTATAATGGGTTGAGGGACGATTTAAAATCTTCCATGGACGCCTTGGCTGGAGGGTCCTTTATGTCAAGAAGCGAAGAAGATGCCGGACAGATTCTAGAAAATATGGCATCAAATAATGAGCGGTGGTGTGACGAGAGAGCCACACCTAGATCTGGGGCATCCACAGGGTCGAGGATGTCGACAAATTATCCAACAAGTTTGACTTGCTGTCGACCCAGATCTCCGCATTGATGGTAGGTGCCGGTGGTACCGGTACGCAACATATTGCCGCGGTGGAAACAGAAGTCATGGGGGACTTCGATGGTGGTGACATCTCACCACCGTTGGACCAGGCGAGCGCTTTATTTTAAAATCCTACGGGGAATGCGCCTTTTCCACCGCGGACTAGCTCCAACCCGGCCTACTCTCCAAACAACCGGGATCATCCCAACCTTAGTTACCGGTCACCGTATCAGCCACCACCGCCTCAACAGCAGCAACAACAGATACATCAGCTGGCTAGGCCTCAGCAGTAGTAGTCTCCACAACAATATCAGCAATATGCTCCCAGAAATCAGCAACCCGTTCAGCAGCAGCAGCAATATGGCCAACAGAGGGCCGTCTCTCCGGTTGAGTCCCTATTGACTCAATATATTACCAACCAGGAGAAGATAAATTTGAAGCTGGAAATGTGACACCGGGCTCTCACGGACCAAGTAACCCAGCTGGGGTTACAAGTGGCGAACCTTTCAAGGTCGCAAAACTTATTACCGCCATAACCGGAGGTGAACCCAAGGGGAGCAAATCAGACCTTGGCACTCACGCACGAGCATGCGAACGTGTCTGCTATCGTCTTGAGGAGCGGAACACAAATCCCCACTAGAGTGCCCCCAAAGGAACCGGAAGCACCATTGGTCGTGGAGCGACCGATTGAAAAATTGAATGACGCCGGTGCTTCGTCGTCAAAACCAACTACTCCAGAGGAAATCCATGAAGAGGAGAAGAAAAAGGATGAGGAAGGGAACCTTAGGGTATTCAAGCCCGTTGTGCCTTTTCCACAACGGTTAGCCCAAGCCAAAATTGACGAGAAGTATGGCAAATTCTTTACCATGGTCAAAGATCTAAGCTTGCAAATCCCCTTCCTTGAAGCTATAGAGACGATACCTTCCTACGCAAAATTCCTCAAGGATTTGGTGACAAAGGGTTCTAGAAAGGAGAAGGTCGTATTGACGGCGGAATGCAGCGCTCTCATTCAGAGAGCAAATCCGCCTAAGCTTAAAGACCTGGGGAGCTTCTCTATCCCTTGCGTGATCGGGGAGGTAAAGATACATCGTGCGCTCGTCGATCTTGGAGCGAGCGTCAGTTTGATGCCCTTGTCACTGTATAAGAGGATAGGAATGGGCGACTTGGAGCCCACCGGAATGACCCTACAGCTTGTAGACCATTCGGTCAAATACCCGGTGGGGGCTGTAGATGACCTCCCTGTCAATGTTAGAGGGATGCATGTGCCTGTGGACTTCGTTGTGATGGACATGCCGGAAGATAAGCACACCCCTATTATCTTTGGACGGCCTTTCATGGCCACTGCCGGCGTATTAATCGATGTGAAGAATGGGAAGCTTTCCCTTAACGTCGGTAATGAGAAAGTCGAGTTTGACTTGGGGTTGTCAATGAAGTACCCCGATCCCCCGGATGATCCAAGATGCAACGTGCTGGAGTTAGAAACAGAGAGAGCTGTGGAGGAAAGCTCATGGGAAATCCTTTCAAGAAATCCCCCCGATAGCTTGGGGGACTCAGAAGAACCAGTCGGCCCGAAAAAGAATGAATGTTGCTGGGATAACGGATGCGGCACACACGATCCCTCCCTGATTCCCAAAGGCTCCTCCTACAAGGAGAAAAGGCAAAGAGCCCATGGGGCTCCCCGGGGATGAGGTCCGGATCCTTAAACGAATGGCGGTGGACGCCAATATGAGTGAGAAGCCCCCGGACCCCGTCAACAAAGGGAGAGTCATCGAACAAGTTTTCTTGTCGCCACCAACTACACCAAAAGCTCCCGGCTCTGAAGCTGAAGCGATGCCAGACTTTGGGCATCACCCGTATCGCCCACCTTAAACATCATCAACGGGCGTCGAGCTAACGACGTTAAACAAAAGCGCTTCATGGGAGGTAACCCATGCTCTAAACCTTTTTTCCAATTTTTAGGACTATTTTTAACTTTATTTCATCTATTTTAATAAATAAATCCAGCCGCAAGAACTTCCGTTGAGGGACTTAGGCCATTTGTGGACTTTTGCAGAAAACAAGGCCCCAACTGATCGGTTGACAACTCACCCGATCGGTTGGGATGTATCAGCTGTTGGCCGTATCGGTCACTCAACGAACCGATCGGGTAAAGGCATGTGAGACCGGTTGGCAGACCGGGTGAACTGGGCTGAAGTCTCGGGAATTTTTGAGAAATAATCAACCGATCGGTTGATACGAAGCTTGATCGGGTGACAGACCGGGTGAGCTGTACCAAACTCTCGGGAAAATTTGTGGAGCGGCCAACCGATCGGGTGAGTTATCAACCGATCGGTTCGCCTGTAGCGTCTCTTCAGCTAAAAATCTCGACCTAATAATCAACCGATCGGGTGACATTTCACCCGATCGGTTCAACTTAAAATCCTATATATAGCCGCCCTCCACCCGTTCATTCCCCCCCTCGCCCGATTTCGAATTCCCATCGCCGTTTCGAATTCTCCTCACTCGCCCAACCTCACTCCTTCTCTCAGCCGACCCTAACCCCCCCATCGATCTTGCCCCTCTTCTTTTCCATCTCTCCATCGAATCTCTCCCCCTTCCTTTTCGATTTCACCCGCACCCAAAGCCCTGATTTTCGCCCACCCCCCCCCCCCCCCCATTTTCGAAATTTGCTGAAAGGATTCGCCGCGGCTTCACACTTGTCCATGTTGTGTTGCGTTGGGGCGTCTACGAGCAAAGAACTTCTTATCAATTGGGTAACTTTGCTCCTTAGCTCAATTATATATATATTTGTCCTACAATTTCATTTTGCTCGATTGCCTGGGTTTGTGTGTATTCATCGTCTCTTGCATATACTTACACACACACACACGACTCCTGCACAATGCCTCCTCGCCGTGCTAAACCCACCGACGCCAGCACGTCCAACCCTACCAGGCGCGCTCGTCGCACACAATCCCCCAACCAACCCACCACCACCACCAATTCATCCACCACCCCACGCCCCTCTGACCCCGTTTACATTGGCGATACCAAATTCCTGGTGTCATTCCATGACGACGACCAAGCTGACCGGTTCATGTCCATGCTCCTCCTAGCAGGAGTTGGTGCTCAGGCAACTCAGCAGTCAGTCGACCGTGACCTACTCGTCCTTCAAAGCCTCATTCGCCACATTCGCACTGACTCACCCGATGTTTCCGAGCTTCACATCCCACCCCCGCCACTCCTGGTCCTCGGCACAGGGCCCCATCACCACCCCCAGAGGGTGGTGCCTCTGCTTGATATATTCCCATCCAGTTTTTGCCTCCCCCTATTTTTCGTGCCCATCTGTCTTTGCGGGGCCCTGCTTTACCACAGCTTGGGAGAAGTCAATTTTTTCTGTGTGTCGTCGTGTGCTGTTTTCTGTGTGTGTTTGTTTATTCATCGTGTCGTGTGATTTTCCCTTTTTCCTTCATTTATTTTCTGTTTTTCTGTCGTGTAGTGTGATTTTTCTTTATTTTCAGTTCCGATTGTGTGTTTTTCTTATCTTTTTGTGTCGGTGCGTTCCCCCCCCCCCATTTTCTTTGCCCTCCCGTATTCACTTTAATTGCATTGAGGGCAATGCAAACTTCAGCTTGAGGGAGTCGCACTTTGTGCATCATTTGAGTCTTTCTTTTTCGTTTTTGAGTCCTTTCCATCGTGTTTTTTTTCTTCTCATCTTTTGTTCTCTCTCTCCTAAAGATGACCCCATATGATGAATTGCCACTGAAACACACACACACTCAGCATGGCATCGATAATCACATTCACTAACCCTAGGATATCGAGTCCTCTTGCATTTCATGCATCGTGGGTTCACTTAGCTATTTTGTGAGTCGTGTGTCGTGCCTAGCTGTTTAGTGTGCTTCTACTTTGTGATTTTATTTTATATACCTGTCCAGGAGTGACCCCTAGATTATCATGTTTCGATTTGAATATGCGGTATTCACTTCTCCTATCTGCTTCTGTATGCATGAATATATATATCGTATGCTTCATTTCGCATGTGTCGGGATTCCACAGTTAGGACCAGGATAACACATTTAGCCTACGCTCTGATTAGTGAAATATCTCCCTTGCCCAAGTGTCTAGAATTCGATCTCTTTTTTGTTTTACTTGGTGCAAATCCCCTCGTCGTGTACCGTTCTCCCACTTGGGAGAGTACACATGTGTATAGCCAAAAATCCAAAAAATTTCAAAAAAAAGAAGAGAAAAACCCAAAAAGAAAAGAAAAGAGAAAATTGTATAGCCAAAAAAGCCAAAAAAAAATACATATATCCAAAACCCAAAAAAATATGAGTGTGAATATTTTCCTACTTACCGAGAATAAAGTGAAGGCAAGAATTTGCACCGAGTGTTCTACTCCACATCATCTCAACCCCCATCGCTTTCGAAAACACTTGGAATAGGGAATTTCTTGCTATTTCTAGGTGATAGTGTGGTGATGTCCGAGCCCCTAGCTGTGGAGTCTGTGACGCATGATGCATTTCTATTCTCATACTCTTCTCTTGCATGCTTGAGCCATATATTCATCGCTATTTCTAAATCGAATCGATATTTGGGTCATTTCTTGGATTTGTGTATATGGAGCTTATTGCACAATGTAGATACTGACACTGTTTGCTAGCACACGACCACACTCACTCACGCTTCATGGCGTGGGCCCACGGCACTTGTCTGGACTCGTATTCCTCAGTTTAGTGGTGTGATTTGGCGTTTGTTAGCTTAGTGTGTGTTTCTGATTTTGCTGGCTCTGACGGGCAATTTAGGATTTTTTTTGTTTTCTCCTTTCCGCTCTTCCTCTCTATTTTCTCCCTCCGAGCTCCTACTCTCACTCATCTTCCTCGAGGACGAGGAAGGGTTCAGCTTGGGGGATTTTGACGTGCGTTTATATTTCATATATTCACGCACGTCTTCTTTTGTGTTTTCCGTTGTTTTCCGTTGTTTTCCACCGTCTTGTATTCGTTTTCTCGTGTTTTCTTGTTTTCTTTCACTTTTCCGTGTTTTTTGTATTTTGCAGGAGTTTACTGGCGTAGGGGACATATAACGAAGATATCGTGAGTCCCCGGAGCAACGGGAGGAGTCACGCGTGATCCAAGGGGTCAAACGACGAAGATAGCATCTTTCAGCCCCTCACCCGACCAGTTGGTCACTTCCAACCGATCGGGTGATGCACGCGTGCACCACCCGAACACAAGCTGAAGCAGGCGGAAAGTCAACCGGTCGGTTCAGAGACCGGTTCAAGCGCCCCAACTCTCTGGAATTTGATGCTGAATGCCAACCGATCGGGTGACCTTCACCCGATCGGTTCATCTGTAGCCGATTCTCCGAAGCCGAGACACAGAGAGCTCAACCGATCGGTTCATCCGATGGCACGAAGATCCAACCGATCAGCTTCAACTCTCAACCGACCGTGTCATGTGACCGGGTGAAGTCCTGTGCTGAGCTGCCGAAGAAACGAAGCAGGTCACCCGATCGGTTGACTTTTCAACCGATCGGGTGATATCGTATTCTATATATAGGATCCCTAGGTTTTCCAGAAACGAGAGTTGTTATTTTTTGATGTTTTTTCTCTATCTTGACGGCTGTAATTTTTCATATATTTGTAAGTTTTCCGATCTTCTTCAAACTTTAATATAGTGTTATTAGCATTGCTCTTACTGCTTTTCAATCGCTTGATTATGTTTTTAACGGTCGATTTTGGTTTAGATCGCTTTTTAGTATATATGTGTGAGTAGTTCCCTAATCTGGGATTTTGGTGGAAACCCCTTCGTGGGTTCTCCCTGATGCGTCCATAGGACTAGGAAATCGATAGGGATTAGGAATCTACCGGTTACGCTGGGTGTTTTATTGTCATTAGTGGGAAAAAGACCGCCTTTGACCATTGGGCCAAGGGGGAATAAACTTGGCGGTTGACCCTCTAGCCATAGCTCACGCCCTTAGCGTAGACGTCGAATCCTAGCACGCGGAAGCGGCAGGACGAGACGTTGGGAGTTATCGTTGCGAGCTTAGTGCTCTCGGAGTCGGTCAGTGTTAATGGACATGGGAATGCCCACTGACCGAACCCGGGAAGTCCGGCGTATCATCCTGGGCACCGACCGGAATATCGGGCCCATGGGACGCTGGTACCACTCTTAGAGGCAACGTCTCACCGTTAGACCCTAATTCCGATCGTTATCCTACCCGTAGGGCGTATCGGCGAGAATCGCACGATAGGGTGGAAACCGAAGTCCCGGGTTTTCCCTTTATATTATCTATCCCTCGTATTCCATTTTCCGTGACAACCCATCATCTGATTCGGGCTAGCTCGCCCATGGGGTGAATCCGATACTTCTTGACACAAGCACAATCACGCCTCCCTGAGTTTGACCCCTAAGCCACACTACAACACCGTGCGCTTGCGGTTATAAATATTTAAATCTCACGCCCCCAATCACAAACACACATCGCGCGCACCATCCATAGCGCGCGCCAAAAACCCGGGCGACGTCAGATACATTGTTCATCATATAATTTCTATTAGCAGCTTTTTTCTGTTAATTTCATTGGCAGTAGAAAAAGAAAAACTTGTATCCTCCTGTATATCTCCATAATTCCTTGCTTGTTCTCGCAGCCTTAAATTTAACTTTGTTATTTCCTATTATAACTCTTTGGCATATTCCTTTCAATGGAAAGGACACCGTTCACTCTGATCAAACCAAACAAAAAACTTACATCCGTTACTCTTATTGTTATTGATACAACAATAAAATCTTCTCCCAATATTTTTCAATATTTTTCCTTGTCATTGAAGTCCTAAGCAGAGCTTTTAGGACACAAAAGCAATTATGAAGTGTCCTCCACATTGCATTGCTATTTTCCTCTGCCATGATATGCAACAACAAATTTCTCCACATAAAATTTAGCATAATTTCACTTAAACCCCGAACTAATCAATTAAAAAATATTCAATGGTCATTTTTATAGAAGAAGAATCTTACGGAGTTTGTGTTAGGAGAAGCAGATGCGAAGAAGATGAGAATAAGGTGTGAGTATATGAGGGCTCAAGGGGGAGCCCTTTATAGAGGAATTGGAATGGCCCGTGAACCTACAGGAATGCAAGGATACCCATGAATCAACATGAGATTGTCCGTGTATCAATAGAGTGTAATGGTGTGAAAGATGAGCAAACTTTATGTCAATCCAATTGGCAATGTAACATATTTGTGTCAATCCAAATTTATGTCAAATTTTTCAATGTATCAAATTTGTCAAATTTGTCATATATCAGATATGTCAAAGTATCTGATATGCCAATGCATCAGCGTGTCAATGTAGATAGATATGGCAATGTATTAGTTTGCTAATGTATCGGATACGTCAATGTAGCAGTATGTCAATGTAACAGAAATGTCAATGTATCAGATATTTCAATGTATGAGATATGTTAATGTATCATATATGTAAAATCAGTATGTCAATGTATCATATATGTCAATGTATCAGTATATCAATGTATCAGATATGTCAATGTATCAGATATGTCCTCTTGATTATCATAGTGGGTTCTATTATATTTATGTCAATATGTTGATAATAGTTACTACAACATCAATGCATACAACAATATAATAAACAACAAAGAAGATATACAACCAAAACATTATAGGGCTTGACTTTCTGGATGTCCATAATTCCTCTTGTTGATGGATGTATGCCCTCAGTTCATTTGTATTTGATGCAAATGGTTTTTTAATATTAGATGTGGGAATTTTGCATATAATACAAAGGGAATTAAATGTGTTAATCTGGGGTAAATATTTCATATTTAACACCTCATTTAGCCCCATTTTGTGCATATGTGGTACTTATTTGGTCTCTAGTACAATCGTATTTAGAATATCCTTAATTATTAGAGTAAACTCTCATTCTATGCATAAAATAGCAATATACTGAGTATTTCTGTACTTTTTATATTTTTCGTGTGAAGATCTCGATCTCACGATTCCAACGACTATTTATTTGTATTTTCTGAGATATGTGTTAAATTATATGAATTTTTGAATGCAGAATACCATTTTCAATGGAGAAATACGGTAGAAATACGCATACAATACGAAAATACGGCCTCTCCGCTCATCGGGCGTGCCACGTGGCACCATCAGAGCGGTTCCCGCTCAAATCCAACGGTCTACAACCAACCGAATTCAAAATTGAAGCAGAGCGAAGGCGAGCATCTACACGGGCGACGTGGCGACATCAGCACCGCTCGATCACGATCCAACGGCCTGTGTTCACCCCGATTATACGAAGCAGAGTGGGCGACGCGGTCAGATCTTGACTGTTGAATCAAGATCGAAGGGTGCGTAATGAAGACGAAGTGGATACGGACTCAGACTCGGATTCGGAGCGGGTCGAATCAAATGGAGCGGATCCGTTAAGCGAGGCCACGTGGCGATCTCCTGTCCGATCCCACCTAGATCGGACGGCTGAGGATTGTGCCGACATATTGAAGCAGGTTTTAGTCGATTTTGGATGCGGGTTTGAACCCGACAAGCCCCAAAAACATGCAATGCTTTATATATAAGCGTGTTTTAGGGGTTTTGGGGGTATTCTGGCGTATTTGGGGCTCTAGGAGCCGTATTTTGACGTGAGATTTGGAGGCTCTTGAGACAGAGGCCAGAGCTATCATCTGAAGGAGATCTAGGGTTTATTTGGAGAGATTTGGTGATATTTTTCCTATCTTTAGCATTGTATTTCACGTATTTGGCTTGTATTTGGAGTATTTGTCACGTATTTTGAGACTTTGAGCATGTATTTGTCTATGAATATTGTTTATTTTCTCTCCATGTGTGGCTAATCTCTATATGTGTTGGTGTTGATGTAGTTAGGGTGTTGTAATCATTGATTTCAATATATTTTCGCCATATATTCACGTTATATTGCGTATTTCACATATATCTTGTTTGGGTATGTTATATGGAGACGTGGACATGTTTGAATCGAATATGATCTTTGTGGACTTATTCGTGATGCAATTCGAGAGAATGTATCGTGACTCGAGAGGGCACTTGTGCGTATTTTCTTCATGAAATCAATGATATACGTGATTACTTTTTGGCACTATTTTACGCTCTTTATCACCATACCTTCCGACGTTCTCGTGCCCTAGCCGGACAAAACGTTGAGTTATAGAAAAGATATTAATAATCATTGATTACACATACACTAACGAAATCACTACCAACACATACTCTCCATATTAGTACCCTAGTATCGAATTCACCGTAATTATTGTAGGATTCTCTTTTATTATTATAAACCATCGAAACCATTACTTATATCTCTGATATGTGGTTATTTATTATCATTTTAATACTCTTTATAAACTGAAATTCGTGGTTTTGCAGGTCAGTTGTCCCGTGGATACGATACCTGGACTCACCAGGAATATTACTTGTTTGATCTCCTACACTTGGGAGTAGCGCTCACACATTTTGAGATGAGTCATGTGTTGTAAAAATTTTACGTGCATATTTAATATAATAAACATGTGGAAATGGTTACCTGGATGAAGAGATCATCCCGGTCTAAACACAGGTTTAAACCGCGTCAAAAATAGACACCAAACGCACAAAATAGAGCCAAAACAGTGGATAAAGGCCCATTAAGGGCATTGCGGGTCATGGCCCACATCCGCAAGCGCCCGACCCGTGGGCCGCCCAACCCAAAAGGCAGGCGTGCATGCACTTGCACCAGCCAGGGGGGCTGCCTGCTTCATGCGGGGGGCCTCACCCGCGGGGCACGTGCAAGGCACGCGGCCGTGCCTTACGAGTGCCCAGGCATGTGCACTGCACACGTAGTGCATGTGGGGACTGCGTAGGGGCCCCCACGGCCTAGGGCTTCATGCCCAGAAATGCTGACGGCTGCGTTTTGCAAAAATGCTGATTTTTGCCTAACTTTGGAGCCTCGTTTAAGGGGTCAAACGAACTCAGAATGAGTCCCCGTTTTTTCATACGTGTTCAGTGTTCAACCCTCTTTGTAACAATGTGTGACATCATTCTTGGAGCTCAATGATGAGAGAGGAAAAATTCACTAAAGATTGGCCCTTGTGAAAGGACAACTTTAAATTGATTTTTCCACTCCAATTTTTAGTCCCACATCGAATATGCCGACAGGGGTGGGGTCAGCCACCTGTATAAATAGGGGCTAACCCTCCTCCTTGAAACTCGTCCTAAGCTCCAGATCTGAGTAGCTCCATTAAACATGAAGCAAGCCCGAATCTGAGCTTAAAGAAAATATTCACTCTTCCTCCCTAAATTCTTCCTTGCTCCTGATCGGGCTCTAGCAAAGCTACAAAGAAGTTCGGATCGGATCCGAAGTCTTGACAAAGGATCCACTCAAGGTGAAACTTTCTGCAGTGCGTGGCTGGCTCGGTGACAAGGGTATTGCTCACCCTTGGGACGCGGTGCAGTTTGGGAAGCGATTCAGCTCGGGACGAGGTGCGGCTCGAGACACAGATTGGCTTGGAAGAAGCGGCGCTTGGCCAAAGAAATGTTGCTAAAAACGACGCTTCGTATTCTGCGAAAACAAAGTGAAAGGAATGTAGTTTAATTAAACATGCATTTATAATTGCAAATCGGATGATAGATCTATCCTTAGGGGTTGGTCGGACCCAACCCCGAAATAGTAGAGATTCTGGCTAGGGTTAAATCTTTAGGGCTTGATTTAAAAATGTTTTAAATCTATTTTTTCCACTGTAATTTTGTTTTCGTCGTCCGACCGACTTAGGCCGGACGTCGATTTTATAGCTCTAAGGACCTAGAAAACCCTACATCGGTATCAGAGCTAGATCTACTTGATCTATAGTTTTTTGCAATTATAAAATGTATATGATACATCATGTTTCTCCATAAGATGAAGGTTTTATTTAAACTATTAAATTGTCGTTTTCATGTGCTAAATTTCGAAAAATTGTTTTTTGAAAATTAGATCTAATTAGAAAATCATGTGATAATTTTAATAATTAGATCTTTAAAATTATATGATAATTTTGATGTAACTTAGATTTATGAGATAATTTTAAGTTGCATGCTTAGCTAAATTGTTTAGTTGATATTTTTAATGGTTAAATTGTTCTTCTTTATTATGTGATAATATAAGAAAGACTTTTAGGATAGCCATTAAAAAATTTAAGAAAATTATATGATAATTTTTGAAGGACATGCTATGATTTAAAAATTTTGCAACCAATTAAACTCCTAATACATAATTAGGGTAGCCATCTCCCTTAATTATTATTTTAGTTGTTCTAATAATCATTTTGAACAAAAGGCTATGTTTTAAATTGTTGCAACTTGAATTTTAAATGCCTAATACTTGATTAAGATAGCACCTTAAAAATCCTTATAGTTGGTAAGGACAGTAATAACAGTTATTAGCCAATGTTAATAATTTCGAATTTTAGGCTTCAACTAGTTGACAGGATTAACTAGTTTTAATGAAGTCATTTCTAGTTGATGGCACACATATGAATAATTAGTTTCCTTCAATGGACCATGATCTGGTCTAGTGTTTTTTGCCTAGTGTTGTGGATCACCCTAGCTCGATAG
This sequence comes from Scilla litardierei, assembly GCA_030789695.1. Lineage (NCBI taxonomy): Eukaryota > Viridiplantae > Streptophyta > Magnoliopsida > Asparagales > Asparagaceae > Scilla > Scilla litardierei. Next base: position 131,923,541 of record CM061132.1, on the reverse strand, counting down.
GGATAGTGATTCTATCCTAGCCAAATCACTGGCCGTGTTCCGCTGGACCGCAAGGATGCAAATTATGATTATGTGACACCGTCGATTACATCTAGTTTATTACGTTAAAAATCTTCTTCAAGGTTAGTCGTAGCCCTCCTTGCTTTTGGATTTTGCAAACCTGGGATTCTTGTTATAGTTGTTGAGTCAACTCAAGCTGTAACATGGGCCATCTTTTGAGAACCAATTCCATTAAACATGAGTGTAGTTCGACCTAACCCAAACCGTCACATCATGAACAAACCGAGTGCCGGTGTAAGTTAGGATTGGACAAGAGAATAAGGGTCTAACTAGACTAGTCTTTACGATTTGTTGAGCCAACTCAAGGTCATAAGTGACTATGGGTAAAAACCATAAGGGAATCACTGACTAGACTAATCTTTAAAATTTTCGTTTTCTAGTACTTTAATCCTAGCCTCATGTTTTTTTAATCTTTTGTGCTCATCTCTTATTCACTAGCAATTTTATTATCTTTTATTAAATTAGAATTTTCTTTCTCAAGTTTTTCTAATTTTTCGACATAGCTAGATACTTTTTGATTCAAAATCTTAATATCCGAGTCTTTAGAATTTAAAAGTACTAGCTCTCTCTTTTATTAGGTTAGGTTTATCTATTTTTAATTGTTTGATTTTTTGTCTTCATAAGTAGAGACCTTTTGATTTAAAACTTTCAGTCAGAATCTTTAGAATCTAAGGAGCTAATTTTCTCTTTTAAATTTTTAGCCAAATTAGAATTTTTAAGTTTTAACTAAACTAATTTTTTATTAGCCTCCTTTAATTCTAAAGTCTTGGTCTTTAATTCCGTTTCATCAATATTATCAATTTTTTCTTTTAATTCCTGCCATTTAGTAAACAACTCTTCTTTTTCATGCTTAGCTGCAGCAAGTTGGTTTTCTAAAGATATACAGAGTTTTTTAAGCGTACTATACTCATGAGCTATTTCATTAAAGAGATCTAATAAATATTCACATGCTTCTATCAAATCAGAAACCATTTCTAACTTTGCTAAATATGGATTCAGAATTTACCTTGCTGCTACCCGCCAAAAAACATGTCCCATTTTTGTTCTTCCTATCATCATCTGAAGAAAGCTCCTCTGCGTCACTTTCTCCCCATGTTGCTATCCTTCCTCTTTCAGATTTCTGCTTTCCTTTGTTATTTAAAGGAGGGTAATTTTTTTTCAAGTGTCCCTTTTTATTGCGCTTGAAGTATCGTGGTACTGTGTCGTCATCTTCTCCTCTTTACCCCATACGTTGCCAAATTTCTTTTAGTTATTCATCAAGAATTTTTTCTGAACTTTAGCGTAATGGTATCGATCTCCTCATCACCTCCTGTCTTTAATGCATTCACAATACCTACAAAAAGAGATATCAAAGTATCAAAAAATTTCATATGTACAATTATCGGTGATAGTGTGTGATGTTTTTGACTATGTATAATAATAAGGATCGAGATTCAACTAGAGCATGATCTAAAAAATCCTGCTCTGATACCAATTGAAAAACACCCTAGAGGGTGGGTGAATAGAATGTATGGTACAAATTAAAAAATTTATCACACAACAGAATCAACTAGAGTGCACATAATCACATATTTTAACGGAGTCGGCTCCCTGCCTACTCTCCGACCTCAAGATTTAACCCTTCTGGATAACCCTCAAAAAGAAACATGATCACACTTACATGTGATGATCGAACTGTACAACAATAACACCAAAAGTTTTACACCCAATGATAGCATCTGAAAGAAGCTATTCAAAATACAACTCATGCTAAAAATAATGAACACTGATTTAATCCAAATATTAAAATCAGAATAATATCACCATAGCATAGAGCGTGAAGTTGTGGTTGTCCTTGTGAAAACGGTTCGTCAATCCGAGCTCTATGGAGAATGTTATGCTCCTTTCAGCGTCGTCCGTAGAACTCCTTCTTCCTCTAAATTGATGATCTCTTTGAAGCTTTGATGGAGGAGGAGGAAATTCGGCCTTGGAAGATAATAAAGCTCTGAAAACTTTGGCTTAATGGGACACTTCTCTAAGGGAGTGGTATTCTCCTTTTATAGAGATGCGAGTTTCTATCCAATTAGAATTCTTGATCTCCAAATCAATCTTCAAATCTTCAATCTAATTTGCATTGATGTGAGAATATCTATTTTAATTAGAAACTCCCAATAGAATAGGTCTTCAACTTCAATAAAAACTCTTCTTAAATGGAAGTCAAATCTGGGCGTTTGACTGGTCAAATTGATCAAATCTGGATTGCATATGAATTCTGCATACTTGGCACGGTCATGTCATGTTAACTTTGACCTCTTTATCAATTCTGCAAATGCGGCACGACCGTGTGGCACTCTGCACGGTCGTGTTAGCCGAACATTGTGTCCTTCACAATTTTCACACTTGTGACATGGCCGTGTGCAGGTATACACGGTCGTGTTGGTCTTGCCCAAGATTTAGCCATGAATACGCAATTACGACATGGCCGTGTGAAACTCAGTATGGTCGTGTCAGTTGAAGGGTGAATTCTTCTCAACATCTGCAATTATGACACGGTCATGTCAGCTCTCGCAAGGCCGGGTCGCTGTGTTCCGTCATTAACACTGGTCCATTTAATATGCATGGCCATGTCAGCTAACACGCATTATTGCAACCGAGGGCGTGCACGATCCAACTAGGATGCACACGCCCTCCTCCCAAGAGAAGGAGAGTCCAATGCAATATAAACACATAAGTACGGGGTCGAATCCACAGAGACAACTCGTTTCATAATCATAATCTCAATTGGTTAAGGAATGATAAAGGTGTTGTACAACCAACTAAACTTCAAGTGCGATGAGTGGAAGTGTGGTGGTACGATCGAGCCAAGCCCAAGGTAGGTATGGTGGAGACCAAAGTATGGAGCTAGTCAAGCGAGCAGAAGTGTGTGGAATGGGGTGTCATTAGAGTTGTGAGTTTATTAGCAATAGGTTCGTCCCAAATGAATCAACCCTCGCATCCATTTCAAGGTATGCGGGGTTGTGCACATAGGTAATGCCCTTAAGGCACACCGCCATTCTACAGCCCCACCAAGGGTAATGCACGATTCATTGATGTGTTGATTAGTGGGTTGAAATTCCTAACTTAAGCTCGTGAGTCAATCCTTGCATCCGTGTCTATAGAATGCACGGATGGTGCACGTAGGTGTGACCCTTAAGGTACACCATCGTTCTACGGCCCCACCAAGGGTAGCGCACGACTCAATTAAACATAGGGCACAACCCATCAGTCTACACTACTAGCATCCATTTCAAGGCATGCTAGACCAATTAAATGCAAGAGATGAATAATTACAAATCAACCACACAATCCCTAATTAATCTCAATCCACACACAAATGGCTCTAGGCCTTCATAATGAAAAAAACTTGATAATCATTCAAGAAAAGCAAATAAACATTCATTACAAGCCAAAAATCAAACAACTATCAAATGGGTCTCACTCTCATTCAACAATCATTCAATAATATTCATTACAAAACAATAGAGCTAAATGTTATAAGAGAGGGGAAGAGATCACCAAATAGAACCCCTAAAATGCAGGCTTTCCCTCTCTTGCTCCTCCTCCAAGCTCCACCAAGCTCCAATGGCCTCCAACCCTAGCCCTAGCCTTTGGGGAAGAAGATGGGGATTTAAACCCCCAATGAAACAGTAACAACCCGAATTGATCCCCATTACATTAGAGTTTAGCGGTTTTAAACCCCTAAAGGATCGCATCCTAACCCTCCAAAGAAGCATCCAACGGCCCACATCGACTGGGGAGAAATCGGGTTAAGAAAAACCCATTTTTCGTAACCCAGATTCAGCAGAAAAAACCCGGGACAGTCGACTGTTGAACAAACATCAATCATTTGTCGTTGGTCAGGCTGCGTGGCTTCAGAAGGGAGACAGTCGACTGTCTTGAAAATCACAGTCGCCTGTGTGATCCACAGGCGACTGTCTTTTGTGCTTCAGTCGCCTGCTGCAGAACTGACAAATTAACTTAGAGTCGGCTCTTTGTTGCTCCATTCAGGCGGAGATAAACAATCGACTGTCGTTGAAAGAACAGTCGACTGTTGTTGTAAGGATATTCGACTGTCCTGGCCCCCAGCTATACTTCTCCATTTACTTGATTTTGTCTCCTTCGGGACCTCAGAAAAATCCCAGAAAATTCTGAAAAATCCCCAAGACTTCCAGGAGTACCTTAAAATAAAAGAAGGAGAAATTAGTCCATATAATGTTGTTTTGTGCAAAGAATGCAAATAAGCTCTAATATGAAACATAAAGTGATAATACACTTAAGAGAGCAAGGTTAAGCCTAATCTTTAGCACAAAATGGGGGTATTTATGGGGTATAAATATACATGTTTCACTATGAATCAACGCACTGCCGTGCAAGCCCTGTTTTGCATATATCATGTTCGTTTAACCTCTGTTTGACCTGAAACTCACTAGATAGACATATTAAACCAATATGACTTGTTTGGCATCATCAAAATTAAGCTTTGACCTCAGTTAGTGGGCTAAATTAGGCCACCAATCTCTGTAGAGGTAACACCTATGATCGCCAACAATAGTAGCCGGTATCTGTTGGTCTTATATGTGCAGTCCATAATCAGAATTTCGTAAAATGTACGCAATAAATCAATCGACTTCTGATGTGTCCAAAAACAAATTTCTCACGACAATTATCTCTTCTTCCATAGAATTATACTCAATGTAATTCTTCTCATTCAAGCTCTTCAGTAGGTGTTGCATTTGAGTTCTCCCTACCATTACCACAACTTTCATCCTATGTTTGGCATTATATATTGTTTTAATTATAGTGACATTGCACATATCCATTTCCTTCAAAAATTTCAAAATTTTTCTTGGCCTCACCAATTTATTAGATAAGTCTCTCAATGTGTCCATCTTCACCCCTCTTAACCTACCGGCAAATGAATGTCCCTCGAGGTACTTCGCGGTTGGATGGATGTCCATGTCACATACAACAGTCAAATTCCTTTTATCTTTGTTGCACACCTTGTTAGCCCTTAATGAGAATGTACATTGACACTTCTTGCTTCCAGTTTCTTTTTTGAACTTTTTCTCCATCGTGTGTTGCATATTTCCCGCTTATTTTGCAACAAAAGTACAGAGTTGGGATTCTATTGCCCTCTGTACTCATATTAGATGACTTTGTAATAACCACAATCCCATGTGCACTCCCGATTCCCTTTATCCAATTAACTAGTTCTTCTTTACATTTAAAAATTTTCATAGTTATAAGTCCTTTGTAAAATCTGTATGCACATCTGAGCTTTCTACACTAATCTAAATTTTACATTACACATACTGTTATAAACTCATAAGATGATACCAATCTCAAAGGGTCGAGTAGTCATGGCATAAGCCATGGCTCTTTATATATTCTTCCTCAATGGGGGTAAGAAGCCCAAGGGACCCACACTACTTAGTAGTGGGGTGTAATGGAAGATAATGAGGGGAGTGAGGCCAAAGGCCTCCCTCAACTCACAACACTCCCCCTTATCTCTCCATTACCTTGGGTTAATCATATGAATACTTCAGGATTCAATATGCGAATGAGATAGATACTTCTGGACACTGTGGTTGCCTCGTTAAAACCTTAGCTGTGAAAAACCCAGTGGAAAAAACCAGCAGCTTTAAGGGAAAAGAGCACAACCAACTGGTGACTCCCTCTGATCCATACAAGCCTTATGCTTGTAGGTCTTTCAGCTTTCATTAGGGATGGACACTTCAGGGTCCAGAGTTAAATGAGGTTGCCTCATTAAAAACCTTTGGCTATGGAAAACCCAGTAGGAAAACCCATAGCTAAGGGAAAAGAGTACAACTCTACTATCAACTCCCCCTGATCTGTACAAGCTTCAGGCTTGCAGATCTCCTATGTATCTATAAAATTATTTCCTATTCGTCTATACATCCATCATGTTCTGAAAGCAAATACAATCATCACTCATCTATACAAGTTTCACTCATATCTAGCGGCTACTGGAAAACAATGGTGCTCTGGAGTGGTACGCTCTTCGAAGTTGGTAGATGACTCCACGTATGTATTCTTTTACTCAATCTTCACTGTGTCTGCAAGGTACTGCTGGACCTGGCTGAGCGTATTCTAGACTTGCTTCTTGGATGATGAGCTTCTCAGAAGATGTAGACTTTGGAGGATGATGTGTAGATCTTTAGGAGGTGGCCGGACATTTGTGCTTAGTCATCGCGATGATCTATAAACCTGCATATGCGATGTATATTCCTTGGATGATGATCCTTGACCCTTGGAAGTTGCGCAGAAGCAGCTTATCCTTGGTCCAGTGGTGCTCTCCAGGGCAGCACTGTATCTGGCTAACAGCTTTACTGCAGACGTTCTATTAGAGACACGTGCAGTTGGCCAGATAAAAGAGTGTAACTAGTATACTAGAGCTAGGCTCTTCAGGACCTAGGATGTCCTCCCCCTCTTCCAGCAACTGGAAGGTGTCATAAATAAGCATCCATTTTTAATAGATTGCAAATGGATATCTTTCTGTATAAACTCCTGGTGTATGAAGAATATGATAGGTATAAAAGGATTAAACCACGAAGGTGTTTAATCTGTAAGCCGAGACAATACCTTGTTTTGCTTAGGTATTTCATTACGAAGGTATGCTTAAGGCTATCAGATATCTCAATGGCTTCTGCAAGAGATCCTATTAGATTTAAGTCGTACACATATACGACGACTATTACAAATCATGTCCCCATTCTTTTGATAAAGATACACGGGCAGACATCATTATTAGTGAATCCTTGTTCCGCAAGGAATTCGATAAATCTGTTATACCACATTTTTCTTGATTGCTTAAGATCATGTAATGATCTTTGAAGCCTTTATAGAGAAGGCGTTCCTACGTCTCTCTTTAATCTCTGGGGCTAGGGTATACCCTTCTGGAAGTTTCATATAGATCTCTATATCTATATTGCCGTATAGATATGCAGTCACAACGTCCATGAGCTGCATTTCTTGGCTTTTCCAGAGACGGTTAGGCTTAGTATGAAATAGGAAAATGATCACATTTCCTTCATTTCTTTTTCTTATGAAAACTAAATTATATTCCACAGGTTTTACACATTCAGGTGTTTGGACTACTAGTCCAAAGACATTGCGTTTCAAAAGTGAGTCCAGCTCTACTCTTATTGTCTCGTCCCACTTTGGCCAATCTATGCGTTTACGCTATAGAAAAGTAGGTTGACATCATCGTCGTATTCAGCGACGTGAACAGCAATAGCGAAAGAAAAATCGTCGTCGTTGACTGTGCTATATCTGTCCAGTATCTCTCCAGTATGCACGTAATATAATGATTTTTCTCCTATTGTTTCCTCTGCAGGGAAAATCAGGAGGGAAGAGGTCGCTGGTCTAAGCTCAGCATCCTGCGGAGGGATGATTTTAATATCTCCAGGAATCTTCCTCTTTCAAGGAACTTTATCTTTTGAACCTGTCGGGCGTCCTCTTTTCAATTGAGGTACAACCAATTCTGCTACCGGTGGATTGCATCCATCTTTGGGGATGTAAATCCTAGCTGGCGTGTTGGCAGTAGGGACATGTGAACGAACAATCTTATAGTTTGTCTGTGAATTTATCCGGCAATTGATGTACTTTAGTCTAAATGTGAAGGATCTTCAGGATCTCATCTTCACACAGAAATAGTATGCGGATTATAACGAGATTAGGACTTTTGTGTCCCATGATACGGTCTCAGAAGCTTCAGTCTTGTTTAGACTGCGTGCCTATTTTAATGAGACTTTGCTCATCAAATTCACAGTTATCAAGACGTGCCTTTAATGCATCGCTTGTCAGGGGTTCTAGGTATCTAATAATACATGGCGAATCAAACCATATAAAGGTAACTAGTTTTGATGAGGACCCATTTTGGTCCTCTAAGGTGGTGCTATTGGGACATATACTAGCACATCCAAACACTCTCAAATGAGATATGTTTGGTGGTGAACCATAAGCAAGCGGCATCAATAATAAGATATGGCCACAAGAGAGCTGTATCGTGATAAACGATGCGGAATGCAGTATGGAGTATCCCTAAACATCCACAGGCAATTGGGATTTAACAATGGACGTGAAATCCATTGGAGTCTCTTTATCAGAGATTTAATAACCCATTCTGAGTATGAACATGCTACATGATGTTCAATTTCAATGCCAGTTGCTTGGCAGTAGTCTTGAAAGACATGTGTAGTGAATTCACCCACATTATCAGCTTTTGAGAAAGCTAGGTTGCGGGTGGAAAAAAAGGCACGTATAAGACCATCTAGTAGATGCATCTATCAGTACAATGAAGTACCGAAATGGGCCATTTGCGGGGTGAATAGGCATGCAAGGTCTCCATGTATTCTCTCAATGAAACCAGGAGACTCTAATCCCACTTTTAGGAGATAAGGTATCTCTATAATTTTTCCCTTATGACAATGGGGGACAAGAAAACTCAACCTTTTGAAGAATCTTCAGGTTCTCCAAGTGATTCAGTTGATGATGCGTCCATCATCACTGATCCAGGATGACCAAGTCTATTGTGCCAGAGTTGAAAACTCTGGCAATGAAAGGCACTTCTGGTGCTCAGTTAAGTTGGCTTTATATAGATGAATATCTGTAATGATAGGGACCCGACTGGGGTCCAACGAATCGTGCGTAGATGGTCTGGCCATCCTCTTGATGAGTTACATAAAGATATTCACTATTTATTATCCATAGTTTCTAAGTTAAGTTCGTTTAAACGAAATATCCTTGAAACTTGGGAGATTACTCTATGATTTAGGAGAGAAATATGCATCTTTTAGTCTCGTTGTATGTGGGAGCAATTTTAATGCTTCACCAGTGCATCGATGCACTGTCCACAATATATCACACTTCATCTATATATCAGAATGAATAGACTTTATAAAATAAAGTTAAATATGCATTCATAAAGTTCCAAAAAGGAAATACAGATGAAGGAAACTAGAATTTAAAATGCAAAGATAAAATCAAACTAAGATAAGGCTCAGTCGAGCAAGTCATCGTGATGGAAGTCTTTTACGGTCAGCTTGGTTGAAGGATGAGATTCAACCAGATTTGTTTCAGAACGAGGCTGCAGGCTCGCCTGATAAAGATCCTGGAGGTTACGTGGAGTGCGGCGTTCCTGGACCAATGTCCAGTCATGCCACATCTATGGCACTTGTCCACCCAGTTCTTCTTGGGAATAGACGGTTGGCCATTGTTGTTACTCTTCCACGTATTCTTTTTCTTCCACTAGTTGTAGTTATTGTTCTGTGGAGGTCCTTTAGCCGGTTTCATCACAGCTTTACCCTTGTAATTTCTGGCCTTCTTTTTGTTCTTCATCATCTGGGAAGAAACAAGATGGGCTTCAGGGAGTGGAGCAGTCCCAGCAGAGCGAAGGTTGTGAGTGGCCAGTAACAAGACTCTGTTATGCTCCGCCCTTAGGAGGCATGAGAGTAAGTCAGAGAATTTCGTGAAATTTCTTTCACGGTACTGTTGCATGAGGATTGCATCCATTTCATGGAAAGACGTGAAAGTCTTTTCCAACATGCGTTGGTCCGAGACTTCTTCACCGCACAGCTTCAGGCGTTAGGTGATATTATGGAGTGCTGAGTTATACTCAGACACGGAATTGAAGTCTTGAAGTCGGAGGTTTTCCCACTCAGAACTAGCATGTGGCAGTATAACATCAATCTGATGTTTATAATGTGCCTTTAGTGTCGTCCATAACTCAAGTGGATCCTCTACTGTTAGATATTCAGCTTTAAAGGTCCGATCTATGTGCCTCCTAATGTAGATAATGGCGCTCGCCTTATCTATATCAGAGACAGATGACTGTGTCGCTTCAGGGGTCGCGGTTGAAGTAGCCTAGGTCGCTGCTGGGGCCGTAGGCACAGTAATAGGAGCCAGAATCGTACTCATAAGAGCCATTGAGCGCAGGTGGAACGTCAGGTTCACCCGCCAACTCAGATAGTTCTTTCCTGCCGCATCCAGTACATCAAAATCAACGCTCGCTAATTTTTCCATTTATTTATGCAATTAAATAAGCATGAGTTATTATTTGTAAAAAATAAATGCATGCAAAGTAAATAAACAGTCATGTGGGGATCGGCCAGATACCCTTAGAAACAAAATGTCCAAAAATGTCCGAATACAGTCCAAAAATGAAATATAAAAAGAAAGAAAAAATACAACTTGGAAACCCATTTTGGGTCCCAGCATAATGCAGATTTCATCTCCGTCTTCAATTTGGCTGAGCTCCGGTCTTTAGCGTTTTACATTATAACCTCACTACAATATCTCTCAAAACAGAAAAAGAAAGCGAGGAATATAAAAAGGTGTATCTCAAAATGGCCGATCCCAAACCACAAGACTAAATTATATACAACATCCACGCAGTTTATATATGCTACATGCAATATAAAAATCAACCACGCAAACACACAGGCATAAGATGTATATTCAGCATAGCAAGCATATTATATAAAAATTACGTTTAATAATTTACTTGGACCACGGGAAAATGCCATTACCCGTTAGGTTAGTTAACTAACGACAGAGCGGTCTCAGGGTCCTTGTAATTATTAATACGTGAAGGAAAAAGTTTAATTAATCCAATTTTTATATAATTTGCATGATGTTGATATTAACATAATATAAACTAAATAATTAAAATCATGAACAAATCAACCCAATGTTGCCAAAATAATCATTTTGATTTTTCTTAATTTTTACAGAATTTTCCAGGATTTTTCTGGATGTTTTGTTAAATTTAAGGAATTTATATTGAAAAAAATGATTATAAATCCGATTATAAGTATTTTTAAAAACTATAGGGCTTATGTGAGGGCTTCAGGCCCAAACAGCCAATAAAAACTTTAATATTGTAGTAGTGGGCTGCAGGCCAATGGGCTAAATAGTTTGCCCAATTACCACTTGGAGGGGGGTTAAAAATACCCCTAAACAGAACCCTACCCCTTAAATTAGGGTTAGGGTTTGTTTAAGAGGCTAAACTGCTCCCCCAACCCATCCGATCGCGGCCTAGGGGGGTGGCCGGAGCACCACCACCCTCTCTTCGATGATCGGCCATAGGGGAGGCGGCCGGAGCAGCGCCCCCCCCCCCCTTCGCCTCTTCGGTGAATGGCCATGGGGGAGGCGGTCGGAGCAGCGCCCCCCCCCCCCCCAATCTTCATCGGATCGGACATGGGGAGGGGGCTGCTGGAGCAGAGCCCCCTTCTTCGTCCAGGATCGGTCATGAGGGGGATGCCAGAGCAGGGCCCCCCTTCTTCGGTGATCGAGGCGACAGCCTTTTTTTGCGGCCATCGCGGCCATCGAGGCGGCGCAGGCCGTTGGAATTTTTGGTGCCGGCATTGCCATCCGGGAGGCGCAGACCTTCGGCCTTTTTGGGGCTGTCACGGCCATCGAGGCGGTGAGACCGGCGAGGCCGTTTGGCCTTCGGGGCCGGCGAGGCCGTTTGACCTTCGGGGTCGGCCGATGAAGAAAAATGCAAGGGCTTTGAGGCCGATGATGAAAAACAAAAATTTTTTTAATGATTTGTATCATCTGAAATACTTTGTCCATAATATATATGATCTAAACATATTACATGAATATAAAGTTTAGATCTAGGAGTTTGTTTTGTTTACCTCTAGATCCGTTAGATCTAAGGACGATCGTCGAAAAAGATCAGATCTATGGAATGAATCCCCGCTCCCGATGCACCGTGGAAATCATCGCAATGGATCGATGCAACCAAAGATTCCAAGGGATCGAGCTTCAACGCACAGAAATCACCGCAACGGATCGCAGCAACCAAGATTCCTAAGCGCGGTGAGGGTGATTTGAGGGGATAAAAGGAGAAGCTCAAGAACGAGAGCTCACGTGTTGATAACGTGTTATAAACTCATAAGATGATACCAGTCTCAAAGTGTTGAGTAGTCATGACATAAGCCATGGCTCTCTATATATTCTTCCTCAATGGGGGGTAAGAAGCCCAAGGGACCCCCACTACTTAGTAGCGGGGCGTATTGGAAGATAATGAGGGGAGGGAGGCCAAAGGCCTCCCTCAACTCACAACACATACCAATATGTGAACATTAATTTTTTATGGTTATTTACCGTAAAGTAAAACCTACCACTATGTTGAAATTTTTCAGTTAACATATAGCAAAAATTTCGTACATTTGATTGTTTTTTTATCTTCTTCAACAATCCTCTCAATTTTATATAAGTTCATCTCAATCTGATTAACTTATCTACATTCATTTGCCATCAACAATCAATTTTTGCAAATAATAATAAATACCAAATCACTTTCTAGCAATTAATTTCTTACCAACTTTTTGAAGAACTGACTAGTCACTCGACTATTTTAGGGAAAATAATTCCCTAAATCAGTTGCACTGGCCGTATATCTTTTTTTATCTATGCAGCAAATCTTCTGATGTCTCAAGTGATCAACGAATTCTTTGAAATTCTTCGAACAACATCAAACCCTGACTTGTTTACTTTTCATGCCTTTCAACTATGGTCTGTTCGCATTCGGGTTTGTTCTCGTAAAATGGTTTTGTTTACGTTGTTGTGCGCGTTGAGTAATTATCTTCAGTGAATTAAGTTTTACTCACCACACACAACAGGTAAAAGTTTTCATGTTGTGCGTGGTGAGTAATTTTGCTCTCTGCATGTAAACTAATTTTGCTCTCTACATGTAAAATTACTCATTGCGAACAACAGGAAAACATTTTTCCTGTTGTGCGCGGTGAGTAATTTTGCTCGTTGCACATAAACTTTTACTCATCGCCCACAACAGGCAAAATTTTTGCATGTTGTGATCTTGTATAAGTTTTGCATGTTATGCGCGTGTAAGTAAACGTTTATGCAACGAGCAAAATTACTCACCGTGCACAACATGCAATTTTTTTTATTATTGTGCGTCTTTCAAAATATGAACAGTTGTGCACAAATGGTAAAGACTGATTAAAAAATAAAATTACTCACCGCACACAACAGGCAAAATTATGCGTAGGCATAAATTTTGCATGTTGTGCAGATTGAGTAATTTTGTTCGCTGCCTCAATTTTTACTCTCCGCGCACAACAATTCATTTTATGCGAGGGTATTTCTGGGTTTTTTAAAATGTCATTTTCGTTACTGTTTGAAAGCTAAAGCAGTCATGCGCAGAGCAAAATGGTAGGTGCGCGTAGCAATTTCCATTTGCAAATTATGAGCACATTGTTATATCTTGTATAATATAATGGATCATGTCATGATTTTGAGCATACTTGCAATATGATGAAAATTTGCTTATAAGCTCATTATGATGATTATGTTGAGTTGTTGAGATATGGACTTCACTTGATAGATATTCTACTTTAATAATCCTTAATATTATCATTTTGATATCTATGTTGTAGCTCATCACTCATGCATTTGTTACTCATAATTTATAACCAACATTATTTGGACACAGTGGTACTCATTTGGAAGTATATTATGCCTCATTCATTGTATTGATATTGAAACACTTCACATTATTTTCTCCATTCTCTTTTTGATACGACAAAGGGGGAGAAACAAGGTGAAACGCATATAAAATTCATGGTTTAGGAATATACTTCATGCTATATATTTATATGATATGGACATGCATGGCTTAGAATTTATTAATGGCTCATGTTTGTGGATTTGAACTTATTTGACACTCACTTGATAAATAATATGGAAATTGTGATTTATTATTACTTATCTCTAACAAGCACTACTGCAGGGGAAATAACTTCTCCATAGTAATCATGCATTGGTGTATTAGGGGGGAAGTAAAATTTTATGAATTTCATATTATTTTATATTTTATATCATTTGTTGTCATCATTAAAAAGGGAGAGATTGTTAGATATTGAGACACCCCTAATGAGTTTTTGATGATGATTTAACAAATGATAGGTTCCAATCATTATTACCATGTGTGTATTAATTTCAATGTCACTCCTATATGAAGTTCATAGCCAAAGAAATAAAGTTCAAAGTCAAAGAAGTGAAGAAATATCAATATGTCATGAATGAAAAAAATGAAGCATTGAAGTTTGATCAATGCTACTAAAAGTCATAGACATTCAATGGAATGATATGATCAATAAGAAACCTTATTCAAGGCCAAATGAGCAAATGAGACTAAGGCATAAAGATGAAAGAATGGAAGTGCATCAAGAAGCCAATTTATTGGGTAATATTGATGTAATTTTATTCATGTCCTTAGATTTTATGTAGATCTTAGATTTGGAGCTTCACACACTTAGAAAGTTTTTAAAACAATAGGTAACTTGCAAAAATATTTTGGAAAAGTTTTTAATAGATCTGAAATGATTTCTAGAACTATTTTGAGCTATTTTCCAGTGTATCACAAATATAGCTGACTAATTGTTGTATAGTAGCCGACTATTTTGTATGGGAGAAAAGAGTGTTCTCTCTGTTTCTTAAAAGAGTCGACTACAGTTGTTCTGGGAGTCGACTATCAGATGAACTGCAGTCGACTATTTTAGCGCAAGGGGCAGAAAAACACAGCTCTTCTTACGGAAGCTTGTCTTTTTAGTCGTTGTAAGGGCTTTTTGGTCAACTATTTTGAACGGTTTGAAGCCATATATATTGCTAGAGATGAATGTATTTATGAAAAACTTTAATAATGTTAGAAGAGGATTAACCATGGCAAATAGCCATGGTACTATATTTATAAAACTCTCATGTTGAGTTGGGAGTCCAAGGGCCTCCCCACTAATTTAGTGGGGAGTAATGGAGAGTGATGAGGGGAGGGAGGCCAAAGGCCTCCCTCAACTCACAACACTCCCCCTCATCTCTCCATTACCTTGGGTTAAGCATATGAATACTTCAGGATTCAGTATGCCAATGGGGTGGATACTTCTGGATCCAGAGCCACTGTGATTGCCTCGTTAAAACCTTAGCTGTGGAAAACCCAGTGGGAAAAACCAGCAGCTTAAGGGAAAAGAGTACAACTATCGAGGGACTCCCCCTGATATGTACAAGCTTCAGGCTTGCAAATCTCCTATGTATCTATACAATCATCTCCTATTTGTCTATACATCCATCATGTTCTGAAAGAAAATATAATTATCACTCATCTACACAAGTTTCACTCATGTAGCGGCTATTGGAAGGCAGCGTCGCTCTGGAGTGTAATGCTCTTCGAAGTTGGTAGA
Organism: Scilla litardierei; assembly: GCA_030789695.1. Taxonomy (NCBI): domain Eukaryota; kingdom Viridiplantae; phylum Streptophyta; class Magnoliopsida; order Asparagales; family Asparagaceae; genus Scilla; species Scilla litardierei. Next base: position 131,908,236 of record CM061132.1, on the reverse strand, counting down.
TGACTCCACTAAAGTATTCTTTGAATCAGTCTTCAGTGTGTCTGCAAGGTACTGCTAGACCTGGCTGAGCGTTTTCAATACTTGCTTCTTGGATGATGAGCTTCTTAGAAGATGTAGACATTGGATGATGATGTGTATATATTTAGGAGGTGGCCGGCCTATTGTGTTTCAGTCATCGCGATGATCTTTAAACCTACATATGCAATATATATTCCTTGACCCTTGGAAGTTGCGCAAAAGCAGCTTATCCTTGGTCTAGTGTTGCTCTCCAGGACAACACTGTATCTGGTTAACAACTTTACTAGAGACGTTCTATCAAAGGTACGTGCAGTTGGCCAGATAATACACTAGAGCTAGGCTCTTCGGGACCTAGGATGTCCTCCCCCTCTTTCAGCTACTGAAAGGTGTCATAAATAAGCATCCATTTTTAATAGGTTGCAAATGGACATCATTCTTCATAAACTCCGGATGTATGAAGAATATGAAAGGGTTCCACCACGAAGGTGTTTAATATGTAAGCCGAGACATCTTCGGCATGATTAATAATAGTTCATCTTCAGGATGATTAATGTCATCTTCAGGATGATAGTTCATCTCCAGGATGATAGTTCATCTTCAGGATGATTAATGTCATCTTCAGGATGATGGTTCATCTCCAGGATGATGGTTCATCTCCAGGATGATTAATGTCATCTTCAGGATGATAGTTCATCTTCAGGATGATTGTTGCCATCTTCAGGATGATTAATGTCATCGTCAGGATGATCGTTATACCTAGTTTCATTTCCAAGGTACGCTTTAAAGCTATCCGAAATCTCAATGGTCTCTGCTGGAGATCCTATTAGCTTTGAGTCGACCATATGTAAGGCCAATATAACAAATCCTGTCAATGATCTTTCGAAAAAGATACAAGGGCAGAATATTGCTTAAGATCAACTAATGATCTTTGTAGCCTTTATGGAGAAGACGTTTCTACGTTTCTCTTTCATCTCTGGGGGTAGAGTATACCCTTCTGGAAGTTTTATATAGATCTCTATATCTATATTGCCGTATATATATGCAGTCACAACGTCCATGAGCTGCATGTATTGGCTTTTGCAGAGAAGTGTAGGCTTAGTAGGAAAATGATCACATTTCCTTCATTTCAATTTCTTTATGAAATTCGAATTATATTCCACAGGTTTTTACACATTCAGGTGTATGGACTACTGGTCCAAAGACTTTGCTTTTCAAGAGTGAGTCCAGCTCTACTCTTATTGCCTCGTCCCACTTTGGCCATTCTATGCGTTTACGCTATAGAAAAGTGGGTAGACGTCATCGTCGTATTCAGCGACGTGAATGGCAATAGCGAAAGCAAAACCGTCGTCGACGATTGTGCTATATCTGTCCAGTACCTCTCCAGTACGTACGTAATATAATGATGTTTCTCGTGTTGTTTTCTCTGCAGGGAAAATTAGGAGGGGAGAGGTTGCTGGTCTGAGCTCAGCATCCTGTGGTTGGATCATTTTTATATATCCAGGAATCTTCCTATTATGAGGAAAGTTTTATTTTGAACCTGGCCGGCGTCCTCTTTTCAAATGAGGTACAGCCAATTCTGCTGCCGGTGGATTGCATCCATCTTTGGGAATGTCAATCCTAACTGGCGTGTTGGCAGCAGGGACGTGTGAACGAACAATCTTCTGGTTGTCCGCAATTTTATCCGTCAATTGATGTACTTTAGTCTGAATGTGAAGGATCTTCTGGATCTCAACGTCACACAGAAAAAGTATGCGGATCATAACGAGATGAGGACTTATGTGTCCCATGATATGGTCTCAGAAGCTTCAGGCTTCTTTAGACTGCGTGCCTATTACAATGAGACTTTACTCATCAAATTCACATTTATCAAGACTTGGTGGTAAACCATAAGGAAGCGGCATCAGCAATAAGATATGGCCACAAGCGGGTCGTATCGTGATAAGCGATGCGGAGTGCAACTTGTTGGTCCCTAAATATCAACAGGCAACTGGAATCTAACAATGGACGTGAAATCCATTGGAGTCACTTTACCAGAGACTCTGATAACCCATTCTGAGTATGAACATGCTACAGGATGTTCAATTTCAATGCCAGTTGCTTGGCAGAAGTCTTGAATGATATGAGTAGTGAATTCACCCTCATTATTAGCTTTGAGAAAGCTATGTTGCGAGTGAATATGAAGGCACACAGAAGACCATCTAGTAGATGCATATATCAGTACAGTAATGAAGTACCAAAAATGGTCCATTTGCGGGGTGAATAGGCCCGCAAAAGTTCACCATGTATTCTCTCAATGAAGCCAGGAGACTCTAACCCCACTTTCAGGAGGGAAGGTCTCTCTCTAAGTTTTCCCTTATGATAAAGGGGGACAAGGAAACTCAACCTTTTGAAGAATCTTCAGGTTCTCCAATGGATTCATTTGATGATGCGTCCATCATCGCTGATCCAGGATGACCAAGTCCATTTTGCCAGAGTTAAAAACTATGGCAATGAAAGGCACTTCTGGTGCTTAGTCAAATTGGCTTTCTATAGGATGAATATCTGTAATTATAGGGGCCCGACGGGGGTCCAATGAAATCGTAAGTAGATGGTCTTCTGGCCATTTTCTTGACGAGTTACATATTGATATTCAATATATATTATCCTCAATTTTCAAGTTATTTTCTTTAAAAGAAATATCCTTGAAAATTGGAGATTTCCTAAATGTTTATGAGGAGAATTTGCATCTTATAGTCTCGTTGTATGTGGGAGTGATATCAATGCTACACCAGTGCAACGAGGCACTGTCCACAATATTCCATACTTCATCTATAATTAAAACGAAATTTTATTTAAGTCAATGAAAAAGACGAACTTAAGCAAATTAAAGATGAAGTAACATTGAATTTTAAATGCATAGATAAAAGATGAAGCTTAATCGAGCAGGTCGTCGCTCTCGAAGTCTATTGCAGTGAACATCATTGGTGGCTGAACAGCCGCCAAGTTTGTTTCAGGCAGAGACTTCTGGCTCGCCTGATATAGTTCCTGGAGGTGGCGAGGAGTGCGGTAGATTCTGGACCAATGGCCAGTCATGCCGCATCTATGGCATTTATCCTCCCAGTTCTTCTTAGGAAGTGACACTTGGTCAGTGTTCTTTTGCTTCCATATGAAGTTACTCTTTCCTGTATTGTTGTTGTTGGACGGGGTGCTGCTCCTCGTCCATTCTCCATCACAGCTTTCCCTTTGTTATTATTAGCATTCTTCTTGTTTTTCCACTTCTGGAGAGAAACGTGGTGGGCTTCAGGGATAGGTGCAGTACCAGCTGGACGTAAGTTATGAGTGGCGAGCAGTAAATCTCGATTCTGCTCTGCCCTAAGTAGGCAAGAGATCAGATCAGAGAATTTCGTGAAGTTGCGTTCACGATACTGCTGCATGAGGATTGCATCTTTCTCGTGAAACGAGATAAATGTCTTTTCCAACATGCGTTGTTCTGTCACTTCTTCACCGCACAACTTCAGGCGTTAGGTGATATTATGAAGTACAGAATTATACTCAGCGACGGACTTATAGTCCTGAAGTCTGAGGTTTTCCCACTCATAACTGGCACACGGTAATATAACATCAATTTGATGTTTATACAGTGTCTCCAGCGCTGTCCACAGTTCCTTTGGGTCCTATACCGTTAAGTATTCGGCCTTTAATGTCCGATCTATATGTTTCCTAATGTAGATTATGGCTTTCGCCTTATCCACATCGGAGACAGTGGTAGGAGTGCTACTGCTAGATGTAGCAGAAGCATCGGTCGATGCTGGGGCCGAAGGAGGAGCCAAAATGGAGCCAAGGAGGGCCATCGAACGCAAGTGGAACTTCATGTCCACTCGCCAACTCAGGTAATTTTTTCCTGCAGAATCGAGGACTTCGAAATCGACACTTGCCAATTTTGCTATTTATCTACGCAATTTAAAATAAGCATGAATTAATTAAAATTGAAATTCACGCATAAAAAATAAAATAAGTAAAATGTGGGGATCAGCCAGATACCCATAAAAAATACAAAGTCCAAAGTCCGAATATACAGTCCATAAAGAAAAGAAAAATACAACTTGGAAACCCAGAATGTGTCCCTATATTTTCAAATTTACGCTTCCATCTTCATTTTGTCGGTACACCGGTCTTTGGCATAAATACATATAATCCTCACTTACAAATTCTCTTAAAAAGAAAATAAAATTGCAATGAATATAAAGGGTATCAAACTGGCCGATCCCAAAAATCACATTTTAGCTTATAAAACATCCACGCAGTTTATATATGCAACATGCAAATAATAGCACAATATCACCGACATTACAAAAATCATCAAGCTAAATATTGGATAATTTTTTTATATATTTAAGTTAAAAGGGATTAATTGGACCACGGGGAAACGTCATGCATCTTTAGGTTAGTTAACTAAAGACAGAGCGGTCTCAGGATCCGTTTAACCAATTTAACTTAAATAAATGTATTTATCCAATGCTTAAGATAATTATTAATTGTAAAGTAGCAGATTAAATTACATAAACCGGAAGTCTTGTGGGCTAGGAGCAGGCAGCAGGCCCGATAGCAAATAAAATAATAAACATATTAATTTTTCAATTGGATTAACTGTGCTTCTGGCCCAATTAAACAGACTAGATAAATTATAATTCTAATTTGGGCTGCAGGCCCATAGGCAAAAATCATTTTAATTTACAATTTAAATTATCTAGGCTTCTGGCCCAAATAAGCAATCAACATAAATTATTGTTGTGATATGGACTGCAGGCCCATAAGAAGAATTAAACACATTTTAATTGTCATTGTTTATGTAATAGGCTTCAGGCCCAATAAACAGGCCATCTAATTTACCAATCATTTGCATCTGTAATGACCGATATAGTCAGAAGCTTAAGAGTCTTGTTAACTACTGCTTACTGCTCACGTTCAAGAAGCCTACTAAGAAGCAGATGGCAAAGAGGCAGATGCATATTGCCATAGCAGAAGGGCTTCAAATTAATAATCCAATGGCACTTGAAGAACTTGCAAGGAGAGTTAATGGAGATATGCGGATGGCAATAAATCAGTTGCAATACATGAACCTCACCCATTCAATAATTGAATATGATGACATAAGGGGACTTCTTCTCAGCAGTGCAAAAGATGAAGATATTTCTTCATTTGCAGCCGTTGACAAGTTGTATAGTTTTGATGGAGGAAAGCTACGAACGGATGAGAGGATCGATTTTAGCATGAGTGACCCCGACCCGGTTCGAGGGTGGATCACGGCAGAGGCCCCCTCCCCCCCTCCGGGGGCAGAGGTTTTTTTTATAATATTTATTTTAATGATTATCAAATTGTCATAGATTTATACATGCCTATATAATAAGCACTGGAAAATCATAGTTATCAATATATTGTAATTTTCTACGGGTTCAAAAGAGTTTACCTCTAGATCAAAGATCTAGGGACGATTGTAAAAAGAGAAGATCCGTAGAATGAAAAATCCACGCTCCTAATATGCCAAAAAGGATCACCGCAATAGATCGCCGCAACGGTTTGCCGCAACGCCGCCGCAACAAGAGATTCCTTCGCGCGTAGGGGATGGATTTGTGAGGGGAGACGAGATGAAAAGGCTCAAAAATAGAGCGTAGGTGCTGATAACGTGTTAGAAGAGTATTAACCATGGCAAATAGCCATGGTACTATATTTATAAAACTCTCATGTTGAGTTGGGAGTCCAAGGGCCTCCCCACTAATTTAGTGGGGAGTAATGGAGAGTGATGAGGGGAGGGAGGCCAAAGGCCTCCCTCAACTCACAACAAATAATCAATTTTCTTGATATTTAAAAATCATTCAAGCCATTTTTCTCCAAATTTACAAGGCCAGTTAATGTTCTCTTTTAAAAGCTTTTAAGCATTCTTCTTGGCCAGTAGAACTCACATATCTCAAGGTTAATCTTGATTATTTTAGAGAGTGATTCAATAGTTCGCCATGATCTTCTTTGTGTTTCAATTCCATTTTCTTAAAGATCAACGGAAGGATTTTCTTATAGCCACACTTCATACAAACTCCAAACTTGCTTGGCTATATGAAGTTGTAAGCTCAACACATCATCTACAAGATGTTTGTAAATACACACTTGGTGTGACGGTAAGAATTCTCATTTGGATTTGAGTTGTTGTCGTAAAAAGCATCAAGGGAGGTCCTCTTTAGTGAAGAGGTAATTTTGTTGTACCTGGAAATTCTTAGCAAGTGGAACTAGGTGGTTGTAGAAGCCCTCTATTTTGAGGCACAGTTGCTCTCTTGGTTGAGAGCTTGTAACGGACACTTTCCGACCGTACGTATTTTAGCGTGTTTCTTTGTTTCGTATGCGTACTTTTTGTATCGTGATTTTATTATTGTTCTCCGTAGCTCAAACGAGCAACCGAACCTAGTTTTCTCAACCATCTCGGAGGCGCGATCGTCCCGATATTTTCCTTGTAATTTTTGGACGTCGAGGGACCAATCTACAGTAATACCCTTATTATTAATAAAAAGTTTTCATTTTAAATTTCAAATTTCAAATTTTATTTTACTAGGTACGTTTTTTTAAGAGAAAATCAAATCATGTTTAATATTGTTTTAAAAGACAAATCCAAACATAACTTATAACTAAATCAAATCTCTTGGAAATCTAAAACTGTTTATATTATAACTTATCCAAAACCAAACATATCCCATTTCAAAACCCCTAACCGTACCCCATATCCCATGTTGCCTCACCCTCTCACACGTTCTCTCTCTCCTACCTTATATGTATCTAAACCTAGGGCTACCCAAAGCTAGCAGCCGCACAAAACCCATGTGAACTTCTTGTGCCCTTCTCTTCTTCACGTATCCGAATCTTCCACCTCCCTTTGAGTGGCACACGCGTAACCCAGTCGACTGCCATCAACTCATCTCCAGGCGCCCAGGCCGCACACAACTTTCCCTCCGGCTGCGACATAAACCAAGCCCCCTTTCACCCCCGCTGCCGTGCAAGTCCCCATGCCACAAACCCCATTCACAGCGTGCGCCTGCTCTGATCAAAACCCCCATGCACCCGGTCTCTCCTCCCTTTGCCGACCAGTAAGCATCCCCCGCACGCAAAGCCCTCCATCTCCGTCTACCCTCTCGACAGCCCTACCTGAGCCGCAAAACGCCAGGCCGCAAGATCCCCACACGCCCACACCTCCTCCTCGCAAAACACAACCCTGTCCTCCTCGCACGAGCCCAACTCCGGCCATCTCCCCATCCTCAGCCTGCGCGCGACAGTTCCCTCCTCCTAGCTTTCGTCCGAAACCCACAACTTCTCTTCTCTTCCTCTCCAACGCAAGCCAACCCTACACGCTCCTTCCCCTTCGACCTGCTGCCCCTCACCCTCTCCTCCACTTCCAACCACCCCCATCGAAACCCTCCAGACCGTGCAACACCCCTCCGAGCACCCCGCCATCGCCTCTCTATTCGAAGCCCTCATCGCTCCCTCCTACCGCTGTTCCCGCAAGCCGCTGTTTGCTGCAAGCCGCTTCGCTGCGCTACCCGCAGCCGAGGTGACCCTGACAATCCCTCTTTTCACTGCGCTACCCGCAGCCGAGATGACCCTGACGACCTTTCTTCACTACGCTACCCGTAGTCGAGGAACCAGAGCCGCGACGCGATCCGTTACTGCTTCTAGAATCGGCGCCAGATCTACGCATGATCGTCGTACTAGGTTGGTATCTCCTACTCGTAGTAACCCAAGCGTTAAGCCATTAAAAACCTAATTAAAAATCGACAACTTAATCACTAAATTTATTTTACGTCCCATTAAACTGCTGTGATAACATAGGCTGTCGATTGGACTTTTTGACTGTGCACATAGGGTAGAATCGACGTAGAGAACTGTTGACTAAATCTTAACATGTGAACAACTTGATTTGGAACTGCTAGGATAGCCACGATCAACCTAGAGACATGCCATAATAGGTTTTCTAAAACACGACCTGACACCGTTCTGTTTAACTTGTTACAGCGAATCGTAACCGACGCACTGCCGTGACGAGACGCTCCTACGGACGTACTTCTCGCCACTTTAGGCAAGTGTACTCACTTGCGTATAAACGGTCATGTTTAGGCCATTACTTCCCTTAGTTTGTGAAAAGATGAATAAGAGGTCTAAACGTGAAATGATAGCGTCTAGGATACCCTCATGACAGCCTAGACTTGACGACGAAGTCTAAGCACAAAAAGCTATAACTGCCATATTGATAAATATCTTGAAAACAGACATGCATCATTCTAATCTTGCCATGTAAACTGATTCATGAATTGTATTGAACTTGCGGGTAATAAGGCACTCTCCAAGACAGAGAGAGTGATCCTTTGTACGGATAACCTGCGGGGAATAAGACACTCTCCAAGACAGAGAGAGTGATCCTTTGTACGGACTTGTCTTGTGCACTTGGGGTTGGGTTGGGTTGAACGGTCGCAAGGTTTAGGGGGTTTGGCCGCCCTCTAACCTTAAGGCGTGAACCCTTGACACACACGCAATCTTGTCTTGTCTTGTCTTGTAGCCGATAGCACACGCTACGGCCATTGACATACCACGTTTACTTTCTTGAACCGTCTTTTACTTTCCTGCCACGTTATATATAACGGCCATGCTGTTGCATCTCATAACCTGCCATGTAAATAACATTCGATAACTGTCTTTAAATTCCATATACCTTGCAGTAGAGTCTTTCTTACGTTTCACTTGTAGACTTTGTCTGACGTACAACTCCTTTTCTCTTGGGTGTTTGTACGTCATGTACTGAGATAGAGTACGTAGATGAGGAGACAGTGCATGTGGACTTGGAGCAGGAGGACGCTACTCAGGAGTATGATCCAGACGAGGACCAGTCTTTGAGTTCCTTTCCTGTTGCTGACTTGGAGTTTCCAGGTTTCTAGTTTGGGTGCGTAGCACCTTTTAGATTCTTGTCTAGGTTGGGTGCGTAGCACCAGTAGTTTCCCTTTTCAGTTGTAGCCATGCCCGAGGCTTTCTTTTATTAGACTTCTTTGTACTGCTGGATTATTGTTATTATTGGGATGAATGAATGTTGTTGTTTCTTTTGAGTACATTTATTATTCTGAACTATTATGCAAGAACTTGTACTTTCTTGGTGTAACCCTACAGACGCTTATTGGGCTTGAGCTTCACAACTCCAGCCCATGCGGACCTTCGTCTCGTCCTTGTACCCGTATAATGGGAAGCGGGTCGTGACAGAGCTTGATAGTGAAAAATCCCATAGTGGTTGGTGACTGGACGTAGCCCAAGGGCGTGTGAACCAGGATAAAAATCCATATGTTTGTGATTTTGATTCTACATTGTCTTTACTTGCAATTTCTTATGATTTAACTTCCGTTGCACATCTCTCATTTCTTGAAATTGATTTTATTATGATGCTTAAGTACTTAAGGGGTAGGGATGAGAATGTGCATGCCCAAAGCCTGATTGGGCTCCCAATTGGGTATGCCACATTCCCATCTCCTGCAACTCCTGTATTAAAGGGTATGTAAGAAAGATAGTATGGTCAAGACTTAAATTTTATAGAGCTTTCATGCTGATAACGTGTTATATAACAACAAAGAGCGAATAGCAATTGCAATAAGAAAACTAACAAGAACAAGAAAAGATAGAAGAGGAGTAGAGAAATTATTATTGTTGTAAAGAACAATATTGAGATGTTTATAAGTGAGGTAGAGACCTCTATTTATACTACAACCTCATATTTCAGGGTAGACAAAAACTCTTCATCTCCTTGTAACATATCCATTAAACAAAGGTCTCGCTATCTCATTGTTACATTTCCATTAAACAATGATTTAATGGCTATAAGTATGAGTGTCTCTACCAATTCATCTCCATATCATCAAATGCATGAATGTGTGCATGGTGTGTAATTGCATTCATTTGTAACATACAAGTAAGAATGTCTCTACACATTCCTCTTCACATAACCAACATCATATGATGCGAATGTCTATTATTTCATAACAATTCAATGATATGACTGAATGAGTAAATTTTAAATTATTTCAATGTCAACAACAACAACGATAAGAGAAAAGAAAATGTTGGGAATCTGACACTATATCCAAAAACAACTAAGTGTGCACAGTGAAATATATGAAAATAATGCGTCGCCAATTACATCAATGCAGAGTTAGGATCTTGGATGAATAAAAAGAAGCATAAGAAAGAACCACACAGTCAAAATCAAGCAACCACACTGAGAGGCAAGGATTTATATTGGTTCGGCCCAACCTATGGCCTACGTACAGTCTTTCATTGTCACGCTTTCCTCTAGATCGGAGATAATAATACAGTGAATACACCGACTACAAATCTCATCCAAACCAATGTATGCCTTCTCGATAAAATAACTCTAGCACTCTAGAAATTACAATGTCTCATGCACACAACCAATGTAGAGATCTTACCAAAGACTCTAGAACAAGGAGTACCTCCAATCCTAAAGCTCGTAGTCACCTCAAAGCTCTTTCGTCGCCTATCGCCGACAAAAAATCCGCTTCTCTCTTGAAGACGCAAGGAATTCTTTTTAATTCTCTGTCGCGTAGCCATCAAAAGTGTATCTCTTGGTATTTATATCATAGAAATCCTTCCTAGGGTAGTAGAGGATGTTTTAGATCATGGCCATCCGATTTAACCCTAATAGAAATCAACGGTCCAGATTAGAAGCTGAAATCTGGGCGTATTAGGGCTTCTGGGCATCGGCACGGCCGTGTGCAGAACTATGTAATCTGCTAGTAGATCCAGAATAATCAACACGACAGTGTTGGGTATATCATGACCGTTCCAATAAAATAGAGAGTTTTCTGTCAGTGTTGTTGGACATGCACGGCTGTGTTGGGTATAGGACGGCCATGTCCAATAAAACAGAGAGTTGCATGCCTGTGTTGCTGGACCCGCACGGCCGTGTTGGGTATAGCACGACCGTATCCAAATCTGTGTAAGTCAGCTAATACATCTGTTGTGACACGCACAGCCGTGTTTAAATCTGCGTAAGCCAGCTGATACATCTGATATGACACGCACGGTCGTGCTAAAACCCATATGGTCATGTCACCTTCCAGATTTCTAGTTTGAATCACTAATCAAAAAACTCTACCATGCTTCAAACTCCTTCAATAACTACAGCATATTCAAGCTCTCCACAACAACTCTACCCAAATATCAAACATCTCTACCCAGATCTAGATTACGAAACTCTCATGACAACGGGAAACCATCAACCAATCACCATGTAAAGATCAAGCTCAGCAATACCTGAGCTTGACTGTGGGAACGATCTTTGTGAGCATATTTGCATGATTATGATCCGTCGAGACCTTCTTCAGTGCTCTCACCTTCTTCTCTTCTTGAAGAAATAAATTCCCACACTTCTATATGATTGTTCCTCGAACTGTAGGCTCGATACTCCACCAAATGGATTACGCTCTCTGACTGTCGCAATAAACCTTTGTCACTTCTTACGGTATCCCAAGTCTCTCAGTAGACTTCTCATGTACTTGCCTTCCTTGATCGCCTAACTACATCGATCAGTTCTGCCTCCGTGGTTGACAGTGCTACAATGGACTGGAGGACCGATCTCCATGATATTGCATCATTGCCCAATGTGAACACATACCCAGTCGTAGATCTCCTTCTTTTTCTGTCACCTGAATAATCTAAATCACAGAATCCAGATATCATCAATCCATCTCCCTTGCCATAACAAAAACCAACGCTGGTCGTTCCCTTCAGATATCTAAGTTTCAATTTCACGGTAAACCAGTGTTCCTTCTCTGGATTTGCCAAGTACCTACTGACGACTCCAACTGATTGGACTAACTCTGGGCGTGTTCAAACCATGGCATTCATCAGACTTTCCACGGTGCTAGCATATGGGACTGTAGACATATAACGTGCCTCCTCATTGGTGCAGGTGACAATCTCACAGAAAGCTAGAAGTGAGCTCCTAGCAATGTGGTGGCAGGCTTCGCCTTCTCTATTCCATAGCGTACTAGGAATTTCTTGATGTAGCCCTCCTGGCTCAGTTTCAATTGATGGGTTTTGAGGGACCCTTAGGGTACATTTCTATGCACATCCTACGTTGGACGGACGATAGAGTCAAAAAGAAAAACAAGCAGCGGAAAAACATTAAACTATTTAACGAACAAGCCCTAAAGATTTCAAGGCCCTAGCCAGGATCTCTACAATCTTGAGGTGGGTCTGACCACCCCAAGATAGATCTAAGCTACTACAATATAATAAATGAAATGCTTAATTAAACTACATACCTGGAACTTTACTTGCACCGGTAAAGTGTACCGAACCGCGTCCCGAGCCACTCCTCGTCCCGAGCTGAACCGCATCCCGAACCGCACCGTGTACCGAGGCGAGCAACCCCCTTGTCGTTGAGCTAACCACGCACCGAAGAAAGTTTCACCTTGAGTGGATCCTTCACCAAGACTCTGGATCAAATCCGAGCCCCTTTGTGGCTTTGCTAAAGCCCTTCAGGAGCAAGAGAAAAATATAGGGAGAAGAGAATATTTATTTTAAACTTAGATCCGAGCGTGCTCTAAACTTTTTGGGAGCCACTCGGATCTAGAGCATGGGACGAGTTATGAGGAGGGGGCAGGCCCCTATTTATATAGGCGACTGACCCCTCCCATTTACTCCACTTCCGATGTGGGACTAATAAACTTGGAGTAAAAAACTCAAGTTAGTTTGCCTTAAAGAAAGGCAAACTTTAATGAATTTTAACTCCCTCACGAGCCCAATTTCAGATTTGGGATGAATTGGTAGAAATTTTGCTAGAATTGCTATTAGGGTTAGATTGGGATCGATTTATTACGGATGGCTAGGAGTCCATACCGCTTGGGATTTGCAAGAGATTGGATCCCAATTCGATAGGAAACCCTAGAAATCCGAATTGGAGTGAAATCGAATTTCCGTAGTATCGGTTTGCAAGAGATTGGACCGATACTAGGGTTCTCGGTTGCAATTCCGTGCCGATACCGGTTTGCAAGAGATTGGACGGGTAGGAACTATCCCAACCTAGGTCGTGGCCCGATTTTGCACGAGAGTGGGCTCGGGGCACGATTGAACGATGATGTTGATCCTAATGCTATCTTGCCTAGGCTAGGGTTTGCAAGAGATTGGACCCAAACCTATGATAGCTATAGACCGGTAACAGCGCGAGAGTGTGAGCTAGGTTTTACATTCAGTTGCAACTAGTTCATCCGTAATTTTATTTCTAGCAATGTTGATGCCAACGAATCACATTGACGAGATACGGTGAGTAGCGGGGATTCCCCATTCCCTAGGCGTCTTTATTTGATTTGATATCTTCGTACTTTGTCTGACGATTGTGACAGGATCGTCAGAGGCAAATTCCCTCTTTTCCGTTCTTAATAGCCAGGTTGTTTGGAGCAAGCACTTTCATTCGTCCTCCCTGTGTTCGATAACCCGCTTGCCGCTACACCGTTCGCTTGTGGTAAAACTACACGGTCGCACTTTTGGGTTACATTCCGGAGCGATCAAGTTTTTGGCGCCGTTGCCGGGGAGGCGATTGTGTTTGATCTTACCACCCTAGCTATTTATTTCTCTTTGTTTTATTTCATTATTTTTTATCTAACCATTCCATTGTGCTAATCACTTCTTTGAAACTTTGTTTTCCCGTGCATGAACACGAGATCAACGGCGGACCCTGAAGCTATATTATTTGATCCCGAGATTGAGCGTACTGCGCGGAGAATCAGAGCGGAGAGAAGACAAGATCCGGAAGGGAGGTTTATGACCAACCCGGAAACTGCGGAACAATTAGCGGCAAGGATGGCGAGGATCATTTCTATTCGCGATAGGCTTCGGCCTAAGACCTCTTCTACGACCTCATCCATTGCCATGCCGGAGTTGGCGGCTGACAAGAACTTTGAGCTGAAGACTGGACTAGTGGTTCTGATGCAGCAGGATCCATTTCATGGGAATACCCATGAAAATCCCCACTACCACATCCAGCTATTTCTGTCGAAGTGCGCCACATTTCAGATAACGGGGGTCTCCATCGATGCCATCAGACTGTGCCTCTTCCCCTTCACATTAAAGGACAAAGAACTTTATTGGTTGAGGACGCAAGCTGAGGGAGTCTTTACCACATGGGACGAGTTGGCGAGTGCGTTCATTGACAAGTTCTATCCGCCCTCCAAGACGGTAAAGATTCGGAGTGCTCTTATGTCCTTCAAGCAAGGACCTCAAGAGACACTCTATGAGGATTGGGAGCGTTTCAAAGATCTGCAGCATCAATGCACGCACCATAGCATTGAAGATTGGGAGCTAGTTCATAGCTTCTACAATGGTCTCCAACCGGGGACCAAGCAAATTATTGATGCCGCGGTAAATGGTGCTATCCTATCCAAGACTCCCGACGAAGCTACTGCCCTAATTGAGGAGATGGCCTCAAATAATCAACAATGGAACGACGAGCGAGGACACTCTACGTCCTCCTTGAAGCCATCTAGCATCTATGAAGCAAAGTCCGTAGCGGAGTTGACAAGAAAGTTTGATTCTCTCCACAAGGTAGTGGAGAGACTGGAGAAGTTTATCACGGAGCCCCAAGGAACCCCTTCCACATCCGCACCAACGAATCAAATGTGTGATTGGCAAGACCAATCTCAAGCTATGTATTTGGGAGGAGAGCAAGGAGAGGGATCCTTGGAGCAAGTTCAATATGTCACGGGGAACCAAGGATATTGGGCCAATCCGGCCACAAGAAACCATCCCGGTTTCTCTTATGCCAACAACGAAGGAGCTTTGAACCCGCCGCAACAACCACCTCAACAAGCTCGACCACCACCACCACAACAACAACATTATCCACCGAGGGGGCCTCCACAACAAAATTTCCAACCAAAGCAACAAGTTCCGTCCTATAGGCCGCCCGGATACAACCAAGGGTGGAGAAATCAAAACCCTCCACAAGCTCAACAACGATCCGACTTTGAAGCTAGAGTGGAGGAGTTTATGGTCGAGCAAAAGAAGGTCAATGCTTCCTTGAAGGCGGGCCAAGACTCCCTTACAACTGTTGTAGCCCAAATCTCGGAGCAATTGGCGTTGCTCAATCGAAATACTCAACAATTGCCGGCTCAACCCGAGCAAAACCCACGGAGCAACACCGGACACATCAATGCCGTGGTTGCCGTTACAACTAGAGGCGGGAAGGATACCACCCCCGCCATGATTCCTACCGAGGAGCCCGTGGAGGAGAATGTAGAGCCAATTGAGCCGGTAGTTGAAGTTGAGAGGGAGAAAGAGCCGCAAGAAAAGGAGAAATCTAGAGCGGAGCAATTGCTTGAAGAGAGGCGCTTTATGCCACCGGTCCCATTCCCTCAGAGGCTTGCTAGAGCAAAGATGGATAAGCGACTAGCGAAGTTTCTCGAATATTTGAGAGGGGTAAGCCTCAATATTCCCTTTCTTGATGCTATTGTTGAGATCCCGACATACGCAAAATTTTTAAAGGATTTGATTTCGGGGAGAAAGAGGAAGGAGAAAATTATGCTCACCGAGGAGGGCTCTTGGTTCACCAAGAGAGAGAAGGAGCCTGCTAAATTCAAAGACCCGGGGAGTTTTCGAATTCCTTGCACCTTGGGCGGCGTCCCTCTACAAAAGGCGTTGGTGGATTTAGGGGCTAGTGTTAGCCTCATGCCTCTCTCCATGTTCCTAAGGCTAAACACCGGGACGAAATTGAAGCCCACCGACATGCGTATACAACTAGCCGATGGACGGATCACAAGGCCGGTAGGGATCGCAGAGGACATCCCGCTACAAGTCCCGGGGGGCATATGTTTGCCATGTGACTTCGTGATCATGGACGTTAAGGAGGAGGGAGATACGTCATTGATACTTGGACGCCCGTTCCTCGCCACCACCGGTGTCATTGTCGACGTGCGAGAAGGTACCCTAACATTGAACGTCGGCAACATCGAGGTGGAGCTTCATATTCCTAAGGCAATGAAACACATGCCTTACCACGAGGAGCTGGACTATATGGACCTCCTTGACGAGGTTATTGAAGAGGCGATCCCTCATTCGATCGGTGCTCTATTCAAAGAAGATTTCGAGGAAGAGCCGGATTTAGGCCAAGATGAGAGGATAAATGATTCCCCCGACTTCTCCGCTGAAATTGATGAAGGCGACGCTGATGTCGCAAGGATCCGAGAGCTCTGCAAGCTCTCGAAGATGAAGTCTCCGAAGAAAGCTCCGCCGATACGGAAATCGGCGTCACCGGTGAAGCCGAGGACCGGAGCAAACGCTAGCTTGGGGGAGCCTCCCCCCAACACTATTCGAGACGAGAGACCACCGAGGGAGAACACGCCACCGCAACTTCCGAATCCAAGCGTTCTCCCCGGAAAGTTTGACGGGTGCATCTCATATGCACCAAACATCCCGCATTAATTGAAAATCATAGGGGGTCGAGCTCACGACCTTAAACGAGCGCTTGTCGGGAGGCAACCCGACGGTTATTGCTTTATTTTTACTTTTCTTTTATTTTTGTTTTAGAAATTTTTAGTGTTTTGAGTCGTTCGCCCACAAAATTCGTGATAACGGGTCCTATTTTTCCTGACAGGAGAGGAGAACGAGGTATCCATCATTAGGAGGATGAACAAGGCAACGAGGAGTGCCCCAGGAAGGCGCTCGATGCTTAGGAGAAAGAAGAAATCGACTGGAGGAAGAAAAACAGAGTTTAGAGCCCTAACGAAGACAAACAGCAGAAAACAAGGCTCACTCGACCGAGCATACTAGTCACTCGGCCGAGCACACAAGTTCGTCCGGCCGAGCCGCTCACGAACGAGGGAAGTCTGCTGTACCCAACTCTCTGTTTCTTTTCTTGATTTCAGTATAACTGCTACTCGGCAGAGTATATATATTCACTCGGCCGAGTAAAACTGATACGCTCCTAGGGCGAGTCTTGCCGAGTAGCTTGAGCCACTCGGCCGAATGGACTTACTCCACTCGGCCGAGGGTGGCAAGGCCGCTCGGCCGAAGCGTAGCGGGGAGGAATTTTTCCTTTAAGTTCACTCGGCCGAGCGACCCAGTCACTCGGCCGAGTCGTAACTTTTACTATAAATAGGGGCGGGAGTCGGGCTCGTTTTTCGAAACGAACCAAATCGCAAGAGCCCGACCCTTCGACTCCCAGTGCCCGATTCCGCCCCCTCGCTCGCCTGATCGCTCGCCCCACGTCGGCGCTCGGCCACCCAAACTCCGGACGACCTCCGTCGCACCTCGCCCGAGTCGCCGCCGGCGGCCACGCCTCTGGCCACCTCCGGTAACGCCGATTTTCGCCTATTTCTCCTCTTTTGTGTATTTTTCGACGATCCATGCGTTAAACGAACCCCAAACCCAAATTAATTTCAATTTCTATCTATTATACCCCTAATGCCCCATACGTATTGAATATTACTCGCTGATATCTCCATTTCATGCGCATGTTATATTTGGGAGCTTGGGGGAGCCCAGGGGAGCTTCCAGGGACTGTTTTGGGCTTCGTGGAGGCGTCGTCTTCGCACGCTTCCATAGCTTTGCTCTCGCGGCGTGTCGTGGTATATTCTTTCCTTTATTTTACGCACGCCGCATTTTTATTGGATTTGGTGAGCGCTCGGGGCCCATATGCCGCCCCGGACACGGCCGAGGTCGAGGAGAGCTTCCGCCAAGCGGAAGCGGTCGGATGATGCCGGCCCCTCCCACGAGGTGGAGGACTCTCCTCCGCCTTCTCCACCACACCCCGCACACCCAGCACAGCCTGCAGGCCCCGCACACCCCGCACAGCCTGCAGAGCCCGCACAGCCCATACACCCCGCACAGCCACTCCCTTCCGCCCCACAGCCACCACCACCGGCTCCACTTGTCGGGCCGCTGGGGATCACGTTCCGGAACGATGCACACCGCGTCGCTTTCGAGCGTATCTCCCAGCGCTCGATCGTACCCTCCAGGTTCGCACACCTTGCAGACCTAGGACGCCTGGGGGTACTCGAGGGGATGCTCACGTTGTACGACAACGTGGGCTGGCGAGATTTCTTCCAGGTGTCGGCGGACACGTTTATCCGTCCGACACTTGAGGTGCTTAGTTCGATCGCCCGGACCGACGAGGGATGCTCGTTTCGGTTCATGGACCGAGAGTGCCAGGTCACTCTCAGTATGATGAGAGCTTTCTTCTCGTGGCCCGATGTCCCCGGGGCCGACCGTGGTTACGCCCCCACTCACATCCCCCCACCTTCCTTCGATGCCGACGCCTTCTGGGCCCGGATTACGGGTCTTCACGCTGCCTTTGACCCTAGTAGGGCTAAGGCCTCGGCCATCGTCCACCATTGCCTCCGTATAGCTCAGCGCCTTATGGCGACGACCTTTTTGGCGAGATATGAGCCGGGTATGATGTCCATGCCGGAGCTTTATATGCTCTACGCGATGACACGCCCCAGAGCTCTATCTAGGGAGGGCGATGAGTTGGTCCCCGCCGTCGTGATTGATGTCGTGGCTTGGTTTTTAGACCACATCATCGTATCGGTGGGTGCTCGCTCACCGATATGCTGCGACGGCCTGATCACCCTGCTCACCCTTATGACCGGCGAGGACTTTCCAGATGACCTGCGACGAGCACCGGGCCCCACTTCACTGTCCATAGATGTTATGGCCCGGATGAAAATGCTTCGTCCGCACGGTGAGCGACACTGGGTCTGGCTGCACGGCCCCTACGGTGCCGATTACATGATTCTTCCGAGCCCAGCTCGGACTCAGATTGCACCGGCCCAGGTGGACTGGCTCCCTGCGATGGATCTTCTGATCCCTGCCGCTTATGTGCTCGAGGCCGAGGAGGCCGAGCAGGCCCACGCTGCCCACGCTGCCCCCGCAGACCCTGTCGCCCCTGCTGAGCCTGATGCCCCTGTTGACCCCGTGGCCCCTCAGCCTATCCCTGATATTTCTGCTGCTCCCGACACCTCTGTCCACACTTCTGTCGGTGTCGGGAGTACCCTCGCTGAGCCCACTTCCACTGCTTCCACGCCCACCACCACCACTGGCCCTCTGTCTGCCGAGCCCGTTTCCTCTGCCCTACCCGAGCGCCCGCCGACTATAGTTGAGTGCGGAGAGCCCTCTTTTGCCACCGCCGTAGAGACCGTGGTCTCCACCTCTGTCTCCACCGCTGCTGTATTCTCTGAGAGTGTCGTGGCGTCTGTCCACACTTCTGTGTCACCGACCTCTCTGGCCGCCTCGTTGCCACTTTTATACTCCACTTCCGCTGTTGTTGCTTCCACTTCACGCCAACCTGCGTCCCAGCCTCGCCCTAAGGCTAGGCCCACACTAGTGAGCACAGCACCCTACCTCCACATGCCTGCTGAGCCCATCACCTACGCCACCAGAGTACGCCAGCCCCGACATGCACAGCACAGACCGGTGCGTCCCTCTGCACCACCACCCCCAGACACTGTACTTCAGAGCATTCGTGCTCTCGAGGGGGCGGTGAGTGGCCTCAGAGGCGACCTTAGGACCCTGTCCTCCACCGTCTCCGCGATGGCTGGCCGCTTCGACCTGCTTCCGCACATTCACTACTGCCTTACCCAGGTCCTAGATCGGCTCCCCCGCATACCCACACCCACACCCATCCAGCAGGTACCCACCCCCACCCCTACCCACACCCAGCCTGCTACCACACCCACACCCACACCCTCTCAGCAGTCTGTTCCACATCCTCCTCCTCCTCCGCCTCAGGACGGAGACGGTGCAGCACCACCTTCTTAGGCACCCTTGATGCCATCGTTCTTTTTGCCGTTGTGCTGCCCGTCTCTGCTGGGTCCTGATGACTTTTGCCCACCCCACCCTCCCCTTACTGTTTTTGGATACACATTTTGATCATATATTTATATATCATTTTTGGGAGAGCGGGAGAGTTTTTGGTGTCACTACTATATATCTGATTCACTCGTATATCTGCATGCATCATGTCCGCATCATATTTTTATTTCTTATTTTTCTTTTGTTATTTCATTTTCTTTTTCCCCATGCATGCATCCTCACTTACCCCTCACATTACTTATCTCTCGGTGTGCCACACTTCGCACATTGAGGACACTGTGCCATTTAGCTTGGGGGAGTGAGTTCTCACGTTCTTTTCGATTTACCACCTTTATTTTAGTTTTTCGCGCCATTTTCCGCATTTGCACTCATCTTCATCTTTTTCTTCTTTTTACCATGCATCACGTTTTTCTTATTTTCTTTGTGTGTTGCATTGTAATGAGTTTCATTTTCCCTTTATCTTTATTTCTTTTTCATCTCATGCTAGAGATGACTTTTCTGTGATGATGATGACATGGAGTTAGCTTTCTCTATATATGCATGCTATATTTGTCATGTCTTAGATCTTATTTCTGATATCATATGCTATGACTTGCTTTGCATTTAGAGATAGTAACCCACACTTTTTCCGCATGAAAATGGATGAGATTTTATTATTAGCTGAGTCTGAATATTCATATGTATGCTATCGCAGAAAACACACCAAGATTCACGCATTGAATGCTTATATCTGGAGTACCGTTTTCTTTTCCTATATCACTTCTATATGCATGATTTGTACATTTCACTTCAGGATGATTGAATGATGTTAGCTATGATAAATCTGGATTAGTTAGTTTTTTTTTTGATCGAAACTGAGTAGATTAGATTACCCTGCTGAAGTTGTCGTGCACGTCCTATAGAGTGAACCGAGAGACATATTTATTTCTTTCTCCACATATCTTGAACATCATTTCTCTATTTTAAAATCATTGGTGAATCTCCCCTTAAGCGATTCTACTGTATGGCATTTCCCCCGCTATTAATTCCTAGCTCCAAATTTCCCAAAACAAAAAAAGGGAAAGAAAAAAGAAAAATTCTTGTATATCCGTATTTCTTTTTGATTGGGATCATTGTGTATATATGAATTCAAAAAAAAAGAGAGAGAAAAGAAAAAGAAAAGAGAAGAGAAAAACCTCAATGAAAGATCCCATCTCATGTTCTCTCCTTCTTTACTTCTTTTATTTTTATTTTTATTTTTATCACTTTTGGAGCTTTATAGAAATGGGGATGTAAATATTTTTTGTGCCACCACGCTTATAGATAAGCTTGGGGGAGAGAATCCATTGATGTGTGAGAGAGTGACTACTTGACGTTGCACGACAACCTAGGCTAAGTAATATTCTATACTCGGTGAGATTATTTTTAGCTTTACGAAGTCCAGAAATCTATGCCTAGCACTCATTTCATGAAATCCGCACTTTTCTATTCTTTCTATTCTACGGTGTGATATTCTTATACTCCTCTTAGAAAGCGTTCAATTGAAAAGTGTGTGATCTGCGATATTGTATACCGCTTTAGATGATTCAGATGATGTTAATTCTAAAACTATTCCGTTTTTCATGTTATATCATCATTCTTGGGTTATCTATTACTATTTGCACCTTTATACTATGATATCGAAATAAAATTCTTTGACATGTGTTTTACATTCGGTGCATGCTATATGATTGAGCCAAACCCACGTCCTGAGAAAATGATCTAGCAGCTTCCCTCTTCGCTTTCTTCTTTCTTCTTCGTTTTTCATTTTCCATTTTTCCGCCGTTTTCGTTTTCGGAATCCACCGGGTTCGCCTCTTACTTATCTTCCTCGAGGACGAGTAAGAGGTAAGCTTGGGGGATTTTGATCACTCCTTATTTTACACTTTTTTCCCGCATGTTTGCATGCCATTTAGATCGCTCAAATCATGTTTTTCACGATATATCGACGATATTGCGATGTTTTTCTCGATTTTTTGTTTTTGTCGTATTTCAGGTGATTTGGAGCGATTTGGAGTGATCTCGAGATACGCCTACTCCAGAGTGTCACCGACGACCTCCCCGAGGGGTATTTTGCTATTGGAGAGGAGCGGAAGAAGAAAGAACGTCGCAGGAGCGACGAGGAGGCAAAAACAAGCTGAAATGGCATTTTTGGTGTCTCACTCGGCCGAGTGAAGGAGTCACTCGGCCGACCAGCGAGACACCACTCGGCCGACCAGATCGGACATGCATCATATGTGCACTTGGCCGAGCATCGGAAGCCACATCGGCCGAGTGACGAGACCTCGTCCGCCCGAGTGGCACTCAGACGAAGCCCATCAAAAATCGCCAACTTACTGTTTTTCGTCTGCCTGAGCTTCAGAAGACACACTCGGCCGAGTGGAGAATGCCGACCGCCCGAGTACAAAGAAGCCATCGGCCGAGTGACGACAACTCACTCGGCCGAGCCGCCCCCGAAGTGAAGACCCCCGAAGACCCAGACTTACTGGAAATTCTCAGTGTTTGTCACTCGACCGAGCGACTTTTGTCACTCGGCCGAGTGCGATGCGCTGCCTGTAGCGAAAATTGCGGGTTTTAGGCTGCGCATGGGCATTTTGGTCACAGTTTTTTGGACGATTTTGGGGGGTATTTAACCCCTGTTTTTACCCTAGGTTAAAGAGCTTTTCTCTTGACTTTTTGCAGCTTTTTAGATTAACTTTTTAGATTTAGATTATTGTGATTGGAGAGGAGAGAAAAGTTGATTTTTATTGGATTATTGGAAGAACTCTATTGGTTTGCCTCTCTCTCTCCTCTAAAAATACTATTTTTATTGCTTATCTCAATATTGTGATGAATTCCCTTGTGATTTCCATTGATTGTTTTTGCATTTGTACTATGAATTGTGATGAATTTCCATCTATTGGTAACCCTACAGACGCTTATTGGGCTTGAGCTTCACAGCTCCAGCCCATGCGGACCTTCGTCTCGTCCTTGTACCCGTATAATGGGAAGCGGGTCATGACAGAGTTTGATAGTGAAAAATCCCATAGTGGTTGGTGACTGGACGTAGCCCAAGGGCGTGTGAACCAGGATAAAAATCCATATGTTTGTGATTTTGATTCTACATTGTCTTTACTTGCAATTTCTTATGATTTAACTTCCGTTGCACATCTATCATTTCTTGAAATTAATTTTATTATGATGATTAAGTACTTAAGGGGTAGGGATGAGAATGTGCATGCCCAAAGCCTGATTGGGCTCCCAATTGGGTATGCCACATTCCCATCTCCTACAACTCCTGTATTAAAGGGTATGTAATAAAGATGGTATGGTCAAGACTTAAATTTTATAGAGCCTTCATGCTGATAACGTGTTATATAACAACAAAGAGCGAATAGCAATTGCAATAAGAAAACTAACAAGAACAAGAAAAGATAGAAGAGGAGTAGAGAAATTATTATTGTTGTAAAGAACAATATTGAGATGTTTATAAGTGAGGTAGAGACCTCTATTTATACTACAACCTCATATTTCAGGGTAGACAAAAACTCTTCATCTCCTTGTAACATATCCATTAAACAAAGGTCTCGCTATCTCATTGTTACATTTCCATTAAACAATGATTTAATGGCTATAAGTATGAGTGTCTCTACCAATTCATCTCCATATCATCAAATGCATGAATGTGTGCATGGTGTGTAATTGCATTCATTTGTAACATACAAGTAAGAATGTCTCTACACATTCCTCTTCACATAACCAACATCATATGATGTGAATGTCTATTATTTCATAACAATTCAATGATATGACTGAATGAGTAAATTTTAAATTATTTCAATGTCAACAACAACAACGATAAGAGAAAAGAAAATGTTGGGAATCTGACACTATATCCAAAAACAACTAAGTGTGCACAGTGAAATATATGAAAATAATGCGTCGCCAATTAAATCAATGCAGAGTTAGGATCTTGGATGAATAACAAGAAGCATAAGAAAGAACCACACAGTCAAAATCAAGCAACCACACTGAGAGGCAAGGATTTATATTGGTTCGGCCCAACCTATGGCCTACGTACAGTCTTTCATTGTCACGCTTTCCTCTAGATCGGAGATAATAATACAGTGAATACACCAACTACAAATCTCATCCAAACCAATGTATGCCTTCTCGATAAAATAATTCTAGCACTCTAGAAATTACAATGTCTCATGCACACAACCAATGTAGAGATCTTACCAAAGACTCTAGAACAAGGAATACCTCCAATCCTAAAGCTCGTAGTCACC
Source organism: Scilla litardierei (assembly GCA_030789695.1). Classification (NCBI taxonomy): domain Eukaryota; kingdom Viridiplantae; phylum Streptophyta; class Magnoliopsida; order Asparagales; family Asparagaceae; genus Scilla; species Scilla litardierei. The sequence continues at coordinate 131,884,049 of CM061132.1, read as the reverse complement.
TCGAAGCTCTTTCGTCGCCTATCGCCGACAAAAAATCCGCTTCTCTCTTGAAGACGCAAGGAATTCTTTTTAATTCTCTGTCGCGTAGCCATCAAAAGTGTATCTCTTGGTATTTATATCATAGAAATCCTTCCTAGGGTAGTAGAGGATGTTTTAGATCATGGCCATCCGATTTAACCCTAATAGAAATCAACGGTCCAGATTAGAAGCTGAAATCTGGGCGTATTAGGGCTTCTGGGCATCGGCACGGCCGTGTGCAGAACTACGTAATCTGCTAGTAGATCCAGAATAATCAACACGACAGTGTTGGGTATATCATGACCGTTCCAATAAAATAGAGAGTTTTCTGTCAGTGTTGTTGGACATGCACGGCTGAGTTGGGTATGTTGGAAGCAGCGATCTAGGATCTTGGTTTGATGATGACAAACGTGCGAATTATTTAACGTGTGTGCTAAGTGTGTTTCAGGAGTGCCGGTGGAGAATTTGCTACCTACACAGCTAATGGACTTGGTCAAAGTGTTATACACAAAGCGATTTGACTTGGTCAATATTGAGGGAGATGGAATCTATTTGGGATGTGGTCAAATCAATTAGAGATTAATTTCAATTTTATATTCAATCTGAATTGCTATCAAATCCCAATTTGATCAAATCAAATCTTCTATTTGAGGTGTAAAGTGATAAAACCAAATCTCTAATCTCCTATTCAAAATAGGATTCCCCGTAACCGCATCACCCTATCATCACCCTATAAAAACCCATCCTCTAGGGTTGAAAAGATGCGCGGCAACAAAGATCAATTGGTCAGCAAAAGTAAAGAGGAGCCGAAATTTTTTCCAAGAGCAGCCGGCATTTTTCTCTCAATCAAACCACAAGCCGCACTTCAAAATTAGGTCTCCAGGAGCTCTTCGCCCAAGCACAGGCAGCCACAGGCAACGAAAAGGCAGATCAAGCAACAATCAATGAGGCGCAACTGTGGTCTTCACGAGCCATCAACATCAAGCTAACGCATGCATCACACAAAAAAAAGGTGAAACATTTATTTTGTTTCCCAATTTAAATCATCCGTTGTTTGGTTGAGTACAGGAAGAAAAATATGAATTAAGTGGAGCACTTCCAATTAAAAGAAGGTTAAAGAGACTTCCATTCAGTTATTGGAAGAAAGAGATCAATCAAAAGGCATTTGAATGCTGCCAATTATGGTGGAAGAGAGAAATGCATTGAAAGTATATTCAAAGCCCACCACATATTGACAGGAACTCAAAGGAACGGCCGAATCATTTTTTTCTTTAAAAGCAAAAGCACCTGCTGCTGATCAAGGAGTCAAGCCTACACATTTTTTTTCGGTCAGAAAAAGTCTTAGAGAGGTGCACTTAATTTCAAGGGGAAGGGTCACTAATATTTTATGTTTGAATTTTTTCAAGAGCAGCACAAACTTCTTTTTAGAAGCAACCCTCGTAAAAGGTTATGCATGCAACAAAAGTTTGTTGCTTTGATTAAAGGAGGCCGTAATATTTTTTTTTCCAGAACTCTTGACCTGGCCAAAGCAAGAGAGGTAAGTGCTTTAATTTTTAAGCTAAAGATTAATATATTTTTGGTTGTGTGCAGGCAAAAGCAAAAGGATATTTTGGCCACCGAAATTTTTGACTAGTTCATCCCTATGATATTTCGCAAGAGCACTTCATAATCGAATTCATCTTTTATTTTTGAGAGCATCCTCTGTCGAACTTTTGTGTTCTGCCCTTTTTGGTGAAGAGGTGTCTTTTTTGCTTTGATTCAAAGTAATTATTTTTTTGTGCAGCCAATGCTCTGCGCCATCTACACGTGAAGACCCCTACATCATCAGAGCATCAACCCAGCAACATGCTATCACATGGGGACTTGAGGGGCTGCTGAATTTTGAAAAGAACAAATCCCAGAGAGCTGCCAAAAACTACCAATTAGTTGATCTCCTCTCAGCCGCAGGCTTGTAGTTTGGTGTCGCAACATCAAGTGCCATCCACCCTTGTGCAAAGACAAAGTCGCAACATTATCCATTGCACAAGCCGCAAGTCATCAAGGAGGAGAGCCAAGCCGTAATTTGTGTTGCACGACGAGGAGACATCTACATCTACGTCAGACGAGATCTGACCCGTGCTGATTGACGAGGACATCGCTGCTACACAAACTGAGATTCCTAAACTCTATTTATTATTATTTTGTGTTGTTGTGTTAGATCCTCGTAGGGGAAAACTTTACCTATTTTTGTGTGTGTGACTATTTTGGGACTTGTCTAGTTGGGACTAGACAAGTAGGACCCAGCTAGTTTGGGACTAGCTGGTGGAAAGCTTTGCTAGGATTGATAGTGAGAGGAAACACTGTGTGTGGGGTACTGAGAGTCTGGCGAGTGTAGAGACGTAGAGGGTGCTTTGAGCGTGCTCTAACTTGTGACTTTGTACCTATTGCACTATTCAATCTAGTATTAGCTTTGGGGGCTGGAGTAGGTCGTTGGGACGACCGAACCAGGGTAAATCTGCTGTGTATTCTGTGTCTGCTTTTCATTACTCTGGTTGTGCTTTTAACTGCGTGTGATTTCTCGTGGGTTGCACGAGAATTTTTATTTGCCTATTCACCCCCCCTCTAGGCTAGGATCCAGATCCAACAAGTGGTATCAGAGCGGGTTTTGGGATCTAGCCTAGGATTGACCATGAATAACCATATGGATAGTGCTTTTGCTGAGTGTCAGTCTGTTTCCCGTCCCCCTAGGTTTAACGGATGTGATTATGCTTATTGGAAAAATCGTATGAAAATCTACCTTATTTCTGTTGATTACAAGGCTTGGCAAATAATTGAAAAAGGATATAAACTGCCTGTAATTAAAGTAGAAAATGCTGAGATTGAAAAACCAAATGACAAATGGGATGATAATGATTGGAAATCTTATTCTTTAAATGCTAAAGCTATGAATGCTCTCATTTGTGCACTTGATAAATCTGAATATAATAGAATCTCACATTGTCTAACTGAGCAGGAAATATGGCATACTTTGGAGGTGACGCACGAGGGAACTTCACAGGTGAAGGAGTCTAGACTTGCACTTCTGAGCACAGAGTACGAGGGATTTCGCATGCTACCATCAGAGACCATATCAGAAATGTTTGCGAGATTCACCAACATCGTCTACAAGTCTAGCTCGCTCGGTAAGCCATATTCTAGCCTTGAACAGGTGAGAAAGATATTAAGAGCACTGCCAAGCTCTTTCAGACCAAAGGTCACCGCCATCCAGGAAGCAAAGGTATTGTCTCAATTGAAGGTGGAGGACCTTATTGGTAATTTGATGTCCCATGAGTTGGAACTACAAAATGTTGAAGCAAGAGAGAAACCTGAGGAGAAAGAGAAAGCCATAAAGCCCCTTGCTTTGCAAGCTAGCGAAGAAGAGGATGATGATGAAGACATAGCGCTAATGGTGAGAAACTTCAGAAAGTTCATCAAGACCAAGCATGGGAGAAACGAAATGGCACCCAGGTTTAATCGTTCTAACTTTAATAATTCTTCCAAGCAATTTAATGATCAGAAATCTACCGATAGAATGCAATGTTTTAAATGCAATGGAAGAGGACATCTGATGAAGGATTGCCCAAATGAAACTGCTCAGCTCGCTAAAGGAAAAGGAAAAACGAAGGTATTAACATGGGATATGGATAGCGAAGCTGAAAGCGAGGAGGAACATGAAGCACATTCTTGCATGGCTTTGATGGGCATCCAAGATGAGACACCGTCAGGTAGCAAAGCTGAACTTCTTAAAATTTGTGAAGAAATGCAAAATCAAATAGTAGATCATGAGTTCACTATTGAATGTCTCCAAAATCAAAACTATGACATGCAAGTTAGAGATGATAAGGTGTTTAAAGAGAATGAAAAACTTAAAATTGAACTTAATGCATGTAAGTCTACTATTGAAATCATGAAGAAGGAAAAAGAAAGCTTTGATGAAAATGCTCCTTGTATTTCGTGTTCCTCTTTATTAAATCAAAATAGCAGGCTTAAACAAGATTTAATGAAGCTCGAAGCTGAAAAAGAATATGAAATAAGAGAGCTTAAGGATAAATTTTGCATGCTAGATAATGACTTTAAAAGAAAAATGATTGAATTCGAGAAGAAGGAAGAGGAAAACAAGAGGGTTTTTATAAGTAAATGCACGATGCTTGTGGAAGAGAATAAACAATTAAAAATCAAAGTCTCTCATCTTGAATTGGCCATTAAGAAATTCTCTATAGGAAAACAATCGTTGGACACTATTTTAGAGAATCAATTATATGGCAATAATAGAAGAGGACTTGGTTTTGGTCTGAAAAACGTTGAAAAGCAAAAATTCAAGAAATTCCACAATGTACCCTCTATTGCAAAGAACAAATATGCAAAGTGCTTTACTTGTGATAGTGTAGGCCACACTTCATATTATTGTAAATTTAGGAACACAAATATCAAGTTTAAACAAGTGTGGGTTCCTAAAACTATATTGGCTAACACTAGTGGACCTTGTTGGATTCCAAGGTCACACTCAACACCTTTCATGTAGGTGTGATGGAGTCTTGGCGAGGAGCGTTAAATTCAATGTCTCATTCTTTTGGCTCATTCGTCAAAAAGCAACGAGAAGGTATAATTTTTATCCCTCTTTGCATTTCATTGCATACCTTCATAGATTGTTTGCGTGCTTGATTTATTTTGATTTGTGTGCTTGCATGCATGATTTTTTAAATGTTTCTATTTCTAAAAAAAATTGTAAAATCAAAAATTAAAAAAAAATTGTGCTTAATGATTATCCTCTTTTGAATCTCTTAAGTGGTATTGTATGAATAATCAATTATATCCCTTGTAGAAGTCAATTCATTATTGTTGTAGCTACATGAACATGATGTTATTCTTTTTAGTAGCCATGACATGTCTCATAAGTTTCAAACTTGACTTCTACACCTACATTTGCACTTTCACGATATTTGACTTTTTAGTATTTTTGGAGATTCTTTTGAAGAATAATGGAAAGTGGATGTAGGAATGTTTAATTTCTGAAATTTCTAAGGGATATGAAGTGTTTAGCCATGAATTAAAATTGAGCAAAAAATTGCAAATGGAAAAAAAAACAAAAATTTGCTCCGTATGAAAAATGGATACACTTCATGGCTAATACACAACCCACGAGTATCCAACTTGTGCTACATGGGTAATCATTAGCGTTGGTGTATATAACTCGTCAAGCAATGTCATCCCACATTTAAAAGTCCTTTTAGGCCATGTTTCGGGGTTCGGTAACTTGAACTCATCTTTGATGAGGTGGGAAAAGTCAATCCTAGTGATATTCATGAAAAATGGAAAATGTGGATTGATTTGGTCCTCTTGTATTTTATTGTCTATATCATTTCACTTACACAAAGGTGGAAAAGTCTTGGTATGAATTTCTATGAACTTGACTTGTCTATTATTTGGAATACTCATGCAAATTGCACGCTACATCTAATACTGATTTATTTTTGCATGGAATATTTTTGTGACTTCATTAATCCACTTTTGGTGATTACAAAGGGGGAGAAAAGACAAGATTTGACAGATACTTGATGTATTGGTACGGTATCGGTATTATCGGTATTGGTATTATTTGTTGAAGGGGGAGCTTGATATTATTTATGTAAGTGGGGGCATGCTTTTAAATTTACTATTCGTTGTGCATGCTTTGCAATGCTTGAGTGACTCATCTATACATCATATCGCATTACACCCTTCAACACACTTCACACACACACATCTATTGCTCAAATCTTTTATGGGTTTGTCATCACCAAAAGGGGGAGATTGTTGGAAGCAGCGATCTAGGATCTTGGTTTGATGATGACAAACGTGCGAATTATTTAACGTGTGTGCTAAGTGTGTTTCAGGAGTGCCGGTGGAGAATTTGCTACCTACACAGCTAATGGACTTGGTCAAAGTGCTATACACAAAGCGATTTGACTTGGTCAATATTGAGGGAGATGGAATCTATTTGGGATGTGGTCAAATCAATTAGAGATTAATTTCAATTTTATATTCAATCTGAATTGCTATCAAATCCCAATTTGATCAAATCAAATCTTCTATTTGAGGTGTAAAGTGATAAAACCAAATCTCTAATCTCCTATTCAAAATAGGATTCCCCGTAACCGCATCACCCTATCATCACCCTATAAAAACCCATCCTCTAGGGTTGAAAAGATGCGCGGCAACAAAGATCAATTGGTCAGCAAAAGTAAAGAGGAGCCGAAATTTTTTCCAAGAGCAGCCGGCATTTTTCTCTCAATCAAACCACAAGCCGCACTTCAAAATTAGGTCTCCAGGAGCTCTTCGCCCAAGCACAGGCAGCCGCAGGCAACAAAAAGGCAGATCAAGCAACAATCAATGAGGCGCAACTGTGGTCTTCACGAGCCATCAACATCAAGCTAACGCATGCATCACACAAAAAAAAGGTGAAACATTTATTTTGTTTCCCAATTTAAATCATCCGTTGTTTGGTTGAGTACAGGAAGAAAAATATGAATTAAGTGGAGCACTTCCAATTAAAAGAAGGTTAAAGAGACTTCCATTCAATTATTAGAAGAGAGAGATCAATCAAAAGGCATTTGAATGCTGCCAATTACGGTGGAAGAGAGAAATGCATTGAAAGTATATTCAAAGCCCACCACATATTGACAGGAACTCAAAGGAACGGCCGAATCATTTTTTTCTTTAAAAGCAAAAGCACCTGCTGCTGATCAAGGAGTCAAGCCTACACATTTTTTTTTCGGTCAGAAAAAGTCTTAGAGAGGTGCACTTAATTTCAAGGGGAAGGGTCACTAATATTTTATGTTTGAATTTTTTCAAGAGCAGCACAAACTTCTTTTTAGAAGCAACCCTCGTAAAAGGTTATGCATGCAACAAAAGTTTGTTGCTTTGATTAAAGGAGGCCGTAATATTTTTTTTTTCCAGAACTCTTGACCTGGCCAAAGCAAGAGAGGTAAGTGCTTTAATTTTTAAGCTAAAGATTAATATATTTTTGGTTGTGTGCAGGCAAAAGCAAAAGGATATTTTGGCCACCGAAATTTTTGACTAGTTCATCCCTATGATATTTCGCAAGAGCACTTCATAATCGAATTCATCTTTTATTTTTGAGAGCATCCTCTGTCGAACTTTTGTGTTCTGCCCTTTTTGGTGAAGAGGTGTCTTTTTTGCTTTGATTCAAAGTAATTATTTTTTTTGTGCAGCCAATGCTCTGCGCCATCTACACGTGAAGACCCCTACATCATCAGAGCATCAACCCAGCAACATGCTATCACATGGGGACTTGAGGGGCTGCTGAATTTTGAAAAGAACAAATCCCAGAGAGCTGCCAAAAACTACCAATTAGTTGATCTCCTCTCAGCCGCAGGCTTGTAGTTTGGTGTCGCAACATCAAGTGCCATCCACCCTTGTGCAAAGACAAAGCCGCAACATTATCCATTGCACAAGCCGCAAGTCATCAAGGAGGAGAGCCAAGCCGTAATTTGTGTTGCACGACGAGGAGACATCTACATCTACGTCAGACGAGATCTGACCCGTGCTGATTGACGAGGACATCGCTGCTACACAAACTGAGATTCCTAAACTCTATTTATTATTATTTTGTGTTGTTGTGTTAGATCCTCGTAGGGGAAAACTTTACCTATTTTTTTGTGTGTGACTATTTTGGGACTTGTCTAGTTGGGACTAGACAAGTAGGACCCAGCTAGTTTGGGACTAGCTGGTAGAAAGCTTTGCTAGGATTGATAGTGAGAGGAAACACTGTGTGTGGGGTACTGAGAGTCTGGCGAGTGTAGAGACGTAGAGGGTGCTTTGAGCGTGCTCTAACTTGTGACTTTGTACCTATTGCACTATTCAATCTAGTATTAGCTTTGGGGGCTGGAGTAGGTCGTTGGGACGACCGAACCAGGGTAAATCTGCTGTGTATTCTGTGTCTGCTTTTCATTACTCTGGTTGTGCTTTTAACTGCGTGTGATTTCTCGTGGGTTGCACGAGAATTTTTATTTGCCTATTCACCCCCCCTCTAGGCTAGGATCCAGATCCAACAAGTGGTATCAGAGCGGGTTTTGGGATCTAGACTAGGATTGACCATGAATAACCATATGGATAGTGCTTTTGCTGAGGGTCAGTCTGTTTCCCGTCCCCCTAGGTTTAACGGAGGTGATTATGCTTATTGGAAAAATCGTATGAAAATCTACCTTATTTCTGTTGATTACAAGGCTTGGCAAATAATTGAAAAAGGATATAAACTGCCTGTAATTAAAGTAGAAAATGCTGAGATTGAAAAACCAATTGACAAATGGGATGATAATGATTGGAAATCTTATTCTTTAAATGCTAAAGGTATGAATGCTCTCATTTGTGCACTTGATAAATCTGAATATAATAGAATCTCACATTGTCTAACTGCGCAGGAAATATGGCATACTTTGGAGGTGACGCACGAGGGAACGTCACAGGTGAAGGAGTCTAGACTTGCACTTCTGAGCACAGAGTACGAGGGATTTCGCATGCTACCATCAGAGACCATATCAGAAATGTTTGCGAGATTCACCAACATCGTCTACAAGTCTAGCTCGCTCGGTAAGCCATATTCTAGCCTTGAACAGGTGAGAAAGATATTAAGAGCACTGCCAAGCTCTTTCAGACCAAAGGTCACCGCCATCCAGGAAGCAAAGGTATTGTCTCAATTGAAGGTGGAGGACCTTATTGTAATTTGATGTCCCATGAGTTGGAACTACAAAATGTTGAAGCAAGAGAGAAACCTGAGGTGAAAGAGAAAGCCATAAAGCCCCTTGCTTTGCAAGCTAGCGAAGAAGAGGATGATGATGAAGACATAGCGCTAATGGTGAGAAACTTCAGAAAGTTCATCAAGACCAAGCATGGGAGAAACGAAATGGCACCCAGGTTTAATCGTTCTAACTTTAATAATTCTTCCAAGCAATTTAATGATCAGAAATCTACCGATAGAATGCAATGTTTTAAATGCAAGGGAAGAGGACATCTGATGAAGGATTGCCCAAATGAAACTGCTCAGCTCGCTAAAGGAAAAGGAAAAACGAAGGTATTAACATGGGATATGGATAGCGAAGCTGAAAGCGAGGAGGAACATGAAGCACATTCTTGCATGGCTTTGATGGGCATCCAAGATGAGACACCGTCAGGTAGCAAAGCTGAACTTCTTAAAATTTGTGAAGAAATGAAAAATCAAATAGTAGATCATGAGTTCACTATTGAATGTCTCCAAAATCAAAACTATGACATGCAAGTTAGAGATGATAAGGTGTTTAAAGAGAATGAAAAACTTAAAATTGAACTTAATGCATGTAAGTCTACTATTGAAATCATGAAGAAGGAAAAAGAAAGCTTTGATGGAAATGCTCCTTGTATTTCGTGTTCCTCTTTATTAAATCAAAATAGCCTTAAACAAGATTTAATGAAGCTCGAAGCTGAAAAAGAATATGAAATAAGAGAGCTTAAGGATAAATTTTGCATGCTAGATAATGACTTTAAAAGAAAAATGATTGAATTCGAGAAGAAGGAAGAGGAAAACAAGAGGGTTTTTATAAGTAAATGCACGATGCTTGTGGAAGAGAATAAACAATTAAAAATCAAAGTCTCTCATCTTGAATTGGCCATTAAGAAATTCTCTATAGGAAAACAATCGTTGGACACTATTTTAGAGAATCAATTATATGGCAATAATAGAAGAGGACTTGGTTTTGGTCTGAAAAACGTTGAAAAGCAAAAATTCAAGAAATTCCACAATGTACCCTCTATTGCAAAGAACAAATATGCAAAGTACTTTACTTGTGATAGTGTAGGCCACACTTCATATTATTGTAAATTTAGGAACACAAATATCAAGTTTAAACAAGTGTGGGTTCCTAAAACTATATTGGCTAACACTAGTGGACCTTGTTGGATTCCAAGGTCACACTCAACACCTTTCATGTAGGTGTGATGGAGTCTTGGCGAGGAGCGTTAAATTCAATGTCTCATTCTTTTAGCTCATTCGTCAAAAAGCAACGAGAAGGTATAATTTTTATCCCTCTTTGCATTTCATTGCATACCTTCATAGATTGTTTGCGTGCTTGATTTATTTTGATTTGTGTGCTTGCATGCATGATTTTTTAAATGTTTCTATTTCTAAAAAAAAATTGTAAAATCAAAAATTAAAAAAAAAATTGTGCTTAATGATTATCCTCTTTTGAATCTCTTAAGTGGTATTGTATGAATAATCAATTATATCCCTTGTAGAAGTCAATTCATTATTGTTGTAGCTACATGAACATGATGTTATTCTTTTTAGTAGCCATGACATGTCTCATAAGTTTCAAACTTGACTTCTACACCTACATTTGCACTTTCACGATATTTGACTTTTTAGTATTTTTGGAGATTCTTTTGAAGAATAATGGAAAGTGGATGTAGGAATGTTTAATTTCTGAAATTTCTAAGGGATATGAAGTGTTTAGCCATGAATTAAAATTGAGCAAAAAATTGCAAATGGAAAAAAAAACAAAAATTTGCTCCGTATGAAAAATGGATACACTTCATGGCTAATACACAACCCACGAGTATCCAACTTGTGCTACATGGGTAATCATTAGCGTTGGTGTATATAACTCGTCAAGCAATGCCATCCCACATTTAAAAGTCCTTTTAGGCCATGTTTCGGGGTTCGGTAACTTGAACTCATCTTTGATGAGGTGGGAAAAGTCAATCCTAGTGATATTCATGAAAAATGGAAAATGTGGATTGATTTGGTTGAATATTTGAAATTGAATCTCCTCTTGTATTTTATTGTCTATATCATTTCACTTACACAAAGGTGGAAAAGTCTTGGTATGAATTTCTATGAACTTGACTTGTCTATTATTTGGAATACTCATGCAAATTGCACGCTACATCTAATACTGATTTATTTTTGCATGGAATATTTTTGTGACTTCATTAATCCACTTTTGGTGATTACAAAGGGGGAGAAAAGACAAGATTTGACAGATACTTGATGTATTGGTACGGTATCGGTATTATCGGTATTGGTATTATTTGTTGAAGGGGGAGCTTGATATTATTTATGTAAGGGGGGGCATGCTTTTAAATTTACTATTCGTTGTGCATGCTTTGCAATGCTTGAGTGACTCATCTATACATCATATCGCATTACACCCTTCAACACACTTCACACACACACATCTATTGCTCAAATCTTTTATGGGTTTGTCATCACCAAAAGGGGGAGATTGTTGGAAGCAGCGATCTAGGATCTTGGTTTGATGATGACAAACGTGCGAATTATTTAACGTGTGTGCTAAGTGTGTTTCAGGAGTGCCGGTGGAGAATTTGCTACCTACACAGCTAATGGACTTGGTCAAAGTGCTATACACAAAGCGATTTGACTTGGTCAATATTGAGGGAGATGGAATCTATTTGGGATGTGGTCAAATCAATTAGAGATTAATTTCAATTTTATATTCAATCTGAATTGCTATCAAATCCCAATTTGATCAAATCAAATCTTCTATTTGAGGTGTAAAGTGATAAAACCAAATCTCTAATCTCCTATTCAAAATAGGATTCCCCGTAACCGCATCACCCTATCATCACCCTATAAAAACCCATCCTCTAGGGTTGAAAAGATGCGCGGCAACAAAGATCAATTGGTCAGCAAAAGTAAAGAGGAGCCGAAATTTTTTCCAAGAGCAGCCGGCATTTTTCTCTCAATCAAACCACAAGCCGCACTTCAAAATTAGGTCTCCAGGAGCTCTTCGCCCAAGCACAGGCAGCCGCAGGCAACGAAAAGGCAGATCAAGCAACAATCAATGAGGCGCAACTGTGGTCTTCACGAGCCATCAACATCAAGCTAACGCATGCATCACACAAAAAAAGGTGAACCATTTATTTTTTTTCCCAATTTAAATCATCCGTTGTTTGGTTGAGTACAGGAAGAAAAATATGAATTAAGTGGAGCACTTCCAATTAAAAGAAGGTTAAAGAGACTTCCATTCAATTATTGGAAGAGAGAGATCAATCAAAAGGCATTTGAATGCTGCCAATTACGGTGGAAGAGAGAAATGCATTGAAAGTATATTCAAAGCCCACCACATATTGACAGGAACTCAAAGGAACGGCCGAATCATTTTTTTCTTTAAAAGCAAAAGCACCTGCTGCTGATCAAGGAGTCAAGCCTACACTTTTTTTTTCGGTCAGAAAAAGTCTTAAAGAGGTGCACTTAATTTCAAGGGGAAGGGTCACTAATATTTTATGTTTGAATTTTTTCAAGAGCAGCACAAACTTCTTTTTAGAAGCAACCCTCGTAAAAGGTTATGCATGCAACAAAAGTTTGTTGCTTTGATTAAAGGAGGCCGTAATATTTTTTTTTTCCAGAACTCTTGACCTGGCCAAAGCAAGAGAGGTAAGTGCTTTAATTTTTAAGCTAAAGATTAATATATTTTTGGTTGTGTGCAGGCAAAAGCAAAAGGATATTTTGGCCACCGAAATTTTTGACTAGTTCATCCCTATGATATTTCGCAAGAGCACTTCATAATCGAATTCATCTTTTATTTTTGAGAGCATCCTCTATCGAACTTTTGTGTTCTGTCCTTTTTGGTGAAGATGTGTCTTTTTGCTTTGATTCAAAGTAATTATTTTTTTTGTGCAGCCAATGCTCTGCGCCATCTACACGTGAAGACCCCTACATCATCAGAGCATCAACCCAGCAACATGCTATCACATGGGGACTTGAGGGGCTGCTGAATTTTGAAAAGAACAAATCCCAGAGAGCTGCCAAAAACTACCAATTAGTTGATCTCCTCTCAGCCGCAGGCTTGTAGTTTGGTGTCGCAACATCAAGTGCCATCCACCCTTGTGCAAAGACAAAGCCGCAACATTATCCATTGCACAAGCCGCAAGTCATCAAGGAGGAGAGCCAAGCCGTAATTTGTGTTGCACGACGAGGAGACATCTACATCTACGTCAGACGAGATCTGACCCGTGCTGATTGACGAGGACATCGCTGCTACACAAACTGAGATTCCTAAACTCTATTTATTATTATTTTGTGTTGTTGTGTTAGATCCTCGTAGGGGAAAACTTTACCTATTTTTGTGTGTGTGACTATTTTGGGACTTGTCTAGTTGGGACTAGACAAGTAGGACCCAGCTAGTTTGGGACTATCTGGTAGAAAGCTTTGCTAGGATTGATAGTGAGAGGAAACACTGTGTGTGGGGTACTGAGAGTCTGGCGAGTGTAGAGACGTAGAGGGTGCTTTGAGCGTGCTCTAACTTGTGACTTTGTACCTATTGCACTATTCAATCTAGTATTAGCTTTGGGGGCTGGAGTAGGTCGTTGGGACGACCGAACCAGGGTAAATCTGCTGTGTATTCTGTGTCTGCTTTTCATTACTCTAGTTGTGCTTTTAACTGCGTGTGATTTCTCGTGGGTTGCACGAGAATTTTTTTTGCCTATTCACCCCCCCTCTAGGCTAGGATCCAGATCCAACAGGGTATAGGACGGCCATGTCCAATAAAACAGAGAGTTGCATGCCTGTGTTGCTGGACCCGCACGGCCGTGTTGGGTATAGCACGACCGTGTCCAAATCTGTGTAAGTCAGCTAATACATCTGTTGTGACATGCGCAGCCGTGTTTAAATCTGCGTAAGCCAGCTGATACATCTGATATGACACGCACGGTCGTGCTAAAACCCATATGGTCATGTCACCTTCCAGATTTCTAGTTTGAATCACTAATCAAAAAGCTCTACCATGCTTCAAACTCCTTCAATAACTACAGCATATTCAAGCTCTCCACAACAACTCTACCCAAATATCAAACATCTCTACCCAGATCTAGATTACGAAACTCTCATGACAACGGGAAACCATCAACCAATCACCATGTATAGATCAAGCTCAGCAATACCTGAGCTTGACTGTGGGAACGATCTTTGTGAGCATATTTGCATGATTATGATCCGTCGAGACCTTCTTCAGTGCTCTCACATTCTTCTCTTCCTGAAGAAATAAATTCCCACACTTCTATATGATTGTTCCTCGAACTGTAGGCTCGATACTCCACCAAATGGATTGCGCTCTCTGACTGTCGCAATAAACCTTTGTCACTTCTTACGGTATCCCAAGTCTCTCAGTAGACTTCTCATGTACTTGCCTTCCTTGATCGCCTAACTACATCGATCAGTTCTGCCTCCGTGGTTGACAGTGCTACAATGGACTGGAGGACCGATCTCCATGATATTGCATCATTGCCCAATGTGAACACATACCCAGTCGTAGATCTCCTTCTTTTTCTGTCACCTGAATAATCTAAATCACAGAATCCAGATATCATCAATCCATCTCCCTTGCCATAACAAAAACCAACGCTGGTCGTTCCCTTCAGATATCTAAGTTTCAATTTCACGGTATACCAGTGTTCCTTCTCTGGATTTGCCAAGTACCTGCTGACGACTCCAACTGATTGGACTAAGTCTGGGCGTGTTCAAACCATGGCATTCATCAGACTTTCCACGGTGCTAGCATATGGGACTGTAGACATATAACGTGCCTCCTCATTGGTGCAGGTGACAATCTCACAGAAAGCTAGAAGTGAGCTCCTAGCAATGTGGTGGCAGGCTTCGCCTTCTCTATTCCATAGCGTACTAGGAATTTCTTGATGTAGCCCTCCTGGCTCAGTTTCAATTGATGGGTTTTGAGGGACCCTTAGGGTACATTTCTATGCACATCCTACGTCGGACGGACGATAGAGTCAAAAAGAAAAACAAGCAGCGGAAAAACATTAAACTATTTAACGAACAAGCCCTAAAGATTTCAAGGCCCTAGCCAGGATCTCTACTATCTTGAGGTGGGTCTGACCACCCCAAGATAGATCTAAGCTACTACAATATAATAAATGAAATGCTTAATTAAACTACATACCTGGAACTTTACTTGCACCGGTAAAGTGTACCGAACCGCGTCCCGAGCCACTCCTCGTCCCAAGCTGAACCGCATCCCGAACCGCACCATGTACCGAGGCGAGCAACCCCCTTGTCGCTGAGCTAACCACGCACCGAAGAAAGTTTCACCTTGAGTGGATCCTTCACCAAGACCCTGGATCAAATCTGAGCCCCTTTGTGGCTTTGCTAAAGCCCTTCAGGAGCAAGGGAAAAATATAGGGAGAAGAGAATATTTATTTTAAACTTAGATCCGAGCGTGCTCTAAACTTTTTGGGAGCCACTCGGATCTAGAGCATGGGACGAGTTATGAGGAGGGGGCAGGCCCCTATTTATATAGGCGACTGACCCCTTCCATTTACTCCACTTCCGATGTGGGACTAATAAACTTGGAGTAAAAAACTCAAGTTAGTTTGCCTTAAAGAAAGGCAAACTTTAATGAATTTTAACTCCCTCACGAGCCCAATTTCAGATTTGTGATGAATTGGTAGAAATTTTGCTAGAATTGCTATTAGGGTTAGATTGGGATCGATTTATTACGGATGGCTAGGAGTCCATACCGCTTGGGATTTGCAAGAGATTGGATCCCAATTCGATAGGAAACCCTAGAAATCTGAATTGGAGTGAAATCGAATTTCTGTAGTATCGGTTTGCAAGAGATTGGACCTATACTAGGGTTCTCGGTTGCAATTCCATGCCGATACCGGTTTGCAAGAGATTGGACGGGTAGGAACTATCCCAACCTAGGTCGTGGCCCGAGTTTGCACGAGAGTGGGCTCGGGGCGCGATTGAACGATGATGTTGATCCTAATGCTATCTTGCCTAGGCTAGGGTTTGCAAGAGATTGGACCCAAACCTATGATAGCTATAGACCGGCAACAGCGCGAGAGCGTGAGCTAGGTTTTACATTCAGTTGCAACCAGTTCATCCGTAATTTTATTTCTAGCAATGTTGATGCCAACGAATCACATTGACGAGATACGGTGAGTAGCGGGGATTCCCCATTCCCTAGGCGTCTTTATTTGATTTGATATCTTCGTACTTTGGTTCCGATTCCGATCCCCGAGGTCGTGCTCTAGCGCCCGCACCGGATATGGACCGAACTGTCTCACGACGTTCTGAACCCAGCTCACATACCGCTCGTAGAATCGAGAATGAAGTTTTCATTCTGGCCAGTAGTTGGGGATGTGGGTAGGGCTTTCGTTCAACTCGCTCCGGGTTCCGATCTATATGACCTCTCATTCGTCCTCCCTGTGTTCGATAACCCGCTCGCTGCTACACCGTGCGCTTGCGATAAAACTACACGGTCGCACTTTTGGGTTACATTCCGGAGCGATCAGCGCCCACATGGGCGCGCGCAACATTTCTGGCGCCCAGTAAAGGGCGCCAGCAACGAGATTTTGCCCGGCCCATTGGGCCAGGCCTTTGACCCCCCCCCCAATATTTAATCAACCCAAAAAGCTGAAATAAAAAAGGCTTGTGGTCTTTTGTTGTTTTGGCTATATCTTGTGCATTTGGACTCCGTTTTTGACGCGGTTTGAACCTGCGTTTAGACCGGGACGATCCTGTCATCCATGTAACCATTTCAATGTGTTTATTAAATTAAATATGTGCGTAAACAATTTACGACTTATTTAACTCCCATTGCATCATATGCAAAAATGTCCACATCTATTATGAAAAATCATTTGCATTAAATACAAATGATTTGATACATCTCTCAGTTACACCCAGGATCATTTATCCCGAATGCATGAGCTATCTGCAAACTCTTTGTAGTTTTTATCCCTTGCATCAAATGCATATTCTCCCTAATTTCTACATATTCCTTGACGAAGGTCGTCCACTGTGTGAGACCCTACAGCCTGACCCTACTACAGGTGGGGCTCGAAGCCCCAGACCGCAGTAACCGCGAGCAGAAGGTGTCGTCCCTGTTTCAGTATCATACTTATGTGGTTAACTCATTGACATGAGTATTATCGGGACCATCCTGATTGTGTCCGTGATGAATACTCTTCGTCAAAACTATGTCGTTTAATTCAAGCCTAGGGTACGGTCAAACTGTTAATCCCAATAGCTCGAAGCCGATTAGTCTCCATCGATCTTTAGTCAAATAATGTTGGACATTTTCCAACATACTCTGGCCATAGTTTTCACTATAGATCGAACTAACACTACGACACTAACTCTCATTGACCGGGATAGACAAATCCTATCTTGGTCATTACTCTCCTCGCATGTTTCAAATGTCACCCAACTAAAAACCTTTCAACGGGGCTTACTCGAGGCTAGATTAGTGATCTAAGTGACGCCGTTCATGCACAGGTTCGTACAATGAGCTCAAGTCAAAAGACCAACTTGCCTATCATCACTAAGAGTTATCATTGACAGATTGGTTAATCATAACCATAAGATAACTCGTGTTGGGTCGTTCAGTGAACTCATTCTCCAATGAGCACATGTCTCTTGTCTTCGACTTCGCCAAGTCAAACGATTATGAGATCATCGTCACCGCTACACGGTGAAGACTAAGACACAATGGTCTATCCGATGTTTCGATATCCTTTTCTCGAAACATCTACGACCACGAACGTTTCTAGACTTATGCTACTAACGGTCAAGCACTTCTCCATGATCGAGATCCTCATCTCGATACATGTTTGACCTTGCATTAAGTCTCAGGACTTTACCTAAGTTTCTAATGTTTACAACATTTCTATTAACTTAGATAAATACTTACCAAACAGCTTACTGTTATTTCGAACAAGATGTTTGTATAGATACACATGGATGAATTTGCCTCGATGGCATACACATCTATCAACATCTCCCACTTGCACTCAGGTCCATTTATCCCACTATCTCATAATGCATTTACACATAAGTCTTTCCAGACTTCATGTGGTAGAGCCTTCGTGGGTGGATATGCTAAAACGTCTACTGTATAGACTTAAGGGGTTTCTATGTTTATCTTAGACCACATATTTGAATCTCAAATAATTCACTCGGTCTCTTGGAATCGATAATTAATTTCTTGACTGGATCTTAACCATCTCGTTGTACCTTACGAGAATAATCCATAATAAGTTTTACTAGTCATTTAGACGGTTCAAAATCATTTTTGATAAAGTGTCAAACTCTTTGACCACTTTGTCAAACCATATGTTCCGGCTCCTTGATGCCTCGCATGCTTTTATTCGCTCACACTGACCTTGAAAACTCTCTGGCTGATTCATATAACTTCGTTCTTCTAAATCACATTTAGAAAACATACTATACATGAATGCTCCAGTTTTCATGGTCATCGTGAGCATTAACATCAAGTTCGGTCCTAGTAGATCTGTACACATCTACTGGTGAGACATATTCATCATAATCCGTTTATAGGAGTTAGGATGATAACTGTTCTCAATCAACATAAGTTGTACTTCACTATTTTCACTCTGCACCAATCTTCTGTCTTGAAGATTTATTTACAGCCAGTAAGAAACACTTTCTTTGGGCACGTAAACTAAAGTCCATACTTTATTTACGTGCACAGACCATTTCTGATTTCATCAAGTTATTAATTAGAGTCCTTACTCCGAATTTCATCCTGGTAGTTGTCTAGGCCATCATCGACTATGATGTCTAACTCGACTCTTCGTCTCACGAGACTCGAGTAATCCTTTAACTTCCTAACGATTGATTTAATGAATATCTTATTGATAAGGTCTTCATATAACCTTATCAAAAACCTAGGCATTACTATTTGGGACTTAATCCAGAGGGAGGATTATAACTCAGAGTCCCTTGCCATGCATCACACCATGTCTAACAAAGTGTGATTCATGCTCTCTAACACACCGATGTGTTAAGAGACTTGACATAAGAGAAAATCACATTTTATTTTTAATTTATGGAAGATTTTTACAGCTAAGTATTCGGTTTTTCGATCTGATCGAAGTAGTTCAAACACTTCTGTCATTTTGTTCTCTATTTTATCAGACTTGTGTTTCATCAAGAACACGTGTCGTAATAAAATAAGAACAACTTATACTGCTAACTTAGACTTGGGTCCAGGTACATCTGTATGTACGAGACTATGAGTTCAACAACTCCTTCTGTACAACTCATTCTTCCACTGTCTTACAGAAGGAGTTTCGGCCATCATACCTTTGAGACAAGATTCACAAGTGTCTATAGACTTCATAATATGAGAGGTCAGACACCTCTTTATGTGACTTGTAAAACTTTGTCTCTTTGGTACGGCCTAGTCTATTTTGCCATATAAGTTTTGTTATTATCTTGCGTATTCATATATTAACATTTAATACATTATCGTTATACAAATTACTCACATAAAACATTGCTTCAGAAGCAAGGTGACGGCATTCGTCAAAAATGTGTTTGACGTCTTACATGGTCCAAGAAACAACAATTGTTCCTTTTTCCAACACGTAGACAATCTATTTCTTTTGCATAACGGTTATCATGAAACCGTAACATCAAATTTGTCACATTTTCAGTTCCTCTTACTTATGCCTTTACTAATGATAAATAAAACTACCTTTCTCAATTGACTTTCCTTAATGCATTCTTCCTTTTCTAAATCTCATTTAGATATTATACGACCCAACATAAATAAATAGCAATGCAAGCATCTCATGTATCCAAACGCTTGAGATTTGCAACCTTGAGTGTGCTCAACAAGTTGCTCGTCTCAAGATCCGGTTGGGATACATAGTCTTGCACCGCTCATGCACTCATATTCGATTCAAACAATTTGATCGAATTTTCAAACCTTGCGGATCGAAACCGTTTTCCATACAACCTTGAGTTGACTCAACAAATTGTATGGAGAAACATGCTTTTGAACATCAATATGTTCGAGCTGCCCCTTATAGAGGCGAGTAACATGTAGCGTGCATTTATTTTGTCGGACCCGGAGCTTAAGGAAATTATTGTCCTTAAGCCTGTGATTAAGGTCATATTAATGTCAATGAGAATATAGTTTAGTCTATCAATTAGAATTTGAATTGATATTTCATTAATCAAATATATGGACCAGTTAACTTATTCTCTTAGAATATTATGTTTTTAATTCCATCGGTAAACATAGATTACCTAGTTAAGCATATGTTCAATATTAAATATAGTTAGAATTGCTTTTATCTATCTATATCCTCCCACTATTTTTACGATCATTTTGAGCCATAATAATGAACGATTTAATTAAATTAAATTAATGGGTAAGAGATCCAACTAGCATGAGTCTCACAACCTTGAGTGTGCTCAATAAATTGCTTGACTCTGCGATTGGTAGATGACTCTTCATCAATCATATCATATATGATTCTCGTATTGATTTTTACCCCTAGCCACTTATTATCATGAGTGTGCTCATCCAAATCACAATGACTAGTCTAGTCGGACCCTTGTTTTCGTGTCTAGCTTAACTTACGCCGGCGCTCGGTGTATTCACGACACGATGGTTTGGGTCAAGTCTAGACTACATCTCATGTATTGAGAAGTTCGTTTCCATAAAGGGTCTATGTCAGAGCTTGAGTGTGCTCAACAACTATAACAAGGAACATATAGTTTCCAACCTCTAAAATAAGGAGGGCTACGGCTAATCTTGAAAAAGATTTTTAACGTAATTGACTTAGATATAATCGTCGATGTCATCATAATCATAATTCGCATCCTTGTGGTCCAGCAGAACACGGCTAGGGAATTGACCAAGGTAGGATCACTTATTCCCAGTCTAGCTAGGGTGATCCAACAAACTTAGTCAAGTACATTGACCGGATCATGGTCCATTGAAGTATACTTATTATTCATATGTGTCATGTACGATTATTAATAGCTTCATTAAAACTAGTTAATCCTATCAACTAGTTGAATCCTAAATTCGAAATTATTAGGATTGGTTAATAACTTTTATTAAGTCCTTATCAACTATAAGGAATTAATTTTTATGGTGCTATCCTACTTGTGTATTAGGCATTTAAAACAATTTTAAATCATAGCAAAGCAATCTAAAATTATCTCATAATAATTAGATGGCTATTAATGGCTAACCTAAAAAGGTTTTCTTGTGTTATAAAATAAGGAACAAGAGTAAACATAGCCATTAAAATTAAACTTAATCTAATCACATGAAATTAAGTTTTGGCAATATTCAATAATTATCTCATAATTATTTTATGTTTCTAATAAACATAACATGCAACTTTAAAAATTTATCACATAAATTTAAAGCATAATTTTAAAACATAAAAATTTTATCTAATACAATCAATTGTTTCATGTTCAAAAATTATCGTATAATTTTAATTCAAGAACATTTGCTTTAAAATCATCACAATAAAATTAGCATGCTACTAAAAAGAATTTTATCACATAAAAATAATTTTTAAAGCTTCTAATAACAAGTGGTTCCATTTTAACAATTTATCTCATAAAGTTAAAATAAGATTTTATATGTATTTAAAAAGCATACTTGCATTTATAAATATTGCAGTCCTTAGATCAGAAGTAGACCTAAAGCTCTGATACCAATGATGGGCTTTGAGGGACCCTTAGGGCACATTTCTATGCACGTCCTACGTCAGACGGACAATAGAGGCAAAAAGAAAAGCAAGCAACGGAAAAACGTTAAACTATTTAATGAACAAGTCCTAAGGATTTCAAGACCCTAGCTAGGATCTCTACTATCTTGAGGTGGGTCTGACCACCCCAAGACTTCGGATCAAATCCGAGCCCCTTCGTGGCTTTGCTAGAGCCTTTCAGAAGCAAGGGAGAAATATAGAGAGAAGAGAATATTTATTTTAAGCTTAGATCCGAGCGTGGTCCAAACTTTTTGGGAGCCGCTCAGATCTAGAGCTTGGGACGAGTTATGAGGTGGGGGCATGCCCCTATTTATATAGGCGGCTGACCCCACCCCTTTACTCCACTTCCGATGTGGGACTAATAAACTGGGAGTAAAAACTCAAGTTAGTTTGCCTTAAAGAAAGGCCAAACTTTAATGAATTTTAACTCCCTCACTGTTGAGCTTCACATTTGATATAACCTATCAAATCAAAGATCGCTGAACGGTGAACGCATAGGAAAAAATGGCGAGTCATTCCGAGTCCGCTTGGCCCCTCAAACGTGTGTCCAAAGATCAGCCCAAAACCAGTTTTTTCCGGAAAAAACTGAGCCGTCAAAGAAAATCGCATAAGCCTAGGGTTTGCAGCCAGCCGTGGGGCCCACAGTGTGGGCCCCACCCATCTAGCACGTGCCCAGCCAGGGCGCATACCCACATGGGTGCGTACAACATTTCTGGCGCCCAGTAAAGCGCGCCAGCAACGAGATTTTGCCCAGCCCAATAGGCCGGGCCTTTGAATCTATTGGGCCGGGCCTTTGAACCCTCCCCCTTAAATATTTAATCAGCCCAAAAGGCTGAAATAAAAAAGGCTTGGGGTCTTTTGTTATTTTGGCTATTTCGTGTGCATTTGGACTCCGTTTTTGACGCGGTTTGAACCTGCGTTTAGACCGGGACGATCCCATCCTCCAGGTAACCATTTCAATGCGTTTATTAAATTAAATATGTGCGTAAAAAATTTATGACATATTTAACTCCCTTTGCATCATATGCAAAAATGTCCACATCTATTATGAAAAATCATTTGCATTAAATACAAATGATCTGCTACTTCTCTCAGTTGCACTCAGGATCATTTGTCCCGAATGCAGGAGTTATCTGCAAAATCTTTGCAGTTTCTATCCCTTGCATCAAATGCATATTCTCCTTAATTTCTACCTATCACTTGACGAAGATCACACTCAGTGTGAGACCCTACAGCCTGGTCCTACTACAGGTGGGGCTCGAAGCCCCAGACGACAGTAACCGCGAGCAGCAGGTGTCGTCCCTGTTTCAATATCATACTTATGTGGCTAACTCATTGACATGGGTATTGTCGGGACCACCCTGACTGTATCCGTGATGAATACCACAGTTTTAGTCTCTTCGTCAAAACTATGTCGTTTAATTCAAGCCTAGGGTATGGTCAAACTGTCGACCCCAATAGCTTAAAGTCGGTTAATCTCCATCGACCTTTAGTCTAATAATGTTGAACATCTTCCAACATACGATGGCCAGAGTTTTCACTATATATCAAACTAACACTACGACACTAACTCCCATTGACCGGAAGAGACGAATTATATCTTGGTCATCACTCTCCTTGCACGTTTCAAATGTCACCCAACCAAAAACCTTTCAACGGGGCTTACCCGAGGCTAGATCAGTGATCTAAGTGACAACGTTCATGCATAGGTTCGTACAATGACCTCAAGTCAAAAGACCAACTTTTCTATCATCACTGAGAGTTATCGTTGACAAATTGGTCAATCATAACCATATGATAACTCTTGTTGGGTCGTTCAGTGAACTCATTCTCTAATGAGCACATGTGTCTCGACATTGACTTCGTCAAGTCAAACGATCATGAGATCATCGTCACTGCTATACTCCGATGTTTCGATATCCTTTTCTCGAAACAACTACGACCACGAACATTTCTAGATTTATGCTACTAACGGTCAAGCACTTCTCCATGATCGAGATCCTCATCTCGATACATGTTTGACCTTATATTAAGTCTCAGGACTTTACCTAAATTTCTAATGATTACAACATTTCTATTAACTTAGATAAATACTTACCAAACAGCTTACTGTTATTTCGAACAAGAAGTTTGTATAGATACACATGGATGAATTTGCCTCGAGGGCATACCCATCTCTCAACATCAACTCCCCCTTCTTTCTGTCCCTGCTAATCTCCATACTATGGATCTTCTTTGCAGGCCCCAGATCCTTCATGTTAACCTCTTCAGCGAGCTTCTCCTTCACAGCCTATTGATTCCCTCCTTGTCCCGTGATGCAATCAACATATTGTCAATGTATAGGAGCAAGAATATCCTTAACCCACCATCATGCGTGTGAACATAAACACGTTGGTCCATTAAACTCCTCTCGAAACCAATGCTCATCGTGAATGAGTCAAATCTCTTATACCACTGCCTTAGACTTTGTTTTAAACCGTATAAGGATTTCTTTAGCTTGCATACTTTCTGCTCTTTCCCCTCCATCATGAAGCCTTCAGGCTAGCGCATGCAGATTTCTTCATCAAGCTCTCCATGTAAGAACTCGTCTTAACATCCAACTGCTCCAACTCTAAGTCCTGAGCTGCTACTAAGGCCAACAACACACAAATGGATATGTGTCTCACAACAGGTAAGAATATCTCATTGTAATCTTCTCCCTTCTTCTGCACGAATCCCCTGGCCACCAACCGAGCTTTATACCTCACATCACCGCTATCTCCTTCCTTGCCCTTGTATACCCACTTGCAACCAATGGCCTTTCTATCATTTTGAAATTCTACCAATCCCCAAGTGTCATTCTTATAGAGGGATTCCATCTCCTCCTACATCGCCAGCTGCCACTCTGCAACTACGCTCGATGTCTGGGCTTCATCAAACGACAAGGGCTCCTCGTGCACTATATTCAGGGCATATGGTTTCATGTCATCAATGTAAAAGTAGAAGCAGAATAGTTCCACTCACCCAATCTCTATAGTGCTCTCCTAGTCCTCAATGACCTCCGCACCTTTGGCTGACCTTAGGCAGAAACCTTACCATGAGTCTGAATCTGATATGTCTGTATCTTCTCTCCCTCAACAGTCAGGTCTTGGCATATCTCATCATCTCGTGTCATTATCTCCAGGAAAGGTGGCTCGACCTCAGCATCGACCTCCTCAGGCCTATGTCCACCATCTGAATGAGTCATCTCCGGCCAGACCATCGACGACTCATCAAATGTGACATGCCTATTGGTGAAAGTCTTCTTGGACACATGATCTAAAAACAGGTATCCCTTCACTCCCTCTTGAAATCCAAGCAAGATGGCCTTCCTGGCCCTCGGTTGTCCTCCTTCTGCGAAGCATATGTAGGACATTCAAATATCCTTAAGTACGAGTAATCACCAGTCTTCCGTGTCTATACCTCTTCAAGAATTTTGAACCTGCTCACCGATGATGGTAGTCTGTTCACGAGATGCACGACGGTAGTCACAGCTTCATCCAAATATTTCTTAGGAATTCCAGCGGTAAGCCTCAAGCATCGGCACTTCTCTATCAGTGTACGGTTTAATCTTTCTGCAACACCATTTGACTGTGGATCTCTCGGCGTAGTGTAATGCCGTAAAATACACTGAGATATGCAGAATTCTTTGGACACCCTCGAGGGGTACTCATCACCATTGTTTGATCTTAAAACCTTGATGGCTCTCCCTGACTGCTTTTCAATAAAGGCGCTCTACCCTTAAACTTCTCGAAGACTTGATCTTTTGATTTCATCAGATAGATCCACACCTTCCTCGAGAAATCATCAATGAAGGACACGAAATACTTCGCTCAACCAATGGTAGGTACAGAAGTTGGCCCCCATACATCTAAATATACATAGTCAAGTGGCCCTTTGCTGCTATGCTCTACAATCCTAAAGCGTGTCTTTGTCAGCTTTTCTTCTGCACAGTTCTCGCAGAAATCCAAACTCTCCTCTCTGGCCTGTATAAGCTTCCTTTTGCGAAGCACATTCAATGACTTCTCACTTGGATGTCCAAGACCAAGATGCCATAGCTTTGCCAATCCTTCGACATCTGTGCCTTGAGAGATTCTAGCATCACCCTCAACAGTGTGCCCCTGCTACACATATA
Organism: Scilla litardierei; assembly: GCA_030789695.1. NCBI lineage: Eukaryota > Viridiplantae > Streptophyta > Magnoliopsida > Asparagales > Asparagaceae > Scilla > Scilla litardierei. Next base: position 131,858,305 of record CM061132.1, on the reverse strand, counting down.
AGTTTTGTACTCTCTTTCCCTTCATCACATTAAGACAACCATTGGACACTTTCAATAGATCACCTTCTATTACCGTCCTGCACCCAAGTTCTGCTAAAGCTCCAATAAAAATCAGACTCTTTTTCAAGTCTGGTATGTGACGCACATCTGTAAGTGTCCTGATGACCCCATCATGCATTTTGATTCGCACATGTCCTACACATACTGTCTTGCATGCCATATTGTTCTCCATCAGAACGTTGCCGCCTTCGCTGGAACAATACGAACTAAACCAACTCATGTGAGGTGTCATGTGGAAAGAACATCCCGAATCCAAAAGTCATGAGATCCCTAGATCTCCTGATGCAGCCGCCATCAGAATCTCACCATCATCACTGGTCTTGCTACTGATCCCCACCGAGGAAGAACCAGAAGCTTCATCCTTGCCTTTTCTATTCTTCTTTAGCTTAGGGCAGTCTCGCTTCCAATGTCTGTCTCCTTGCACAAGTGACACATGTCCATGCACCATCGTGATTTAGATCTTGAGCAACCCATGTCCTTCCTAAAACAATGGTCGCCCCTGATGAAGAGTGCATCCCCCTTGATCACCACTTTCTCGTCCATTCACTTTGACACAAAGAACCTCAGAGTGTACCGCAGACTTTACATCCTCCCGAGATAATGTTTTACGCCTATATATCATAGACCTGACCAATATGTCGAAATCATCTGTCAAAGAACATAACAATATCATCGCCAATTGTTTGTACTCGATGTTTACCCACAGCTCCACAAATCAGAAACAATCTTCATGAAAGCGTCAATGTGATATTTGATGTGGGCTCCCTCTCTCATCTTCAGCACATATAACTGTTGCATCAATTACAACCTGCTCGTCAGATTCTTCTTTGCATAGAGTGCATCTAGCTTCTTCCAAAGCTTCTCCGCAGTAGCCTCTACAGACACCTTTCTGAGCAATTCATCTGAAAGCGATAACTACAGTGCGCTCAATGCCTTTCGCTCCATCTCGGCCTTATGTGCCTCCGTGTCATCCTTGTCAAAACTGTCTTTCTCAATGACAATTTGTGAGCAACAATCCCTCATAAGAAAATCCTGTTGAGAGATGTATGCCCTCAGTTCATTTCTATTTGATGCAAATAGTTTTTTAATAGTAGATGTGGAAATTTTGCATATGATGCAAATGGAATTAAATGTGTCGTAAAATGTTTACGTGCATATTTAATATAATAAATACGTGGAAAGTGTTACCTGGATGACGGGATCATCCCGGTCTAAACGCAAGTTCAAACCGTGTCAAAAACGGACTCCAAACACAGAAAATAGAGCCAAAACAGCGAAAGAAGCCCATTAAGGGCATTGCGAGTCGGGGCCCGCACCCGCAGGCGCCCGACCCACGGGCCGCCCAGCCCGTCAAGCGGGCATGCACCCGTTTCTGTCAGGCAGGGCCCACCCACTTCAAGCAGGTGGGGCCCCGCCCGCGTGCACGTAGACGCGTGCAAGGCACGCGCCCGTGCCTTGCGCGCGCCCAGGCACGTGTGCTGCATGAATAGAGTGCATGGGCCCGCATGGGGGCCCCACGGCCTAGGGCTTCGTGCCCAAAATTGCTGGCAGCTGCAGTTTTTGCGAAAAACAACGTTTTGGCTGACTTTGGAGCCTCGTTTGAGGGGTCAAACAAACTCAGAATGGGTCCCCGTTTTTTTCCTACGTGTTCACCGTTCAACCCTCTTCGCAATGATGTGTGACATCGTTCTTGGAGCTCAATTGTGAAGGACGAAAAATTGGCCTTTGTGAAATTCCAACTTTAAATTGATTTTTTCACTCCAAATTTTAGTCCCACATCGGTTATGCAGAAAGGGGATGGGTCAGCCGCCTATATAAATAGGGGCCAACCCTCCGCCTTGAAACTCGCATCAAAGTCTCCAAATCCGAGAAGCTCCCAAAAAGTTTGGAGCACGCTCAGATTAAGACTTAAATTAATTATTCCCTCTCTTCCTAAATTCCTCCTTACTCCTGATCGGGCTCTAGTAAAGCTATGAAGGAGTTCGGATCGTATCCGAAGTCTTGACGAAGGATCAACTCAAGGTGAAACTTTCTTCAGTGCGTGGTTAGCTCCACGACAGGGGTGTTGCACATCTCGGGACGTGGTGCGGTTCGGGAAGTGGTTCAGCTCGGGATGAGGTGCGACTCGGGACGTGGTTCAGCTTAGGAGAAGCGGCGCATGGCCAAAGAAATGTTGCTGAAAACGATGCTTCGTTTTCTGTGGAAACGAAGTGAAAGATATGTAGTTTAAATATTAATGCATTTATAATTGCAAATGTTAGATAGATCTATCCTTAGGGGTTGGTCGGACCCAACCCCGGGATAGTAGAGATCGTGACTAGGGTTAATATCTTTAGGGTTTGATTTAGAATTGTTTTAAGTCTAATTTTTTGTTGCTGATTTGTTTTCATCGTCCGTTTGACTTAGGCCAGACGTCGAATTTATAGCCCTAAGGACCCAGAAAACCCTTTAAAGCCTTCATCTTTTATCTCCAAAGATTGAAGTCGTTTCTCCCAGTGAACTTGTCCATCTTGAACGATTTGGTAGAAGATGACATGTTGACTCCTTATTTCTTCCTCACCAATGGCTCTGACACCACTTGTTGGGAATCTAACACAATATCAAACAACACCTAAGTGTGCACAGTGGAATACATGAAAATAATGTGTCACCAACTAAATCAATGCAGAGGTATGTTCTTGGATGAATCATAAGAAGCACAAGAAAGCACCACACAGTCAAAATCAAGGCACCACACAGAGAGGTAAGGATTTATACTGGTTCGACCCAACCTATAGCCTACGTCCAGTTTTCTGTTGTTACGGTTTCTATTAAATCAGAGATGATAATACAGAGAATACAACTACTACAAGAATACACCAACTACAAATCTCTTCCAAACCAATGTATGCCTTCTCGATAAAATAACTCTACTACTCTAGTAATTACAGTGTCTCATGCACACAACCAATGGAAAGATCTAACCAAAGACTCTAGAACAAGGAATACATCCTCTTCCAAAGCTCGTGGTCACCTTGAAACTCTTTCATCGCCTATCACAGGTAAAACATTTGCTTCTATCTTGAAGGCACGAGGAATTCTTCTTAATTCTCCGTCGCGTAGGCGTCAAAAGTGTATCTCTTGGTATTTATATCATAGGAATCCTTCCTATGGTATTAGAGGATGTTTTAGATCATGTCTATCCGATTTAACCCTAATAGAAATCTACGGTCCAGATTATAAGCTAAAATTTGGGCGTATTAGGTCTTCTGGGCATCAGCACGGCCGTGGCCGTGCGTAGAATTGCATAATCTGCCTGTAGCTATATCAGCATGTCCGTGCACAGAACTGCATAATCTGCCTGTAGCTCCAGAATAATCAGCACGGCTGTGTTGGGTATAGCACGGCTGTGTTGGGTATAGCACGGTTGTATCAATAAAAACAATGATTTGCCTGTCAGTGTTGCTGGACCTGCACGGCCGTGTTAGGTACAACACGGCTGTGTCCAATAAAATAGAAAGTTGCTTGCCTGTGCTGGTGGACCTGCATGGTCGTGTGAGGGTATAGCACGGCCATGTCCAAATCTACGTAAGTCAGCTGATACATCTTATGTAACACATATGGCCGTGCTAAAACCTGCACGACCGTGTCACCTTCCAGATTTTCAGTTTGAAGCACTAATCAACAAACTATACCCTACTTCAAACTCTTCAACAATTACGGTATATTCAAGCTCTCCACAGTAACTCTACCAAAATAGCAAACATCTCTACCCAGATCTAGAATTACGAAACTCTTATCACAATAGGAAATCATCAACCACTCACCATGTATAGATCAAGCTCAAGCAATGCCGGAGCTTAACTGCGGAAACTATCTTCGTGAGCATATCTGTAGGATTATGATCCGTCGAGACCCTTCTTTAGCGCTATCACCTTCTTCTCTTCTTGAAGAAAGAAGTCACACACTTCTATATGCTTGGTCCTCGAACCGTAGGCATGCTGCTTCGCCAAGTGGATTGTGCTCTGACTGTCGCAATAAACCTTTGTCACTTCTTATGGTATACCCAAGTCTCTCAGTAGAATTATCAGGAACTTGCCGTACTTGAACGTATCCCACGTGCAGGATGTCGTAAAAGCAATAACCCGGTGAGTCGGGTATTGTCTCCACAGAGACAATATTTTGCAATTCCAAATTCAATCGATAAAGGAAAATAATGGCGATACTATGACCAACTATGCTAACGGTGGAAGAGTATGAGAAAATGTGGGTTTGAAACCATCTACAAACCCAAATCGACACCCTAAATTAGGGGATTCGCAAATGCCGAATCACCTAATGGGGAAAGAGATAGGAGGATTTGTATGTACTAAGGGGTCGTCTATGGTTAATGCTAGTTGTGATTGCAATAAGATCCCGCTAGGTTTCTCTCCCCTCTCGAGGCATATCACCCCTCTCAGAGCTTGCACAAGCGCTCTATCATGTCATCAATCTCTAAGCATGAAGCACAATGAGATTCCGCTAGGTTTCTCTCATCTCTCAAGAATCATCTCTCGCTTGGCTAACCCTCTCGGGTAATCACTAAGCATGGGTAGAGATTAATGGCACAACGAATAACAACATATGCATGAGACAAAGAAATCATAACATCACAATAAGCCCTAAAATCATCAAAAGCACATACAAAGATAGATTTAAGCCATAATAACAATAAATGGAGAATCTTTACTCACGAACATCATCCAACATACTATTACAAGGCTACAAATCAAAATACAAAAGAGGAAGAGATGAAGAGATCAAATCTTGCAAAGCTTGAAGAAATGAAGATCCAAATCTTTCTCTTGAGCTCCTCCAAGCCCTAGCTCCAATGGGTTCTCCTTTGCTTGCTCCTCTAAACTCTAACCCACAGATGAAGATGAAGTGCTGTGGAATGGTAGAAAATGGAATGGGTTAAGAGAAGAATAAGAAGCCCTAGAAATAGCCTCAGTTCGCGGGTTAAAGAAAACCCAAACGGGTCAAGAAGAAACGCCCAGACCTGCAACTAAAGCACCTATAAAATGAATCAATCTGGTCGCGTCGCGATGCAAAACGGTCACGTCGATGACCTAATGCATGGCCACGTCTCCAATCGACGTGGTTGCATCAAATTGACGCGACTGTGTAAGCTCAAGTTCTCAAATCAACGTGGTCGTGTCGACGAATCTACGCGACAGTTTGAGCCCCCCCGATCTTACAATCATTTGGGGGTTACAGAAAGAATGACATGACCGTGTCGATTTCGACATGGGCATGTCGAAACCAAAAAATCCTTGTACCCCTAGCTGGTGATGATAGACACGACCGCGTTAAAATGACGCGGTTGCGTCGCTGTCGTTTATGCTTACTGATGCCTCTGCTCTACTGAAGATCCACATGGTCGTGTGGAGTGTAACACACGACCGTGTGGTACGTTAAACTCCAAATTTTGTGTCTTTTGATCTTCAAAAATTCCCGGAAAATTCCCAAAAATTCCTGTAAATAAACCATGACACGGTTAAGTCATAAAAAGATAATTTTGTACAAAACATGAATGATTAGCTCCAAAATATGATGAAATCATAAAACCGCAAGTAATGAAGCTAAAATACGAGTAATGTATGCACAAAAACCAACGAAATGGGGGGATAAATATATAATTTCCATCCCGAATCACTTGCCTTCGTTTATTGCCTCAACTGTAGCTATCAGTTCCGCCTCCGTGGTTGGCAGTGCTACAATGGACTGAAGGACCGATCTCCATAATATCGCGGCAGTGCCCAATGTGAACACATGCCCAGTCGTAGATCTCGTTATGTCTCTGTCACCTGAATAATCTGAATCACAGAATCTAGATATCACATCATCTCCATTGCCATAACACAAACCAACGCTGGCCATTCCCTTCAGATATCTAAGTATCCATTTCACAGCCTACCAGTGTTCCTTCCCTGGATTCACCAAGTACATGCTGACGACTCCAACTACTTGGACCAAGTCTGAGCGCGTACAAACCATGACATATATCAGACTTCCCACGGTGCTGGCATAGGGGACTGTAGACATGTAGCGTGCCTCCTCGTCGGTGCTAGGTGACAGACTCCAGAAAGCTGGAAGTGAGCTCCTAGCAGTGTGGTGACAGGCTGCGCCTTCTCCATTCCATAGCGTGCTAGGACTTTCTTGATTTAGCCCTCATGGATCAGTCTCGACTCCCCCTTATTTCTGTCTATGCTGATCTCCGTACCAAGAATCTTCTTTGCAGGCCCTAGATCCTTCATGTCAAACTCTTTAGCAATCTTCTCCTTCAGCCTATTGATTCCCTTCTTGTCCCATGACGTAATCAGCATATCGTCAACGTACAGGAGCAAGTATATCATTGACCCACCATCATGTGTGCGAAACATAAACACTGGTCATTTAGACTCCTCTCGGAACCAATGCTCATCATGAAAGAGTCAAATCTCTTATACCATTGCTTTGGACTTTGTTTTAAACCGTATAAGGATTCTTCAGCTTGCATTCCTTCTGCTCTTGTCCCTCACTCACGAAGCCTTCAGGCTGGTGCATGTATATTTCTTCATCAAGCTCTCCAAGTAAGAACGACATATTAACATCCAGCTGCGCTAACTTTAAGTCCTGAGCTGCTACTAAGTGCAACAACACACTGATGGAAGTGTGTCTCACCACAGGCGAGAAGATCTCATTGTAATATTCTCCCTTCTTATGCACGAATCCCTTGGCCACCAACCGATCTTTATACCTTACATCGTGACATCTCCTTCCTTGATCTTGTATACCCACTTGCAACCAATGTCATTTCTGTCCTTAGGCAACTCTACCAATTCCCAATTGTCATTCTTGTAGAGGGATTCCATCTCCTCTTACATCGCCAGCTGCCACTCTCCAACTATGCTCGTTGTCTGTGCTTTATCAAACGTCAAGGGCTCCTCGTGCTCTATGTTCAGGTCATATGCCTGCATGTCATCAAATGCAAAAGTAGAAGCAGAATAGTTCCATTCACCCAATCTCTTTGGTGCTCTCCTGGTCCTTAATGACCTCCTCACCTTTGGCTGACCCTATGTAGGAACCTCACCATGAGTCTGAATCTGATCTGTCTGAATCTGCTCTCCCTCAGCAGTCGGGTCCTGGCCTATCTCAGCATCTCGTGTCTCTATCTCTAGTGTAGGTGGCTCGACCTCAGCGTCGATCTCCTCATGCCTATGTCGACCATCTGAATGAGTCATCTCCGGCTTGACCATCAACGACTCATCAAATGTGACATGCCTACTGGTGAACGTCTTATGGCACACATGATCTAGCAACATGTATCCCTTCACCCCCTCTTGATATCCAAGCAAGATGGCCTTCCTGGCCCTTGAATTTAGCTTGTCCTCCTTCTGCAAAGCATAGACATGACATCCAAATATCCTCAAGTATGAGTAATCACTAGTCTTCCATATCCATACCTGCTCATGAATTTTGAACCTGATCACCGATGATGGTAGTCTGTTCATGAGATGCATGGAGGTAGTCACATCTTGACCCCAAAATTCCTTAGGAAGTCCAGCAGTAAGCCTCAAGCATCTGCACTTCTTAATCTGTGTACGGTTTAATCTTTCTGCAACACCATTTGACTGTGGATCTCCAGGCGTAATATAGTGCCGTAAAATACCATGAGATCTGCAAAATTCTTTGAACACCCTCGAGGTGTACTCACCACCGTTGTCCGATCTTAAAACCTTGATGGCTTTCACTGTCTGCTTTTCAACAACGGCTCTACAACTCTTAAACTTTTCAAAGACTTGATCTTTTGATTTCTTCAGATAAATCCACATCTTACTCGAGAAATCATCAATGAAGGACACAAAATATTTCGCACCTCCAATGGTAGGTACAGAAGTTTTTCCTTATACATCTGATGTACATAGTCAAGTTCTCTTTTGATGCTATGCTCTGCGATCCCAAAGCGTGTTTCTTCTACACACTTCTCGCAGAACTCCAATCTCTCTTCTCTGGATTGTATGAGCTTCCTTTTGTGAAGCACATCCAATGACATCTCACTTGGATGTCCATGACGAAGATACCATAGGTTTGTCGATCCATCGACATCTATGTACCGAGAGATGCTAGCCTCACCCTTCACGATGTAGCCCTCCACCGTGTGCCCTGATCTCCTTTTTTGCATTATTTTCTCCCAGTTACTCTCAGCCAAAACCCGAATGTAATAGGACAAAACCATTATTTTCGGGTTTGGATCCGCACCGATATCCGGCATCTTTTTAATGGATCCACCTGTGGATCATGCGGGATCCGACTACCCGTAGAGTGCAGACCATTGTCAATCCTGACTCGCATCCGGTTTATTTGGGTCAAATCCAATTACAGTTCGTTACTGTTTTTTTCGCTCTGCGCAGAGAGAGAGAGAGACGATGGATCCGGTCCTCCGCCTCCGCCGTGCTCCGATCATTGTCTTCTTCCTATTTCAGTTCGCCTGTCTTCTTCTTCAAACGAAGGGGGATGTGGTCACCCTCACAACCGAAACCTTCAGCGACAAGGTAACTTTGCACCCGCTCGGTCATTCTTATCGTTTCTCAAAATACAGGGCTGACGTCACTTCCGATCTTGTTGCTAGCCTCCATCTCCAAGGAAATTCTCTAGAATTGTTTATGGAAAGTTAATTGTATGTTTATAGTCACAGATTAACCATTAAATAACATATTCTGATGAGAGAGGAAAAAATTTGTTTCTATTGGGTTTTATCTGCTACTGCGCACTAATTGTGAATCAGTCCATTGATATTTTCTATTACGTTGTGTAATTCATCAAACTCACAATGTTGAAAGTAGGGTTTTAAAGTTTAATCCTAGATAATTATTTAAACTTATTCAAGAGACGCTGACTATTAGGTTTGACATATGATTTTCGAATCTCCTAGAGGTTGCTTACCACAATAGATGAAGTTAAAAAGAAAAACAAACACAAACAAACACAAACAAACACATATCACGGGTAATAGAAATCTTGATGCTACACCGGAGACTGATCGGCGCATTGGTGTTTATTTGGTGTCTCACCATATTGAACAAGTTTCTATGGTCATTAACTCATGATAATCGGTGATGCTTCTATTTAGTGACTGTGAATAAGGGCGCTTCTCTTGTCTTGGTAACACAACGAATACAGTTTTCTTTGCCTTTTGATCCTTTTCAACCGGATAAGGTTACTGTTTTGTTCAAATAAGAAAAGATGCTTGCGTGCTGCTAACAGTAATCCATGATTGATCGTAGATATGTAGTATGCCAAGTTTAGGCATCTTTTGGAAAGGGAAATGTGTTTCCCATGAGATTTTGATGAAATTCGCCCCATCTAATCAGCCATTTCAGCCATTTCATTGTTGTTAATACTTTGGATTCGCTTTCCCCTCACTTCACACCCATACCTAAATGTACAACATATATCGGACACCATATATTTTGGGAATATGTCAATAATGACCCCGCTTAAAAGCAGTCTGCCAATTTAACAATAGGTTTGCTTACCACTTTTTTAAAATCAATGATTCAAAATATCATACAAGTACATATCGAGAACATCATATTGGCTTTTTAGGTATCTGGCACATTAAACTGTCCTATATAACCATATAACAAAAATACTACGTGTAATAGATTCGAACTAGTCGACAGGGGTGGAACTGTGTACAAGTTGCCCGGCAAGAAAATAAAATTAATTAATTTTATTACACATCATCACCATCTCCTTATGGCCCAATGGATAAGGCTCTTGTTTACAGGGTTTGATCACCGATGTAGTCATTTTTAATTTACTATTATTTGTTACTTATTATATTATTTTGCATGTTGGGTATTACTCAGCCACCATCTCTTTATGTTGGGTATTATTCAACCACCATGTCCTTATGGCCCAATGGATAAAGGTCCTGCACTACGGTACCCTAGCTTTTGGGTTTAATCCCTTTTGCAGTCGTTTATTATTTATTACTGATTGTTACTTATTATCATTTTTACATGTTGAGTATTAGTTAACACTTAATTTTTTGTAAACATATATTGTGACTTGTTACGAGATGGGAAGAGAGAAACGAGAGCAGGAACATTTTTTTGCATGTCTGGTAATTTACCGTTTAATTTTTTGTTGCACGATACTTATTAACGTTTAATTTTTTTGATTTGATATTTTTAAAAAATATTCTTTGTAACATCTTTATTTTCGCCCAGGGCAAAAAAAAATTTCTGTTGGGTTTGTATTAACAACACAAACTCGATACCATCCAGTAATACTGTATAGTATATGCATAGCATTCTAATTTAACTTTTATTTCCAGATTTCGTCCAAATATCTGAAAGAAATAGTTGGTAGAATTGCAAGAAATTCCCTGTCTCATATCACCAACAGCTCTGACAGCTCGTGAATCTTAAATCATTCTTTGGTGATAAGTAGGTAAATTGCTATTAATCATTGTCTTCTGTGGACCATGGGTTTGCTGAGCATTCACATGAAAATTCTAAGCTTAGTATAAAGTCTACTTCAAAACATAAATTTCCCTGTTTGTATGTGGATTAGAAAACACTAACTATTGTGATGTACAATATTTTGGTGAAATAGGATCAACTTTCCATCAGTTATTTCAAAACACATATCAAAATGTTCCTTTGAGCTAATTGGTGTAGCAGGAATCGGTATGACCGTACTCTAAGTTATCATCTGACATCTTTTATAGCTCTCAAGTGTTGGCAAAACTATTGCATTCAAATCTTTGGCAGTTAATAGGGCTTTTATAGACATTGAGCTGCTTGATGTTTATTATTCTAGGAACTTACAGTTGGCTTAAAATCGGATTGTATGGTGTTTGTGCTATCCATTGGTATTGGGACGTCTAAGTTCCATGAGTTATGTTTGGTACCTTAATACAATTTAATTGGGATGGAACCTTCATTTATGATTGAACACAAAGTAAACTTGCAAAGCAATTCAAAGAGGAGAATCTACTCAATCCTTCCTCTCATCTATGATTAAAAGGATATGTTTTAGGTTTTATATTCTTGTTCTGGCCTAGGCAAGTTACATCACCCTTTGGTAGCTCTTGTTCAAGTCATTACTATATATTGTGTTGATATCATGTATGTTGTGTTTTTCTAAGATAACAGACTCTCAAGTTTACGTTTCGGGCCATTTTTTGCTGCCCATCAATCCTTAACTGCAACACTGCTGTCAAATTTTCTTGTATGACTTTAAACTTATCCTTATGAATTTTTCATCACCATTTTATCAAGACTATTTAGCATCAATCACTATATGTTAACTTGGATTGCCTACTATGCATGCCATTTCTACAGTGCTGGATGGTACATATGAAATGATAAAACGTGGAGGAAACATACAATCAGCCTACATTGATTCTTCATTCTTTTTATAACTCCCAATAGACTAATATAACGAGCTTTTTTACTGCTCAATTTTGGAAATCAGGATTCTTTGACTTGTTGAGATTTGATTGATAAGTGGTCAATTGAAGTAACTTGCTCATATGAGTTGTTAAGTTGCTGCTTCTGAGATTGCCCAATTACTGCTGACATGGACATCTTCCCGAACTAAAATTTGTGATACCAAGTGAAAGTAATTTCTCCTCTAAAGTTAATATTATGCTGGTAAGTTTTTCCCACACATACCGCTCTCAAAATACTGTTAAAACTTAAAATTAAAACTTGGGACACCAAATCCTCTACTTGTCCATGTTCTATACTTTTACTGATGTTTCATGTTAGGCTGGTCTCTTTTAGTTTGCTCTTTGCACAATGGTTGACCCCACAGATTTCTTTATCAAACTAAAGTTGACCAAATCTGATACTTTCCATGTACCATGCCTTTTTGATATTGATTTATAATTTTGTTTAGGATTCTCTTGTTGCAGTTTTCTTTTTCAAAATAATCTCATTTTGTTGTGTTGATTTGGTACCTGAGGTCTGTTTGGTGCCTTGTGTAGGTAAAGGAGCAGGATACCGTTTGGTTTGTGCAATTTTGTGTTCCTTGGTGTAAACATTGGTAAATGCTCATTAAATTACCTTCTTTTAAAGGCATGCCATCTTTAAAATGAATTACATGGCATTTTGTGTTCCAGTGTCTCTTGGTGGATACCAAGGGAAACAAACAACATGGCATTTGTTCTCATTTGGACTATAACTTTCCGTTTGTGTTTGTTGCATCAATCTTCTTCAGCATCAATATTCTTTACGGTATTGTAACTACTAGTATATGCTTTATTTATCTGCAGTAAGAACTTGGGAACACTTTGGGAGGACTTGGGCAAGGCTGTGGAAGGGGAAGATGAAATAGAAGTTGGGCAAGTTGACTGCAGTTTAAACAAACCAATATGCTCTAAAGTTGATATTCATTCTTATCCCACATTTAAAATATTCTATGATGGAGAAGAATTTTCGAAATATAAAGGTAACTGAAAATTATGCCTTTTGGAGTAGTTAAAATTTGATTTGTTCTGTGGTTGTCATTGATTTATTTCACAGTATTCTTTTTCTTTGTTAGTTGCATCACTATTCTTCCTCTTGTGCGCCCCCACCCCCCCCCCCCCCCCCCATCCACCCCCCCCCCCCCCCCCCGCGGAAAAAAAGGCCCAACACACACCCATATGCTTCCCATGTCTTGGCTCAATTTAATATATATGTAATACGCAACCATGATGGTAACTGGTAACTCAGTGTTTCAGACTTTCAATTGTTAAAAAAAGAAAAAGAAAAGGAAGATTGTAATTTTAAAGATATCAGTGACTGTTCTCAAATATGTAGATAATTTACATAATCATCTGAAAATTGTTAAAATTTAAAACATACCGAGTAGTAGAACTTCACGGCTACTTTCTGAATGAGTTTACTATCATTTACATAGCTTAATATGTCAGCCAGGGAAAATTTTAGGAGACATAAAAGATCAGTTTGCTATAAATCTCCGTAAGCTTTGAAACAATTTTTTGTTGTCCTATAATCCATACAATGCTAAAGAAATTATTCATTAACATTGTAGTCATTGCCCAAAGCACTATGATGTTAAAATCATTGATTAAGGTTTCGGCCGAAACCTCTTGGTTTCGGCCGTTTCGGATTGGTCTCGGAGGGAAACGATCCGAAACCCACTCGGTTTTCTCGGTATCGGTCGGTATCGGCCGAAACCGCCCAGTTTCTGCTAGTTTTGGACGTTTTCGGCCTTCGAGCAGCAGCAAATTGAAAGAAAATAAAAGAAGAAGAAGAAAAACCCGCAAGCAACATCAGAACATCAAAAAAAGAAGAAGAATAAGAAGAAAATGTAGAGGAAGAGGAAGAAGATGGGACTTATCTGAGCTCTAGCCACTGCTCTCCAGCCGCCGACCTCCAGCCGTCCGTCGTCGCCCCCTCTAGTCGTCGCCGCCCGTTCTTTTTCTTACGGAGAAAGACCTCCCGCCGCCTCTTTTTTATCATAGTTGTGCCATAATCAAACATGTCATTATATTTTGCTAGTCACGTGACCATTTTGCTAAACATTTTGTCAAATATTTACAAGTTTGCCATTACTGCTAGGCCCATACCTATTGGTTGCCAAATATTTACAATTTTGCTATGCTGCGATTGCCATGCTGCTAGTCACATGCCCGTTTTGCTAACATATTGCATCTATTTACAAGTTTGCCATGCTACTAGTCACTTGCCCATTCTACTAACATATTGCATCTATTTACAAGTTTGTCATGTTGCTAGCCATACACATTTTGTTAAACATATTATATCTATTTACAAATTTTCCATATATAGACGAAACCGAAACTTACATTCAAAACCATTGAAACGGGCGATACCGAAACCTAAATTCTCGAAAGACCGAAACCGAGACCTAAAACCCTGGTTAAAAATTCCAAAGTGTCTGCTGTCATTTATACATTAAATGTCTGGTTTGCAGTATAACACATTGGTTAATTGTTTTCAACATGGAAGGAATTAATTCTATCCTATTGATCCATGATTAAGGTGTCCTAATCTCTACACAAATAGTTGCATGTTTGAAGACCATTCCTGCATGTCTACTTCAAAGGATGCCAATCAGTCATCAGCATATCTTCCCCCTTACTGTGTGATAGGAAAGGCTAAAGTTTGGAGTGGTAAAATATATTATTTTTATAGAAGAAGATGAGAATTACAAGGATAAGTGGTCTCAATTCGAGAGGAGACTGCTCTCCTAACATTTGATTCGAGATACATGCCTAAATCTCCCAAGATCAGAATAATCTACTCCTAAACTCTTCTTTTCTCTGTTTTCTTCTTCAAATTCAACATAAAAATCTAGTCCTAACTCATCCCTCTCTATATATAGGACTAATTTGTCCATAATTACAAAAAAATGCCCCCCCCCAGAAACCAAAATTACAACTTTGCCACCGGTGTGGCCACACCCCCATTCCTAACAGTGTGATAGTGTTATTATCACTGGAATAAACAACTATTTTATTCTTTTAGTAGTTTTTTTGAAAGCAGCCACAAATTTCCCGAAATATGTTTTTAACCGTGCACCATATGTACCTTTTTTATAAGCAAACTTTGTTAGGTTCCATATGATGCAAAGGTAAAAGTGTATCATCTTTCATGTTATAGAGATTCAATAGTCATAACCCGTGACCACAGGTCACGGGGCATTCAAAATATTTTCCCGAAAATTTTTAATCCAGTCAAAATCTCTCTATTCCAAAAAAAATATGCAGCCTTATTTAAAATATCATTACCTAAAATTCAACCCCGTTCAAAATCCTTGCAAAAAAATTTAAGGCACCCTAAAAATATTTCCCCTAACAAAATTTTTAACCATATTTAAACTAAAATTTAGTTCTCCTAAAAATTTTAGTTCCCCCAAAATTTAACTCGCCCCAAATTTAAAATTGTAGTTCGCCTGAAAATTTAGTTTCCGTTAGATTTAGTTTCTTACAAAATTTAAAATTTTAGCTCGGTCAAAATTTATTTCCCTCTAGATTTTGTTTCCTCCAAAATTTTAGGATTTCCCTCCAAAATTCCCACTTAATATTTTAGGATTCCCTCCAAAAAATTCACAAACTCTCCTCCTATCCATTGATTTTTCAATATTTAATCACAGTCGTTTTTCAACCAGCACCTTTGTCATAGTCAACAAACCCATTCAAAAACATTCCTCAGTCGTATTATAGATTTTTACTAAATTTTCTATATGTATATCCATAATTATCCATGTAAGAACTTTTTTGTTGCTTCAAATCTGTTTATGTATCGTATAGGTTGCATAAATAATATAATTTTATTACACCTCCACGGCTTGACTCAGGTCCCAACGGATTGTGACGGGAGTAGAGTGAGTTATTATTCTAATGTCATTCCCATGTTTTTGCTGTGGCCTCAAACAAATCTAGCGACTAATTTTGAACATCACAAACACAAAAGACTAAGAGAGAGAAGTTTGGCTCAGTGCACTGGAAATATCATATTACAAATCATTCGAAAAAGGATTGCCGGTTACTTATTAGATATTCATTTCATTTTTCAGTTTCATCCATGGCCAACTTAGATATGAATAAGAACAATGACCATTGGAACAAGCAGCATGAAAGCTCACAACAATAAACATCCCTCTATATATTAGAAAGAAAAGGAAAAAAGAAAGAAACAACCGAAAGGAAAAGAGAGAAACGAAGAAAAAGAAGAACTAGAAGAAATGAAGACATCAACACTCACCATAGCAATCTTTATAAAAAGGAAAGAAAAATAAAATTGTAAGAAAGTGGTGTGACAGAAGAGGATGGCAGCCGAAATTGAATGTACATGTATGGTTGCTAGTGGAATCTTAGTTAACCAAAATGGACTCTTGTAGGAGGCAAGTTACTTAAATTCATGAACCTTTTGAATCCGCATTGTGCTACCTGGCATAACTTTGCTTTCAACGAGATGACAATTATGAGTAGTAGGCAGTGACATGTGGAGTGTATAAACACAATGAATCTGTTAGAGAAGACTGTATGTGAGCAGTTTAACCTTTTCATCATCATTATCCGTTTCTTTTCTCGGAAAAATGGTGTTGGTTATGGAGCAGAAGGCTTCATGAAAGATTCAACAGAAGTTTTACTTGCAGTGTGATTAAATAGGAAGGGGAGCTTAAAGTTAGAATTTTTTTCCTCTTGGAATCCAATATATCAGGCTGTGATCATGATGTGATCTGGATGTGAAATAAAGATAAAAATAGGGTATTTATGGTGGATTTGGAAAAAAGATTGGATTTTTAATAGATCTCAAAAGAAAATACAAAGATAGTGGACATCTTTCGAGAGGAGATGGCTCTCCTAGCTTTAACTTTGAAGGAAAAGACTAAACCTCTAAGATATAGGATTATATGGACTCGGAGGGTTTCTTTCACAAAATTCCACATAGATTCTCTAACCCTAGTTGTCACCTAATAAAACACCGTTTCAGTCTAGAAATTTCAAATATTACAAAACTGTCACTGAAGGCCAAAATTATGATCACGCCTCTGGTTCAGCCCCTTGCTTTGCCGCACCTCCATTGAGCCTCTTTCGCCTCCTTTGGTATGTCACAATCGCATCATTACTCTCCCAAAGGAGCCACCTTGTCCTCAAGGTAAAGATCAAGGTAAAGATCTAAAAATTGCTGCTGTATAACTTCAAAAGGCTCCTAAGTGGCATCATAGTCAAGGAGTCCCTTCCAACAGATCGATACCTCTTTGGCACTTGCATCCTCTTGACGGACCCCCTTACCTCCATTGACGGCAAGATCATCGTTATATCCTCAATCAAATTAGGTGTTATATATATGAAGGTGTGTGATCTCCGATGGCTTGACGTAGCTGTGATACATGGAAAACTAGGTGTATGGTGGATGCCGGTGGTAGCTTCAACTTGTAAACAACTTATCCAATCCTGGCCTTTATCTTATATGGCCCAAAGTAGCGGGTTGTGAGCTTCTCATTACGACTATAGGCCAAAGATCTCCGACGGTATGGCATCATCTTCAAATAAACTATGTCTTCCACTGCGAACTGGACTTTCCTTCTATGACGATCCGCCTTCTTCATTATTTATTATGCTCTAGTCAAGTGCTTTTTCAACTCCCCAAAGTCTCTATCCCTCTCCTCTAAGTACTGTTTAACCTGTGACATCAGTGTCGAGCTATGGCCATAGTGTATCAGATGTGGAGGATCATGGCCATACAAAATCGTGAAGGGTGTGGTTTGTGCAGATGTATGATAGGATGTGTTGTATCAATATTTTGGCCACGCCAACCACCTCGCCCACTGCTTAGGTGCCTTCGACACGAAACAACGCAGATATGTCTCGATGATCCTATTGATGATCTCTGGCTGGTCATCAGTCTGTGGATGCTAGGCCGCGCTCCTCTTGAGGATAGTCACCTGCATCTTGAGAAGTTCCCTCTAGAAGTGGCTTAAAAATACGCGATCACTGTCAGAAATAATGGACTCAGGAAAGCCATGCAATCGTACTATCTCTCATAAATGCCGCCACCACTGTCACCATGTTACAGGAATGTCGAAGAGACACAAAATGAGCATACTTGCTGAGACGATCAACCACAACAAGTATAACTAGTATAACTGAATATCCCTCTGATCTAGGTAGCCCTTCGATGAAGTCTATGTTAATCTCCTCTTAACCCTGTCAGGCAAAGAAAGTGGATGTAGTAATCTTGTCGAAGTCATCACCAGTATTTGTGACATTGGCAATGTCACAATTAGCCACCGTTTGGGCTACATCTCATTTCATACCTGCCCAATGCAACTCACTGGCCATCCATCGATAAGTATACTGCGCCTCTGAATGTTCTCCAATAGCATTGTCGTGAAACTTCTGAAAGATAGGCTGAATATGAGTGGAAGTCCTGGGCAACACCAGCCGCCCTTGGTATAACATCCTTTGTCCCTCCAAAGAATAGCCTGGATACTCTGTCGACCGCTGTAGCAAAACTGTCCATATCTTCCTTAGCCCATCATTCGTCTCAATTTCGCGCAATAAAGGTTCTCAGTCAAGCATCGCTGGAACAGATAAAGATGCCAATTGTGCCTCCTCCCCTCAATGCAAAAAAGTGTCTGCCGCCTTATTCTCCAGACCTGGCTTGCACTGGATCTCAAAATAATACTCCAAGAGTTTGGATAACCATTCCTAATGCTCTTCTGTCACCATGCACCGTTCCAAGTATTTTAGGCTTCGCTGATCTGTGCGTACAATAAATCTCCTGCTGAGCAAGTAGGGTCGTCACTTCTGTACCGCTAACACGATGAACATCAACTCCCATGCATACACAGATTTGAGGCGGGACCGTGTTGTTAAAACTTGGCTAAAGTAAGCCACGGCCTCTGGTCTTGCATCAACAATGCACTAACCCATAACCAGTTGCATCAGTCTCCACGACAAGTAGTCTGCTAAAATCCGAAAGAGCGAACACTGGCATACTAGACATGGCCCGTTTCAAGGCCTCAAATGCTTGGGCCGTCACATCTCCTCATCGAAAACTATCCGTCTTGAGTTGCTCTATAAGTGGCCAGGAGATGGTGCTATATCCCATGACGAACTTCATGTAATAACCCGTTAGCTCCAAAAAGCATCGTAAAGCATGCACGGTGGTCGGTCGTGGCCGGTCCAATATAGCTGCAATCTTTGATCTGTCCGTTGCCACCCTCTCTGTAGTGACCACATGCCCCAAGTACTTCACAAACACTTCTTGTTAGCATACATCTGGTGGTCATGCAGCTCCTGTAAGACTATCTCCAGGTGTTCTACATGCTCCTCCACGGATTGGCTATATATCAAAATGTCATCGAAGAACCACCAAGACGAAATTCCTCAAGTAGGGACGAAAGACATTGTTCATGAGGACATGGAAGGTGACTGGGGCATTAGTTAGGCCAAAAGACATGACTAAGAACTCGTAGTGATCCCCATCTGTCCTGAAAGCTGTCTTGGGCACATCTGCAACTCACATCCTGATATGGTGATATCCTGATTTCAAGTCGATCTTGGAGAAGATTGCTGCTCCATGTAGTTTATCTAAGAGTTCATCAATTATCGAGATATGGAATTTATCAGGTAATTTCTTCTTGTTCAATGCCATGTAATCCACGCAGAATGTCCAGCTGACATCCTTCTTTTTCATTAGCAGGACCGGGCTAGAAAAAGGGCCCAGACTGTGTTGTATCACGTCGACCTGGATTATCTCTCCTAACATCCTCTCGATGTCATCTTTCTGTACTGTGTGTATCGATATGGACTCACACTAATGTGTGAGACTCTCTCGCAGGACAATGGTGTGCTCATGGTCCCGTTGGGTAGAAGCCCACGAGGCATCTGGAACACCCCATCGAAATGGATCAAGTCTGCTGCATCTCCATGGGAATATCATGCTCCTTCCCATCCTCAACTGATAAGCCATGCAGCTCCATTAGAAGGCCTACTCCATCTGTCTGGATGGCCTTGGTCATGGTCTTTGAGGAAACCATAGGGCGGCACAAACTCAGGTCGTCCTGGAGAATGATTGTCTTTCTTCCTTTCCAAACCTTCATCTGTAGCGACTTTCAATTGATTCTGGTGTCTCCCAATGACTGTAGACACCTCATGCCCAAGATAATGTATGCACTCTTTCAGTCCAATGGTAAGAAGCCCTCGATGATCTGCACCCCTGGAGAGTCAAAAGAAGTACGCGGCATACCCCTCTGCCGTGCTCCACCTGCCATGTCCCCATCATCGCTCTGAAACTCCACGTGTTGACGAGCTGTAGCCCCTGCTGATCCACCACTTGGTTGGAGATAAAATTATGAGTCGTCCCATTGTCATTAGTATCGTCACCTCTCTGATATCCTTCTTGCCAACTTCATGGTGTGGTTTGGAGTGAATCTCACCACAGAGTTTAATGAAACCTCTACGACATCAAGGCGGGGATGTGATAGACCCTTCGGGTCTACACCCGCCGGCCACATGGGCCCAAGCCCATAGCCGGCGGGTCTAGCTTGTGCGCGCGCGCCTCCCCATCCAAGGAACCCTAGAGTTTATTATAAATAGGAGGTCTAGCCGTCACTTGTATTTTTTATGCTTAATGATTGAGACTTCTCTTGAGCGTCCTTAGGTAGATTAGATTAAACGAGTGCAGATGTCCTCTTCGGCGTCTTGGGAGGAGAGCGCACCTCTTTTGTGCTCAATTATCTTGTTATTGCTTCTATTTATCTATAAAAGTCGTGTCTTTTAGTTGGTTCCTAACATTTTGGTATCAGAGCACGTGACGATTCATGGCGATTTCGGTTTCGATAAGACCGTAAGACAAAATTGAGGCTTTGGAGGCGAAATTTACAAGCGAGATCGACGGGATCAAGAAATCGTTGGCGGCAAACGATGAATCCATGGCAAAGTTGACAGCTTCCATCAACCAATTGGCGGCGAATCAAGCGAAGCACGACGAACAATTTGCGCAATTGATGGGAGCCCTAAATCAATTGGCGACAAACAACAAAGGGGAAGAAAACCTTAATCCGACACCAAAGGCGGCACCTTTGAAGAACGAGAAGGAGAAAGAGGAGATTTTTTACCCAAAATCAACCATATTACGTGGAGAAATTGGACGAGGAAGACGACGAGGAGCCGTGGAAGGTCGACTACTGCGAGGAGGTGCGGCGAAAGGAGGTAGAGAGCCAAAGGGGAGACAGCGGCCCTAGCCGCCAATCTTGAGAGCCGCGCGGCCACGGGGAAGGGCGGCCGACCCCCCACGACCCTTGGGGGGCGGCCGCCGCAAGAGAAGGGCGGGGGAGCCCCCCACCAGTCGCGAGCCCCGGCAGGGGCGGCCGGGCCCTGCCGGGGCCCGCCCAGGTTCGACGACCCTGCCGGGGCTGCCGGCGCTGCCGGAAGGTCGGAGGGGCCCGCCGGGCCTGCCGGATGGCCGGCAGGCTCCCGCCGGCCTGCGCAGAGGGTGGGAATCCCCTGGCAGCCTCCAGGGGGGTCCGACGGACGCGGACAGAACCCGGAGGGGTTTTTCGAGCCCTCCGGGCAGCGGACAGAGGCTCGGAGGGTGAATTTCAGAGGAGAGGACCCCCGCGGACAGCTTTTGGGAGGTTTTTTGACCCTTCAGGACGGCGGCCAGCAGCGGAGGACCCCTTTCACGGAGACGGACACGGGAGAGACCTATATTATGACGGTGGGGGTGGGGCTACGAGGCGGAGTTCGGAGACGATGCAGGTTGGGACGACTTCGAGGGTGATTCGGGTTGAATATTGTATATTTAACCCCCCCATTTAGCCCTATTTTGTGTTTATATGATGCTTAATTGGTCTCTAACACGTTCGTATTTTTTATAGCATTATTTATTAGAGAAACCACTTAATTTGAGCATAAAACAGCAATAAACTGAGTATTTCTGCACTCTTTATATTTTTCATAGCTTGGTCTCGATCTCACGATTCCAACGACTATTTATTTATATTTTTCTGATATCTGTGCTAATTTCTATGAATTTTTGAATGCAGAATACCAATTTAATAAAGAAATACGCTCAAAATACGAGAAATACGGTCGCCAGCAAGTCAGCGCTCGACATGTGGCAGCAATCTGGTCGTTCACGCTTCAATCCAACGGTCTAGATCAATTCTACCAACAAAATACGGGCGAAATCCTTGATCGACGTGGCTAGCGCTGGACCGAGAGATCACGATCCAACGGCCAACATCAATGGGTGACGCGGCAACGTGTGGAGCGTTCGATGTTGATCCAATGGCTGTGTTCATCCCCGCATCAAGAGATCGGAAGCGGGCGACTTCGCGACCGTTCGATCGCAATCGAACGGCTCCGATCAGCCCCGATGAAACGAAGCGGAGCGCGGGATATTGGGGACACGCGGCGGCCATCGAGCGTATCCCCGCCACATCCGACGGCCATGAATCATCCCGCTCGCGAAATCGATTTCGAACGGAGGAGCGATGTGGCCTTACTAGAAGCATTGATTTCCGATCGAATGGTCGAAGACGTCTCTGATCTGGGCTCGGAGCTGTGCAAAAAGCCGGCGACGTGGAGCTTCCCTAGCCGTTGGATTACGATCCAACGGTCCCAAAATGAGGACAAGTTCTTAGCGGGCAGAAACCCGTTAAGCCTGGACACGTGGCGGCACCGTAACAGATCCCGCTCGGATCAACGGCCATAATTTGCGTCGCTCGAGATGAAGCGGATTTGGGCGATAATGAATGCGGTTTTGGACCCGTTGACCCCCTTAAACCCGCAATGCCTATTATTTAAGCGTATTCTAGGTTTTTGGGGGTATTCTGGCGTATTGAAGGCTCTAGGAGCCGTATTTCTCCACCAAATTTGGAGGCCCTGGGGACAGAGGCTAGATCTACTTCTGAAGGAGATTTGGGGCTATTTGGAGAGGATTGGTGATATTTTTCATATCTTTAGCCTTGTATTTTGCGTATTTGGCTTAGAATTGAAGTATTATTCACGTATTTTGTGGTTTTTATGATGTATTTGTCTATGAATACTGAATACAATTGCTCCATACGTGGTTAATCTTCAAATGTGTTGGAGTTGATGTAGTTAGGGTGTCGTAGTCATTGATTTTGATGTCTTTTCGCCCTATTTTCATTGTATAATCGCGTATTTTGCTAGTTTCTACACGTATTGCTCAAGTATTATCGTTGTTGATGTACTTGTATCAGATATAATCTCTGAAAATTTGTTCGTGGCATGACCCTTGCGGGCACATACGCTTATTTTCTCATGAAACTAGCACTCTATTCGATATTTAAGGCACTTTTCGATGTACGTTGATCGCCATATTTTCCGACGTTCTCGTGCCCTGACCGGACGTGACGTTGAGTTATAGAAAAGATATTTACAACCATTGATTGCACACACCCTAACGAAATCAATACCGACACATACTCTCCATATTAGTACCCCATTTTGAATTCACCGTAAATATCGTAGGATTTTCTTTTGTTATTCTAAACTCTTTATACTTGATAGGTGGTTGGGTATTATCGTATTATTACTCTTTACAAACTGAAATTCGTAGTGTTGCAGGTCAGTTGTCCCGTGGATTCGATACCTGGGCTCACCAGGATATTACTTGTTCGATCTCCTGCGCTTAGGAGTAGTGCTCACATCATTTGGAAACCTGCACGAGCAGCTTTACGCCCTTAGGCAGGAGGGGCCGGTACGGGAGTACATCGAGAGATTTGAGACACTGGCCGGACGAGTACATGGTGTGTCGGACGAGTCACTGGAGGGCACTTTCTTGAAGGGGCTGCGACCCAGCCTTCGAGCCGCAGTGAGACCCTACAAGCCTAGGGGACTTTCAGAGGTCATTGAGATGGCGCAGATGGTAGAGGACTCCCGGACTGAGGATAGGAGAGGCGGGGGTGGCAGCAACAGTGGGCAGATACAGCGGGCCACCTTGGCTGGAGTAGGCGGAACGGGGGTCACTACTGAGGCAGTTCCGGTGGGGCTTGAGAAGACAGGGGAGCAGAACAACCCACCATCGGCTGGGGGCCAATGCCGAAGGATGATCGATGCAGAGATGATGGAGAAGAGGCAAAAAGGGCTCTGTTTCCGATGCGACGAGCGCTTCACTCCGAGACACCGCTGTGTGGATCGAAAGTTGTAAGTGTTGATAGCGGAAGCAGACGAGGAAGATGATGTGGAAGACGAAGGGATCGGAGGTGAGGACGACTCCCACTCGGAGTAGCACCGCCGGTACTTACATGCACCACCTTGAGGACAAGGTGGCTCTTTGGGGGAGTATTGATAGACCCTTCGGGTCTACACCCGCCGGCCACATGGGCCCAAGCCCATAGCCGGCGGGTCTAGCTTGTGCGCATGCGCCTCCCCTTCCAAGAACCCTAGAGTTTATTATAAATAGGAGGGCTAGCCGTCACTTGTATTTTTATGCTTAATGATTGAGATTTCTCTTGAGTGTCCTTAGGTAGATTAGATTAAACGAGTGCGGACGTCCTCTTCGGCGTCTTGGAAGGGGAGCACACCTCTTTTGTGCTCAATTATCTTGTTATTGCCTCTATTTATCTATAAAAATCGTGTCTTTTAGTTGGTTCCTAACAGGATGCTTCTGGTCTACTATCTCCTCAGCCTCAGCCTCCAAACCGCATCATCCACATACTCATCATTCACTATAAGCAACTATAGTATGCGGTCACCACATCGGTGTCTCGGCGTAAACTTCTCATCGCATTTGAAGCACAAGTCATTCGCTCGATTATCTCGCATCTCATCATCAGTTATGCGCTTGAATTGCCACTGGCTGTGCCTCGCTATCACTCTCTCTGTTGACGGGTGTCCCTCTTGGTGGTGCCTTTTTCCCTACAGTCGTCACCTGGTTACGAAAAGTAGATCCGCTCCATGCCCCTTTGGCTCGCTCCTTTATGAGTCGATACCCAACGTTATTCTATCCAATAGCCCTCTAGGTCTCTGGATGCGTAGATCAACCCGAATGTTAGCATTGAGACCTTTCATGAAATTCCACTCTATGGGCTCCTCTAACAATTTCCACACACGGCCAATAGCATCTTAAACTTCTTGATGTATTTCCTGACTGACCCATTCTGTATACGAACAAATAGTTGCTCATGGAGGTCTCCCCTTGGGCGTTTCGATATCTGCGAAGCAGACAGTTTTTAAATTCTTTCCATGAACGTCGTCTCTGCTCTCTCCACTGATGCCATGATAAGGCTTCACACTCCAAGCATAATCTGATGACCTTTAGTTTTTCTGTTTTAATAAGGCACGTCATCTCAAAGTACCTTTCCATCATGTAGATCCATCCATAAGGGTTTTTTCGTTCAAATGTCGACATCTTTAATTTTTGGACCATGTTGTCTGTGTTGAAATCCCATTGTGTTGTTCTCACTCGATACCGGTTGTAATGATACTGTCGGTGCGGGTCCCGTGGTGCATCAAGGTCTTCAAATATGCCTCCCTCTTCTCCTTCGTCGTTCTTACAACCATCACCTCTCTAATCAGAACCTCCATCTCCCGCATACTCCGGACTTTCATCATGGTAATCATCGGGCTCCTCGTAGTCCAGGAAACGTCGTCGGGGTATCTCTCTTGCCAAATCGGGACCGCAGGGCCCACGAAGGTCCGCCAGATCCTCACCGGTGCCCCCGAAGCCCTTGAAGCTGCTCGCCGAACTCCTGATGATCTGGCGGACCTTCTGGTTCATTGCAATAAAGAACTTTTCGATGTCTATAGGTTCAACACCTAACATCCTGGGTTGAATCAAGTTCTGCATAGATTATTTCATTATACATGCCGTTTTCTAATTGTAGGATTTAAGAGAATATCACTTTTTGGATTGTAATATCTAGGACTGCTTAAATAAAGGAAGACAAGAGCTATGATTTTCATGTAGGGGCACAAAGTAAGGCCTAATATTTTAAAGAAAACGTGATTCACCGGTAATTCTCTCTACTTATAGCAAAAGACCACTCTCTATTTCTTTTCATTTTCCTCTTGATATTTCATGAGCTGTTCAGTCTTAATTGCATTAGAAGGGATTTGGTACTCAAGCACACCAACTCAAAATTCATTGAATGACATGTTAAAGATACAGAACTTTCTTTTGTTTCTATTTCTACATTAAAAAATGAAAGACGTTTTAAGACAAAGTAATTGGCTGCCAACAAGCGTAGTTGAAACGGCATACGATACTTCCTTGTGGAAGGTGTGGGTTTGAACCTTGCAATCAACAAGTTGCGAGGGTCAAATTGGGGGTGCTCGAGTGGAGCTTGATTGTAAAAGAAAAAATGGCTTATAAAAAGATGTGCTTAGTTAAGATGGATATGCACCAAATCAGACTTAATTTGGTAAGATTCTATAGGTTAAAAAGCAGTGAAATAGCTGTGATAAGCTATATCGATTCTTTAGGCTAAAACATAGGAAGTTGTTATGGTGCAACATCGATAAAAATAGGATGGCAAATGGGAACCACATTTGAAATGGCAAATAATTGGAAGTTTGTAGGGGTAGTACCAAACCGACTGCTAAAGCAGTTATAGCACGTTTTCTGATTTCAAGAGGGCATGTGCCCCTCATCTGTGGCTCTTCCCTTCATAAGCAATGTAATTGCAATTCGAGATACCAAAATAAACATAGATATTATCATATTGGACTAGGTGGAATAAATTCTAATTGATCGGTTGTCATTTGAATCATTGTCTGCCTTGCACGCTTATGTGCGCGCAGGCACAAACCAACAAAAAGAGAGAGAGAAATCCATATTGGAAATTCTCCAATGACTTGAAAATATATACCCAAAGATTTGTTTTTAAAGAACTCCTTAATAAGTTCAGACTAAATAACATGGTTTCACCCATTTTGCCTTGATTTCATTGGTTTCATTGATTACCGGTCTGAAATTGACATACTGCTAAGGTTATGCTAGGTTTTGGACAAAGATTGGTTCTTGCCAACTTCAGTTTTGATTGCATTAGAAGGGATTTGATACTCAAGCACACCAACTCAAAATTCATTGAATGACATGTTAAAGATACAGAACTTTCTTTTGTTTCTATTTCTACATAAAAAAATGAAAGACGTTTTAAGACAACGGCATACGATACTTCCTTGTGGAAGGTAGTGGGTTTGAACCTTGCAATCAACAGGTTGCGAGGGTCAAATTGGGGGTGCTCGAGTGGAGCTTGATCATAGAAAATGGCTTATAAAAAGATGTGATTAGTTAAGATGGATATGCACCAAATCAGACTTCGATTTGGTAAGATTCTATAGGCTAAAAAGCAGTGAAATAGCTGTGATAAGCTATATCAATTCTTTAGGCTAAAACATAGGAAGCTGTTATGGTATGGCGTATATTCCAGGCAACATTAATAAAAATAGGATGGCAAATGTGAACCACATTTGAAATGGCAAATAATTGGAAGTTTGTAGGGGTACCAACCCGAATGTTAAAGCAGTTATAGCACGTTTTCGGATTTCAAGAGGGCATCTGTGGCTCTGCCCTTCATAAAAATGTAATTGCAATTCGAGATTCCAAAATAAACATAGATACTATCATATTGAACTCGGTGGAATAAATTCTAATTGATCGGTTGTCATTTGAATCATTGTCTGCCTTGCACGCTTATGTGCGTGCATGCACAAACCGAGAGAGAGAGAGAGAGAGAGAGAGAGAGAGAGAGAGAGAGAGAGAGAGAGAGAGAGAGATCCATAATGGGAATTCTCCAATGACTTGAAAATATTCCCAAAGATTTGTTTTTAAGAACTCGACAAGTACAGACTAAAGAACAGGGTTTCACCCATTTTGCCTTGATTTTGTTGGTTTCATTGATTACCGGTCTGAAATTGACTTACTGCCAAGGTTATACTTGGTTTTGGACAAAGATTGGTTCTTGCCAACTTCAGTTTTGAATGAAACATGTTGAAACCTGAAAAAAATAAAAAAATAAGTGGGGGAAAAAATCTAATGTAGTTATTAATAATATATTTTACCCTTCAAATCTATAAATCTTAGTGTATCATAATTAGATATAACTATAGCATAATTTCACTTTAAACTGATGACTTTCATATTAGTTGGCTGATTACAAAAACACGTAAATTAACGGTTAAATTAGCCAAACCCCCCTGCATTATCACAGGTTAGGCTTTACCACCATGTATTACCATTTCCATGTTAGTTTAGATTGATATGGTCGAGGGTGATGGGGGGAGGGAGGATTGGCTACTGGAGAGTAAGGGTAAGGCTCCTGTTTCATCATGTGATTCACTTCACATATTAGTTAATACCGTTGGGTAGTCTTTGTTTTGTTTTGTTCTTTTTTTGCGCCCGCGGGGGGGGGGGGGGGGGGGGTGTGTGTGTGTGTGTGTGTGTGTTATGGTCAAGGGTTTTGACCAATCAGTCTTTGGGCAACCAACTCGTAGTTGACCCTGAAATGTCCAACAAAGTGAACATTGTATTACAAAGTGAACATCGTATACCATACTGAAGTTGTGGAAGCTACTAGACTGACTCAAGTTGCTTTTGGATCATGATATGTATGGTGAATCTGCTAATATGCAAATAAAGAGTTTTAACATGAACTGTTATTTTGAGAGATAATTCGGCGCAAGTGGAACTTATTTACAAAAAAGTGGAAAAAAAGATGTTTCATGTCCGGATACTGGATTGATATTTGGCATATAACACCTCAAGGTGGCCAACGGCCTGGCCTCGGTCCGAGCACGGCTGGGCTTTGATCGGGTCACGGGCCGGCCCGGTCCGTTTGACATTTTTGCCTGCCCGGCAAGGGCTAATGCCCTTGGGCACCCTGGCGGCCCGTAAAAACTAAAAAAACTAAAAAAACTAAAAAATTCTTTATAAATTCTTTAAAATTCTCTAAAAGGAAATAAAATATGTAAACATATTATAAAATGAAGTAAATTAAATTTTGTATTATAAAAAAATTAAAATGTTAAAATGATAGTATTAAAAAAATTTAAAATATAGTCTTTTAAAAACATAGTATTTAACAAAAATTATAAATAGGTAGTATTTGTAAGTAGATATATTTTTAAAAATGAGGAAAAATTAACGTCTTTTATTCCTAAATAGATACAGTATTGGAAAGAAAAGTATTTAATCCCGAAATTCTCAAAGGTCTCGTGTTGAACTTTTAATTGTATTAATTAAAAAAATTTGAGGGGGGACTTAAGTTGACCAGTCTTATCCCTCATACAATGAGAAAAAAAGAACTCTAATACAAATAAGAAAATGATAATACAAGTAAGAAATGAAAATCAATCATCTTGTGTCTCTTCTTCATCAGAGTCTTCAGAAAGGTTCTTTCTATCTTGCGAGCGGTTTTTAGCGTGGAACCAATCCTTCGCACAAACCACCACTTCAACTATATCTTACTTCAGCCTTGACCTCTTATCGCTCAGAACACGACCACCTGCACTAAAAGCAGACTCCGAATCACAGATATGTGGGCTGCTAACAAATCACGAGCCATGAAGGCAAGAATTGGATACCGAGATTCATGCCCTTTCCATCAGGCCAGAGTATCAACATTCTCATCATCTAATTCTTCATCAGTAAAAAAATGATTTGCTAAATACTCAGACAGTTTACTAGAAGAACTATCTGTCTCTATTGTTTTTTATTTCTCCTTTTTTAAAATTTATCGCATCCTACTTTAAGTATTAGCAGGAACAAAAGTTGAAGACCTACCAAATCTATTCTCATATGTTGCAAAAAGGTTTCTTAAGCTAGTTTTAAACATAGCTATAGGTTTCTCTAAGGGAAATCTCATGTTTTTATAATAGGTTTCTAATAACCCAACTACAACTTCCTCCTTAATACGTGGATCGAAAACCTTAGCTAAAGAGTAAAGCATAAGAACATGATTTAATACTTCGCTAGTTTTCTCTCCATGTCTGCTATCATATGAAGAACAACAGTGTTAGGGTCATCATGGTCTCTATACTTTGCTAAAACTTCTGAAATTAAAACTAACTGTTCTAAGCCTAAAATTGAAGTTGAGTAGTACACCAGAAAGTTTATTTGTAGCGGTAAAAAAATCTCAAAAAATTCATGAAGCTGTTCTATAATTCTCTACTCATATTCACTAATGTCGTAGTCTGGGTCAAATGCAAGGTGTGTACTTACAAAATCAGTAAGTTGAACTCTATTTTTTAGCAGGGAACACATCATTAGATATATTAAATTTCACATATGTTGAACACTAAATTTAAAGGCTAGGTAAGGTCTTTGGCTATTGCGACACAAATATTTGTACCGATGTCTCCTAGTGCCAGAAGTATGGATTAATAACAAAAGTTCCTAACTTTTTCTAAATAAATGAAATCAGTTTTAAATCCATATTGTACTATCAAGTTTAAGATGTGACAAGCACATCGTGTTGATGAAATAACAACACATCCAGCTCAAGGTTCAATTGTCTTTTTAAATAAGTAATTTCCATATTGTTATTAGAAGCATTATTAAAAGTAAATGAATTTTTTTCTTTCAAAAATATCAAAATCACGAATAATAGACATTATCAAAGTAGAAATGTCACCACTAGTATGAGCATGCTTTAACATTCTAAATCCTATAATCATCTTGTTAATAGTGTAGTCATGATCTATGTAATGAGATGTAACACATAAATAGGAAGCACTCCATTTTGATGTTAAAGCTATTCTAGATTTTAAGTTTGCAAAAGTTTTCAGTAATTTTTCTTTTCCATCTTGAAAAGATGACATCATCTCTTCTAAGAGTGTTCCTAGGCACTCTTCTAAATGCAGGGTTAATGACCATTTGGTTAAACCTTTCTAATTCGGGGGTTTCCCCATAGCTAAAGAGTGATTCTTGGCATAAAACTAATCTAGCCATCTCTTTTTCATTGTATCAGCATGATATGAGAAATTAGATAGAGAGGTAGAAAAAGCGGATAGGTTTAAAGTGGTCTGTTGAGAATCTTTTTTTCGTGAGATTTTATGTGTCTCCCAAGGTGTATTATGCCGTCGGAAGGGCTGCAATGAAAATTTTCTCTACAGATTTTGCAAACTATCCGCTCGCCAATTTTGCCAGTGACAGTTTCACAGGTAAAGTGCTGTCAAATCGCAGATTTTTGTGATCTGTGTTGGGGTGTTTATGTAGAAGTGTGAGTAGCAGAATTAGAAGATTGTGCAGGAGTAGAAGTGGGTGCAGAAGAAGTATAAGCCGGTGTACCGAATAATACTCGGCGAGGATTATTACTATTGAACCAGTCTTGTGTTTCAGTTTTTGACATATCAGCAAAGTCCGGTGTTTCTATAGGTTTGCGGAATATCCTCGTAAAATTGTCATATTCTTTAGTGTTATTAAAATTAATGTTAACATTCTTACGGTCGTCTGGTTCGGCCTTTATGCTAATTTATAAATAAAATTAAATCTAAAAGGAACCTTATTGCAGGGTTGCGAGTGGAGTAGAGAGCAGACGGAGCTTGAGAGTGGATGGAGATTGCTAATTGCCAAGTTGAGAGTGAATGGAGATTGCTAGTTGAGAGCCAGAGACTTGAGAGCTTGAACCCAGTAGAGTGTATGAGAATAGAGGGTAGAGCGTATGAGAGTTGTGAAAAAAATAAGAGCGCGTGTGGAGCAATTTATGGAAATTTTGGGTGTAAAAAGACCAAACCCCCCACGAATGTTTATGACCATGGGGGGTTTTGGTCTTTTTACCCAAAAAACCAAAAGGCCCATAGTGGCCTTGGGAACGGTCATTTGAGCGTTCCCAACGGTCATGAACGCTCAAATGACCGTTCCCAGCGGGGAAACGCAGGGAACGGCCTGGCCCGGGCCTGTTTCCCGCCGGGCCGGGAAGCCCAGCCCTCGAGTTGGGCCGGGCTTGGCCCGTAGCCCGTTCAACGGCGTCGGGCCGGGCCGGACCGGGTGGGCTGGATAATTGGCCAAATGGCCACCTTGAATAACACCAATTGGTTTATGTAACACTACACCTAAAATCACGTACTGTAACGTCATCAATTGGTTATATAACACCACACTACCTAAAATCACATACTGAACTTCATCAATTTTAAGGTAATAAAGCTTCTAAACGATTTTAAACGATTAGGAATCTCACCTTCTAAACGATTTTAAGGTAATAAAGCTTCTCTGGGGGTAGAAGAATAGCTAAACCGAAGGCCAATGTAGCACCCTTTTACGTACCTATTATCTGTGGCAACTGCTTGACATACTTCAAATTTGACATTTGCTTGTCGCCGTAATCTTTTCCAAAAATACTTTTGACCAACCGCAGAATGTTATTTTGACAACCCCAATGATGTGCAGGTCCGAGAACCGTTGAGGCGCTTAAATCTTTTGCACTGGAAGAGGCGGAGAGAGCTGCAAGGAAAAAGATGGAAGGCGACAGTGATTCCTTGTAGAGTGTATTCTGTCGACAGTGTGTATTGCCCTGGTGTTATTGCTTAGTAACAGGTAACTTAGAGCATGTATCTCCAAAATTTCTCCTCTAACCTTAATTCTTGAATCATTTTGGTATTGTTTGTATGAGGTTGGTGAGAACATGACATTATCTCTTCCTTTATGATGCCGGAAAAAAATGTTGGAAGCTTCAGTTAAAACCCACAATTGCACTCGCCTGAATGGTAAAATTCGTGATTTGCTTACATAATAGTCTGGTGTCGAAATCCTAAATTTTTCAGCTCAAAGTCGGTCGAATATCAAGCAAAAATGAAAAAAGATGTTGGTCATTTTGGTTTTGCTTTTTCTTGCATTAGTTGTATGAGTGTTGACAATTCCATGTCATTTCTGTTTTTAGAATTTTACCCCACGAAGTCATTCAGTTTAACCGGTGTTGAATCTTGACTGTCATGCTTTGTACCTTTGTGGATATCAGCAATGACAGCCTTGATGGCGTCCATAACGTCATATACATGGAAATCGAAACACCATGGTGTGGTTTTCAATAAATGAGTTTTTGAACATGAGAATTGCTCTATGCACCTCAAAATGAAGTGCATAGAGGTAACAATTTACTAAAAATAGAACTAAAAACCTTACAAAGAGTCACCTCTTGTTTTCTCTCCTTCAAATTTTTGTTATTTTAAGCAACAATCACCTACATGCAGCTCATTTTGAGGTGCATGTAGTCACAGCCCTTGCTTCTACACCTTGTATCTTGAGGTGCATGTAAGGTTTTTTTTGCCTAAAAAAGTTAATATGTCATATCATCAAATCTAATCAATCTCTTTTTCTTCCCAAAATAGGAAAAATGGCACTAAATACAATATGCATCTCATTGTTTGAGGTGGATTTAGCAATTGCCTTTGAGCATTACACACACATTTCCTCAGCATAAACAGTTGGGACCTTGGGTTGCACAAAACGAACACTGTCTAAAGAACACTCGTTTTACGACCTTGGGTTGCATAAAACGAACACTGTACTCAAGAACACTCGTTTTACAAATAATGCGTGTTCTTTAGGTTGTAAAATGAGTATACTTTATGTTACACATATATACATATGATTCATACCAGAATCATAAATAGATTCATATCTATTATACAAATGAGGAGGTTTGTCCCATGTAGCGATGACATGGATGCCGCATGGAACATCCACCTCAGCCACAACCCAAAAAATCATCCCTTCTCCTCGCTCACTTATTTACATAGTTGTCATTCCCTCCTCATCCCAAAAAAAATCACCATCAAGCTCATTTATTTACCTGTTTGACCTAGGGGATTTTTCACATATAACCCCCAAGGTTTTTGCATTTATCCTTTTACCTGGCGATACCGACACATGCACCTATACTTCTTACTCCTCTTCGTTTGTGCTCGTGCACCGCATCCTGGTCGTGTGGGGTTTTTTTGCTCCGTGCACTGTGTGCACGGGTTATTCCTAGTCTATTATACGAAAGAGCGATGATTGATGGGGTTTGTCCTACTAGGACAAAAGAGTGGATAGAGTGGCGGCCTAGATTTGGCCACCTCATCATGGCGGGGGCCCACTTAAGTGTGTGTGGAGAGTTGTGTGAGGTTTTTGGTGTTGTTGTGGAGCATCCAAGGAAAAGCCCCCAACATTATCCTTATTTGCATGCTTGCCATTGCCAAGAAACCCACATCTCTCTCCTATTTTATATACTTGCCATTGGCCATGTTCAATTTGCCTCCCGGTGTTTTTGTGTGTTTTTAGCCTTTGCATTTTTCCTTTTTACCCTTCAATGATACTCACACACAGACCCATGCTTCTCTCTTCCCGGCTGCGTGCATGTCCCGCATCCTGTGTGTGGATTTTTCCTTAGGTTCACGTGCGCTGTGTGCATCGATCATTTCTAGTCCTTTATACAAATGGGGAGGTTGATGTGACTTTGTCCCATATGGCAATGTCGCATTGCCTCAAAGGGATCAACATCCACCACCCCCAAAAAAACAAAATAAAATTCAAATAACACCCCACATCCTAGGCTTTTCCCCTTTTACACTCGACGATACAGACTGACAAACACACACTCTCACTTTTCACTCCTTTTCGTTTCCGCACATATACCGCATCCTATTCGTGGGGGGTTTTTTACGCCTTGCACTGTAAATGAGGGAGAGACAAAGATGTGTGCCCCATCTTTGTCCTCATGTGACAAAGAGGATGTTCCATGCAGCACCCTTTGTCCCATGTGACAAGGGGAGAGGGTGCCACATGGCCCACCACAAATGGCACCCCAAACACAAATGGCCCCTCTTTCCGTGTAATTACAGTGTTGCCATTGCCTTTTCATTTTGCTAAAACACTCTCCCTCTTCTTCCTTTTTACGTGTTTGCACGTGGGCTTTGGTTTTTGCGCTTTAGCCCCCATTAGGCTTTATGCACTTTGCCCCCCCCAAAAAAGAGTTTATTTTTGCGATTTAACCCACGCTTTTCCCTCTTTTACTCCCCGACGATACCGATACACACATACACTTCTCACTTCTTTTCGGTTCCGCGTGTGCGACGCATCTTGTTTGTTGGCTTTTTTTCGCGCCGTACGCCGTGCATGAATTATTTATAGTATATTGTACAAAACGAGCATTCTGTAGCACTAACATTCATTTTTTATCCTAAATGGATTTGTTGGCAGATCGAGACACTGCTTGGCTTTGAATCATTTATGAGCCATTAAATATTGTTTGAAGAGAATTTATTTAAGACAATTGCTAAATGAACCGCAATGATTTTTTCGGAAAAAATTTCAATCCCACTGTCATATCACAAACAACTGATTTAATTATTTTTCCAAAAATAGCACATGAAAAGACCCTGCACCGCATTGTATGCGTTGCAATTAGCAGTGGTCTTTATTTAAAAATCAAGAAGAAAATCTTTAAAATTGGGTGTATTTGTTATTTGCATATATTGAGGACAAAGGAGTCATCTGAGAGCGAATTGTTTTTAAGAAAATCGGCTTCCACTTAGAATTACTCTCACAAACCATTAAATGTAGGTGATGCTTTTACTCGCTCGTTTTAATTTGCACAAAGTGCATTGGCTGCTCATGGTTTCTTGAGTCAACGCCTAGTGAGATTCCTATTTACGAGTAGATCCATAACTAGATTGAAGGCAACGACTAGATCCACTGAACACAGTTTGGTATGAAAGAAATTTGCCGGCAAATCAAGTTACATCATCTATCACATCAATAACACGTGATGTGACTTTTTGGTCTTAAAGGACGAAAAAACCTAAATACACCAACCCGTGTCTCATAGATAATGGGATGCTATTTGTGCAAGGCATGTTTGCCTTAGACATTTGAGTCACCCTGTGCGGTTAGAGACTTAGAGTACTATTCAAGGACTATCATACTTGGACATGGCTACTTCGCCTAAAAAATCTTAAAAAATCTTAAAGTCATTTAACCAAGAGTTACTAGATCAATATTTTTTGTGAACTGAAGCATATGTTTGTACGTCACAACGCGAGCAAAATACATGTTATATACTAAAAATCCTCAAAAAAAAACCTAATAATACACCTAAAACACACTTGCGACTATCATATACATGTTGAATAAAGTTGCAGATTTAATAGGATGGTGTTATAAAAATCAGAGAAGGAAAGGACTTATCGGAGAGCCGAGGCGTGCTAGGCACTGTCCTTAAGAGTAGATTTTCGCCCCTCAGAGTATGAACTCGGTGCAAGGCAGGTTAAGCGGCTACCCTCCAGGATTCAACGGGAACGGCCTTGTAAGTGTGCACTCACAATACAAGGCTCCAGCGAGCAGCAACTGTTCTTCGATCTCGAACGAAGAGGAAGAGGAAGAGCAAGGGGGCGCAGCAGTCTGCAGCAACAAGGATCTGCTGAGGGTGAGGATCTGCTCGGGTCTGTGGAGGCCGAGACGAACAGAACAAAGCAACAGCAGCAGCGAATTTTGTTGAGGAAGAATGATTTTAGATTTGAGTTTTCGCAATGCCAAAAACCCTTGCCAGAATTGAGTTTATATAGGGCAAAAGAAAAAACTGTTGGAATTCCGCAATTAAGAAAAAGATTTAATTCTGTCATTAAATGAGATTATAGTTGTTGCGATATTAAATGGAAATATAGCTGTTGGGCCATTAAACAACGCAATAAAAGAGAATATGGCTGTTAGGAAAAATTAAAACCGTAATGTGCATTTCAAATTTTGCCAAACAAGCGGGCTAAAAAATTTGACGCAAAACTCGGGCACTCCGCGCGCACACCCGTGAACCCCAGCCAGCGCACACACGCTAAGGTTTTCCGGATCTGTCGCCCAGATTTTCTATTCTGCTCAACCCGGTTTGGGCTCGGCCCCTTGCTTGGGCTCATGCGCACGCGAGCTACCCCCAAGTCCTAGCCCATTAACAAGTCCAATAGCCCATTAACAAGAAGACTATAATATACCCGTCACGCCCCGCTTCCCAAAAATATGGAGGCGAAGCGCGAGAAGGTCCGCTCAGACTTGAAGCTGCAAAGCTGCAAGTCCGATAAGCGTCAATCAAATTTAAAACTGCAGGTCCTTGCAACGCGAACGAAACAAGATAATAATAATGAAATGAGACAAAAGAGATATCTCAGAATATCCATAAAATAAGTTTCAACATCACAGAAAAAGCCACCAGGCTAAAGAAAAAGAGTCAAAGGCCCACACATGGCCAACAAAAGTACAACGTACAAAACAAAGGTGCCACACACCGACAACTAACAACAAAGCCTAAAACAAAAGGAACTCAGCGAAGTCATCAAGAAAGGTCTCCGGTATCCACAAAACTCCTCCTGGGCAATCATGGACTCAGACTCAGCGTCAGCAAAACATCACGTACACAGCAACGGTCTCCGGCTCAGGGTCTAACATGTGACACCCAAAAGAGCAAGGGGCACATGTCAGCAAGTCTACAAGAGACTTGTGCAAGGAAACTGAAAGTAGGCACAAGTAAAGCAACCTAGCAGTTCTATCATGAATGCAATGACATGGCAATTTAAGTATGAGTGCAACAAGTAAAGTAAAGTAAAGTAAGGTACGAGCATGGCATTTAAACATGGCATGGATGACAAGTATTACATGAATCATTCACAAGACAAGTACAAGACAAGGAAAGTAAGCACCTCGTGCACAAAGATTCCGCCTTCTGGCTAGAGGGCTGATCGGGCCACTCCTAAGCTCAGTTGACTGTTTATCCCTACCCCTCCACGTGTATCGAGCCAGGGCCTTACCCCCGAACATGGAATGCTCGCTTCTGGATCACGAGCCAGGAAGTGTTTTTAACAAGTATGGCATAGGGGTGCACCTAGCCGGAAACACGGAAACACGGATTGTACAAGTATTTTGTAGCGTGTGCTACGATGCAACAATCAATTTGGATGACATGTAAGATGCAATGCATGGCAGTTAAAAGTGCGTACAGATAAGGAAAGTAAACGTGACAGTTTAGTATGCATGATTAACAAGTTTAAAGAGTTGGATCTAGCTTCGTTGTCAAGCTAGATCCATTTAGGTGACGGATCTAGTTTCGTTGTCAAACTAGATCAAGTAGGCGTCTAGCCAGATATCATTTCACTGACTAGTCTCTTTTACGCTAAAAACATGGAAGTGGCCTAAAAACATGGCCCTAAGCAAGAGTTGGCAAGTTTCACTTGCCTGCAAGTACAACGTCTGAGAAACACCATCCAAGAGAGTCCAAGTCACAAATAACATACGTGCACAAGTCCACCGGCCTAAAGTCCATATTATTAATCTTGATTAGTGAATTTAAAACATTTAAATTACTTTAAAAATACTGATTTTAGTCTTGATTAGCATGCAATTTGGGTTGGGGGTCCTAGGGGTGCAAAGCGTTACCTCAACACGACGCGAAAGCTACACCGGCGTCGGGTAGCGACGCCGGGGGTTGGAATAAGAGAACACGCTCCAAGTCCTGATTCCAATATAGATTCCTCGCTGGAAAGTTCAAAGCATCAACCGGGGCAACGGTTCCAGATTCCAGGGCTAGCACGTGCGACGACGGGCTACGACGTGTCGCAACGTCGTACACGGTGAATCGTCGAAGAGGAAGCATCTAGGTGGGGCCCACAGTAGTCCTAGGGACCTTTGGGGGACCCACAATACCTCTGGAGAACTTGGGGGCCCACGGTGGCAAGCGGTGCGGGAGTTGCGACGTTGCGACGAACGTCGCTCGGTCGGACACTAGCCTGACCGAGAGAATCTCTCGGTCAGACACAGCGCACGGCGCTGTGCAGCGCTGCGGAGTGGGCTCAGCAGCGGGTGCGGAGAGTTCCATCGGTCGGAGCGGGAGACAGCGTCGGTCGGGCGCTTGGGCGGGCACGTTGCAACGTTGCAACGTTGCAACGCGGGGCGATGCGGCGTGAGCGGGCGGGGGCTTCGGTCAGGCACGGGGGAAAGCGGGGTGCGGAGCGGGCTTGCGAGCGGGTGCGGGCGATGCGGATGTGCGGAGCGGGCGACCAGTCTGACCGAGATCTTCTCTCGATCGGAGCGGGCAAACGGAGGGGGTGCGATGCGGAGCGGCTGTGCGAAGCTTGGTGCTGGTGGAGCAGCGGTCGGTGCGGGAGAACGGAGCTCGTTTCTCCGGTCGTGCGGCAGATGCTTGTCGCAACGTTGCGACGATTCGTCGCAACGTCAAATTTGGGTTTTGGAAGTGGCTAGGGTTATTTTCTTGCGAAAATAGGTCTTCCTAGAGGTTGTTTATATAGTGTAGATGGGTTGACTAGGTCTAGAGCTAATCCTAATGGGATTAGGAGTTTAAAATAATTTAAAATTTGAAATCTCAACAACTCCAACTCACCCAAGGCTTAGGTGGGGTCCAAATGAGATGGAAATTGGCTCAAAAATTATTTAAAACGTTTGAAACTCAAATAAATTTTCTTTGGCCGAAATTAATCTAAAAATTAATTATTAAAAATATTATAAACCTTGTTAAAAATATAAAAGTGGTCAAATGAACTCCAAAAATTATAAAATAAATATCGGAGTGATTGTGATGATGAAAGTGAACTAACTAAGAAGACGGATCTCAATTTTGACGTCGGACAACGAAACTAAAAATAGAAACGTCTCCCGTCAAAAGTGAAAATCGCCACGTCTCATTGAATAAGATTAAATTATGGGAAAACGACTCGAGAAACGTCGTTCCAATTTAGTGCCACTATTTAATACTCTCAGAGACGTTCACAACGGCATATCACAACAAAGTGTTCACAAACAAACAAAGTCTAAAATAAACACGTGCACGGTCAAAAGCACGTGCACGAACAACGTATAACGAAAAGTGGTCGTTACAATACCTATTGAAGAGTTATCTCCCATCCAATGTGGGACTATCTTTTCCTTTGAAATGAAGAAATATCCAACAATCCCCCACTATTTCAAAATTTCAAGAGGTAAGGAAATAAGAATCCAAGATGAGAAAAAAGGAAAAAAAACGTGAGATCGAAAACGACAATTCAATACATTAGCAATGGTGACTTTCTGTCTATGAACCATTACTTAGGGAATGGAAGTGTGTTCTACAAGAAGTTGGTGAAACATATAGTTTCTATGAACCAATCTCCTTTATTGTAAAGCATTGACTCACAACCCATATTGAATCATCAATGAATAGTTGCTTGCTCTTTCGGGTTGGCACGTTTCGGCCATGCGCCATACCTGGATTTTCATGAGTGCTCTAGCGAATGTACCCAAATTCGCATAGGAAGCGGCCCCACTTCCACACCCATATAGGTGGACCCATCAAGTGTGCTCGATGATTATGCACACCACCCAACAAGGGCTATGGTTTCCATTAAGATTCATATGCTCACCCTCTCTCATCGTCGATAGCACTATCTACACCATAGGAAGGGACATGAACATAATGATAATGCTCCTCACGATCAACAAGTGACTTGTTGTTACCCATATGAACCTACTTCATGAGATCATCAATCACATAGGTTGGGTTACCATCACTCTTGACCTATGTTTTAGGTATAAGTCTCATTCCCCTCGATGTACTTTCCACTAACTTCCTATTTAGTGGTTTTGTCAGAGGATCTGCCAAATTCATCTCTGACCTCACATAATCAAGGGATATTATCCCATGATCTAGCAGGTGCCTCACAATAGAGTGCCTTAGGCGTATATGTCTACTCTTCCCATTAAAAACTTTATTTTTGGCTTTTGCAATTGCAGCTTGGCTATCACAATGGATAGACACAGACGGTACCTGTTTTTCACAAATGGGAAGATCACCAAGAAGGTTCTTAAGCCACTCGGCTTCACTACATGCCTTCTCCAAGGCAATAAACTCGGATTCCATAGTAGACCGAGCAATACAAGTTTGCTTGGATGATTTCCAAGACACGTCACCTCCACCAAGTGTAAAAACATAACCACTTGTGGATTTAAGCTCATCTGAATCAGAGATCCAGTTTGCATCAGTAAAACCTTCTAAAACTAATGGATCATCACTAAAATATAATCCATATTCAAGAGTTCCTTTCAAGTATCTCATAACTCTTGACAAAGCATTCCAATGATCAATATTAGGATTTTGAGTGTAACGACTCAATCTACTAATAGCATATGCAATATCAGGGCGAGTACAATTCATCAAATACATTAAGCTACCAATGATCTGAGCATATTTAATTTGTGAAACTGATTCACCAAAATTTTTGGCTAAATGTAAACTAGCATCATATGGAGTAGCTACAGGTTTTTGATCATGATATCCAAACTTTTCAAGCATTTTAATAACATAATGTTCTTGAGAAAGCATAATCCCACTAGGTGTCTTAGTTAACTTAATACCTAAGATCACATCAGCTTCACCCATGTCTTTCACATCAAATTTAGAAGACAAGAATGACTTAGTTGCATTTACTACATCTAGGTTGGTGCCGAGAATAAGCATGTCATCAACATATAAGCAAATAATAACACCAACACCATTATCAAACTTTGTGTAAATACATTTATCGGCATCATTAATATAATAACCATTTGAAAGCAAAACAGAATCAAATTTATCATGCCAATGTTTTGGAGCTTGTTTTAAACTATAAAGAGATTTAACAAGTTTGCATATTTTATGATCATTTCCAGGAGTGATACAACCTTCAGGTTGTTCCATATAAATCTCTTCTTCCAAATCTCCATTCAAAAATGCAGTCTTTACATCCATTTGATGGATAACAAGACTATGAATAGATGCTAAAGCAACCAAGACACGAATAGAAGCTATCCTAGTGACAGGGGCAAATGTATCAAAATAATCAATGTCTTTCTTTTGGTTGAAGCCTTTAGAAACTAAGCTAGCTTTGAACTTGTCAATAGAACAATCAGGTTTTAGCTTCCTTTTAAATATCCACTTGCAACCAATAGTTTTAGCTCCTGGGGCAAGGTAACAAGTTCCCAAGTGTGATTTGACATAATGGATTCTAATTTACTGTTGATTGCTTCTTTCCAAAAAGTAGCATCAGGAGATGTGATGGCTTCATGGTATGTAAGAGGATCATCATCAATAAGAAAGGTAAAAAAGCCATCACCTAGATTAGTCTCCCTCCTCACTCTTTTACTCCTTCTTACTTCTATCTCATCATCATTATCATGTGAATGAACATCAGAAGTGTGCGATGAATGAGGTGCAGAAGTCAGCCTAACATTATCCATTTTCATTGGAAATATGTGCTCAAAGAAATCAGCATTCTTGGTTTCAACAATAGTGTTAGGCTCCATGATGTTTTGCTCACTTTTAACAACTAGGAATCTATATGAAGCACTATTTTGAGCATATCCAATAAACATGCAATCAAAGGTTTTAGGACCTAACTTTCTTTTCTTAGGTTCAGGTAAAAGAACTTTAGCTAAGCACCCCCACACTTTGAGGTAACTAAGGTTTGGAGAATGACCTACCTAAAGTTCATAAGGTGTCTTACCTAATTTCTTATAGGGAATTCTACTCTTAAGATTGTTGAATAAAATTACAGATTTAATAGGATGGTGCTATAAAAATCAGAGAAGGAAAGGACTTATCGGAGAGCCGAGGCGTGCTAGGCATTGTCCCAGACAGGAATGTCTTTCTCATCTGTTGGTTTAGGACCTGTAAGTGAGAAGGCAAAGCCAGTGACATCAAGTGTACTAAAAACTTTTTCTTACCAACGCTTAAAGAAAGAACCAGAAAAAAGTTCGATTTTAGACAGATCAGGCAGATGTTTAGCAGTCACTATAGCAGCATCCATAATCTACTCTTAAGATTGTTGAATAAAATTGCAGATTTAATAGGATGGTGCTATAAAAATCAGAGAAGGAAAGGACTTATCGGAGAGCTGAGGTGTGCTAGGCACTGTCCTTAAGAGTAGATTTCCGCCCCCTCAGAGTATGAACTCGGTGCAAGGCAGGTCAAGCGGCTACCCTCCAGGATTCAACGGGAACGGTCTTGTAAGTGTGCACTCACAATACAAGGCTCCAGCGAGCAGCAACTGTTCTTCGATCTCGAACGAAGAGGAAGAGGAAGAGCAAGGGGGCGCAGCAGTCTGCAGCAACAAGGATCTGCTGAGGGTGAGGATCTGCTCGGGTCTGTGGAGGCCGAGACGAACAGAACAAAGCAACAGCAACAGCGAATTTTGTTGAGGAAGAATGATTTGAGATTTGAGTTTTCGCAATGCCAAAAACCCATGCCAGAATTGAGTTTATATAGGGCAAAAGAAAAAACTGTTGGAATTCTGCATTTAAGAAAAAGATTTAATTCTGCCATTAAATGAGATTATAGTTGTTGCGATATTAAATGGAAATATAGCTGTTGGGCCATTAAACATCGCAATAAAAGAGAATATGGCTGTTGGGGAAAATTAAAACCGTAATGGGCCTTTCAAATTTTGCCAAACAAGCGGGCTAAAAAATTTGACGCAAAAATCGGGCACTCTGCGCGCGCACCCGTGAACCCCCCTGCGCTGGGCGCGACGCCAGCGCACACACGCTAAGGTTTTCCGGATCCATCGCCTAGATTTTCCATTTTGCTCAACCCGGTTTGGGCTCGGCACCTTGCTTGGGCTCAAGCGCACGCGAGCTACCCCCAAGTCCTAACCCATTAACAAGTCCAATAGCCCATTAACAAGAAGACTATAATATACTCATTGAAGAGTTATCTCCCATCCAATGTGGGACTATCTTTTCCTTTGAAATGAAGAAATATCCAACAATACATGCACTTAAAATCCTCAACAATAACCCCTAAATACACCTTAAATACCTTGCGGCAGAAATGATGAGCCCTATTATAGAGGTGCACATGCATAGTGTTGTCATGCATGTGCCACACTGGCGCGTTGCATGTCAGGTGGCCAGGCCGTGGCCCGGGGCCAACCGGCCCAGGGCCTAGGAATGGGCATGCCTA
The DNA here is from genome assembly GCA_030789695.1 of Scilla litardierei. NCBI lineage: Eukaryota > Viridiplantae > Streptophyta > Magnoliopsida > Asparagales > Asparagaceae > Scilla > Scilla litardierei. Next base: position 131,814,823 of record CM061132.1, on the reverse strand, counting down.
AAGCCCGATTGGGCTTCCCTTTGGGCATGCCGCATTCCCATCCCTACCCATCTTCATTAATTCTTATAAAAAACTTAATGAAGATTGGTAGGGATGGAAATGGGGCATGTCCCAATGGAAATCCAATCGGGCTTTGGGCATGCCCATTACCATTCTTATCGAGCCAGAAGCACAGAAAAAATAATTTAAACAATAAAAAATTCTAAAAAATTCTAAAAATTCTATGAAACTATAAAAAAATCTTTTAAAATCTTTTAAAATGTAAAAAAATCTACACTTAATACATGTCATATATACAGAGTATTAAAACCTTTAAATATAAATATTTTTATAAAAACATAGTAATTTCAAATAGATATTATTTTGTAAATTGTAAGTAAATAATTTTTTTATAGAAGATAAAAAATTAACTTATATTATTGCTAAATAAAATAAAGTAGTGACACATGACAACAAAGTATTTAAGCCCGAAATTCTCGAAGGTCTGGTGTTGAACCTTTAAATTTTATTAATTAAAATCCTTTTTGAGTGGGGTTTTAAGTCGGCCAGCATTACCCCTCATACAATGGCAAAAAAAGAACAATAATACAAATAAAAATAATAATAATAGATGGAAGAACTGATCATCACTCATCTTCTTCGTCGGAATCTTCGAAAAGGTACTTGTCCTACGAGCGGTTTTCAGCATGGAACCAATCCTTTGCACAAACCGCAACTTCAACTATGTCTTCCTTCAGCCGTGACCTCTTGTTGCTCAGAACACGACCACCTGCACTAAAAGCAGACTCTGAAGCAATGGTAGATATATGTACAGCTAACAAATCATTAGCCATGATGGAAAGAATGTGATAAACTGATTCATATTCTTTCTACTAGGCAAAAGCATCAAAATTCTCATCATCTATTTCAGCCGCAGAAAAAGGAAATGGATTTGCTAAATACTTAGACAGTTCACTAGAAGAATTACCTGACTCTACTGTTTTTTGTTTCTTTTTTCCTAACATCGATCGGATCCTACTCGAAGAAGAAGTAGTAGCAGGCACAGAAGAAGTATGTGAAACTCTACCAAATATAGTCTCATAAGTAGCAAACATGGTTCTTAAGCTATGTTTAACCGTAGCTATATGTTCAGCATGGAGAAATCTCATGTTTTCATAATACATTTCTAATAGTCCAATTGCAACATCCTCCTTATAACGTGGATTAAAAACTTTAGCTAAGGAGTAAAGCAGAGGAACATGATTCCAATACTTAGATAGTTTTACCGACATGTCTTCTATCATAGGCATAATAGCAGTGTTAGGTTGTGTATTGTCTTTATGCTTAGATAAAATTTTGGAAATTAAAACTAATTGTTCTACTCCTAAAACCGATGTTGGGTAGTAAACCCCAGATAGTTTATTTGTAGCAGTACAAACTACTTCAAAAAAATCATGCAGATGATATACATTTAACCACTCGATTTCAGTAATGTCATAAGCTGAGTCATGTGGAAGGTATGTAATTGCAAATTCTCTAAGGTGCTCTCTATTCTTAATTATGGAACACATCATTATATAAGTTGAATTCCACTGCGACGACCTGTATTCATCAGTACACATATAATTGTATTCGACGTATTTTCATATATTAAAAGTATTTTATAATGGTTGGTCAGGAGTTTAATATCAAATTGGTTTCAAAATCATTTATAAAAAATGTTTTGTGGTATCAACATTGTTGAAGCCTATTTTAGTGAGTTCGAGTGCCATACAATACTCCTAAATAATTTATATAATAATCTATATCTAATTATTACCGATATAGCCGTATCAATTAATTTTCAATATAAACGTTATTAAAACGATTTCAAACTTCTACCATGTAATTCTATGGTCGTTTAGTGCCCCCATATTATTTTCGTAATTTTCTAGAGTCAAATCGACTTAGAACCCGCAAACCCTCATCCCAAACCTTTTGGCCCAAAATTCATATCTCCGTGGCTCAAATTTCGAAATAGATCTCGTATTCGCGATCCTCGCGACGATACGAACTCGTGGCTATGTTTTCGTAATTTTTCAAAGTCGTATACGAAAACGGCGTAATATTACATCTTTTTTACTAATTACATCCACTAATTACTTTTACATTCACTAATTACCATTTAATTTTACCACTAACCCCACTTAATTAATATCCTAACTCACCTCATTTAACCCACTTCCTAAAGTTGGCAGATCCAACTATACCAATTATTATTGTTATTATTATTACTATTATTATTATAAACTATATATTTATATTACTTACCCTTTATATAAACTAACCTACCCTCTCCCTCTACACACAGGCAGACCCCCTCACTCTCACCCTCTCTCTCGATCACACTCACGTCGAACGCACACACACACAGACTCTCTCTCTTTCTCTCCGCTCTCTTTCGAAACCCTCTCTCCCCCAAACCCATGCCCACTCTCCCCTTCTCCGACGTGAAACCCCCCACCCACGCATCACTCTATGACACTCTTCCGTCCACAAGAAACCCCCGCCCACCCCCACTCAAGTCCGCCACCGTCGCTGCCCTGGAGAGACGACAACGTAGAACCACCCAGCGCCCCCACCACCCCACGTCCGCCCCTCCCTCCTCACTCCGACACACCCCACTCCGCCTTCGACTCCTCCCCGATGGCCTCCAAACCCATGGCAGTTAACCGCCGCCGCCGCTGCTTTCCAAGCGCCGCCTGCTCAATCCCCAACCTCCCTCGTCGCCGCTGCAGCCCCTCCCCTCCAACGAGCCCCGCCACTTCCCCAACACCGCCCCTGCCTCGTCTCCTCCCCGCCGTCGACGGCAACGCCCCCAGACCTGAACCCACACACAGGCAGCCCCCTCGCTCGACCGTCCACCCTCCGACTCCCCGCAGCCGCCACCTCAGCCTCGCCGAACCCCCGCCACATCAGCAGGAGTGTCCACAAAAGGAAGTGTCGCTACGGGAGTGGCCTCGGGAGCACCAGACGAAGTATCCACCGGAGGAATGGTGGCAACATGTGTGCTCTCGGGGGCACCGGCAGACATAGCAGCAGCATTAGAAGTACCCTCAGGGGCACCAGCAGAAGTAGCAGCAGCAGCAAATGCAACGAGCTCTTGGAGCTCATCCTCATCCATCTCCTCATCGTCAGAAACTGACGGAGGAACCTCAATGCCAAAATGAGAGCAGAGGCGAGTAAGCATCACCTCAGAGTGAGAAACTCGGGACTCCACACGATGAAGGGAAACAGCAAACTCTGCAAGTGGAGGAGTAGGAGGAAGGGCTGAAGCTGAAGGGGTCGTCTTCTGAACGTGACGAAGCGCCGCAAGAGACTTCTTGACGGCCGTCGCATTCAGAGGAGGACCGAGGGGACGCTCGTCATCGGGAGGGAGAGGGGCCTTGAAGTGACGGAAGACAAGTGTCAGAAGGCAAGGGTATGGGATGTGAGCAAATTTTGTGGATTTCCTAATATACTCGAAGGAATCCATCTTATCAAGAATAATCCTAGCCCAATTGATCTCACTCCCCATGAAGAGAGCGTAGATCAGCTTAAGAAATGGCTGGGATGGCAAGCTCGATGAGCCGTACTTCGGAAGGAGGCACGACTTCAGAATAAGATTCAAGACCCAAGCGTTGGGCTTGAAGGATTTGGATGGGACGACAATCATGGCGGGAGGGATGACATGGAAAATCTCAGAGAGCATGGTCTGGTCAAGGTCAGAAATGTCATCGACAGAGATATCAGCTGGAAGGAGGCCAGACGAGGAGACACCAATCAACTCCCCTAAGATTTCTGTCGTGAGGACAATCGGTGTCCCCAAGACAGTCGTCTCAATTGAATGGGTCTCATCGTACTTACCCCAGACACGATTCGCGTAGAAAAGCTTAACTAGACGGGGGTAAGGGTGTGGGTTCGCCTTAGGGTCATGGCGAAGGTAATCGAGAAGACCGTTATATGAAAGAAGATCGGCTAGGTGTGGGAAATCGGAGAACTAAACGAAGTGCTCCAACAGCAGAGGACAGTGCTCTAGATAGTTGTAAGCCGTGAGACACATAGGGTCATCGTGACACAACGATATATCTACACCGCCCACTGGCATGGGAGCCTTCCCCTTAGGCTGACGAGTGCTAGATCGGGGTGGAGGAGTAGGAGCCCTAGCGGTATGCTCGGTCTCTGGAATATACTCGGTGTCGGAATCCGAAGCACCGGGAGGAGTGGGAGCACGGAATGAAGATGGAGACACAAGCTCTTTCCTAGGCTTGGGCTGAGATCTAGGCTTAGCGGTCGCCGTCCTCTTCTTCTTAAGAGGAGGCGAAGACGACGAAGGATGGGTGGTTTTGGAACGGCGTTTGGGCGGAGTTCGTTTGGGTTGCGGGGGGTCCGTAGGCAGAGACTCTACAGTCATGGGTGACGGACTAGATGGACGGATGGGTATTCGTGTCTTCGCCATAATCGTGACGAGACAACGCAATCAAACGAACGAGAAATCAAATCTAAACCCTAGAACAAACCCTAGGCCGAACGAAATTGAAAGAACCTAACCCTAGAAGCTGAAAGGAGGATACCTAGGTCGACAGGAGGAGAGAGAGAGAGATCTTCGACGGAGGAGATGGCCAGAAACGACGATCGACGGCGGAGGGAGAGGAGGAAGTCGAGGGGTTTTAGAGCTGGGAGAGTTTTTCGCACCTACTAGAATGAAAACAAGTCGGTGCGGGGCTCGTATAAGTCGACTGGAAGTCGAAAAGACAAAGCAGTCCCCGAGCACTTAGTCGGTCACAGTTCAAGCGCTGACCGACTAGATGACGATCTAGTCGGTCGGCCAATGAGCTTGAACCGACTAAGTGCAAACAGTAACTGAAGTCAAAATTCTGAGCAAGAGTTAGTCGGTCTAAGCTCATTCACTGACCGACTAGAACTGAATCTAGTCGGTCGGCCAATGAACTTGGACCGACTAAGAAAGTCCAAAAATTTGAAATATAGAAATTTTGAGTTCTCTCCTAATCGCACTTGGACGAAACATCGAAATACTCTCATTAATCATTATACTACCCCATTAAACATCGAAAATCTTAAATTTGATGCTCAAGAATAAATCGACCATAAATTCCGAAAATTCAAACATAAATCCAGAAAATCTCAATAATTCTAGCATGAGCAAATATAACGAAATTTAATAGCATACAAGATTCTTGAACAAAATATGAATCCTAAATCTCGGATTCACCCATAATCCCCAATTCTCGACGCAACCGCACAAAGGAGTCTTCCTTTAGTGGTTTCGTGAAAATATCGGCGATTTGCTTCTGGGTTTCAATGTACACTAAAATGATGTCCTTTTTAGCAACATGATCATCTAAGAAATGGTGACGGACATCTATGTATTTAGAACGGGAATGGTGTACCGGATTCTTAGAGAGACAAATTGCACTTTGGTTGTCCACCATGATAGGGCAAGTATCACAGTTTATACCAAAGTCTTTAAGAGTGTGTCTCATCCTAAGAACATGAGCACACGCGGCACCGGCGGTAATATATTCCGCCTCGGTGGTTGAAAGTGATACGGAATTCTGCTTCTTGGAAAACCAAGAGATAAGAGAATTTCCTATAAAATGGCAAGTGCCACTAGTACTTTTCCTGTCGGATTTGCATCCCGCATAATCTGCGTCACTTATGAGATTAACTCATATGTGCTAGATTTTGGATAAAGTAATCCAAAATCGAGAGTGTAACTTAAATAACGGAAAATTCGTTTTACCGCTACTAAGTGAGATTCCTTAGGTTGAGACTGATAACGAGCACATACACATACGGAAAATATAATATCGGGCCTACTAGCAGTAAGATATAATAGACTACCTATCATACCTCGATATAGACGAATGTCTACATCTTTACCGCCCGAATCCTTATCAAGATGTGGAGTCTTGCTCATTGGAGTCTTCTTCCCGGAGGCATTCTCCATTCCAACTCGCTTTAGCAACTCCACCGTGTACTTGGTTTGGTGGATGAAGATTGCATCGTTCATTTGGCGAATTTAGAGACCTAAGAAATATTTGAGCTCACCCATGTGGCTCATCTCAAATTGATCCTTCATAACATTAGAAAACTCTTCGCAAAGAGTGAAGTTAGTAGCACCGAAAATGATATCATCAACGTAAATTTGAACTAAAATTATATCATTATTCGAATACTTAACAAATAATGTCGAATCAACTTCTCCCATTTTAAAACCCAAATCCAAAAGAAAATTCTTTAGACGGTCATACCAAGCTCGAGGAGCTTGTCTCAAACCGTAAAGTGCTTTCTTAAGTTTGAAAACGTGATTTGGAAATTTTTCATTTATAAAACCCGGAGGTTGAGAAACATAAACTTCCTCAACAACATCTCCGTTTAAAACGCACTTTTTACATCCATTTGAAAGAATTTAAAATCTTTATGGCATGCAAAAGATAACAATAATCTAATAGATTCTAATCTAGCTACCGGAGCAAAGGATTCTTCGAAATCAATACCTTCCTCTTACCGGTAGCCTTGAGCTACTAACCGAGCTTTGTTCCGGACGACGATTTGGTTTTCGTCGGTCTTGTTCTTGAAAATCCACTTCGTTCCTATAACGGTGTGGTTCTTCGAAGGCAATGGAACAAGCTCCCAAACCTCATTCCTCTCGAATTGAACGAGTTCCTCCTCCATGGCTAAGATCCAAGCACTATCTTCGCACGCTTCGTTAATGTTCTTTGGCTCTATCGAGGAGGCAAAGGCACAATGAGCGAAGTAGTTGACTTGAGATCTCGTCTTGACACTATCAAGGATGTTGCCAATCTCATGGGGATGGTCACGAACGGTATGAAGCCGTTTGGGAATTCCCTGATCACTAGGAACATTCTCAAAAGATTCATTAGTTGGGTTAGTCTCAATAGAATCAATAGAATTAGAATTACCAATCGAATCACATAAGACATCTATGGAGTCATCATCATTAGTAATTCTAGTCGGGACAACACCTTCATTAAATGAAACATGAAGTGATTCCTCGATCGTTGAGGTTTGTTTGTTGTATATCCGGTAGGCTTTGCTACGGGAGGAATATCCAACAAATATCCCCTCATCGGATCTTGGATCGAATTTGTCCAAACTACCATACGTGTTTTTAATAAAACATTTTGCGCCGAAAACTCGAAAATGTTTAACTTGAGGCAATCTACCAAACAACAATTCATAACAAGTTTGTTTGGTGCCGGGCCTCAAAAGTATTCTATTAAACACATAGCAAGCGGTATGTACCGCTTCCGCCCAAAATTGATGGCCAAGTTGGCTATCATCAAGCATAGTGCGAGCACATTCCACTAGCGTCCTATTCTTCCTCTCAACAACACCATTTTGAGGAGGTGCGCGAGGGAAAGAGAAGGTGTGAGTAATACCAACTTCATCACAAAAATTTGAGAAAGACTCATTCTCAAATTCCCCTCTATGATCACTACGAATAGTGACAATGGTGGTTCCAATGAGATTTTGTACTTTCTTAACAAATATTGTGAAGTTTTCAAAAGCATCATTTTTATTACTTAAGAAAAATACCCAAGTAAATCTAGAAAAGTCATCAACGATGACAAGTCCATATCGTGCATTTCCTAATGAAGCAACTCTAGTTGGCCCAAAAAGATCTAGATGTAAAAGCTCTAGAGGCCGCTTAGATGAAATGCTTTTCTTAGGTTTAAAAGACGATTTAGGAAGCTTGCCTCGTTGACACGAGTCACAGAAGCTTTTCTTTTGAAAGACAAGCTTAGAAAATCCTTTAATAGAATTTAACTTGGAAAGCTTAAAAAGTGTTCCAAAGTTCACATGACCAAAACGTCGATGCCATAAGTGTTGTTCACTTGTGTTGGCAATGAGACATTGTTCATGCGATTTTGGAAGATCTAATATATAGATATCCTTATGGCGTGTGCCAGAGAATAATACATCATTAGTATTTTTATTCAAAATATGGCACATTCCTTTCGCAAAGCTAACTTTGTACCCTTTGTCACAAAGTTGGCTTATTGAAATAAGATTGTGGTTTAATCCTTTAACAAGGTAAACATCACTTATTAATGGTTTAGAAGGATTACCTACTTTACCAACACCTACGATGGTTCCGCTCTCGTTGCCTCCAAAGACGACTCGGTTCCCATTTGCAATGGGCACCACTCCGGAGAGCAATTGAGCATCACCCGTCATGTGTTTTGAACACCCGCTATCGAGTATCCAATTATTCTTGGAGCTAAATTTGGATTTGTTGCTCCGTTTCTTTTTCTTGAGTACCTAAAGATAAACATATCATTCCATGGTACCCAAGGTCATTGGGTCCTAAAGATTAGACCTTTGGAAGCCAAGTCCAATTGGACTTAGACTTCCCCACATAATTATCATTATGCACAATATTCATAAAATACGAATTCATGTAAGCTTGTTTTTCATTCATATTTGTGTCCTTCGGGCTCCAAATAGTGAAGATTTTGGGAGCCCTATTCCTATTGGGAGCATGCATGCGTTGCTGATTTCTACGTGATGCATGTCGTGGATAGGCATATGGCACATGATGAAATGGTGCATGATGATAATTGTTCATATGATGGTGTGGATGAACATATGCATGTGGAGGAACACGTGTGTGAGGATGTCTCACTTGGTGTGCATGTGCCCGTGGATGTGGTGCATAGAAATCATCATATGTGTGAACATGTGGAGTAGGATGTGTGTTCCTACGTGGCATGGTATTGGTGTACATATAAGCATGACCCTTCTTTGGAGGTCCACCCAAAGTGGGTTTCTTTCCAAATGAGGGTGTGTACGAAGTGGAAGCACCATTGGTAGATGAACTACCAATATAGTGTTTGCTCCCACTCGTTGAGGCATCGGAAGTTGGCCTAACAAAGGTAGTAGACGACTTGGATGAATTTTCCATCTTATACCCCAAGCCAATGTGGTGATTGGCCGGAAGTAAGTCATTTAGGATTTTATCCAAATGATCCTTACCCTTATTGAATTTATTAATTCAGCCCAATGTGCACTCATATTTCTCGGTGAGAGAACGCATAGAAGCATCCAAAGTGGATACTTGCGATGTGAGCACATAAACACGAGATTTGAGATTCTCATTCTCAATACTCAAAGTTGAGTTTTGAGAAGTCAAATCCTCTATCTTGTGTTCTTTCGAATCCTCAATGCGAACATGCTCAAGTTGAGATTTGAGATCTACAATCTCATTTCTCAAGTCTTCAACAACGGTGTCGTTGTTGATGACGATAGATTTAGGCGAGGTTTGGAGACTAACTAACTCATCTTTGGTCTTAGTATATCTATTTACTAATTTAGAATATTTAGACCAAATTTGCTCGTTAGCTAATCTAAGATCGTCCATTGTTACCTCATCGCCTTCATCCTCGCTATCATCGGAGGAAGACTCTTGATCATGCTCTTCTCTTGCCATGAAGCACATGTGTGCTTGCTCCACTTGCTCATCATCCGACTCTCCAGTTGACGAGTCCTCGGAGTCGGTGAATGTCCCGACAAGTCCCTTCTTGTACCCTTTCTTGTACTTCTTGGACTTGTCGAACTTTAGCGCCTTCCTGATCACTCCTCATTTTACACCTTTTTTCCGTGTATTCGCATGCCATTTAGATCGCCCAAATCATGTTTTTCACGATATATCGACGATATTGCGATGCTTTTCACGGTTTGTTGTTTTTGTCGCATTTCAGGTGATTTGGCGCGATTAGGAGTGATCTCGAGACGCGCTTACTCTAGACGGCCACCGACGACCTCCCCGAGGGGTATTTTGTTGTTGGAGAGGAGCGGAAGAAGAATGGACGTCGCAGGAGCGACGAGGAGGCCAAAACAAGCAATCTGGGCATCTTTTGTGTCCCACTCGGCCGAGTGGAGGAGTCACTCGGCCGACCAGCGAGACACTGCTCGGCCGACCCGTTCAGACACGATTTCCATGTGTACTCGGCCGAGTGTCGGAGTCCACATCGGCCGAGTGACGATACCACGTCCGCCCGAGTGGCACCCAGACGAAGCCCCTCCAAAATATCAAAGTTTCTGTTTTTCGGCCACCTGAGCTTCAGAAGACCCACTCGGCCGAGTGGCAAACCACGTCCGCCCGAGTGCAGTGAAGCCATCGGCCGAGTGACGACAACTTACTCGGCCGAGCCGCCCCCGAACTGAAGACCCTTGAAGCCCCCGACTTACTGGAAAATGACAGGGTTTTCACTCGACCGAGCGACTTTTGTCACTCGGCCGAGTGCGATGCGCTGCCTGTAGCGAAATTTGCAGAAAACAGGCTGTGCAGGGGCGTTTTGGTCAGGATTTTTGGACGATTTTTGGGGCTATTTAAGCCCTGTTTTTACCCTAGTTTTAGGAGCCAACTCTTAGATTTTTTGCAGCTTTTTGAGATTACTTTTTAGCTTTATTATTTGTGATTGGAGAAGAGAAAAAAAACTTGGATTTTTGTTGGATTAATTGAAGAACTACATTGGTTTGCATCTCTCTTCCCCAAAAACTCTATTTTTATTGTTTATATCATTGTTGTGATGAATTCCATTGCCTATTTCATTGATTATTTTTGTGCTATTGCTATGATTTGTGAGTAGTCTCCACGTCTTGGGGCGTGGGGATGAACCCTACAAGCCCAATTTCGTATTTGTGATAAATTGGTAGAAATTGTGCTAGAATCAATTATTAGGGATTAGATTGGGATCGAATTACTACGGATAGCTAGGTATTCATATCAATTGGGATTTGCAAGAGATTGGATCCCAATTTGATAGGAAGCCCTAGAAATCCGAATTGGGTTGGAGTCGGACTTTCGAAGTATCGGTTTGCAAGAGATTGGACCGATACTAGGATCTCCGGTTGCAATTCCGTGCCGATACCCGTTTGCAAGAGATTGGACGGGTAGGAACTATCACAATCTAGATCGTGGACCGAGTTTGCAAGAGATTGGACTCGGTGCGTGATTGGACGATGATGTTGATCCTAATGCTAGCTTTCCTAGGTTAGGGTTTGCAAGAGATTGGACCCGACCCTAGGATAGCTATAGACCGGCAACAGCGCGAGAGCGTGAGCTTGGTTCCACATTTAGTTGCAACTAGTTCATCCAAATTCTCATTCTAGCAATTTTGATACCGACGAACCACATTTATGAAATACGGTGAGTAGCGGGGATTCCCCATTCCCTAGACGTTCTTTATTTGATTTGATATTTCGCACATTTGTCTGACGATTGTGACAGGATCGCCCAAGGCAATTCTCTCTACTCTTAAATAGCCAGGTTGATTAGGAGCAAGCACGGTCATTCGTCCTCCCTGTGTTCGATACCCGCTCGCCGCTATACCGTGCGCTTGCGGTAAAACTACAACCGTTCTTTGGGTGTACGTCCCGGAGCGATCAAGTTTTTGGCGCCGTTGCCGGGGAGGCGATTGCGTTTGATTCTTTTTCACCCTAGCTACTTCTTTCTTTTATTTTTATTTTTTTTTATTGTTACCATTATTATTTCCTTTACTATTCTTACCTAACCCTTCCACGGTACTAATCATCTCTTTGAAACTCTGTTTCCCCTGTGCATGAACACGAGATCTACTGCAGACCCAGAAGACTTATTATTTGATCCCGAGATCGAACGTACCGCGCGGAGACTTAGAGCGGAAAAGAGACAAGATCCGGAAGGGAGGTATATGATCAACCCGGAAACTCCTGAAGAATTGGCGGCAAGGATGGCGAGGATAATTTCTATTCGCGATAGGCTTCGGCCTAAGACTTCTTCTACCACCTCATCCGTTGCCATGCCGGGGTTGGCGGCTGACAAGAACTTCGAGCTAAAGACTGGATTGGTGGTTTTGATGCAACAAGACCCATTTCATGGGAACGCACATGAGAACCCCCACTACCACATCCAACTATTCTTGTCGAAGTGCGCCACATTCCAGATGCCGGGGGTCTCCAACGATGCTATCAGATTGCGTCTCTTCCCCTTCACGCTTAAGGACAAAGCACTCTATTGGTTGAGGACGCAGGCTGACGGAGTCTTCACCACTTGGGACGAGTTGGCGAGTGCATTTATTGATAAATTCTATCCGCCATCCAAGACGGTGAAGATCCGGAGCGCTCTCATGTCCTTCAAGCAAGGACCACAGGAGACGCTCTATGAAGCATGTGAGCGTTTTAAGGATTTGCAGCATCAATGCCCGCACCACAGTATAGAGGATTGGGAGCTAGTCCATAGCTTCTACAACGGTCTCCAACCGGGGACCAAACAAATTATTGATGCCGCGGCGAATGGTGCGATCTTATCAAAGACTCCCGAAGAAGCTACGGCCCTAATTGAGGAGATGGCCTCAAATAACCAACAATGGGGCGATGAGCGAGGACACTCCACATCCTCCTTAAAGCCAACTAGCATCTACGAGGCGAAGGCCGTAGCGGAGCTCACGAGCAAATTTGATTCTCTCCACAAGGTGGTGGAGAGATTGGAGAAGTTCATCACGGAGCCCCAAGGAGCACCTTCCACCTCCGCGCCGACCAACCAAATGTGTGATTGGCAAGACCAATCTCAAGCCATGTACGCGGGAGGAGAGCAAGGAGAAGGATCCTTGGAGCAAATACAATATGTTGCGGGGAACCAAGGGTATTGGTCCAATCCGGTCGCAAGAAATCATCCGGGATTCTCATACGCCAACAATGAAGGAGCTTTGAACCCGCCACAACCACCAACTCAACAAGCTCGACCACCACCACCCCCAACAACAATACTATCCACCGAGGGGGCCTCCACAACAAAACTTTCAACCGAAGCAACAAGTTCCACCATATAGGCCTCCCGGATACAACCAAGGGTGGAGGAATCAAAATCAAAACCCTCCACAAGCTCCACAACGATCCGACTTCGAAACTAGAGTGGAGGCGTTCATGGTCGAGCAAAATAAGGTGAATGCTACTTTGAAGGCGGGGCAAGAATCTCTTAATACCGTAGTGGCTCAAATATCGGAGCAATTGGCGTTGCTCAATCGGAACACTCAAAGATTGCCGGCGCAACCGGAGCAAAACCCACGGGGCAACACGGGGCACATCAATGCCGTAGTTGCCGTTACTACTAGAGGCGGGAAGGACACCACCCCCGCTATGATTCCTACCGAGGAGGCCGTGGAGGAAAGCTTGGAGCCGGTTGAGCCGGTAGTTGAGGTTGATAAGGAGAAGGAGCCACATGACAAGGAGAAATCTAGAGCGGAAAAGTTGATTGAGGAAAGGCGCTTCATGCCACCGGTCCCATTCCCCCAAAGACTAGCGAAAGCGAAAATGGAGAAAAGGCTAGCGAAATTCCTCGAGTATCTAAGAGGAGTTAGCCTCAATATTCCCTTCCTCGACGCCATCGTGGAGATCCCCACGTATGCTAAATTCTTGAAGGACTTGATTTCGGGGAGGAAGAGGAAGGAGAAGATTATGCTAGCCGAGGAGGGCTCTTGGTTCACCAAGAGAGAGAAGGAGCCGGCAAAATTTAAAGATCCGGGGAGTTTTCGGATTCCTTGCACTTTGGACGGCGTGCCTCTTCAAAAGGCGTTGGTCGATCTTGGGGCTAGTGTGAGTCTCATGCCCCTCTCCATGTTCTTAAAGCTTAACACCGGGACAAAGTTGAAACCCACCGACATGCGCATTCAATTAGCCGATGGCCGGATAACAAGGCCGGTGGGGATTGCCGAAGACATCCCACTTCAAGTCCCGGGTGGGATATGCTTGCCATGTGACTTCGTCATCATGGACGTTAAGGAGGAGGGAGACACCTCATTAATACTTGGACGCCCATTCCTCGCCACCGCCGGAGTCATCGTCGACGTGCGCGAAGGTACCTTAACCTTAAACGTCGGAAACATCGAGGTGGAGCTCCACATTCCTAAGGCAATGAAGCACATGCCTTACCACGAGGAGCTTGATTACATGGACCTCCTTGATGAGGTGATAGAGGAGGCGATTCCTCACTCAATCGGCGCTCTTTTTGATGAAGAATTTGAAGACGGCCCGGATTTAGGCCAAGATGAAAAGAATGAAGACGATTCCCCCGACTTCTCTGTTGATGAAGATGAAGGCGACGCTGATGTCGCAAGGATTCGAGAGCTCTGCAAGCTCTCGAAATTAAAGTCTCCAAAGAAAGCTCCTCCGGTACGGAAATCGGCATCGCCGGTTAAGCCGTTGACCGGGGCAAATGCTAGCTTGGGGGAGCCTCCCCCCAACACTATTCGAGACAAGAGACCTCCGAGGGAGAACGCTACGCCACCACGTCCAAATCCAAGCGCGCTCCCCGGGAAGTTTGACGGGTGCATCTCATATGCACCAAACATCCCGCATTGATTGAAAATTATAGGGGGGTCGAGCTCACGACCTAAAACGAGCGCTTGTCGGGAGGCAACCCGACGGTTTTTGCTTTATTTTTACTTTTTCTTTATTTTCGTTTTAGAGATTTTTAGTGTTTTGAGTCATTCGACCAAAAATTTTGTGATAACGGGTCCTATTTTTCTTGACAGGAGAGGAGATAGGTAGATCCATCATGAGGAGGATGAACGAGACGATGAGGAGCGCCCCAAGAAGGCGTTCGACGCTTAGGAGGAGGATGAAATCGACTGGAGGAAGAAAGACGGAGTTTAGAGCCCAAACGAAGACAAACAGCAGAAAACAAGGCTCACTCGGCTGAGCATACTAGTCACTCGGCCGAGTACACAAGTTCGTCCGGCCGAGCCGCTCACGAACGAGGGAAGTCTGCTGAACCCAACTCTCTGTTTATTTTCTTGATTTCGATATAACTGCTACTCGGCCGAGTACATTTGTTCACTCGGCCGAGTAAAACAGATACCCTCCTAGGGCGAGTCATGCCGAGTAGCTTGAGTCACTCGGCCGAATGGACTTACGTCACTCGGCCGAGGGTGGCGAAGCCACTCGGTCGAAGCGATATCGGGGAGAAAATTTTTATTGCCTCGCTCGGCCGAGTCGTAACTCTTTTATATATAAGTGGCGAGGGGGGCGCGGATTTCGAAATCCCAAATCCCAAATCCGCCCGCGCCCCCTCAGCTCCCATCGCCCGATCTCGCTTCACCCAGCCCCCACTCGCCCGACCAAGCCCGCGCGCGCCGCCGCTCGGCCAGCCACCGCCGGCCGACCATCGCCGCACCCCGCCCGAGTCGCCGCCGGCGGCCTTGTCTCCGATCACCTCCGGTATAGCTTTATTTGCCCGTTTTCTCCTCTTTTTGCGTAGTTTTCGAGGATCCGTGTATTAATCGAACCCCTAACCCGAATCAATTCCCATATCTATCTGTTATACCCCTATTGCTCCATACATTTTGATTATTACTCGCTGATATCGCTTTTTCATGCGCAGGTTGCTTTTTGGAGCTTAGGGGAGCCTAGGGGAGCTTCTACGGGCTGTTTTGGACTTCGTGGAGGCGCGAACTTCGCACGCTTCCACTGCTTAGCACTCGCGGCGTGTTTGGGTATACTCTCTCCATTCTTTTACACGCACCGCACTTTTTTCATTTTTCGGCGCGCTCGGGGCCGATATGCGGCCCCGGACACGGCCGCGGTCGACGAGAGCTTCCGCCAAGCGGAAGCGGTTGGACGAGCCCGGCCCCTCCCACTTGGTGGAGGACTCTCCTCCGCCTTCTCCCACACACCCCGCACAGCCTGCAGGCCCCGCACACCCCCACACAGCCTGCAGCGCACCCACAGCCCGCACAGCCTCTCCCTGCCGATCCACAGCCACCACCACCGGCTCCACTGGTCGGGCCGCTCGGGATTACGTTCCGAGACGACGCACACCGCGCCGTCTTCGAGCGTATCTCCCAGCGCTCGATCGTACCCTCCAGGTTTGCACACCTCGCTGACCTAGGACGCCTGGGGGTACTTGAGGGGATGCTCACGTTGTACGACAACGTGGGCTGGCGAGATTTTTTCCAGGTGTCGGCGGATACTTTTACCCGCCCGACACTTGAGGTTTTGAGTTCGATCGCCCAGACTGATGAGGGATGCTCATTCCGGTTCATGGATCGAGAGTGCCAGGTCACTCTCGATATGATGAGATCATTTTTCTCTTGGCCCGCCGTCCCCGGAGCCGATCGCAGTTACGGCCCCACACATATCCCTCCACCCTCTTTCGACGCCGGTGCCTTCTGGGCCCGGATTACAGGCCACCACGCCGCCTTTGACCCTAGTAGGGCCAAGGCCTCGGCCATTGTCCACCCCTGCCTACGTATTGCCCAGCGCCTTATGGCGACCACCTTTTTGGCCAGATATGAGCCGGGCACGATGTCTACGCCAGAGCTCTACATGCTCTATGAGATGACACGTCCCAGAGCTCTATCTAGGGATGGACACGAGCTTGTCCCCGCCGTCGTGATCGATATCGCGGCATGGTACTTAGACCGCATCATTGTATCGGTGGGCGCTCGCTCACCGATATGCTGCGGCGGCCTGATTACCTTGCTGGCTCTTATGACCGGCGAGGACTTCCCCGACGACTTGCGACGCATCCCGGGCCCCACTTCCTTGTCGATAGATGTTATGGCCCGGATGAAGATGCTGCGTCCGCATGGTGAGCGTCACTGGGTCTGGTTGCACGGCCCTTTCGGTGCCGACTACATGATTCTCCCGAGCCCAGCTCGGACCCAGATTGCACCGGCCCACGTTGACTGGCTCCCAGCGATGGATGTCCTCATCCCCGCTGCGTACGTGCTCGAGGCCGAGGAGGCCGAGCAGGCCCACGCTGCCCACGCTGCCTAGGCTGCTCCTGCAGACCCTGCTGAACACCCTGCCGAGCCTGCTGCCGACCCCGTCGACCCTGTGGCCCCTCAGCCTGTTCCTGACGTTTCCGCTGCTCCTGACACTTCTGTCCCCACCTCTGTCAGTGTCGAGAGTACTTTTGCTGAGCCCACTTCCACCACTGTCACCACTTCCGAGGCTGTCCCCACCACTCCCGCTGCCACCTCTGGCCCTCTGTCTGTGGAGCCTCTTTGCTCCGCACTCCCCGAGCGCCCGCCGACCTTTGTCGAGAGTGGAGAGCCCTCGTTTGCCGCGGTCGTGGAGACCATGGCTAGCATGATCTCCGCTGGGATTGCGCCTTTTGGTCCACACGGTTCCGCCCCAGCGGTAGAGTCCTCTGTCTCCACAGCCGCCGTATTCTCCGAGAGCGTCGTGGCGTCTGTCCACACTTCTGGGCCACTGACCTCTCTTGCCACCTCGTTGCCACTTTTGCACGCTTCCTTTGCTGCCGCTGCCTCTACTTCTCACCAGCCGGTGTCCCGGCCTCACACTGAGGACAGGCCCACATTTGCTGGCGCGGCACCTTTTGTCCCCTTCCCTGCTGAGCCCGTTACATACTCCACTCGCGTACGCCAGCCCCGCCCTGCGCAGCCTAGACCGGTGCGTCCCTCTGCACCACCCCCGCCCGACACTGTACTGCAGAGCATACGTGCTCTTGAGTTGGCGGTGAGTGGTCTTAGAGGTGACCTTAGGACCCTGTCCTCCACCGTCTCTACGATGGCTGGACGCTTTGACCTGATCCCTCAGATCCACTACTGCCTGACACAGATCTTAGAGCGTCTTCCGCGCGTACCCCCACCCACCCAGCAGGTTCCCACACACACTTCCACACACACTAGACCTGCTTCCACTTCCACGCCCACCCAGCTCAGCAGCCTACACCACCACCACCACCTCCGCCTCAGGACGGAGACGGCGCAGCACCACCTTCCTAGGCACCCTTGATGCCATCGATTCCTTTTGCCGTTGTGCTGCCCGTTTCTGCTGGGTCCTGATGCCTTTTTGTCCACCCCCCCTCCCCTCACTTATTTCGGGATTCTCATTTTGCCGTATCTTTATATATCTTTTTTGGGAGAGAGGGAGAGCTTTTGGTGACCCATTTATACTCGTATCACTCATATATGTGCATGCATCATATCCGCTTCATATTTTCATTTCTTTATTTTTCGTTTTACTCTCTTTTTTTTTCTTTCCATCATGCATGCATCCTCCCTTGCCCCTCTCATTACTTGTCTCTCTGTGTGCCACACTTTGCACATTGAGGACACTGTGCAGTTTAGCTTGGGGGAGTGAGTTCTCACGTTCTTTTTCGATTTGCCACCTTTATTTTTAGTTTTTCACACCGTTTTTTCACTTTTGCACTCATTTTTCTTTTATTTTGCCATGCATCACGTTTTTCTTATTTCTCTGTGTGCCGCATTGCATAGTTTTATTTTTCTTATCTTTATTTCTTCCTTTTTTCATCTCATGCTAGAGATGAATTTTCTGTGATGATGTCTACGTGGAGTTAGCTTATTCTATCTATATGCATGCTATATTTGCATGTCTTAGATTTTATTTCTGATATCATATGCTATGACTTGCTTTGCATCTAGAATAGTAACCCACACTTTTTCCACATGAAAATGGATGAAGTTTTATTATTAGCTGAGCCTGAATATTCATATGTATGCTATCACAGAAAACACACCAAGATTCACGCATTGAATGCCTATATCTGGAGTACTGATTTCTTTTCCTATATCACTTCTATATGCATGAATTGTACACTTCACTTCGGGATGATTGAATGATGTTAGCTATGATATATCTGGATTAGTTAGCTTTTTTGTGATCAAAACTGAGTAGATTAGATTACCCTGCTGAAGTTGTCGTGCATGTCTTATAGAGTGAACCGAGAGTTATATATATTTCTTTCTCCACAAATCTTGAACATCATTTCTCTACTTTTAAAAATCATTGGTGAATCTCCCCTTAGTGATTCTATTTTATGGCATTTCCCCCGCTATTAATTCCTAGCTCCAAATCCCTTCTTCTAAAAAAATAATAAAAGAGAGAAAAACATTCTTGTATATCATTACCTCTCTCTGAGTTGGGATCATTGTGTATATATTGCAAAAAAAAGAAAAAAAAGAAAAGAAAAAAAAGAGAGAAAAGAGGAAAAATCCTCAATAAAAGATCCCATCTCACTTTCTTTCTTTCTTCTTTCTCTTCTTTGCTTTTGGAGCTATATAAAAATGGGGATGTAAATATTTTTGTGCCACCACGCTTATAGATAAGCTTGGGGGAGGGGATCCATTGATGTGTGAGAGAGTGACTACTTGACATTGCACGACAACCTAGGCTAAGTAATATTCTATACTCGGTGAGATTGTTTCTAGCTTCACGAAATCCAGAAATCTAAGCCTAGCGTTCATTTCATGAAATCCAAACTTTTCTATTCTCTCTATTCTATAGTGTGCTACTCTTATACTCCAGATAGAAAGCGTTCAATTGAAAAGTGTGTGATCTGTGATTTGTATACCGCTTTAGATGATTCAGGCAATGTTAATTTTAAAATCATTCCGTTCTTCATGATTATATCGTTGTTCGTGGGTTTTCTATTTCTATTTGCACTATTATACTATGATATCAAAATAAGATTCGTTGACATGTATTTCTCATTCGGTGCATGCTATAAGAGTAAGTGAAACCCACGTCCTGAGAAAATGATCTAGCATCCTACCTCTTCGCTTCTTTCTTTCATCTTTATTTTCATTTGGTTTTCATTCTTCTTCGTTTTTAATTTTTTTCGTTTTCTTTCGCCGTTTTCGTTTTCCGAATCCACCGAGTTCGCCTTTTACTTATCTTCCTCGAGGACGAGTAAGAGGCAAGCTTGGGGGATTTTGATCACTCCTCATTTTACACCTTTTTTCCGTGTATTCGCATGCCATTTAGATCGCCCAAATCATGTTTTTCACGATATATCGACGATATTGCGATGCTTTTCACGATTTGTTGTTTTTGTCGCATTTCAGGTGATTTGGCACGATTAGGAGTGATCTCGAGACGCGCTTACTCTAGACGGCCACCGACGACCTCCCCGAGGGGTATTTTGCTGTTAGAGAGGAGCGGAAGAAGAATGGACGTCGCAGGAGCGACGAGGAGGCCAAAACAAGCAATCTGGGCATCTTTTGTGTCCCACTCGGCCGAGTGGAGGAGCCACTCGGCCGACCAGCGAGACACTGCTCGGCCGACCCGTTCAGACACGATTTCCATGTGTACTCGGCCGAGTGTCGGAGTCCACATCGGCCGAGTGACGATACCACGTCCGCCCGAGTGGCGCCCAGACGAAGCCCCTCCAAAATATCAAAGTTTCTGTTTTTCGGCCACCTGAGCTTCAGAAGACCCACTCGGCCGAGTGGCAAACCACGTCCGCCCGAGTGCAGTGAAGCCATCGGCCGAGTGACGACAACTTACTCGGCCGAGCCGCCCCCGACTTACTGGAAAATGACAGGGTTTTCACTCGGCCGAGCGACTTTTGTCACTCGGCCGAGTGCGATGCGCTGCCTGTAGAGAAATTTGCGGAAAACAGGCTGTGCAGGGGCGTTTTGGTCAGGATTTTTGGACGATTTTTGGGGCTATTTAAGCCCTGTTTTTACCCTAGTTTTAGGAGCCATCTCTTAGATTTTTTGCAGCTTTTTGAGATTACTTTTTAGCTTTATTATTTGTGATTGGAGAAGAGAAAAAACTTGGATTTTTGTTGGATTAATTGAAGAACTACATTGGTTTGCATCTCTCTTCCCCAAAAACTCTATTTTTATTGTTTATATCATTGTTGTGATGAATTCCATTGCCTATTTCATTGATTATTTTTGTGCTATTGCTATGATTTGTGAGTAGTCTCTACGTCTTGGGGCGTGGGGATGAACCCTACAAGCCCAATTTCGTATTTGTGATAAATTGGTAGAAATTGTGCTAGAATCAATTATTAGGGATTAGATTGGGATCGAATTACTACGGATAGCTAGGTATTCATATCAATTGGGATTTGCAAGAGATTGGATCCCAATTTGATAGGAAGCCCTAGAAATCCGAATTGGGTTGGAGTCGGACTTTCGAAGTATCGGTTTGCAAGAGATTAGACCGATACTAGGATCTCCGGTTGCAATTCCGTGCCGATACCCGTTTGCAAGAGATTGGACGGGTAGGAACTATCACAATCTAGATCGTGGACCGAGTTTGCAAGAGATTGGACTCGGTGCGCGATTGGATGATGATGTTGATCCTAATGCTAGCTTTCCTAGGTTAGGGTTTGCAAGAGATTGGACCTGACCCTAGGATAGCTATAGACCGGCAACAGCGCGAGAGCGTGAGCTTGGTTCCACATTTAGTTGCAACTAGTTCATCCAAATTCTCATTCTAGCAATTTTGATACCGACGAACCACATTTATGAAATACGGTGAGTAGCGGGGATTCCCCATTCCCTAGACGTTCTTTATTTGATTTGATATTTCGCACATTTGTCTGACGATTGTGACAGGATCGCCCAAGGCAATTCTCTCTACTCTTAAATAGCCAGGTTGATTAGGAGCAAGCACGGTCATTCGTCCTCCCTGTGTTCGATACCCGCTCGCCGCTATACCGTGTGCTTGCGGTAAAACTACAACCGTTCTTTGGGTGTACGTCCCGGAGCGATCACTTCCACTTCTCCTTTTGCTTGTTTTGAGGACAATCCGCTTTGATGTGTCCTGCCTTGTTGCATTTAAAGCACAAAGGAGTGGAGGCGTTAGAAGAACTAAACTTTGATGTGTTCTTGAAATTACCTTTCCGGAAGAACCGGTTGAACTTCTTTGCCATGAGGGCAATGGACTCCAAGTCCAAATCTTCTTTCGATTCTTCATCATCGGTAGATGTGGATGTAGATGGAGCGGCCTTGAATGCAATCGCCTTTTTCTTTGGCTCGTCTTGCTTCAAGTAGGACTTCATCTTGTCCTGCAACTTTAGTTTGCTATCCTTGCATACCTCATAAGACATTAAGGTACCCATTAGTTGAATAACGGTATACTTACTCATGTCATTACCTTCCTCGATGGCGAAGGTACGCTTCTCCCAACAAGAAGGAAGTCCGTCAATGATCTTTGAGACTTTCTCCTTTTGGGTGTAGGTCTTACCAAGAGCCTCCAACTCATTAGTGATGTCGACGAAGCGAGCATAATACTCCTTCATCTTCTCACCCTGTTGCATATGAAATAATTCGAAATATTTATTTACAACTACGAGTTTAGAGTCTCTTACCCTACTCATTCCTTCATGCAAGATGAGGAGAGAGTTCCAGATTTGATATGCACTCTTACATGTGCATATCTTATTGAAGTCCTCAGGCTCCAAGGCACATTGCAAGGCATTCATTGCCTTGGCATTGCTTACCTTCGCGGCGACCTCCACGGTAGTCCACTTCGCGAAATCTTCTTCTTCGGGCTCGACGTACTCCGTCAACGTGGCTCTCCACAATGAAGCACTCCGAAGGAAAGTTTCCATCCGGTATTTCCAGTACCCGTAGTTGGTACCGTTGAAGAAAGGAGGCCTAGTCGAGGAGTGTCCTTCCATCACCGAAGAAGCTCCTTCACGGTTCCTGAAGGTGCTGTAGTCTGAAGGTGGACGTACGGTTTTGTTGTCGTTGGAAGACATAGCTAGGTACTTGGCTCTGATACCAAATGTAATGCCCTACGAAGCTACTGCACAAGTACTAGAGGGTGGATGAATAGTACTTTAAAATAATTAAGAAGATAATTCCTAATTATCTTGCAAACTCAACCAACAATGCGGAAATGTAAATATAGACAACAAAGAAATGCAATCGCAAACAGACGATATAACGGGTTCGGATCCACCCAAGTCTCCCCGACTTGTTCCCGGTGATCCTACGTCCCAAACACCCGGATCCCCTCCGGATACTTGAGTTAGAAACCTCTAACTCAAATTTGCACTATGAAATACTTGTAGAAAACCTCTACAAGATCAAATCATACACAAATGAAATTGTGACTCCCACAAACCGGGATCACAAACAAACTCTCACAACCGAGAGTAAAACACTTGTTATATCAAAGTAAATGAAATACGAAATGCTTACCACAAAAACCTATGCCTTGAGTAAAACTTACGATTTAGGGCAAAGAGGATTTTGGGGAAGATGAAGGCACCAAACCCTAGCTCCAAGTAGATGACCAGCAATGGAGTCCTAGAAAGATGTTGGTGATCTAGAATCAAGCATTTGGCTTGGAAGGCTCACAATCAATGAATCTCTCTTTTGAAATAAGAGTGAGGGAGAGATTCAAGAGTGAAATGAAAGAGCTTTTAATGAGAATTAATTACTTCTCTTTGATCTCTAAACTTCAATAAATATCAGCCTTGAATGCAATGAAAGCAGCACTCCAAGTATATATAGGATAGAGGAAAGAGAGAGCAAAATTCATGGCATTTAATGCTCCAACGGCTCTATTCTGAAGCAGACTAGTCTGTCAAAGAAGGATCACTGACCGACTAGTTCATCAACTAGTCGGTCGGTGAGACAACATGAACCGACTAACTGAAGAACAGCCAAGAAGAGAAGTTCGGGGAATATAGAACTAGTCGGTCCAAGAAGACTTTCTGACCGACTAGTTTCACAACTAGTCGGTCGGTGAGTGTTCTTTGACCGACTAACAGATGAAATCAAATAGTCTGAATTCAAATACAGCTAGTCGGTTTAAGAACAACTTCTAACCGACTAGTTTCTCAACTAGTCGGTCGTTCGTTGTGCTTTGACCGACTAACTGTAAACAGTAAGTTAGGTTGAAAACTGTACATATAACTAGTCGGTCTAAGAAGGATTCCTAACCGACTAGTTTTACAACTAGTCTGTCGGGGAACCTTCTTGGACCGACTAACTGTAAACAGTAAAGAGCTAGAAATTGAGAATGCATTCTAGTCGGTTCAAGAAGCATTGCCGACCGACTAGATTGACATCTAGTCGGTTGGTTCTTCTTCTTGAACCAACTAACATGCACAAAAAGCCGTGAAATGAAGCGCGAAGCTTCGGGAAAGTTCGTATGGGCTTTTAATAAGATCCTAGCTCTAAGATAGGAGCGTTATGAAGATTAAAACGTAAGACCTACTCAAGGCTTACCATTCTACGAAAAGAAGCTAGAAGACTATAAATAAAACTTGACGAACCGTCTTCAAATGGTTCGATTCGAATCTTTTGACTTCAATAATGGTCCTTGAGCTTCAACGAAGCTTCAAGCACACGATCACGCGCTTTGAGAAGTCTCGAGACGTCGCTTTTGATGTTCATAGACGTTTGGCGTCGATCTCCATAACTGCGCTCACAAAGAGTTAGTTCACGATATTTATGTTTGTTCATCATCAAAACCAAATCCGGGGAATCAATACTCAACAATATTAATATAGCTCATTCGTTTTAAATTGGTTATTAATTGTATATGTGTCAGAAAATTACAAGACCGTGCCCAGAAAATCAGAAACGACGAAACGTACTCATTGGCGCTGGTTTCATCGCCAAAAGACAAGTATATCTCCACCAATGATTTTTCAAAGGCAAAACTTAATAAAGCTAAATACGCTTTAAATTCATATCATAAGATTTTTCACGTACACTGACGTACGAGAAAAATATATGTTGTAGTACTAGTTAATATGGTCATTTTGACACCTTGTTGGAAGAATTCCAACGTATGGTTTGCCCTAGAGAAATCTTTGAAAAATATAATGAAAAATCGTTTTCTCAGTTTTAATCAGTTTATACTTCGTATAAATTAAGAAAAATCCCCATTAATTATTTTAAGATCTTGAAAGTTGTCTACTAGCCTTAGAAAAATATTTCAAACTTATTTACCTCATTTGCTTAGTTAAAACCATTTTCCATGCTCATTTATTTAAAGTATTGTGCATTATTATACTTCGATAATTGTGTAACTAAATCTCAAAACTGTGTAATTAGTCGAGATTGTGGAATAGACTGATGAGACATCATACGCATCTAAAACGATTCAACTGAACTAAATAAACTGAATGGAAGATGAAACTTTAATATAAATGAATGGAAGATGGAACTTCAATAAAAATGAATGGAAGATGTAACTTCAATAAAAGTGAATGAAAGATGGAATTCAATATAAATAGATAGTACACGTACTTTTGACCCGGCACTTGACTTGACCCGAGGGGTTGTGGTAGTCTATGATCACAAGTATTATGGAGTGGCTGGATGCACCCATACCGAATACCTCCAACACATTACGGAGGTTAGAGCTTGACCGTGGCCATATAGGGTCGGTGAACAGCGTCACGGAATGGCTCCAGTCAGAGGGCACTTGTTGGTCATCTCTCGTACTCTTGGACATGGACTTATCACTAGAATAGACTGGTTATTAAATATTGTTATGATCTCTTCTTCTACAGATTGCTGACAACGTTACAGTTTCATTATTAAATGTTAAATTGTTACAGGTTGCTAATGGTATTGCAAATGGCTATCAAATGATTAAATTGCTGCAGATTGCAAATTGCTGCAAATATTTAACTTCAATAACTTTTTTAAAATTAAACTTATTACTTGTCTTTAACTCTTTTAAATTAAACTTATTGCGTGTCTTTAACCCTTTTAAATTAAACTTATTGTTTGTCTTAAAAATTCAGCTTGGTTCAATTTTAAATATCTAACGTTCTGGTTTTGGAGATTATCTTGCTGAGTAATCCTCGCTGACGGACATTTCACTTTGTTGTTTTACGAAATGTTCGTCATGTATCGATAGTGAGTTCTCTGAAGACATTGCTACAGAAGTCGAGCCAGTACTCAAAGGATACGTGGAGTACCTACCTGCTGAAGATTAGATGACCACCTTCGTGATTTCACCTTTATATTTGAAATAATGTAATTTGTGTACTTTTGTCTGTGTTGGCCATGCTAGGCCTAAGATGTATATTAATTATTGTACGATGGATATGTAATAATGTTGTTTGGACTGTAACGAGAAAATTAATTGGTTAATTGATGAACAGGTTGCATGTTTATTTTTTCCATTAACAAGTCGAAATGCAATTAAAATGCAATAAACTGTAATAATTTGCACATTTTCCTTGCTGGGACGATTTTGGATGTCCAAGCAATTGTATGGAAGGACGCGACGTATCTGTGTCATTAAATATACAAAAATAAGCTAGTCGGTCACAACCGGTTAAACTAACAACTAGCATTTATAACAACTTTGGTTTAGGAAAAATAACTTACTTGCTTTAAAAGAACCAACCTAAATAACCAATTTACTTAATTAAATTAAAACCCAATAAGCTTAACTCATCTAAACCCATTAAACCCATACCCAATTGCACGGTTTAAACCCAATACCCATACCCCATGGCAATAATTTAAACCCAAAACATATACCCACTAGCATGACTTAAACCCAATAAGATGGCTTAACCCAATGAGCACATATATGTTCCAAAACCCAATAAGATAACATTACCTCTTCTCTTCTCTTCTTATTCTTATCTTCTGTTCTTTTATTTCTTCTTTTTTTGCCTTCCAGCTTCTGACTTCTCCCTTCTCCTTTCTTTTTTTCTTTCTTCTGCAGGTGGGCTCACGGCAGTGGAGAGGCGGCAGCAAGCGGGGCGGCCTAGGGCAGAGCGGCGGCGGCCTGGGCTAGCACGGGCCGCGGCGGCTAGCACAGGGGGGAGCAGCGTCATGGGCGGCGCAGCCAAGGGGGCGGCGTGCGACGACTTGTAAGGGGCGACAACAAGGGATGGTGGCGGCGGCGATCTGCGGCCAAGGGAGGAGATTGCACGGGGGAGAGAGGGGTTTGAGTGGTGTACTGGATTTTGGGGTTGATTGAATCTGAAATCAATTTCAGATTTGGGTTTCTCCTCTCTCTAATTTTTCATTTTGGTTTTCAATTTGGGGATTGATTGGGATTTGCATTTCAATTTTGGGTTTTGATTTTTGGCATGGATTTCTGGCTGAATGTTTGATTTGGGTTGTTGTTTGGATGACTTCGTTTTGGCTTTGAGGAGTTGCAAATTGGTTGGAATGCAGGGAGAAGGAAAATTTTGATGTGTTTCTTGTTGTTGACGTTGTGTTTACTGATATAGGAATAGTGAAGAGGGGGCATCTTGAAGGGGGATAGCTGGATGTGGGGGAGGAGATTGAAGGAGATGTTGGATCTCAGCGACATAATTCGGTGGAATTCATTTCATATGTTAGGTTAATCAATAATTAGTTAGGGGTAATTAATTAGGGTTAATAGATAATTAATCACGACATGGTAAAAATTAAAAATTAGAGACGCGCTCACCTCGACGCGTAGAAATACGACTCGTGCATGAAAACATCCTGACGATCAAAACAAGTACAGGCACACAAAAATCAACACGCCTAGAAATACCGGCCGTTACATTCTACACACCTTAAGAAAAATTCTGCCCTCGGAATTCTTATCAACTAAGTAGAAAGGAACAAATATGGATAACGCTCTCGCATCTCATCTTCCCGCTCCCAAGTGGACTCTCCTGGCGAGTCGCAACACCACATCACTTTGACTAGATCAACAGTCCTGTTTCTGATGACTCTCTGGCGTCGATCTAGAATCTCCACTGGTTGTTGCTCGTACGGCAGATCTACCCAAACCGTAATCTCTGAGTAGTCCACAGCGTGGGAAGGGTCGCGGATACAACGACGGAGCTGTGACACATGAAAGACGTCATGAACTCCCTCTAAGGATGGTGGCAGTGCTAAGCGATAAGCTACCTCTCCAACTCGCTCTAGCACAAAGTCCAATATATCTCAGACTATGCTTGCCTCGCTTTCCGAAGCGGATCACTCCTCGATTCGGGGAGATCTTCAGGAATACATGATCTCCCGGTTGAAACTCTAGAGGACGCCGTTTAGCATCTGCCCAATGCTTATAACGGTCCCGAGCGATCCGAAGCTTGTCTCTGATATCTCGGACAACATCAACCGCTTAGACTATCATCTCCGGTCCCAACAGCTCTCTATCACCAATGGCATCCCAACTCAGTGGCGATCGACATTTCCTCCCGTAGAGAGCAGCAAATGGTGGCATGCCAATTCTTGCTTGATAGCTGTTGTTGTAGGAGAACTCTACCATGTACAGATGATCCTCCCATGAGCCTTTGAGATCTAGCATGCAGGTTCTCAGTATGTCCTCCAAGATTTGTATGGTACGCTCTGACTGTCCATCCGTCTGCGAGTGATACGTAGTACTAAATTTCAGACTGGTACCCAGGTTGGTCTGTAGACTCTTCCAGAACTGAGAGGTGAATCTCGTATCTCGGTCAGATATAATGCTCACGGGAACTCCATGTAGTCGTACGATCTCCTACATGACATGTTACACATCACAACTTGTACTAGAAAGAATGATAAAGGTGTGAGTTAGATCATTACCTCCATATACTTTCTCGCCAGTATCTACGTGGATTGACCCACTCGGAATGGTATGAAGTGCGCAGACTTGGTCAATCGATCAACAATGACCCAGATTGCATCGTTTTGCCTAGTGCTTCGAGGTAAGCCAGTCACGATGTCCATCGTGATGTGCTGCCACTTCCACTCCGGAATCGACAAAAGGTTGTAGCAGTCCAGCAGTGCGATGATGCTCTGCCTTCACTTGCTGGCACACAAGACATTTGGCAACGCTCCATGCCACGCTTCTCTTCATTCCGTGCCACTAGAAATTCTGACGAAGATCCTTCTTCATCTTCGTACCTCCAGGATGACTAGAATAAGGCGAACTGTGAGTTTCATTCATCAACTCATCTCTGATATCCCCTGCGGGTACGCAGATCCACTGCCATATCTCAGGTATCTATCCTCATGGATAAGAAAATCAGTCTGGAGTCCCGCTTCAACCTGCTCTCTGATCTTCTGCAGCTTAACATCTCCAGCTTGAGCAGTCTTGATCCGGTCTACAATCGTCGACTGAATCTGCATGTTCATCAATGATGAGGTGGCTCCCAGTAAAACAACTTTAATACATAACCCCCGCAGATCCTACTATAATTCCCACTGAGCTATGAGAATCATCACCTCAGGTAGACGACTCAAAGCGTCAGGTATGACATTCACCTTCCCCAGATGATACTGAAGGTCAATGTCGTAGTCAGCCATCAACTCCAACCATCTACGCTGACTCATATTCAGCTCTTTCTGAGTGAATATGTATTTCAAACTTTTGTGATCAGCGAAGATTTTCACTTGCTCACTCAGTAAGAAATGTCGCCAGATCTTCAATACAAATACGACATCGGCTAACTCCAAATCATGGGTCAGATAGTTCTTCTCATGAACCCTCAACTGACGCGAAGCATTTACGACAACAAGATTGTGCTGATACAAAACACATCCAAGGCCCTTGCCTGATGCGTCATAGAATATCTCGAAGCCTCCACTTCTATCTGGAATAGCCAAGACTGATACGGTAGTCAGCCTCTCCTTCAGAGTGCCAAAGGCCTGCTCACAAGAATCTGACCAACTGAACATGATATCCTTCCGTGTCAATCTCGTCATAGGCTCAGCTATCCTCGAGAAGTCCTTGATGAATCTGCGATAATATCACGCCAATCCAAGGAAACTTCTGATGTCAGATGATGATCGAGTTGTAGGCCATTCAGTGACTGCCTTGACCTTCTCAGGATCCACTGATATGCCAGCTCCTGATACTACATGCCCAAGGAATGCAATTCTATCCAACCAGAATTCGCATTTGCTGAACTTGGCATATAGACTATAACGACGGAGCATCTCCAAGACCATCCTCAAATGCTCGGGTATGCTCCTCTTCGCTCTTTGAATATACCAGAATATCATCTATGAAATCACCACGAACTTATCTAGGAAATCATAGAAGATAAGATTCATGATATTCATGAATACGGTAGGGGCATTGGTCACACCGAATGGAAACCAGAAATTCGTAATGCCCGTACTTAGTTCGAAAGGCTGTCTTGGACATATCTTCCTTCTTGACCTTCACCTGATGGTATCCGCTCCGGTGATCCAACTTCGAGAATACTCTCGAACCACCAAGTTGGTCAAAGATGTCGTCAATGCGGGGCAACTAGTACTTATTCTTCATTGTAACCTTGTTCAGTTCCCGATAGTTAATGCACATTCTCCTCGACCCTTCCTTCTTCTTCACCAACAAGACAGGTTCACCCCAGGGAGAAACACTGGGATGAATTAAACCCTTCTGCAATAGTTCATCCAACTACTTCCACAGCTCTTCTAGCTCTGCAGGAGCCATACAGTAAGGCACTTTCGAAATCGGTTGAGCTCCCGACATAAGATCAATGCCCAACTCCAACGCTCGATCGGGCGGCAATCCAGAAATATCTTTCGGGCAGACGTCTTCAAAATCTCTCACTACTGCAGGCTTCTTAGGTCTGGCTATCAAAGTTGCAACAATCAAATCACTCGACTGGGCCCGGAATTTGACAGGCCCAAACGAGACCTCCACTAATGAACTCAAACACAGGGTGATTAGGAATTTCGAATATCACCTTCTTCCTGTGGCAGTCGATCGTGGCATAGAAAGCTCCTAACCAATCAATACCGAGAACAGCATCAAAGTTAGATAGATCGTGGACAATGAAATTAGCACATCACTCATGCCCACTAATCACCAACGGACAGGGTCTGCATCCCAATGCAACTTTCACTACACCATTTCCCGTGGTGATGTTCCAACACTTGGAGAGAGTGAAGGTGGGAATCGAATGTTCGCATACAAACTTCCGGGATAGGATGCACATGGAAGCCTCTGAATCAAATAAGGCCAGGGCTGGGTGAGAGGAAACTAAGATGACACCTAAGGCATAATATAACTAAGTTAAGCATGGTGATCTAATCAAGCATGAATGTATATAAAGGGTAAAGACTAGGTCTAGATGTTACCAGCGATCACATCATCCTCGGCTTCAGCTTCTACAGCTGGCATGGTAAACACCCGACGCCTTAGCTGGTTGACCTGTTGAAAGGCCCGATTCTGCAGAACCAGAGGCGGTCCACGCTGTCCAGGTGCAGGTACCATCCGCTGAGCAGGTCCATGTGCTCCAGCTGGTACAGGTCGAGTGCCACGGGGGCAGTCCTTTGCAGCATGATCCGACGAACCACAAACTAGGCATTGGTTCAGCAGCATCCTGCAATCCTTCTTCACATGTCCAGACTTGTCGCAGTAATGGCAAGTCAGCTGAGCTTGGTTGGGGACAGGTGTGACTGGCCTCTTGAACTGAGTAGTCTAAACATGACGAACCATGGACTTGGGTACACTCCTCTGCAGCTCCATCGGGCGCTTGCCTACCTGACACGCCTTCTTTTGATTCACGATCAGTTCGTGCTTCCTCGCTGCCACCAGGACTTCCTCATGGGTAGTAAAACTGGCTGAGGACATTGAAGCTTGAATGTCCAAATATGGGCCCTGTAGGAAGCAGTGGGCACAGTCCTCTGGGTCCGTCACCAGAGTAGGGGCAAAGCAACTCAGCATGGCAAACTCGGCCTCGTACTCATCGATAGTCATGGTGCCCTGCTCCAAGTTGATGAAGCGTTGTTGCGTCTCTCTCTTCCTAGCCTTCGGAAAATATTGGGCGTCAAACCTCTAACGGAAGGTAGCCCATGGAATAGGCTTGGTCGGCCTGGTCTCCTCAGCATCCCACCAGTTGCGGGCATTATCTGTCAGTTACTTCTTCGCTAAGTCCACCCAATTGTTCGGATTGACTCGGGCAAGACCCAAGTCATCCGTAGTGCTACGAAGCCACTCCTCGACCACTAGCGGACCCTCTCTTTCGGAGAAGCTCTTCGGATGCATCTCTCAAAATTTCCTGGCTCCAGGCTCAAAGTGAGGGTGAGGTGGTGCAACCGGTGCAGCCTTCTGTCCCTGCTGAACCAGATGATGCCGAACCTCGAGCATCTCCCTAATGGCCTCAAGTATCTGGTGGATGTCACCATCTCCTACTCCGACGACACCAGCTCCATGTCGAGCATTACGTCTTTCTGTCATTCTGAAACAAGAAAACCCCAAATTAATCTCGTATATGTGATTACTCTATATGTTTGGCTAATAATAACATTCTTATTGTTCTGAATTTTCGCAGATGCAGGACCTACATGGGCCACCACTAAAACCTGTAACTCCCCGCTTCCCAAAAGCGATGGGAGCGAGAACGTTACAAAGGTCCGCATGAACTGGAGCGGTGAAGCTCGAGTTCACTAGGTGTCTGGGATAACAACCTTGCATGATTCTTGCTTGCATTTTAGAACAATAAAATATTAATATATACAAGCCACATCCAGAAGTCCGTACATGAAAGTAAAACAAGGCCCAGCATGGCCAAAGAAACTACAAAAAAGAACATACTCCTACTACAAGGTAATAAAAAGCAAAGCAGGACGAGTCTCTAGTCCTTCGCATGAAGGGACTCAGTGTCAACGGCAAACTCCTGGCTCTCCGGGTCAGGCGTCTCAAACGGGTCCTAGTCCTGGTACTCAGTCTCGTGATCTGACATACATTCCAAAAACATGAATGTATGTCAGCAAGGGTCTGCAAGTAAAAGTGAGATGACCCAAGGCAAAGTGTACAAATAGTAATAAACAGATTAAATGATAATAATAGTTCTAAAGTTGCAGTTATACATGGCAATTTTAAACAGTTAAAGTAAAAGCACTTATGAGCATGGCAGTTCTAAAGAATTAAAGTAGGCATTAAAAACATGACAATTCTATATGCCAGTAAGGTAACAATAAATATTTCAGGTTCCATGCAAATGTTTTCTATCATACATATGTTTCTCGCCTTTAAGACGTGGTGAGTGAGTCAGGCCTTCTCACGGGGGTATAATCGTGATTGACGCCACCCACCACATACGTGTGGTGCTCTTGAAGAGGGGCCCTTTCACACGCTTAGTGGCCGCTCAACCCTAACCCCACCCCAAATGTTGTGCCGGAACACGAGCCAGCCTAATTAAGTTGCACAAGTTCACAAATTTAAGAAGTGCACGAATTCACGAACTCAAGTATTTTCAAAATGTTCCATTAGTGTCCAATCTAACAATGTGTGTGCAAGTGTAGTGTGAAGCATGATATGTGTGTACAGGCAATTTCAGTCATTTCATAACGAGAAAATTAATTGGTTAATTGATGAACAGGTTGCATGTTTATGTTTTTCATTTACAAGTCGAAATGCAATTAAAGTGCAATAAACTGTAATAATTTGCACACTTGCCTGACTGGGACGATTTTGGGTGTCCAAGCAATTGTATGGAAAGACGCGACGTATCTGCGTCATTAAATATACGACAATAAGCTAGTCGGTCACAACCGATTAAACTAACAACTAACATTTATAACAACTTAGGTTTAGGAAAAATAACTTGCTTTAAAAGACCCAACCCAAATAACCAATTTACTTAATTAAATTAAAACCCAATAAGCTTAACTCATCTAAACTCATTAAACACATACCCAATAGCACGGTTTAAACACAATACCCATACCCCATGGCAATAATTTAAACCCCAAACCTATACCCACTAGCATGACTTAAACCCAATAAGATGGCTTAACCTAATGAGCACATATATGTTTCCAAACCCAATAAGATAATATTACCTCTTCTCTTCTCTTCTTATTCTTATCTTCTGTTCTTTTATTTCTTCTTTTTTTCCTTCCAGCTTCTGACTTCTCCCTTCTCCTTTCTTTTTTTCTTTCTTCTGCAGGTGGGCTCACGGCAGGGGAGAGGCGGCAGCAAGGGGGCGGCCTAGGGCAGAGCGGCGACGGCCTGGGCTAGCATGGGCGGTGGCGGCGGGCGCAGGGGGGAGCGGCGGCCTGGGCGACGCGGCCGAGGGGGCGACACGCGGCGACTTGTAAGGGGCGGCAGCAAGGGCTGGTGGCGGCGACGATCTGCTACCAAAGGAGGAGAGTGCACGGGAGAGAGAGGGGGGGTTTGAGTGTTGTATTGGATTTAGGGGTTTGAGTGGCGTATTGGATTTAGGGGTTTGAGTGTTGTTTTAGATTTAGGGGTTGATTGAATCTGAAATCAATTTCAGATTTGGGTTTCTCCTCTCTCTAATTTTTATTTTGGTTTTCAATTTGGGGATTGATTGGGATTTGGATTTCAATTTTGGGTTTTGATTTTTGGCGTGGATTTCTGGCTAAATGTTTGATTTGGGTTGTTGTTTGGCTGATTTCGTTTTGGCTTTGAGGAGTTGCAAATTGGTTGGAATGCAGGGAGAAGGAAAATTCTGATGTATTTCTTGTTGCTGGCGTTATGTTTGCTGATATAGGAATAGTGAAGAGGAGGCAGCTTGAAGGGGGATAGCTGGATGTGGGGGATGAGATTGAAGGAGATGTTGGATCTCAACGACATAATTCGGTGGAATTCATTTCATATATTAGGTTAATCAATAATTAGTTAGGGTTAATTAATTAGGGTTAATAGATAATTAATCACGACATGGTAAAAATTAAAAATCAGAGACGCGCTAGCGTCAACGCGTAGAAATAGGACCCGCGCACGAAAACATCCGGACTATCAAAACAAGTACGGGCACACAAGAATCAACTCGCCTAGAAATACCGGCCGTTACACTTGAGCTTGATGACGAGATGAGAGCGAAGTTGACAGAGATTTGAGCCTTGCGATACAGCCTTGACCGATAGGCGAGAGTTGCGAATTGATTGCTTGATCGAAGATCTTAGGCATATAGAGAGTTTGAAAGTTTGAGATTTGTGGAAAAAAATAAGAAGGTTTGTTTGTAATTTATAGGAATTTTTGGGATGTAAAAAGACCCAAAAATCCCTCCCAAATGACAGTTAAATATTAACAACCACTGCATGGCGGGCCGGGCCGGGCCGGCCCTAGGCTCGGACCCGCAGCCCAGTCAACGCACCCGGGCCCGGGCCGTTGACACTGGCGCACAATCCCCTCTTTACATGCGGGCATCCCGTCCTTTAATTTGGGGTGACCGTCGCGCATAGCCCCTTCTCGAGAACCTTGCTACAACGAAGCGTCTTTGCTTGACGAATGGGCAAGTCACGACTATATCTTACTCAGACGTCTATCGTGTCATCAACTTAGTGATGAATCGTAATAAAATGAATAGACCTGGAAAAGGAAGTCTCTACTGCTCGTGAAACGGTACGGTCAGTAGTTGGTTTGTTTCTCGAGCTCAGGTACGGGCGACTCAGTTACATGTGCTCGACTTGATATGCAGCCGCGGAACTGCTAAATCCCTCGTGAGACTCCAGTTCCGGTCAATCGTGCTTGTCAGCCTTCATCACCGCTGCTTTGGCGACCCGACTGAACGAATGCGGTGACGCGACTTGTGTAGCGAGGAGAATGGGTAAAGTAAAAGACGGATGGCTCGCGATTGATAGCTGACTGGCCTCTTTATCCTTATATTGCGATGTAATGAAGATTTGCCTCTTCTTGGAAACCCCGACGTAGGATTTCCCTTGCCGCCCATTCCACCGGTTCGGAGTCGTACCCGGGTACAGATCCGCGTCCAACCCAATTGTCAAATATGACGAAATATTGAAAGCGAAAAAAATGCAAGAGCTCATGAGCTTAAACTAAACGAACAAACGAAAAATGCCCGGTCAGATATCTGTCTGATCTGTCATGAAACGGAGATCAACACGAACAACCAAATTGATAGTGGATTTCGCGAGATCGAACACGGAGCCTAGTGTTGGAATCTCTTTATAATTACACCCAAATGTATTGCAGCAAGATCTGTCATTGATAATTAATAACGCCATTGATTTTCAATGTCCATGACAAGAACATCGCTAAACCTAATCGCATGAAATGCATTCAGGAACATGTTTTTCACCTACCAAATCAACCCAGAGGCAGCCCATAAAATATGGGAATCACACTTTCATACATTTCAGTTCAAATAATTGATTGGGTACACAATCCTTCGTAAATATCCATGAAACAATGAAACAACCCATGAAGGAAATGGAAGTCCAGCAATTTAAAACCCACGAAATATCAGCACACAAGTATCAAAGAAATAAACCACAACGAAATTACGACGGACATAAATTTAAAAACATAAAGGTACTGTAGCAAAATTATGGTAGACATGGTCCCGCAACACTTTAGAATTTAACAGAGGTTCAAACTAAGAGATAATAACCGTTCTTCAGACTCAAAATAGAAAGGTTCCCTACTAAAACATGGAACTCACCTCACAAAACTAAAGCCATTGACACCAAAAATGAATGTTTCCACCTCCGATCAAGAACCCAGTTTTGCATTGTGCCGCTCCATACCACCGGAAAGCAAAACCCTAACTGATCACGACGACGATGACGCTTCATTACTAGACACACCAATCTAAGTAATAGCTCTCTCACTTCTTCTTGGCAGCAGCCTTGGTGACCTTGGCACCAGTTGGGTCCTTCTTCTCGACGCTCTTGATGACTCCAACAGCAACGGTCTGCCTCATGTCCCTCACGGCAAACCGTCCAAGTGGTGGGTACTCGGAGAAGGTCTCCACAACCATGGGCTTGGTTGGAATCATCTTGACAAAACCAGCATCACCGTTCTTCAAAAACTTGGGCTCCTTCTCAATCTCCTTGCCAGATCGCCTGTCAATCTTGGTGAGGATCTCAGCAAATTTCACGGCAATGTGGGAGGTGTGGCAATCAAGCACCGGAGCATAACCATTGCCAATCTGACCAGGGTGGTTCATAATGATGACCTGTGAGGTGAAGTTGGCTGCCTCCTTAGCAGGATCATCCTTGGAGTTCGACGCAACAAAACCACGCTTAAGATCCTTCACGGCAACATTCTTGACGTTGAAGCCAACATTGTCACCAGGGAGAGCCTCCTGCAGAGCTTCATGGTGCATCTCAACAGACTTGACTTCAGTTGTCAGCCCAGTTGGACCAAAGGTAATAACCATACCAGGCTTGAGCACACCGGTTTCAACACGTCCCACTGGGACAGTGCCAATACCACCAATCTTGTAGACATCCTGAAGGGGAAGCCTGAGTGGCTTGTCTGTAGGCCTCTTGGGCTCATTGATCAGGTCAAGAGCCTCAAGAAGGGTTGGGCCCTTGTACCAGTCGAGGTTGTTGGATCTCTCAATCATGTTATCGCCTTCAAATCCAGAGATGGGAACGAATGGGATCTTGTCGGGGTTGTAACCAACCTTCTTCAGGTAAGAGGACACTTCCTTCACGATTTCTTCGTACCTGGCCTTCGAGTACTTGGGGGTGGTAGCATCCATCTAAAAAGATAGCAAAAAATCATAATCAATACACAATTCAGGAAAAGAAAGGAAGAAATCAAAATAATATGAATGTTAACGTTAAAACACTAATAGTTTTGTAGTAGCAAGCATGAATCATGTAGAAAAATTCCTACAGAAAAAGAAAATATATTATGGAGCCTGCATCTGTCATTCAGAACTAGAGTTAAGTTGGAAATATTAGATGCAGAATGAAACAAGTAAGAAACCATATCTTAAAAAAGAAAACAGCAAAATTATGTTTCTTAGAATTGCTTCTGATGCATGATATTAAAATGAGTACTAAAATTCTAAAAGTAAAAATATCATGAGGATCACATCAGCAATTAAAAACATATTGCAGAACATGCACAAGAAGTGAAGCAGCATGTCCATTTAAAATAATATAATACCATGACATGCAAAAGATCACAACAACATAAACATTAAGAATCTGTGTAAATTATTAATACAAAATGATATTTTTGAATTGATTTGCGAACAAAAGACTAATATGAAAATAAAAGGAGGGCTATGGATGTGATTGAATCTTAAAATATCAAGAGTTTTGATGAAAAGTAATGAAATTTTGGAAGGGAAAAATTATAGGGTAATTATTTTAGGGGGATTTAATCTCTCCATTTGCTACCCAACAACATTCTCTCTCCTCTCCCAGTTTTCCTCTATCGCTCTAACTGCGGCCCGCTCTCTTTCACCGAATCCCCATCTCTCCTTCTACACCCACCAAAGACATCCACCCATCAATTGACCGCCAAACAGCACCACTGACCACGTTGACAAAGTTGATAATGGTGAAATCACTGTATCATTCAACATATGATCTAAAGGAGGACATGGGTGAAAGTTATAATAATTAACTCTTTTTAGCTCTCTTTATGCAGTTTCAATTTCAGTCATTTTCGAATTTTGTATTTGAGTTTAGAAATTTATACCCACTAATTTTGATTTTTTGATGTTTATGTTTACTAAGCTTAACGCTATTGCTAAATTACTAGTGGGTTATGAATTTCTTTCATGACATGATTTTCAACATGATTTGCTGCAACAAAGATTGAGGCAGTGCTTAATACGGTGATAATTCAAACTCGCTAAACATTGAAATGTAGAAAAAGGAATACAATAGAGACCCATGGTATATGATATTGGGATAAATAATTCATGCTGAGTAGCAAGCTGTATATGTACAGATTTTATAAAATGTATTGCTGAAGCAACAGTGAATATAATTTTCAATATGGGTAGATTTGTATGGGGGGAGAATATAATGTAATGATATGAAAGGAAGGATATAACTTTAAATGGTGGAAGGTTTTAAAATTGGGGAGTCGGGGTTGGGTTGGTGGTTGTACAGATTTTAAAAAATAGAGTAGAATTGCTGGAACCAGTGTATATAATTTTGAATTGTGGAAGATTTGAAAGGGAGGGGATGATTTAATGGGATGAATGGAAGGGTAGAATTTTGTAAGATGGAAGGTTTTGTATAGGGATGTTGGGGTGGGCTTGGTGGTTGGTGGGCTTGGTGGTTGGTCCTGATTTTTATCTCTCAAGTACAAATGATGGAAAAATTGTAAATTGTGTTTTAAATTATCTATTATACAAAGTAACTAGTTTTTCAAATATAATTAAGTTTGAATGTGGGAACATTTTAAATGGAGGAAGATTTTGAATGGAAGGACTTTGAAAGAGGAGATGATTTTGAACGAAGAAAAATTTCGAATGTCTCTTGCACTAGTACAAATCTAACATATAACAAGGTCTAACATATATACAACCAATACAACCAAAACAAGAAAATAAATCTGACAAGTTCCAAAATCATTAGATTTTATGGTAAAAGAGAACAGTCACCAATGGTCGATGAAGAAGTAAATAATTTGAAATAAATTCACAATGACTGTAATGCAAGTCACAAGAGAAATGGCAAGAAAAAAAGAGTAACTAGGAGGAATCGATGTCCTTTTACCTTGTTACAGCAACAAATCATCTGCTTCACACCAAGGGTGAAAGCAAGAAGGGCATGCTCACGGGTCTGTCCATCCTTGGAAATACCAGCTTCAAAACCACCAGTGGTGGAGTCAATGATAAGGACAGCACAGTCAGCTTGGGAGGTACCAGTGATCATGTTCTTAATAAAGTCACGATGTCCAGGGGCATCAATGACTGTGCAGTAGTACTTTGTCGTCTCAAACTTCCAGAGAGCAATATCAATGGTAATACCACGTTCACGCTCTGCCTTCAGCTTGTCCAGAACCCATGCATACTTGAATGACCTCTTGTTCATCTCAGCAGCCTCCTTCTCGAACCTTTCAATCACACGCTTGTCGATACCTCCAAGCTTATAAATAAGATGACCGGTGGTGGTTGACTTGCCAGAATCAACATGGCCAATGACCACAATGTTGATATGAAACTTCTCTTTACCCATGACGACTGAAAAGCCGGAAATTACATAATAAGGAAAGGACAAACCAAATAATTGCAACAGATACAGGGAAGCCAGATGTCACACAGTGTATACTATTAACAAAGCAATGAACATATAAAGTACAATATTTATTTTGTATCCTAAAATTGATAGACACTCCATTCCAAACAAAAACAGATGGGAAAATATATATGACAAAGCACAACTATTTACTTGAGAACCATTTCCCCTAAGAATGTAAAGGGACTAGAGATTGCTTATATCAGAAATAGACAAAAGATTCACATTCAACAAGTATATTAAATAAGCATCACAAACATAGGGGACAAATCGAAATCATGCATTATTATAGTAGTTGTTCCTGAAAAAAACCAATTGTCAAAATTAATCTAATGTTACTCTATTGAACTTATCAACATGTCACATAATAGGGCGCTTGTAAGAGGAATCAAAAGCACATTATCAGGATTAAAAGTAACGGATGGAGGTCAAAAAAATAATACTTGAACAATGTGCTAATCACTTATAAAGAATTAAAATCTTAATTCAAAGTTCTTATTTTTATATTTTCACTTGGCTTTATACCCACAGGTTAAATGCAATTCCCGATTGACCTATAGAGAAAAACTCTCCGTAACATTTAGCATAGTAACACTAAGTTGCATTGCAAGGTGAAAGATAAAAGATCTATAGTATGTTACCTGTTTGGAACAATCAAATCAATAGCCTAAGGGTCTCTTTTGAGGCAATGGGCATATACATTTATATACACCCCTATAGTAGGGGTGTAGATAATGATTAATAGCCAAAAATAGGAAAAAGTAAGAGGGAGAAAGTGTTAGAAGGACAAATTGATGTGAAGTAATTTCCCATTTTGTCAACCATCATTACATGCACCCCTACTTTTAGGGGTGCTTGTAGCAATTCTCTAAAACTTATTAGAGGTGGGAACACATGGTAAAAGTACCATGAGCAATCCACAGTAACTGTATATAATTAAAATACCACAAAGAACCAGCCAACACTTAGCATCTAGTATACTACATTAATGAAACAAGTGCAGTAAGGGTATTAAAGTAAGTTCCTCGTTTTTATCTCTTAACTAATTCATTTACATAGAAGCAATCAATACAAAATTTGTTAAATAGAGCAAAAAGGTTCCATGTATGCTTTTTATAGAACACTAATATAACTCTTTATTTCGTAATTTCATTGCAAGCTTATCAACATTGTTTGGCAAATATCCCAAAAAAAATATACAACTAGAAGAACCATAGTCATGCAAAATGTATGAGAGAAGGAAATCCCAAGCTAACGTAAGGTAACTCAGGACATGAAAACTCCCTAAAGAACAATATTCATATTTGCCCCCAGAACAAAGCCATCAAGAGTTTCATACTTCTCTTGTAGCTGAAAGAAGAGGCAAAACAGGGATTAAAGATTATTGGAATCATACTCAAACTATACCAAGGCATTGGCTTATCAGGAAAAGTAACAAAAAGATGCTTAACAGGAATACAGCAAAAAAACAGGTTATTCATTTCCAATATTGTAATATAAATAGTTAAATATTCCCCAGCATTTTTGTTATATTTGAATTACTCTGCAATCCACAAAGTATTATTGAACACAGAAAAGCTCATACATTTATATGATTATTCTATATCTTATTTTTGAATAGACCTGATTATGATTTATCATAATACAACAGCTAATTGATATTTAAAGTACATTAATCACAAGATAGATTTTTAAAAAAATTACTTACTAGTCAATACATAGACGAAAAATAAAAGTAATTCTTCAATTAAACCTAATTTCAAACTGTAATCATTTTGGACAATAAATCATTACAAACAACTCAAATTCATGAAATTTTTTATATATGAAAATAAAGTTCCTCTACTGTACTTAAACTAGCAATTTCAAATTCAAGGAAAATAAATAAATAACAGGACAAAACTTCGAAATTACAGAAAATACATCAAACAGCATACAAGGTTAACATACTTCCAATAAACGATATG
Source organism: Scilla litardierei (assembly GCA_030789695.1). Classification (NCBI taxonomy): domain Eukaryota; kingdom Viridiplantae; phylum Streptophyta; class Magnoliopsida; order Asparagales; family Asparagaceae; genus Scilla; species Scilla litardierei. Next base: position 131,773,206 of record CM061132.1, on the reverse strand, counting down.
CCATAAAATTACTACTTCTGAAAACTAATCTATCTCCAGAGGATTAGATCCATTAAACGATATTTAAATAAAACTATTTCCTAATCTTTACTCCCAGTAACGGCGATCTACTTCAAACTTTTCCTAGTAGGTCTATAGATCGAATCTATTGAAGAACAAAATCAAAGATCGCATCATAACATTTCAGATCTAAATGAAACTAAGCATTTCTCTACGAAATCTAAACGAAAATCAACCATAAGTACAGATTCAGGACAAATCTAAGCATGAAATGACACCATAGCCGGAATGAAAAACAGAAATAAAAAGAATCTCACCTCGAAATGTTCAAGACTCTCGCTCGAAATCGGCAGCGGCGGCGGCGGCGAGAGTCAAGAGAAATGAAGAGGGCTTTGGGCGTGGGTCTCGCTGTGACATTTATAGTGACACAGTGAGTAGAGGATTAGGGTGTCCGCTAGGGTTTCTTCCTGGTTCGTTAGATTAGAAAATCGGACGGTTTTAAAGTGAGAACGTCATTTGGGCCGTCTGTGCTGTTCGATCGAATGAAATGGTGACACGTCGGATGCGGGTTGCGTGGTTCAGAAGCAAGCAAGCCGGAAAAATGTCGTCGATAGAGTAGTACTGTATACATCTCAATTTTGAGTGGTATATAACAAGGTTCTAAATGGCGTGAGGCGTGGCATGGCGGCGAGGTCAAGCATCAAGCCTTATGAGCCTTGACAGAGCCACGACGTTTTTCAAGACGTGGCTTAAGGAGGCAAATATGTGTATATATTATATGATATATATAGTGGTAGACAGTAAACTATGCTCCACTTAGGGCCTGTTTTTTTGCCAAGAATAAGGGTGGGAATGGGAATATGGATACTATTCATGCACTATTCACCATATTCCAAGTTTGTATTCCAAGCGGTTGTTCTTTTGGGCGTGGAATAGAATCCTACGTGGCTATTCCAATTTGGTAATGATGACTACTTTTCTATTCCAAGATTTTTGCTTGGAATACAATAGAATTCTTGGGAATGGTGGGCCCTAATCTCTTATCTCTCTTTCTCTCCCCTCCAATTCATCCTCTTTCCACTTTTTCATTCAAACTCTCCAATCCCAAAAGAACACAAGAATAGAGAGTGGACCCCACTTTCTATTCCAAACCCTCATTTCATACTCTATTCCACCCAAAAGAACACAAAACTACATTTTCTCTCTCATGGAAATACAACCTTTCACTCTATTCCATTTTTCATATTCCTGGAAAAGAACAGGCCCTTAGATGGATTAGTTTCCAAATCATACCAAATCCATAGCCTTCAATCTACATTGAGATGTGTGCTTACTGTTTACAATTAACTAAAATGTTACTTTACTAAAAACCAATTGTTTACATAACTAAAAAGCATGTTACCTTAATACGTCATTAATATCAAAGCAATTGATTAACACAGTTGTTAAAGCTATTTGGATTTTGGATCTAAACGAAATTTGCTGATACTTGAAGAGAAATTGATTTTTGCATGTCCTAGTTCAACATCTTGAATAAACTTTGTTCGCAAGTGCTGCCTAAAGCCAGGAAATGACGAGCTGAGTATTCGAAAAGTCTAAAAATTTCCAAGAGTACGAAATAGACTCAAATGCACAAATTTTGACCCCCAACATTAAATGTGAGACATTAGAGAAAAAAATAAAACTTATATTGAATAATTAAATTGAATACTTACAAGTGAGGAAGAACTGAAGAAGACGCAGAGTTCTCCTTTTTGAGCTGAAGAACAGAAGAAGCCGACGACGAAGAACTGAAGAACTGAAGAAGCCGGCGACGCTGATGCCGTTTAGATGGAGGACCGGAGACGAGGGCGGCCGGAGAACTGAAGAAGACGGCGGCGCTGATGTCGTTCAGAGGGAGGATCGGAGACGAGGGCGGCGTCGCGAATTGGCTGCTGCGAGCGAGATGAAAATCCCTAGGCCCCAAATCGAATGCGGACGGCTACGAGATGAAAAGAAGCCTCAAATAATGAGAACGGGTCGGGTTCGGATTCTCTTAGCCCTATAATGCGGACCCGGGTGCTTTTTTTATTTTTTGTTTTGTTTTTTAAGGCGTGCCTTATGTTTTGTGGCGCGCCTTGTGTCGCCATGACGTGCCATGGCGGCGTGCCACCTTAAAGAGCCAACTTGGGCATTAACGGGGCGTGAGGGTGGAGCCTTGTCGCCGTGGCGTCGCCGTGGCGAGTTTTTTAGAACAAAGGTATATAATCATATACATCTCAAAATAGTATGAGAATTGCTAAGTGCACCGCAAAACTATGCAGTACCCTGTACTTTTTGCTATTTTTTGGTAAAAAATAAAATCAATCTTCTTGATATGACCTTAATTTGTAACTCAAAAAAGCAAAAGAAGTGTTGTGCATTGCATAGTTTGCAGTGCACTTAGCATTTTTCAATAGTAAAAAGGAGTAGAAAGAGTAATGGTTGACATGATAACTAATGAGCTTTCTTTCCATTTTAGAGAGGTAATGATTGTTGAGGTGTATATAGTCTCACTCATTTGATAACTCATGTGACAAACGTCAAGGTAGTGACTTGTCGTGTCAGGCTGGTTCTGCATTCCACAGCTATGGATGGTAATGGGTGCATGCCCAATTGGGTGCCCAATCGGGCTTTGGTCATGCCCATTACCATCAATAACCGTAGCATATGCATGCCGATCCAAGCCTGCGAAGGACCTTCGTATCTAACCCATTATAATTAAGAGAATAATGTAAACATATGACATAAATGTCATCATCACAAACTCCACTTTTTCAGATTTTTTCAGGAGATCAAAACTGTTCATATTGTTCTTCACACTGTAAAACCGCAAAATATCAAATATAAGTTGAAACTTAGGGGTTTGGCATGTTCATCCACCCATCGCAAAAAGTTCTATTCATGCGAACCCGTTAAATTTGTACCATGTAGATGAACGATCAAAAACACTTAGGTTTACCTAATATTTGGTGTTTTGGGATTTTAAACTATGAAAATCAAAATAAACTGTTCCAATCATCCCAAAGAAACAACGGATTGTGGACTTTTAATGTGTATAAATGGCTTAGACACACATGTCATACGTTTCCCATTAATCTCTATACGTAATTAGTCTTTGGAAACGTGCAATGCATGTGATGTAATTCTCGGTGGCAATTTGGCCCGGGGGCCGGCCCGGCCCGGCCCGGGCCCGGTGGCTGGTCAACGGGCCGTCACGGGCCCGGGCCCGGCGCCAGGGCCATGCTAGGACGGGTGCCCCGGCCCGCCAGGCCGGGCCGGCCAGAAATTTGCCTGGTGGGCACATTAAAAAAAATTTTTGTTTTTTTTTTTTCATTTTTTCCTCTATAAAAAACCCCTCTCCCCTCTTATTTCTACACTCATATAACCGCATCTCATCATCTACATTCCAATTTTCTACCTGGTTCTCTACAACTACGACGCCCGTACTCTCGCTACTACCGTCTACCGTCTCTACAATCTTCACTCTCCGGTCTCTCGCTAATACCGTGCAAGCTTCTCTCTCCGGTCTCTCGCTAATACCGTGCAAGCTTCACTCTCTGGTCTCTCGCTACTACCTGGCTCTACAAGCTCTGATCACACTCAAATGGCAATCAGGTTCCTGTAGTATTAATTTTAGTTTAGCATAATGGCAGGACCGTCTGGATTTAGGAATATTAATATGAACTTTAATTTAGATGATACTAATACTGCCGATTATGAATTTTATGGTGAGTTAGTACGTAATAGAGAAGAGGTCACAACATCACCGGTCTTTGACCGTCTTATAGCAGATGTTGAAACCCAAGAACCTGATAACTATGTGGCTAGGAATAATCCTAGCCCCGTTATACCACAAACTACACACTCACCTTTCTCGTATGCTACCACACGTACACAAGTTCACCAGCACCAACATCATCACCTGCTTCACATATGCTTGCACCGTCTACACAAACAACCCAAAAGAAAGGACCAAAACGGTGTTTGGGATCACTTTTCACATGAAATGATTAAAGATAGTAATGGCATCGAACAACTTCGTGCCTTTTGTAAGATATGTATAACTAGTTTTGCTGCCGCACATACTACCGGCACTTCACATCTGTTAAGACACATGAAATCGCATGCTAAAAAGATGCTAGACAATCAACTTTAAATTTATCTGCATCATCTGTCTCTCTTACTCCTATCTCATATTCTGTTGAAAATATGAGAAAAGAGATGGCTAGATTTGTGTTAAGCAAAGAACTACCTATAAATTATATCAAAAGCCCCGAATTAAAGCGATTATAGTAAAATGCATTTACCCTGCATTTAGAAGAGTGTCTATCAACACTCTCAGAAAAGATTGTATGACTGCTTTTTACGAAGGAAAAGCTAATATGCATCAGCTTTTTATTAATCTAGAATCTAGGATTTCATCAACTTCGAATATATGGATTACAAAATGGGGTGCATCATACATATGTCTTACGGCCCATTTTGTAGATTACGATTTCATAATTCAGAAAAGAATTATTAGTTTTAAGGTGTTAGAGCATGCACACAAGGGTGTGGTTATTGGTAGGATTTTGCAATCTATTTGTCTTGATTATGATATAGAGAAAAAAATTAACAAAATTACTTTTTATAATACTTCGAATAATACTTTAGCCATTAATTTTTTACAACATCAATTAAACCCAGATCTAGATGTGTTAATTTTTCATCAACGTTGTGCATGTCATGTGTTAAACTTAGTAGTTCAGGTTGGTCTTAAATTTGTTTCTGTTTATCTGGAAAGGTTAGAAATTTTATGCTATTAATTACAACTAATTCACAAAAAAGAGAGAATATATGCAGTTTTGTCGTAGTAACCAACTGCCTTATAGAGCATTTAAATTTAGTGTTACACATAGACGGAATACGTATCTAATGATACGTTGTATGAGATAAAATATAACCCAACTTAGTGAGTATGCAAGTGCATACCTTGCCAATGATATTGATTATGACATTAGTGATTATGAGTTGCTAATTATAGATGAACTTTATGATTTTTTTGAAATTTTCTACTTGACAACAAACAAGTTTTCTGGTGTTTACTACCCCACTTCAGTTCTAGGCTTAGACCAATTAGCGTTGATCTCTGATGTTATACAAAAACATAGAGATAATGAGACCATTAGGACTACAGACCTTAGAGCAATGATAGAACAAATGAAGAGTAAACTCAATAAGTATTAGAATCCCGTTCCTTTGCTATAGTCTTTAGTGAATGTAACGACCCGCTTTCGGGGGCCCGTTACTTATTTGATAATTGCGCAGGTTCTGCAGTTAACCAGTGAAATCAAAATAGCCACGATGCAGAGATGTACAAAGATACCCAAATAGTGTCCAATTATTACAATCCAAGATGTCCCAACAGATATACATGAAAGAAGAAAAGTACACGACTGAAAATAGCTCTGGAAGCTGTGGTCTCATGGTCGAAGTCTGGCGCTATTAACTCAAGAGCATCTGCCTCCATATGTACGTCGTCTGCGGTGCCACGGAGATGGAACCGTAGGTAAGTCACAACAATTCTAAATAAAGAAAGAGAGGTACTGTACACGTATGACAAAGCAGACCAAAGTGAAAGTAAAGTAATGTACGGTGCAGTGTCTGTACAAGTGTAGAAAGTAAAAGTACGGCAAGTAAAGTGCGGTGACTGTACTGGCAAGGAAAGTAAAGTGCATGTACTGTAAAGAAAGTAACTGTGCAAGCTATACTAGAACTACGTGACTCAAGTAGGAGAGTACAATATGTGACCGTTCAGTTCATCTCTTGCCTGGGTGCTACCCAGACGAATGCCGGTACCCAGGCAGCAGGATGGTTTGCCGAAACACAGGCATCTAGACAGGAGGCCGAAACACAGGCAGCTTGACATGTAGATCGAACTCTAGTCACTCCCGTACTCTCGCAACTGTGAGTTACCCCGAAACCCCGGTGACGTGTCAAGTACAAGTTCTTCACAAGATTGTTCCACAGGATGTTCCACATGTTAGTCACACCAGGTCAACTGGTTGACTTCCTCATTGAAAACCAGCAAGTAGGATAAAGACAAGCCCAACACCAAAAGCTGTTACTTCCGTGCTTTGAGCACGTGGTAGTGTGGCTAGCACACAATTTATCCAAGTTGGTAGTTGTGTGCTACAACCACCAAAGTTGAAAGTTGGTAAAGTAATCTTTGATAGATTACTTTCATTTTAGTTCTCTAGTTTGGTTTAACTTGAATAGCCGTTCTGAGGCTATAAGTGGTGTGTCACATATTCTTACAAGCACAGAAGTCAAGTTTTCTAAAGTTAGAATATGTCGTGACTTACTATATTTGAGCTCGTCGTGGCAGGACGAGGTTGGAGCTAGCGAAGCTGGTGCACGAAGATTGGAGCCTGCAATCACCAAAAATACTTGGTTAAAGAACGCTACATTTCTATTTGAATAATCAGATCGTTTTGATTTTTAAAACTGGTTGAAACGTGTCGGAAACGATTCTAAAATTTTACATAGACTATATATGGTGAAAACAATTTTACTGCAAGAAGGAATATTTTTCTGAAGATTATAGTAATTTTTAGGAATTTTAAAAGCTCAAAAACTATTTAAAAACTATTTTTCATTTAGTAACGTATTTATTCCATAATTTATTCCGGATGCAATCCACATCGGAAAGTTGCAAGTGAGGTGTCAAAACGACCGTCTTGAAGAGTATTGGCTGGGAGCTGTATGAGCGGTAACGTCCACGTACGGCTCCGTGAGAAGGTGGACAAAAATGGCCTTGTTGTACCTCACTCTCGTCTTCAATGGGGTCTTAACATATATTTTTATCACATATTAGTTTGCGTAAAAATAAGAAGATACGGATTTTTAAACGAAAATCACGTATTTAACTTTTAGGCTTAAAAATTTATTCTGGAAAAACTAAGCGTCGGATTGAGACGAAACTAGCGCCATTGGGTCCAGAATGTCATTTCTGATTTTCTAGAGGTAGTCACACATTTTTCTGGGCCCTATATTTTTAGTTATGTATTTTACACTATAAAACCCTATTATTAATTTAAAAAAACCAGAAATTTCGAAATGTTCTTTGAATTTACGATCTGAGGCGTCAAAAGCTCGGAGCGGAGGAAGGCTGGGGGGGTTGCCGTCGAGGACGCAGCGGAGGCTAGACCCTCGGCGATGGCGGGAGGGCTGAGGAGCTCGGATCGTGGCACTGTCGTGGCGTTGTGCCGGCACTGTGGGGGTCGGTGGACGGTGGAGGCGGCGGTCGACGGCGGAGCGCAGGGCGAGGCCGGAAGGGTGGCGGAGTAGTGCGACGCCGCGGGGTGCTCGGCGCTCGGAGCATCGCGTGGCGGCTGCTGTGTGGTGACGTCGACGGTGGCGAGCTACGGTCAGACCGCCGGAGGCGAGTGCTAGAGAGAAGGAAGTGAGAGAGAGACGGTGCATGGGTGTAGTTTGCTTTTGGAAGAGTGGGGCAGTTGGGGGCTCGTGGGTTAGCTGAAGGAAAAATGTGGGGTTAGATACGGGTAGATTAGGTAAGAAGTTAATTAAGGTAATATAATTAGGGTAATTAAGTAGGTTAAATCCATTAATGAAAGTCATTAACTAAAACAAAAACGAAATTACGAAAATGCCCCTACTAGTAAACGTGTCCGAAAAATTACTAAAACATACCCACGGGATCGTATCGTCGCGAGGATCACGAATACGAAGACCGTTTCAGGATTTGGACTGCGGAAATACTAGATTTTGGCCAAAACGTTTAGAAATCGGGTTTGCGGGTTCTTGGTTGAAATGATATCAGAAAATTACGAAATTAATTTGGAGAGCCCTAAATGATCATAGGATGCTACTGCAGAAGTTTTAAAATGTTTTGAAGACGTTTGTATAGAAAATAAATTCATTAAGTCAAAACGGTAATATCTGAAAATGAATTTTTATCAGATCTTTTAGAGGTATTTGATGAAATCCAATCTTACTAAAATACTTCATAACTAGTCTGGTACTCCAAAATATTTTTATAGGAAATTTTTGAAATCAGTTAAAACTCATAACAAACCATTATAAAATAGTTCAAAAAATTTGGAAATAGGTTAAACACGCAAATAGTTGTGTTGAAGAAAACAGGCCGTTACATCCTACCCTCCTTAAAATAATTCCGTCCTCGGAATTTAAAATCTCTTTTGAAAATAATTGATGTTATGAAGAAGCTCAAACAAATAAATGATAGAAAAATAGTTATCTAGTAAACCAGGTTGTAAAATGAAATATAATGTGATAAGAAATAAGGGATGTTACTAATATAGATTATCACCATAGCTGTTATGGCTAATCTTCAAGTCAAAATAGGTTCAGATGGAGGGGCTAGTCTCAAGTCAAAAATAGGTTCAGATGGAGAAAGTAAGATGAGTTCAAGAAAGATGGAGAATTTAGCAGCATCAGCTTACACGTCTCGGTTTGGTTCGTCTCAAATTCTTCTGCACCATCCTCCAATACTTCTGAACGTCCATCGATTCGCTTCCGTTGTCGAACTCGGACTTCTGGTGATCGAAAACCGAATGCTACCCTCCTTAAAATAAACGTAGCTAGAGTTCAGACGAACTAAAAGTGATTAGGAAGAAGTAAAAGAATTAGTAGAATGATCAGAAGGCCATCACTAGCTAAAGAAAGGGGTGCTAGTGATGAAGATCGATGGCGTTACATAATCATGATTCACATCCTTGCGGTCCAGCGGACACGGCCAGGGAAGTGACTAAGCCAGGATCACTTATGCCCAGTCTAGCTAGGTTGATCCAACAGACTTTAGCCAAGCACATTGACCGGTATCATGGTCCATTGAAGGAAGATCGTCATTCATATGAGTGCCATCATCAATTGAAGGAAAGGTGATGAAGTGGGTAGATGGTTCAACCTATGAAAAGTCACGATAATTATTAGCAAAAGAGGTTACTACGAAGGGTATAACCAAGAATGGAACACGAGTTCTTAAGCAAGGGTTAAGAGTTCAAAGGAAGATGATGGGAATCAAGGAAGATCAAGGAAGCTGGGTAATAAGAACACTTCACCCGTATATCCAATACAGGTGAATACTCGAGACATCCCGTACTCGAGGTTAATTTGAGTATCTTATATTATACATCCTGATCTTGCTATAATGTTCATGAGGTAGTTAGCGAGGACCTGCATAGGGCTACCAAACTTGTAACGACCCGCTTTCGGGGGCCCGTTACTTATTTGATAATTGCGCAGGTTCTGCAGTTAACCAGTGAAATCAAAATAGCCACGATGCAGAGATGTACAAAGATACCCAAATAGTGTCCAATTATTACAATCCAAGATGTCCCAACAGATATACATGAAAGAAGAAAAGTACACGACTGAAAATAGCTCTGGAAGCTGCGGTCTCATGGTCGAAGTCTGGCGCTATTAACTCAAGAGCATCTGCCTCCATATGTACGTCGTCTGCGGTGCCACGGAGATGGAACCGTTGTACGGTGCAGTGTCTCGGTGACTGTACTGGCAAGGAAAGTAAAGTGCATGTATTGTAAAGAAAGTAACTGTGCAAGCTATACTAGAACTACGTGACTCAAGTAGGAGAGTACAATATGTGATCGTTCAGTTCATCTCTTGCCTGGGTGCTACCCAGACGAATGCCGGTACCCAGGCAGCAGGATGGTTTGCCGAAACACAGGCAGCTAGACAGGAGGCCGAAACACAGGCAGCTTGACATGTAGATCGAACTCTAGTCACTCCCGTACTCTCGCAACTGTGAGTTACCCCGAAACCCCGGTGACGTGTCAAGTACAAGTTCTTCACAAGATTGTTCCACAGAATGTTCCACATGTTAGTCACACCAGGTCAACTGGTTGACTTCCTCATTGAAAACCAGCAAGTAGGATAAAGACAAGCCCAACACCAAAAGCTGTTACTTCCGTGCTTTGAGCACGTGGTAGTGTGGCTAGCACACAATTTATCCAAGTTGGTAGTTGTGTGCTACAACCACCAAAGTTGAAAGTTGGCAAAGTAATCTTTGGTAGATTACTTTCATTTTAGTTCTCTAGTTTGGTTTAACTTGAATAGCCATTCTGAGGCTATAAGTGGTGTGTCACAAGTTCATACAAGCACAGAAGTCAAGTTTTCTAAAGTTAGAATATGTCGTGACTTACTATATTTGAGCTCGTCGTGGCAGGACGAGGTTGGAGCTAGCGAAGCTGGTGCACGAAGATTGGAACCTGCAATCACCAAAAATACTTGGTTAAAGAACGCTACATTTCTATTTGAATAATCAGATCGTTTTGATTTTTAAAACTGGTTGAAACGTGTCGGAAACGATTCTAAAATTTTACATAGACTATATATGGTGAAAACAATTTTACTGCAAGAAGGAATATTTTTCTGAAGATTATAGTAATTTTTAGGAATTTTAAAAGCTCAAAAACTATTTAAAAACTATTTTTCATTTAGTAACGTATTTATTCCATAATTTATTCCGGATGCAATCCACATCGGAAAGTTGCAAGTGAGGTGTCAAAACGACCGTCTTGAAGAGTACTTTAACATATATTTTTATCACATATTAGTTTGCGTAAAAATAAGAAGATACGGATTTTTAAACGAAAATCACGTATATAACTTTTAGGCTTAAAAATTTATTCTGGAAAAACTAAGCGTCGGATTGAGACGAAACTAGCGCCATTGGGTCCAGAATGTCATTTCTGATTTTCTAGAGGTAGTCACACATTTTTCTGGGCCCTATATTTTTAGTTATGTATTTTACACTATAAAACCCTATTATTAATTAAAAAAACCAGAAATTTCGAAATGTTCTTCGAATTTACGAGAATGCCATTGCTCACCCACGCACCCACCGTCGACTTCTCCTTCGTTCGCAAGCTGCAGGGAGGCGGGGGCTTCGGACGTCGAAGATGCTAACGGCGGCGACGAACAGAGGAAGGCGGGGGCTAGGACGCAGCGGAGGCTAGACCCTCGGTGATGGCGGGAGGGCTGAGGAGCTCGGATCGTGGCGCTGGTGGCGTTGTGGGAGTGGCCGGCACTGTGGGGGTTGTACGGTGGAGGCGGCGGTCGACGGCGGAGCGCAGGGCGAGGCCGGAAGGGTGGCGGAGTAGTGCGACGCCGCGGGGTGCTCGAGGACGTGGCGGCTGCTGTGTGGTGACGTCGGCGGTGGCGAGCTCCCGACGGTGACGACATGGGTGTACCGAGAGAATGGAGAGGTTGGGTTCGTTTGCTTTTGGAAGAGTGGGGCAGTTGGGGGCTCGGGTAGATTAGGTAAGAGGTTAAATCCATTAATCGAAGATCGTTTCAGGACGGGTTTGCGGGTTCTTGGTTGAAATGATATCAGAAAATTACGAAATTAATGTGGAGAGCCCTAAATGATCATAGGATGCTACTGCAGAAGTTTTAAAATGTTTTGAAGACGTTTGTATAGAAAATAAATTCATTAAGTCAAAACGGTAATATCTGAAAATGAATTTTTATCAGATCTTTTAGAGGTATTTGATGAAATCCAATCTTACTAAAATACTTCATAACTAGTCTGGTACTCCAAAATATTTTTATAGGAAATTTTTGAAATCAGTTAAAACTCATAACAAACCATTATAAAATAGTTCAAAAAATTTGGAAATAGGTTAAACACGCAAAAAGTTGTGTTTAAGAAAACAGGCCGTTACAGTGAAGGTTTTTGATCCCTGTTTTAAGGAGGATGCAGTACTTGACTTCTTAGATACATATTATGAAAACTTAAACGTTCAAGCTGAAGCAGAACAACAAAACACTAGTTTTAGGAGTAGCTTAAGATCACGTTTTGTTGTATATGAGACACGATATGGTAGTTCTGCACACACATCTATTGTTCAAGTATCTTCAAGTGCTCCAAGCAGGGTCCGCCTGCTTATGGTCAAGAAGAAGCAAAGAACATCTGACACATATAGTTCTTCTAGTGAACTGTCTAGGTATTTGTCAAGTCCTTGTCCATTTACTGAAGAAGAATTGAATAATGAGAGTTTTGATGTTCTGTCAAGGTGGAAACAATATAAGATTAGTTATCCAATTCTTTCCATGATGGCTCGTGATTTGTTAGCTGTACCCATATCCATTGTTGCTTCGGAGTTTGCTTTTAGTGCAGGTAGTTGTGTTCTTAGCAATAAAAGGTCACGGCTGAAGCCAGATTTAGCTGTAACGACCCGATTCCCGGGCCCGTTACTTTTTGATATTTGCGCAGGTCCTGCAGTTAACCAGTGAAAACAAAATAGCCACGATGCAGAGATGTACAAAATACCCAAATAGTGTCCAATCATTACATTTCATACTGTACCAAATGGTCCAACAATCGTACATGAAGGAAAGTAAATACAACTGGAAACAACTCTGAAAGCTGCGGACTCATGGTCAAATTCTGGCGCTATTAACTCTAAAGCATCTGCTTCCATAAGTACGTCGCCTGCGGTGCCACAGAAATGGAACCGTAGGTAAGTCACAACAATTCTAGCAATAGAAACAAAGTAGTGCAAAAGTATGGAACAGATTATAGTAAACAAAAGATGGTCAGATAGGTACAAAAAGTAAAGTATGAACTGACAGGTATGTAAGAGTGATAATTAAAATACTGGTAACTATTCAGATGTGGTAAGTGATGCATGTAATGCATAAAGTAAAGATGACTGTACAAATGTAAAAGTAACGACTATGGCTTGGCATGTGGTAGTAACGATATTTTAACCAATGGGATGGCAATAGTAAGACAACCAGGTTAACAATGTTTTGACCAATCGGTAATATGATGACAATAGGTAGACTTAGTAATACTTAAGAAAAGATGAGCGTCGCTTGACTATCTAATAGTGTAGGATGGTCTAATAATAAGAAGTCTAGTTTAACTCCCAAATCAGCCAGGCAGTCAGGGCTTGAAGGCACAGGTCACTTCAAAGACCGCAGGAACAAGTCCATTGGTTGACCAACCCCCTTCCCATTCCTTTCTAGACACTGATTCGGTCGTGATTTAAGATCGCTCATTATTGTACCGTTCTATCACGTTCGAGTAGTCTCGACTTAGTTAGTATAATAGTCGTATTCAGTCGGCAGTCGTGACGAAACAATGGTATCAATCAACTAGGGTAACATCAATCAAACTAGTGCATCAGCCTTGGCTCGAGTGTACGATATGCAACCAGAAGTGCACCCATCCCACGGAGCAACTCGTGGAATATCTACCTACCATTCCTGCAGGGTGATGGTACAGCTTACCAAATAAGGGTGGACCCGGTCACTCCTGCACACTTCGTAGCTCAAGACTACCCCGTATCCCGTGTATTATCATAGTCCAATGTTCATATCAGTGTTCGTATCAATATGGCCTCATGGGCCCTGGGATCAATTACGCTAGTGCAACAGTCTTAGCGAGTGTACGATATGCAACCAGAAGTGCACCCATCCCACGGAGCAACTCGCGGAATATCTGCCTACCATCCCCTACAAGGTGATGGTACATCTTACCAAATAAGGGTGAACCCAGTCACTCCCGCACACTATGTAGCTCAAGACTACCCCATAACCCGTGCTATATCACATTTCACATTTATAACCGTATTAGTATCTGTGTCTGTATCCATATACGTATCCGTATCTATATGGCCTCATAGGCCCATCATTTTGTACATCCAACAATGTGTACAACAATACATCCATCAATGAGTACAACAAATCACATATATGGTATTTACTTGCTGAGAAGTCAAGGCAGAAGCCTCAACAGAGAATATCAGTCCTAAGCAATGATTTGAAGTCCAACAATTATGATATCTAATGCCATAAAAGTGCACTTTCTCAATTTAGTCCTGATCAGTGCTTTGAAGTCCAACAACTATGATATCAGATTCCATAAAAGTGTACTATCTCAATTTAGTCATTTGGTCATTCCACTATTGATTAGTCCTATGGTTAATTAGGTCTCTAATCATTGGTCCAAGTCAAAGTTCTGAGACTAGATGCCATGTCCTAAGTTCATACGAGTACACTGGCTTAATTTCTAAAGTTAGAATTAAAGTGACTTACTCTTTTAGAGATTGCCGTGGTAAGACGAGATTGGAGCTGGAGCTTTTAAAGATGCTGGTGCACGAGAATTGGTATCTGCAAACACAAGAAATCATTAGTTACAGGCTACCCTATTTTCTATCTATTTAATTGGTCGTTCTGATTCTTAAAACTGGTTAAAACGTTGTCAAAAAGTGTTTTAAATTTTTGTATAGGCTAGATATGATGAAAAGAATTTTACTATAGGACAAAATATTTTTCTGAAGTTTATACTAATTTTTATAATTTTTAAAAGCTTAAAATCAATTTAAAAACTAATTTTTAATTTAGTACGTAATTATTCAATAATTTATTCTGGAAGCAATCTGTATCAGAAAGTCACAAATGAGTTGTCAAAATGACCGACTCGATGAGTATTATAACATATATTTTTCTCAAATATCATTTTATGTGAAAATAATAAGTTATGGATTTTTAAACGAAAATAACCTATTTAAATTTTAGGCTTAAAAATTAATTCTGGAAAATCTAAGCGTCCGATTGAGACGAAACTAGCGCCATTGGGTTCGTTTCGACGTTTCTGATTTTCTGGGTCTAACCTTGTAATTTTCTGACCTATATATAATTATTTATCAATTTTTGTTCAAATAACCCATATTTAATAATTATTAAAATATGCTGAAAATACGTTTATACGTATTTTACATTAAAAACCCCGTATACATACTTACCCTCTCTCTTCGTGTACACGTCGCATGCAGCGGGGCGGGCTCCGTTCGTGCTCGCCGACGGCGGGAGGGCACGGCGAGGCGGCGTCGGGCGAGTTCGGCGTCGTTGCGTGGACATGCGGTGGTGTTTGTGTGGGTTGTCGGTGGTGGACAGCAGCAGCAGCAGGCTGCTTGCGACGGCTTCGCGGCGGAAGCGGACGACGGCACCGTTGGGTCCGGCGGTGTGCTGGGAGCTCGCGACGGAGCTCGGTGGTGGAGCGCTGGGGAGAGGCGTCGAAATGGCGGAGCTGCAAGCGCTCAGAGGCGGGAGCTCAGGGGCAGCGGCTGAGGCGCCGTGGGGTTGCGGCTGTCGGAGTTGCCGTTCGTCGGGGACGGTGCTGGCGTCGAGCTCGGAGGTGGAGGCGCTGCGGTGGTGGGGCCTCGTCGTCGTCGCGGGGTGTAGTGCGCAAGCGGGCACGGCGGGGCTCTGGAGCTGGTTGATGACGGCGGGGAGCGACGCCGTGGCACGGCAGCAGCGGGGGTGGGGCGCCGTTGTTCTCGCCGTTGTCGCCGTGGCTCGGAGGAGCAGAACCCAGGCGGTGGCGGCACTCGTTCGCAGCGGAGCATGCTCCTAACGGCGGCGGGAGCAGGCGGGTGAGGTCGGGGTTCTGCTACGGCGAGTTCGCCATGGGGAGGAGACACCGGAGAAGCTTGGCGTCGTGAATGGTGCAGGTAAGCACGGTGGGGGTGCTGCTTGCTGCTGCGGCGGTCCTCTCGTCGGAGAAAATGAGTGAGAGAGAGAGATAGAGAGAGCGGGAGAGAGTGTGTACGAGAGGGATGGGTTTGTTTCGAAAATGAAGAGGCTTGGGGCTGATGGCCTATGTGCGTGGGTTGGCCATGCATGGGTTTGGGTTTGGTCTTGAGTGAGGAAGGGGTTCGGGTGTCTTAAATAGATAATTAAGTTAATAATTAATGTGTGTTAGTCAAAAGCAATTTAATACGTTAGGTGAGTTATAAATGTGATTAGGTTGTACTTTTGACTAAAAAAAACTTTAAACGTGTCTCCCCCACGTTTAATTCTTGATAAGGGTAAGTTTGCTTTGGTTAATGTAATTAAAAGTAATTAGCGAATGTCATTAGTGAAATCTTGCAACAAAATTACGATTTTGCCCCTACTAGTAAATGTGTCCGAAAAATTACGAAAACATACCCACGGGATCGTATTGTCGCGAGGATCGCAAATACGAAGTCCATTTTAGGGTTTGAGCTACAGAAATACTAGTTTTAGGCCAAAACGTTTAGGAAGCGGGTTTGCGGGTTCTCTATTGATTTGACTTCAGAAAATTACGAAATAAATATGGGAAGCCCTAAATGATCATTGAATGTTGTTGTAAAAGTTTGAAATCGTTTTGATGATATTTGTATGGAAAATAAATTCATTAAGCCAAAACGGTAATAACTGAAAGTGAATTTTATCAGAAATGTTTTGAGTATTTGATGAAATCCGATCTTACTAAAATACTCCATAACTAGTTTAGTACTTCAAAATATTTTCAGAAGAAAATTTTGAAATCAGTAAAACTCTTGACAAACCATTATAAAATAGTTTAAAAATTGAAAAATTAGTCAAATACGTAAATAGTTTGTCTTGATGAAAACATGTCGTTACATCGTATCCTCCTTAAAATAATTCTGTCCTCGGAATTTAAAAATCTTTTTGAAATAGATAATTGATGTTATGAAGAAGCTCAAGCAAATAAATGATAGAAAAGATAGTAATCTAGTAAATCAGGTTATAAATAACATGAAATATAATGTGATATCATAGCATCAAGAAAACAAGAGATGTTATATATCAATACATACTATTGACAT
The DNA here is from genome assembly GCA_030789695.1 of Scilla litardierei. Taxonomy (NCBI): domain Eukaryota; kingdom Viridiplantae; phylum Streptophyta; class Magnoliopsida; order Asparagales; family Asparagaceae; genus Scilla; species Scilla litardierei. Next base: position 131,756,536 of record CM061132.1, on the reverse strand, counting down.
CACCATAGCTTCCGAAACTAGTCCTGAGATTAGTATCATAATAATTATCTCGACTTTTCAAGAAATGAAATGGTAGTTATTATGATAATATCTGTTCGAACTTGGAACCTGAGGTGATAAGCCAGTAGTAAGATATTTAAACTATATAAAAATGAGGATCATAAAGTTAAGGCTTCTACTCATGCTAATGGTGACTAACAGAGTCGAGCTAAGGATGTCATTGCCTCTTTAAATTTGTCATAGTCTCCACTGGTCCTTCTGATCTGATTCAGTTGAACTCAAACATCGGATGGTCAAGACTTAGAATGCTACCCTCCTTAAAATAAATGTAACTAGAGTATGGGTGAGCTAAGCGCAACTATAAATACTCCAAGACTAAGAAGGACAATCGAGTGGTCATTACCAATTGAAGGAAGGATGAAGAAGAAGAAGTGGGTAGGTAGTTCAACCTATAAAAATCACTTTAACTGCTATCAAAAGAGGTTACTAGGGAACGTATATCCAAAGGAAGGAACACGAATTTCTAGACAAGGGTTAAGAGTTCAAAGAAGATGATGGGAATCAAGTAAGACCTAATGAAGATGGTAATAAGGACGCTTCATCGGTATATCCAATACAGGTGAACACTCGAGACATCCTTCACTCGAGAGTTCTATTTGAGTATTTTATACTGTACATCCTGATCTTGCTATATTGTTCACGAGGTAGGTAGCGCGGACCTGTGTGGGCCACCAAAGCTGTAACGACCCGATTCCCGGGCCCGTTACTTTTTGATATTTGCGCAGGTCCTGCAGTTAACCAGTGAAAACAAAATAGCCACGATGCAGAGATGTACAAAATACCCAAATAGTGTCCAATCATTACATTTCATACTGTACCAAATGGTCCAACAATCGTACATGAAGGAAAGTAAATACAACTGGAAACAACTCTGAAAGCTGCGGACTCATGGTCAAATTCTGGCGCTATTAACTCTAGAGCATCTGCTTCCATATGTACGTCGTCTGCGGTGCCACAGAGATGAAACCGTAGGTAAGTCACAACAATTCTAGCAATAGAAACAAAGTAGTGCAAAAGTATGGAACAGATTATAGTAAACAAAAGATGGTCAGATAGGTACAAAAAGTAAAGTATGAACTGACAGGTATGTAAGAGTGATAATTAAAATACTGGTAATTATTCAGATGTGGTAAGTGATGCATGTAATGCATAAAGTAAAGATGACTGTACAAATGTAAAAGTAACGACTATGGCGTGGCATGTGGTAGTAACGATATTTTGACCAATGGGATGGCAATAGTAAGACAACCAGGTTAACAATGTTTTGACCAATCGGTAATATGATGACAATAGGTAGACCTAGTAATACTTAAGAAAAGATGAGCGTCGCTTGACTATCTAATAGTGTAGGATGGCCTAATAATAAGAAGTCTAGTTTAACTCCCAAATCAGCCAGGCAGTCAGGGCTTGAAGGCACAGGTCACTTCAAAGACCGCAGGAACAAGTCCCTTGGTTGACCAACCCCTTCCCATTCCTTTCTAGACACTGATTCGGTCGTGATTTAAGACCGCTCATTATTGTACCGTTCTATCACGTTCGAGTAGTCTCGACTTAGTTAGTATAATAGTCGTATTCAGTCGGCAGTCGTGACGAAACAATGGTATCAATCCACTAGTGTAACATCAATCAAACTAGTGCATCAGCCTTGGCTCGAGTGTACGATATGCAACCAGAAGTGCACCCATCCCACGGAGCAACTCGTGGAATATCTACCTACCATTCCTGCAGGGTGATGGTACAGCTTACCAAATAAGGGTGGACCCGGTCACTCCCGCACACTTCGTAGCTCAAGACTACCCCGTATCCTGTGTATTATCATAGTCCAATGTTCATATCAGTGTTCGTATCAATATGACCTCATGGGCCCTAGGATCAATTACGCTAGTGCAACAGTCTTAGCTCGAGTGAACGATATGCAACCAGAAGTGCACCCATCCCACGGAGCAACTCGCGGAATATCTACCTACCATCCCCTACAAGGTGATGGTACAGCTTACCAAATAAGGGTGAACCCAGTCACTCCCGCACACTGTGTAGCTCAAGACTACCCCATAACCCGTGTTATATCACATTTCACATTTATAACCGTATCAGTATCTGTGTCCGTATCCGTATCCGTATCCGTATCCGTATCCGTATCCGTATGGCCTCATAGGCCCATCATTTTGTACATCCAACAATGTGTACAACAATACATCCATCAATGAGTACAACAAATCACATATATGGTATTTACTTGCTGAGAAGTCAAGGCAGAAGCCTCAACAGAGAATATCAGTCCTAAGCAATGCTTTGAAGTCCAACAACTATGATATCTAATTCCATAAAAGTGCACTATCTCAATTTAGTCCTGAACAGTGCTTTGAAGTCCAACAACTATGATATCAGATTCCATAAAAGTGTACTATCTCAATTTAGTCCTTTGGTCATTCCACTATTGATTAGTCATATGGTTAATTAGGTCTCTAATCATTGGTCCAAGTCAAAGTTCTGAGACTAGATGCCATGTCCTAAGTTCATACGAGTACACTGGCTTAATTTCTAAAGTTAGAATTAAAATGACTTACTCTTTTAGAGATTACCGTGGTAAGACGAGATTGGAGTTGGAGCTTTTAAAGATGCTGGTGCACGAGAATTGGTACCTGCAAACACAAGAAATCATTAGTTACAGGCCACCCTATTTTCTATCTATTTAATTGGTCGTTCTGATTTTTAAAACTGGTTAAAACGTTGTCAAAAAGTGTTCTAAATTTTTGTATAGGCTAGACATGATGAAAAGAATTTTACTATAGGAGAAAATATTTTTCTGAAGTTTATACTAATTTTTATAATTTTTAAAAGCTTAAAATCAATTTTAAAACTAATTTTTAATTTAGTACGTAATTATTCAATAATTTATTCTGAAAGCAATCTGTATCAGAAAGTCACAAATGAGTTGTCAAAATGACCGACTCGATGAGTATTATAACATATATTTTTCTCAAATATCATTTTATGTGAAAATAATAAGTTATGGATTTTTAAACGAAAATAACCTATTTAACTTTTAGGCTTAAAAATTAATTCTGGAAAATCTAAGCGTCCGATTGAGACGAAACTAGCGCCATTGGGTTCGTTTCGACGTTTCTGATTTTCTGGGACTAACCTTGTAATTTTCTGACCTGTATATAATTATTTATCAATTTTTGTTCAAATAACCCATATTAATAATTATTAAAATATGCTGAAAATACGTTTATACATATTTTACATTAAAACCCCGTATCCATACTTACCCTCTCTCTTCGTGTACACGTCGCATGCAGCGGGGCGGGCTCCGTTCGTGCTCGCCGACGGCGGGAGAGCACGGCGAGGCGGCGGGTGGCGGCGGCGGGCAAGTTCGGCGTCGTTGCGTGGACAGGTGGTGGCGTTCGTGCAGGTTGCCGGCGGTGGACTGCAACTGTTGCTGCTGCTGCTTGTGACGGCTTCGCGGCGGAAGCGGACGGCAGCACCGTTGGGTCCGGCGGTGTGCTGGGAGCTCGCGGCGGAGCTCGGTGGTGGAGCGCTGGGGAGAGGCATCGAAATGGCGGAGCTGCAAGCGCTCGGAGGCGGGAGCTCGGGGGCAGCGGCCGAGGCGTCGTGGGGTTGCGGCTGTCGGAGCTGCCGTTCGTCGGGGGACGGTGCTGGCGTCGAGCTCGGAGGTGGAGGTGCTGCGGTGGTGGGGCCTCGTCGTCGTCGCGGGGTGTAGTGCGCAGGCGGGCACGGCGGGGCTCCGGAGCTGGTTGATGACGGTGGTGAGTGACGACATGGCACGGCAGCAGCGGGGGTGGGGCGCCGCTGTTCTCGCCGTTGTCGTCGTGGCTCGGAGGAGCAGAACCCAAGCGGTGGCGGCACTCGTTCGCGGCGGAGCATGCTCCTAACGGCGGCGGGAGCAGGCGGGTGAGGTCGGGGGTCTGCTACGGCGAGTTTGCCGTGGGGAGGAGACACCGGAGAAGCTTGGCGTCGTGAATGGTGTAGGGAATCACAGTGGGGGTGCTGCTTGCTGCTGCAGCGGTCCTCTCGTCGGAGAAAATGAGTGTGAGAGAGAGATAGAGAGAGCGGGAGAGAGTGTGTACGAGAGGGATGGGTTTGTTTCGAAAATGAAGAGGCTTGGGGCTGATGGCCTGTGTGCGTGGGTTGGCCATGCATGGGTTTGGGTTTGAGCTTGAGAGAAGAAGGGGTTAGGGTGTCTTAAATAGATAATTAAGATAATAATTAATGTGTGTTAGTCAAAAGCAATTTAATACGTTAGGTGAGTTATAAATGTGATTAGGTTGTACTTTTGACTAAAAAAACTTTAAACGTGTCTCCCCCACGTTTAAGTCCTGATAAGGGTAAGTTTGCTTTGGTTAATGTAATTAAAAGTAATTAGCGAATGTCATTAGTGAAATCTTGCAACGAAATTACGATTTTGCCCCTACTAGTAAATGTGTCCGAAAAATTACGAAAACATACCCACGGGATCGTATTGTCGCGAGGATCGCAAATACGAAGTCCGTTTTAGGGTTTGAGCAACAGAAATACTAGTTTTAGGCCAAAACGTTTAGGAAGCGGGTGTGCGGGTTCTCTATTGATTTGACTTCAGAAAATTACGAAATAAATATGGGAAGCCCTAAATGATCATTGAATGTTGCTGTAAAAGTTTGAAATCGTTTTGATGATATTTATATGGAAAATAAATTCATTAAGACAAAACGGTAATAACTGAAAGTGAATTTTATCAGAAATGTTTTGAGTATTTGATGAAATCCGATCTCACTAAAATACTCCATAACTAGTATGGTACTTCAAAATATCTTCAGAATAAAATTTTGAAATCAGTAAAACTCCTGACAAACCATTATAAAATAGTTTAAAAATTGAAAAATTGGTCAAATACGTAAATAGTTTGTCTTGATGAAAACAGGTCGTTACAATAGTCGAAGTGGCGGTTTGTGCGAAGGATTGGTTCAAGGCTGAATCGAGGACCCAACATCAGACTGACCTTTCTGAAGACTCTAAAGAAGAAGAAGAAGAGACTTGATATATTTATTTGTATGAGCATTTTATAACATGTATTAGATTGCTTTTTTGGCCAATGTATGAGGGGTAAGGCTGGCCAACGTATGTCCCTCCCTCAAAAAAGATTTCAATTAATAAAATTTAAAGGTTCAACCCGGGACCTTCGAGAATTCGGGGTTAAAATTTTTGTGATATATAAATTTTTTCTTATATAATTTTTATAACACATAACATGTTACATTATTTACTATATAGATTTATAATTTACTACTATTTTTCATACAATTGATTATTATTAACATCAACATTAAAATTAATATATATTTTTAACTTACCAAAAAATTTCTAAGGTAATAAAAATTTTAATTTTAATTATTTAGATTTTTTAGAACTTTTTACACGTTTAAACGTTTTTTTTCATGTTTTTTAATGTTTAAATTTTAGATTTAAATATATATATTTAGATTTTTTAGGTTTTTTAATTTTTTTAATTTTTAATTTCCTGGGCCGGCCCGCTTTGGCCCGACTCGCCCAGGCCGGGCCCGGGCCGCCCGTTGCCCCACCCTGGCCGGGCCGCCCCGGCCCGGGTTTTGTTTGAGTTCGGGCCAGCCGGGCCCGGGCCGGGCCGTTTTGCCACCCTGAGATGTAATGTTAACTAATATGGTACAATAAAAAAATTATAATATATTTTGAACATATTGTTGGGATCTCCTGTAGATGTCAAGCGAAACACTAGAGGGGGTAAATATTGGTATCCAATAAAATTTGCAATTGAAAATAATTCCTTTAGTTTTCACATAAGAGATCAACTAGTATTACCTAACTTGATTCTTAATCAACAATATCAAATATTTGCAAGTAAAAGATAAGCAGCGAAAACGTAAAACAATATGCAAATGTAGATATAGAGCACAAGAGAGAAGTATAGTAATGCAAAGACACAAGACTTATCCTGCTTCACCACTCCAGGGTACATCCAATCCTCACTCATTTGGGATTTAATCCGCTATTCAACGAATAGTGCACTTGCATCTTCAATCAAAAGGAACCTGTCTTGCCTCACAGACCGAGGATTTTTACAACCACATTGCATACAACAAGGATTTTCCCACCACAATAAGTGTAGATTTACGAGACAACCTCACCAAATGAGGATTTCCAAATCGCCAAGCAATACAACAAATATGACTACTACCATCAGTAGAGGATTTTATAATCCTTGCTTTGGTAGAGTTTTACAACTTTCCTACAGCCAAAATCTGAAGCTTGATAGTGTTTTAGTGGCTAAGGAAAACATAGTTTTGATCTCAAGTAAATCAAGATGAATGCTCTGTTGGGATCTTATAAATAGCAAATAACACTAGAAGTGTGGTTGAATAATATTATCAAATAATGAGCACAAATTAAAATTTAAACACTTTAGCAATGTGTAAGTCTCCTATGAAAGTTACTTCTCTATGTACTTAGTCAACTACTCTAATCACTTGCCATCAAAGTAAAGATGCATAGCGGAATAACAACACAGATGCAAGTAATAAGAGATAAGAGAACAACAGAAAATGCAGTCGCAAACACGCAAGAATTACACTGGTTCGGTCAACCCTAGGCATACTCTAGCATTCAACTAATCAAGCTCTCACCAAAAGCAAACTTGCCTCAACTTGAGGGTTTCTACAACCAACTCCCTCTTTGCTTTAGAGGGTGATTCGGGTTGAATATTGCATATTAAACACCCAATTTAACCCTATTTTGTGCTTATATGATGCCTAATTGGTCTCTAATATGTTCATATTTTGTATATCATCATTTAATAGAGAAATCACTTTATTTGAGCACAAAACAGAAATTAACTGAGTATTTCTGCATATTTTATATTTTTCATGGCTTGGTCTCGATCTTACGATTCCAACGACTATTTATTTGTATTTTTCTGAGATCTGTGCTAATTACTATGAATTTTAGAAGGCAGAATACCAATTAAATGGAGAAATACGCTCAAAATACGAGATATACGGTCGCTGGCCAATCACATGGAGACACGTGGCGAGATAAACACCATTCGATCAAGATCGGACGGCTGTGCATCAACTCCATGCATCTCCACTTCGTCGACCCGGCTCAATCTCAGCTGTGGATTTCTGATCGAACGGTTCATATTGATGCGGAAGGGCAGGCGACGTGGCCAATGCAGACCCATCCGATCGGGATCCTACGGACGAAAAGGCCCCCGCAATTTGAAATGAGAACATCGAGAGTGTGGAAATCAGCGATACACGAGGCTCTATCGTAGCCGTTCCGCTCCGATCGGACAGTGCACATCAATTCGAATTCGAATTCGCAGACGCGACGACGTGGCCAGATCCTGAGCGAGCGATGTTGATCTAACGGCCAAAAATCGTCCCGCTGTTGGAAAGCTTAGCAGCGGAAATCTTGGCGACGTGGCGAGCTTGCAGCTAAACGATCAGGATCCAACGGACATGGGCGACTCCGACTTGGATTTGAAATACAAGCGGGCGCAAGCGGGCAGACCCGATAAGGGGGACACGTGGCTTCCCCAGGGCCAATCCCGCCCAGATCGACGGTTGAGAGTAGCGGCGGCTCGCGGGTTCGGTTTCAAAAGCTTTTGGGTGCGGGTTTTGAACCCGATAAGCCTCTTAAACCCGTAATATTATTATATAAGGTATTTCTAGGGTTTTTGAGCGTATTCTTGGCGTATTTGGGCGATTTTGGAGCCGATTTTTGCAAAAATTTCCTAAGATTCCAGAGAGCAACCTGGGGTATTTTCAGAGAGTTTTTAGAGGAAGAAGAAGGGCTTTCTTAGGCTAAAAGAGAGTGTATTTGGTGATATCTCTTGAACTCTATTGCGTATTTTCAATTCTATTTACTTCTATTGCTTAGAACTATGTGTAATATGATGAAATCCTTGATTATTTTCAGTATGTGTGGCTAAATTATTATTGTGCATGGTATGGTGTAGTTAGGGGATATGATTTGTATTTACTTGGTTGAATTGTCACGCTAAAATTGTTAACGTTGATAAAGTTATAGTCTTTAGTTTAAAATCTCCTCTTCATTTTCCAAAAGAACATGATTGAGTTGATGATCGCCTCACGAGGGTGAGTTTTGATCTCCCCAAAAGAGAGTTTTATATCTTATATTCGAAAGATTATAACTTTAGCAACGATCGTATTCAATATTGTGCTTTAATCCCCACAAGGGTATTTTCCGATGAATTTCTCTCAAAAAGAGGGTTTATTGAGTTATCGTTAATCAACCAAGTTAATACAAATCATGGACCCTAACGAACACATATCATGTGCATACTTCTCATAGATTTTTTTATAAACGAAACTTTCTTTTGCTCGTATTGTTCACGAATTAAAAACCACGATAAAACTCATTCAAACCATCATTACCAAAAGTGGTTGGTCTCTTTACGTTGAATCTCTATTTGATTTGAGCTTTGTGGTTGCAACAGATTTTCTCCCGAGAATTCGACATCTGGACTCCCAGACCTATATTACTTGCACGGACTCTTTCGCTTGAGAGAAGCACATTTTTGGGCTAAGCAAGTTTTTGGTGCTGTTGCCGGGGAGAACGGTTTGTTACCACGGTTTATTTCATTCATAGAACCTTCGGTGAGATCTTTCCACTTTACTGTACATAAATTTTTGTTTATTATTAAAAAAATTGTGTATAAATATTTGTTTATTATTATATATAAAAAAATGGAGTATATGAATTTCTATTGCACAAACGATTGGTATGATACAGAGTATAATGCTGCACACAAACATAGGATGGAGAAGCTCAAGATCGTTAGTTTTAATCAGACTGATTGTGAAACTTTCTTTCAGGCCTGGAGGAGGTTCACAGACATAATATCGAGCTATCCGTAGCATGGGTACACAAAGAACGAGTTTATGGAGTCCTTCCTATATGGACTACGACCACAGCTGCAGGAATTCTTGGGAGTCATGACACCAACAGAGGCGTGGAAATACATGGAGTCTTTACAAGAGAATGAAGAAACATAAAAGAGACTTCAGAGTGCGATTCAACGGAGCCTTTAAGCCTCGATCAAGGGGAGCAAAGCGTAGACGTACCATTGCAATCCTTGAAAGAGGAAGTTTACTTGCTTATTCAGACACAGGAGGCTACATCCCATCAATTCCAAGAGAATTTCCTTGCTTGGAGTCGGCAAATTCAGCAATCCATCGAAAATCTTACTTTGATTGCCACTTGCTTAGAAGAAAATAACTCTTTTGAAATTCGATTTCAAGAATCTAATATGAGTACACCTTCTATTGTAAGTATATCGGGCGAGCCATAGCGCGATGAAGTTACGAATGAAAATATCAACCTGGCAGGAAGTGTGTGCAAAAGAGAGGACGAGCTAGCAATTTTGGATGAACAAGAGGAGGACACAGCTAGGGACATTGGCTTAGAGATCATCGCCATGGAGCCAGAACCATTCCCTCCCCCAGTTTTTTCCCAAAATCATTTACCCCTCTCCCCAATGACTGAGCATCATACCGAGAGTAGTGCATATCTTTCAGGGAGTAGTCGTCAACTTGCTTTAATTTATTTCAACTATTTTGATGACTACATTTGGAATATTTTTGTTGAAAGGAATTTTAAACTAATTTGGACTGACATAACTCTTCTCTTGCAGGACATTGGTAAACCAGTTATAGAGATGCTTGGAGTTGTGTTGCTGGGGTCCAATTTAGCTAATGGAGGAAGATTACTCGCCGAGGAGCGCAAGGAGGAAATTGAACAACTTCCTCCACCATTAAAGATTCGTGATCCGCCATTTGACCACGGTGTGTTCTTTCCATTAGTGCAGATTTTTATATGCTTTCTAGGATGCTTGCTTGAATAAACTCGTACCCCTTTCGACATTGAGGACAATCTCCATCTTTAGTTGGGGGTGTGTGTATGAGACCTTAGGATTTTTTTTCAAAAACAAGGCTAAGAGAAGAACAAATCACCATCCTCATCTTTTAAAACTCCTTCATATACCACAAATGCGGATGATTATGCATTGATTGAGTTCTAAAATTTGTTTGTGGCTTGAGTTAATTATTTTTCCTTCATGGAATTACCGTTAATAAGCTATTCATGAAAACTTTCAATTTCCATGATTAATATCTCGAAATAGTTTGAACTTATTTCATGCATGCTAATGTGATGAAAAAGCTTAAGTATACACGAGTTATTAGAATAGTCTTCAAGTTGAAGAGGAATTTGGCAATTGTTACTAATGTTTATGTTCATATTTATGGGTGTTGAGTTGCTTAAAAAAAAGAGAAAAAGATGAAGAAACAGCAAAAAAATGATGAATAAGTGTGTCACGAAATAAATAACTTGGTTGGCTCGAGTAGTACAGTCCGAAGGGTCCTTTTTGGCCTAATGCCATATTATCGTCTGATTTGGGAGCCATTGATCGGAAACTCACTCATTTGATGGAGCGATCCAAGTTATACATTTTTTCGCAAATGTTGCTTTATGCGCGTTACGCGGAACAAAAAAAAGAAAAGAAAAAGGGAAAGAAACAAAAAATGGTGAAGCAACTTCAATACCCTAGCTTTGAATGATCGTTTTGAGATGCCAATTCCTTGGAAACAAGAAAACTAGAATATAACGACGTGTTATACTTTCGCTTGCGCAAAACGATGCTTGCATGTAATTTATTCAAATTAAATTAGAGAAAATATCATGTGATTGATCTTGTTCATGGATTGTGTATATTGATAGTTCAAATCATGTTGGAAAGCATATCATTGAGCCATGCCATAAGCAATTGCTAGAATTTATAGTTTTATTAATCATCCGTCTTAATCACTCTTTTTGCTAGGGACTAGCAAATCGCTAGTTGGGGGGTGTGATTCGGGTTGAATATTGCATATTAAACACCCAATTTAACCCTATTTTGTGCTTATATGGTGCCTAATTGTCTCTAATACGTTCATATTTTGTATATCATCATTTATTAGAGAAATCACTTTATTTGAGCATAAAACAGTAATTAACTGAGTATTTCTGCACATTTTATATTTTTCATGGCTTGGTCTCGATCTTACGATTCCAACAACTATTTATTTGTATTTTTCTGAGATCTGTGCTAATTACTATGAATTTTAGAATGCAGAATACCAATTAAATGGAGAAATACGCTCAAAATACGAGATATACGGTCGCTGGCCAATCACATGGAGACACGTGGCGAGATAAACACCATTCGATCAAGATCGGACGGCTGTGCATCGACTCCATGCATCTCCACTTCGTCGACCCGGCTCAATCTCAGCCGTGGATTTCTGATCGAATGGTCCATATTGATGCGGAAGGGCAGGCGACATGGCCAATGCAGACCCGTCCGATCGGGATCCTACGGACGAAAAGGCCCCCGCAATTTGAAATGAGAACGTCGAGAGCGGGCAAATCAGCGATACACGCGGCTATATCATAGTCGTTCCGCTCCGATCGGACGGTGCACATCAATTCGAATTCGAATTCGCAGACGCGACGACGTGGCCAGATCCAGAAAGAGCGATGTTGATCCAACGGCCAAAAATCTGTAATGCCCTATAAGCTACTGCACAAGTACTAGAGGGGGGGTGAATAGTACTTTAAAAATAACGAGGAGTATAATTCCTAATTATCGTGCAAACAACTACCAAATCAATTTGCGGAAGCTTAAATTGAATGACAACAACAAAATTAACAATGCTAACAAAAGATGTTACTGGGTTCAGATCCACCCAAGTCTCCCCGACTTGTTCCCGGTGATCCTACGTCCCAACCACCCGGATCCCCTCCGGATACTTAGGTTAGAAACCCTAACCCAAGATTTCCACTATGATATCTTGTGAAAAACCTTCACAAGATCAAATCATACATGCAATGGCAATAGTGAATCCCACAACACGGGATCACAACCTTCTCTCACAACTGAGAGAATCAATAAGCAATATAAACAAGTTTATAATGAAATAAACAATCTTACCACAAAATCCTATACCTTGAGTATTCTTACCAAATAGGTGCAAGGAGGGATTTGAGGAAGATGAAGTCACCAAGACCTAGCACAACTGAAATGACCAGCAATGGGTGCCTAGGAGTGATTTGGAGACTTGAATCAAGCTAGAGCTTGAAGGGCTCACCAAGAACAAACTTCTCTCAAGATGGATTCTAGATCTAGAAAGTGAGAGAATGGATTTCTTGTGAGGAAGAGAGCTTTGGAAATGAGTGAGAATGTCTATCTCTTTCAATCTCAATGAATCTCTTAATGGCAGCTCTTAACCCTAGAGAAATGACCAAGCTTCGTATTTATAGGGTCCCATGAAAACGAGTTAGGTCAAATCCCAACGGTTAAAAATCTGAAGCAGTTAGTCGGTCAAAGAACAACCACTGACCGACTAGTTCATCAACTAGTCGGTCAGTCAAATAACATGGACCGACTAAGTGAAGAAACGTGAAGAGATAGAATTTCAGACCTAGAAATCTAGTCGGTCCAAGAAGACTTTCTGACCGACTAGTTTCACAACTAGTCGGTCGGTCAGTGAACTCAGACCGACTAAGAGTCAAAAACAAATAGTCTGAATACAAATTGATTTAGTCGGTCCAAGAACAAATGTTGACCGACTAGATTATCAACTAGTCGGTCACCAAACGTTCTTAGACCGACTAACGATAAACAGTAGCTCAGGAGAAAATTAGCATGAACAGTAAAGCTCAACTAGTCGGTCAAAGAAGCATCACTGACCGACTAGTTCACAAACTAGTCGGTCGGTGAGTCAACGTAGACTGACTAACTGTAAACAATACTGAGCAAGAAAAGATTAACACAAACTAGTCGGTCCAAGAAGATTTGTCGACCGACTAGATCACCATCTAGTCGGTCAGTTCTTCTTCTTGAACCAACTAACATGCACGAATAAGTGCGAATCGAAGCGCGATGCTTCGAGGAAGTTAGAATGGACTTCTACTAAGATCCTAGAGCTATGATATGAGCGTTATGAAGATAGAATTGTAAGATATACTCAAGGCTTAACATTCTATAGATCGAAGCTAAAAGACTATAAATAAAACCTTAAGGAACGGTCTTCGAGAGCTTCGATTAATTCTTCATGACTTCCAAAACGGTCCAAAAGCTTCAACGAAGCTTTAGGCAATGAATACGAGCTTTGAGAAGTCTTGAGATGTCGCTTTGATTGTTCTCGTGAATTTGGCGACGATCTCCAATACTGCGCTCACAAATTGTTAGCTCATGCATTATTTATGTTTGCTCATCGTCCAAAACCAAATCCGGGGAGTCCAATATTCAACATTCTCCCCCTTTTTGGTGATGACAAACCAACATAAATAATAATAAAAAATAATGATTCAAATGTAAAATACTTACTCCCCCTGCATTGATGACACGTTAATTCCAAAATGAATATATATAAATTGCATCAATGAGACGAGTAGGATATATAACGAGAATCGATTTTTGAAATATCGGATTTTGAAAATCCTTATATATATCTTAACTCCCCCTGAATCTAACACATTAAATTAGATTCTTAGAAATTGAGTTAAATTTTCATTTGCCCTATTTATTATCATTATCTCTCCCCCTTTGGCATTATCCCAAAAATGGGGGGCATACAACGACAACAACTAGGAAAAAGGAAAATCCAACATCGGGAGTCGTAGATATTGACGATGGACCTAATTGACACCAAGGGAAACGTGATGAAATCAAATCAAGGTGTGCCAAATTGTCCATTATCAAAAAATGAAAACTAAATCCATCAAAAATACCAAATATTAATTCATTTAGTGAATAAAGGAACATACTCTCCAATATTCAATATTCTTGGTTAAATTTGTGCATGAAAAACAATTTTATACAATCATAGAAACATAATCTATTTAACCAAGTTTTTAAGCGACGAGCGACGATTTCACATATCATAGACATTGAATGAATATTAAATGTGCACGATGAAGTAAAACAAAAAGAGCATCGATGTATATATATATATATATATGAATACCATGAGTACATCCAAAAATCACATCGATTACATCATATCAAGTGCAACATCTACATCAACATCATAAAGGTACAACATAATCATCGGGTCATCATCATCATACATCCAACAAAAAGTACATCACATAAAACGACATCCAACATATCAAAACACATCAAAACAACACCCATACTCCATCCCATCCAAACCTAAAACACTCTCAACAAGATGCATCATCCAAAGATCACAGGAGAGGCCTCGAAACAGACGATCACAAGGAAGTGGCAGGATCAGCAGTCTCCATGGGTCCAGTCGAAGGACTGGACTCAGGCTCTGCTGGGAGGAGAGGCGTGTCAACAGACGGGATCGTCGGGGCAGGAGTGTAAACAGCGACAACTGGCTCAACGGCTGGGGTATCAACAGGAACATCAGCAGGCAGATCAGGAGCAGGGTCGTCAGAGGGACCAGCAACAGCATCAGAAGTCTGATCCACTGGTGCAGAAGTCTCTGGAGCACCGGAAGAGGTGGCAGCTCCAGGAGCAGATGTGGTAGCAGCAGCAGCAGTGGCCTCAGCGCCACGAGCAAGGGAGGTGACCAGCTCATCAATATCCTCATCATCCATCTCCTCATCCTCAGAAACAGGAGGAAGAAGCTGGACGCCCATCAAACAAGCCATACGGCAAACTACCTCCTCGGTACGAGCCAAACGAGACTCGTGCCGATGAAGTAACCGGATAACATCATCGAGTGTGGTGGGAGGTCGAGAAGCAGCAGCTGCAGAAGTAGTGCCCTGAGACGCAGAAGGAGTCGTCTGCTGCACGTGACGGAGTGCCACAAGAGATTTCTTTACGGCCGTCGCGTTCAGTGGAGGACCAAGAGGACGCTCATCGTCAGGAGGCAGAGGGACACGGAAATGACGGAAAACCAAGGTCAACAGACATGGGTACGGGATATGCGCAGATTTAATGGTCTTGCGAATACACTCGAAAGAGTCCATCTTATCGAGTATAATGCGAGCCCAATTAATCTCGCTACCCATGAACAGAGCGTATATCAATTTCAGAAACGGCTGAGACGGAAGTGAAGAAGATCCATACTTGGGAAGAAGGCAGGATTTCAAGATCAGGTTAATCACCCAAGCATTCGGCTTGAATAATTTGGAAGGGACGCCAATGAATGCAGGGGGGATAACCTGGAAGATTTCAGCGAGGGTCGACTGATCGAGGGAGGAGATATCGTCTACAGAGATGTCAGACGGGAGGAGGCCACACGACGAGCAACCTATCAACTCCCCCAAGATCTCTGCCGTGAGGACTATCAGAGTCCCCAAAACAGAAGTCTCGATGGAGTGAGTCTCACCGTACTGACACCGGACACGATTGGCATAGAATAATTTGACCAGGCGAGGATAGGGTCTAGGGTTCGTCTTAGGGTCAAATCTAAGGTAGTCCAATAGGCCACTATAGGATAGCAGATCAGCAAGGCCAAGAAAATCAGAAAACTGAACGTAATGCTCCAACAGCAGTGGGCAGTGCTCTATACGGTTGTAAGCCGCTAGACACTGAGGGTCGTCGTGACACAACGATATATCAACACCGCCGACTGGCATCGGACCTTTACCCTTAGCCTTACGGGTCTTAGGAGGAGGTGGAGGAGGGGGTGGATTAGGTGCCTTCTCGGGATGCTCAGGAGTGTATTCTTCCTCGGAATCATCCTCGGAGTCACTATCTGAACGCTCACCGGGAGGGGTAGGAGCACGGAACTTTTTGGGTTTGGGTTTGGGCTTGGAAGATTGGCCGGTAGGTTTGGGCTTGGATGTCCTCTTCCTCTTCAACGGTGTTGAAGACGAAGAGGGGGGACGAGTGGTCTTGGCCCTACGCTTAGGAGGGGTCGAAGCGGTCGCGGCCTCTATGGTCATGGGGGATGCCCCAGAAGAGGAAATCGGGATTCTCGTTCGTGCCATGATCGCGGCACAACGAGATCAATCAAGCGACGGGAGAAGATCAATCAATCTTAAGTTCAAACCCTAGAACCTAACACAACAACCCCTAAGAATGAATCCGAAACCCTAGAACACTTAGAAGTTGAAATGAAGCCCTAGGAGAGACCCTAGAGATGAAAACGAGACCAAGGAGGGAGGGAGATACCTAGGGGAGTGGTCGACGGCGACTGGCGGCGGAGTTGGCCGGAAAAATGGCCGG
Organism: Scilla litardierei; assembly: GCA_030789695.1. Classification (NCBI taxonomy): domain Eukaryota; kingdom Viridiplantae; phylum Streptophyta; class Magnoliopsida; order Asparagales; family Asparagaceae; genus Scilla; species Scilla litardierei. The sequence goes on along the minus strand of CM061132.1, from coordinate 131,740,227 downwards.
AGATCGACGGGAAGACGAAGGGTCTCGATCGGGTTTTGAGGGTTTTTCGAGCAGGAGAGCAAAAAAACCGATTAGACTTAGAAAAAAAATCGGTAAGAATGAGTATTAGTCGGTCGAGAATGCGAAAAGACGTGATTGCCCTAGAGCACTTAGTCGGTCACAGTTAAAGCACTGACCGACTAGATTACGATCTAGTCGGTCGGTCAATGAGCTTAAACCGACTAAGTCGAAACAGAGGCAAACAGAAAATTCTAGGGCTAGAGTTAGTCGGTCACAGTATAATCACTGACCGACTAGTTTTCAATCTAGTCGGTCGGTAAGTGAACTGTGACCGACTAAAAGAAGTCAATGACAGGGAAAGTTCAAAGCTTGAACTAGTCGGTCTGAGTTCACTAGCTGACCGACTAGATGTGCATCTAGTCGGTTGGCTGATGAACTGAAACCGACTAGAAGAGTCTAAAAATGATAAATAAGTTCTCTCCATATAACACTTGAACAAAACATCTTAACCCTCTCATAAGTCATCTAAACTACCCCATAAAGCATCGAAATCTCAAATACGACATTCAAATAAGAATTCGAGCAAAAATTCAAACATATCACATAAAATCCCCAAAAATTCAATAAGTCTAGCATGAACGAAATATTGCGAAATATAATAGCATGCAAGATAATTGAATGAAACATGAATCCTATATCTCGGATTCACCTATAATCCCCAATTCTCGACGCAACCGCACAAAGGAGTCCTCCTTTAGGGGTTTCGTGAAAATATCGGCGAGTTGCTTTTGGGTTTCAACGTACACTAATATGATGTCCTTTTTAGCAACATGATCATCTAAAAAATGGTGTCGGACATCTATGTGTTTAGATCGGGAATGGTGCACCGGATTCTTTGAAAGACAAATAGCACTTTGGTTATCCACCATGATAGGGCTAGTATCACAATGAATACCAAAATCCTTCAGTGTGTGTCTCATCCAAAGAACCTGGGCACAAGCGGCACCGGTGGCAATGTATTCCGCCTCGGTGGTTGAAAGTGATACCGAATTTTGCTTCTTGGAAAACCAAGAGACAAGGGAATTTCCTAGAAAATGGCAAGTGCCACTAGTACTCTTCCTGTCGGATTTGCATCCCGCATAATCAGCGTCACTATATGAGACTAACTCATATGTGCTAGACTTCGGATAAAGTAATCCAAAATCTAAAGTGTAACTTAGATAGCGAAAAATATGTTTAACCGCTACTAAGTGAGAATCCTTAGGTTGAGACTGATAACGAGCACAAATACAAACGGCAAACATAATATCGGGCCTACTTGCGGTAAGATAAAGTAAACTACCTATCATACCTCGATATAGACGAATGTCTACATCTTTTCCGCCCGTATCTTTATCAAGATGCGTTGTTGTGCTCATAGGAGTCTTTTTCCCGGAGGCATTCTCCATTCCAAATCGCTTTAGCAACTCCACCGTGTATTTCGTTTGGTGGATGAAGATTGCATCGTTCAATTGGCGAATTTGGAGATCTAAGAAATATTTGAGTTCGTCCATGTGGCTCATCTCAAATTGTTCCTTCATAACATTAGAAAACTCTTCGCAAAGAGTGAAGTTAGTAGCACCGAAAATGATATCATCAACATAAATTTGAACTAATAAAATATCATTATTCGCATGCTTAACAAAAAGTGTAGAATCGGCTTCGCCCATTTTAAAATTCAAATCCAAAAGAAAATTCTTTAGGCGATCATACCAAGCTCGAGGAGCTTGTCTCAAACCATAAAGAGCTTTCTTTAGTTTAAAAACATGATTTGGAAAATTTTCATTTATGAAGCCCGGAGGTTGAGAAACGTAAACTTCCTCAACGACATCTCCGTTTAGAAATGCACTTTTAACATCCATTTGAAATAATTTAAAATTTTTATGGCATGCAAAAGACAATAATAGTCTAATTGATTCTAATCTAGCTACCGGAGCGAAGGATTCTTCGAAATCGATACCTTCCTCTTGTCGATAGCCTTGAGCTACTAACCGAGCTTTGTTCCGAACGACGACTTGGTTTTCGTCGGTTTTGTTCTTGAAGTTCCACTTTGTCCCTATGACGGTGTGGTTCTTCGATGGCAAAGGAACAAGCTCCCATACCTCATTCCTCTCGAATTGAATGAGTTCCTCCTCTATGGCAAGGATCCAAGCACTATCTTCGCACGCTTCAACTATATTCTTTGGCTCTATCGATGAGGCAAAGGCACAATTGGCGAAGTGGTGGACTTGCGATCTCGTCTTGACTCTATCTTGAATATTGCCAATGACTTGCTCATGGGGATGGTCGCGAACGGTATGAAGCCGCTTGGGAATACCTTGATCACTAGGTACATTCTCAACAACTTCATTAGTCGGGTTAGTATCAATAGAATCAATTGAATCAATAGACTTAGAATTTTCAAACGAATCACATAAAACATCCATAGAATCATCATCATTTGAAGTTCTAGAAGTAATAAAATTCTCATTAAAAGAGACATGTAGTGATTCCTCGATCGTAGAGGATCTTTTGTTGTATATCCGGTAGGCTTTGCTACGTGAGGAATACCCAACAAATATCCCCTCATCCGATCTCGGATCAAACTTGTCCAAATTATCATATGTGTTTTTAATAAAACATTTTGCGCCAAAAACACGAAAATGTTTAACTTGAGGCAATCTACCAAACAACAATTCATAGCAAGTTTGTTTGGTGCCGGGCCTCAAAAGTATTCTATTAAACACATAACAAGCGGTGTGTACCGCTTCCGCCTAAAATTGATAACCAAGTTGACTATCTTCGAGCATAGTGCGAGCACACTCCACAAGCGTTCTATTCTTCCTCTCAACAACACCATTTTGAGGAGGTGCACGAGGGAAAGAAAACGTGTGAGTAATTCCAAGATCATCACAAAATTTTTAGAAAGACTCATTCTCAAATTCACCCCCATGATCACTACGAATAGTGACAATGGTGGTTCCGATGAGATTTTGTACTTTCTTCACAAATATTGTGAAGTTTTCAAAAGCTTCATTTTTATTACATAAGAAAAATACCCATGTAAATCTAGAATAATCATCGACGATGACAAGTCCATATCTTGCATTTCCTAAGGAAGCAACTCTCGTTGGCCCAAATAAATCTAGATGTAATAGCTCTAGTGGCCGTTTAGTAGAAATGCTTTTCTTAGGTTTAAATGAAGATTTAGGAAGCTTGCCACGTTGACAAGAATCACATAAACTTTTCTTTTCAAAAACGAGCTTCGGAAAACCTTTAATGGAATTTAATTTTGAAAGCTTATAAAGTGTTCCAAAGTTCACATGTCCAAAGCGTCGATGCCATAAGTGTTGTTCACTTGTGTTGGCAACGAGACATTGTTCATATGACTTAGGAAGATCCAAAATATAAATATCTTTATGACGTGTGCCGGAAAATAATAAATCATTATTATCATTTGAAATATGACACAATCCTTTCGCAAAGCTAACTTTGTAACCTTTGTCACAAAGTTGGCTTATTGAAATAAGATTATGATTTAAACCATTAACTAGATAAACATCACTAATTAAGGGTTTAGACGGGTTACCCACTTTACCAACACCGACGATGGTTCCGCTCTCGTTGCCTCCAAATACGACGCGGTTTCCATTTGCAATGGGAACTACTCCGGAGAGCAATTGAGCGTCACCCGTCATGTGTTTTGAACACCCGCTATCGAGTATCCAATTCCCTTTGGAGCTAAATTTAAATTTGTTGTTCCTTTTCTTTTTCTTTTCCATGAGTACCTAAAGATAGAAAATTTCATATCATGGTACCCAAGGTCATTGGGTCCTCAAAGGTTAGACCTTTGGAAGCCAAGTCCAATTGGACTTAGACTTCCCCACATAATTTCTACTATGCACAACATCCGAAAAATAAGAATTCATATATACTTGTTTTTCATCCATGCTTGTGTCCTTTGGGCTCCAAATAGTGAAAATCTTGGGAGCCCTCATCCTATTGGGTGCATGCATGCGACGTTGATTTCTACGTGATGCATGTTGTGGATAGGCATACGGAACATGATGGAATGGTGCACGACGAGAATTATTCATATGATGAGGTGGGTGAACATATGCATGTGTGGGAACACGTGCGTGAGGGTGTCTCACATGGTGTGCACGTGCCCGAGAATGTGTTGCATAAAAATCATCATATGTGTGAGACGGTGGAGTAGGACGTGTGTTCCTACGTGGCATGGTATTGGTGTACATATAAGCATGCCCCTTCTTTGGAGGTCCACCCAAAGTGGGTTTCTTTCCGAAAGAGGGTGTGGACGAGGTGGAAGCACCATTGGTAGAAGAACTACTAATAGAGTGTTTGCTACCACTCGTTGAGTCACCGGAAGTTGGCCTAACAAAAGTAGTGGCCGATTTGGATGGACATCCCATCGTATACCCCAAGCCAATGTGGTGATTGGCAGGAAGTAAGTCACTTAGGATTTTATCCAAATGGTCCTTACCCTTATTGAATTTATTAATTCGGCCTAATGTGTTCTCATATTTCTCTTTGAGAGAACGCATAGAAGTATCCAAACTGGATACTTGCGATGTGAGCACATAAACACGAGATTTAAGATTCTCATTCTCAATACTCAAAGTCGAGTTTTGAGAAGTCAAATCCGCTATCCTATGTTCTTCCGGATCTTCAATGCTAACATGTTCAAGTTTAGATTTGAGATTAACAATCTCATTTCTTAACTCTTCAACAACGGTGTCGTTGTTGGTGATGATAGTCTTAGGCGAGGTTTAAATGCTAGCTAGGTCATCTTTTACTTTAGTATATCTATTTACTAATTTAGTGTATTTAGACCACAATTGAGCGTTAGCATCCCTAAGATTATCCATAGTTACCTCATCGCCTTCGTTGTCGCTATCATCGGAGGAGGAAGATCCTTGATCATGCTCCTCTCTTGCCATGAAGCACATGTGCGCTTGCTCCACTTTCTCATCGTCCGACTCTCCGCTTGAGGAATCCTCGGAGTCGGTGAATGTTGCTCCGACAAGTCCCTTTGTGTACCCCTTTTTGTACTTCTTGGACTTGTCGAACTTCGACGCCTTCCACTTCTCCTTTTGCTTGTTTTGAGGACAATCCGCTTTGATGTGTCCTGGCTTATTGCATTTAAAGCACAAAGGTGGAGAGGCGTTAGTAGAAGTAAATTTAGATTTTTGTTTGAAGTTACCCTTTCGGAAGAAGCGATTGAACTTCTTTGCCATGAGTGCAATGGATTCCATGTCCATTTCTTCTTCCGAGTCCTCATCATCGGTAGAGGTGGATGAAGCCGCCTTAATGCAATCGCCTTTTTCTTAGGCACGTCTTGGTTCAAATAGGACTTCATCTTTTCTTGTAACTTCACCTTGCTATCTTTGCATACCTCGTATGACATCAAAGTACCCATCAATTGAACTACGGTATACTTATTCATGTCATTACCTTCCTCGATGGCGAAGGTACGTTTCTCCCAAGAAGAAGGAAGTCCTTCGATAAGCTTCGAACACTTCTCCTTTTGGGTGTAGGTTTTGTCGAGATCTTCCAACTCGTTCATTATGTCGACGAAGCGAGCATAATACTCCTTCATCTTTTCTCCATGTTCCATATGAAACAATTCATAATCTCTATTGACTACCACGAGTTTAGAATCTCTTACCCGACTCGTTCCTTCATGCAAAATGAGGAGCGAATTCCAAATTTGATATGCACTCTTACATGTGCATATCTCATTAAAATCTTCGGGTTCCAATGCACATTGTAAAGCATTCATTGCTTTGGCATTTGTAATCTCCGCGGCGACCTCCGCGGTAGTCCACTTGTCGAAATCTTCTTCGGTAGGCACATTGTACTCCGACATGGTAATTCTCCACAAGGAGGCGCTCCGGAGGAACGTTTCCATCCGGCATTTTCAATATCCATAATTGACACCGTTGAAGAATGGAGGCCTAGTCGAGGAATGTCCTTCCATGACCGAAGACGCTCTTTCACGGTTCCTGAAGGATCCATAATCCGCATGTGGACGAACGGTCTTATTGTCGTTGGCAGCCATAGCTAAGTATCTGGCTCTGATACCAAATGTAATGCCCTACAAGCTACTGCACAAGTACTAGAGGGGGGGGGGGTGAATAGTACTTTAAAAATAACGAGGAGTATAATTCCTAATTATCGTGCAAACAACTTCCAAATCAATTTGCGGAAGCTTAAATTGAATGACAACAACAAAATTAACAATGCTAACAAAAGATGTTACTGGGTTCGGATCCACCCAAGTCTCCCCGACTTGTTCCCGGTGATCCTACGTCCCAACCACCCGGATCCCCTCCGGATACTTAGGTTAGAAACCCTAACCCAAGATTTCCACTAAGATATCTTGTGAAAAACCTTCACAAGATCAAATCATACATGCAATGGCAATAGTGAATCCCACAACCCGGGATCACAACCTTCTCTCACAACCGAGAGAATCAATAAGCAATATAAACAAGTTTATAATGAAATAAACAATCTTACCACAAAATCCTATACCTTGAGTATTCTTACCAAATAGGTGCAAGGAGGGATTTGAGGAAGATGAAGTCACCAAGACCTAGCACAACTGAAATGACCAGCAATGGGTGCTTAGGAGTGATTTGGAGACTTGAATCAAGCTAGAGCTTGAAGGGCTCACCAAGAACAAACTTCTCTCAAGATGGATTCTAGATCTAGAAAGTGAGAGAATGGATTTCTTGTGAGGAAGAGAGCTTTGGAAATGAGTGAGAATGTCTATCTCTTTCAATCTCAATGAATCTCTTAATGGCAGCTCTTAACCCTAGAGAAATGACCAAGCTTCGTATTTATAGGGTCCCATAAAAACGAGTTAGGTCAAATCCCAACGGTTAGAAATCTGAAGTAGTTAGTCGGTCAAAGAACAACCACTGACCGACTAGTTCATCAACTAGTCGGTCAGTCAAATAACATGGACCGACTAAGTGAAGAACAGTGAAGAGATAGAATTTCAGACCTAGAAATCTAGTCGGTCCAAGAAGACTTTCTGACCGACTAGTTTCACAACTAGTCGGTCGGTCAGTGAACTTAGACCGACTAAGAGTCAAAAACAAATAGTCTGAATACAAATTGATTTAGTCGGTCCAAGAACAAATGTTGACCGACTAGATTATCAACTAGTCGGTCACCAAACGTTCTTAGACCGACTAACGATAAACAGTAGCTCAGGAGAAAATTAGCATGAACAGTAAAGCTCAACTAGTCAGTCAAAGAAGCATCACTGACCGACTAGTTCACAAACTAGTCGGTCGGTGAGTCAACGTAGACCGACTAACTGTAAACAGTACTGAGCAAGAAAAGATTAACACAAACTAGTCGGTCCAAGAAGCTTTGCCGACCGACTAGATCACCATCTAGTCGGTCAGTTCTTCTTCTTGAACCAACTAACATGCACGAATAAGTCCGAATCGAAGCGCGATGCTTTGAGGAAGTTAGAATGGACTTCTACTAAGATCCTAGAGCTATGATATGAGCGTTATGAAGATAGAATTGTAAGATATACTCAAGGCTTAACATTCTATAGATCGAAGCTAAAAGACTATAAATAAAACCTTAAGGAACGATCTTCGAGAGCTTCGATTAATTCTTCATGACTTCCAAAACGGTCCAAAAGCTTCAACGAAGCTTTAGGCAATGAATACGAGCTTTGAGAAGTCTTGAGATGTCGCTTTGATTGTTCTCGTGAATTTGGCGACGATCTCCAATACTGCGCTAACAAATTGTTAGTTCATGAATTATTTATGTTTGCTCATCGTCCAAAACCAAATCAGGGGAGTCCAATATTCAACAAAATCGTCCCACTGTTGGAAAGCTTAGCAGCGGAAATCTTGGCGACGTGGCGAGCTTGCAGCCAAACGATTAGGATCCAACGGACATGGACGACTTCGACTTGGATTCGAAATACAAGCAGGCGCAAGCGGGCAGACATGATAAGAGGGACACGTGGCTTCCCCAGGGCAAATCCCGCCCAGATCGACGGTTGAGAGTAGCGGCGGCTTGCGGGTTCGGTTTCAAAAGCTTTTGGGTGCGGGTTTTGAACCCGATAAGCCTCTTAAACCCGCAATGTTATTATATAAGGTATTTCTAGGGGTTTTGAGCGTATTCTTGGCGTATTTGGGTGATTTTGGAGCCGATTTTTGCAGAAATTTCCTCAGATTCCAGAGAGCAACCTGGGGTATTTTTCAGAGAGTTTTTAGAGGAAGAAGAAAGGCTTTCTTAGGCTAAAAGAGAGTGTATTTGGTGATATCTCTTGAACTCTATTGCGTATTTTCAATTCTATTTACTTCTATTGCTTAGAACTATGTGTAATATGATGGAATCCTTGATTATTTTCAGTATGTGTGGCTAAATTATTATTGTGCATGGTATGGTGTAGTTAGGGAATATAATTTGTATTTACTTTGTAACGACCATTTTTCGTAGTACGTTGTTCGTGCACGTGCTTTTGACCGTTCACGTGTTTGTTTTAGACTTTGTTTGTTTGTGAACACTTTGTTGCGATATACCGTTGTGAACGTCTCTGAGAGTATTAAATAGTGGCACTATTTTAGAACGACGTTTCTCGAGTTGTTTTCCCACAATTTAATCTTATTCGATGAGACGTTGCGATTCTCACTTCTGACAGGAGACGTTTCTATTTTTGGTTTCATCGTCCGATGTCGAAATTGAGATCCATCTTCTTAGTTAGCTCACTTTCGTCATCACGATCACCCCGATATTTATTTTATAATTTTTGGAGTTTATTTGACCACTTTTATATTTTTAACAAGGTTTATAATATTTTTAATAATTAATTTTTATATTAATTTCGGCCAAATAAAATTTATTTGAGTTTCAAAGGTTTTAAATAATTTTTGAGCCAAATCTCAGCCCCTATCTTGGCCGCACCCAATCCCTATGTGATTTGGAAGAGTGGATTTGAATTTTAAATTATTTTAAACTCCTAATCCCATTAGGATTAGCCCTAGACCTAGTCAACCCCTCTACACTATATAAACAACCTCTAGAAAGACCTATTTTCGCAAGAAAAAAACCCTAGCCGCTTTCAAAACCCAAATTTGGTGTTGCGACGAATCGTCGCAACGTTGCGACAGCCATCTCCCCGCACGACCGAAGAAACAAGCCCCGTTTCCCCGCCCTGACCGATAGCCGCCCCCGCACCAAGCTCCGCATCGCACCGCTGCTGCCGCCCGCTCGTACCCCCGTGTCCGACCGAGAAGATCTCTCGGTCAGACCGATAGTCGCCCCCGCTCACGCCCGCATCTCCGCACCCCGCATCGCCCGCTCCAAAAGCTGCTCCGGCCCGTGTCCGACCGAGGCGCCCACCCGCTCACGCCGAAGCCCGCTCTGTTGCAACGTTGCAAACGTTGCAATGCCCCGCCTAAGCGCCCGACCGGCCCGCTTTTCCGCACTGACCGAAGGAAGCCCCCGCACCCGCTGCCGTGACCGACCGCAGCGCTGTGCAGCGCCGTTCTCCCGCGTCTGACCGAGCCAAGTCCCCTCATTTGGCTGTGTACGACCGAGAGCCATTCGTCGCAACCCTGCACCCGTCGCACCACTTGCCACCTTGGGCCCCCCAAGTTCTCCAGAGGTATTGTGGGTCCCCCATAGGACCCTAGGACTACTGTGGGCCCCACCTAGATGCTTTCTCTCCGACGATTTGCCGCGTACGACGTTGCGACACGTCGTAGCCCGTCGTCGCACGTGCTAGATTTGGAATCTGGAATCGTTGCTCCGGTTGACGCTCTGAACTTTCCAGCGAGGAATCTATATTGGAATCAGGACTTGGAGCGCGTTCTTCTGTTCCAACCCCCGGCGTCGCTACCCGACGCCGGTGTAGCTTTCGCGTCGTGTTGAGGTAACGCTTTGCACCCTTAGGACCCCCAACCTATTGCATGTTAATCAAGACTAAAATCAGTATTTTTAAAGTATTTTAAATGTTTTAAATTCACTAATCAAGATTAATAATATGGACTTTAGGCCGGTGGACTTGTGCACGTAGGATAATTGTGATTTTGGACTCTCTTTGACGGTGTTTCTCAGACGTTGTACTTGCAAGCAAGTGAAACTTGCCAACTCTTGTGTAGGGCCATGTTTTTAGGCCTCTTCCTTCTTTTTAGCATAAAAGAGACTAGTCAGTGAAATGATAGCTGGCTAGACGCCTACTTGATCTAGTTTGACAACGAAACTAGATCCGTCACCTAAATGATCTAGCTTGACAACGAAGCTAGATCCAACTCTTTAAACTTGTTAATCATGCATACTAAACTGTCACGTTTACTTTCCTTATCTGTACGCACTTTTAACTGCCATGCATTGCATCTTACATGTCATCCAAATTGATTGTTGCATCGTAGCACACGCTACAAAATACTTGTACAATCCGTGTTTCCGTGTTTCCGGCTAGGTGCACCCCTATGCCATACTTGTTAAAACACTTCCTGGCTCGTGATCCAGAAGCGAGCATTCCATGTTCGGGGGTAAGGCCCTGGATCGATACACGTGGAGGGGTAGGGATAAACGGTCACCTGAGCTTAGGAGTGGCCCGATCAGCCACTCTAGCCAGAAGGCGGAATCTCTGTGCACGAGGTGCTTACTTTACTTGTCTTGTACTAGTGAGTGTTACTTGTATAACTTGTCATCCATGCCATGTTTAAATGACATGCTCGTACCTTACTTTACTTTACTTTACTTGTTGCACTCATACTTTAACTGCCATGTCATTGCATTCATGCTAGAACTGCTAGGTTGCTTTACTTGTGCCTACTTTCAGTTTCCTTGCACAAGTCTCTTGTAGACTTACTGACATGTGCCCCTTGCTCTTTTGGGTGTCACATGTTAGACCTTGAGCCGGAGACCGTTGCTGTGTACGTGATGTTTTGCTGACGCTGAGTCTGAGTCCATGATTGCCCAGGAGGAGTTTTGTGGACACCGGAGACCTTTCTTGGTGACTTTGCTGAGTTCCTTTTGTTTTAGGCTTTGTTGTTAGTTGTCGGTGCGTGGTACCTTTGTTTTGTACGTTGTACTTTGTTGGCCATGTTTGGGCCTTTAGACTCTTTTTCTTTCTAGCCTGGTGGCTTTTTCTGTGATGTTGAAAATTATTTTATGGATATTCTGAGATATCTCTTTTGTCTCATTTCATTATTATTATCTTTGTTTCGTTCGTGTTGCAAGGACCTGCAGTTTTAAATTTGATTGACGCTTATCGGACTTGCAGCTTTGTAGCTTCAAGTCTGAGCGGACCTTCTCACGCTTCGCCTCCATATTTTTGGGAAGCGGGACGTGACAGGTTTTGTTGGTGGCCCATGCAGGTCCAGTCTTGCAATTGTGAATTAACGGAACAACGATAATAACGGAATGTCCATTAAATAAATTGCAACATCCGGGTCATAAGCCCTGAGTCTAGTCGTTTTCTTATGACACTAGGTGGTAAGAAGACTTAGTTAGACGTCTGTGCTTGCTAGTTAGAGGCCTCTGATTGATAGTTAGACTCCCTTCTAGCAATTGATTTAATCGTCGTAGGAGTTACCTTAGTGGTTCTTGTCTAACTCTGACCATATTAGACTTCTAGAATTTCCTTCAGTCGTTCGTTTGGGTTCATCGATTTCGGACCAAGCTGAACGCATTTCATTACCGTCTAGCCCCTTAGAAAGCCTTAGCGCTTAGTTCTTGGTCTTTAGTTGATCGACCGTGGGAGTTTCCCCGTAGATTCTCCTGATTCACATCCTAGGCATACGTATGCTTTGATCATCCGACCATTTTCCTTACCTCGATTCACGAGATCGCCTCTTGACGATCGTCGTCAATTTTCGAACCTCTCTATTACAAATCTTGAATCTTCTGAAAGTATTTTTCGACTTCCTCCTTTCCGAAGTTTAACCTTGTTCCAAATTTTAACGTATATATACTTATACTTCATCCTCCTCCGTTGATTTAAAATTTTAAAACTTTTGTCGGAATTTTTGAACACTAGCTTATAATATTTTTCCAGCCTATATTTTTCGTACTTATGTAAATGCGTTGTCCCTTTATATATTAATTTTATTCTGAACCGTACTTTTGCTTTGCCCAATTTGATTTATAATTTCCTTCTTATTTGTGTTATACAATGATACGTCGTGTTTACTTTAATATACTTTCAAGACACATGGAATTTCAGCTTTCAGCAAGTTGGTTTTTGCTCGTCGTTTTCGCTACTTCAGATTTTTGCAAAATTACTATTTTCATAACCACTTCCTGATTTAGACCCTCCATGATTTGATTTTAAAGCTTTGCTACCAATTTTGATAATTCTACTACCAAATTATTATTATTTTCTTTCCGCTCACCATACATGCTTTTAGGAAAAATTTCTAAACCAAATTAAATTTCAATTATTTTTATACCCGTACCAGGCTCGTTGTGCTTGTACGCTAAGAGCTTAGTGTAACCAGTTTTATTTTTGACAAATCCTGAGTTATCTAAAAGAAGTTTCAATATTGATTTTCCATAGCCTAAAAGTTTTGAAAGCATTTAACATGAGTTTACATTCTTCCGTTACTTGATTTCATTCTTGGACTTTCAAAAACTTTTGACAACATTATATTAAATTACTGCCGTATAATATTTTCAAAAAAATTACGTCTTTAATGTCCGTGCGAATGATTTACTTTCTTTTCTTAATGATTTGCGATAAGCCATTAAAACATTTACTCTTATTATGAATATTCGACTCAAACTTATTTTGAACAACTCGTTTTATCGACCTCCAAATGTTTTTATACAAGACGAGGATTCCAACTTTTGAAGTACAACAGTTTTCAATTTCACGTATTTTAGTTTATGTTATTTACGCCGTTTCCTTCCTCTATCCTATATAAGTGTCACTACATCTCCTTTTTCCCTCAACCTAAACATCACCATTGAGTCTATGTTTAGTCCAACCAAGCTGTCCCCTTGTATTCGTCCCATCTGAACTCGTGCTTATCGATCTTTTCCTCGTCACGCTTTCGACCACGACCCCCTTTGTTGCTTAGACTTTAGTGCACGTCAATGTCTGTGTCAACTCTAAGTTGTTAGTAGGGCCTTGGACCTCGTGAGGTAGTCGTAGTGCATGTACCAAAGTTATGTATGTGAGCTTGAATGAGTATAACCCCATAGTATATTAATGTTTGCCTATTGTGTGATATATACATACTCGGAGTTATTCGTGATATTATGAAGTTGGTTGTGTGTTAGTATTCATAGATTTGTGTGTGGTTAGCTATACCATACTAGGGATGCCTGTGCATATAAGAATTAGCGTTGGAATATCTAATGGAGTGAATGTAGCTAGAGATACTTGTGATGGTTGAAATAAATGATTGGTAAAGCTATGTGAATGATAGGTGTGATAATAATAGGTGTACGTATAGTTAAGTGAGTAGGCCTATTATATGACATGTATGTTGGTACGTGTGAGTATGTGCTCGTACGTAGATATGAAATGTGCTTATATGTAAGTAGTTGCGTTTCGTTGCATGAGTATATAGGTGATATACATATGGTAGTAGGATTATAATTTTGATTGGTATTGCTTGCTTTTACGGGATGTTGCATGCGTGCATACCGTGAGGTATACACGACTATTACACATCTTAATTATGTATGTGTAGATGTGTTGGTATACTAATTATAGGTAGTAGGCTATGGTGTGAATATGTATGTTACATGTGTGTGACTATACGATGAATGCGTACGTATTAGGGAGTGTATTATAGTTATACGTATGCGGAGGTCTGTATTATATAGAGTGATTGAACTATGTAAGTATTACCTGACTAAATATTAAGTGTGATTGACTTATGGTATGCATATGGTTGTATTAGTAGACATATATATATATATATATATATATATATATATATATATATATATATATATATATATATATATATATATATAGAGGGATCTTCAAATGCGAAAAAGAGGCTTTTCACACCGTGCGAAAAGATTTTTATCTTTTTTTTGAAATTTTTTTTTTCAAAAATTCTTTTTTTGATGTTTAATCCATACAATTATATACCCCAGGGAAAATAATGGGTGAACCCGTTGGGGATTAGAGCACCCATCCACCCATTACAAATTTAACGGTATCAAAACGTGCGAATTTGATGAAATGCCTTGATCGAAGGCCAAATGACATTATTTCTCAACCATTATTTTTTGAGGGGGGTATAACAACATATAATGAGGGTGGAAAAAAGAATTTTTGAAAAAAAAAATTTCAAAAAAAAACTAAAAACATTTTCGCACGGTGCGAAATGTTCTCATTTGAAAATTTTCCTATATATATATATATATGTATGTATGTATGAAAAGTAGAAATCTATATATAAAAAATAGTACAAAGGTACAACTAGGTGCCCATCTATGGAAGAGAGGGGAGTGGACACAAGCGTCGTCACCCTCTACGAACATAAATAGGACCTACAGAGATAGTACAAAACCCAACCACAAGTAATACAATAAGACAGAAGCACAAGAGAAAATTTCTCCCTCTAACCATTATCCCAAATCCCCCAATTGTCCATAGCTGTAGCCGTCTCTCCATCCTCAGGTTCATCAAGATGCCTCATAGCGATTCGCACATCAGATGCAATATTGTCGAAGACCAAAGTCTTTAGCTTCTTAGATTTGTTGAAGATGCGGTCGTTTCGTTCACGCCAAATGTGCCACACTATATATTGGAGTGGTATGGGTATAGGTATAAAGGCAGTGTTACGTATGTAGAATATTCTGATATGTGTACTGAGTCTCACTCAAGCTTGAGTGGGTATACTCTAAGTATAGTGAATGTATGTTTGTAGTTTGAATATAGCAATGTTTGATGTATGTATAGTGATAGAAGTGTTTGTGCCTGGTTGTGTTACACACAGGATTGTGGGTCGCTACATCAGTATATAGTTATAGGTGTTGGTCTTGTGGTATAGTTAATTACTAAGGACTTGCTCGTGTGAACGTATGTGTACTAGCTAAAACTAGGTGTGTAGGTGTGCTAGTTATATAATGATATGATTGGTATACGTGAATGAAAAGTTAGCGTGTATGGGTGTGCACCATGCACGGGTAAGTATGTGCTTAGTTATAGTTATTGGTGACTATGGTATATGTGGCGTGTCGTAAATACAGTTATAGGACCGTATGTGATGTGAATATATGGTGAACTATTTGCATGCATTTGAATGACTATATGTTGTGAAACTATAGTGATGGTGAATATATATATTAGATACGGTGAAACTGGATTTAATTATGGTATGGTGTGACTACCTATGTTGATGTGTTTAGTATTGAATGTATACTAGGAAATATTAGGGAGTCGTATACCCATGTTGTTTGTGCACAGGTAGCTATCTATACGTGGAGCAATGATTGTATTTGCTAAGTGTGAGACTATCCTTATATGAGTATCTGAAATATTGTTTTGTGTTTAGGTAAGTAGTAGTTATATAAGGGATGTATGCTTATATATATGATTGAAATACATGTACGAAGTTGACTGACTATACTAGATATAAGTGTATGACGCACATGAATATATATATATATATATACATGTTGGTAGTGTTAATGTTTGCCTACCTAGTGCATATATAAGCACTTGTAATGACTATACCTGGTTGAATTATAATATGACTTGAATGAGGTAGTTACTAGAGCGACTAGCTATATTAGAACGTCCAAGGACGGACTTTATTCTAAGGAGGGGAGGATGTAACGACCACTTTTCGTAGTACGTTGTTCGTGCACGTGCTTTTGACCGTGCACGTGTTTGTTTTAGACTTTGTTTGTTTGTGAACACTTTGTTGCGATATGCCGTTGTGAACGTCTCTGAGAGTATTAAATAGTGGCACTATTTTGGAACGATGTTTCTCGAGTCGTTTTCCCACAATTTAATCTTATTCGATGAGACGTTGCGATTCTCACTTCTGACGGGAGACGTTTCTATTTTTGGTTTCGTCGTCCAATGTCGAAATTGAGATCCGTCTTCTTAGTTAGCTCACTTACGTCATCACGATCACCCCGATATTTATTTTATAATTTTTGGAGTTTATTTGACCACTTTTATATTTTTAACAAGGTTTATAATATTTTTAATAATTAATTTTTATATTAATTTCGGCCAAATAAAATTTATTTGAGTTTCAAACGTTTTAAATAATTTTTGAGCCAAATCTCAGCCCCTATCTTGGCCGCACCCAATCCCTATGTGATTAGGAAGAGTGGATTTGAATTTTAAATTATTTTAAACTCCTAATCCCATTAGGATTAGCCCTAGACCTAGTCAACCCCTCTACACTATATAAACAACCTCTAGAAAGACCTATTTTCGCAAGAAAATAACCCTAGCTGCTTCCAAAACCCAAATTTGACGTTGCGACGAATCGTCGCAACGTTGCGACAGCCATCTCCCCGCACGACCGAAGAAACAAGCCCCGTTTCCCCGCCCTGACCGATAGCCGCCCCCGCACCAAGCTCCGCATCGCACCGCTGCTGCCGCCCGTTCGTACCCCCGTGTCCGACCGAGAAGATCTCTCGGTCAGACCGATAGTCGCCCCCGCTCACGCCCGCATCTCCGCACCCCGCATCGCCCGCTCCAAGCGCTGCTCCGCCCCGTGTCCGACCGAGGCGCCCGCCCGCTCATGCCGAAGCCCGCTCTGTTGCAACGTTGCAAACGTTGCAACGCCCCGCCCAAGCGCCCGACCGGCCCGCTCTTCCGCACTGACCGAAGGAAGCCCCCGCACCCGCTGCTGTGACCGACCGCAGCGCTGTGCAGCGCCGTTCTCCCGCGTCTGACCGAGCCAAGTCCCCGCATTTGGCTGTGTACGACCGAGAGCCATTCGTCGCAACCCCGCACCCGTCGCACCACTTGCCACCGTGGGCCCCCCAAGTTCTCCAGAGGTATTGTGGGTCCCCCATAGGACCCTAGGACTACTGTGGGCCCCACCTAGATGCTTTCTCTCCGACGATTTACCGCGTACGACGTAGCGACACGTCGTAGCCCGTCGTCGCACGTGCTAGCTTTGGAATCTGGAATCGTTGCTCCGGTTGACGCTCTGAACTTTCCAGCGAGGAATCTATATTGGAATCAGGACTTGGAGCGCGTTCTTCTATTCCAACCCTCGGCGTCGCTACCCGACGCCGGTGTAGCTTTCGCGTCGTGTTGAGGTAACGCTTTGCACCCTTAGGACCCCCAACCTATTGCATGTTAATCAAGACTAAAATCAGTATTTTTAAAGTATTTTAAATGTTTTAAATTCACTAATCAAGATTAATAATATGGACTTTAGGCCGGTGGACTTGTGCACGTAGGATAATTGTGATTTTGGACTCTCTTGGACGGTGTTTCTCAGACGTTGTACTTGCAGGCAAGTGAAACTTACCAACTCTTGTGTAGGGCCATGTTTTTAGGCCTCTTCCTTGTTTTTAGCATAAAAGAGACTAGTCAGTGAAATGATAGCTGGCTAGACGCCTACTTGATCTAGTTTGACAACGAAACTAGATCCGTCACCTAAATGATCTAGCTTGACAACGAAGCTAGATCCAACTCTTTAAACTTGTTAATCATGCATACTAAACTGTCACGTTTACTTTCCTTATCTGTACGCACTTTTAACTGCCATGCATTGCATCTTACATGTCATCCAAATTGATTGTTGCATCGTAGCACACGCTACAAAATACTTGTACAATCCGTGTTTCCGTGTTTCCGGCTAGGTGCACCCATATGCCATACTTGTTAAAACACTTCCTGGCTCGTGATCCAGAAGCGAGCATTCCATGTTTGGAGGTAAGGCCCTGGCTCGATACACGTGGAGGGGTAGGGATAAACGGTCACCTGAGCTTAGGAGTGGCCCGATCAGTCACTCTAGCCAGAAGGCGGAATCTCTGTGCACGAGGTGCTTACTTTACTTGTCTTGTACTAGTGAGTGTTACTTGTATAACTTGTCATCCATGCCATGTTTAAATGCCATGCTCGTACCTTACTTTACTTTACTTTACTTGTTGCACTCATACTTTAACTGCCATGTCATTGCAATCATGCTAGAACTGCTAGGTTGCTTTACTTGTGCCTACTTTCAGTTTCCTTGCACAAGTCTCTTGTAGACTTGCTGACATGTGCCCCTTGCTCTTTTGGGTGTCACATGTTAGACCCTGAGCCGGAGACCGTTGCTGTGTACGTGATGTTTTGCTGACGCTGAGTCTGAGTCCATGATTGCCCAGGAGGAGTTTTGTGGACACCGGAGACCTTTCTTGGTGACTTTGCTGAGTTCCTTTTGTTTTAGGCTTTGTTGTTAGTTGTCGGTGCGTGGCACCTTTGTTTTGTACGTTGTACTTTGTTGGCCATGTTTGGGCCTTTAGACTCTTTTTCTTTCTAGCCTGGTGGCTTTTTCTGTGATGTTGAAAATTATTTTATGGATATTCTGAGATATCTCTTTTGTCTCATTTCATTATTATTATCTTTGTTTCGTTCGCGTTGCAAGGACCTGCAGTTTTAAATTTGATTGACGCTTATCGGACTTGCAGGTTTGTAGCTTCAAGTCTGAGCGGACCTTCTCACTCTTCGCCTCCATATTTTTGGGAAGCGGGGCGTGACATACTTGGTTGAATTGTCACGCTAAAATTGTTAACGTTGATAAAGTTATAGTCTTTAGTTTAAAATCTCCTCTTCATTTTCCAAAAGAACATGATTGAGTTGATGATCGCCTCATGAGGGTGAGTTTTGATCTCCCCAAAAAGGAGTTTCATATCATATATTCGAAAGATTATGACTTTAGCAACGATCGTATTCAATATTGTGCTTTAATCCCCACAAGGGTATTTTCCGATGAATTTCTCTCAAAAAGAGGTTTCATTGAGTTATCGTTAATCAACCAAGTTAATACAAATCATGGACCCTAACGAACCCATACCATGTGCATACTTCTCATAGATTTTTTTATAAACGAAACTTTCTTTTGCTCGTATTGTTCACGAATTAAAACCCACAATAAAACTCATTCAACCCATCATTACCAAAAGTGGTTGGTCTCTTTACGTTGAATCTCTATTTGATTTGAGCTTTGTGGTTGCAACAGATTTTCTCCAGAGGATTCGACATCTGGACTCCCAGATCTATATTACTTTCACGGACTCTTTCGCTTGAGAGAAGCACATTTTTGGGCTAAGCAGAGGGTTACAACAATCACATTGCTTCTGGCAAGGGTTTCCACCAATTATACAATTTCCACCAATTACAATAACAATCACAAGAAGTGACTTACCATCACACTCTTGTGTGGATTTTACAAACCTCTTTTGAGGATGAAGATTCCAACCTTTCTCTTATAACCAATTGATTGAAGCTCAAGTGTATTTGTGAATGGATATGTAAAATCTTTTTGATCTCAAGAAAGAATTGAAAGTTAAAACACTTGAGAATCAGAACCTAACTTGATCCAAATTCAAAATAATAGAGATTAAGCTCTAGAGATTGAAATCAAAGAGGGCCAAAGATGCTTAGAAGCTTTTGTAAGAAAATCAAAACAAATGGCCTTGAATAAACTATTAGAGAGTTGATAGCAATGAAAACACTTTTGAGAGTTAAAGATTGATCAAAATTAGCTAACATTCTCTCCAACCCTCAATATATAGATGTGTATTCTGCACCTCATTGGGAGAGCAGCTGAGGGACCCAGCTAGCATAGAATACGCCTCTACCAGTCCTTCACAGCATGGTGTAAAAGCAACTACATCTATAATTGGGGACCAGGCGGAGTGGCAACCAACACGAGGGGACCTGATTCTTAGCTTCACCTGCACTGATGGAGAGACCTTCTGGCAGGCCTGTGCGAGGTTCTACACGTCAGTGCTTGAATTTCCACATCATGAGATCAACACACATGGCCTCATTCGCTTCTTCTTTGGATGGCTGTCACTGGACAAGCAGAAATTCATGGTGCAGCTAAACGGAGGCCAGTTTTGAGGCCAATTTTTTGATATGCTGCCTGTTGCATCCTGGGAGTACTTGGAGGCTACCGCGGCAACCGACGCATCATTGGCCATCTACGCTATGGGAGTAATTCGTTTGCAAAACACTTTATACATTCTGATATAGTTTCCTCCTCTTCTGCTGTAAGCCCATTGAGACACACGTTACCGATGACCACATCGAACGCCACACCACTGCTGATAATCAGATGGATGGTGGTCCATGTTTCGGATGGTGGCGTAAGACCATACTCCTCAGCATGGAAGATAGCATACACGGAGCATGCGAGGGCATGCCTACAACTTCCATATTTGATGAGCTCGAGACAATTTTTACATGTAATGCCCTATTTTGGACTATACGTGTATTCTACTGTATACACGTGGTATTTCTACCTACGAAGCATACGTAGGCATGAAATAATTATGGAGATCGATGTATGTAACGTGGTACAATGGGGATTGGGCCGTAATACGTGGCTAAGGGAAGAGAATGTAAAATGTGAATGCGGGAGAAGTGTGAATGACGTCGTTGGTGCAAAACAACAAGAATGTATTGGACGTGCGTGTGTAATGCATGTATGCATGCATGGATGTGCATGGATGTGTGTAAGGGGTGCCATGCTAGTGTGAAAGGGGTTAGGGATCAATGGAAACCCCGTAAATTTCTAGAAAGGTTAGGGGCAAAACGGTCATTTGGACTAAAGCTGCTGTGCGTACATACTAAAGTCGTGTGTGCATATAGTAATGGCAAACTTGTAAATATGGGAAAGTTGAGGGGTATTTTTGGGAGGGTATTTAGGTCATTTAACTATGTGCATGCTTATCCTAAAGAGGTTCTAGTGGGAGATATTTCTTAGGAAGTGTATTCATTCTTCTTTATCTTTCTTTTCTTTTCTTTCTTTCATTTTCTTTTCCCCTCTTCCTACCCTAATGAGGCTGGCCATAACCCCTCCATTTTCCACTTCTTCTTCACTCCAAAACCCTAATTCTCCCTCACAAAAATCAAGGATCTCAAGAGGATTACAAGAGAGAAGAAGATGGAATGAAGAGAAAGAGAAGAAGAGGAGGAAACCAAATTTTTGAGGTAGGAATCTACTTGGACTTGGAACTCCATAAATTGGTTCTTGTGATCATGTCTTTATAGCATGTTTTTGTCCAATATGTGATAGGGATAGTCAAATTCATATGCCATGGCTTAATTTCACAAATTTCCCCTTGAAATTTTTAGTAAAACCAACTCCTTTGGAATTTTGAAATTCTGATGTCTATTGTTGCTTCAATTATGGTTCTGTAGCTCAAATTTGGTCGCGAAAAAATATGTACATGTAGATCTTGAAGTTCTACCCCAAAATCATATAAATTTTGATATATGTTCAATTCATAAATTAGGAGCAAAAATTCCATCTTTACAACATATCTATCTGTTTGATCTTCAGTCTTGACACAGTTTAGCAAAATTGACTTAAACACCTGCACACACAATGGGATTTTGTGTTCTTGCCTTGTTGGAAAGTTATCAAATTTATCTATAATTTCATCACAGTGCTTATATTTCGAATTTCTGGCTGAAACATGCCCAAAATTGGCTTTCAATACAGACCCTGAAATCTGTCTGAAAAACAGATTTGACACACTTCACCAAATAATTCACCATAAATCACCTACTTAATATTTTTGCCTGAAATTTTATCTGTAAGTCTAAAACTACCATACCTACAATTTTCATTTGGGAAGTATTGTTAAATTCTGATTATAATTGGCTGATAACATCCATCTTGTATGACTGCATGCATATTTCTTGTAAGCTGAAATGGTTAAATGGTGTGATAAATTGTGTATTCTTGCTATTCCACTCCCTAAAATACATGATTATTGTTTCTACATGGAAGGTAGGCTAATGATATGTTTTTTCAATGGATTTTCTAATGTTCTTATAGACATACACGTCACGTTCACCACGTGTTTGTGAAAATGCCACAATGAAATGAAAGTTGAAAAATATGAGAAACGGGCTTGTAAACACTTGTGTTATGAAATATGTTGTGGAATAGTAATGATGGGGTCCTGTAAAGCATGGTTTCATATGTTATGGGTGATGAATTGAAATGGCTATGTTGAAGGGCATGACACCTGGGTGCATGACCCATTTGATATGTGATTTGATTACGATGGATGACATGGCACTTCGGTGCATGACCCATGTTGATATGAGTGTGGAATGTGAAACCATGCAACGTGTCCCCTTCAGTGCTATAAATAATGTTAAATGAGGTTTTAGAATGTCTCAGTACTCTCTAATGAGGGTGAGTTAGCAAAACCCGGGTTTTAGGTGGGATTTGAGTAAATTGTGGATATGAGGCATGGACTAAGAAGTTGGGGGATATGATTATGTGATATGTGATATTTATACCCACTCGCCTTTACCGAGAGTGGAGGGGATATACGGAGGTAGTGTTATTATGTGGAGAGCCTCACTCCTGCCAGGGACGGGGGAGCTGAGAGGCCCGGTGTTGTACAGTGCCCGTGTCCACTGCGCCGTGTGCTATATTCACCCCAAATTTGGGGTGAATTCCAGGTCCTGGTATCACACAGTTTACCCAAGTTTCAATTAATTCAATTATAAAATAATAAAATGAGAATTTGGCATGTCACTCCTTCTGCTGGCACTACTTCCCTTTTTTCCTTTACTTGCTTCACCGGTGACACTGTGTTATGCTTCTTACACTTGTGATTTTCCTTTTAAATTGTGGTTGCATGAATATTTGTATCATTATTCGTGCTAACCCTTTTCTTGCAGCAGCTCGACATTGGACCGCAGGTATGATCTCTTTACTTAGCAATTTACTTTTCATTATGTTACTTATTTTGCATGCCTTATTTCTCTTGCCTTGACTTGTGGATTAATAACCTTAGAACATTATTCCAAATCCAAGTTGGTTCCTACTGGGGCACGCATTGACGTGCTCCTTCCTATTTTTCAGGTAGCAGGGGTAGCATGGTTGGTGATGACTTGGAGTGGGTTTCAGGAGTGGCAGCTGTAGCTTGTAGTGTGATATGGTTGTCTTGGGAGTGGAGAGTGGCGGTGTATATGTAGTGGTGTACTTGGACTATGTATATTAGTGGAATTTGTTATATATATGATATGTTGTTGTTGATCTATGTATTTATGAGGTTGTTTTGATGTTACTGTGAATCTTCACTTGTACTATCCCAGCATGTGCGCAGTGACCTGCAAGTTCTGTTTCTCATCTCCCTCTCTTTTCTCTCATTACCCTCACTCTTCAGCATACTTGGAGGAAAAAATGTATTTAAAAAAAATTTCGGGTATCCTGGGGAGAGGGGCGTGACATTATAGCTGATTGATTTCCCTCCTACGAGATCATTGAGAGTACCCAGAGGACTGCAGAGAATTTGCACATCGATGAGGAGGATGTACGTGAAGCCGTGGATACCATGATTTATTTCATAGAGCCTAATGCATCCTTACCTCCACCTTTGACTCCGCATCTATTCTCCACTCCACCAGAGGCACCGCATCCACCAGAGCATAACGTCCCTATTCAAAGAGATTTTCTAGATCACACATGCTCATTCTCTAATTCTCATATTTCATTTTCTAATATTTTAGATTTAGATGTTTTGACACGATGTATCTCTTGCAGGACACATCCCTAGATGCGTTAGAGGTATGCTTAGTCGTGCCATCACATGGGGATCTGTTTATTAATGCGACAAGTGAGGAGTTGATCACATATTGGTCAGAGAGTATCACATAGCTTCCAGAGAGTAGTCATCACCATTCTTTAATATTTTTTTCAAGCTCTTTTGATGATTACCTCTGGAAGACTTATATTGGCGTGAGAAATTTTTCCCATTAGGTTGATGTGCCTTGTCTCTTGCAGGATTTAAGTGGACATCATCGAGAGATGCTGGGAGGATCGTTGCTGGGACTTGATGGAATTCGTGGAGTGAAGTTGTTAGCTGAGCACAAAAGGAGCAGATAAAGCAGCTGCCTGCTCCACTTCAGATTCTGGATTCACCTTTTGCTCAGGTGCATCCTACTCCAGTAGTGTAGTATTTTATTTGCTTTCTAGGTAGTATCATGAATAAACTCGTCTCCTTTCGATAGAGAAAGGAGTGTATTAGAATCAATTTTTCTTAGATTTGATTTTTTTGAATAAAGTCACTCCTCTCATGCAGACACACATATTCATGATCTCAAAACCCATTATGTGCTTTAACGCCCACTCATTGCCTTAGCTTCATATTTATAAGACTCCACCACCCAAGGACCTCCCCCACTTATTCGCCCTCATTTTCTTCTCTTCATCATAATTAGGGTATGTTTTTATTCTAGCCCGGGGGAGGCATTCCAATGCTTATCATCATGGTCCCCTTATTTTTCATTCTTTTAGCATTGGCGACAATGCTTGATTCAAGCTTGGGGGTGCATTTCATGCATTATTTGTGTAAATGTCATAGTAAGTGTTTCTGCTATTTTTCGCAGAACACATTAATAGTATGGAAGGTGCGTGGTCAACGCGGTCAAAGAGGGGACGCGCGGGACCCCCGAGTTGTCGTGGCTGTCGCTCGAGACGGAGATGACCAATGGGGTCGACCGACGGCGCGTTCGCTCGAGCGGAAAGGCGCGGCTCCGTTCTTTGGCGGGCCGAGGGGTAGCCTCGGTGAGATGACAGCCTCCGGGATCGGTTGAAGGCAGAGTCGCTCACAGCGGGGCGCGCGGATCCTCGCGTCGGCTCGGCGAGGGGTAGCCTCGGCAGAGCGACATCCTCGTGATGGAGGAGACGAACGAGGTCGGGGACGAGGGCGCTCGGCTCCGACTGGAAGGACGCCGAGGGGTAGCCTCGGCGTCCCTGGAACTCCTGGACCTGAATAGACGAGAGAGCTCGTCAGGGGGGTCGGACCTTGGTTCCGACCGAAGCCCCTCCGATGCCAAAGTCAGATCTGGCCTGATAAGTGCTTGGTGGGATCGAGTATGGCTCGCGGAGAGACCGATACTCGAGTCCTCGGGCCGAGCTTTGGAGGAGAAATATTCAAGGTGGAAGAAGGTGTAAGATGGGAGTATGAGGTATCTCCGTTGTAGGTGGTGAAGATCCCGCCCCCTTCAAATGACGCCCGCCCCCTCCTCATATAGACGAACCATGCTCATCATGTGCCATGATGTGGCATCATGGCCGCCATTCATGGGGTCGTGCAAATGGGGAAGGGTTGACCCCCTCTAATTGCGCCCACTTGATGACGCCATGAAGGTGGAGTCATGGCCATGAGTAATTGCCATAATTGGCGAGCCATGAAGGCTGGAGTAATGGGCATTGCGGTTTCCATAATTGGCGGGCCATAATGGCGGGGGAATGATGGCCATTAAGCCTGGCCATGAAGTCGGTTGCCATATTTGGCGAGCCATGAAGGTGGCTGCCATAATTGGCGGATCATGATGGCACGGGGCGGCTGCCATAAATGGCGAAGGCTTCCTCGATTTGGGCCTCGATTTCCTCCGCTACTAAGAATCACATGATGTCAAGTTTTTATATGCATGGATATTTTGGTGAATTTTTTAGATTTACATCTCTTTTTGTTCAATTTCTCATCGTCAATCATGATATATATACTTATTATGCTTATGTTCATATTCCTTAGAATAAAAGCACTCGAAACCGGCCTAGGTTATGTTTTCGTTTGGAAATCCATCTTATGCAGAATCTTAGAAGTATTAGTTGAGGATAATGGCTAATAGTTTTATAGGACTTGGTTAACCACGTGTCAATCCAGTACTGAGGAGTGTTATTGCTTAACATATTCATGCTTGAAAATGTGTGTATGTGTGTGTGTGTGTGTGTGTGTGTGTGTGTGTAGCAAAAGTAATAAATATGCATTGTTTTCTCAGCTACGTTGAGTAACCAGATCGTCGTGCCTCGGGAAGCATTGGGTACTCGCATCGAAAGGTTTAGCTTGGGAGAGTGCATAGTAATAAGGATTGTAGTTGGTTTGAGCTAGTAGGTCTTAGGGGATCCCTTTTGGTCCATCCTAAGGCCGTCTGACCAGGGATTCATAGACCCAACGCTCCTTACACACGAGCCAATTGAAATCCCAAAAAAAGTGAAATGAAAAAAATGAATGATGTGAATAAAAGCATGAATAAAGCTAGCAATTCCATGAATCATGGAATGATAACATGTTGTGAGGACCATCTCTTTGATAGACCCATAGACCATTATATGATACTAAGCCTTCTCTCGATCCATTGCATAATTTCGGTTCCCATTCCATATCCTAATACAGGATAGAGGAAATGTCCTAGGATTCGAGCATGACCGTAGTAATGTATATTGTATGTTGATTTATAGCAAAATAATGCTCTAGGCTATTTTTTGATTGGTTGAAAGGAATTGACATGCTTACTATTTCCAAAATCTGAAAGTTTCATTTTCCCATGCATATATGCTTGATGTTATGGAATTCTTGAGATCATTCTTTTGCATGCATGCATTTCTCCAATCTTTATTCTATCTTTGTCTTCCTTGATGCAGAGTTTAGCTTATGAGATTTTGATGAGTGAATATTTTATACGTTTTAATGGGGATTATTTATGCATTATATCGTACAAATCCCCAATTTATATGTCACTTCATCCCACTTTTTATTCCCTTTCACTTTCGCGTGTTCTTATGCGTTTCAGGTCAAAACTTGGCTATTCAGTGCCATTTGGAGTCAAGAAATGGGAAAAAGAAGCTAGGCAAAGCGAATGAGTCAAAAGAAGCCAATTTGAAGAAGAACAAGGTGCTACACGACCGTGTGTAGTAACACACACGATCGTGTGTGCAAGAATTAGCTCCTGCCAAGTGGAAAAAGGAGATCCACACGGTCGTGTGAGGGATCACTCCCACGGTCGTGCGAGGGATCTTACACGACTGTGTAGAACGACACATCCCAGGGCCAAAAGAAGACACCACATGACCGTGTAAATGGTTGTGTGGGCTGCCTTACGAAGGAGCATAAGCTAGATTGACACGGTCGTGTGGCCATCCACATGACCGTGTCACCAAATGAGTCAAAAAAGAACAGAAATTTGATTTTAGGCACTGTATCAAAACGGTCGTGTGGATCTCCCACACGACTGTGTCAGAACACACTTTCTGAAGGCACGTGAGGCCATTTTCTAGAGATGAAAGTGACACGACAGTGTCACTTGCTTGACACGGTCGGGCCGGGTCGGGTCGGGTTTTACCCTAAGTTGGCTAGGGCTTTAGGAATCTATAAATAGATCCGTGCACCATTTTCGAAGGGGAGCCATGATTTTCTCCAGTTTTCATCCTCTTCTTCATCTGTAATTAGGTTAGGAGTAGGAGCACGGATTTATTGGCGTTTTCCTTGAAGCTTTGTATTATTTTGGAGACCTTTAAGCTACATTCTCCATGAGATAAGTTTTCCCCTCTTTTGTTATATTCTCATATGCAGGAGTTCTCTTGTTATCTTTGCAATGCTCTTTTGTGATTATATCTGCATGATATACTTATGTATATTGAGTAGTTTTATCTAAGGTATGGTTGATTTCTATTTGGGATGAATTTGGTTTGAATCTAATTGTTTGGCTATTTAATCACCCATTTGGGTTTTGCTTAGGAAGATTACTATAAACATAAATTGATTTCCTCAAATTAGTCGCCAACGATAATTAGGGCTAATCCAATGGTTTCAATCCCTATGTCGATTCATATTGCTTATGCCACTAACGATAGTTCAGTGTAATAAGAGCCCTCCTAGCAATGACCGGAGTTCAATCCACGATATGGCATGAACGATGGTTGGAGAATACTGTCGGGTATCATGCTTCCATCGTGTGGTGATGATCAACGAAAGTTGGCTTGGTCACACGAGGGGTAGTCATATCATAGCATCATGAGAGTGGGGGGTAGGTGATAACATTAGGAAGCCCTATCATAGCATCACGAGAGTGTGGGGGGGTGGGGGTGACAACCTCACCTTAAGACCGATTCGATAGCTAGATAATGGGTTCATCCCCATGTTCATCCCACATTTGAGAGATACCTAGCAATAGAACCTTTCTTCTATTTGTATTCTCCATCTTTCATAAAACCAATTCACGTAGATAACCATATCCTATGATTGGCTAGTACTCGGTCACACAACCTTCCTGTGGACGACTCATAAAGCGCTACGACGTTGTCGTGCGCTTGTGGTTATAAATATTAAAACTAACACATCATTCGTGCTAACACATCGTGAATAGTATAAGCTGAGTAGGATGTGTTGGAAGCAACGATCTAGGATCTTGGTTTGATGATGACAAACGTGTTATTATATTTGACGTGTGTGCTTAGTGTGTTTCAGGAATGGCAAAGCGGTAAATTCTCAAAGTGATGACTTAGTCAACCGGTGGAGGAATTGCTATCCACACAGCTAATGGACTTGGTCAAAGTGCTATACACAAAGTGATTTGACTTGGTCAATATGGAGAGAGATAGAATCTATTTGGGATTTGGTCAAATCAATTAGAGATTAATTTCAATTTCATATCCAATTTGAATTGCTATCAAATCCTAACTTGATCAAATCATATCTCCTACTTGTGGTGCAAAGTGATAGAACCAAATCTCTAAACTCCTATTCAAAATAGGATTCCCCGTAACCGCATCACCCTATCATCACCCTATAAAAACCCTAACTCTTCTCTCCAAAAAAGTGTGCAACCTTTGGCAAGATCTCGGGGGCCAAAATATTGTGCATTGGCCGAATCCTCTCCTCCCAATCAAAATCCCCTGCCGAAATTAAGAGGAGATCTCTCTTTTTTCGTATTGAAAATTCCCCCAAGAGTGCTGTCGAATTCTCCAAGTTATCTACCACCAAGAGCCCTTGTTTTTATTGGTGATTTGTCCTTCCCAAGTGCCGCACTCTTTGAAGAACACCGGGAAAAATTACAGGGAAGCAGCCGAATTGTTGGGTAGTTTTTTTGTGTGTTTCAATAACAAATCTTTTTAAGGATGCAGCATCCTTTGATTAAGAAATTCCCCAAGGTCTGTGTTTTAAAAACATAAGCATGCTTTTAAGATTTGTTTGGTGCAGCCGAAATTTTCAAGTGTTTTTTGTGTGTTCTTTTTTATCAAGGAATCTTGGTAGTGCTGAAATAATTGAAGTTGTTTCTTTGCAGGGCCGAAGCATTGAGAAGTTTTTTGTTGTTGGTTACATCACCCGGCCAACAGGGCAATTCAATTCTCTTGAGAAAAACTCAAAGGCCGTGCGCAAATTCCCAAAGCCGCACCATTGTGTTCCCATTGAGAATCTCAGGACACAGCCGTACACTTCAAATATTTCCAAGAGCGCAACGAACGCAAAAAAAAATCTCCAAGCAACCTTGTCTAAACAAAGAGCAAAGAAGCCCACATGCCGAATTAATGAGAGGGAAGTTCAAGCTTTATTAGCAATTTGTTTTTTGACTCCTTTGAATAATTTGTTGTTTTGTCTGACATGGTGTTTGGTGCAGGACGCAGCAACTTGAAGAGTGTAGGGTTCATGTGAGTTTATAATAAAAAGGGGAGATACAAATAAGTTGTCGTGACTTCATTTTTTTTGGTTTGCAATTTTTGTTGGGGGCAGCAGCACAAGACTTATTAGAGGAGACACGCACAAAGGAGAGAGAGGACCATCAAAAGGGAGTCGCACTTATTTTTTTGGAGATCATCACAAAGTTTTTCAAGAGGAGGCGCAATTATCTGAGGGGAGCCGAAATTTTTTTAAGGGGAGCTGCAATCATCAAGTGCCCAATATCACCCATGTGCTCAGCCGCAAAATTGTGAAGAGAGCCTTGTCGCAATATCTAGTTGGAGAAGCTAGTCGCAACTTGAGTTGCGAAGAGAGAGAGGAGACTACGACATCTACGTCAGACGATTTCTGGCCCGTGCTTATTGACGAAGACATCACTGCTGCACAATCTGAGCTTTCTAAACTCAATACTTTATTATTTTGTATAGCAATTGTGATAGATCTTCGTAGGGAAAACTTTACTATTCTTTTGTGACTATTTTGGGACTTGTCTGGTTGGGACTAGACACGTGGGACCCAGCTAGTTTGGGACTAGCTGGTAGAAAGCGTTACTAGGATTGATAGTGAGAGAAAACACTGTGTGTGGGGTACTGAGAGCCTGACGAGTGTAGAGACGTAGAGGGTGCTCTGAGCGTGCTCTAACTTGTGGTTTTGTACCTATTGCGCTATTTAATACTAGTTCTGCTTTGGGGGCTGGAGTAGGTCGTTGGGACGACCGAACCATGGTAAATCTGCTGTGTACTCTGTGTCTGCATTTTATTTACCCTGCTGCTGCTATAACTGCGTATGCTTATTCGTGGGTTGCAAGAATTATTTTTAAAAGCCTATTCACCCCCCTCTAGGCTAGGAACCAGATCCAACAAGTGGTATCAAAGCAGGTTTTAGGATCTAGCCTAGGTTTGACCATGGACCACATTGATAGTGCTTTTGCTGAGGGTCAATCTATTTCCCGACCACCTAGATTTAATGGAGTAGACTATGCTTATTGGAAAAATCGTATGAGAATCTACTTGATTTCTATTGATTATAAAGCTTGGCCAATTGTTGAAAAAGGCTACAAATCTCCTGTTATTAAAATTGAAAACACTGAGATGCTTAAACCTGATGATAAATGGGATGATAATGATTGGAAGCTTTATTCTCTTAATGCTAAAGCTATGAATGCTCTCATTTGTGCATTAGATAAATCTGAATTCAATCACATCTCACATTGTTTAACTGCGCAGGAAATATGGCATACTTTGGAGGTGACGCACGAGGGAACGTCACAGGTGAAGGAGTCTAGACTTGCACTTCTGAGCACAGAGTACGAGGGATTTCGCATGCTACCATCAGAGTCTATATCAGAAATGTTTGTGAGGTTCACCAACATTGTCTACAAGTCTAGCTCGCTTGGTAAGCCATACTCTTGCCTTGAGCAGGTGAGAAAGATATTAAGAGCACTACCAAGCTCTTTCAGGCCTAAAGTCACTGCCATCCAAGAAGCGAAAGATCTATCGCAGATGAGGGTGGAGGACTTGATAGGTAATTTAATGTCCCACGAGCTTGAATTGTAAAATATTGATGAAAGGGAGAAACATGAGGAAAAAGAAAAAGCCACGAAGCCACTTGCTCTGAAAGCTGACGAAAGTGAAGATGATGATGATGACATAGCGCTAATGGTCAGAAATTGCAGAAAATATGTCCAGACCAAGCAAGGAAGAACAGAAATGGCACACAGGTTTAATCGCTCTAACTTTTTTCAGTCTTCTAAGCAAACTTATGATCATAATGCTACTAATAGAATGACTTGTTTTAAATGCAAGAAAAGAGGACATCGAATGAGGGATTGCCCACATGAGACAGCTCAGGTAGCTAAAGAAAAGGGAAAAATCCAAGGTGCTAACTTGGGATATGGATAGCGAAGCTGAGAGTGAGGAGGAGGAACACTAAGCCCACTCATGCATGGCATTGATGGGAATACACGATGAGGTAATTTCTGGTAGTAAAACTGAACTCCTTACTCTTTGTAAAGAAATGCAAGATAAAATAGTAGAGCTTGAATCCACTATAGATGATTATCAAAATGAGAACTTTGAAATGCAACAATCTGAATATGAAATGTCTAAAGAGATTGAAAAACTCAAAATTGATATTGTTGCTCGTGACTCTACTATTGACACTTTGAAAAAGGAAAAGTCCAGTTTTAATGATGACGCATCTTGCCTCTCTTGTCCTTCCTTGATGAATAATATTAGCATGCTTAAACTTGATTGATTAAGCTCGAAACTGAAAAAGACTATGTGATTAGAGAGCTTAATGATAAATTTTGCATGTTGGATAATGATTTTAAAAGCAAAATGATTGAATTTGAAAAGAAGGAAGAGGAAAACAAGAGAGCTTTTATAAGTAAGTACACATTGCTTGTGGAAGAAAATAAATTGTTGAAATCCAAAGTCTCTAATCTTGAATTGGCCACTAAGAAATTCTCTATGGGAAAACAATTGTTGGATACTATTTTAGAGAATCAACTATATGGCAATAACAGAAGAGGACTTGGATTTAGTTTGAAAAATGTCGAAAAGCCAAAATTCAAGAAATTCCACAATGCACCCTCTATTGCAAAGAACAAATATGCAAAGTGCTTTACTTGTGATAGTGTAGGCCACACTTCATATTATTGTAAATTTAGGAACACAAATATCAAGTTTAAACAAGTGTGGGTTCCTAAAACTATATTGGCTAACACTAGTGGACCTTGTTGGATTCCAAGGTCACACTTAACACCTTTCATGTAGGTGTGATGGAGTTTTGGCGAGGAGCGTTAAATTCAATGTCTCATTCTTTTAGCTCCTTCGTCAAAAAGTGACGAGAAGGTATATTTTCTATCCCTCTTTGCATTTCATTGCATACCTTCATAGATTGTTTTATGTGCTTGATTTATTTTGATTTGTGTGCTTGCATGCATGATTTTTTAAATGTTTTTATTTCTAAAAAAAAATCCAAAAATCAAAAAAATTGTGCTTATTGATTATCCTCTTATGAATCGCCTAAGTGGTATTGTATGAATGATCAATCTATCCCTTGTAGAAGTCAATACATTATTGTTGTAGCTACATGAACATGATGTTATTCTTTTTAGTAGCCATGACATGTCTCATAAGTTTTAAACTTGACTTCTACACCTACATTTGCACTTTCACGATATTTGACTTTTTAGTACTTTTGGAGATTCTTTTGAAGAATAATGGAAAGTGAATGTAGGAATGATTAATTTCTGAAATTTTCTAAGGGATATGAAGTGTTTAGCCATGAATAAAAATTGAGCACAAAAGAATTGCAAATGAAAAAAAATATGAAAATTGCTCCGTATGAAAAATGGATACACTTCATGGCTAATACACAACCCACGAGTATCCAACTTGTGCTAAATGGGTAATCATTAGCGTTGGTGTATATAACTCGTCAAGCAATGCCACCCCGCATTTAAAAGTCCTTTTAGGCCATGTTTCGGGGTTCGGTAACTTGAACTCATCTTTGAAAAGGTAGGAAAAATCAATCCTAGTGATATTCATGAAAATTGGAAAATGTGGATTGATTTGGTTGATTTTCTGAAATTGAATCTCCTCTTGTACTTTATTGTCTATATCACTACACTTACACAAAGGTAGAAAAGTCTTGTTACAAAATCCTATGAGCTTGGTTTGTCTATTTTATGGAAAACTCATGCAAATTACACGCTACATTTAATAATGGTTTATTTTTGCATGGAATATTTTTGTGACTTCATTAATCCACTTTTGGTGATTACAAAGGGGGAGAAAGAGAAGAAAGATTTGTGAAAGATTTGTGTGTTGTTTGTTGTCGGTATTATTTGTTGAAGGGCGAGCTTGAGAAAAATACTTGAATAAATATTGAAGGGGGAGCTTGAGAGAAGGGGGAGCATGCTTTTATATTTACTATTTGTTGTGCATGCTTTGTAATGCTTGAATGACTCATCCATACATCATATTGCATTACACCCTTCAACACACTACACATATCCATACTTATTGCTCAAATCTTTTATGGGTTTGTCATCACCAAAAGGGGGAGATTGTTAGAAGCAACGATCTAGGATCTTGGTTTGATGATGACAAACGTGTTGTTATATTTGACATGTGTGCTTAGTGTGTTTCAGGAATGGCAAAGCGGTAAATTCTCAAAGTGATGACTTAGTCAACCGGTGGAGGAATTGCTATCCACACAGCTAATGGACTTGGTCAAAGTGCTATACACAAATCGATTTGACTTGGTCAATATGGAGAGAGATAGAATCTATTTGGGATTTGGTCAAATCAATTAGAGATTAATTTCAATTTCATATCCAATTTGAATTGCTATCAAATCCCAACTTGATCAAATCATATCTCATACTTGTGGTGCAAAGTGATAGAACCAAATCTCTAAACTCCTATTCAAAATAGGATTCCCCGTAACCGCATCACCCTATCATCACCCTATAAAAACCCTAACTCTTCTCTCCAAAAAGTGTGCAACCTTTGGCAAGATCTCGGGGGCCGAAATATTGTGCATTGGCCGAATCCTCTCCTCCCAATCAAAATCCCCTACCGAATTTAAGAGGAGATCTCTCTTTTTTCGTATTGAAAATTCCCCCAAGAGTGCTGCCGAATTCTCCAAGTTATCTACCACCAAGAGCCCTTGTTTTTGTTGGTGATTTGTCCTTCCCAAGTGCCGCACTCTTTGAAGAACACCGAGAAAAATTACAGGGAAGCAGCCGAATTGTTGGGTAGTTTTTTTGTGTGTTTCAATAACAAATCTTTTTAAGGATGCAGCATCCTTTGATTAAGAAATTCTCCAAGGTCTGTGTTTTAAAAACATAAGCATGCTTTTAAGATTTGTTTGGTGCAGCCGAAATTTTCAAGTGTTTTTTTTGTGTGTTCTTTTTTTAATTAAGGAATCTTGGTAGTGCCTCTTTGTTATTTTTATCAAGGAATCTTGGTAGTGCCGAAATAATTGAAGTTGTTTCTTTGCAGGGCCGAAGCATTGAGAAGTTTTTTTTGGTTACATCAGCCGGCCAACAAGGCAATTCAATTCTCTTGAGAAAAACTCAAAGGCCGTGCGCAAATTCCCAAAGCCGCACCATTGTGTTCCCATTGAGAATCTCAGGACACAGCCGTACACTTCAAATATTTCCAAGAGCGCAACGAACACAAAAAAAAATCTCCAAGCAACCTTGTCTAAACAAAGAGCAGAGAAGCCCACATGCTGAATTAATGAGAGGGAAGTTCAAGCTTTATTAGCAATTTATTTTTTGACTCCTTTGAATAATTTGTTGTTTTGTCTGACATGGTGTTTGGTGCAGGACGCAGCAACTTGAAGAGTGTAGGGTTCATGTGAGTTTATAATAAAAAGGGGAGATACAAATAAGTTGCCGTGACTTCATTTTTTTTGGTTTGCAATTTTTGTTAGGGGCAGCAGCACAAGACTTATTAGAGGAGACACGCACAAAGGAGAGAGAGGACCATCAAAAGAGAGCCGCACTTATTTTTTTGGAGATCATCACAAAGTTTTTCAAGAGGAGCCGCAATTATCTGAGGGGAGCCGAAATTTTTTTAAGGGGAGCTGCAATCATCAAGTGCCCAATATCACCCATGTGCTCAGCCGCAAAATTGTGAAGAGAGCCTTGTCGCAATATCTAGTTGGAGAAGCTAGTCGCAACTTGAGTTGCGAAGAGAGAGAGAGGAGACTACGACATCTACGTCAGACGATTTCTGGCCCGTGCTTATTGACGAAGACATCACTGCTGCACAATCTGAGCTTTCTAAACTCAATACTTTATTATTTTGTATAGCAATTGTGATAGATCTTCGTAGGGGAAACTTTACTATTCTTTTGTGACTATTTTGGGACTTGTCTGGTTGGGACTAGACACGTGGGACCCAGCTAGTTTGAGACTAGCTGGTAGAAAGCGTTACTAGGATTGATAGTGAGAGAAAACACTGTGTGTGGGGTACTGAGAGCCTGACGAGTGTAGAGACGTAGAGGGTGCTCTGAGCGTGCTCTAACTTGTGGTTTTGTACCTATTGCGCTATTCAATACTAGTTCTGCTTTAGGGGCTGGAGTAGGTCGTTGGGACGACCGAACCAGGGTAAATCTACTGTGTACTATGTGTCTGCATTTTATTTACCCTGCTGCTGCTATAACTGCGTGTGCTTATTCGTGGGTTGCAAGAATTATTTTTAAAAGCCTATTCACCCCCCCTTTATGCTAGGATCCAGATCCAACAGGATGTACTGTAGGATATACTTGTATGTACTTACATTACCCTCTGAATATAGGTGAATGAAACAAGTATATAATCGCCGTAGATGTACCATAGAAAACAATTCTATCATGACAAACGTGAACACTACTTGAGACCAAGAGAGTGTTGTGGGATCTGGGACTAGAAATAAAGACAACACTGGGCCCAAACATTGGGTCAGACCTGGTAGTGAAGCAGATATCAGAGAACTTTCTACAAGAAATTTTCAAGCAACAAGTGGAGATCGTGAGGCAGGCTCTATTGAGGAAGCCTAGGAATGAGGGTGGAGTTCAGCAGTTTCGGGCACTGCACTTGAAGTTTTTGAACAGATTGGAGGAACCTTTGTAGGAAGAGGAATGGCTACGTGGCACGATAGCAATCTAAGAGCAGCACAGATACTAGAGGATTCATGGGTAGACTTGGCAACGCTACAAATAACCGACATGGCTAGAGTCTAGTGGGAATTGGAGGAGAGATGCATAGAGCAACTGATATTGTGGGACACATTCGAGAAGGCTTTCAAGGCTAAGTTATTCTCCCCAGAAGAAGAGCTGGCTCTACATGCTTGGTTTACAAACCTGAAGCAAGGTTTCATGTCGGTGGAGCAGTACGATGCTGAGTTCTGTATGCTCAGTACGTATTCATTTTACTTATGAGACTTACATGTACATTACATGTATTTTTTATTGATGAGTTGCATTTATAGGGTTGCCTCAGAAATAGTGGTCACCCTTTTGAATTGAGGCAAACACTTCCAGCAAGGTCTAAATATCGAGATTTTGATAAAGTTGCATGGGTTGGATTTGACCGCCCATGCCACTGTCCTGTCAACGACACGCTAGTATGAGTACATCCAGAGGGATGCAGAAGGAGAGCTACTTTTGGTTGTCCCTCCGAGACGACCACTTCTACCATCTCTGGCAGTTGTATCAGAGCTGAACCGACAACCTTCAGCACCACTAGTAAACACTCGCCTAGTCGAACAAAGGAAGCCATCCCTACAGATGGAGCATACCACGCACTTCAAGAGGACATGGACTTCAAATCAATGACTTGTGGTATGCAACTACTGTCACCAAACTGGACATATAAGGAGGGACTGTCCTTGCTAGAATAGACTGTCTGATCTACAATGCATCAGAGCATTCCATTGGGGATTATCCAAGATGAGTTAATCAGACGACAATAGCCAGTGCCAGTGAGCAAGATCAACATCTTCCACCATAGCTACAGAAGCGACATGCTTACATCATGACAGTGGCATAGACAAATGTTCCCACCTCTTAGTTGATGTTATCTGTTACCTTAGAATAAGATTCATTGTTGTTGGATCTGGATCCTACCATAGGTGGGTGAATTGGCTAATAAAAAATTCTCGTGCAACCCACGAGAAATCACACGCAGCTAAAAGCACAACCAGATTAAATAAGAGACAATCACAGAGAACGCACAGATATACCCTGGTTTGGTCGTATCAACGACCTACGTCCAGCCCCAAGCAAATACTAGCATTAGTAAGTTTCTTCTGTATATCTACAATGGGGTCCTAGCTCCAACTCCCCACCTAGACTGTATCACACTCAACAAAATGCAGAACCCTATCAACCTAGTAAATGCGTATCTTGACTGCTACAACACGTCAAGACCCTCTTGTCTAGCCCCAAACAGACAAGTCAAAAATAGTCACAAAATATCGGTAAAGTTTCTCCTACGAAGATCTAGTTAACAACTACACAAAATAATAAACATCAGAGTTTAGAAAGCTCAGTTTATGTAGCGGCGTCGTCTTCATCAATCAGCACGTGGTCAGGTACGCTCTGACGCAAATGTAGTCCCAGTCTGATGCCTCGACCTCAAGATATGAAGCTTCCAAGTTTCTGGATCTTTTTCTCAATTTATAAATTCTTCGAGAAATTCTCAAAAGGTGTGCATTGGAAATCTGTACGTCTGTCTCAGGCTTTTAATTCTCTAATCAGCCGCAACTATGGACTCGGATCCCTTGTCATGCGTGCCTTATGATCAGCAGCTGGCCCTGTCCCTCAAAAATTTCGGCATGCACAGAACAAAGATTTTGACCTAATGAACAAAAGAAGGCATATTAATTAAAACAAGTTAGTGGGAAGACAAAAAATGAACAACAGAAGAAGGCACATGAAATTTGTTTTTTTCTTCACTGTTTTCTTTAGTAACGTGCGGCCCTTCTCCGCTTTTTTTCCTTTCTCTTGTTTACATGAACTCCTTGGTGCGATCCTTGAAGATCAACTTGTTTCTCTCGTTTTACGTTTTGGCCGTCGGCTCTTTTTCCTTTGGAGTTTTTTTGTGTGGCCGGCCTAATTGTTTATTTTTGTTGCCCCTTTGATGTTCTTGCCGCACCCCTCATTGGCCTTTGATGTTGGGTTTAAATAGGAATAATTAGGGTTTTGAAATTTGGCAAGGGATAGGGTTTTGCCAACCGCTTAGAGATTTGACCCAATCAATATGGGATTTGATTTGCAATTCAAATTGGAAATGAGATTGGAATAGGGAAAAAGTATAATTGGAATTAGTCTCTAATTGATTTGACCAAATCCCAAATTGATTCCATCTCCCTCCATGTTGACCAAGTCAAATTGCTTTGTGTATAGCTCTTTGACCAAGTTAATTAGCTATGTGGATAACAATTCCTCCAACATGTTGACTTAGTTATCTCTTCAAGAATTATCGCTTTGCCAATCCTGAAACACACTTAGCTTACACGTTAAATAGTTCGCATACATTTGTCATCATCAAACTAGTGTTCCTAGATCGTTGCGTCCAACAATCTCCCCCTTTTGATGATTACAAACCAATGAAAGATTTGAGAAATAATAGGTGTGTGTGTGTGTGTGTGTGTGTGTGTGTGTGTGTGTGTGTGTGTGTGTGTGTGTAAAGTGTGATGAAGGGTGTAATGCGTATGACTTATACAAATGAGATGATCAAGCATTACTTGAACGCATGATTTACCAAATTGAAACATGCTCCCCCTTCAACCAATAACCAATAATACCATACAATAGTACCAAATCTTTTCAACACTTTTCTCCCCCTTTGTTATCATCAAAAGTGGACTAATGAAGTCAAAACAATATCACATGCAAAAGTATAGCATTATAGATTATATCTAGCACTTGCATGTCATTTTCCATAAAGTAGACAATTCAAATTCATTGAAAATCATAATTTAGACTTCACCACTATTGTGTAAGTGTTATAATATAAACATTGAAATACAAAGGGAGATTCAATTTAGAACATCAACCAAAACAATCCACATTTTCCAATTAACATGAATTTCACTAGGATTGAATTTTCCCACCACATTAAAAATGAGTTCAAGATACCAAACCCCAAAACATAGCCTATAAGGACTCTTAGATGCGGGTTGGCATTACTTGACGAGTAAAATATACCAATGCTAAAGATTATCCATAAAGCATATGTTGGATACTCGTGGGTAGTGTACTTGCCATGAATTGTATCCATTTTTCATACAGAGCAATTTTCAAACATTTTTTTCATTTACCATTCTTTTTGTGCTCAATTTTTAATCACGGCAATACACATCATATCCCATAGAAAATTCAGTTCTTATTCATCCTACATTCACTTTCCAACATTCATCAAAAGAATCTCCAAAAGTACTAAAAGTTTAGTATTCGTGGAAGTGCGTATGTAAGTGTAGAAATCAAGTTAATCATTTCATGAAGCATGTCATGGCTATTAAATAGATTCTAACATGCGCATGTAGCTATAACAATAATACAATGATTTCTACAACGATATGAATGAATATAAAATAGTACCACTTATAATGATTCATAAGAGGTAGTCATTAAGCACATAATTTTTTTTTGATTTTCGGTTTTTCATTTTTTTTGTTGTTTTATTTTATAAAGAACTAAAAAAAGAAACCTAAAAAGCAAACAAACAAGCACACAAACAAAAAAATTAAGTCAAGCACACACAAAATCTATGAAGGTATGCAATGGATGCAAGGAGGAAAAAGATATATCTTCGCGTCGCCATTTGACTAAGGAGCTAAAAGAATGAGGCTTTCAATTCATTGCTCCTCGCCAAATCTCCATCCCACCTACATGAAAGGTGTTAAGTGTGACCTTGAAATCCAACAAGGTCCACTAGTGTTAGCCATTAAAGTTTTAGGAACCCACACTTGTTTGAGCTTTATATTTGTGTTCCTAAACTTACAATAATAGGATGTGTGACCAACACTATCACAAGTAAAACACTTTGCATGCATATTTTTCACAATATAGGGCACATTGTGGAATTTCTTAAATTTGGTTTTTCAACGTTTTTCAAACCAAATCCAAGTCCTCTTCTATTATTGTCATATAGTTGATTTTCAAGTATAGTATCCAACGAATGTTTACCAATTGAAAATTTTCTTAATGACAATTTTAGATTAGAAACTTTGGATTTTAAAAGTTTATTTTTATCCAAAAGCAAGGTGCATTTACTTATAAAAGCTCTCTTGTTTTCCTCTTCCTTCTTTTCAAACTCAATCATTTTTCTTTTAAGGTCATTATTAAACGTGCACAATTTATCATTAATCTCTTTAATCACATTATCTTTTTGAGCTTCAAGCTTAAATAAATCTTGCTTAAGCATGCTAATTTCATTCAATAAGGAAGGGCAAGAAGGACAAGCAACTTCTTCATTAAAGCATGATTTTTCCTTTTTCATTATAGCAATGGTAGAATCACGTTCATCAAGTTTTTATTTAAGGATGTCAACTTCTTCAGAAATGTCACACTTTTCTTTTTCTAGTTTAAAGCTGGCATTCCTATAATCATTTAACGTGAGTTCTAGCTTATTAATCTCATTTTGCATTCACTTACAAACCTCTAGTAATTCAGCTTTAGTAAAGGAATTTACCTCATCGCTTTTTGCCATTAAGCAGACGAAGGAGTGAGCCACATTCTTCGCATGCTCATCCTCAGCTTTGCTGTCCATGTCCCATGTTAGCACCTTCGCTTTTCCTTTATCTTTAGCAACCTGAGCAGTCTCTTGTTTGCACTGCTTCGCGAAGTGTCCCTTTTTCCTGCATTTAAAGCATTCAACTCTATCAGCAAAATCTTGTTCAGAAGAATTTTTATTTGAATTAAAAGTGTTAGAGCGAATGAACCTGTTATGCATTTCTGATATTCCTTGAGGAGTCCTGATGTACTTTCTAAAACTTCTGACCATCAGCGCTATCTCCTCCTCCTCATCTTCATCTTCGCTAGCTTTCAGAGCAAGTGGCTTTGAAGCTTTTTCCTTCTCCTCAGGTTTCTCTCTTTCTTCAAAATTTTGCAATTCAATCTCGTAGGACATTAGATTACCTATCAAGTCCTCCATTCCCATCTGAGATAAATCCTTCGTTTATTGGATGGCGATGACTTTAGGTCTGAACGAGCTTGGCAGCGCTCTTAATAATTTCCTCACCTGTTCAAGACTAGAATATGGCTTACCGAGCGAGCTAGACTTGTAGACGATGTTGGTGAATCTCGCAAACATTTCTGATATGGTCTCTGATGGTTGCATGTGAAATCCCTCATACTCTATGCTCAGAAGTGCAAGTCTAGACTCCTTCACCTGTAACGTTCCCTCGTGCGTCACCTCCAATGTATGTCATATTTCCTGTGCAGTTAGACAATGTGATCAGATTTATCTAATGAACAAATGAGAGCATTCAAAGCTTTAGCATTAAGAGAATAAAGCCTCCAATCATTATTATCCCATTTATCATCAGGTTTAAGCATCTCAACATTTTCAATTTTAATGACAGGTGGTTTATATCCTTTTTCAACAATTTGCCAAGCTTTATAGTCAATAGAAATTAAGTAGATTCTCATACTATTTTTCCAATACGCATAATCTACTCCATTAAATCTAGGTGGACGTGATATGGACTGACCCTCAACAAAAGCACTATCAATGTGATCCATGGTCAAACCTAGGCTAGATCCTAAAACCTGCTCTGATACCACTTGTTGGATCTGGATCCTACCCAGGGGGGAGTGAATAGGCTAAAAAAAATTCTCGTGCAACCCACGAGAAATCACATGCAGTTAAAAGCACAACCAGAGTAAATAAGAGACAATCACAGAGAATGCACAGATAAATACTGGTTCGGTCGCATCAACGACCTACGTCCAGTCCCAAGCAAATACTAGCATTAATAAGTCCCTTCTGTACACCTATAATGGGGTCCTAGCTCCAACTCCCCACCTAGACTGTACCACATTCAACAAAGTGCAGAACCCTATCAACCTAATAAATGCGTATCTTGACTGCTACAGCACGTCAAGACCCTCTTGTCTAGCTCCAACCAGACAAGTCAAAAATAGTCACAAAATATCGGTAAAGTTTCCCCTACGAAAATCTAGCTAACAACTACACAAAATAATAAACATCAGAGTTTAGAAAGCTCAGTTTATGTAGCGGCATCGTCTTCGTCAATCAGCACGTGGTCAGGTACGCTCTGACGCAAATGTAGTCCTAGTCTGATGCCTCGACCTCAAGATATGAAGCTTCCAAGTTTTTGGATCCTTTTTCTCAATTTATAAATTCTTTGGGAAATTCTCAAAATGCGTGCTCTGGAAATCTGTACGTCTGTCTCAGGCTTTTAATTCTCCAATCATCCGCAACTATGGACTCGGATCCCTTGTCATGCGTGCCTTGTGATCAGCAGCTAGCCCCTTCCCTCAAAAATTTCGGCATGCATAGAACAAATATTTCGACGTGGCGAACAAAAGAAGGCATAGTAATTAAAACAAGTTAATGGGAAGACAAATAAATGAACAACAGAAAAGGCACATGAAATTGTTTTTTTTCTTCCCTGTTTTCTTTAGTAACGTGCAGCCCTTCTCCGCTTTTTTTCCTTTCTCTTGTTTCCTTGAACTCCTTGGTGCGATGCTTGAAGATCAACTTGTTTCTCTTGTTTTGCGTTTTGGCCATCGGCTCTTTTTCCTTAGGAGTTTTTTGTGTGGCTGGCCTAATTGTTTATTTTTGTTGCCCCTTTGATGTTCTTGCCGCACCCCTCATTGGCCTTTGATGTTGGGTTTAAATAGGAATAACTAGGGTTTTGAAATTTGGCAAGGGATAGGGTTTTGCCAACCGCTTAGAGATTTGACCCAATCAATATGGGATTTGATTTGCAATTCAAATTGG
The DNA here is from genome assembly GCA_030789695.1 of Scilla litardierei. Classification (NCBI taxonomy): domain Eukaryota; kingdom Viridiplantae; phylum Streptophyta; class Magnoliopsida; order Asparagales; family Asparagaceae; genus Scilla; species Scilla litardierei. The sequence continues at coordinate 131,697,083 of CM061132.1, read as the reverse complement.
AAATGAGATTGGAATAGGGAAAAAGTATGATTGGAATTAATCTCTAATTGATTTGACCAAATCCCAAATTGATTCCATCTTCCTCCATGTTGACCAAGTCAAATTGCTTTGTGTATAGCTCTTCAAGTTCATTAGCTATGTGGATAGCAATTCCTCCAACACGTTGACTTAGTCATCTCTTCAAGAATTACAGCTTTACCAATCCTGAAACACACTTAGCACACATGTTAAATAGTTCGCACACGTTTGTCATCATCAAACTAGTGTTCCTAGATCGTTGCATCCAACAATTGTGTCTATTATTAATGTCTTGTAATTGGAAATTCCAAGGATGTAATATTTGTAAGGGGGGATAGAATGTAATGTCCAGTAAAATTTAATAAGATTATTGAAAAAGTTCTGTAATTTTCCTATATTTTTGTAAATTATTTTTCTAAGGTTTTCTCTCCCTTTTCTTTTCTTTTCTTTTCTTCATCTATTTTTCCTTGGCCCAGCCACATAGCCCAACACACAGCCCAGCTGTTCTCTTTCTTTCTTCTTCTCTTCTTTCTATTCATCTTCTTTCTTTTAATTTGTTTAGACCAGGCCCATTTCCCCTACCTAAAACACTCTCCCCAAGCCCAATCCCCACACAAACTCAAATTCATTCTCTCTCATCTAACCCCAATCTATCTTCTCTTCAGCACAGCAGAGGTAATCGATGCTCTCTCTCTTTTCTTCAACAAATGGAAACTGTGCCATCTCCAGCAAGAATTCAGCCCCTTTGTGCCTCCTCCGTGCATAACCGACTCCTCCACATCGTCCCCTAATGGCTCATTCTTTCCCTTTATATACTTCTCGTTTGTAGGGTTCTGGCATGCAGAAATATGTTTTCGATTTTCTTTGGGATTTGGTGATCCTATCTGTTGGAAATAATGGCTCTCAAAAGCATTTGTTTCATTCTCACTAACTCTTTAGTCCCACATTGCTTGGGCAATTTGCCTTGGAGGAGTTTATTAGTGAGTTGTTGAGACTTGGAGGTGTGCCCCAAGGGGTACGACTCTTTTGTGAAGAAGACATGACTTATATGAGTATGGGTCCACCCAAGGGGTACGACTCTTTAGTAGAGGATGGTGTGTGTAGTAATGGTTATATAGTAATTAGAGGGAGTGTGCATCTGTTTGTATACGTGTGTGTATCTCTGTAGTGCGTATAGTGTGCTATACAATATTGTGTGTGTATGCTAGTAAGTATTGTAGTATATGTGTGTCCAGATTGTAATATGTGTGTGTTTCTATTATATTATAAGTGTGTTCGTATTCTATTGTATGTGTATTCATATTGTACTATATGTATGTTTATGTTTTAGTATAAGTGTGCTCGTTTTCTATTGTATGAATGATCATATTGTAGTCTGGGTTATATCTGTGTACACATTGTATTATATGTGTGTACAGTTGTTTATGTATCGGTGTACATATATATATTTATTTATGTATGTACAACTGTTGTATATTTGTGTAGTTTATATCTGTGTACACTGTTTGAATATGTATGTACAGTGCAGTGTACATGCGTGTAAATATCTTCATATATGTGTGTCCAGATATTGGATCTCTGTCTGCAGATCCTTATGTATCTATGTATAGATCTTTATATATCTATGTACAGATTATTGTGTAAGTGTGTTCAGAAGTCTGCCTAGTTTTGTGTATAAAATTTTCTTGTGTATGAAAACTCTGAACAGTTTTCTTGTGTATAAAAATTATGCTTTGGAAAAGCAGTTCAGACCTGCACAAAGAATGTTCAGCTCAGAACGAAAGACTGTTCAGAAATTGATGAAAGTGTGTATAATAAAGGGGGAGTGTGCATAATAAAGGCCTTTAGTAATTAGAGAGGGGGATGTGTGTAAGGAAGAGTGTGTACACAAAAGAGATTCCTTTCTCTCATGAGAAGATATGGATTAAAGAAAAAAAGAAAAAGAAAGGAAAAAGACAAAGTTGAGAAGATGAGAGAAGATTAGAGAAGGGGAGTGATTTGTGTAGACCCTTCCCTTCATTTAAAACCTTAACAACTAATTTCTTTCTCATTTTCTCTCATTTTTCTCTCACACTCCTTCCTAATTTCGTGCTCCCCTCCTCACCCTCTCTATTGCTCTCATTTTACAAGCAAAAATCCTCTTTTCTTCACTTTTTAGAGCCCTAGTTCTTCAAGCTAGCAAGTGGGAGCTTTTGGAAGCTTACGGAGGAGGGTTCAAGCAAAAGAAGGGAGCTTTTGTGGAGAGTTTTGAAGGGAACTTAGGAATGATGTTGCTTGAAGTTTTGAAGGGGAACATGGGACTCTTAAAGAGGTAGGAATCCCTCTCCATCTCACTTGTCATATGCATATCACTTTTCTTGCAAAAGGGTTTAATTGCTTAAGCAAGTCAGTAGCATGTTAGTAGCTTCTTCAAGTAGACTTGTTGCACTTGCTTTCCTCATGATGCTAGATGGTATTCTTATGATGTGTTTTCATTGATTTTTTTAACTTGCTAATGATCATGTTCACAAGCTTAATTGAGTACTTTTCTTAAGGTGTTTAATCTAAAGTGTTGGTGGAAAGTTGTGATGCAAGCTAGTTCTGTTTTCAAAAATTCCTGCAGAATGTTCTGCATTCACCTGTGTATCCTGGTCACTGTGGCTTGAATAAATTCCAGGAAAAATTATATACTTGTAGCTCTTGAAATTCTACCCCATATTCATATAAAATATCACGTATGTTCTGTACAAAAATTAGGAGAAAAGGGGTCCAATTTGCAACACAACAACATTTAGCCAGTTTTGACACCATGTACTAAAACAGTTGCAGCTCCCACTATAATGGGCCAAATTTGGTGTTCTTGGACAATCTGGAAAGCTGACTTCATCAGCTATAATGTTCATGTTTTTATCTTGATCTATTTCGAATTACAATTATTTCTAATTCACTGAAACATTTGTCTTAATGTTGCTGTCAGAAAATAGATTTAAAACCATGTAGGATTTTGGCTGTGATAAATTGTACAGTCAACATTATTTTCTGAAAATTGGTGAGTGAATGTAAAACTGACACATCTACAACTTTGTAGTTATGACTTTTGTCAAATTCGAACTGGAATTCCCTGACAATAGTCCCCTTTACTGACTGCCAGCAATTTCCAGCAAGCTAAATTATAGAAGTGTTGCTTTTAATCCTTAATTGTTTGCCATAATTGCTCTTAATTAGTGTTATTACATGGTGGAATGTTATTTATGTCATTGGCACATGCAATGCTAATGTAGTGTGGTTGTGTGATTAATGATCATCACTTGTTTGTGGAAATGTCTAAATGAAAGGCAATTGAGATACACGAGAAATGAAAGTGAGAGATGAATGTGGAAATGAATATGTGACGTTTAGAAAAGAACGAACAAAGAGTTGATTGGGAATGTTTTCATAGTGTTTGAGTCCACGCTGACATGGGTGACACCGGGTGAGGGAGACCTGGGTAGTACGTCGGTATAAGGACTGGACTTGGTAGGACCCCAGTGTGAGTGTTCCACTTGAGGCGGCCCAAGTGTGAGTGTTCCACTGGCGGCAGTTACTTTACTTTACTCAGAGAGAGAGAGAGAGCGTGTGAGTGGGTGAGGTATACCCTCAGTGTGAGTTCTCCACTGGAGGGGCGAGAGTCACCCACACGAGGTGAGGTCCAGGTCCTGAAATGCTACGGACTATTCATGGTTCCAAAACGCTAACCACTGAATTGCTTGATTTACTCTTCTATACCTTTAAGTGTGTTCATAATTGTAGCTTACACTGGTGGAAAAAGGGTCTTCAGCCACGGAAATTTGGCCACGGACAAATCCGTGGCTGACAGTAGGCTATCAGCCATGGATTTGTCCGTGGCTGGGAAAAAAATTGGCCCACGGAGTATTGCCCACAGACATTTTCGTGGGCGTTGACCTTCAGCCACGGAATTGTTCGTGGCCGATAACTATCAGCCATGGAAAAGTGGTGACGAAATATGCCGTGGCTGTAACGTATTAGCCAGAGATATTTCCGTAGCCAATAATAGTAACAGCCACGGATAAGTCCGTGGCTAAAAGTCCGTTGCCAGCAAAAAAATTTACCCAAATTGGGGGACCTGCGCCCCCAATTTGGGTAAAAAAATCGATCACTTTCCAATTTTCATCCGTCGAGAGAGAGGGACGACGAAGGATCCGACGACGACGATGAAGAAGAAGCCGACGCCTATGCCGACGCTGACGCCAACCGCAATGCAAGGTACGCTTTTCGCCCTAATTTCGCTAGAATGGGCAGATGGGGCGTCGGAGGGGTCATCGGCCACCGTCGTTGCCCCAGCTCCCCTCGCCTCCTTCTGAACCACCAGAGGAGAGCGGGAGCTGGGGCAACGACGGTTGCCGACGACCCCTCCGACCCCTCCGACCCCTCTCTCCTACTCCCCGAATCCCGGACCCCGACCCCCCTTCGACCCATCCTTCACCGGTGACCCCCCATGCTCGAGAAACGTGTTACTTGTTAGGGTTAGGGTTAGGGATACAGTTAGGGTTAGGGTTAGGGATACGATTAGGGTTAGGGTTAGGGTTAGGGTTAGGGTTGAGTCTATGGAAGGGGTTGGGGCTAGGGTTAGGGTATGGGAAGGGGTTCGGTTTAGGGTGAGGGTTTAAGGTAGGGGTTCGGTTTAGGTGTTGGGGTAGGGTATGGTTTAAAAACATGGTTTTGGGTTAGGGTTCGGTTAGTATTAGGGTTGGAGTCAGTGCTAGGATTAGGGCTGATGGTAGGGTTGAGTGTAGGGTTGAGGTTAGCGTAAAGGGTTAGGTGTCGGATTGGGGTTGGGGAAGGGTTAGGGTTGTGGTTAGGGTTAAGGTTTAAGGTTATGGTTAGGGAGTTGAGGTTAGTGTAAAGGGTTAGGTGTCTGATTGGGGTTGGAGGAAGTTTAGGGTTGTGTTTAGGGTTAGTTTTAGGGTTAAGGTTTTGGGTTGAGTCTAGAAAGGGGTTGGGGCTAGGGTTTGGGTATGGGAAGGTGTTCGATTTAGGATGTGGGTTTAAGGTAGGGGTTTGGTTTAGGTGTTTGGGTAGGGTAGGGTTTAAAAATATGGTTTTGGGTTAGGGCTCGGTTAATGTTAGGGTTGGACTCAGGGCTAGGATTAGGGTTGAGGGTAAGGTTGAGGTTAGGGTTGGACTCTGTTTAACATTATTAGATTATGTTGTATAATGGGGAAGAATTAGAGAAGGCAGATCCGACGGTTTCAAGGAAGAATTAGAGAACACATTCACTTTGAATATGTATAACAGATCTGATGACAGTGTTTCAAGTGACAGTGTTCTAACCGAAGATTTCTTTCTTTTAATTTCTCTTTCTTTGTGGAGAAAGAAAGCACTCCCTACTTTGTGACCTTAGCGAACTGCAGGCGACAATGTGGTCCAATAACAGTATGTGGCCAATAACTTTAAAACCGGTCTTTGATTCCAAGGCCACAACCTCGTCGCATCTCTTCAGTCCAACCTCCTCAAGATCTGCTGAGTTGCACGCAGGTTGAGGCTCTTCGTTGTAAAAAATGAAGGCGTATCCTAGGGAGAACACCTTGACGTTTGATGCGTCCATCGCCATGTCAACATTCTTCAAGACAGTTCCGCCAGCAACTAGAACCACCTCTTCGAGGAAGCCCCTGTGAGGAGGCTCGAACTGATCGGTGAAGAAAAAGATTCCTGCAAACTAATTGGTAAATTACCCCGCCTCTCCCCACCCACATCCTCCAACTACTAGATGTTTTCGACCCTATGGCTATTGCTATTGCACCTACAACCGCAATCCTACTCTACACGGAGGGGGTTGGGGTTAGAAGCAGTAGTTGTTGCAGTATCTTTATGCTACATACAACTGACATGACTAATATCATACCCAAAAATCCTAGTTATGATTTGTAACTCTGTGTAGTCTTTAACCAATATATCTTACTTAATGCATGCACGTCTATCTAATTTAGATCAAGATTTTTGTTGTATTCTAGATTTGCTGATTACTTTGTTGGATCAGCATTGCACTACAGAGAACATCAGTTCTGCAACTGAAGGATAGTCGCTATTTGAGTATGAATTCGTTTATCTGTCCATGAACTTCAAGTATGATACCATTCTACAACTTAATTATATCCAAACTTTGATTTGTTTGGATTAATTAAGATTAAGATATATATATATATATGACATTATCTATCTTTATATATAGATAGATAATGTCATATATATATATATATATATATATATATATATATATATATATATATATATATAATACATTTGACAACGTTTTTTGAATTCTAGGGCTGACTAGGACAAGATAAAGAGTGGCTGGGATTTGATTTTGGGAAATCAATGGTTGAGATTGGATTTTGTGAAAATTTTAGTGGGAAAACTTAAATTTTGGTGGAAAAAGTGTCTTGGAAACCAAAACTTTGAAATTAGAACTGTCTTGGGAAAGATTGTGGAGATTAAATTTGGGGGAAAAAGTGCCTTGGGAACTGAAACTTTGAAATTAGAAGTGACTTGGAAAAGATTGTGTAGATTAAATTTGGGGGAAAAGTGCCTTGGGAACCTAAACTTTGAAATTAAAAATGTCTTGAGAAAGATTGTGGAGAAGCATGATCCACTAAATTAAACAAAATAATAAATTTAGCGTAAAACAATTTAGCGGAACAACAAATTAGCGTAAAAATACCCTGAGGTTTGTTGTCGGCAGCGCCTAGCGCCGAGGCGCCCGCTAAATTTTTTTTACGTCGAATTTGTTGTTTGACGCCGAATTTGTTGTTCCGCGCCGAAGGCCCGGATGCCAAATTTGTTGTTCGACGTAGAATTTGTTGTTCCGGCCGAAGGCACCTGAGCCGAATATGTTGTTCCACGCCGAAGGTGCCCATGCCGCTAAATATTTTTACACTGATTTATTGTTCTGTTAAATTTTGGATGTGCAAATAGCGCCGTCGAAGTCGCCTGCTAAATTTTTTTACGCCAAATTTGTTGTTCGACGCCAAATTTGTTGTTCCGCGTCGAAGGTGCCCGTGCCGCTAAATATTTTTACGCTAATTTATTGTTCTGTTAAATTTTGGATGTGTAAATGGCGCCTAAGGCGCATGCTAAATTTTTTACGCCAAATTTTTTGTCCGACGCCAAATTTGTTGTTCCGCGCCGAAGGCGCCCACTTAATTTTTTACACCAAATTTGTTGTTTCGCACCGAAGGGGCAGGCGTCGAATTTGTTGTTCCGCGTCGAAGGTGCCCGTGACGCTAATTTATTGTTCTGTTAAATTTTGGTCGTGGCACCCGCGCCGAAGGCGCCCGCTAAATTTTTTTACGCCAAATTTGTAGTTCGACGCCGAAGGCGCGGGCGCCAAATTTGTAGTTCGACGCCGAATTTGTTGTTCTACACCGACGGTGCCTGTGACGAATTTGTTGTTCCGTGCCGAAGGTCTCCGTGCCGCTAAATATTTTTACGCTAATTTATTGTTCTGTTAAATTTTGGCTGTGGAAATAATTTTTCGGGGAACAAAGATTTTGCGGGGAAATCTTAAATGAACCGTGCCCGCGGGCACGGGTTATGACTAGTATATATGGGCTTGAGGGAGGTGAGCATTCGGTGTGTGTGTGTATATATATATATATATATATATATATATATATATATATATATATATATATATATATATATATATATATATATACTTGAGGGAGGTGAGCATTCGGTGTAGGAAATTTCCTACACCGCCCTTCAAAAAAACCACATTTCACTTAATTTTTGAAAATTATTTTGTTTAGAATTGTTGTACATATTCTAAAAACCCAAAACCCCAAATATGGGTTAACCCTAGGGGGATTTGACATTCGATCGGCTCGTGACAAAAAGTTCTATTGTTCTGAAAACGTTGAATTTGTAACAATCGGAACAAGGGTAAAATAGCATTGGATTCACTTGATTTTTGGTATGTTCATCATCCATAATAAGTTCATCATCCGTAATAAGTACTTCAAGATGAACGGTGGTGATTATTGAAAAAAATATTGGAAATTGAAGTTTTATGAGGACGGTGTAGGAAATTTCCTGCACCGAATGCTCATATCTCTTTTTCTATATATATATAGATATATCTCATCTATAACCATATAGCGTATCACCTATAACACTTTGTGTTTGGGTCTGCATATATTTATCGATCACTAGAAAGTACCCGTGCACATAAGGCACATGGATCAAAGTCAAAACACACATTGATACATATCAAGATGGGCTACGCTTTAGGGCTAGGGTTAGGGTTAGTGTTAAGGTTAGAATGAGTCGCAGAGTGGAGTTTCCCCTATCATTTATTAGCATTTAAATTAAGTAGACTAGCACACAACATTGAGGGAATTGCATTTAACTCTATCATGGTGATATAATAGAACAACAAAGCTTGCACTAAATGTGGGTATTTCTAAGTAGTTTACAAAATGGGTATTAGTCAACTTGCATTTTATTGGATGCATTTGCAAGTTTGCATTTTATTGGTTTAATATTAATCTCAACTTGTTGTGAGTGGAGGAGGCCTTTGGCCTCCCCACCATTATCCCCCCCATTACTCTACCACTCTTAATGTGGTGGAGACCTTTGGTATGCTAATAGTCTCTTGGAATGCCATATGAAATTATAAATAAAGAACCATGGCTATTGGCCATGACGATTCTTCTTCATATCTCTTAACACGTTATCTTCTTCATATTCTCTCCTAAATCAAATAGGAATCTTGTAAGTTTCAAGGACTTCCGTTTAAACGGATATCACTTAGAAACCAGAGATGAAAATAAGGTTGAATATCTGTATGTAACTCGTCAAAAAGATGACCAGAGGATCATCTGCAAGCGATTCAAGGGACTCCCGTCGGGTCTCTACCAAACATACATTCAACCAATAGAAGCCAATATGACTGAGCACCAGACGTGCCAATCACTGCCAGAGTTCCAACTCTGGCACAATAGACTTGGTCACCCTAGAACAGCAATGATGCGATGCGTCATCACTGAATCCCGTGGACATAAATTGAAGAACCTGAAGATTCTTCAAAAGGGTGAATTTCCTTGTCTCCCTTATTTCAAGGGAAAACTTATAACGAGACCATCCCTCCGGAAAGTGGGATTAGAGTCTCCTGGCTTCCTTGAGAGAATTCATGGTGACATTTGCGGGCCTATTCACCCCGCAAGTGGCCTATTTCGGTACTTCATGGTACTGATTGATGCATCAACCAAATGGTCTTATGTGTGCCTCTTGTCCACCTGCAACCTAGCTTTTCCAAAGCTATTGGCAAAAATAATAAGGTTGCGTGCTCATTTCCCCGATAACCAAATCAAGAAACTACGTCTTGATAATGCGGGGGAATTTACTTCACAAGTCTTCGAAGACTATTGCCGGGCAACGGGTATTGAAGTTGAACATCCTGTAACACATGTTCACACTCAGAACGGATTAGCTGAGTCCCTTATAAAGAGACTCCAATGGATTGCACGTCCATTGCTTATGCAATCCCAGTTGCCGGTGGATGCTTGTGGGCATGCTATTTTACATGCCGCATCACTTATTAGGATAAGACCCTCTGGAGGTCATACTTTATCCCCGATGCAACTAGCATATGGCACACCTCAGGATATATCTCATTTGAGAGTGTTTGGTTGTGCGGTATATGTCCCAATATCACCACCTCAGATGACCAAAATGGGTCCTCAGCGTCGTCTAGGTATATATATTGGGTTTGATTCGCCCTCTATTATCAAATACCTTGAACCCCTGACGGGTGACGCATTCAAGGCACGTTTTGCTGACTGTGAATTTGATGAGAAAATTTTTCCTAAACTGGGCACACAGTCTAAGAAGCCAGAAGCTACTGAGACCATTAGTTGGGACCAGAAGTCTTTGTCCCTGTATGATTCGCGTACTAATCTGTGTGAAGATGAGATCCTGAAGATCCTTCACATCCAGAATACAGTACATCATTTACGGGATAAGTTCACGGACAACAAGAAGATTATCCGTTCACACGTCCCTGCTGCCAATACGCCAGCTAGGATTGACATCCCCATAGATGGATGCAATCCACCGGCAGCAGAATTGGCTGTACCTCAAATAAAAAGAGGACGCCCACCAGGTTCAAAAGATAAAGTTCCTCGAAAGAGAAAGACTCCTGGAGATAATAAGATTATCCCTCCACAGGATGCTGAGCTCAGACCAGCTACTTCTCCCCTCCTGATTTCCCCGGCAGAGGAAACAATAGGAGAAACATCATTAAATTTTGTACGTACTGGAGAAGTACTGGACAGAAATAGCACAGTCGACGACGATGATTTTGCGTTCGATATTGCCGTTCACGTCACTGAATATGACGATGACGTCGAACCACGATCTCTAACGGAATGTAAACACAGAGATGATTGGCCAAAGTGGGACGAGGCAATAAGAGTAGAGCTGGACTCACTCTTGAAACACAAAGTCTTTGGACCAGTAGTCCAAACACCAGTAGGTGTAAAGCCTGTGGGATATAAGTGGGTTTTCATAAGAAAAGGAGATAAAAATAATGTGATCGTTCGCTACAAGGCACGCCTTGTAGCCCAGGGTTTTTCCCAAAGACCGGGGATTGATTACGAAGATACGTATTCCCCTGTCATGGATTCGATCACATTCCGATTTTTAATAAGCCTAACTTCTCTGGAAAGTCTAGAAATGCAGCTCATGGACGTTGTGACTGCATATCTATATGACGATATAGATAAAAATATCTATATGAGACTTCCTGATGGGTTTAATCTACCCCCAGAGATGAAAGAGATACCTCGGGACGTATTCTCTGTAAGGCTACATAGATCATTATATGGTCTAAAACAATCGGGCAAGATGTGGTAAACAGACTTAGTGATTTCCTTGTACAGCAAGGATTCATGAATAATGAAGTCTGCCTGTGTATCTTTATCAAAAGAACGGGAACATGATTCGTCATCATAGCAGTATATGTAGATGACTTAAATCTCATAGGATCTCCTGCAGAGATCAATGAGATATCTGAAAGCCTAAAACATACTTTTGAAATGAAAGACCTAGGCAAAACAAAGTATTGTCTTGGCTTACAGATAGAACACCGAAGAGGTGGAATCCTATTACATCAATCTAATTATACAAAGAAACTTCTACGCAAGTTTCATATGGATAAATGTCATCATTTAGGTACTCCTATGGTCGTAAGATCACTAGATGTACATAAGGACCCCTTCCGGCCACTGGAAGAGGGGGAGGAGATACTGGGTCCTGAAGTACCCTACCTCAGTGCCATTGGAGCACTTCTATATCTGGCTAACTGTACGCGTTCTGATATAGCGTTTACATTTAATCTCCTAGCCAGACACAGTGCAGCGCCCACAAAGCGCCACTGGAACGGAATAAAGCATCTTCTGCGATACCTCCAGGGGTCAATTGATCTGGGACTTTACTACCAGAGAGGTGCCTCCCCCAAATTATTTGGTTATGCTGATGCAGGTTATCTCTCAGATCCGCACACGGCAAAATCCCTGACATGTTTTGTTTTTACCTACGGAGGTACGGCTATCTCCTGGAGATCGGTAAAGCAAACCACAACAGCTACGTCATCCAACCATTCGGAACTCATTGCAATCCATGAAGCAAGCAGAGAGTGTTATTGGCTACGATCCGTCGTCCAACACATTCTTCAATCTACTGGCATGAAGACCGGTGATTTGGAGCCTGCCATCCTGTTTGAAGACAACGCTGCGTGCATTGCTCAACTTTAAAAGGGCTACATCAAGGGCGACAGGACGAAGCACATATCTCCCAAGTTTTTCTGGACACATGAGCTAAAGGAGGACAAGCAGATTGAAGTTCAGCAGATCCACTTCTGCAACAACTTAGCTGATCTTTTTACCAAATCTTTACCAAAATGTATTTTTGTAAAACTTGTAAAAGGAATCGGTATGAGACAACTGAAAGACCTACAAGCCTGAAGCTTGTACGAATGAGGGGGAGTAACCTGTGTGTTGCACTCTTTTCCCTTAAGCTGTTGGTTTTTCCCACTGGGTTTTCCGCAGCTAAGGTTTTAACGAGGCAAACACGATTACTCAGGATCCAGAAGTATCCACCCCCCTTTCTTTAGCCTTAAACGCTAAGACCAAAGTAATGGATGGATAATGGGGAGTGTTGTGAGTGGAGGAGGCCTTTGGCCTCCCCACCATTATCCCCCCCATTACTCTACCACTCTTAATGTGGTGGAGACCTTTGGTATGCTAATAGTCTCTTGGAATGCCATATGAAATTATAAATAAAGAACCATGGCTATTGGCCATGACGATTCTTCTTCATATCTCTTAACACAACTAAAATTTCCAACTTTCACCTTACTTAATGGTAAAACTCCTACAACATTCCCAAACTAAAATTCATCTCACAAGTAGGGAGTCCTACCTCTTGGAAGTGGATGAAATCCTCTCCTTTCTCCTTCTGTAAACTTTAGGAATTTAGGGTTAGGGTTTCGTCTCCTCCTCCGATCGTTTTGAACCCTAGGGTTAGGGGTTGAGAGTGAGTGAGAGAAAGGGATGGAGGGAGGGATGGAGCAATGGAGGGAGTGAACTAGGCAGACTTCTGCCCAGAAAACTGGGCAGAATGCTGCCCAGAAAACTGGGCACAGTATGCCCAGTTTTCTGTGCAGAATCTGCCTAGAGCGCGTGCGACCTTCGCTTTCGGCCGGATCACACGTGCACTCAATTGCACACTTGATTTATGGGCAAACTCAAAATTTGAAGCGTTACTTGTCAAACTTAAATTTTATAAGTGTTTCTTTTTATCCTCGTTTATTATTTTATTTGTATTCTTTTTATCCTCGTTTATTATTTTATTTGTTTTACAGTCTAACATAATATTTTTTGGTAGGGTCAACATGGCGAGGATGGGATTGGCGATGGAGGTCCTTCAGGACCTGAGGGTGGCGGTGGCGATGGCGATATCATGGAGAGAGGGATTGGGGGTGATGGTGACGGTGGCGATGGATAGCAGCGATGGCGGTGATGGCGGTATATAGCGGGCTTGGTGGCGATGGCGACGATGGACGCGTTCGATGATGGCGATGGTGAGGCGATCGATAGCGATGGTGCGGTCATGGGGATGCAGAGATGGCGTTGGCGTTGTAGGGTGTTAGGATTTTATTTTTAATGTTGGCATAAACATAATTTTAAACTGCGACTGTTGGCTATGTACATATAATATATTTTATTTGATACATTGTTATCATTAAATGTTTGCATTTCCTTTTTAACATTTGTTTGCTTTATTTTGTTGTATATACAGGTACATATTTGTTTGTTATAAAATATTGTACATTATATAACGAAAATATTGCAATTTTTAATAAACAATTTATACTATCAGCCACGGACAAATCCGTGGCTGATAGCACGAAATGGACACGGAAAAGTCCGTGGGATTATGTGCACGAAATCGTTAATTTCGTGCATAAAATCCGTGGCCAATACCTAATGGCCACGGACTTTTCCATGGCTGGTATGTATTTATGGCCACGAAAACGTCCGTGGCAGATAGTTTTCGCCCACGGTTTGTGTCGCGCCCCGCTGCCCCAAATAGGGAGGATCGGCGTGACAAGCCGCGGTATTAGGAATACCCAGCGCTAATATGTAAACTAAATGACTCGCAGGCCACTGCAACCGTTGAGGAAACACAGGTAGTAGAGTACGAACTGAAAAAAAACAGAACAGTACAGCTCCAACACAAAAGAAGGTACAAGGTACCACAACACATGCAGTAAAGTAAAGTACTACAATCAGAACACCCAGACGTCACAGAGCACCATAACTATGCAACAAGTACCGTACAAGTCCACTGCACAACCCCAAACAGCAAAAGCTCCCACAAAAGTACAACACAACCCTACGGGGTACAAAGGGAACATGGGTACAAAACACCGCTACCATCCCTCACCCACCCTAAGCTACACCACAAACCCACACTAACTACAGACTCTACGGACCCTGCTGAGACGAGCTGTCCTCCGGGGTCTCCACTCCCGGACCCGCCGCCTGAGAACTAGTACATGTACCTGTGGGGGGAAAGGGACACGTCACAGCGTGCACAGTAGGAACTCCACAACTCTACTACTCTAATCATAGTGCACAACAAAAGAAGCACAACAAGAAAAAGGCATCACATTTCATGGTTACTGTGTTTTTTTATAGGTTAGTTTTCATGCATGAATTCGAAACCTCAGTAACGGGTCAGACATCGAGGACTGGACCTCACCCGGTAAGGTGGGTGGAATGCTACGACTTCCCGAGACAAGCTCTTACGAAAGAATCCGTCCACCAACACAACCAACTCAACCACAACCGCACCAACTCCCCGCCGCTGAGGGCTCGTCGGGAGTGGCCCACAACTCAGCAGTCCATCCCCGCATGCTCACTCGTTACCTTGGTTTCCCCCAACCCCTCCTAGGGAACTCACCCACTTCGAGTGGAACGAGACAACCCTAGGTTATCTTTTAGCTAATCATTAATCCTAGAGTATGAAGCATGTAAAATGAGATTCAAATGCATTCTTTTCATCGGGATGTTCACAACAACTTGCATGCTCCACAAACCATGAATATAAACATCCATTTCCAAACTTGCAACATAAAATAGCATACCCATACACAACACTTTATTACTGAAGAATCCACATTAGCGATATGATCAGAAGTAAACCAAAACAATAGTCTTTTCATTAGCAAACAATGCAATTTGCTGAACTTTCGCCAACAGTCACAAACATCAACGGTATCAGCCATTTCTAGTGAGAATTTAACAAAACTTTCTGAATGAAAGTTGTATATATGGAAGTTTTGAGTTTATATATAAAATTTAATGCAAAACTACGAAGTATATGATTTATGGTGAATTATTTTGTGAAGTCTGCTAGTTCTGTTTTTCAGACAGATTACAGGGTCTGTCTTGGATGCTGATTTTGGGCCTATTACAGTCAGAATTTCGAAAGATAAGCAGTCACATGAAGTTGGAAAAAAACTTGTTAACTTTCCAACGAGACTAAGAACATACAATTCCAGTATGTGTGCAGGTAATTAGCTTCATTTTGCTAAACTGTGTACAGGTTGCCAGAATTACAGACATGTTATAGAGAATGATTTTTTAACCTAACATCCAATTCGAATTGGGAAAAGTTGTGGCATGAAAGTTGTTCATAACAACAAATTACGCAACATATAAAATTTCCAAGGCATTCCTAATAGCCAATTAAGCCCAGAACTTAATCAAAGTTTCAGCTTTACAAGTGTTTGATTTTTGCTGGGGAATTCAAGGGAAACTTGGTTTTGTTATTAAACAAAGTGGAATTTTTATTAAACCAACAACTAGCTTAACCCTAAAAATATCATCTTTTAGCAAAATGAGGGCTTAGTACCAAAAATAACATTTTTATTAAACATGCTAACTAAATTAACCATAAAAATGTGAACTTTGAACAAAAGGAGAACAAAAGAAGCTTAAACATGCAAGCACATTTCATTAGCTATAATTAGAGTTAGGGTTGTAAAGAATCCTACCTATTGGAGTTTCAAGAGGGTTCAAGGGCTTGTAGAGAGTCCACTCCTAGCTTGGATCCCTCCTCCTTCTCTTCTTCTTCTTCTCTTTTCTCTTCTCTCTTTTCTTTCTCTTCTTTTCTTTTCTCTTCCTTCCTTTCTTTCTTTGTTCTTCTTCTTTTTTTCTTTTTGTTTTTGGCTCCAAAAATTTCGGCCACCACACATGGAAACATTTGAAGGGGAGTTAATATTGGAAGAGTGTGGAAAGGAGAAGAATTTGGAAGAAGAATGTGGAAAGATGTGGAGGATTGCCTTAATCAAGAAGTTATCTCTTAAAACTTTAAATATTTACAAGTTTGCCATTATTCTTTTTCATTTTTTTCTTTTGTTTTATAATGGCCCTCCAAATTATTACAAGTTTGCCATTACAAATATCTCACTTTCCTTTTTGCACAAAAACCCCTTGACTTTGCGAAATTTGCCTTTAAGCCCAATTTTGCAATGCTACCCTCATTTGGTTACAAATGAGAAATTTAGGGGCAAAATGCAAATCCCACCATTCCATGGGTTAGCATGTACACATACAAGGAGTCTAGGGCCAATTTAGTATTTGCACCCTAGGGTTGTTACACCCTACCCTCCTTAGAAAAATTTCCGTCCTCGGAAATTCAGCAAAATGAGGAGAGCAGATATTTCAATACAGCAACCAACAACTGCTAAAAATATATGATGCAACAGTTATCGTTCAAACAGGTATAAGTACTTCTCATACATTTCATCTTCCCGCTCCCACGTGGACTCCCCCGGAGACTCTTGTTGCCACATGACTCGCACTAAGTCAATGGTCTTCTTTTTCAGCGTCTTCTGTCTCCGGTCCAAAATAGCCACTGGGTGCTGCTCGTAAGTGAGATCTGGTCGTACTTCTATCTCTGAGAAATCTATGACATGATTGGGATCGCCCACATACCCTCTAAGTTGAGACACGTGGAACACATTATGCACACCTTCGAGTGACGGCGGTAATACCAGCCGATATGCAACCTCACTGACCTTGGCAGAGATCTCGAATGGACCAATGTATCTGGGACTCAGCTTCCCATGTTTGCCAAATCGGAAAGTTCCACGAATCGGTGAGATCTTTAGGAACACATATTCTCCTGGCTGAAATTCCAAGGGTCGCTGCTTTGTATCAGCCCAATGCTTATATCGGTCCTGCGCGATGCGCAGATTCTCTGTGACTGTCCGTACCACATCAGTTGTTGCTGTCACCAAGTCGGGTCCCAAAAACTCTCTATCTCCAACATCATCCCAACTTAAGGGGGACCTACATTGCCTTCCATACAGAGCTACGAAGGGAGCCATACCGATACTTACTTGATAACTGTTATTGTATGCAAACTCAACTAAATGCAGGTGGTCCTCCCACGAACCCTTGAAATCAAGCAGACATGCTCGCAACATGTCTTCAAGAATCTGAATGGTCCTTTCTGACTGTCCATCAGTCTGAGGATGATACGCAGTACTGAAATTCAGACGCGTCCCTAGACTAGCCTGTAAGCTCTTCCAAAAATGAGAGGTGAATCTGCTATCTCTGTCGGATACTATACTCACAGGAACTCCATGCAGTCTCACAATCTCCTCCAGGTATCTCTTAGCCAGAATTTCTGTGGACTGTCCAACTCGGAACGGAATAAAATGCGCCGACTAGGTCAATCGATCAATAATGACCCAAATCGCATCATTACCTCTAGGGGTCCGAGGTAGACCGGTCACAATGTCCATGGTCACATGTTCCCACTTCCATTATGGAATATGGAGAGGCTGTAACAATCCCGCAGTTCTCTGGTGTTCAGCCTTTACCTGCTGGCAGACCAGACATGACGCCACACTCTTGGCTACACTCTTCTTCATTCCAGGCCACCAATAGTATTGCTTCAGATCAGGTACATCTTGGTTCCTCCAGGATGGATAGAATATGAGGAACTGTGTGCCTCCTTCAATAATTCTTCCCAAACATCGCCACTCGGCACATAAACCTGGCTCCCAAATCTCAACGATCCATCTTCGTGAACACGGAAATCGGTCCGAAGTCCAGCTTCCACCTGCTCTTGAATCCTCTTTAGCCTGGCATCCCCTGACTGAGCTGCCTTGATCCTGTTTACCAAATTAGATTAAATCTGCAGTCCCATCATAACAGTCTTCTCTCCTGGGAGAACAACTTCTATTTCCATTTGTCGGATTGCCCATCGAAGTTGCGGCTGGGAAGTTATCCTTATTACGGCGGGCAATCGGCTAAGAGCATCTGGCACCACGTTCACTTTCCCAGGATGATATTGCAGATCAACGTCGTACTCAGCCATTAATTCCAACCATCTACGCTGCCTCATATTACGCTCCTTTTGAGTGAACACGTACTTCAGACTCTTATGGTCGGTGTATATTTTCACATGCTCACCTAGCAGGAAATGTCTCCACAATTTCAAGGCCAATATCACTGCTGCCAATTCCAGGTCATGAGTGGGATAGTTCAGCTCATGCTCCTTCAATAGTCTGGAAGCATATGCTACAACTCGTCCATGCTGATGAAGGACACAGCCTAGCCCTCTCCCAGATGCATCACAGAAAACTTCAAAACCACCTGAACGATCAGGGATGGTTACGATAGGAGCAGTGGTCAAACGATGCTTCAGCTCATCAAACGCATGCTGGCAATCCTCGGACCAGACATACGTAACATCCTTCTTCGTCAGATGAGTCAAAGGCGAGGCAATCTTCGAGAAATCCTTAATGAACTTCCGATAGTATCCAGCCAACCCCAAAAAGCTTCTAATCTCCGTGACTTTCCGAGGTATAGGCCAACCTTCTACTGCAGCAACCTTCTCAGGATCAACAGACACTCCATCCCCAGAGACTATGTGCCCAAGAAATGCAACCTTGGTCAACCAAAACTGGCACTTGCTGAACTTGGCATACAGTCGGTGCTGCCTGAGAGTATTCAAAACTATTCGCAGATGCTCAGCATGTTCATCCTCATTCTTCGAGTAAACTGGGATGTCATCGATGAATACCACCACAAACTTATCTAAATACTCGAAGAAGACTTGATTCATCAGTCTCATAAAAGTAGCTGGGGCATTCGTCACTCCAAAAGGCATCACCAAAAACTCGTAGTGACCATACCGAGTCCGGAACGCGGTCTTCAGAACATCAGATTCCCACACCTTCACTTGATGATACCCACTTCTCAAGTCCAGTTTTGAATACACTCGGGATCCACCGAGCTGATCAAAGATATCATCGATTCGGGGAAGGAGATACTTATCCTTCACAGTTACCTTATTCAATTCCCGATAATCAATACACATCCTCTGTGATCCATCCTTCTTGTTTACAAGCAACACTGGCGCTCCCCACGGTGACACACTTGGACGAATCAATCCCTTATCTGATAAATCAGTTAACTGATTGCGAAGCTCCGCTAACTCTGGTGGGGCCATTCGGTATGGAGCCTTCGCTATCGGTTGGGTGCCTGGAATCAGATCAATAGTAAACTCCAGGGACCTATCTGGGGGTAATCCAAAGATATCATCTGGAAAGATGTCAGGAAATTCTTCAACAACCCTTGGTAACACTGGCTTTGCTTCCATGTCCAAATATTCCACGACCGTCGCTCGAAACTTCAAAGGCTCAAGCTCACTACTACCATCCCAAAACTCAAACTCGGGATGGTCAGGGATCCAGAAAAATAACCTCCTTAGTCTACAGTCTATATTAGCATAGAACATTCCTAACCAATCCATACCAAACACTGCTTCATAGTCAGGCAACTCAATCACTAAAAAGTCTGCATACAACTCCCGCCCCCCGATCTCAACTGGACAGTTCCGTATCCCAGATACACTACAAATAACCCCATTCCCGGTGTGAACATTCCAACTAGCAGCAAAGGTGTCAACTACTATGGAGTGTTGTATCACAAACTTCTTAGACAGAAAACAATGTGACGCTCCAGAGTCAAATAGAGACAAGGCAGGGTAGGAGGCTACTTTAACAATACCTAAAGTATCATAACAATAAAACTCAGCCAACTAGCTAAATAAAACAACTGAGGCTAGAATCAAATAGACCACAGAGGGGCAAGATTCATACCAGTGATCACCCGACTAGCACCCTCCGATGTCCCTACTGGGGTCATAGTATACTGCTGTCGCCTCGGTGGAGGAGCTGCCCCCTGATACTCTCGCCGCTGCTGAGGAGGTGGTGGGGGTCCTCTCGGCGCAGTCGGTCTCGGTCCTGGCGGTGCTGGAAGGGCAAGCCACTGCGGCGGTGGTGGGAGAGGTCTCTGCGGTGCGGGCCGGACTGCTTCCGATGCTGGTGGTGCTGGAGCATGACCCGACCGTGGGCAAAATCTGCTGATGTGGCCCGGCTCCCCACACGTGTAACACCTGGCACTCGATACTCGACACTCTCGCTGCACATGCCCCGACTTTCCTCATCTGTAGCATGAAGGCCCTTTCTGTGCCGAAGGTGGAGCCCCCGGTCGCTTGAATGTCACCTGCTGAACTGGGCCAGGGATGGTCCTCTGCTGAGCAGCCGGTTGTCTGTCACTGGCTGGTGGCCTCCCCAGATTCCGTAGGTGGGTCTCATGCTGTCTAACTGCCCACAACACGGCCTCCTGGATCAACAACTCCTGAGTAGACATGGCCGCCTGAAACTCCACGTCTAGTCCCATACGAAAGCGCCTGGCTCTAGTGGCGTCTGTCGCTACAAGCTCGGGCGCATACTTGCTCAGCAATGAGAACTCTACATCGTACTCATCCACTGTCCTCCTACTCTGAGTCAGGTGCTCAAATCTCTGTCTCAACTCGTCCTTCGCCGCCTCTGGAAGGAACTTGGCCTCAAACAACACCCGACAGGTCTCCCAAGCAATGTTCCCCTTCAGTCTCCTCTCCTGGGCCTCCCACCAATCTCTGGCCTGATGGGTCAACTGGCGCCTCACCAACTCCACCCAACCGTCTCGGAGAAACCGACACATCGTCAGATCATCCTCCGTATGCCGTAGCCACTCATCCACCTCGAGGCTACTCTCCCTGCCTAAGAAATATCGTGGACGCAGCGTCCTGAACTCCTTATAGCTCGGCGGCTTCGGCGCTGCTGCTCTCTCCTCCATCTGACCCATGTGCTCTAAAATACCCATCAGAACCTTAGCCATCAGGGCCGACTCCGAGGTCCTGTCATCTGAAGAATGCCCATCGCCAACTGGACCAATCCCGCCGTCAGAAGCTCCGGTCCCGCCTGAAGTCCAGTTCCCACCTTCCATCTGCAGGTGAGAAACAGAACAAATACATTAGTACCATGTACTGAAATATTGGAGCCTTACCTGTATTCCCTTTACACGTATCACAGTGTGCGCTGACCTGCAGGGGCCACCACAAAACCTGTCACGCCCCGCTACCCCAAATAGGGAGGATCGGCGTGACAAGCCGCGGTATTAGGAATACCCAGCGCTAATATGTAAACTAAATGACTCGCAGGCCACTGCAACCGCTGAGGAAACACAGGTAGTAGAGTACGAACTGAAAAAAAAAACAGAACAGTACAGCTCCAACACAAAAGAAGGTACAAGGTACCACAACACATGCAACAAAGTAAAGTACTACAATCAGAACACCCAGACGTCACAGAGCACCATAACTATGCAACAAGTACCGTACAAGTCCACTGCACAACCCCAAACAGCAAAAGCTCCCACAAAAGTACAACACAACCCTACGGGGTACAAAGGGAACAGGGGTACAAAACACTGCTACCATCCCTCACCCACCCCAAGCTACACCACAAACCCACACTAACTACAGACTCTACGGACCCTGCTGAGACGAGCTATCCTCCGGGGTCTCCACTCCCGGATCCGCCGCTTGAGAACTAGTACCTGTACCTGTGGGGGGAAAGGGACACGTCACAGCGTGCCCAGTAGGAACTCCACAACTCTACTACTCTAATCATAGTGCACAACAGAAGAAGCACAACAAGAAAAAGGCATCACATTTCAGGGTTACTGTGTTTTTTTTAGGTTAGTTTTCATGCATGAATTCGAAACCTCAGTAACGGGTCAGACATCGGGGACTGGACCTCACCCGGTAAGGTGGGTGGAATGCTACGACTTCCCGAGACAAGCTCTTACGAAAGAGGCCGTCCACCAACACAACCAACTCAACCACAACCGCACCAACTCCCCGCCGTTGAGGGCTCGTCGGGAGTGGCCCACAACTCAGCAGTCCATCCCCGCATGCTCACTCGTTACCTTGGTTTCCCCCAACCCCTCCTAGGGAACTCACCCACTTCGAGTGGAACGAGACAACCCTAGGTTATCTTTTAGCTAATCATTAATCCTAGAGTATGAAGCATGTAAAATGAGATTCAAATGCATTCTTTTCATCGGGATGTTCACAACAACTTGCATGCTCCACAAGCCATGAACATAAACATCCATTTCCAAACTTGCAACATAAAATAGCATACCCATAAACAGCACTTTATTACTGAAGAATCCACATTAGCGATATGATCAGAAGTAAACCAAAACAATAGTCTTGTCATTAGCAAACAATGCAATTTGCTGAACTTTCGCCAACAGTCACAAACATCAATGGTTATCAGCCATTTCTAGTGAGAATTTAACAAAACTTTATGAATAAAAGTTGTAGATATCGAAGTTTTGAGTTTACATATAAAATTTCATGCAAAACTACGAAGTATATGATTTATGGTGAATTATTTTGTGAAGTCTGCTAGTTCTGTTTTTCAGACAGATTACAGGGTCTGTCTTGGATGCTGATTTTGGGCCTATTACAGTCAGAATTTCGAAAGATAAGCAGTCACATGAAGTTGGAGAAAAACTTGTTAACTTTCCAACGAGACTAAGAACATACAATTCCAGTATGTGTGCAGGTAATTAGCTTCATTTTGCTAAACTGTGTAAAGGTTGCCAGAATTACAGACATGTTATAGAGAATGATTGTTTAACCTAACATCCAGTTCGAATTGGGAAAAGTTGTGAGCATAAAAGTTGTTCATAACAACAATTTACGCAACATATAAAATTTTCAAGGCATTCCTAATAGCCAATTAAGCCCAGCACTTAATCAAAGTTTCAGCTTTACAAGTGTTTGATTTTTGCTGGGGAATTCAAGGGAAACTTGGTTTTGTTATTAAACAAAGTGGAATTTTTATTAAACCAACAACTAGCTTAACCCTAAAAATATCATCTTTTAGCAAAATGAGGGCTTAGTACCAAAAATAACATTTTTATTAAACATGCTAACCAAATTAACCATAAAAATGTGAACTTTGAACAAAAGGAGAACAAAAGAAGCTTAAACATGCAAGCACATTTCATTAGCTATAATTAGAGTTAGGGTTGTAAAGAATCCTACCTATTGGAGTTTCAAGAGGGTTCAAGGGCTTGTAGGGAGTCCACTCCTAGCTTGGATCCCTCCTCCTCCTCTTCTTCTTCTCTTTTCTCTTCTCTCTTTTCTTTCTCTTCTTTTCTTTTCTCTTCCTTCCTTCCTTCCTTTGTTCTTCTTCTTTTTTTCTTTTTGTTTTTGGCTCCAAAAATTTCGGCCACCACACATGGAAACATTTGAAGGGGAGTTAATATTGGAAGAGTGTGGAAAGGAGAAGAATTTGGAAGAAGAATGTGGAAAGATGTGGAGGATTGCCTTAATCAAGAAGTTATCTCTTAAAACTTTAAATATTTACAAGTTTGCCATTATTCTTTTTCAATTTTTTTCTTTTGTTTTATAATGGCCCTCCAAATTATTACAAGTTTGCCATTACAAATATCTCACTTCCTTTTTTGCACAAAAACCCCTTGACTTTGCGAAATTTGCCTTTAAGCCCAATTTTGTAATGATACCCTCATTTGGTTACAAATGAAGAAATTTAGGGGCAAAATGCAAATCCCACCATTCCATGGGTTAGCATGTACACATACAAGGAGTCTAGGGCCAATTTAGTATTTGCACCCTATGGTTGTTACAGTTTGTGTGCACGGATTACGTCAGCTTCGTGCCCATTATCCGTGGCCGATAAATATCGCCCACAAACCTTTTCGTGGCCATAAATCAATATCAGCCACGGATTTATCTGTGGCTGATACTTTTATATTGTTTTTATTCCGATTATCGGCCACTGACATCCGTGGGCGTTAACACGTGGTAGATTATCGGCCACAGAAAAGTCCGTGGGCAAAGGGGGTATTAGCGA
Source organism: Scilla litardierei (assembly GCA_030789695.1). Classification (NCBI taxonomy): domain Eukaryota; kingdom Viridiplantae; phylum Streptophyta; class Magnoliopsida; order Asparagales; family Asparagaceae; genus Scilla; species Scilla litardierei. The sequence goes on along the minus strand of CM061132.1, from coordinate 131,673,220 downwards.
CTACGGTATCGGCGACGGATTTTCAGCCACGGAATTTTTTTCCGTGGCCGTAACGTGTCAGCCACGAAAACCCGGCTTTCAGCCACGGATTTGTCTGTGGCTGAAAGCCGGTTATGTAGTAGTGTTAATTGTTTTATTTTCTCAGCTTGCATTTATTGTTGTTATTGTTATTATCGTAACACCTCTCCCATGTACCCTTTCTTATGGTTGTGTTTACCTTTAGCACCATGTTCATGACATGCCATGCCTTGTTGCAATGGATCATACTCATGCCTGTAGTTTCATTTAGTAGTGGCATTTGGGGGCAGAGTTGGATTTCTTACTGGGTCACAGACTCACACATTGACGTGCCCACCGTTGACTTTTCAGGTGCTAGCTGGAGTTAGTTGCAGGAGCTGGAGAGTTAGGCCTAGAGCTGGTTGGGTTGAGTGTTAGTTGGGTGGTGAGGGGAGATGAGAGGGTGTTTGTACTTTTGGGGTTTTGTTCGGGTAGTGACGAGATGATGATGATGATGGATGTACAGATGGATGATGTATAAGAAATCAGACCTTTCTTTGGGTTTAGTTGTTGTTCAGTTTCCATCTGTGTTGTTTCTTGCTGTGTTTGTGTTGTTGGTTGTTTGGTTGTGCTTTGGGAACATTACAAGTACTATCTCTGCTGTGCGCAGTGGACCTGCTTGTCTATCTCTTCAGCTCTCACCCACCTCTCTAGGAGGACAGAGGAAAAGTTTTTAGAATCCCTGGTATCCTGGGGATCGGGTCGAGACACCAACTCTCTCAAAGAGATCAAATGCCTCACAATAGAGGGCTTCTACAACATACACCGAGCTTCTCTTGCTAAAGTTTCCAAATTACAACCAATAAACCTCTTATCCAAAGAGAACCTCAAAGAGGCTTTTTACAACAGAATTACAACAAGTGTAATGTAAACACTTAGGCACTTACCACCACTTCTTTAGTGGATTTACAAATCTCTTTTGATGGGTGGTGATGCAACAACTTCCCTATAGCCAATAGAGATTGGAGCTTTGTGAAGTTGCTAAGGAAAAAAAACTATTCCTTGATCTCTATGAAGATAAGATTAGCTTAGAGAGATCCAAAGACTTAAAGATTGATTTGTTTCTCAAAAATAAGCAGATTAAAACAATGAGAAAACAAAATCAATTTTAGCCAAGAACGAAATTGCTTAAAATCTTTGATATGGAAATTGTTTTTGCCTTAAGAAAGCTTGGAGAAGGAGACTCGAATGCTTATAAAACCCAAAAAAATTTCATTAGAAGTTCATTAAATCTCTAGCCAACTCCCAGCATTTATAGCCTAACTAGCCGTTCAAAATCGCGGACCAAAAAGCCCTTCAAACAGTTGAAAAAACAAAATCCCGTAAAATCTGGAATTGTGTCGCCAAATCAAAGTAGTCGATTGATGTTTATCCGGTAGCTAGTCGACTCCCCAATCAACTGCATTCGACCACCAGCAAAGCTACTGTCGACTCTTTTGGGGTCCAGAGAGCACAACTCATATCCCATTCAAAATAGCCGACTCTCATCAAAGAATAGTCGTCTCTAATTCGGATATATGGGGTTTTCGCTATGAAAACTTCATGAAATCATTTCAAAACCTTTTCAAGACTCTTCTAGATCATTTTGTTAGTTTTAAAATCGTTTGTGAGTGTGTACAGCTCCAATCCTAAGGCCTACAAATAATCTAAGAGCATTGATAAAATTTACATCAAAATAAACCCAAATTTGGCTTCTTTGATGCATTCCATGGTTTCAGCTTCATGCCTTATCTTCCTCTTGATTCTTTGGCTTTGGTTTGAGCTTCCACATGTCACTTGACCATCTTTAAATGATTTTTTTTCTTGAATTTTCCTTTGGCCTAGATCATTAGTCTTCATTTGAGTTAATTCATTGGAAGTTGACTTTTGTTGAATTTGGTTGGCTTCGTTTGCTTTATGAGTCCTACACACTTAATTAAATAGTTTAGTAATAATCATATGTTAATCATCATCAAAACATCATTAGGGATACTCAATATCCAACACGCCCCAGTGATACAATGCGGTCTTCTAGTTGTATATCGTACTCTCCATTATGAGTCACAGCTTAGAATGGTAAAACTAAACTTTAAACGAACTTGTACACTTATAACATGGAATCCTTGGTAAAACTGGTATACCCTTGTCACTAGTAGTTTCATGTGACTACATTGCTTATTATATATACCTACCTTCTTTCGTTACCTGGATTAGATGTAATTTACTCTGAGCTAGCGGTGCTTCCGTTTGTTGTTTCCATTTGGTGCTTAACAGGTATACGAGGAGACTTCAGTGTTTAAGGATTAGTTTCAGCCTTCATTGTGCAGCACACAGAGTTTCGAGGACTATTCATATGGGTATTTTTGTCGGTATATTTCCTGCTTTCTCCTATATTATTTTCACTGGTAGCTTGCAGGACTTGCATTACACGTAAAGTTGTCACGTCTTTGGGAAGATGGGTGTGACACAAACGCATAGTTCGCACTCATGGCCTTTACACACAAAGAAAGTCCCGACTACTGGGCTACCATTGTTTTCATGTTTAAGACTCAACAAACATAATTATAAATTATTTTTAGGTCAACAGAAATATTTATTTAAATTATAATATTTAATTAAATTTCGATCAATGATCACCACCTATGATTATATGTGCAATTTTAGAATAATGATGTTATGATTTTCTCAAACATAGACAAAGAGAAATGATATGCAAAAGTTTTATTGGTGGGCCCGAACCGTCTATGCACAAATGTCATTTTCAAAAGTTTCCTTAAATTCTGGGAAGAAAATCTTGGATTACTTGGATCACGTCATAATACTCGGATGTAAGCCTCGTATGTTTTAATCAGTGCTGATCAAAGCACAGTTTGCATGATAATGGGTCAGGGCCAGGCTGGGCCAAGAGTAAGCCTCGGCCCTGGCCTCAAAAAACTTTTAGCCTAAAAGTTTATGCACGGCCCTTTTTATACTTTCTAAACTACAACCCAACCCAACCTAAGGGCTTTCAAGCTGCCTTCGGGCTTTTCGAGCTAGCCCAGTATGTTTTTCGGAGGAAGACCTAAAATGCTAAATATCAAAACATACAAAGACTAAAAGGTACGGCCTTTATAGTAGGCCGGGTTTGGGTAGAGGGCTAACCGGATTGTAAAACCTAAATTTATATATCTTATTCCCCTCGGGTTCTGACTTGAGCATACGGAGAACCGAAGCTATGACCATTTTCCCGAGTCGAACATACGGAGAACCGAAGCTATGACCATTTTCCCGATTTCGACTCGGTAACGCTCTTGTTGGTTGTGTTGTGCGGATCAAGTGATGGTCCAAGCACATGGCAAACTCAGCCCATGCAGATCATTGGGCCATGCACCATGTCATCGATGATCTAATGCATTGACAGGCCTTGCTAATTTAATCCAATAAAGTTGTGTAATGATCGATTAGGTTATGCACTAAGACTGTCCTGCTTAAATATAATCTTTCTTGTTCTTACCTACTCGCCAAACGTCAATCCTGCACCCTTTCTGCTTCATCTCCTCGATCTTTTCTTCTAATTCCGCAAGTTTGGTGGCGGGTCAGATGCTTAACATCCCGATGGATTGAACTATTCCTTAGTGGTCGCTTTCTCAGAGCAGACACACATACATAAAATGATAAACTGAACCAAGTTTGGGTGATGGGTGATCCTAACCTGATTAATTAAACTTAATTAATCGGCAGCGGGTGTTTGATGATATTCTTAGTCAAATTTGCCGGTGCTTGCTTAATTTTTAATGTTGATAGCAATCATCGAGTATGATAGGAGTTGCGATACTGTCTCATGGCTGCCGTCTGAAGATCCTCTTCGACGCTGGACCGTCTAATTTTGTTGGGGTTTAATGGATCTTATCGATGATCTGAACTCACAGTCTCATAGCATTTGAAAATGATAACTGCTTGTCGGCCTTACGTTAAACTGCAATACATTGCATCAAAAAAAAAGGTCCCTTGACCCATGGGAGTGGCAAAGGAGAGCTCAGAAGGCAATCAATCACCCAATGGCTGACAGAGATATGTGCACCTCAAACTCTTCCCATATCCTCCATTGATTGCATGGCCCCTTCAATTGTTGGTCCCCAATATTGCTTGCATTATGAAATTGTATTGACTTGTCATGACTTTTATCAGAAGAAGATACAGTCTCAATGCTCACATGAATCATGGTCATTAAGGAACTCCTAGTTCAATATGGCAAGATAATGTATCATTCATTGCTTCAACTGAAAGCAATTTTGTAAGACAAATGTTTTTGTAGGGTATGTTGGTGAGAATTAAGTTGCGGGGATGTCCACCGATGCTTAAGTCAATAAGAGACTTAAAGGAGCTCAGGGCAGTTATGTCCGACCTAAAGGGATGTCGTGTTATCACTGTCACGCCGAGCTATGGAGAGAGAAATATAAAGTGGAAGTGGGCTAGTAAGTTGTCAGAGAATCTTAGTATTTAGTATCTCTGGAACTTGAACCATTCTCTCATCGTTGTTCTCCATATTTATAGATTAAGATTCCTCCTTCGTGCCATTAATGGATAACAGCTTTGCCTTTATGGCAGCACGATCGTCCCTGGAAATGGGAGTAATGGATGTCCATCAACTTCGCCATTATTAACCAATCCATTGATACTAGCGGGGCCCAAAGGACAAATGAGCTGGCGCGTTGACTGGGTAAGCATCTTGCTTTCCATGGGCTTTTAGGCCAAGGCCTTGCACTCCATATGGACTTCTCTCTTTAGACGAAATGCATCTCTCCCTTCATGGGCCGGCCCAATGTAGTAACAACGACCCCCATCGCTCGGGCTCAGGCGGTGCATCGGTTGAGGTCGAGTGATGTAATAATTCATTAAATAGGCATAACGGTCGAAGCGGGAGTATTTGATTTTGACCGTCAAAATTCAAATTTCTTTGATTCGGACGCTGCCATTTCTTTGATTCGGATGCTGCCTTGGTGGGAGGCTCGGGGTGTCAGTGTCCTTAGATGTTGACACGTGATCCCATCTAAACGGTTGAGCTTGGTCTGGAAACAAGGTCTCTGATATAAGCAGATAGAAGGAGAAGGGACGTCAATATCTTCTATTTTCACCTCTGAGAATCTTCGCCTCTACCTTAGGCTTCCCCGCTCTTTGTCAACGCCTGATAAGTTAGTCCTACTTCCTTGCTTTTGTTTCCCTTAGTTTCTTCCTTTCAGCTTCCAATGTTGAGAATCAAGGAGGCATCTCAGCTTGAGGCTCCAAGCGGTCTTCAATCCCCCCAAAATGGCTCAGTCCTTGGCAAGGGCAAGGGACTACTTATGGAGCCAAGGAATCCCATCTCACGAGCTGGAAAATCACCACAGGTCCCCAAGAAGCCATGGATTTGATCCACAAGCTCTCTTTTTCTTCAATTGATAAGATCTGAACAGATTATATATCTCCTCATTATGGATACCAAATCCCCGAGGTGAACGAGAGGATCTGTTTTCCCAAAAGGCAAGAGGTTGGTGTGGGGGGTATGTAAACGCTTTCCAATTTATCCTTCACTTTCCTCTCCACCCTTTCATCCTTGATGTCCTGAATTTTCTAGAACTTTCTATGTGTTAACTCGCACCCAATGCTATCTCTCATGTGGTAGGTTTCATCATGTTTTGCTTGCTAAATGAGATAAAACCGACCCTTCCACTATTCAGCTTCTTTTTCCAAGTCAAGACTGATCCTCAAGGTGTATGACATCATATCATTGCCTAAAGGAATAGAAACATTATTTGGGATCTTCCAAATTCCATTCGTAACTGGGAAGATACCTTTATGTTTGTTACCTTTCCGAGTGCGGCTACATTCTTCACCCACTTGGGTAGCCTCAATCCTTTTGTTTCTGTAGAATTGGGGCTATCCACCATTGAAGCTAGGGCGGACACATTTCTATCGAGCCGCTCGCAGGAGGAGAGGTCAATCAGGCATTTACTAAACAACAGTTTGATGAAGAGTGTCTTATGGAACCAGGGGAACACTTAACATTTTGATTCCTCATTCATGATTGCTCACCTTAATTTTCTCTCGCCTTGCAGAAATGGTTGGTTAGGAATTCGAGAATGTAGCTCCTAAGCTTCGAAAGCTCTTCTTATTGAAGTACAAGGGGCGATGGGTAGCTCGTCTGCTCGCCCATCGTCTCACCCCAGCCAGGGGTCATCCACGGGAGGAGGATAACCGAGTCTGACTTTCGGAGAGCCGTCCCCGACCTCTGTCCAATTGGCCCCTCTACCTCAGACAGTCCTACTGAAAGCTCATCTTTGATCCCGGACCCCGCCCCTGAAGGCTCTGCTTTGGTTGTGAGCTTGAAGTCTGATGAACCCTTGCGGAAGAAGAGAGCTCCCCCTCAGCTGAAGAGGGAGGTGGGGGGGGGGGGGGAAGAAAAAGAAGTATGACAAGGTGCCACTTCCAAGTTCAGCTCCACTGAATGTCAGTGCAGCCATGACCCAAGCCCCTCAGACCCAAATAGTAGTTCGTAGCGCGTCTTTGGAGACGAATGTGCCACCTCCGTGTTATCCTAAGGATACCGGCCATGGGGGGACTCGTTCCTCCTGTACCGTTGGTCGGACTAATCCCTTTGGAATATGAAGGAATTTTATTAATAAGTCGACAATCGCATACTCCTCGGGGATGTTCTGGATGTGAACTCCACAAGCCCCATTTTCTCGTTAGGGATGAGAAGTCAGACCTTTTGGACTCTGAGGTGGCGGCTCGACTTGTGGAAAATTCCATTTTACCGTGAGCTCGCAATGTCATGCGGTAGGTTCATCATGAAATGCTAGCCAGCTTCGTGGTTTGGTGTAGCCATCATGTTGGTTGTTGATCCCTTTCTTTCTGCCTTGTAACAATTGTAAGTCTGACCTTAGTCCCACACATGTATCTATGATGGGTGCAAAGCTGCACCGTCGGGTTGTAGAAACGACGGGTGCTGAGGCCAGAATAGTCTTGGAACGTCAAAGGGCAACCACCGCTGAGATAGCTCTCGCGAAAACCAAGGCCGAGCTTAAGATGTCATCTGACAAAGTTGCCAAGCTCGAATCTCGAATAAAGGAACTGTGAGTTAAGCAAGGAGAGGGACATAGGGCAGCTGCCGAGTGGGAGCGGTTGGCGGCCAAAGATTCCGCTGCTTCCTTATCTCAAGCTAAGAAAGAAACCGACGAGCGATGGCCGAAAAAAGATCCGATCTCCAAGCTTAGCTAGCTAACTTGGAGAAATTCGATTGCTCAATGGTCGCCGATAAAGCGGTGATGAGCTTCAAGTAGGAACGTGCCTTCGAGCTCTCGGACCTGTTTAAAGAATCTGTCACGCCCCGCTTCCCATTATACTTGGGAGCGGGGATGCGAGCAGGTTCGCATGGCTTAAAGCAGAGAAGCTTAAACCTAATAAGCGTTTGTGAATAACAACCAATCGTAGATACTTGCATGCATTTAGAACAACAGAGATAACTATAACTTAATTAATCGGCAACGGGTGTTTTGATGATATTCTTAGTCAAAAAAGCCAGCATTATTCCTGTTGACAGATAAATTCGTCACACATTAGAGTAGATTAGTGCTGACAAGGACACCTCCCGGTGATGTGGCGCTTTGTCGGCAAAGGAGTGGGACCCGAGTAACACTGGACCTGGGTCAAAGAGAGCTATGTCCGAGCTATTGGATGGAGCTCAACCTAACTCTGAGCTGTCTTTGGCTATCTGCAATACAGACAAATCGTTCGGGTGGTCGGATCTGGGTTCCGACCCAAATCCCCACCGATGCTTAAGTCAATAAGAGACTTAAAGGAAGCTCGTGGCAGCTATGTCCGACCTAAAGGGATGTTGTGTTATCACTTTCACGCCGAGCTATGAAGAGAGAAATATAAAGTGGAAGTGGGCTAGTAAGTTGTCAGAGAATCTTAGTATTTAGTATCTCTGGAGCTTGAACCATTCCCTCATCGTTGTTCTCCATATTTATAGATTAAGATTCCTCCTTTGTGACATTAATGGAAAACGGCTTTGCCTTTTTGGTAGCACGATCGTCCCTGGAAATGGGAGTAATGGATGTCCATCAACTTCGCCATTATTAACCAATCCATTGATACTAGCGGGGCCCAACAGACAAATGAGCTGGCGCGTTGCCTGGGTAAGCAGCTTGCTTTCCATGGAGAGTTCTTAGGCTTTTGGGCCAAGGCCCTACACTCCATATGTGCTTCTCCCTTCAGAAGAAACATCTCTCTCCGCTTCACGGGCCGGCCCAATGTAGTAACAATGGCCCCATCGCTCGGGCTAATGCGGGGCATCGGTTGAGGTGATGTCGAAAATGGTCCTTTCGGGGTTGAGCGCGGCCTGATTCTTGGCCGCCTCCCCGATGAGACACTCCTCGTCGGTGAAGGCGACCCACAAGGGGGTGATCATGTTCCCCTGGTCGTTCGCTATGACTCGCCCGTTCCGGTACACACCGACGCATGAATACGTCATGTCGAGATCGATCCCGAGCACCGTCCCCAGCCGCGGCTTCTCCTTCTGTAACGGCCAGTATTTCTAGGCGTGATGATTATTGTGTGTGCCCGTATTTTTGTTTTGATTGTCCGGATATTTTTGTACACGAGTTCTTTTGTGCGACGATGCGAGCGCGTCTCGGATGACTTTTAATTTTTCATGGCATGATTAATTAACTTTAACCTTGATTGAATTACACTAATTAATTGCCCTAATTAAATTGTCCCTAATCAAACATTTATTAACTTAACCCTAATTAAGTTGCTAATTAACCTACCCTATTGATTCCACTGTTTGGGCAGTTTAGATCCAACAGTGAATTGAAGTTTTTCCCCACCTCCAGCTATCCCCCATTCAAGCTGTTTCCCCACTAATCTTCTAACAGTAGCCACACCAACAACATCAAGGAAGGCTGCCTGCAACTATTTTCCCTGCAGACAAATTTTCAACCAAAAACAAACTCCCCGAAAGGAAACCTGTTCATCATCCTCCTCCACAAATTCTTCAAGCCAAAAATCAAACCAGAAACCCAAATTCTCCCCACCAAAACAACCCTCAAACAAATTCATCCCAAATCATTTTCCCAAACAGCAAGAGAGGAGATCTAAAAATCGATTTCAGATCCAAACCCCAAAATCAAACATTCAGATCTGAAATCATTTCTGATTCAAACCAAGAAAACAAATTCAGATCCTAACCCTAACCAAACTTCATCTTCATCCTTAAAACTATCCTCCTCCTTCTCCTCCTCACCTTGGCCGCACCTCCCCTCACCCACCGCCGTCACGCCCAACTCCAAGCACCGCCGGCCACCTGGGAAGCCCACCGTCCACCGCCTAGGAGAGCTGCGATGTCGCCTGCAAGCCGCTCCATCGCCTGCACCGTGAGTCTCCCCTTATGCGATTGTTTGCTGCTGAAACAAAAAAAGGGGAACAAAACAATTGCAGAGAGACAACAGAGATAAAGAGAGAAGAAAGATAAAGAGAGAGTAACTAAGAGAGAGAGAGAGAGAGAGAGAGAGAGAGAGAGAGAGAGAGAGAGAGAGAGAGAGAGAGAGAGAGTTAAAGGGGGACAGACCTAGTAAAAGAAAAGGGGTTGTATCCTTGGGATAACTCGTACTGAGAACATGCCCATGATCGGTGGAATTGACGAGCTTAAGGAGTATCCTTGGGATTTAAATAGGGAAATCAGTGGATCCAACCAAGGCTCGTGACCATACCCGGCTCATACCTTGAGGGGATCCACCGACGAACTATATCGCTACATTGACGGCTACCGCCATTGTGTCAATGAGAGCCACCGAAATACCTCGAAATTCTAACCCACAAGAGTGGTATGAATTGAGAGATTAATCCCCAAAACTTAATGTAATGCAAGGATCTCATTCTAACATCGATCACCGACGGTCTTAGCGGTGATCCTTAAAACCCTAGTTTTATTTATTATCAAGTCAACAACATCACAACCAATCTTCCAAACCGACAGCTATCTCACCTTCGAAATCTAAAACTAATCTGAGACTTCAAATACACTTTCACCGTCCCTGTGAGATCCGACATCTTTTATACTATAATTTGACACCGTCTGCTTGCAGATAGAGCCCAGAGCTAACACCTAGGAGCCATACTACGCCTAGCAACTGTGACACTGCTAGGTGGAATTTAGGTGTAAGTTCGGGGTACGTCAGTGCCCAGGTGGACGGCCTGTGATGGGGCGAAGGGCATCGGGGGAGCGGTATAAAGGGTGGCGGTTGTCTTACGGATGAAGGTTCTGCTCTTTCGACGCCGTCTTCTTCTCATCCCATTCCCTGCGTTTACCCCAAATTTTCTTTACTATGCATTATGTCGTCCTCCTCTTCTGCCTCTCGCGTAGGACGGGCAGCTGCTGTCGTCGCACTCGTTCAGCCCCGAGGGTCTGTTACGGAGATCCGTCGCCATGGGGGCGAACTCTCCGGGGTGCCCTCCGAGGCAATGGAGTGGCCGTCGGCGATTTGTGCCACTACGATCGGTGTGTTGCATTCCAAATACCTTCTTCTCCCGTGTTTTACCCGGCCCCCGAGATGGACGAGAGGGTCTGCTTCCCGAGCCCATGCGAAGTCGGGGCGTATGAACAGAGCTTCCTGTTTGGGTTGTGATTCCCACTCCACCCCTTCGTCGTCGTGCTTCTTAGGGCTTATGGACTAGCCCTATGTCAGTTCTGTCCCAATGCCGTCAGGTCTTTGGTGGGGTTCATCGTGTAGGGATCGTCTAACCCTTGCAATACTAACAACACACACTAGAGGGGGGTGAATAGTGTAATGGCAATAAAATTGTCCAAATAAAATTTAACTTGCAAATGCGGAATTATAAGTGCAAGAGGAATTAAATGGCACAATCAATCCAAACGCAAACACAAAGTTTTACCCTGGTTCCCTAAACTTGGGTACATCCAGCCACACCAATATTCACTATATTCCTACACAGAGAAGTGAATACAAATCTCACAAGGAGATACCCCACAAAGAGGATTTATGCCCTACACAAGGACCCAACCAATCCTATACAAGGATCAAGACTCACACACAGAGAATCACTAACTCCCACTCAGAGAATTAGGGTTAGCCCTACACTAGGACACTCGAACTCCCACAAAGAGAGTTAATTCCCACAAAGAGAATTCCCTAGTCCCACAAAGAGACAACCTCTCACAAAGAGAGAAACTCCCACAAAGAGAGAATCATAATCCCACAAAGAGAAAATAGGAAAACAAATTACACCATGTAAAGTAAATACTCTTACCTATGCCTTGAGATGCTTACTCATGAATGAATGCAAGGCATGGAAGAGGATCTCCAAGTGTTGGAATATGCTTGAGAGCACTTGGATGATTTTCTTTGAGCTGGACTTCAATGCATGAAGGAAGATGAATGCTCAATAGAGGGAAATGAGGGAGCTTGAGAGTGGCTTAAAGATCTCTTGAGATTTTCAATAGAATCAAGAGTAATCAAGAATCAATCAAGAAGTTTAAGCAAAGGCATCATACTCATATATATATAGGAATCCTATATCAAGCCCAAAAACCCAAAGAAATAGCCACATAAGCAAATCTGCAACGGCTAGAAACTGGGTGAAAACGACAGGAACAGTCGACTGATGATCATAAGACAGTCGACTGATCAACGGCTAGAAAATATCCAACGGCTATAATCTGAGCCAGGACAGTCGACTGACGAAGTCAATACAGTCGACTGACAAACAGGACAGGCGCCTGTTAATCCTTCAGCAGACGACTGCTGCAGGGGATGGTTCGAAACAGAGAGCTGGACTCTTTCTCCAATTCTTCGCACATGCGACTGATGTTAATAATACAGTCGACTGTCAAATAGTCAGGCGACTGCACATTCTTCATTAGTCGACTGCAGTAAAGTATGGAGAGAAGACAGAGAGATGCAGAGATTGCACTTACGCTAGACAGGCGACTGTTGGCCAATTTCCAGGTGACTGTAAATATACATGCGACTGAAAACTGATCGTCAGACGACTATGCGTAAAGCTCAAGTTTGAGTCAAATAGAAATGTTGACTTGAGCAGTGCATATCAGGCGACTGTAGAAGGATCTACAGGCGACTGGAAATCACCCAGTCGGCTGTGTTTCCCTCAACAGGCGACTGACGGAAAGAGTGAACCTATTGGGTTGGATTCTATGATAATCCTAAGGTTCACTAAGATGGTTAAATGCATGTGCAAGAATGAGAAAACCATCTAGCAAGGCATTACATCAACCCTAGACTCAAAAGAGAGAGAAAGCAATAAAGTAAATTACATGAATTACAATGCTTTCCTAAGAGTCTAAATCTTCAATCTTGATGCCTTGAAAGCTCTCCATCATCTCCAAGCTTTGGTACTCCGTGAGTCCAAACTTTGGCCCTTCTTCACATGATGTCCATCCTTACACCAAGTGATTAGTCTCCAAGAAAGATATCCTTGAAATAAACTGAGAGACTAAGACATGAGATTCATTAGCAACAACATAATGTTGTGATCATCATCAAAATAAGATTGGTATGAAACACCAATACTCAACACAATGTGCTCTACTTGCTCAACGAGATAGAGCTGACCCTTCGCATTTTCGCCCAATTTTTCCGCATGTGTAACGCCCCGCTCCCCAGGATACCAGATAAGTACGAATCCGTATAAGGTATTCCCAAAGAGACAGGTGTTACGAAGAAAATACGAAATTACAAACACAAGCAGGTCCACTGCGCACTGCTGGGATAGTACATATAGAATTACAGTCAACCCAAAACACAAGAGAACCAACAACTCAAGCACTGATGTATATAAATAAAATTGTTCATATACAACTTTCTTATACAAAACCATATACAATACACCCACATCTCAATAAGGTACAAAAACTCACATCTCACCCAAGTACAACAACACTCCCAAGTCATCCACACTTCTCACAACCCGTAACTTCAACCAACTGAGTCAAGTGCCTCCAACTCAAAGAACCAACCTGAAAAGTCAACGGTGGGGCACGTCAACGCGTGACCCAGTAGGAATTCCATATCTCAACTAGTCCTTACATGAAGTGTAGAAAGGGTGCACGTGAACAGGCAGAGTGTATGTCATGGCATAAACATCTACTGTAGTAAAGGAAGTAACAACTATACTTATGAACATGTGAAAGCGTGCACGTGCAACATGTAAGGTGTACAACAATGATATACAACATAAAAGAACCATAGTAAAGAAACACAAGTAAACAACGCATACATTTACCATTGCTACAAGAGTAATAAGGATTAACAATTAATTCATTGGTTAGCATTTTGGAACCCGGATAAATCTTAGGACCTTAAGGAGCCGGACTTCACCCAGGGTGGGTGAAACGTGGTACCCCAACCAGCAACACGGGCACCAGAGGGGGCCTCTCGCAACTCTATGCCCGAACGGGGCAAGGCACTAGAGCGAGACCTGCTCGGTTTTTCTATTGGACAAACGGAGTAAACCATCAATTACCGTCATGGTGCATCACGGGTACACCAGCGGCCTCTCCAACCCTTTCAACTCGCCCTTCCGGGAGTGATACAGCGGGTGAGAATTCATATCATCTGTCCGCTCCTTAACTCCTTTAATTTAACCGTGTTTCCCCCAAACCCCATTTCACCCTCCTTTAAGAGGACTTAGTCATTCTCATGAAACATAACACTTTCCATTTCTTTTCTTTCCACAGTTCATCACATATTTGAGACATGCATCGCCTTGTGCATTCCCTTTCTCATTTCTCATAAAACGTATAACCATGTTCACATCATCATTTTGCATGTACCACGAACATAAACCACATTTCACCATGTAACAGAAATAATCAAGAACATTAATGGCAAGTTTAATTCAAAAAGAACTTAAATCAATATCCAAATCTTTCAGCTTGCTGGAAAAGCAGAACAGTTAGAATGAGGAGCACATTTCTCCATATATTGGAATAGAACATGAACATGCAATCTAAATGAACATTGTAGATATAGATGTCCTGAATTCACATATCAGTTTTCATGAAGTTTAGATGAGTATTCTATTTTCTACAGAATTTACACTAAAGTGTACTTGTGCTGGAATTGAAAACAGAAACTACACTAACTTAATGACCAGATTACTACTAATTGCAGGCAGAACTAACAGAAATGAAAAACTACAAAGTTGTAGAGCTTGAAGTTAACTTTCCAACGAGACCAAGAACATACAATTTCAACAAGTATTGAGGGACTGCTCACTGTTTTAGTAAAATGTGTTCAGACTGGGTAAAAACAGGCATGTTGGCAAGATAGAATTTTTAGCTCTAATTACAATCCGAATTAGTAAAAGTTCACAACTTGAAAGTTATAGGTAACAGTCCAATCTTTAGGACATAAAAGTTTCAGAGCAAACTTAATTCTAGATTGGAAGGACTAAGCAAAACAATCAGCATGTAAATCTGTCCAGATTTGCTCTCCGCACAAAACCACCCAAAACTCAGGATTGCTCACCGCACACAACCATACAAACTCAGGATTGCTCACCGCGCACAACCATACAAATCTCAGGATTGCTCACCGCGCACAACCATACAAACTTAGGATTGCTCACCGCGCACAACCCTACAAACTTAGGATTGACATAAGAAAAGGCAAACCCACAACAACAACCATGAAACTAAGCATGCAACTCTAATACTAGTTGGAGATGGAATCCTACCTCAGGGGTGATGAGAGACAAGGGGTAGCCCAAATCCCTATGGCTCCTCCTTCTTCAAACCTTCTCCTTCACCTTCTCTTCTCCTTCACAAGCTCCCAGAATGAGCAACAGAACCCAAATGACGACAGGGATGCTACGGGTGTGTGCAGAGTGAGGGTGACGTAGCCCTACGGGTGCTCAGTCCCCCTAATGTCTAAGAGAAAGCAACGGGAAGGGATGAATTCGGTCTGATCTTTGGGGAGAGAGTGAGTGAATGAAACCTTTCTTTCTTATTCTTAGAGTAGCCATCTCATCTCCCTAAAATCCTCTTAGCATGCCACCAAGCCTTGGGTTAGGTAAGGATCAAGGAGCTATTGACATATCAAAGGGTGAGGTGTCACTTAGGTAAAATTAGGATTTGTCTTTTAGAAAATAAATTATACACACTTAATACACATGCAATACTTACGCATCAAGACATTAGTATTCCAACCATATACTTCATTTAATAAAATCATGTCATACAAATTATTTAAAAATAATTTTTAGCTTGACAAAATTAAATAAAATACATAAGGACTCCCAAAAATTTATACGCATATATATACGTCCAAGAATGTGTATTAATACACGTATGTGAATTTTGGGGTCATTACAGCATGAGCCACCACAGGTCGGGAGCCTGGCTCTACATCAGCGCTCGTCCAAAGAAGAGCTTGGTGTTGGGGTTGCCGACTTCTGTGAAGCATTGGAAGGGGGAGTAGGTCTTTGTGGGCTTCCACTCAGAGGTAGATTTTCCTGTCCGATGGGGGGAAATGAGCTCGATGAGCCTCGAGTTGGGGGGTCTCACCGATGCTGAGGCCAAGGTGATCGACACCTTATTAGCCGTCCCCATTGCCGACCGAAAGATCGACGTCATCTTCTCAGATCACGTCCTGCAGAAGACCGTGTGGCCTATCGGTGAGTCTTCTTGGAATCTTGAGTTCAGAGAGTTTACCGAACGGATCCTGCTCAAGTAAGATCGTCTTCTTCTCTTATCCTTCTGTGTAGGCGGGTTTGACCAGAGCCCTTCTCATTCCTCTATTTCGGCCACCATGCCGGATCCCAGCCCGCGGAGGGGGATCACGTTTTGGAGGTCCGGAGGAAGCCTCCCGTCGGGTCCTCCGGAGTGGGCTCGAAGCATACGAGGGGGCAGACACCACCGGATTAGGGAGGGGCGAGCAGAAGAAAGCCCAGGTCCATGTTGTATCAGGGGACGCTCCTCCCTTAGAGACTTCCATCCATCCTTGCCAGACGAAGGATATGTGGCCTCGGGGTGGCCCCTCACCTTCCCGCTAGGGATCGCTCCCAGAGGATTACGAGCGGTCCTTGGGCATGTTCAGGTCGGTCGAGGCCGATCTGCTGCGGTCTGGGGAGGGGTTACTCAGTCCTCCCTTTCCAGTGGGGCTAAAGGAGTCGTCTTCTCCGACTCTGGGGTAGCGGCTCGGTTGGTTGAGAACTGTTGCATGTCCCAAGACCAATCTGTGTTGGATAGGGTGAGAGGCGACCGACTTGCGACCTTTGTGATACAAGCTAGCCAGCAAGTAAGGCCTTACATGGCAGCGCGCTTCACTTTTTGTAGAGGCTTCTAAATTTTATCTTCTCTTTGACGTAGTTGTCCTCGGTATGCCTTTCGATGAGGCGCCAATTCATGGCGCTCTCGGATGCAAGGGTAGGTCGTGTCTAACAGTCGACAGCTGGGGAGGGTGCTGACGAGGTGGCCCAGGAGGTCGAGGTGTGTGTCAGGTCGTTGGAGACCAGAATTACTGAGCTCTCGACTGACCTGGAGAGGTCAGACATGGAGAGGGCTTTGGCGCTGGCCAAGAAGTCGAAGGCCGAGGACAGGATCTCTGAGTTGGAGAAGGCCACTGAGGTAAGAGAGGTCAGTGGTCTAGCAGAGGAGGCCGACGTCATGGAGCTCGAAGGGCTCCTGGAGGCGGTGGAGGAGAGGGAGCGAGTTCTCCTGGCCAGGCTCAACACAGGCTCCCGGGAGAGCAAGAAAGAGCGGGAGGAGCACCTGCGCTAAGTTACGATCCTCAAGGCCCGGATTAAGGAGCTGGAAGTAGTGGATCCCGGGCGAATCGCCAAGGAGGTCGTGGATGAGTATGCCATGTCCTTCGTCGGGGTGATGTGCGAGGCATTTGAGAGGGGGTTTGCTCATTGTCAGTCCGAGATTCAGTGGAGATTCCTGCATTCTGGGGTCCGGTTTGAGGAGCTCTGGATTGATGTCGAGGGTGAGGAGGAGGTCGACGCCGACCGCCCCGAGGGTCTCGATCAGCTGGGTGACGCTCCTGCGGTTGCTCTGGCCACCCAAGAGGGAGGAGGGGCATAACTTATTCGCTTTTCCTATTTTTTCTTTTGTCACTCTGCTCATAACTTTTGGCATTTTACTGGTTTTGTAATATACCCTTTTTGTTTTCTTAAAAAGCTTCTCTCTTTTGCGTTGTGGGGATATGCCCCCTCTCCCAATCTCGGTCGGGATGTTTGAGCAGCCGGGGTTGGGAGAATCGCGTCAACTCTCTTGATGATCGGTCTACCAGGATGATGCCAAGAAAATGCCCTCGGGGTTTCGGTCGATGGATGTTTGGCCTGCCGAGGGGTTGCACTCAGGTTTTTGGTCGACGGATGTTCGGCCTACCGAGGGGTTGCCCTCGGTCTTACAGTCGAATGGGTGATCGTCCTGCTGGAGGAGTTACCCCCAGCCTTACGGTCGATCAGGTGATCAGCCTACTGGAGGAGTTGCCCCAGCCTTACGGCAGACCGAGTCGGTCTGCCAGATGGGGGGCTACCCCCAGGCTTATGGTCGATCGATGGACCGGCATGTTGGGGGAGTTGTCCCCAACCTTACGGTCGGTCGAGTCGGTCAGCGAGCTAGGGGAGCTACCTCCAGGCTTACAGTTGATCGATGAACTGGCCTACTGGGGGAGTTGCCCCAGCCTTACGGTCAGATGGGAGATCGGCCTGCTGGGGGAGTTTCCCACAGCCTTAAGGTCGGTCTGGCGATCAGCTTGCTGGGAGAGTTGCCCCAGCCTTACGGTTGATCGACGAATTGGCTTGCTGGGGGAAGTGTCCCAGCCTTATGGTTGGTCTGGTGATCAGTATGCTGGGGGAGTCGCCCCAGCCTTACGGTCGGTCGACAGATCATCCTGCTTGGGGAGTTGTCCCCAGCCTTTTGGCCGATCGGTGGATCAAACTACTGGGGGAGTTGCCCCCAGCCTTACGACCAAGCCGGTGATTGACCTGCTGGATGAGTTGCCCCAGTCTTATGGTCGACCCGAAGATATGTTCTGCTGGGGGGTTCGTCCCCAGCTGGGCCTAAGGAGCGACTAGATGCAGAAAGAGCCCTTCATTCATGATTACTTTCTCCTTTCAATACATTCACTTGGATTGGAGGGAGGGGAGAAACGTTGTACACACTCACTAATAGTACTTGCGGAGGTGTTCTGCATTCTAGGTGTGAGTCAGGGCATTCCCTCCCAGGGTAGCGAGCCGGTACATTGCGGGGCCGAGGACATCGGTGACCTTATAGGGCCCTTCCTATTTAGCAGCAAGCTTCCCCTTACGGGTGACTTCCGGGTTGAAGATTGGTTTCCTGAGGACCAAATCTCCTTGGTGGAAACTTCTTCCCTTAACTCGAAAGTTGTAGTAGCGAGCCACCCGTTGTTTTTGTCGGACGATCGAGGCCAAGGCTTGGTCTCGTCGCTCGTCCACTAGCTCTAAATTGAGCTCTAAGCCTTCAGAGTTTTTCTCTTCGTCAAAATGTTTGAGGCGGAGGGACTCCTCGCCCACCTCAACAGGCACCACCGCTTTGGCGCCGTAGGCGAGCATGAATGGGGTGTCTCCCGTGGCCTGCTTATGGGTTGTCTGGTATGACCAGAGTATCCCGGGAAGTTCCTCACGCCACTTTTCCCGTGCTTCTGTCACCTTCTTGCGAAGTGGTTCGATGCTGCACTTGTTAGCGGCTTCGGCCATTCCATTAGTCTGAGGATGTGCCATGGAGGCAAACATGAGCTTGATCTTCAAATCCGCACAGAAATCTTTGAACCCCTCAGAATCGACCTGCTTCCCATTGTCAATGATGATGGACTGAGGTATCCCGAACTTGGGGATTATGGAGTTCCATACGAAGCTCTTTGCCTTCTTCCAGGTTATGGTGGCCAGTGGTTCAGCTTCGATCCACTTGGTGAAGTAATCCACCGCCACAATCAGGAACTTCATCTGCCCTTTCCCGGAGGTGAAGGGACCAAGGATGTACAGGCCCCACTTGGTGAAGGGGATGGGGCTAATTATCGGGATGAGCTCCGACGGGAGAGATGAGCCGAGCCTGGCGAACCTCTAGCATTTTGGACACTTCTGGACGTACTCGATCGCGTCGTTGACCAAGGTCGACCAGTAGTGTCCTTGCCTTAAGATTTTCATGGTGACTGTCTTGCCCCCGTGGTGATTTTTGCAGATCCCTTCGTAGATCTCCCAGATGACGTAGTCGGCCTCCCGCGGCCCAAGGCACTTGGGGTAGGGGAGGACGTTGGTTTTCGTCCAGCATCTTCTGTAGAGCACTCCCTCGTGGAGCACGTACTGGAGGGCCTTTCGCTCCAGTGCTCGGTGTTCGTCTAGGTTTGTTGGGACTTCTCTGTCAGATTGGTACTGTATGATCGGATCCATCGAGGTGGGCTCTGTGTCGATGGCCATCAGCTCTTTTACCTCCGTACTGGGGGTCCAGAGGTTCTCGACGTAGATGGCGCAACCCAACTCCTTAAGGGAAGAGGAAGCTAGCTTTGACAGGGCATCCGCACGGGCGTTCTCTGATCGTGGTAGGTGGAGGGTCTTGGCATGTTTGAACCTGGATAGCTCGGTCTTGGCCAAGGCCAGGTAATGTTGCATCGCCTCTTCTCGAGCCTTATAACCTCCCTGCAACTGGTTGATGATGAGTTTGGTGTCGCTAGCAGGCGTACAGAGTCTGCTCCAAGTGCCTGGGCTAGATTTAGGCCATTGATGGCAGCCTCGTACTCGGCCACGTTGTTGGTGGATGGAAACTCGAATCGAAGTGCGTACTCGATGGTGTTCCCGTCGGGGGACCGAGTGACAGTGTCGGCCCTGCTCCCCGCCTGGGTCGCCGAACCATCTACGTGGACTACCCACGTGACTTTGTCCCCTGGTTGATCGATAAGAATGACGTCAGCCAAAAGGAAAGACAAAGGTTGAGGCGTTACCATGTTCGGGCCCGTCTCCTGGAGGGCGTTCCTCCATTAACGGTGCATTCGACGATGAAGTCCGCCAGTGCATGTCCCTTGATGGCTGTCCATGACTTATATTGGAGGTCAAACTCGCTCAAATCCACTCCCCAATTCAACACCCTCCCCATTCGATCGAACTTCTTAAGGTTCTGCTCGAGCTGGGAGTTAGTTAGGACCAGGATTGTGTGGGCTAGGAAGTAGGGGTGGAGTCGTCGCGCCGAGAGCACAAGGGCATGGGCAAGTTTCTCCTTGGGCTGTATCGCCCCTCTGCATCCCTCGGGATCCGGCTAGTATAGTACATCGGCTTTTGCACCCCATCGTCTTCCCTGATCAGTACCAAGCTCACTGCCTCTCCGGTACTGGCTAAGTAAAGACTTAGCAGTTCTCCTTCCCTACGTTTGGAGAGGAGTGGGGGGGACTGCGGAGGTATTCCTTCAGCTCGACAAACGCTCGGGCGCAGCTCTTGTCCCATTCCACGGCCTTCCTCTTCTCGACGGGTTCAACGAGAGCCTTTCTTAGGGTCCTGAAGAAGGGGAGGGATCTCTCCACAGATTTGGACAGGAAGCGCCCTAGGGCGGCGATCCGCCCATTCAGCCTCTGCAGCTCCTTGATTGTTGTTGGCTCCCTTATGTTAACCAGAGCCTCGATCTTGTCGGGATTAGCTTCAATGCCATGGTTGGTGATCATGAAGCCCAGGAATTTTTCGAACTCACCCCAAATGTGCATTTAGTAGGGTTGAGTCTAATGTTGTGTCTTCGTAGCCGCTCGAAAGTCTCTCGAAGATCGGCAATGTGGTCAGCAGGGTCCTTGGACTTGACCAGCATGTCGTCCACGTAGACCTCGAGGTTCCTCCCTATCTGGGAATCCAATACCTTGTTGACCATCCTTTGGTAGGTTTCCCCTGCATTCTTCAGGCCAAAAGGCATCTTCTTAAAGCAGAAGGTCCCTCGGTCGGTGATGAATGACATCTTCTCTTCGTCCTCCGGGTCCATTTGAACCTGATTGTATCCAGAGTAGGCGTCCATGAAGCTGAGCCTCGTAGCCTGATGCATTGTCTACGAGATGGTCGATGCGGGGCAGCGGGTAGCTGTCTTTAGGGCAGGCCTTGTTAAGATCGGTGAAGTCCATGCACATTCGCCACTTACCGCTGAGATTTTTTACCATCACGATGTTGACCAGCCACTTCGAGAACCAGACTTCTCGGATGAAGCACGCGTCGAGCAGGCACTCTACCTCCCCGGATGCCGCCCTCATCTTTTCGCCACCCAAGTTTCTCTTCTTCTGCCTGACCGGCTTGAAATTGGGGTCGACGTTCAATTGGTGAGTGATTACTTGGGGGTCCACGCCTGACATGTCGTCAAGAGACCAGGCGAAGATGTCTAAGTTGGCTTCCAAGCATCTGACCAATTCACCCCTCCGGATTGGGTCGAGTTTCGACCCGATGGAGATGAACCTACCATCAATGTCTGTGACGGAAATGAGTTTCGGCTCTTCCACGGGAGTGGGTCTCGGGCTGTACCTTTGGTCACATAGGTCCATCGGGTTGCTGTGTCCCTCGTCGCACTTCGCACCGGCTAGCTGGTAACAGACCTTTGGCTTCGTCGGGTCACCTCTAATCTTTCCGATCCCTTTCGGGGTTCGAAATTTGACCATCTGGTGGAGAGTTGAGACCACGGCCACTGCCGTGTTAAGGAGCGATCGACCTATGATCCCGTTGTATGCTGAATCGATCCTCAGTACCACAAACTCTATCGTCAGGGTGGTCGAGTTGGGCAGCTCTCCTAGTGTGACAGGGAGGCGGATCATCTCGAGGATGGGTGTGGAGTGGCCTGTGAGCCTATCACGGGCCCGGAGTAAGGCTCCAAGTCTTCGTGTCACGCCCCAGTGCCCAAAAGAGGCAGGGGTGACGGCCGTGGTACGGGAGTACCAAGCGTAATGGCGCTACAAGGAAAAATTTAGCATGCCACTGCAACTGCTAGAACAACACAGGCAATTAAAACAGGTGCAAAAGTAAGCACGAACTGTAAAGCTCCAGCACAACACAAAGAGATACAGCGAGGCGGCGACAAACAACAAGCGGGAGCCTACGAGAGTGCAACACAGATCACATACTATCAACACACCACTACACCATACACTGTACATATACACCACCAGAGTCACGAGGTACAAAAGCTGAAGGGGAAAACAAAAGTAACTGCTCACAAGAACTACCCCCAGCCCACTACACCCGTGACCTATCTAACTGCTCTGAGCTCATGGCCTGGAAGAGTCGCCCTCAGGGCGACGGTAGTCCGGTAGGGGTGCTGTCGTCCCGGAACCTGTACCTTGGGAGTGGGGAAAAGGGGCATGTCACAGCGTGTCAAGTAGGAAACTCAACCATACAGGCCATATCCACAACGTTGCACCAAGGTCCCTAATATTAGTTTATTAAAGTAATGTTCGTTGTTTGGAACCTAAGCATTAGGCAGAACACAATGGAACTGGACCTCACCCATAAGGCGGGTGGAAAGAATCTCCGACTCTCTGACGTGCTAGCTCGTCAGGAGCCTACGTAACTCAACCACTCTCCATGAACCAAAGGGCCACGACCTCAAAGGCCAAAGAAACCACTCACCCCAAAGGGTACGACCACTCCCCGCGATAGGAGGGCCAAATGAACAACCTCGAGAGTCCAGTCCACACTATGTCCTCCTAATACTTTGATTCCCCCACCACATTCCCTGATATGCTCACCCACCTTAGAGTGGAAGAGACACCCAAGGCTTCCATTTTAATCAGTTAACATTTAGCACTGTACCAAATCAACATTTAGTAACTTGTATTAAAACTACATCAAGGTGACATCAAGAAGCAACAAAGTGAATATACAAGGAAGTTGCATTTATCAACATTATGGTTGCAACCAACATAAGAGTTATTTAGATACACACATCAAGTACATGCATTGCTACCAAACGAATGAGAATGCAACTACAATATTTACTAGTATTATCATGTGCAAATGGAACATGCGTCGAATAATTCAATGTTACTACGCTTGCGACCTGAAGTAAAGGGGGTACATTGACTTAGACTTTCGTCCCCTCCTGTAATTTCATTTCTTTCACCCACACACTTGAAGTATGCATCCATGCACAAGACTCCTTGTCTTTTTGTGCATCTCTTCCACACAACATATCCAAAGCAATTTTCATAAGCAATAATTTCAAAGAGCTTGAATGATATGCAGATTTTAATGATTTCATTTAAAGAGTTTGAGTGGGACATGCAAGTTGTAACCACATGTAAACTTAAGGGTAAATTGAATGAATTATGGTTTTTCATGAAAGATTTAATCCTCATAAAAATGAACTATGGGGTTAGCTTAAAATGATGACTTTAGTTAGGAGCACCCTAAAAGATTTACATTTTTAGCACAATATAACACCTAGTTGAAGAAAGGTGCCAACTTGTCATTGAATCTTAACTAAGAATTACATTTTACTTACGAAATGGAGCTGCTACTACTACTACAATCCCAAGTAGGGGATCCTACACTATCACAGATCATTTCGAACTTCTAACTTGGAAGTCGTCAAAAATTTCCCGACCTTGTTCTTGCTTGTGAGAGGTTGTAAGAGAGCCCAAAAATTTCCCTAATGTTGTAGTAGCAAGGCCTCTTCTTTTCTCCTTCCAATTTCCTTCTCTTTCTCTTTTTCTTTCTCCTTTTCTCCTTCTTCTCCTTTGTTTTTCTCTTTTCTTTCTTTTGTTTTTTTTTGGTTGAATGAACACAGATTTCGACCAAGCTAGTGAACCAACGAAAGTGGAGGGGGAGGAAAATAAAATAATTTTGGAAAGTAGGAGAAGTTTGAAGAAGATAAGAGAGAAAACAAAAAAAATCTCCTAAAAGTTCATTTATTCACAATTGTGCCATTCACTTCCCTTTTTTCTTCTTTTGTTTTTGTTTTTGAATGTTCCCAGGTTTTAGCCTTTGAGATGGGTGCCAACAAAAATAAGAACATGAAAGGGAAAAAGAAAAACAAAATAGATTTTGGTAGAAACTTGAAGAAGAGTGATGAAAGAAAGAGAAAAAAAAACAAATATCTTATATGCTTTAAATTATTTACACATTTGCCATGCCTAACTTTAATTAAGAACCCTCTCAACTCTTTGAGTTAATTACAAGGTTGCCATCTCCCATTAGGTTAGCTCATCATCGTCATTATTTACTAGTATGACATGGCTCTTCATGACCCTTTTAATACATACCCCTCTTTGGGTGTAATTGCAAACTAGTTGGACATGTAAGTAATCTTGATCCAAATTAGTGGTTAACGTGTGGATTTTCCCATACTTACTGGTATTATCACTTAGGAGCATTACACTTCGTCTTGCAACCCCATTCTCTCCAGAGTTGACATGAATAGGATGTCGCACGAGCTTTCGGTGTCGATGAGCAGCCGTCGGAGCAGGGCGGTGCCAATGACAGCCAAGACAACCAGTGCTTTGTCATGCGGTGACTTGGCCTCCTTCAGGTCCTCTTTGGAGAAATAGATGGGCTGGGGATAGCCCGAGGATCCTCCGTGATCTATCTCCATTGGCTCTGCCCGCGGCGCGTCTGGCCCCTCGGCTCGGGATGGGCGTTGGGTGGTGGTGGTCTTGCCCAGGCGATCGTTGGTCGGCTCCGGCGTTGACATTGTCGTCGTCGCGCTCCTGCGTTTAGAGGTGCGTGGCCGCGTCATCTCAGGTGTGGTTGGTTGACATGGGTGCTTCTTTGGTTCCCACAGACGGCGCCATATGTTTCAGGGTGTTTTTTCACCACGGATTGGTTGACTGGAGGGCTGGAGGTCAACGCACTCGTGGGAATCACGTGCAGCCTCCAGAAGCAAAGATTCGGCTCGTTCGGCTTCGGCGAAGAGCGTGCAGATCCGCGCGTCGGCATGCCGAAGGGAATCCTCGACAAGGTGTCGACCTCTGTTGGGGTGTGGAAGAACAGACTCCAAAGCGATCGCGTTCAGCTACGGGCTAGCTGGGCACCGAAGGGTAGCCTTGGCACCGAAGGGTAGCCTCGACGCGGCTGGATCTGCTTGACCTGAATAGACGAGAAAGCTCGTCAGGAGGGTCGGACCTTGGTTCCGACCAAGTCCCATCCGATGCCTGATCACTCCTTATTTTACACTTTTTTCCCGCATGTTTGCATGCCATTTAGATCGCCCAAATCATGTTTTTCACGATATATCGACGATATTGCGATGCTTTTCACGATTTGTTGTTTTTGTCGCATTTCAGGTGTTTTGGAGCGATTTGGAGTGATCTCGAGATGCGCTTACTCCAGAGGGTCACCGACGACCTCCCTAAGGGGTATTTTGCTGTTGGAGAGGAGCGGAAGAAGAAAGGACGTCGCAGGAGCGACGAGGAGGCCAAAACAAGCTGTTTGGGTATTTTTGGTGTCCCACTCGGCTGAGTGGAGGAGTCACTCGGCCGACCAGCGAGACACCGCTCGGCCGACCAGATCGGATACGTTTCATACGTGCACTCGGCCGAGCGACGGAGACCACATCGGCCGAGTGACGAGATCCCGTCCACCCGAGTGGCGTCCAGACGAAGCCATTCAAAAATCGCCAACTTACTATTTTTCGGCTGCCTGAGCTTCAGAAGACCCACTCGGCCGAGTGGATAATCCCGACCGCCCGAGTACCAAGAAGCCATCGGCCGAGTGACGACGACTCACTCGGCCGAGCCGCCCCCGAAGTGAAGACCCCTGAAGATCAAGACTTACTGGAAAATTACAGGGTTTCTCACTCGGCCAAGCGACTTTTGTCACTCGGCCGAGTGCGACGCGCTGCCTGTAGCGAAAATTGCGGAATTCAGGCTGCGCAGGGGTATTTTGGTCACAGTTTTTGGACGATTTTGGGGGGTATTTAACCCCTGTTTTTACCCTAGTTTTGAGGGCTTTTCTCTTAGATTTTTGCAGCTTTTTAGATTAACTTTTTAGCTTTATTCTTGTGATTGGAGAGGAGACAAAAGTTGATTTTTGTTGGATTATTTGAAGAACTCAATTGGTTTGTGTCTCTCTCTCCTAAAAATTCTATTTTTATTGCTTATCTCAATATTGTGATGAATTCTCTTGTTTATTTCATTGATTATTTTTGTGTTTGTGCTATGAATTGTGAGTAGTCTCCACGTCTTGGGGCGTGGGGATGAACCCTACAAGCCCAATTTCATGTTTGTGATGAATTGGTAGAAATTTTGTTAGAATTGTTATTAGGGATTAGTTTGGGAGCGATTTACTACGGATAGCTAGGAGTTCATATCGATTGGGATTTGCAAGAGATTGGATCCCAATTTGATAGGAAACCCTAGAAATCCGAATTGGGTTGGAATCGAATTTCCGTAGTATCGGTTTGCAAGAGATTGGACCGATATTAGGGTTTCCGGTTGCAATTCCGTGCCGATACCCGTTTGCAAGAGATTGGACGGGTAGGAACTATCCCAACCTAGGTCGTGGGCCGAGTTTGCAAGAGATTGGGCTCGGTGCGCGATTGAACGATGATGTTGATCCTAATGCTAGCTTCCCTAGGCTAGGGTTTGCAAGAGATTGGACCCGAACCTAGGATAGCTATAGACCGGCAACAGCGTGAGAGCGTGAGCTTGGTTCTACATTCAGTTGCAACTAGTTCACCCAAAATCTTATTCTAGCAATTTTGATACCGATGAACCACATTGACGAGATACGGTGAGTAGCGGGAATTCCCCATTCCCTAGACGTTCTTTATTTAATTTGATATTTCCGTACTTTGTCTGACGATTGTGACAGTATCGCCAAAGGCAAATTTCTCTCTTCTTAAATAGCCAGGTTGATTAGAACAAGCACGGTCATTCGTCCTCCCTGTGTTCGATAACCCGCTCGCTGCTATACCGTGCGCTTGCGGTAAAACTACAACCGTTCTTTGGGTTACATTCCGGAGCGATCAAGTTTTTGGCGCCGTTGCCGGGGAGGCGATTGCGTTTGATCTTACCACCCTAGCTATTTCTTATTATTATTATTATTATTATTTTATTTCTCTATTTTTACCTAACCCTTCCATGGTACTTGTTACGAGGTGGAACTCGCGTACAATGAATTTGTATTATGGTGAACCAAGGGCACGGTGGTTATGTTGAGAAGAGGGTTTAGGTGGGCTGTTTAACAAGTGATTAGTGGGGTGAAGAAGTTGGACCTGTCGCCGGTGGTGATCACGGGGTCGAATCTCGCCGGATGCAGCTGAGGAAGGTTGGATGGCAGGGGGCTGAAGTTGACGTCGGGCAAGGGGCGAGCCTTCCTGCAGCACGAACAACTCGTCAGAAGGGCAGGGTTGGGGTTCAACCCTTAGCCCCTCCGATGCCTAAGTCAGTAATAGGGCTTAAAATGGGGGCTAGGCACGCAGGTCGGACTGAGGGTGAGTCGACCGTACGTGACGAGCTATGAGTGGAAGAGCAAAGATGAGGACGACCTTTGCTCTTGTGTGTGAGTAAGGAGATTGAGAGTGAATTTTCTCCCCCCATTTTCACCGCAAGAAGTGAGGGGATATTTATACCTGATGGGAGGCGGTTCGGTAGGGCTGACCTGGCATGCTGACCCGACATGCTGAGCTGGCCCTGCTGTCAGCGGAAGCTTCGGATGAGGATGTCAGGAACAGGAGTGCCTGCCACGCTTTTGTCAGACGGTGCAGCGGTCCGGGGTGCTTTTGTCAGGGCGTCAAGCCGAAAGCATTAAGTGTCAGGGGCGCAACTGCCAGTGGGTGCTTTTGTCAAGGTGTCAGGGCGTCAGGGCCGAAAGCATTAAGTGTCAGGGGGCGCAGCGGCCAGTGGGTGCTTTGTCAGATAATCGGGCGACGATAGTGTCAGTAGCGTCTTTGTACTAGGTTGTTTGTCGTGTCCAATGTGCCAAAGAACCGTCCCGTAGCTCGTCCCCATATCTCGGCCCCGTTAGCTCGGCCCCGTAGCTCGGCCCCGTTAGCTCGGCCCCGTAGGTCGGCCCCGTTAGCTCGGCCCGGTTAGCTCGGCCCCGTAGCTAGGCCCCTTAGCTCGGCCCCGTTAGCTAGGCCCCGTAGCTCGGCCCCGTTAGCTAGGCCCCTTAGCTCGTCAGAGGTCATCACTGGCTATCAGCGGTCGAGGCAGAGTGCGACCTTCCCGTAGTCGCGTCAGACTCTAGAATCGACAGGCGCCCTGTGGCCCTCTATCGTTTGGGTGTGGAGCGCCTTGTCGCTGGGTCGGCTGTCCTTTCGGAGGGAGGGACGAGCCGGCGGGGTATTTATGTGGTCTGGGATGGAAGGTCGGACTATCACGATCTTTAGGTCGTAACAGTACTAATCATTTCTTTTAAACTCTGTTTTCTCATTGCATGTACACGAGATCTACGGCGGACCCTGAAGCTATATTATTTGATCCCGAGATCGAACGTACCACGCGGAGAATTAGAGCGGAGAGGAGACAAGATCGGGAAGGGAGGTTTATGACCAACCCGGAAACTGCGGACCAATTAGCGGCAAGAATGGCGAGGATAATTTCTATTCGAGATAGGCTTCGGCCTAAGACCTCTTCTACGACCTCATCCATTGCCATGCCGGAGTTGGCGGCTGACAAGAACTTTGAGCTGAAGACTGGACTAGTGGTTCTGATGCAGCAGGATCCATTTCATGGGAATGCCCATGAAAATCCCCACTACCACATCCAATTATTCTTGTCGAAGTGCGCCACATTTCAGATGCCGGGGGTCTCCATCGATGCCATCAGACTGCGCCTCTTCCCCTTCACGCTAAAAGACAAGGCACTCTATTGGTTGAGGACGCAAGCTGATGGAGTCTTTACCACTTGGGACGAGTTGGCGAGTGCATTCATTGACAAGTTCTATCCGCCCTCCAAGACGGTGAAGATCCGGAGCGCTCTTATGTCCTTCAAGCAAGGACCCCAAGAGACGCTCTATGAGGCTTGGGAGCGTTTTAAAGATCTGCAGCATCAATGCCCGCACCATAGCATTGAAGATTGGGAGCTAGTTCATAGCTTCTACAACGGTCTCCAACCGAGGACCAAACAAATTATTGATGCCGCGGCGAATGGTGCTATCTTATTAAAGACTCCCAAAGAAGCTACGGCCCTAATTGAGGAGATGGCCTCAAACAATCAACAATGGGGCGATGAGCGAGGACACTCTACGTCCTCCTTGAAGCCAAGTAGTATCTATGAGGCGAAGGCTGTAGCGGAGCTTACAAGCAAGTTTGATTCTCTCCACAAGGTAGTGGAGAGACTGGAGAAGTTTATCACAGAGCCCCAAGGAACCCCTTCCACCTCCGCGCCATCGAACCAAATGTGTGATTGGCAAGACCAATCTCAAGCCATGTACTCGGGAGGAGAGCAAGGAGAATGATCCTTGGAGCTAGTACAATATGTTGCGGGGAACCAAGGGTATTGGGCCAATCCGGCCACAAGAAATCATCCCGGTTTCTCTTACGCCAACAATGAAGGAGCTTTGAACCCGCCCCAACAACCACCTCAACAAGCTCGACCACCACCACCCCAACAACAACACTATCCACCGAGGGGGCCTCCACAACAAAATTTCCAACCAACGCAACAAGTTCCACCTTATAGGCCGCCCGGATACAATCAAGGGTGGAGAAATCAAAATCAAAACCCTCCATAAGCTCAACAACAATCCGACTTCGAAACTAGAGTGGAGG
The DNA here is from genome assembly GCA_030789695.1 of Scilla litardierei. NCBI lineage: Eukaryota > Viridiplantae > Streptophyta > Magnoliopsida > Asparagales > Asparagaceae > Scilla > Scilla litardierei. The sequence continues at coordinate 131,643,495 of CM061132.1, read as the reverse complement.
TGTTTATGGTCGAGCAAAAGAAGGTCAATGCTACCTTGAAGGCGGGCCAAGACTCCCTTACAACCGTTGTGGCCCAAATATCGGAACAATTGGCGTTGCTCAATCGGAACACTCAACATTTACCGGCGCAACCCGAGCAAAACCCACGGGGCAACACCGGCCACATCAATGCCATAGTTGCCGTCACTACTAGAGGCGGGAAGGACACCACCCCCGCCATGATTCCTACCAAGGAGCCCGTGGAGGAAAGTTTGGAGCCAATTGAACCGGTAGTTGAAGTTGAGAAGGAGAAAGAGCCGCAAGAGAAGGAGAAATCTAGAGCGGAGCAATTGATTGAGGAGAGGCGCTTCATGCCACCGGTCCCATTCCCCCAAAGGCTTGCTAGAGCGAAAATGGAGAAAAGGCTAGCGAAGTTTCTTGAGTATCTGAGAGGAGTTAGCCTCAACATTCCCTTTCTCGACGCCATCGTGGAAATCCCCACATATGCTAAATTTTTAAAGGATTTGATTTCGGGGAGAAAGAGGAAGGAAAAGATCATGCTAGCCGAGGAGGGCTCTTGGTTCACCAAGAGAGAGAAGGAGCCGGCCAAATTCAAAGATCCAGGGAGTTTTCGAATTCCTTGCACCTTGGGCGGCGTCCCTCTACAAAAGGCGTTGGTGAATTTAGGGGCTAGTGTAAGCCTCATGCCTCTCTCCATGTTCCTAAGGCTAAACACCGGGACGAAGTTGAAACCTACCGACATGCGGATACAATTGGCCGACGGGCGAATAACAAGGCAGGTAGGGATCGCCGAAGACATCCCGCTACAAGTCCCGGGGGGAATATGCTTGCCATGTGACTTCGTGATCATGGACGTTAAGGAGGAGGGAGATACGTCATTGATACTTGGACGCCCGTTCCTCGCCACCACCGGTGTGATTGTCGACGTGCGAGAAGGTACCCTAACTTTGAACGTCGGCAACATCGAGGTGGAGCTTCACATTCCTAAGGCTATGAAACACATGCCTTATCACGAGGAGCTTGACTACATGGACCTCCTTGATGAGGTAATTGAGGAGGCGATCCCACACTCCATTGGCGCTCTATTCGATGAGGATTTCGAGGAAGGCCCGGATTTAGGCCAAGATGAGAAGAAAATTGATTCCCCCGACCTCTCCGCTAAAAATGATGAAGGCGACGCTGATGTCGCAAGGATTCGAGAGCTCTGCAAGCTCTCGAAATTGAAGTCTCTGAAGAAAGCTCCGCCGATACGGAAATCGGCGTCACCGGTGAAGCCGAGGACCGGAGCAAACGCTTGCTTGGGGGAGCCTCCCCCCAACACTATTCGAGACGGGAGACCACCGAGGGAGAACACGCCGCCGCAACTTCCGAATCCAAGCGTTCTCCCCGGAAAGTTTGATGGGTGCATCTCATATGCACCAAACATCCCGCATTAATTGAAAATCATAGGGGGTCGAGCTCACGACCTTAAACGAGCGCTTGTCGGGAGGCAACCCGATGGTTATTGCTTTATTTTTACTTTTTCTTTATTTTTGTTTTAGAAATTTTTAGTGTTTTGAGTCGTTCGCCCAAAAATTTTGTGATAACGGGTCCTATTTTTCTTGACAGGAGAGGAGATAGGTAAATCCATCATGAGGAGGATGAACGAGGAGGTAAGGAGCGCCCCAGGAAGGCGCTCGATGCTTAGGAGGAAGATGAAATTGACTGGAGGAAGAAAGACGGAGTTTAGAGCCAAAACGAAGACAAACAGCAGAACACAAGGCTCACTCGGCCGAGTATACTAGTCACTCGGCCGAGTACACAAGTTCGTCCGGCCGAGCCGCTCACAAACGAGGGAAGTCTGATGTACCCAACTCTCTGTTTATTTTTTCGATTTCAGTACAATTGCCACTCGGCCGAGTATAGAAATTCACTCGGCCGAGTAGAACTGATACACTCCTAGGGCGAGTCTTGCCGAGTAGCTTGAGCCACTCGGCCGAATGGACTTACTCTACTCGGCCGAGGTTGGCAAGGCCACTCGGCCGAGTCATTAGCGGGGGAAAATTTCCCAAACATTTTCCGTTGAGTTCACTCGGCCGAGTGACATAGTCACTCGGCCGAGTCGTAACTTTTTGCTGAATAAAGGGCCGAGGGGGGCGCGTTTTTCGAAACGAAATATCCGAATTCGCCCGACCCTTCGCATTCCCCTCGCCCGTTCCCCTCGCTCGCACCCCCACTCGCCCGACCGTCGACCATCGCGCCGCCGCTCGGCCAGCCACCGCCGGCCGAGCCCCGCCGCGCCTCGCCCGAGTCGCCGCCGGCGGCCACCACTCCGGCCACCTCCGGTAACCCCAATTTTCGCCTTTTTCTCCTCTTTTGTGTGTTTTTCGAGGATCCATGTGCTTAACGAACCCCAAACCCAAATTAATTTCTATTTCTATCTATTATATCCCTAATGCCCCATACGTTTTGAATATTACCCGCTGATATCTCTATTTCATGCGCAGGTCATTTTTAGGAGCTTAGGGGAGCCCAGGGGAGCTTCTCGGGACTGATTTGGGCTGCGTGGAGGCGTCGTCTTCGCACGCTTCCATTGCTTTGCACTCGCGGCGTGTCGTGGTACACTCTTTCCTTTACTTTACGCACGCCACACTTTTTACGCTTTTCGGCACGCGCTCGGGGCCCATATGCCGCCCCGGACACGGCCGCGGTCGAAGAGAGCTTCCGCCAAGCGGAAGCGGTCGGATGATGCCGGCCCCTCCCACGAGTTGGAGGACTCTCCTCCACCTTCTCCACCACACCCCATACACCCCGCACAGCCTGCAGGCCCCGCACACCCCGCGCAGCCTGCAGCGCCCGCACAGCCCGCACAGCCCGCACAGCCACCCCCTGCCGCTCCATAGCCACCACCTCCGGCTCCACTCGTCGGGCCGCTCGGGATTACGTTCCGAGACGACGCACACCGCGTCGCTTTTGAGCGTATTTCCCAGCGCTCGATCGTACCCTCCAGGTTTGCACACCTTGCCGACCTAGGACGCCTGGGGGTACTAGAGGGGATGCTCACGTTGTACGACAACGTGAGCTGGCGAGATTTCTTTCAGGTGTCGGCGGACACGTTTATCCATCCGACACTTGAGGTACTTAGTTCGATCGCCCGGACCGACGAGGGATGCTCGTTTCGGTTCATGGACCGGGAGTGCCAGGTCACGCTCGGTATGATGAGAGCCTTTTTCTCGTGGCCCGATGTCCCCGGGGCCGATCGAGGTTACGCCCCCACCCATATCCCCCCACCTTCCTTCGACGCCGGCGCCTTCTGGGCCCGGATTACGGGTCTTCACGCCGCCTTTGACCCTAGTATGGCCAAGGCCTCGGCCATTGTCCATCCCTGCCTCCGTATAGCTCAGCGCCTTATGGCGACGACCTTTTTGGCCAGATATGAGCCGTGCACGATGTCCACGCCAGAGCTCTACATGCTCTACGCGATGACACGGCCCAGAGCTCTATCTAGGGATGGCGATGAGCTGGTCCCCGCCGTCGTGATTGATGTCGCGGCTTGGTTTTTGGACCGCATCATTGTATCGGTGGGCGCTCGCTCACCGATATGTTGCGGCGGCCTGATCACCTTGCTTGCCCTTATGACCGGCGAGGACTTCCCTGACGACCTGCGATGAGCACCGGGCCCCACTTCTCTGTCGATTGATGTTATGGCCCGGATGAAGATGCTTCGTCCGCACGGTGAGCGACACTGGGTCTGGCTGCACGGCCCTTACGGTGCCGATTACATGATTCTTCCGAGCCCAGCTCGGACTCAGATTGCACCGGCCCATGTGGACTGGCTCCCTGTGATGGATGTTCTCATCCCAGCCGCTTACGTGCTCGAGGCCGAGGAGGCCGAGCAGGCCCACGCTACCCACGCTGCCCCCGCAGACCCTGTTGCACCTGCCGAGCCTGCTGCCCCTGTTGACCCCGTGGCCCCTCAGCCGATCCCAGATATTTCCGCTGCTCCAGACACCTCTGTCGGTGTCGGGAGTACCCTAGCTGAGCCCACCTCCACTACCTCCACACCTGCCACCACCACCACTGGCCCTCTGTCTGCCGAGCCCGTTTCCTATGCCCCACCCGAGCGCCAGCCGACTATAGTTGAGTGCGGAGAGCCCTCTTTTGCCACCCCTGCGGAGACCGTAGTCTCCGCCTCTGTCTCCACCGCTGCTGTATTTTCCGAGAGTGTCGTGGCGTCTGTCCACACTTCTGTGCCACCGACCTCTCTGGCCGCCTCACTGCCACTTTTGTACTCTTCTTTCGTTGCTGCTGCCCCCACTTCTCACCAGCCAGTGCCCCGGCCTCACACTGAGGCCAGGCCCACATTTGCGAGCGCAGCACCTTTCGTTCCCTTCCCTGCTGAGCCCGTCACTTACGCCACCAGAGTACGCCAGCCCCGACCCGCACAGCCCCGACCGGTGCGTTCCTCTGCACCACCTCCCCCTGACACTGTACTTCAGAGCATACGTGCTCTTGAGGGGGCGGTGAGTGGCCTCAGAGGCGACCTTAGGACCCTGTCCTCCACCGTCTCTGCGATGGCCGGCCGCTTTGACCTGCTCCCGCAGATTCACTACTGCCTTACCCAGGTCCTGGAGCGTCTCCCCCGCATACCCGTGCCCACCCAGCAGGTTCCCACCCACACTTCCACACACACTCAGCCTGCTACCACTTCCACACCCACCCCCGCTCAGCAGCCACTACCTCCTCCTCCTCCTCCTCCGCCTCAGGACGGAGCCGGCGCAGCCCCACCTTCTTAGGCACTCTTGATGCCATCGCTTCTTTTTGCCATTGTGCTGCCCGTCTCTGCTGGGTCCTGATGCACTTTTGTCCACCCCCTCCCCTCACTATTTCTATGATACGCATTTTCTATATATCTTCATATATCTTTTTGGGAGAGAGGGAGAGTTTTTGGTGCCACACCTGTATATCTGTATCACTCCTATATCTGCCTGCATCATGTCCGCATCATTTTTTTTCGTTTCATTATTTTTTCTTTTTTTTTCCTTCCATCATGCATGCATCCTCACTTGCCCCTCCCATTACTTGTCTCTCGGTGTGCCACACTTTGCACATTGAGGACACTGTGCCATTTAGCTTGGGGGAGTGAGTCCTCACGTTCTCTTTCAATTTGCCACCTTTATTTTTAGTTTTTCACTCCGTTTTCCGCTTTTGCACTTATTTTCATCATTTTTCTTTTTATTTTACCATGCATCACGTTTTTCTTATTTTTCTGTGTGCCGCATTGTAAATAGTTCTATTTTCCCTTTATCTTTATTTCCTTTTTTCTTTTTTTCATCTCATGCTAGAGATGACTTTTCTATGATGATGATGACGTGGAGTTTGCTTACTCTATATGCATGCTATATTTGTCATGTCTTAGACTTTATTTCTGATATCATATGCTATGACTTGCCTTGCATCTAGAGATAGTAACCCACACTTTTTCCACATGAAAATGGATGAAATTTTATTATTAGCTGAGTCTGAATATTCATATGTATGCTATCACAGAAAACACACCAAGATTCACGCATTGAATGCTTATATCTGGAGTACCGATTTCTTTTCCTATATCACTTCTATATGCATGAATTGTACACTTCACTTCAGGATGATTGAATGATGTTAGCTATGATAAATCTGGATTAGTTAGCTTTTTTGTGATCGAAACTGAGTAGATTAGATTATCCTGCTGAAGTTGTCGTGCATGTCTTATAGAGTGAACCGAGAGATATATTTATTTCTTTCTCCACAAATCTTGAACATCATTTCTCTACTTTTAAAATCATTGGTGAATCTCCCCTTAGCGATTCTATTATATGGCATTTCCCCCGCTATTAATTCCTAGCTCCAAATTTCCCGAATTCAAAAAAAAGAGAAAATATTCTTGTATATCGTTATCTCTCTTTGAGTTGGGATCATTGTGTATATATGCTATACCAAAAAAAGAGGAAAAATCCTCAATAAAAGATTCCATCTCACTTTCTTTCTTTCTTCTCTCTTTTCGTGTTCATTTTTATTACTTTTGGAGCTTTATAAAAATAGGGATGTGAATATTTTTTATGCCACCATGCTCATAGATAGGCTTGGGGGAGGGAATCCATTGATGTGTGAGAGAGTGACTACTTGACGTTGCACGACAACCTAGGCTAAGTAATATTCTATACTAGGTGTGATTATTTCTAGCTTTACGAAATCCAGAAATCTAAGCCTAGCATTCATATCATGAAATCCACACTTTTCTATTCTCTCTATTCTATTGTGTGATACTCTTATACTCCTCATAAAAAGCATTCAATTGAAAAGTGTGTGATCTGCGATGTGTATACCGCTTTAAATGATTCAGACGATGTTAATTCTAAAATTATTCCGTTTTTCATGATTATATCGTTGTTCGTGGGTTTTCTATTTCTATTTGCACTATTATACTATGATATCAAAATAAAACTCTTTGACATGTATTTTTCATTCAGTGCATGCTATATGAGTAAGCGGAATCCACGTCCTGAGAAAATGATCTAGCAGCTTACCTCTTCGCTTCTTTCTTTCTTCTTTGTTTTTATTTCGTTTTTCATTCTTCTCCGCTTTTCATTTTTCATCTTTCGCCGTTTTCGTTTTCCGAATCCACCGGGTTCGCCTTTTACTTATCTTCCTCGATGACGAGTAAGAGGTAAGCTTGGGGGAATTTGATCACTCCTTATTTTACACTTTTTTTCCCGCATGTTTGCATGCCATTTAGATCGCCCAAATCATGTTTTTCACGATATATCGACGATATTGCGATGCTTTTCACGATTTGTTGTTTTTGTCGCATTTCAGGTGTTTTGGAGCGATTTGGAGTGATCTCGAGATGCGCTTACTCCAGAGGGTCACCGACGACCTCCCCAAGGGGTATTTTGCTGTTGGAGAGGAGCGGAAGAAGAAAGGACGTCGCAGGAGCGACGAGGAGGCCAAAACAAGCTGTTTGGGCATTTTTGGTGTCCCACTCGGCCGAGTGGAGGAGTCACTCGGCCGACCAGCGAGACACCGCTCGGCCGACCAGATCGGATACGTTTCATACGTGCACTCGGCCGAGCGACGGAGACCACATCGGCCGAGTGACGAGATCCCGTCCGCCCGAGTGGCGCCCAGACGAAGCCATTCAAAAATCGCCAACTTACTGTTTTTCGGCTGCCTGAGCTTCAGAAGACCCACTCGGCCGAGTGGATAATCCCGACCGCCCGAGTACCAAGAAGCCATCGGCCGAGTGACGATGACTCACTCGGCCGAGCCGCCCCCGAAGTGAAGACCCCTGAAGATCAAGACTTACTAGAAAATTACAGGGTTTCTCACTCGGCCGAGCGACTTTTGTCACTCGGCCAAGTGCGACGCACTGCCTGTAGCGAAAATTGCGGAATTCAGGCTGCGCATGGGTATTTTGGTCACAGTTTTTGGACGATTTTGGGGGGTATTTAACCCCTGTTTTTACCCTAGTTTTGAGGGCTTTTCTCTTAGATTTTTGCAGCTTTTAGATTAACTTTTTAGCTTTATTCTTGTGATTGGAGAGGAGACAAAAGTTGATTTTTGTTGGATTATTTGAAGAACTCCATTGGTTTGTGTCTCTCTCTCCTAAAAATTCTATTTTTATTGCTTATCTCAATATTGTGATGAATTCTCTTGTTTATTTCATTGATTATTTTTGTGTTTGTGCTATGAATTGTGAGTAGTCTCCACGTCTTGGGGCGTGGGGATGAACCCTACAAGCCCAATTTCATGTTTGTGATGAATTGGTAGAAATTTTGCTAGAATTGTTATTAGGGATTAGTTTGGGAGCAATTTACTACGGATAGCTAGGAGTTCATATCGATTGGGATTTGCAAGAGATTGGATCCCAATTCGATAGGAAACCCTAGAAATCTGAATTGGGTTGGAATCGAATTTCCGTAGTATCGGTTTGCAAGAGATTGGACCGATACTAGGGTTTCCGGTTGCAATTCCGTGCCGATACCCGTTTGCAAGAGATTGGACGGGTAGGAACTATCCCAACCTAGGTCGTGGGCCGAGTTTGCAAGAGATTGGGCTCGGTGCGCGATTGAACGATGATGTTGATCCTAATGCTAGCTTTCCTAGGCTAGGGTTTGCAAGAGATTGGACCCGAACCTAGGATAGCTATAGACCGGCAACAGCGCGAGAGCGTGAGCTTGGTTCTACATTCAGTTGCAACTAGTTCACCCAAAATCTTATTCTAGCAATTTTGATACCGATGAACCACATTGACGAGATACGGTGAGTAGCGGGAATTCCCCATTCCCTAGACGTTCTTTATTTGATTTGATATTTCCGTACTTTGTCTGACGATTGTGACAGGATCGCCAAAGGCAAATTTCTCTCTTCTTAAATAGCCAGGTTGATTAGAACAAGCACGATCATTCGTCCTCCCTGTGTTCGATAACCCGCTCGCTGCTATACCGTGCGCTTGCGGTAAAACTACAACCGTTCTTTGGGTTACATTCCGGAGCGATCAATGCCTAAGTCAGAATGGATCTAAAGGATGCTCGGTGGGATCGGTATGGCTCACAGGGAGGCCGATACGCGAGTCCTCGGGCTGAGCTATAGAGGAGAAAATATAAGTTGGAAGATCAGGTCATATAAGAGGAATACCTCAGTGTTTTGGGTATCCAGGAAGTGATCCCTCTGTATGATGTACCTCGAGTCTCTTTATAGGAGCCTTCCCCGGCCACGTCTCCTCAACGTCTCCCTCTTTCGCCCTGACGATCCGCCACTTTGATGACGCCTTCATGTGTCCTGAAGGTAGACGTAATGGGGACCCTTAATGGTGATTAGGGGGAGGGAGCGCTTTAAGGAGAGCGGGTAACTCCTGCTGACGTGGGTCAGTGGTGGTGTCTGCTTTGGTCTGAGGCCGGCCCGACTCTGAGTCTTCGTGGGGACCTCATCACTTGGCTCTTTCTCCTCAAGGCTGTGGACTTGCAACACGGGCCTAGGCCGTTCGGTCTTAGCCCATCTGGGGAGGGTCGTATCAAGAACTATCAAATATTTTAGTGTTACTGATAAACCATCTTAATCTTACTACTAAAACTATTCTCACTGTGGATGTTTTGTGATACTTTTTATGAATATCTAAAAGTATAATATAATTAAATTAAATAATTTTAATAACACAATGCAGTATTATTAAACCTTTTAAAATATTATGTTAGTTATCTTAAGCTAAAAATTTTCCGATAGTTTTATGCAAACAAAATTTTAATTTTGTTTAAAAGTTAAATGTAATTTATTAAGTTACGATATTTTAGCAGAAAATAACAACAAACTTGATCGTTTTGATAAATTTAATCGCCAAAACTTAAATCTCGAAACACATCGTTTCGAACCAAGATACCAATGGCATATTCTTTTTGTTGAGAATGGTCAAGAAAGTGGCACATTTGCACCGTTTACGCCACTATTCCTATACTATTCACTGTATTTTCCTTCCCCATTTCCCTTTCTCGTGAGTTGTTCTTTTCGCTTCGAAAAAATCTGTCGAAAAAACTCGACGTGGCTCTGCCGTGGCAACTGTATTTTCTCGAGCGGATTCTCTGCAAATTCCAGCGATTACAACTTAGAATCTTAACTGTGGGCCCCTGCTGTCTATTTCCCAGCCAATAGCAGCAACGGCCATCTTAAAAAAATATATTTTTATAATATATACTGTCGCGATTACTGTGCACGGGAGAGAAGTGCACAGTAATCACAATTTTTTGTCGCGACATTGTGCACTTCTCAAACTTGTGCACAGTTGTTACTTTTAACTATATTAATATATTAAGTAATATCTATATATTAAAACATAAGTGGTTTTGAATTCTAGGGCTGATTAGGATAAGATAAAGAGTGTTAGGATTCCGCGCTGAAAGCGCCCGCTAATTTTTTAACGCTAATTTGTTGTTCCACGTCGAAGGCGCCTGTGCCGAATTTGTTGTTCTACGCTAATTTGTTGTTCAGCGCCGAAGCCGCAGTAAATTTGTTGTTTCGAGTCAAAGACACCCCTGCCGAATTTGTTGTTCTTTGTTGACGGCGTTTGCGCCGAATTTGTTGTTCTGCGCCGAAGTCGCATGTGCCGCTAAATATTTTTACGCTAATTTGTTCTTTTAAATTTTGGCTGTGAAAATATTTTTTTGGAGGAACAAAGATTTCGCTGGGAAAAATCTTAAATGAACCGTTACCGCGGGCATGGGTTATGACTATTATATTATATGATATGATTACTATTATATAATATGGTTACTTTAATACTTTAATATATTAATATATTAAGTAACGGTTAGGTAATCAATATCTTTAATTAATGGTTTAATTAGTGGTTAATTAAGTGTTAGGTAATTAATTAAATTAGGATAATTGCTCATAATTAATTATTTCAAACCATGGACCCCATTCCAAATGTGCTTCATCCAACTTTCCAACTAATAGTCCAAACAAAAAACACATAAGAAAGTTGTGTGAGACCAACAAAACTTTTTCAAATCAACTTTTCAACTAACTTTTCAACAAAAAAACTCAAGAAAGTTGTGTGGGATCCACAAAACTTTCTCAAAACATATTTTCAACCAAACTTCCAACAAAAAAACACAACCAAACTTTCCTCTTATCAAGATTCCACAACTCCTCAACTTTCCAAAATCCCATTTTCAACAAAAAGAACATGACACAAGGCAAGGGGAGCAAAGAGAAAGATTCTACGACCCCTCAACTTTCCAAACTCCCATTTTCAACAAAAAGAACTTGCCCCAGGGAGAGCAAAGAGGAGTGAAGTGGGAGACGCTTCCAGATTCTAAGAGTGTTGTTATTCGTACCACAAAAAATTATGAATACACCACGTTACTTGGTTCACCGCATCTATTTTTTAACATCCCTATTAATTATATCCACACCACAAATCTTGACGTTTATACCCTTTAATCACACTTTTCATTTGTTTAATTGGATGAATACACCACAAACCCTAGCCCCTTTTTTTGGATACATGAATCCCTAGCCCCTTCGTTTGTTTTCCCAAGCCACCCTCTCTCATTTTCTCTCTCATCAAAACCTGGCCTAACCCTAATTTCTCAGCACTAAAAAGATCGATTCCTCCTCGCTCCTTCGCATCAGGTCAGTAATCGGATCTCTGCTTCCCTAAGTGCAATTTGTTTTTTTCGAAGCAGCATACAAAATCCCAACTAGTTAACTTCTCATACGAAATCCCAACTCGGATCTCTGATTTTGTATGAGAAGTTAATGAGTTTCATTTAGGAGGTTTGTTTTTCTTAACTCGTTAACTTGTCTCTGATTTCCCAACTCGCATCAGGTCCAAAACTTGTCATTTGTTAACAAAAAAACAACTCTAGCAATCCCCAAACCTGTCATTTGTTGACGGTCGATCGTCTGATTTTGATGGGGTTTGTCAATCTGCATCTCAGATCTCAGGATTTTGCTTTGAATTATTGCATGTGTTTTGGGTCTGTTTGGCATCGGTTGTTGGGTGTAGAATTATTCTAGAAATTATTGCATGTGTTACAATACATAATCTAATTAGAATAGTAAAAAACAAAATTTCATGTTTGTCAACCAACATCTTCAACGTTACAGAGCAGGAAAACATGACGAAATTTTTTCATGCATTACTGTCACGCCCCGGTGCCCAAAAGAGGCAGGGGTGACAGCCGCGGTACGGAGGTACCAAGCGTAATGGCGCTACAAGGTAAAATTTAGCAGGCCACTGCAACTGCTAGAACAACACAAGCTATTAAAGCAGGTGCAAAAATAAAGCACGAACTGTAAAGCTCTAGCACAACACAAAAAGGTACAGCGAGGCGACGGTAAACAACAAGCGGGAGCGTACGAGTGTGCAACACAGATCATCTACTATCTACACACCACAACACCATATATGTAACGGCCGGTATTTTTAGCCGTGCTTTAGTTCGTGTGTACCGGTATTTTTTTTTCCCTCAGTCGTCTGGTTGACTTTTCGTCCGTGCGTTTCTTGTTACGCGTATGCGACTCTGAATTTCCGTATTTACCGTATTATCGTTAATTAACCATCGTGTTTTAAAACAAACTTTAATTTAATTATTTACTAATTACTTTTATTGTTTTACTAATCACGTTTAAAACTTAATTAATTAATTAATTAATATCCCTTCTTTCAACAAACACGTTTAGATTTGGAGAGGAGAAGTCGTATACGTTAGGCTAGGCAGATGCATTCCCTCATTTCAGTCAACAAACATCATTAACTTCAGTCTTAATCTCAACCAAACTCATTAAATTTGTCTCCTGCTAAACTCCTTCTTAAGGCTGTATTCCATCGGCAAATCCTCAAGCAGACGAACCCTGCAAATCATCAACCGTATCAATCCACTGTATTCATCTCCTGCAAGAAGCCTATAAACATATTTCAAAAATCTGTTTCCATAAATCCAAAATTCCATCTGATTTCTCAAAGCCAAGAACAAATTTCCAAACCAAATTAGCCCACAAATTCATCATCTTCCCAACCCAAAATTTCCATCATACAAACTCATTTCCTGATTCAAACAAACAACATCAAATACAAGGAGAAACTCCAAACCCAACTTCAGATTCTAAATCCTATCTATCCTTTGTATCAAAACCCAAAATTCCAGATTCAAAATCAAAACCCTAGATCTGATTTTTAAACAACTCCAGATCTGAGAATACAAAGAACCAAATCCAAAACAAGAATACAAAGAAACAAACCCCAATCCTCCTCCTTCCCTCTCCTCTAGGCCGGCCCCCTTCCCCTCATTTTGCGCGCGCATCCAGCTGAACCCGCCGCCGCCGCCGGTCAGCACCCGCCGCCGCCGGCGGCCAGCACGCCGCCGCCGCCTGGAAGCTCGCCGGACCGCCGGCCTTGCCACCTCCTCCCGCGTGCGTGAGTTTTCTTCTCTCCCCTTGAGTGCGTGGATGTCCCTTGCTGCAACTTTTGAAAAAAAAAAGAATAAAAACAAAGAAACGAAAGGCAGTAAGAAAGAAAACTGAGAAAGAATGAAAGAGAGGGCATTAATGTGAGTGGTGGCCTTGTAAATATAGGTGCTGACAGATTTCTTAAAGGGGGAGAGAGTTAGGAAATATATAGGGTATTAAATATTAGTATTAGTTATTGTAACATGTTATTTTACCTTAGTTCAAGTTAGTAGGTAAATATTTAATACCATGTTAAAACTTGTGATTAGCTTAAGTAAATCATTTAACACTAATAAATGTTATTTAAATTGTTAGTACCACTTGATTTTCAGCATGTTATTAATTATGATATTAGGGTATTTAAACTAGAATAAAATAAAGTGTACCCTGTTTATATAACTCAATATAACATCTACCCTAGACAGTGAACCCCATAAAAATTAGACGAACCCAATTTAGGGGTTAACTTAATAGTTGCGTAACTCGCAATAAATTTAGTTCGTTAATTCTCGTTTAAACACTTTTGTTAATTATAATAAATGTTATTATTTAATGGCGCAGATACGACGCGAACTATCCTACCGTTACTCGGACAACCCAAACTGTCCCAGTCAGGCAAGCGTGCAGTTATTTTATGTTTTTGTGAAATTTGATGTTGTACATTTAATTGCTGACACAAACACACACTTTTTAGAACTGCTAGACTTAAACTCGTGTGCGTGTGTGTGGACCCCTGAATAATCTAAATGTACACACTTTGTGAATGGTAATGTTTCTGGACATGTACGGTTAATTTTAGAACTGTTGATACTTATAGAATGTTAAATGACGTTGGCTCCCGTAGTTAAATGCCGTTGGCTCCCGTAGTTAAATGGCGTTGGCTCCCGTAGTTAAATGCCGTTGGCTCCTGTAGTTAAATGCCGTTGGCTACCGATGTTACATGCCGTTGGCTACCGATGTTACATGCCGTTGGCTACCAGTTGCCGTTGGCTACCGATGTTACTGCCGTTGGCTATTAGTTAATCTCGTCGGTCACATGTGATTACGTCACATGCGACTAGTCTGGACTCGTGTTTCAGTATATGACGGATTAGCATCCTGGCACGTGATTCAGGAAATACACTTGGGTGGGGTTGGTTCCCGGGCACTAGCCGGTAGTAAACGAGTCGCCTTCGGGGGCACTTGAAGGTGTATTTATTTACTATTCGTCTAACGGCGGGAATCTTATTCACGGACTTGCACACACAGTTAAATAATCCAAAAAGAAAGTTAATTACATACTGATGTTACATTGCTCAACTGCCATGTTAATTTTTACAACTGAAATGCCATGCTAATGAAACTTACTGCTTTAACTGCTTCATAAATGTTTTAACTGCTTCAGTTCATTGAAATTCGTGATAGTGTAAATTCCTTTAACTGCTGTAAAACTGCCATATATATATAACTTGTTATATATATCTTGCCTTGGGTCGTCTGACATCTACTTGCAGACCCTTGCTGACATACATTCATGTTGTTTGAATGTATGTCAGGTTACGAGACAGGTTATCTGGAGGACGAGTTGCTGGATCAGAGTGATCCAATAGACCAGGATTCTGCTGATCCTGAAGTCCACCCTACCGTGGACTAGTGCTGATTATCACCGCTGCAGCTATTTACTTTTCACCGCTGTTGTTTGTATGGTGTGTACCCACTTTATCTGTATCGCTATCTTTGTAGGCCATGCTTGGGGCCCTTTCTATTATTGTGTACTTTATCTGGATGTTGGCTTAAATATTTCTATTGTTCTGATTTGCATGCAAGTTCCTGCGAAAGGTGTTTTCACAGACGCTTATTGGGTTCGAGCTTCACCGCTCCAACCTAAGCGGGCCCGCTCGCGTCCTCGCCCCAAGTATAATGGGAAGCGGGGCGTGACAGGTTTTTGTGGTGGCCCATGCAGGTCGTGCATTAGCAAAACTTCAGGACAATGGAAATACTATCAATGGCCAAAAACGTCTAGATTTATCTCGTACACAACTTAACCAAGTTCGTTTCTCAGCATGGCAGGAGGACACCACACCAGAAATGGAAATGGGACCGATAATTCAGCTAACGGAAGTGCTGATATCAATGTAGTCCTCGGAGTTATCAGGGGAATGCTGGAAGTCCAGCAACAGCTGATTCAGCAAGGACAGCAGCCTGCTCAGAATGCACCACCGCCACCCGCTCGAGCTGAACCAGGAGTCAGACAATTTCATGAATTGCAGCCCAAGAGCTTCTCTGGAAAGGAAGGGCCGCTAGGAGCTGATGAATGGGTTCAATCGACTGAAGATAAGCTGAGTGCTGCACGTATCCCACAGGCTGGATGGGTTGACGTAGCAAAGCTACAGCTGACCGACAATGCCAGGAGCTGGTGGACCCTGGAGGAGAAACGTCTGATCAGACCGATCTCTTGGGGTATGTTTAGGGAAAGGTTCGATGCTAAATACTTTCCCAAGGCAGCCAAGAGAGAGCTTCAACAACGCTTCGCTAACTTGGTCCAAGGAGATATGACCGTGGATGAGTATGAGGCTGAGTTTGCTATGCTTAGCCGTTTTGCACCTCATATGGTTGAAGACCCTGAAGATTGTGCATTTCAGTTTCGCAAGGGCCTGAATCGCAAGGTCCAAGCCTCGATGACCTCGGCGAGACCGACGACACTTCAGGATGTTCTGGATTGTGCACGTGAGCATGAGCTTGTAGAGAAACTCCCCGAAGGACCTTCAACTGGAGGAGGCAAGCGTCCCATGGAGCCGCCTAGGATGGCGCCTAGAGGAAACTTTCGACCTCCGCAGACTACACCGTTCAAGAGGCCATCCACTTCTGTCGATCGATCGCATCTGATTTGCTACTTCTGCGGCAGGACTGGACATCAGAAGAAAGATTGCAGGAGGATGTTGAACCAGTGTCTGGTATGCGGATCACCCGCACATGCTGCAAGAGACTGCCCTCACGGCAAGGACCGTCGACCACCCACTGGAGTACCTGCACCTGTTCAGCGTGCAGTGCCTGCACCTGTTCAGCGAGGAGCACCCGGACCTGCTCAGCGTGGACCACCTCTGATCCCTCAGGATCGAGCTTATCAGCAGGTCCATCAGCCGAAGCGCCAGGCGTTCACGATGACAGCTGCAGAAGCTGAGGCTGAGGATGACGTGATCACAGGTAACATTTATACCTAGCATTTATCTTTTACCAGATATTAATGCTTGTTAGTTAGGTTCTCTTGCTAAGTATATTATTTTCGTCTTAGGTATTATCTTAGTGGCCTCCCACCCAGCTCTGACTTTATTTGATTCCGGAGCTTCCCTGTGTGTTATATCCCAGAAGTTTGTAGATAAACACTCGATCCCTACTTACCCACTTCCCAAGAGATGGAATATCACAACCGGAGGTGGCGTAGTGAGTGTTACCTTGGGATGCAAATCCTGCCCCTTAGTGATTTGCGGACATGAACTTTATGCAGACTTCATGGTCCTAGATACACCTAACTTTGATGCTATTCTCGGCATGGACTGGTTAGGGACTTTCTATGCTACTATCGACTGTCACAAGAAGAAAGTAGTATTTGAAATTCCAGACCATCCGGTGTTCGAGTTCATTAGTGGTAGTCGTTCGCTCGAACCTATCAGATTTCGGGCTCAGCCGAACGAAGCCATCCTCGCATCTATACAAGTCGAACCGGAGAAGCCTGCAGTGGTTCGAGACTTCGAAGATGTATTTCCAGAAGATATTTCTGGATTACCGCCTGATCGAGCTTTGGAGTTCAGTATTGATCTGATGCCAAATACTCAACCAATCTCGAAAGCGCCTTACCGTATGGCTCCAGCAGAACTCGAAGAGCTACGAAAACAGTTGGATGATCTGTTGCAGAAAGGATTCATTCATCCCAGCGTGTCTCCCTGGGGTGCACCCGTATTGCTGGTCAAGAAGAAGGACGGATCGAGAAGGATGTGCGTGGATTATCGGGAGCTGAACAATGTCACTGTGAAGAATAAGTACCCGTTACCTCGCATAGATGACATCTTCGATCAACTCGGTGGATCACGAGTTTTCTCGAAGTTGGACCTCAGGAGTGGATATCATCAGTTGAAGGTCAAGAATGAGGATGTCTACAAGACAGCTTTTCGGACCAAGTATGGACACTATGAGTTCGTTGTCATGCCATTCGGTGTGACCAATGCTCCTGCAGTTTTCATGAATCTCATGAATCTCATATTCTATGATTTTCTGGATAAATTCGTAGTGATATTCATTGATGACATATTAGTCTATTCGAAAAGCGAGGAAGAGCATGCCAAGCATCTACGGATGGTTTTGGAGACACTTCGCCGTCATCAGTTGTATGCCAAGTACAGTAAGTGCGAGTTCTGGTTAGACCGGATTGCATTTCTTGGACATGTGGTATCAGGCGACGGTATCTCAGTTGACCCAGAGAAGGTTACATCAGTCAAGAATTGGCCTACCCCTCGGTCAGCATCAGATATCCGGAGTTTCCTAGGATTGGCGGGATACTACCGTCGATTCATTCAGGATTTCTCGAGGATAGCAGAGCCCATGACTCGACTGACGAGGAAGGACGTCAAGCATGTTTGGTCAGACACTTGCGAGCAAGCATTTGGGACTTTGAAGGAAAAGTTGACATCTGCACCAGTTCTGGCTATACCAGATAGGACTGGAGGATTCGAGATCTTTTGCGATGCCTCGGGCAAAGGTCTTGGATGTGTTCTGCATCAACACGGTCATGTAGTCGCGTATGCTTCTCGACAGTTGAAGATTCATGAGAAGAATTACCCGACTCACGACTTGGAGTTAGCCGCTGTTATCTTCGCTTTGAAGATTTGGAGACATTTCTTACTGAGTGAAAAAGTGAAGATTTTCACTGATCACAAAAGTTTGAAATATATTTTCACTCAGAAGGAGTTGAATATGTGACAGCGCAGATGGTTAGAACTGATGGCTGATTACGACATCGACCTTCAGTATCATCCAGGAAAGGTTAATGGTGTACCTGATGCTTTGAGCAGACTTCCAGCGGTCATGACTCTCACAGTTCAGTGGAGATTACAACAGGATCTGTGTGGGATGAGCACAGAGGTTGTATTACCTGGAGTCACATCATCGTTGATGAATATGCAGATTCAGTCGACGATAGTGGATCGGATCAAAGCTGCAAAATCTGGAGATGCTAAACTACAGAAGATTCGAGTACAAGTTGAAGCTGGACTTCGGACGGATTTTATCATTCATGAGGATGGTTCCTTGAGATACGGCAGTAGGATCTGCGTACCTTCTGGTGATATCAGAGATGAGCTGATGAATGAAGCTCATAGCTCTCCATATTCCATTCATACTGGCGGTACCAAGATGTACAAGGATCTCCGTCTGAATTTTTGGTGGCACGGTATGAAGAGGAGCGTAGCTCGTAGCGTCGCCAAATGTCTTGTGTGTCAGCAGGTGAAGGCTGAACACCATCGCGTTGCCGGATTACTTCAACCTCTGCCGATTCCAGAGTGGAAGTGGCAGCACATCACCATGGATTTCGTAGCTGGACTACCTCGGAGCACCAAGCAAAATGACGCGATTTGGGTTATCGTTGACCGATTAACCAAGTCTGCGCATTTCATACCTTTCCGAGTAGGACAAGCTACGGAGATACTTGCGAAGAAGTATATGGAGGTAAAAAAAAATCTTTCTTATACCTTTATAGCTTCTTTCTAGTATACATCGTGATGTGAACGATAATCGTGCAGGAGATTGTGCGATTACATGGAGTTCCTGTGAGTATCGTTTCAGACCGGGACACGAGATTCACGTCTCAATTCTGGAAGAGTTTGCAGACCAATTTGGGTACCAGTCTGAAATTCAGTACTGCGTATCATCCACAGACTGATGGACAGTCGGAGCGCACTATCCAGATATTGGAAGACATGTTGAGAGCTTGCATGTTGGATCTCAAGGGTTCGTGGGAGGATCATCTGCATCTGGTGGAGTTCTCCTACAACAACAGCTACCAGGCGAGCATTGGCATGGCGCCATTTGCTGCTCTCTATGGAAGGAAATGTCGATCCCCGCTGAGTTGGGATGACGTTGGTGATAAAGAATTGTTGGGACCAGAGATGATAGTTGAGGCTGTGGATGTTGTGCGTGATATCAGAGACAAGCTTCGAATTGCTCAGGACCGTTACAAGCATTGGGCAGATGCTAAACGGCGTCCACTGGAGTTTCAGCCTGGGGATCATGTGTTTCTTAAGATATCCCCGAATCGAGGAGTGATTTGATTTGGGAAGCGAGGCAAGCTTAGTCCGAGATATATTGGACCTTTCGATGTGCTAGAGCGAGTTGGAGAGGTAGCTTATCGCTTAGCACTACCACCGTCCCTAGTGGGAGTACATGATGTCTTTCATGTGTCCCAGCTGCGTCGTTATATCAGCGACCCCTCACACGCTGTGGACTACTCAGAGATCACAGTTCGACCAGATTTGACGTACGAACAGCAACCAGTGGAGATCTTAGATCGACGTCAGAAAGTCTTCAGGACCAAGACTGTTGATCTAGTCAGAGTGATGTGGCGTCGCGACTCGCCAGGAGAATCTACCTGGGAGCGGGAAGATGAGATACGCGAGCGTTATCCATATTTGTTTCCTGCTTCTTAGTTGATAGAATTCCGAGGACGGAATTTTCTTAAGGTGGGTAGAATGTAACGGCCGGTATTTTTAGCCGTGCTTTAGTTCGTGTGTACCGGTATTTTTTTTTCCCTCAGTCGTCTGGTTGACTTTTCGTCCGTGCGTTTCTTGTTACGCGTATGCGACTCTGAATTTCCGTATTTACCGTATTATCGTTAATTAACCATCGTGTTTTAAAACAAACTTTAATTTAATTATTTACTAATTACTTTTATTGTTTTACTAATCACGTTTAAAACTTAATTAATTAATTAATTAATATCCCTTCTTTCAACAAACACGTTTAGATTTGGAGAGGAGAAGTCGTATACGTTAGGCTAGGCAGATGCATTCCCTCATTTCAGTCAACAAACATCATTAACTTCAGTCTTAATCTCAACCAAACTCATTAAATTTGTCTCCTGCTAAACTCCTTCTTAAGGCTGTATTCCATCGACAAATCCTCAAGCAGACGAACCCTGTAAATCATCAACCGTATCAATCCACTGTATTCATCTCCTGCAAGAAGCCTATAAACATATTTCAAAAATCTGTTTCCATAAATCCAAAATTCCATCTGATTTCTCAAAGCCAAGAACAAATTTCCAAACCAAATTAGCCCACAAATTCATCATCTTCCCAACCCAAAATTTCCATCATACAAACTCATTTCCTGATTCAAACAAACAACATCAAATACAAGGAGAAACTCCAAACCCAACTTCAGATTCTAAATCCTATCTATCCTTTGTATCAAAACCCAAAATTCCAGATTCAAAATCAAAACCCTAGATCTGATTTTTAAACAACTCCAGATCTGAGAATACAAAGAACCAAATCCAAAACAAGAATACAAAGAAACAACCCCCAATCCTCCTCCTTCCCTCTCCTCTAGGCCGGCCCCCTTCCCCTCATTTTGCGCGCGCATCCAGCTGAACCCGCCGCCGCCGCCGGCCAGCACCCGCCGCCGCCGCCTGGAAGCTCGCCGGACCGCCGGCCTTGCCACCTCCTCCCACGTGCGTGAGTTTTCTTCTCTCCCCTTGAGTGCGTGGATGTCCCTTGCTGCAACTTTTGAAAAAAAAAAGAATAAAAACAAAGAAACGAAAGGCAGTAAGAAAGAAAACTGAGAAAGAATGAAAGAGAGGGCATTAATGTGAGTGGTGGCCTTGTAAATATAGGTGCTGACAGATTTCTTAAAGGGGGAGAGAGTTAGGAAATATATAGGGTATTAAATATTAGTAGTAGTTATTGTAACATGTTATTTTACCTTAGTTCAAGTTAGTAGGTAAATATTTAATACCATGTTAAAACTTGTGATTAGCTTAAGTAAATCATTTAACACTAATAAATGTTATTTAAATTATTAATACCACTTGATTTTCAGCATGTTATTAATTATGATATAGGGTATTTAAACTAGAATAAAATAAAGTGTACCCTGTTTATATAACTCAATATAACATCTACCCTAGCCAGTGAACCCCATAAAAATTAGACGAACCCAATTTAGGGGTTAACTTAATAGTTGCGTAACTCGCAATAAATTTAGTTCGTTAATTCTCGTTTAAACACTTTTGTTAATTATAATAAATGTTATTATTTAATGGCGCAGATACGACGCGAACTATCCTACCGTTACTCGGACAACCCAAACTGTCCCAGTCAGGCAAGCGTGCAGTTATTTTATGTTTTTGTGAAATTTGATGTTGTACATTTAATTGCTGACACAAACACACACTTTTTAGAACTGCTAGACTTAAACTCGTGTGCGTGTGTGTGGACCCCTGAATAATCTAAATGTACACACTTTGTGAATGGTAATGTTTCTGGACATGTACGGTTAATTTTAGAACTGTTGATACTTATAGAATGTTAAATGCCGTTGGCTCCCGTAGTTAAATGCCGTTGGCTCCCGTAGTTAAATGCCGTTGGCCCCCGTAGTTAAATGCCGTTGGCTCCCGTAGTTAAATGTCGTTGGCTACCGATGTTACATGCCGTTGGCTACCGATGTTACATGCCGTTGGCTACCAGTTGCCGTTGGCTACCGATGTTACTGTCGTTGGCTATTAGTTAATCTCGTCGGTCACATGTGATTACGTCACATGCGACTAGTCTGGACTCGTGTTTCAGTATATGACGGATTAGCATCCTGGCACGTGATTCAGGAAATACACTTGGGTGGGGTTGGTTCCCGGGCACTAGCCGGTAGTAAACGAGTCGCCTTCGGGGGCACTTGAAGGTGTATTTATTTACTATTCGTCTAACGGCGGGAATCTTATTCACGGACTTGCACACACAGTTAAATAATCCAAAAAGAAAGTTAATTACATACTGATGTTACATTGCTCAACTGCCATGTTAATTTTTACAACTGAAATGCCATGCTAATGAAACTTACTGCTTTAACTGCTTCATAAATGTTTTAACTGCTTCAGTTCATTGAAATTCGTGATAGTGTAAATTCCTTTAACTGCTGTAAAACTGCCATATATATATAACTTGTTATATATATCTTGCCTTGGGTCGTCTGACATCTACTTGCAGACCCTTGCTGACATACATTCATGTTGTTTGAATGTATGTCAGGTTACGAGACAGGTTATCTGGAGGACGAGTTGCTGGATCAGAGTGATCCAATAGACCAGGATTCTGCTGATCCTGAAGTCCACCCTACCGTGGACTAGTGCTGATTATCACCGCTGCAGCTATTTACTTTTCACCGCTGTTGTTTGTAGGGTGTGTACCCACTTTATCTGTATCGCTATCTTTGTAGGCCATGCTTGGGGCCCTTTCTATTATTGTGTACTTTATCTGGATGTTGGCTTAAATATTTCTATTGTTCTGATTTGCATGCAAGTTCCTGCGAAAGGTGTTTTCACAGACGCTTATTGGGTTCGAGCTTCACCGCTCCAACCTAAGCGGGCCCGCTCGCGTCCTCGCCCCAAGTATAATGGGAAGTGGGGCGTGACAATATACTGTACATATACCACCATCATAGGCACGGGGTACAAAAACTGAAGGGAAAAAAACAAAAGTAACTGCTCACAAAAGAAACCATCCCCAACCCACTACACCCGTACCCTAACTAACTGCTCTGGGCTCCTGGCCTGGAAGAGTCGTCCTCAGGGCGTCGGTAGTCCGGCAGGGGTGCTGTCGTCCCGGAACCTGTACCTGGGGAGTGGGAAAAAGGGGCACGTCACAGCGTGTCTAGTAGGAAACTCAACCACACAAGCAACATTCACATCACTGCATACAGGTCGCTAATACTAAATTTGTTAGTTAATGCTTGTTGTTGGAACCTAAACATCAGGAGGAACACAAGGGAACTGGACCTCACCCATAAGGCGGGTGGAAGGAATCTTCGACTCTCTGGCGTGCTAGCTCGTCAGGAGCCTGCGTAACTCAACCACTCTCCATGACCCAAAGGGCCACGACCTCGAAGGCCAAAGAAACCACACACCCCAAAGGGGCACGACCACTCCCCGCGGTAGGAGGGCCAAAGAAAAAAACCTCGAGAGTCCAGTCCACACTATTTCCTCCTAATGCTTTGATTCCTCCACCCCATTCCCTGAGATGCTCACCCACCTTAGAGTGGAAGAGACACCCCGGGGCTTTCATTTTAGTAATTTATCAATTAGCACTTCATCGAGTTTAGCTGAAACATGATGATGTAAAATTGAATATCCATCCATCAATGTAACGAATCAAACCAACAGTCTCATATCTCAAAGGAAACATTATCAGGGGCTCTATAACCATCTTCATTAACGCCTTCAAGGCATAAGCAAAATTCACCGTTCCTCAAATGCTTAAATAGAACATAAGGATATGATCCATCAACTACAAGCGATTTCCAAGGAATTTGATCACAAACATCCAAGCATTCCTAATTAAAACATACCGTAGAAATTCAACTGCAAGCATGTGGTTACTAGTCTTAGTTAGAAGGAAATAGAGGGGCAACTAAAGTAGAATAAATCAATGCATTAATTTAGTTAGATCTTTGTATTTAAGCATAATTTGTAGGATTCATAGGGGCTATTTGATAATAATTTTAAGTGTCTAACCCTAACTTGTGCAAATTGCTAAGATTGACAAAGACCCTCTTACAAAATCATAGCGTTGCTATGGAACTTAAGTTTTTCCAAAAGAGTTCTCAAACTACTCCATGTAGTAATTCCTAAGTAGACTCAACTTACTACGAGTTATAAGAAACTAAAATTCTTGTTAAACCTTGAGAGTTCACAACCCCCTTACTAAGTTTATGGAAAAGCTCACTTTTATTCGGGATGGAACCAACTAGACATGAAATTCAAAGTTTGCATGGAGAGGACTCGTAGGAACTTATAATTGATGTTAATTAAGGACCCTACACTATTTAAAATCTAAAGTCATTTCGAGCCTTTAACTTGAAGGTCGTCAAAACCCTCTTACTAATTTGTCCATTGTGCTAATTTTTCAAATGGGTTTTCATTTACACATTGAATCTTTAAGGGAGTTATCTAGTGACATGTTGTATAGTATTCCCAACATAAGCATCTAATGCCTAGGATGATATGGGGATGCTTACGGAATACCCATAAAAATTTCGGCAGAGTTTCTCTCGTATTTAGCAACATTTCCCAATTACACACAAGTATTATAAAAGAGGACACATGCTATAAACCCCCAAAATTGAATCTTGCTCATGGAATCATAGAAAGAAACATAATCAACTTCCAAAACATGAAATCTATATAAGCTAAGCTTGTCCCAATTCTCAAATCTTAACCAAATGACAACTGTCACCAAAAATGAAAGAACCAAACCCTAACAACATGCTACACATAACCACAATTAGGAGTATGGTGAGATTCCTACCTTCCAAATGCTATTGAATGGTTGTAGTAGCAAGCTTCCCCCCCTTTTCCTCCAACTTTCTTTCTCCTTCTCTCTTTCTTCCTCTCTTTTTTCCCCTTCTTCTTCTTTGTATGTTTTTTTTTGTTTTTCACAAGAGCCCAGGTTTCGGCCTTTTCCCTCCCCAAAGAGCTGCCAACGAATTACAATGAAGAGGAAAAAAACAAAAAAGAAAAACAAATGATAAATGTAGAAGCTGGTAGAAAAACTAGGGGAAAAAGATCTTCCATGCTTTCATTGATTTACAAGTTTGCCATAAAAAAACCCACTCAACTTAGGTTGACACAATTAATTAGCTCATCATTTTAATTATTTACAAGGATGACATTGTCACTCATTTTCATTTTAATAAATACCCTACTTTGGGTATAATTGCAAACTAGTCAGACATGTAAGTAACTTGGTCCAAATTAGTGGTCAATGTATGAAGTTTTCACCTACTTGAAGGGGACATACTTGTATTATTACTTAGGAGCATTACACCCTACCCTCCTTAAAGAAATTCCGTCCTCAGAATTCAAAACAAAAGAGGGTCTTATATCAACATGACAAACATACGAAAGATCTTTAAACAAACAGATGAGGATACTTCTCACTCATTTCATCCTCTCGCTCCCAAGTTTATTCTTCGGGAGATTCTTGTTGCCACATGACCTTGACCAAATTAATAGCCTTCTTTCTCAACATTTTTTGTCGCCGATCAAGAATTGCCACTGGCTGCTGTTCATACGTTAGGTCTGGGCGTAATTCAATCTCTGAGTAGTCTACAACATGACTATGGTCTCCAATATATCCTCTTAATTGTGATACATGAAACACATCATATACGCCTTCAAGATGTGGCGGCAGCACTAACCGATAAGCCACTTCGCCTATCTATGCTGTAACCTCAAACGGGCTTATATACCTAGGGCTCAACGTCCCATATTTACCAAACCGGATCGTCCCATGGACTGGTGACATCTTCAAGAATACATAATCACCAGGCTGAAATTCAAGTGAGCGCCTCTTCGCGTCTGCCCAGTGTTGATAACGGTCTTGGGCTACACGAAGATTCTCTCTGACCGTCCGTACTACGCCAACTGTAGCAGTCACTAGGTCTGGGCCCAAATTTTCACCATCTCCCACAACAACCCAACTCAAAGGCGATCGGCAATTTCTACCATACAAAGCTGCATTAGTATTGTTATGGAACTTAAGTTTTTCCGAAAGAGTTCTCAAACTACTCCATGTAGTAATTCCTAAGTAGACTCAACTTACTATGAGTTATAAGAAACTAAAATTCTTGTTAAACCTTGAGAGTTCACAACCCCCTTACTAAGTTTATGGAAAAGCTCACTTTTATTCGGGATGGAACCAACTAGACATGAAATTCAAAGTTTGCATGGAGAGGACTCGTAGGAACTTATAATTGATGTTAATTAAGGACCCTACACTATTTAAAATCTAAAGTCATTTCGAGCCTTTAACTTGAAGGTCGTCAAAACCCTCTTACTAATTTGTCCATTGTGCTAATTTTTCAAATGGGTTTTCATTTACACATTGAATCTTTAAGGGAGTTATCTAGTGACATGTTGTATAGTATTCCCAACATAAGCATCTAATGCCTAGGATGATATGGGGATGCTTACGGAATACCCATAAAAATTTCGGCAGAGTTTCTCTCGTATTTAGCAACATTTTCCCAATTACACACAAGTATTATAAAAGAGGACACATGTTATAAACCCCCAAAATTGAATCTTGCTCATGGAATCATAGAAAGAAACATAATCAACTTCCAAAACATGAAATCTATATAAGCTAAGCTTGTCCTAATTCTCAAATCTTAACCAAATGACAACTGTCACCAAAAATGAAAGAACCAAACCCTAACAACATGCTACACATAACCACAATTAGGAGTATGGTGAGATTCCTACCTTCCAAATGCTATTGAATAGTTGTAGTAGCAAGCTTCCCCCCTTTTCCTCCAACTTTCTTTCTCCTTCTCTCTTTCTTCCTCTCTTTTTTCCCCTTCTTCTTCTTTGTTTGTTTTTTTTGTTTTTCACAAGAGCCCAGGTTTCGGCTTTTTCCCTCCCCAAAGAGCTGCCAACGAATTACAATGAAGAGGAAAAAAAACAAAAAAGAAAAAAAAATGATAAATGTAGAAGCTTGTAGAAAAAACTAGGGGAAAAAGATCTTCCATGCTTTCATTGATTTACAAGTTTGACATAAAAAAACCCACTCAACTTAGGTTGACACAATTAATTAGCTCATCATTTTAATTATTTACAAGGATGACATTGTCACTCATTTTCATTTTAATAAATACCCTACTTTGGGTATAATTGCAAACTAGTCAGACATGTAAGTAACTTGGTCCAGGGGACATACTTGTATTATCACTTAGGAGCATTACATTTACAATACATGATCTAATTAGAACAGTAAAAAACATTAATAATTTCTTGACTTAATTGTTCACTACAAATGTAATTCTTCCCTTGCTAACAACAAATTAATCACCATCACTGATTACATCGGTTGTTACTACATGATTTCCAATAAGGTTCTTGAATTCTTGAATCTTTGCCCCATGTGAAACTTCCCATCCACTTGCACATGGATGTCGGTGTTGGTACCAATAACCTGCAACCGGAGGAATTGGATGTCCGTTTGTAAGATGAAGTTGAACAAAATGATTACCGTTAACGTATCCAATTGCAACGTGACGTCTAGAAGCTAGCGGTTCCGGCACAGCTCTAAGAGGTAAAAATGTCAATCATTGCTTTTCAAAAAGTGAGATCAAAACACATGAGTAACAAGAGGCAATGATATATCCCATGTATGGCATCGTCATCCAATAACGATATGGAGGATAATTCTCCATATAATCCAGTGCCGTTTTGATCTCTTCATATAGTTCTTTGCCATATATTTTTAGATATTCATTGTCATGTAAATTTAACTCCCGGCTCATGTCAGGTCTAACGGTGGCCCACATATCCTCACCCATTCCAAGGAGAGCTGTTATGGCTCTAAATCCACAATTTCCATCTGCTTTTACATCTATTATATGTTGAATGTATGTCCTTAATTTGATAGGAAATTGGGTAGAATATTTCTCGAGCGTCGATGATTGTCTTCTAATAACCTTCTCTTTTTGCTTCCTCTTCAATGGAAATATGGATTTAGCTGGAGTTGACTTGCTGGCTTCAATTGACAATACACGTTCAAATAGACTAGGATCACGGCATGTTGAGATTTCAACTCTTGTGTTTTTCTTTTTCTTTGGTGCACCTTTCACACTCACCTTTTTCTTTGGCTCAACAAGAGAAGTCGCTTCTGGATTTGAAATTTCTCTTACCTTTCTCATAAGGAGAACCTTACCAGCGTCATCGACATGTTCAAATTGTAACATAATTTGATGCAACTCGGCACTAAACATATCCACATCCACCAACCCTATAA
This sequence comes from Scilla litardierei, assembly GCA_030789695.1. NCBI lineage: Eukaryota > Viridiplantae > Streptophyta > Magnoliopsida > Asparagales > Asparagaceae > Scilla > Scilla litardierei. Next base: position 131,615,494 of record CM061132.1, on the reverse strand, counting down.
CTTGACCATCCTTTGTAGGCTTCATGTTAAGTTTTCTCCAATGAGAGTGTATGCTATATAAAGGTATTGGACGCCCCTCCTTTTTAAATATTGCAATTTCACGAGCACATGGTAATCCATGTGTACGACGTGGCACATCGACATGATGCTGCATCCGGTCCAATACATTCTGATCTTGTCGACTCAAGTAGAATTATATTCAATGCATTCCGTGATATAAATCCTCTCAACTCTTTGAACATAACAGGATTGAATTGATGTTGTAGGGTATTAAGACTCCTCTCAAATGATGCCGTGATCTCAGTATGTTGGCGCTCGAGCATAGCATGAATAGCTATCCATGCAGAATCGAAACTGCCAGTGGATGTGCATAAATTCCTTTTCAAGTTTGAATGTGGAGTCTCTACTCTGTTAGTAGTAACATTCCCAAAGTGCATGTTATTATCTACCCATGCTGAAACAAACTTCTCTTTATACTTGTTAAACCATGAACACTTCACAGAATCGATGGCTTCTTGTTTTCCAACAAATTTCATTTCGAAATCACCGAGGTTATGCAAGTACTCCTCTTTGGTGAGGGACATCATTACCGAGTTCCAACCGTAGTTAAATTTATCCCATACCTCCTAGGTTTCAAAATATTTCTTACAGTTTACTAATATATTTTTCGAAATATGCCATCTGCACAAATGATTTTCTGCCTTAGGGAAGACATAGGATATAGCATTCATTAAGGCCATCTCCCTATCTGTCACAATCACCCGAGGCATCATGCAACCTTGGAGCAAGTCACGCAACCTTTCTAAAGCCCATATATAGGTAACCTCCCGCTCATCCTTCATAAAAACAAATGCAGTAGAAAATGTTTTTTCAGTTGATGTCACACCAACTATTTCCAACAACGGAAGTCGATATCTATTTATCTTATACGTGCAATCCATAATCAAAACTTCTGCAAAGCACGAACTAAATCCACAGATGTCGGATGTGAAAAAAATAAGTTCCTCACACATGACATCATCTCATCTGAAGAATGCACTTCAATATAGTTACTTGTTTTCAACTTCATCATAAGTTGCTGCATTCGAGATCTTCCACTCATTTCAAAAACTTTGTAATAATGACGTGCATTATAAATAGTTCTCAAGGTGGATACATTACGCTCATCTGTCACGTCCCCCATCCTTGGGATACCCAGAAAGACAAGGTACATGACGAGAACTAAAATGTATCTGCATGTCCACTACGCGTTGCTGGGAATAATACTTGTATTGTTCCATACCAAACACCAACCACAATGACAAAGAACCACAGACACGCGAAGGCCAACACAGAGCAACAAAAGAAACAACCCAAACAACTCAACTTGGGACAGAAACTGAACCACCAGATCAATTATACAATATCAAGAGTCCAAGTCCATTCTATACATCAATATCATCATCCTAGCAACCCTAAGTACAAGGATCTAACCCAACCCAAGAAACCCAGAAGTACAAGCCCTCACCTCACCCCTCGCCACCCCAAACTATAGCTACAACTCTGAACACCAACTCCAGCTGCAACCTCGACTCCAACTCTTTCATCCAACTCCAACACCTGAAAAGTCAACGGTGGGGCACGTCACAGCGTGACCCAGTAGGATATACCAACTCCCACTAGTATGCCATTATGAAAAAGTAACTATTTTACATGCATTCATAGCAAGGTGAAAATGAAGTATGGAATGAGCTAAAGAGAACACGTGTATGACATAAAGTAATGAATGCATGACATAAATGAAAGTACAACAAAAAAAGAGTGCAACAACATAAGTAAAATAAACACAGGCGACATGAGCTACAATAGGTGATGCATATAACAAGGGTATACAACATGGAAGCTATAAGTAAAGAACGTACAAGTAAGCAACATTTAATAATGCTACAAAAGTAACGGAAGTTATTAATAGTGATTTGGACCCTAAGTGGTGGGTAGACCTTCTTGGAACTGGACCTCACCCCCAGTTGGGGTGGAACAGGCAAACTCCCCGAGACATGCTCTTACTAAAGGAGCCCTGTTTTTCACTTATTTCCCCTTCACATTTGCTCCCATTTCCTCATTTCTGTCACTCCCCGCCACTCGGGCAAGAACAGGAGGGCCACCAACCACCAGTCTAGTCCCTCATGTTTTTCCAACAACTTAGTGTCCCCCAATCCCCGTGTCACCCTCATTTAAGAGGACTTAATCATTTATCGGCGTTTCAATTAAAAATTAACGTGTAACAAAAGGAATCACATAGCAACCACCATTTTCACCTCCTCTCATTCCAACACATATAACTTTTCCAACCACAACATTTGCCCCATAGTTTTCATTTCCAACACATATAATTCCAACACATATAATTTTTACAACCATAGTTCTCATAGCCAAATTATGCAAGACAATTCTCTCTTTTCATATTTAACTACATGTAGGCATTTTCACAAACGCTAGGATGGCCTCACGACAAATCATTAGTCCAATAGAAATCAACATGAAACTTAAAGCAAGACAACAACTTGATAGTATGTTGATTTAATTCATAACATGAAAAGAATGGCATATCCATGAATAGAGTTAATCTCTTTAATTGATACAACATGAGCCCAATAGCATGATAACAGCTAGATAAATCTTGATAGTATATTGCTTTAATTTCATGGCATGAAAAGAATGCATAGTCATAAAGAAAGCTAACTTCTTTAACATACTTGGATGAAATTAGAATAACACAGTATATGGAGGGGGTTTCCTTCTTGATATAAAGCAATCCCATAATGAGATACCATCCATGCTACAACACTATTAATTAGCCATATTATGGAATGAGACAACAAGCATGGCTTGAATAATACTCTTGCATGCACAAATGCTAACTTTTATGGCCTATCCCAACTTTAGCTGCAGATTGTTACAATTTTAATTAGAACTGGGCTTGGTCTTCTAAATGAAAGTCGTAGGTACACAGCTTATGAGTTCAGATATCAATTTCTATGACGTTCCGATGAATATTCTATTTAATATAGAATTTACGGCAGGGTATACAAGTGCTGGAAAATAAAACAGAAACTGTCCTGACTTGAGGACCAGATAACTCCTAAATGCTGATAGATTCAGAAAAAATGGAAAGCTACAGAGTTGTGGGGCTTGAAGTCTTCTTTCCAACGAGACCAAGAACACACCATTTCGTTAAGAATTGAGGGACTGATCATTGTTTCCGTGAAAGATGTCTAGGTCGACGAAAAACAGACATGCTGAAATAGATGAATTTTAACCCCTATTTCTAATCCGAATTAGACAAGGTGTTCAACATGAAAGTTGGACTTAAGGTCCCATTCTTCATCCATAAAATTTTCAGATCATTCTCAATACTAAATTATGAGATATAAACCAAACAAATAGCATGTAATTCTGTCCCAAATCTCAACGACAACAAGGTAAAGAACTAGTTTCATCAACCAAGCCTTAGCTTCTTCATCCAAACACCATCATGTGCATTCAACTTTGATAAAGATGTTAGCTTGCATGAAAAAGAGAGCATCTTGCAAGAAATGCAATAAAGATCACAACTTTGAATCAAAGATATCAACTTTCTTCATGAATTAATAAAAGGAGCTTACTTTCTTTACAAAGGTATCATCCTTTCACAATTACTTAAGCAAAATAGCAACATTCATATGAATTCACAATAAAAGACATGAACTTTACCATCACCACATGTTAAAGAAGCTAATCTTAACAAAAGCATGCATTTGTGCTACTAAAAATGAGAGCTTTATTATTAAACATGCCATGCACTTAGCATACTAATAGGAGTTTGGAATCCTAACTCTTATAGCTTCCTTTTCTTATCAAAATCCAAGCTTTGGCCTCAAGAAAACTTCTTCTCCAAACTCCATCACAAAAGCTCCAATTTGCTTGCACTATCTCCTCTTTTAAGCTTCAATCAACTCCTACTTGATAGCACTTAGGATTAGGGCTTAAAAGGATAGAAGGGATGAGATATTCTCAGGAAAAATTTGAGGTAAAATGTGAGGAGAGAGGGGGAACACGAAAATGATAAGAAAATATGAGAAAAATAAAAGGAAAAAAGAAAGAAGGATGAAAGGAAGTGAAGAGTTTCTAGATTTTTCTCTTCTTTCTTTTCTCTTCTTTTCTTTTCTTTTCTCTTCTAAATGTTTCTTCCTATCTCTAAGGTCAAAGGGTCAAAGGCCCTAGAATTTGCCTTGCAAGGTGGAATGACATAAACACCCTCATCACTTACCCCCTCCAACTTCTTGGATATTACCAAGTAGCCTTTCTATGGACACCCACCTCTTTACTACACACACACCTTAACTTAATTACAACAATGCCATACCCCAACCCCTTTTCACACTAGTCCTCATACACACCCTCATTCATGCATCCATACATACATAGTGTACACTCACATACACTTGCATGCACATACAACCCTACACATATCTCTACATAAAGGTCATTATCATGTCTTTGTACATCCAAGCACACACACTACATACATCCTTGCCATATGTATCAACATACACCCATACATACACATATATTAGCTTCACACACATACATACATACACACACACATCTACATCCATTCCACACATCACTACAAGTAGTCATACATATTAGCACACTAACATTTATACAACAAGCCACTACTAATATTAAGACCAGTAGCAACAACCCAATACCAATACTTATTACACCACAAATACTCACTACATCCCTCTACACCACATCCAAATAGGCACATTCAATAGTAATCAAATATTATAAACTGTACACATCACTCCTAATTGCACATGTGACATTTCCATGCACACCCACTTTGCTATACACACAATCAACTAATAACAACGATGTCATATTCATTATGAATAATAATACTACCCCTATTAATAACATATCATCATTAACACTCAACACATACCATATAAACCAATGTTAAATCAACCATATATACATCCATGACATCCTCATTCAAGCAACCTTATGTATACTGATAACACATTCATATAGGCATGCATCCATCCATATAGGCTTATATGTAAGCAACCAATAGATATTACTATAAGCAACCAATAGATATTACTATACACACTACATATTTATTATTCAAACTACACATTTATTATTCAAACTACACATATACACACATCCTGAAGCAAAAACATGTACACCCTACTGTAGATGGCAACTGGACCATTACATTCTACCCACCTTAAAATACAGTCCGTCCTCGGACTTCCTAACCGAGGACAAAGCCTAGGGGGATCAAATATTTACTGTAGGGTCAGTCTATCCCAAGCATATACACAAACTTCATCGCATAAAGTCTCATACAACAATACCAACACACACAGATATTCACATAATGATACATCTATTCAGTTCTGGCGTAAGCATACCCGCTTACAACCAGACAGGCAACCATACTCATCTTCCATATATATATATATATATATCAAACACACAATTCTAATACACCTGGGGCATACCCACTCATACTTGAGTGGAACACCGTGATCTATACATTGATTTGCACAATCAGCATGTGCATACATACCGCATACTTCAAACACAAACGACATGCTATATCTATACATCGCCTAGAGCTTAATCAACCATATATTTCTATGATACACACTACTCATAGGTTACTATATATTAACATATATACGCATGCACCATTTTACTCAGATATACAATCAGGTATGTCTCCTAGTATCCGTCCAACATTCACAGATGTGTCATCACATAAGGTTTACTATATCAATATCAATACACATAGAGAACCATACAAAACTACATTCATCCATATACATGTGTAAGCGTACCAGCTTATAGCCATACATGTATCATATACTCATCACATACATCATCGCATAACACTAATACTCTTAAGACATATTCACACATACATGAGTGGAACTCAAAGATCCACACATGCATATGCACACCCTACATGTGCATATCACATATAGTATGTAGTCACTACACAATACATCTATACACTACTCACACCTCAAACAAGTATATAATTCAATCTCACACATTATTCATAAGTCAACTGTTTATTAACACATGCAATTCAAACACAATCACATAGTCATATAATCATTCGTGCATATTGGTCGCGCCCGGGCGTACACCCTAAAGAGCGACTGTGTAGTTTTACCGCAAGCGCATGGTGTAGCGGTGAGCGGGTATCGAACACAGGGAGGACGTATGACAGTGCCTTCTCCGAACAACCTGGCTATAGGGACAGAAGAGTAGGAAAGTGCCTTTCGGCGATGTTGTCATAATCGTCAAACAAAGTATGGAGATATAAAATCAAATAAAGACGCCAAGGGAATAGGGAATCCCCGCTACTCACCGTATCTCGTCAAGGTGATTCATCGGTATCACAATTGCTAGGGTAGTATTTCAGGTGAACTAGTTGCAACTGAATGTAAAACCTAGCTCACGCTCTCGCGCTGTTGCCGGTCTATAGCGAACCTAGGCTCGGGCCCAATCTCTTGCAAACCCTAGCCTAGGCAAGCTAGCATTAGGATCAACGTCATCGTTCAATCGCATCCCGAGCCCACTCTCGTGCAAACTCGGGCTACGACCACGGTTGGGATAGTTCCTACCCGTCCAATCTCTTGCAAACGGGTATTGGTATAGAATTGCAACCGAGACTCCTAGTATCGGTCCAATCTCTTGCAAACCGATACTTAGGGAACTCAATTCCACCCCAATTCGGATTTCTAGGGTTTCCTATCGAATTGGGATCCAATCTCTTGCAAATCCCAATCGATATGAACACCTAGCTATCCGCAACATATCGATCCCAAACTAACCCTAATAGCAATTCTAGCAGTAGTTCTACTAAATCATCACAAATCGGAAATTGGGCTCGTAGGGTTCATCCCCACGCCCTAAGACGTTAATACTACTCACAAATCATATTGCTAATGAAAGAATAATCAATAGAAATAGCAATGGAATTCATAGCAATAATCAAAATAACAATAAAAATAGGATTTTTAATAGAGATGGAGACAAACCAATGTAGCTTTCCAAGAATCCAACAAAATAACCCTTTTCTCTCCTCTCCAATCACAAGAATAAAACTCTAAAAAGTCTAATCTAAAAAGGCTGCCAAAAGCAATCAAAAAGCTCTCTAAACTAGGTTAGAATCTGGGGTTAAATACCCCCCAAAACTGCCCAAAAATTCGTGACCAAACTGCCCCTGCGTAGCTCCAAAATCGTGATTTCCGCTATAGGCAGCGTTGCTCACTCGGCCGAGTGACAAAAGTCGCTCGGCCGAGTGAGAGACCCTGAGAATTTACAGTAAGTCCGGGGTCTTGGGGGTCTTCACTTCGGGCGTCACTCGGCCGAGTGAGTTGTCGTCACTCGGCCGATGGGCTTATCTTCACTCGGGCGGTCGGCAATTGCCACTCGACCGAGTCAGGCTTCCGCTGCTCAGACTGACGAAAAACAGTAAGTTGGCTCTTTTTGAGGGGCGTCGTCTGAGTGCCACTCGGGCGGACGGGATACGTCACTCGGCCGAGGCGGCTTCTGATGCTCGGCCGAGTGCACACTTGGAGCATGTCCGATCTGACCGGCCGAGCGGGGTCTTGCTGGTCGGCCGAGTGACTCCTTCACTCGGCCGAGTGAGACACTGAAAATGCCCATTCTGAGTGTTTTTGCCTCCTCGTCGCTCCTACGACGTTCTTTCTTCTTCCGCTCTTCTCCAATCTCAAAATACCCCTCGGGGAAGTCGTCGGTGACACTCCGGAGTAGGTGTATCTCGGAATCACTCCAAATCGCTCCAAATCTCCTGAAATACGACAAAAACAACAAATCGTGAAAAGTATCGCAATATCGTCGATAAATCGTGAAAAGCATGATTTGAGCGATCTAAATGGCATGCAAACATGCAGAAAAAAGGTGTAAAATACGGAGTGATCAAAATCCCCCAAGCTTACCTCTTACTCGTCCTCGAGGAAGATAAGTAAAAGGCGAACCCGGTGGATTCAGAAAATGAAAACGATGGAAAAATGGAAAACGAAAAACAAAGAAGAAAGAAGAAAGCGAAGAGGGAAGCTGCTAGATCATTTTTCTCAGGACGTGGGTTTTGCTTACTCATATAGCATGCACCGAATGTATGACACATGTCAAAGGCTTTTATTTCGATATCATAGTATAATGGTGCAAATAGAGGTAGAAAACCCAAGAATATTGATATAGCATGAAAAACGGAATAATTCTAAAATTAACATTGTCTGAATCATCTAAAGCAGTATACAATATCGCAGATCACACACTTTTCAATTGAATGCTTTCTATGATAAGTATAAGAATATCACGCAGTAGAATAGAAAGAATAGAAAAGCGTGGATTTCATGAAATGAACGCTAGGCGTAGATTTCTGGATTTCGTGAAGCTAAAACAATCTCACCGAGTATAGAATATTACTTAGCCTAGGTTGTCATACACCGTCAGGTAGTCACTCTCTCACACATCATTGGATTCTCTCCCCCAAGCTTATCTATAAGCGTGGTGGCATATACAAAACTGTATTTACATTCCCCATTTCTTTTGAAGCTCCAAATGCAAAAGAAAATAAAAACAAAAACAAAAAGAGGGAAGAAAGAGAGAGTATATGAGATGGGATCGTTTATTGAGATACTTCTCTCTTTTCTTTTCTTTTTCTCAAATCTTTTTCTTTTCTTTTCTTTTCTCCCTTTTTTTCCTCTTTTTTTTTCTTTTTTCTTTTTTTATAGCATATATACACAAATGATCCCAAATCAAAAAGAGAGAAGGATATACAAGAATTTTCTTTTTTCTTTTTTTTGGTTTTGGGAAGTTTGGAGCTAGGATATTAATAACGGGGGAAATGCCAAATACTAGAGTCGCTAAGGGGAGATTCACCAATGATTTTAAAATAGAGAATTGATGTTCAAGATATGTGGAGAAAGAAATAAATATGTCTCTCAGTTCACTCTATAGGACGTGCATAACAACTTCAGCATGGTAATTTAATATACTCGGTTTCGATCACAAAAAAGCAAACTAATCCAGATTTATCATAGCTAACATCATTCAATCATCCTGAAGTGAAGTGTAAAAGTCATGCAAATAGAAGTGATATAGGAAAAGAAAACGGTACTCTAGATATAAGCATTCAATGCGTGAATCTTGGTGTGTTTTCTGCGATAGCATACATATGAATATTCAGACTCAGCTAATAATAAAATTTCATCCATTTTCATGCGGAAAAAGTGTGGGTTACTATCTCTAGATGCAAGACAAATCACAACATATGATGTCAGAAATAAAAGCTAAGACATGACAAATATAGCATGCATATAGAGAAAGCTAACTCCACGTCGTCATCATCACAGAAAAATCATCTCTAGCATGAGATGAAAAGAAATAAAGATAAAGAGGGAAAATAAAACTATTTACAATGCGACACATGAAGAAAATGAGAAAAACGTGATGCATGGTAAAAAAAGAAAAAGTGATGAAAATGAGTGCAAATGCGGAAAATGGCGTGAAAAAGCTAAAAATAAAGGTGGTAAATCGAAAAACGTGAGAACTCACTCTCCCAAGTTAAAGTGCACAGTGTCCTCAATGTGCGAAGTGTGGCACAACAAGAGACGTGTAATGTGAGGGGTAGGTGAGGATGCATGCATGAAGAAAAAGAAATAAAAATAACAAAATGAAAATATGATGCGGACATGATGCATGCAGATATAAGAGTGAATCAGATATAAGAGTGTCACACCAAAAAAATCTCTCCCTCTCTCCCAAAAATGATATAGAAAGATATGATCAAAATGTGGACCCAAAACAGTGAGGGGAGGGGGGGGCAAAAATCATCAGGACCGAGTGGAAACGGGCAGCAAGACGGCAAAAAAGATCAATGGCATCAAGTGTGCCTAAGAGGGTGGGGCTACGCCGTCTCGTCCTGAAGCGGAGGTGGTGGTGGTGGAACAGTCTGCTGGGTGGGTGTGGGTGTGGGTGTGGAAGCAGGCTGGGTGGGTGTAGGAGTGGGGGTGGGTACCTGCTGGGTGGGTGTGGGTAGGGTCGGTACGCGAGGAAGCCGATCGAGAATCTGAGTGAGGCAATAGTGAATGCCCGGAAGTAGGTCGAAGCGGCTGGCCATAGCGGTGACGGTGGCAGACATGGTCCTGAGGTCACCTCTGAGGCCACTCACCGCCCCCTCGAGAGCACGAATGCTCTAAAGTACAGTGTCGGGGGGAGGTGGTGCAGAGGGACGCACCTGTCTGTGCTGTGCAGGACGGGGCTGGCAGACTCGGGTGGTGTAGTGGATGGGCTCAGCAGGCATGTGGAGGAAGGGTGCTGTGCTCACAAGTGGGGGCCTAGCCTCAGGGCGAGGCTGGGGCGCAGGCTGGTGTGAGGTGGAAGCAGCAGCAGCGGAAGTGGAGTATAAATGTGGCGACGAGGTGGCCAGAGAGGTCAGTGACACAGACGTGGGAACAAACGTCACGACACTCTCAGATAGTACGGCTGCGGTGGAGACAGAGGTGGCAACCGCTGGGGAGGCAGTGTGGGGTCCAAAAGGCGAAATCCCAGCGGAGATCATACTGGCCATGGTCTCCACGATGGCAGCCAAAGAAGGCTCTCCGCTCTCAACAAAAGTAGGTGGGCGCTTGGGTAGTGCGGAGCAAAGGGGCGCAACGGACAGAGGGCCAGCTGTGGTGGGAGTGGTGGTGGGCGTGGAGGTAGTGGAGGTGGTCTCAGCGAGTGTACGCCTGACACCAGCAGAAGTTTGTACAGAGGTGTCGGGAGCAGCAGAAATATCAGGCTGCTGAGGGGCCACGGGGTCAACGGGTGCAGCGTGTGCAGCGTGGGCCTGCTCAGCCTGCTCAGCCTCCTCGGCCTCAAGCACGTATGCGGCAGGGATCAGGAGATCCATCGCCGGAAGCCAGTCCACCTGTGCTGGTGCTATCTGTGTCCGAGCTGGGCTCGGAAGGATCATGTAATCAGCACCGTAGGGACCGTGCAACCAAACCCAGTACCGCTGGCCGTGCGGACGAAGCATCTTCATCCGGGCCATGACGTCTATAGACAGAGAAGTGGGGCCCGGGACTCGTCACAGGTCAGCCGGAAGGTCCTCGCCGGTCATCAGGGCGAGCAGGGTGATTAGACCGCCGCAACATATCGGTGAGCGAGCGCCCACCGATACGATGATGCGGTCCAAAAACCAGCTCGCGATATCAATCACGACGGCGGGGACCAAATCGTCACTCTCCCTAGCTAGAACTCTGGGACTCGTCATCACATAGAGCATATAAAGCTCTGGCGTGGACATCGTCCCAGGCTCATACCTCGCCAAAAAGGTAGTCGCCATAAGGCGCTGAGCTATGCGGAGGCAGGGGTGGACGATGGCTGAGGCCTTGGCCCTACTAGGGTCAAAGGCAGCTGGTAAACCCGTGATCCGGGCCCAGAAAGCGTGGGAATCGAAGGAAGGTGGGGGAATGTGAGTGGGTGCGTAACCACGGTCGGCCCCATGGATATCGGGCCATGAAAAGAATGCTCTCATCATACCGAGAGTGACCTGGCACTCCCGGTCCATAAACCTAAACGAGCATCCCTCGTCGGTCCGGGCAATAGAACTAAGCACCTCAAGTGTCGGACGGACGAAGGTGTCCGCCGACACTTGGAAAAAATCTCGCCAGCCTACGTTGTCATACAACATGAGCATCCCCTCAAGTACCCCAGGCGTCCTAGGTCTGCAAGGTGTGCGAACCTGGAGGGTACAATCGAGCGCTGGGAAATGCGCTCAAAAACGACGCGGTGTGCGTCATCCCGGAACGTAATCCCCAGCGGCCCGACAAGTGGAGCCGGTGGTGGCAGTGGGTCGGCAGGGAGTGGCTGAGCGGGGTGAACGGGGTCTGCAGGCAGTGGCTGTGCGGGGTGAACGGGGTCTGCAGGCAGTGGCTGTGCGGGGTGAGGTGGTGTAGGCGGAGGAGAGTCCTCCATCTCATGGGAGGGGCCGGGCTCATCCGGCCGCTTCCGCTTGGCGGAAGCTCTCCTGGAGCGTGGCCGTGTCTGGGGCGGCATGTGGCCCCCCGGGTGCTCACCAAAAACGAAATAAATACGGCGTGTGAAAATGAGTGGAACGAATATACCAGAACACGCCGCGAGAGCAAAATGGTGGATGCGTGCGAAGACGCCGCCTCCACGAAGCCAAAAACGCTCCCCGGAAGCTCCCCTAAGCTCCCCCATATACCCTGCACATCAAACGAAGATATCAGCGAGTAATATTCAAAATGTATGGGGGGGTTAGGGGTATAATAGATAGATAATGAAGTTAATTTGAATTTGGGGCTCGATTAGTGCGCGGATCGTCAAAAAATACAAGAAAGGGGAGGAAATAGGCGTTTTTGGGGTTACCGGAGCTCGGCCGGCAGCAAGATCGCCGGCGGCGACTCGGGCGGTGCGGAGGGGGCGTCGGCCGGCGGTGGTCGGCCGAGCGCAGCGGCGGGCAAGGCGGTCGGGCGAGTGGGGGGGCAGCGGCCGAGGAATACCAAGAGTCGCAGCGATCGGGCGATTTTTGGGTTTTTTTTTCTCGTTTCGAAAAACGCGCCGACCCGCTCCCCTTTATATAGGAAAAGTTACGACTCGGCCGAGTGACAAAGTCGCTCGGCCGAGTGAACGTAACGGAAATATTTTGGAAAATTCCTCCCCGCTTACGACTCGGCCGAGTAGCCTTGCCACCCTCGGCCGAGTGGAAAAAGTCCATTCGGCTGAGTGGCTCAAGCTACTTGGCAATACTCGCCCTAGGAGTGTATCAGTTTCACTCGGCCGAGTGAAGATTTATACTCGACCGAGTGGCAATTATACTGAAATCAAGAAAAGAAACAGAGAGTTGGGTACAGCAGACTTCCCTCATCCGTGTGCCGCTCGGGCGGACGAGCTTATGTGCTCGGCCGAGTGACTAGTATACTCGGCCGAGTGAATCCTGTTCTCTGCTGTTTGGCTTCGTTTGGGCTCTAATCTCTGTTTTTCTTCCTCCAGTCGATTTCATCCTCCTCCTAAACATCGAGCGCATTCCTGGAGCGCTCCTCGTCGCCTTGTTCATCCTCCTAATGATAGGTACCCCCCGTTCTCCTCTCCTGTCAAAGAAAAATAGGACCCGTTATCACGAAATTTTTAGGCAAACGACTCAAAACACTAATAATTTCTAAAACAAAAATAAAGGAAAAAGTAAAAATAAAGCGATAACCATCAGGTTGCCTCCCGACAAGCGCTCGTTTAAGGTCTTGAGCTCGACCCCCTTGGATTTTCAATTTAATGCGGGATATTGGGTGCATATGAGATGCACCCGTCGAATTTATTTGGAAGAGCGCTCGGATTTGGATGTTGTGGTGGCGTGTTCTTCCTCAGTGCTCCTTCGCCTCGGGTAGTGTTGGGGGTGGCTCCCCCAAGCTAGTGCTTGCTCCGGGCCTCGGCTTCACCGGTGACACCGATTTTCGTATCGGTGGGGCTTTCTTCGGAGTCTTCATCTTTGAGAGCTTGCAGAGCTCTCGTATTCTCGCGACATCAGCGTCACCTTCATCAATTTTCATGAAGGGGTCGGGGGAATGCTCCATCTTTTCTTCTTGGCCCAAGTCCGGCCCTTCCTCAAAATCATCCTTGAATAGAGCGCCAATGGAATGGGGGATCGCCTCCTCAATGACCTCGTCAAGGAGGTCCATATAGTCCAGCTCCTCATGGTAAGGCATGTGTTTCATTGCCTTGGGTATATGAAGCTCCACCTCGATGTTACCGACGTTCAATGTTAGAGTCCCTTCTCGTACATCGACAATGACACCGGCGGTGGCGAGGAACGGGCGTCCAAGTATTAGCGACGTATCTCCCTCCTCCTTGACATCCATGATCACGAAGTCGCATGGCAAACATATGCCCCCCAGGACTTGTAACGGGATGTCCTCTGCGATCCCTACCGGCCTTGTGATCCGACCATCGGCTAGTTGTATCCGCATGTCGGTAGGCTTCAATTCTGTGCCGGTGTTTAGTCTTCGGAACATAGAGAGAGGCATGAGGCTAACACTAGCCCCTAAGTCCACTAACACCTTTTGTAGAGGGACGCCGCCTAAGGTGCAAGGAATTCGGAAACTCCCCGGGTCTTTGAATTTGGTGGGCTCCTTCTCTCTCTTGGTGAACCAAGTCCCCTCCTCAGCGAGCATTATTTTCTCCTTCCTCTTTCTTCCCGTAATCAAATCTTTTAGGAACTTGGCGTATGTCGGGATTTCCACGATAGCGTCGAGGAAGGGGATATTGAGGCTTACCCCCCTCAAATACTCGAGAAACTTGGCTAGTCGCTTCTCCATCTTTGCTCTAGCAAGCCTCTGAGGGAATGGGATCGGTGGCATGAAACGCCTCTCTTCAATCAGCTGCTCCGCTCTTGACTTTTCTTCCCCTTGCGGCTCTTTCTCTCTCTCAACTTCAATGACCGGTTCACTTGGCTCTACTCTCTCCACCACGGGCTCCTCGGTAGGAATCATGACGGGGGTGGTGTCCTTCCCGCCTCTCGTAGTAACTGCAACCACGGCGTTGATATGCCCGGTGGTGCCCCGTGGATTTTGCTCGGGTTGAGCCGGCAACTGTTGACTATTTCGATTTAGCAACGCAAGTTGCTCCGAGATTTGGCCTACAACGGTTGCAAGGGAATCTTGGCTCGCCTTCAAGGAAGCATTAGTCTTCTTCTGCTCGACCATAAACTCCTCCACTCTAGCTTCAAAGTCGAAACGTTGTTGAGCTTGTGGAGGGTTTGGATTTCTCCACCCTTGATTGTATCCGGGCGGCCTATAGGGCCCCACTTGTTGCTTTGGAGGGAAATTTTGTTGCGGAGGCCCCCTCGGTGGATAATGTTGTTGTTGTTGTTGTTGTGGTCGAGCTTGGTACGGTGGTTGTTGCGGGGGGTTCAATGCTCCATCATTGTTTGCATAGGAGAAACCGGGATGGTTTCTAGCGGCCGGATTGGCCCAATATCCTTGGTTCCCCGCGACATATTGAACTTGCTCCAAAGATCCCTCTCCTTGTTCTCCTCCCAAATACATAGCTTGGGATTGGTCTTGCCAATCGCACATTTGACTTGTTGGTGTGGATGTGGAAGGGGCTCCTTGGGGCTCCGTGATATATTTCTCCAGTCTCTCCACCACCTTGTGGAGAGAATCGAACTTGTTGGTCAGCTCCGCCACGGCCTTGGCCTCATAGATGCTAGATGGCTTCAATGAGGACGAAGAGTGTCCTCGCTCGTCGCCCCAGTGTTGATTGTTCGAAGCCATCTCCTCAATTAAGGCCGTAGCTTCGTCGGGAGTCTTCGATAGGATGGCCCCATTTGCCGCGGCATCAATAATCTGCTTGGTCCCCAGTTGGAGACCATTGTAGAAGCTATGGACTAACTCCCAATCTTCAATGCTATGGTGGGGGCACTGATGCTGCAGGTCTTTGAAGCGCTCCCAAGCCTCGTAGAGTGTCTCTTGAGGTCCTTGCTTGAAGGACATGAGAGCACTCCTAATCTTTACCGTCTTGGAGGGCGGATAGAACTTGTCGATAAACGCGCTCGCCAACTCATCCCATGTGGTAAAGACTCCTTCAGCTTGTGTCCTCAACCAATAAAGAGCTTTATCCTTTAATGTGAAGGGGAAGAGGCGCAGTCTGATGGCATCTAGGGTAACGCCCGGCATCTGGAAGGTGGCGCACTTTGATAGGAAGAGCTGGATGTGGTAGTGGGGATTTTCATGGGCGTTCCCATGAAATGGATCCTACTGCATCAGAACCACAAGCCCAGTCTTCAACTCAAAATTCTTGTCGGCCGCCAACTCCGGCATTGCTATGGACGAGGTCGTGAAGGAAGTCTTAGGCCGGAGCCTATCTTGAATGGAAATAATCCTCGCCATTCTTGCCGCTAACTCTTCAGGCGTCTCCCGGACGTTCATAAACCTCCCTTCCGTATCGGGTCTCCTCTCCGCTCTGATTCTCCGCAATGTACGCTCGATCTCAGGATCAAACAATATATCGATGGGGTCCGCTGTGGATCTCGTGTACATGCACCGGAAAACAAAGTTTCAAAGAAGTGATTAGCACAATGGAAGGGTTAGATAAAAATAAAGAAATAAAACAAAAAGAAAGATATAGCTAGGGTGGTAGGATCAAACACAATCGCCTCCCCGGCAACGGCGCCAAAAACTTGGTCGCGCCCGGGCGTACACCCTAAAGAGCGACCGTGTAGTTTTACCGCAAGCGCACGGTGTAGCGGCGAGCGGGTATCGAACACAGGGAGGACATATGACATTGCCTTATCCAAACAACCTGGCTATAGGGACAGAAGAGTAGGAAAGTGCCTTTCGGCGATGTTGTCACAATCGTCAAACAAAGTATGGAGATATAAAATCAAATAAAGACGCCTAGGGAATAGGGAATCCCCGCTACTCACGTATCTCGTCAAGGTGATTCATCGGTATCACAATTGCTAGGGTAGTATTTCAGGTGAACTAGTTGCAACTGAATGTAAAACCTAGCTCACGCTCTCGCGCTGTTGCCGGTCTATAGCGAACCTAGGCTCGGGCCCAATCTCTTACAAACCCTAGCCTAGGCAAGCTAGCATTAGGATCAACGTCATCGTTCAATCGCATCCCGAGCCCACTCTCGTGCAAACTCGGGCTACGACCAAGGTTGGGATAGTTCCTACCCGTCCAATCTCTTACAAACGGGTATTGGTATAGAATTGCAACCGAGACTCCTAGTATCGGTCCAATCTCTTGCAAATCGATACTTCGGGAACTCAACTCCACCCCAATTCGGATTTCTAGGGTTTCCTATCGAATTGGGATCCAATCTCTTGCAAATCCCAATCGATATGAACACCTAGCTATCTGCAACATATCGATCCCAAACTAACCCTAATAGCAATTCTAGCAATAGTTATACCAAATCATCACAAATCGGAAATTGGGCTCGTAGGGTTCATCCCCACGCCCTAAGACGTTAATACTACTCACAAATCATATTGCTAATGAAAGAATAATCAATAGAAATAGCAATGGAATTCATAGCAATAATCAAAATAACAATAAAAATAGGATTTTTAATAGAGAGGGAGACAAACCAATGTAGCTTTCCAAGAATCCAACAAAATAACCCTTTTCTCTCCTCTCCAATCACAAGAATAAAACTCTAAAAAAGTATAATCTAAAAAGGCTGCCAAAAGCAATCAAAAAGCTCTCTAAACTAGGTTAGAATCTGGGGTTAAATACCCCCCAAAACTGCCCAAAAATTCGTGACCAAACTGCCCCTGCGTAGCTCCAAAATCGTGATTTCCGCTACAGGCAGCGCTGCTCACTCGGCCGAGTGACAAAAGTCGCTCGGCCGAGTGAGAGACCCTGAGAATTTACAGTAAGTCCGGGGTCTTGGGGGTCTTCACTTCGGGCGTCACTCGGCCGAGTGAGTTGTCGTCACTCGGCTGATGGGCTTATCTTCACTCGGGCGGTCGACAATTGCCACTCGGCCGAGTCGGGCTTCTGCTGCTCAGACTGACGAAAAACAGTAAGTTGGCTCTTTTTGAGGGGCGTCGTCTGAGTGCCACTCGGGCGGACGGGATACGTCACTCGGCCGAGGCGGCTTCTGATGCTCGGCCGAGTGCACACTTGGAGCGTGTCTGATCTGACCGGCCGAGCGGGGTCTTGCTGGTCGGCCGAGTGACTCCTTCACTCGGCCGAGTGAGACACTGAAAATGCCCATTCTGAGTGTTTTTGCCTCCTCGTCGCTCCTACGACGTTCTTTCTTCTTCCGCTCCTCTCCAATCTCAAAATACCCCTCGGGGAAGTCGTCGGTGACACTCCGGAGTAGGTGTATCTCGGAATCACTCCAAATCGCTCCAAATCTCCTGAAATACGACAAAAACAACAAATCGTGAAAAGTATCGCAATATCGTCGATAAATCGTGAAAAGCATGATTTGAGCGATCTAAATGGCATGCAAACATGCGGAAAAAAGGTGTAAAATACGGAGTGATCACATATATCACAATCATATGAGCATGAGTATATCATCCCAATATACTTGACAAGCCATATTCAAACAATAAATGTACATGCATACATACCTACACACATAAATATGTACATACATTCATACAGAATCAACATTTGAATATCAACCCTAAAGGTGCTATACCTCAAGCTCCTGCTATCTGGTCCCGTCCTAAGGCTGCACTCTACCCACCTTAGGACTCAACTATCCAAAAACACACGAACACTACTCGTACTATTCCGTACACAACCGCAGTGAGGGGACCTGCATGGGCCACCGCCTGTCACGTCCCCCATCCTTGGGATACCCAGAAAGACAAGGTATATGACGAGAACTAAAATGTATCTGCAGGTCCACTACGCGTTGCTGGGAATAGTACTTGAATTGTTCCATACCAAACACCAACCACAATGACAAATAACCACAGACACGCGAAGGCCAACACAGAGCAACAAAAGAAACAACCCAAATAACTCAATATGGGACAGAAACTGAACCACCAGATCAATTATACAATATCAAGAGTCCAAGTCCATTCTATACATCAATATCATCATCATAGCAACCCTAAGTACAAGGATCTAACCCAACCCAAGAAACCCAGAAGTACAAGCCCTCACCTCACCCCTCGCCACCCCAAACTATAGCTACAACTCTGAACACCAACTCCAGCTGCAACCTCTACTCCAACTATTCCATCCAACTCCAACACCTGAAAAGTCAACGGTGGGGCACGTCACAGCGTGACCCAGTAGGATATACCAACTCCCACTAGTATGCCATTATGAAAAGTAACTATTTTACATGCATTCATAGCAAGGCGAAAATGAAGTATGTAATGAGCTAAAGAGAACGCGTGTATGACATAAAGTAATGAATGCATGACACAAACAGAAGTACAACAAAAAAAAGAGTGCAACAACATAAGTAAAATAAACGCAAGCGACATGAGCTACAATAGGTGATGCATATAACAAGGGTATACAACATGGAAGCTATAAGTAAAGAACGTACAAGTAAGCAACATTTAATAATGCTACAAAAGTAACAGAAGTTATTTAATAGTGATTTGGACCCTAAGTAGTGGGTAGACCTTCTTGGGACTGGACCTCACCCCCAGTTGGGGTGGAACAGGCAAACTCCCCGAGACATGCTCTTACTAAAGGAGCCCTATTTTCCCCTTATTTCCCCTTCACATTTGCTCCCATTTCCTCATTTCTGCCACTCCCCGCCACTCGGGCAAGAACAGGAGGGCCACCAACCACCAGTCCAGTCCCTCATGTTTTCCCAACAACTTAGTGTCCCACAATCCCCGTGTCACCCTCATTTAAGAGGACTTAATCATTTATCAGCGTTTCAATTAAAAATTAAAAATTAACGTGCAACAAAAGGAATCACATAGCAACCACCATTTTCACCTCCCCTCATTCCAACACATATAACTTTTCCAACCACAACATTTGCCCCATAGTTTTCATTTCCAACACATATAATTTCAACACATATAATTTTTACAACCATAGTTCTCATAGCCAAATTATGCAAGACAATTCTCTCTTTTCATACTTAACTACATGTATGCATTTTCACAAACGCTAGGATGGCCTCACGACAAATCATTAGTCCAATAGGAATCAACATGAAACTTAAAGCAAGACAACAACTTGATAGTATGTTGATTTAATTCATAACATGAAAAGAATGGCATATCCATGAATAGAGTTAATCTCTTTATTGGTACATCATGAGCCCAATAGCATGATAACAACTAGATAAATCTTGATAGTATATTGATTTAATTTCATGGCATGAAAAGAATGCATAGTCATAAAGAAAGCTAACCTCTTTAACATACTTGGATGAAATTAGAATAACACAATATATGGAGGGGGTTTCTTTCTTGATATAAAGCAATCCCATAATGAGATACCATCCATGCTACAACACTACTAATTAGCCATATTATGGAATGAGACAACAAGCATGGCTTGAATAATACTCTTGCATGCACAAATGCTAACTTTTATGGCCTATCCCAACTTTAACAGCAGATTGTTACAATTTTAATTAGAACTGGGCTTGGTCTTCTAAATGAAAGTTGTAGGTACACAGCTTTTGAGTTCAGATATCAATTTTTATGGCGTTCCGATGAATATTCTATTTAATACAGAATTTATGGCAGGGTATACAAGTTGCTGGAAAATAAAACAGAAACTGTCCTGACTTGAGGACCAGATTACTCCTAAATGCTGATAGATTCAGAAAAAAATGAAAAGCTACAGGTTGTGGGGCTTGAAGTCTTCTTTCCAACGAGACCAAGAACACACCATTTCGTTAAGAATTGAGGGACTGATCGCTGTTTCCGTGAAAGATGTCTAGGTCGACGAAAAACAGACATGCTGAAATAGATGAATTTTTACCCCTATTTCTAATCCGAATTAGACAAGGTGTTCAACATGAAAGTTGGACTTAAGGGTCCCATTCTTCAGCCATAAAATTTTCAGATCATTCTCAATACTAAATTATGAGATATAAACCAAACAAATAGCATGTAATTCTATCCCAAATCTCAACGACAACAAGGTAAAGAACTAGTTTCATCAACCAAGCCTTAGCTTCTTCACCCAAACACCATCATGTGCATTAAACTTTGATAAAGATGTTAGCTTGCATGAAAAAGAGAGTATCTTGCAAGAAATGCAATAAAGATCACAACTTTGAATCAAAGATATCAACTTTCTTCATGAATTAATAAAAGGAGCTTACTTTCTTTACAAAGGTATCATCCTTTCACAATTACTTAAGCAAAATAGCAACATTCATATGAATTCACAATAAAAGACATGAACTTTACCATCACCACATGTTAAAGAAGCTAACCTTAACAAAAGCATGCATTTGTGCTACTAAAAATGAGAGCTTTATTATTAAACATGCCATGCACTTAGCATACTAATATGAGTTTGGAATCCTAACTCTTATAGCTTCCTTTTCGTATCAAAATCCAAGCTTTGGCCTCAAGAAAACTTCTCCTCCAAACTCCATCACAAAAGCTCCAATTTGCTTGCACAATCTCCTCTTTTAAGCTTCAATCAACTCCTACTTGATAGCACTTAGGATTAGGGCTTAAAAGGAGGGAAGGGATGAGATATTCCCAGGAAAAATTTGAGGTAAAATGTGAGGAGAGAGGGGGAACACGAAAATGATAAGAAAATATGAGAAAAATAAAAGGAAAAAAGAAAGAAGGATGAAAGGAAGTGAAGAGTTTCTAGATTTTTCTCTTCTTTCTTTTCTCTTCTTTTCTTTTCTTTTCTCTTCTAAATGTTTCTTCCTATCTCTAAGGTCAAAGGGTCAAAGGCCCTAGAATTTGCCTTGCAAGGTGGAATGACATAAACACCCTCATCACTTACCCCCTCCAACTTCTTGGATATTACCTAGTAGCCTTTCTATGGACACCCACCTCATTACTACACACACACCTTAACTTAATTACAACAATGACATACCCCAACCCCTTTTCACACTAGTCCTCATACACACCCTCATTCATGCATCCATACATACATAGTGTACACTCACATACACTTGCATGCACATACATCCCTACACATATCTCTACATAAAGGTCATTATCATGTCTTTGTACATCCAAGCACACACACTACATACATCCTTGCCATATGTATCAACATACACACATACATACACATATAGTAGCTTCACACACACACACACACATCTACATCCATTCCACACATCACTACAAGTAGTCATACATATTAGCACACTAACATTTATACAACAAGCCACTACTAATATTAAGACCAATAGCAACAACCCAATACCAATACTCATTACACCACAAATACTCACTACATCCCTCTACACCACATCCAAATAGGCACATTCAATAGTAATCAAATATTATAAACTGTACACACCACTCCTAATTGCACGTGTGTCATTTCCATGCACACCCACTTTGATATACACACAATCAACTAATTACAACGATGTCATATTCATTATGAATAATAATACTACCCCTATTAATAACATATCATCATTAACACTCAAAACATACCATATAAAACCAATGTTAAATCAACCATATATACATCCAGGACATCCTCATTCAAGCAACCATATGTATACTGATAACACATTCATATAGGCATGCATCCATCCATATAGGCTTATATGTAAGTAACCAATAGATAATTACTATACACACTACATATTTACTATTCAAACTACACATATACACACATCCTGAAGCAAAAACATGTACACCCTACCGTACATGGCAACTGGACCATTACATCATCCTTCTGCTTCTACATGGTCAGAATCTCTTTAGGCCGTACTTGCGCTGTTAACATATCTATCAACATTTCACGCTCTTTCTTTTGTAACCTTCCAGCAAATGAATGTCCCTCCAGATGCTTTGCAGCTGGATGGTTGTGCTTTCCACATACAACCATTACATGCCAATCATCATCTGTGGGTAGCTTTATTCCTTTTAAACTAAACAGACATCTACATTTCTTAGTTCCAGTAGATACCCGACTCTTCTCATTGGATTTTTTGAATGTACTGCGATAAGCACCACTTCTTTCACATGCAAAGTAAAGCCTCGGCTTTCTACCTAATTTGCCAATCTCTGAACGCTTTAGTACAATGATAAGTCCATGAGCATTACCGACATCTCACCCAATCAAGAATTTATTGTCGACTTGAAAATATGGTGTCAGTTGTAAAAACCTCTGTATAGTCTATAACAGTCGATTCCACGACAATGCAAGAAGTATCCTGAAGAAGCAAGTAATAAATGAGAATGCGAAAACTAAACAATAAAACTATAAAGGTTTGGTGCAAGTAGTTATTATCATTTACGTGTAGTGTTCAAGTATGTTATTTAAAAAAATATGATCCAATAATTTCATATCAAGCACCAGACGTCCAGACTTTCAAATCCGACTGTAAGGAAATGGGTTCGGACCTTTATATCCGAACATCTCGTTTACCGCTCAAACTTAAATGTCCGAGCGATAAAAGTTCTGATAGGATTTACAACTCCATACACGGCGGAAAATTTTAGATAAAACATGAACAAAAAAGAAAGCTTATAAACTAATATATAATTTAAGTTTTGATTACTATACCTCTTTGTCCTCCGTCCTTCTCCACCAGCAAATTAACAAGAACTTTAAAGCTTTACAAATTCAAAATTTTGAGTTAATGCTAAGCAAGATATTAGGGCATGAGAAGCTGAAAAGAAAGAGAAAAGAAGATGTAGAGGAAAGAAAGAGAGAACATGAGAAGATGAAAGGTATTTAAAGCTAATGACAATTTTGTTATTAAGTAAGATATTTAAGAGTAAGCTATTAAACACTGTTAAGGATAAATTGTGGTGTATTCATAACATGAGAAGATGTAGAGAAAAGAAAGAGAGAACATGAGAAGATGAAAGGTATTTAAAGCTAATACTAACATCACTCTTTGTGGTGTATTCATAACATATTGTAGTGCGAATAACAACACTCAGATTCTAATTCTTCAAATTATCCTATCTTTTTTGAATTAAATAAATAAAAATGTAGGTGCGCAGCAGTGCAACATTCTTCCGACATTTCGGATTCGGCGAATAAAAAAATAAAAAAAAGAACAAAAAAACCGTCTCATTTTATAACGATTTCTCTTCCCGCCTGCTGTCTCTCACACGATTTAGATTCTCCCATACCCAAAAAGATGTGATTTTTTTGAGATCGCATTCATGAAGAGTTTGTGGCATATTAATAGCTGCTTGATCCTTCAGCGCGCTCCACATTCTCGTGAGCCCCAAGACGATAGAAAAAGGAGACAACTTTTTATTTTTAATCTTTTTTGAGCTAAAGATGATACCTTTTTGAGCGATGAAGACAAAAGCGTGCAGCGTACGAGCCCGTCTCAAAAAGGGCGAAGACGAGATGATATTCGGTATTGATCTCTTTCGATGCAGGCCCACATCGACGAACACATGGTCTGTGCTTATTCTGTGGTGTTCAACAGTGAATTTTTGCTGCCGTTTTTTCCTTTCTTTGCTTGGATTTGATGCGGGTTTCTTTACAGCTCATTGTTTGGTTCGTTTCCGCATAGATTTTGCTTCGTGTGAGCTGGATTTGAGATGGGTTTGTGTTACAACTTGCTTATTGTCTTCGATGATTTGATGTGATGTGAATCCACATTTTTCAGTTGGATTTTAGCTTCAAAGGCTGCAACATTTCCCATATTGAATGCATTTGCCAGTTCTAGAGCTAACTTTACTTTTTCATCAATTTATGCTGACAGACTGGCATTGGAATCAGATTGAAGCTAGATTGGGAACGGGGGTTGTCTTGTGGCTTTCATGTTGTTTGTGTTGGATTTGGAGTATGTTTTCTTAAAAAGCTTGAATTTTGCACCCCTAATTGTATATGAAGTGGGTTTGAAGATTGGGTTCCTTCTAAATTGAGTAAATTCCTTGATTTATGACTCAATCTGTTCTAGACCATGGTGAGTATAATTGCTTCATGTCGCTTTCTGGCTTGTCCTATATCAAAATGTCTCCAAGACTTGCCAAACTTTTGAAAATGTTAAAACTTTCCTCTATGATTGTATAGATTGTGAGTAGATTTAGATATTGAATTGGCTTGTTCGAAATTGAGCAAATTCCTTGGATCCTTCATTTGGGAGAGTGACAGTCCTCACACTGAGTACTCGTTGGCAGGATTACTGTGAATTATGGTGAGATACAGTACAGTCTCACAACATATTGTCGTGCTTTTGTTGCCTTCTATCTCATCTTCCATATTCTTCGAGTTGGATTGGAAATGCGTCTGTTTCGTACAATATCTTCTATAATATTGGTAATAGCTTCATCCTTTTTTCAAATGTGTGTGTGTTTTAAAATCATTTCTTCTTCATATGAGAGATCATTTGGCATTGAATTCAGTTCTACTCGGTTGGTGGTGGTTGGTGGGCTGAGATTACTGTGAAGAATATGCGTTTGATACACTTCCTCTTACCCGTTTTTGTTTCCTATCACAAAACGTTTCAGGGGGGTTCACAATATTTTTCTATTTTTTTTTTTTACATTTCTGACTAAGGAGTTGGATCCAAAAAAATTCGTCTCTTGTGTATGGATCCTTTTCTTGCAGCTTCTGTCCCAACTACAAAGAGAACGAGTCTTGCACTGACTTTAAAAAAAATGTTTTTTACATTGTTTCACTCAGTAGCTATTGGCTTATCACTATGGTTACTATGAGAAATATTGAGTTAATGCTGCTCCTCTCACATGATGACATGCTATTGCTTCTTTTTGTATTTTGCCCCATTCCAAAACATCTGTCTCCCTCGTCCCTTTTACATGCCTTTTTTAAATGTCTTTTTTTTGTAGTTTTTAGGGGGGATTGTCCTACCATTTAATTAACCTGTGAACCAAGTTCTTCTTTGGGGCCTGTGGGGTTGGAGCCCCTTTAAAGTGTAGTTGGATTCATCAGACCATTCCACATGCTTCTGTCCTTCACATCTACCAAGTTTTATTTCTTCAGCTAATAAGAAGAGTGTCTCTTTATGGTAGTTGTGGGACTACATTACCTTCATATATATATACTCTATTGTAATGTAGCATAGTTTATTATTATTATTAAAACCTATGTGGGTTTAGGCAAGGATGTATCATGTGTAAGAGTCAGATTGTGTTAAGTGGTGATAATTACTTCCTTTTTATTTTTTTTTATTTTATGCCCACAATTTTGGATCATTCATTTTCCTTTTCTGGATCTTTCTCTGGATAAATTTATCTCTGGATCTTTCATTTTCCTTTCTCATGAGAAAATTTGGCTTGTTCTTGCAGGTCTGCTCATGGACTGATGTAGGCTACACAGAACACAAAGTACAAGTGCAAGTTCAGCACCCAGCTTTCAAATGGATCCTGAAAGAGGAAGGTTGAGATCTGCAAAGGTATGTAATTTACCCTTGAATCTCTAGATAATGCTGTCAGCTTTCATTTTAGATTGCATTTTGCAAGCATAGATGATAAACCTTTAGTAAACATATGTATTTTTTTCAGAGGGATTCTTGGAAGTCCATCTTGCTGTTAGCATATCAGAGTCTAGGAGTCGTATATGGAGATTTAAGCATTTCCCCTCTATATGTCTACAAGAGCACATTTGCAGAAGATATCACACATTCTGAGACGAATGAAGAGATTTTTGGTGTCCTTTCATTTGTGTTTTGGACCTTGACCCTTGTCCCCCTCTTCAAGTATGTGTTCATTGTCCTTAGAGCTGATGATAACGGCGAGGGTAGGCATTAGAATCCTCTTTGCTATGTTTGTAATTTTTTTAAGCTGTTGAGTTTAGACATTGCATTTATATTTAGTATTTATGTTATGCAGGTGGTACATTTGCGCTATATTCTTTGATATGCAGGCATGCCAATGTGAGCCTTCTGCCTAGTAGACAGGTTGCAGATGAAGAGCTATCTACATATATACTGGAAGGCCCTCCAGAAGATGACAATAAGTCTGGGGTCAAAAGTTGGCTTGAAAAGCGCAAGAACTTGCATGTAGCATTGCTAATAGTTGTTATGCTGGGCACCTGTATGGTGATTGGTGATGGTGTCCTAACTCCTGCTATTTCAGGTGCCTTTCTTTTTTTGCTTCCTATTATCTTGTGCTTATGTTTCCCTCGGATGACATGTCACTGATGGATTTTTTTACCCCCAATTGCAGTTTTTTCCGCAGTTTCAGGACTCGAATTCTCTGTGTCGAAAGACCATCGTGAATGTAAGCTTTCTAGTCTTACAATGACTGTTTAAGGTGGATAGATCACCATGGTGGAATTTCTATGGCTTCTATTATATCTTACTTTAAGTATGAATAGGACACACAAATTCCTTTTTAACTTTTATTTTAATCTTTTCTGAGGCTGCAACTCTTTATCAGGGGGAAGAGAAACATCAAGTTACCTAAATTCTCAGGCAACTCGAAATATTTTGGTCTTGGAAAATTTCTGATCAATTTCAGAGCCAAAGTTTACCATATTTGTCCAAAAAAAGAAACAAAAAAACATTGATACCCTTGATATGCTATTGTTTATGATTGATTTCTACGAAAAAGAAAACTTTAATATGAGAAAACATAAAGATGTATCGTCATGTCAGCACTGTCTTTGCCATCTATCCCATGGGGTTCTGTGGCACATGCTTCATGAAAGATTTGACAAAATTTTATGTCATACTGGCAGCCTGATGCCAACTCTTTTAGTTGACATCAACTTCTTGGCCAAGGAAAGTGATGGGGAACATGCAACATAAGCTAGATTTAGAGTTTTTAAGTCATGGGACTTGGGGAAGAAGTTAGGGATCCAGGTATTTGGGAAAAAATCTAGTGGTTCTAAGGATTTAGATAATTGAAGGATGAATAAATTTATAGGATAACTTTCAGACCTTACGATTAGGAGCCTCACACCTGATTCACGAGCATTCACATGCAAGGAGATTTTTCAGAAATATAGGGTTTATCACGAATCATCTTGGGTTTATCTTAATACGCAAATCATTCTCTTCATTTTACCAATTAATAAGTTCCAAGAAAATCTACATACATACCTCATGCTAATATAAAATAAAGAAAATAAAAAGAACAATAAATGAATGCTTTAGAAGCCTATTAAGTCTCTGCTTGCATAACACATATATCTCATTTACAACAAACTAAATAGCTTACTATAAAAAATAGCTTAAAATGATTAACGTTATCCTTTTTAAGTGAATCTTTGGTATAGACTTGATTTCTGGCAACTTCCATGTGAAAACATCCTCTGATGCACCTTTACATTATGCGTCAAATCTTCCTTTCTTGGAGAAATTTGACTTCAAGCTTTTTTTAAAAAGAACAAAATAAACAAGCTCGGAAGTTTTACTTTGAATTAATATTTCAAAGGTTATGAGAAGG
This sequence comes from Scilla litardierei, assembly GCA_030789695.1. Classification (NCBI taxonomy): domain Eukaryota; kingdom Viridiplantae; phylum Streptophyta; class Magnoliopsida; order Asparagales; family Asparagaceae; genus Scilla; species Scilla litardierei. Next base: position 131,587,416 of record CM061132.1, on the reverse strand, counting down.
TAGCTAAAATGAATGCAAAACCTGCCAACTGATAAGTGAAGAATCAATCACAAAATCAATGTGTTCTTTTTACTTAAAATAAATAATTGCCCAATCTTGAACATAAATTTGGGCTTAGGCTCGATCTTATATCAATCTCGAATTCGGACTCAGGCTCAGGTTCGATCGTGAACTCGGTCTGGGGCTTAGGTTCAAGTTTAGACTTGTTTGCTCTAATTCTGCAAGTTCTACTTCTATTCTGGCTTTGCAGGTATTTTTTAATTTAAGCCATGGCTTACTCGGGCTCGGGCTCGGGTATGGCTTCAATTTATACTCTCTGTATCTTTTATAATTCTATCACAATGTGAAAGTCTGCAGCAGACCGTTAAACTTCTCATGTGCTAATAGTGGCTCTCTTTCAAACTTTAGCCTTGATGACAGTTGAGACAAATGAAGAATGGGTTGACGCTTGTAAAGATACATGCGTCAAAGTTTTTCTCCCATTATAGACCAATTTGTACAGCCTTGGCCATACTCTAACCACTAAGAGCGAGCTTTACCTACTAACTTTTGTCTGGCATACCACCACTCTCTTTATCTGATAAGTTGTAATCAGAAAATACTTGGCTCAGTAAAAATCCTAATCTTCATAAACTTCATGATCATAGTATCCTTAAAATCGAGAATAATTATAATTAGATTATAATGAGAAAATCACATTGGATGATGATAAAAGCGGTTAAGTTATTGATCCTTGTAATAGCCTATGGATTCTGTGCAAAAATTTTAAGATCTGACTTGATTTTGGCTCGTGATTGGTTCTGGAGTGAACAATAACAGCTTCGCGGGCTGATGGACATTAACGCTTTGGGTTGGCTGAGCTGAAATCAGGTTTGAAGCCATGCGGGTCATATTCTTAATATCTTGAGGCAGTTGGGTTGAGTCTTCCTTCAGAGTAGCGACATTAACTACACGAGTAGTAACTGTTGGGATATTGAGCTCACCCCAGTGGTTTTGATGATGTGCACATGTGATATAAGGACTAACAATCTCATCTCAAGTGTGTATAGATATGTTTAATGATTGGAGCCATAGTGACGCAAATCGGAGTATTTAAAGTTGCGATCAAGAACGCTACAAATTGAAGCACATGATGATGGTGGATCGTGAACCAAATGAAGAATTGAGAACAAGAGGAGTTAGCCCAAGATCAATGATGAAAATAAAGAGCTAAAGCTATTGTTGTGTGAGTAATTTCGTAGAATGTAAAAGCCATAGTACATTACACACACATATTCAAAAATCCTCTAAAAATGTTTTTAAATTACATTACTTGATATATTTCTTAAATATAATTTTTGGAAATTATTTTGGAAGTATTTTAAAGTATATATATGAGTGTATCCTAAAATAGTCGACTACTTTGGACTGATAGCTGACTATTTCCTATAGAGATTTTCTCAAATTTCTCTGTCAAAATAATAGTCGACTATTTGATAAAATACCCTCTATTTGGAGCTGATAGCCGACTATCTGGGAGAATAGTCGACTATCTGGGTCAACTCAGGCCAGATTTGGAAACTGCCTTCATTTTTACTAGCCGTTAGCTAGCCGTTAGAGTTGACTTTAAGAGCCGATTTTAAGCAGTTTTTGAGCAGAATTCAAGCTTCTATTTGCCTATAAATAGAAGAAGATTTCAGAAGTTTTAGATATCATTATTCTTATTGAAAAACTCTCTACATTGCTCAAAAGCTCTCTCTTTATTCTTTGTGATTCAAACGTTCAAATGCTACTGTTTTAATCTGAGTTCTATAATCTTTCTAAAGATATAGTTCAGTCATCTTATTTAGTCTTTTCTTTATAATTGTTATTTTGATCTCCAAGCCTAAATCGCTTTCTTTTGAGGTTCAAAATACAAGTTCTTTTTATTTTAATATTTTTACTGATTTTAAAGCTTATACTTTTTCAAAGATGAGAATACTTGATTTTTCGATCTCTAAAGCCCAAGAGCTACATTTTAAAGAATCGATTTTCAAGACAAAGAATTTTGATCAAATCGTGTTTTATTCTATTTTCTATATCATATATTTGATCAAAAGGATTGATTTTCTTTAGCCACATTTCATTCACATATACTATTGGCTATAGGAAAATTGTGTACTCTCATTTTATATTTGTTATACGTCTTTGAAAAAGAATTTAAGTTGTAAATTCCCGTGTTATAAGGGAATAATGGAAATCCTAGTTTTGTTGTAAAAAGCTACTGAAATTCCTAGTAAGGGAAGCTAGGTGGTTGTACGAAGTCCTCTTCGTTTGAGGAAAGGTTTGCTCTCGTTGAGAGCTAGTGGATTGGTTGCTGGAGTAGGATACAGTGGCAAGTGGGACTTGCGTATCCGAACCAGAGGTAAATCGTCGTGTGTTTGTGTTGTGACTTTAACTCTTTAATTCCTTTATTATTATTGCTTGTACGCTTTCATTTCTGCTGTTAATAACTCTCAATTTTTACAAGCATAATATTGTTGATTAAGTTCAAATTTGAGGCAACTCAATTTGTAACTTAAGCAACACATAGAAAGATCGTTGTTTGTTGATAAAGTTTATAATTGTTAACAACCCTATTCAACTATCCTTCTAGTGTTGTTTGCCATCTACAGGATCCAACAGTAACATGAGAAAGCGAAGACAAAGGCAGAGGTGAAGGCTTCACGTAGAGCCAGAGGTGAAGGATCTAAACGAAGATGATGCGATGAAGAAGAAGAACATCATATGTTTTGTTGATGATGGGCCGTTGACAACTTCGATTGTTAGCAATGTTAGAATTTATGAGTGACATTTGGATCTAGAAGACAAAGTAGGATAAGTCGAAGAAGATGTTGATTATTATGGTTTGAGTGGTTGAAGTTAAGGGCACCGTCAATTGATAAATATTGATCTGGCAATTTTTGATCTGGGGATTGAAACTACATGTGGTAGTAGAGGTGTCATCGGAGTTCATTAGAGGGGAGTGGTCGATGAATCAAAGGACGACGATAAAGGTGGAGATGGTGATGTCAAATGTGAATGAAGATGATGACGATGTCTATAGATGGCAACCTGGTTGACATTAACGATGTCATCAGAGGGAGCCACGACGTCTGACCTGTTAACGAGTGTTCTTGACGATATGAAGGATGTTAACGAGCAGCAATGGCGAGAGATGTGTATTTGGTGAAGACAACATTGATGTGATCAATCTCGAGATCTAGATTTGATCTTGATGATGATAAGGTGTGGTAGTTAAATGCTGGATCTTATGGTGATGGCCTAAGGTTGGCACTTGATGCTAATAGATGAAATCAATGTTGAAGTTGGAGAGATGCGTTACAGATGATAGGGATTGTTGGGTCTCGTAGCATTGACGGTGACTGACGACGAGGATGGTGCCGATCAGAGATGATGTTGCTGTTGATTGTCAAAGATGAGGTGAGGTGGTGGGTGCCCAATAAATATGTCTTGATTCATGATTAGAGGATGATTAGGAGAAGGGTTGAATGATGTGGTAGCCAGGGATTTTCACAAAAAGTTTTTTTTTCTTTTTAATTCTAAGATTTGAAACTATATGGTTGATGATGGCTAGTATCCTGAGGAATTCTTTTTGATTTTGGATTTTTAATCTAATCTATTTCCTTTTTCCTTTTTAATCTAATGCTAAGCTTAAAGGGGAATGTCTGCAGTGGTTTTGACTTTTTTGGATCTAAGAAATATATGATAGTTTTAGATTGGGAATTTTGGATCTATTCGTTCTGATACCAATTAATGATGAACTTAGAACTAAGCTAGGTATATGATTCTAAAATAATTGAGATATGGAAAGAAGTTAGGAATTTATGGATTTTGGGAAAACTAAGGATTTTAGGGATTTGGATAATTAAAGGATGAATTTACTTACAAGATAAATTTCGGACCTCACGCACGGGAGCTCACACCTCCACCCATGAGCACATCACATGTAAGGAGATTTATACGAAATTTAGGGGAAATTTAGGGTTCACCGCAAAACATCTAAAGTTTCTCTCAAAACATAATTTGTTCTCTTCATTTTATTGAATAATAAGTTCTATATGCATGACCTTTTTATATGCAAATCTACGTGCACAATACGCGCTGCACAATATGCGCCGATATAAAATAAAGAAAATAAAAGGAATAATAAAAGAAGATTCTAGAAGCATATTATCTACATGTTGAACATGCACAGCTTATTTAAAATAAATTAAACAGCCTAAACCGATCAAAATCAGTCTTTTTTCAGTGAATCTTTGTCATAGACTTGACCTTTGGCATCTCCTATAAGAATTGTGATGTGTCCGTGTCGTGTTGTAAATCAATAGCGGGCTCGTCATAAATCCTTAATATCGAATAACATGTGGTTGAATTGGTTGGTGCAGCTAGTTTTAGAAAAGTACATTGCTTAGTATATTTAGTTTGCATTTGGAATTGGATGTTCTAATTTTTTCGCTTTCCTGATTCAGAATGTACCAAATTAAAAATTGACAATATATGTTAACTGTTGAATTGCAAAAAAGTATTTTGGCTAGGAAAAGAATAAAAAATATTTTAAAGAAGAACTCTAGTCCCTAATTTCATCGGCTTTTAGGTCAAAACCTCAGCTTCAGTCTTCTACAATTGTTGAAGGATGTTGTGAAAATCAGTTAACATCACAAAGTGATCGCTGGTAACTTGTATATATCCAAAATTCCAAATGCATGCTTAGGCTTAAAAAAGAAGCATATCGAAATATGCGTGTCTTCGGTGGTTCACCAAATGAATGACAACAACCGATTTTTGATTAACAAATAGAGCAACTTATTGCTGCTGCTATATGATAAATTCTTTCTTTACCTGCAGATGCTGTGGTTCCAATCACCTGCTTCATACTATTGTGCCTGTTTGCCCTTCAACATTATGGCACTCATCGAATTGGGTTCTTATTTGCACCAGTTATTCTAGTTTGGTTACTATGCATAAGTGCCCTTGGCTTATACAACATCATTCATTGGAATCCTCATGTTTATCAAGCGCTTTCACCATATTACATGTTTAAGTTCTTGAAGAAGACCAAGAAAGGTGGATGGATGTCCTTAGGGGGAATACTACTTTGCATAACAGGTGACTTCGATAAAATACATATAAAATGTCTTTTCGACTCTTTGATATAAACGCTTTACAATTTTCATGGAGTATCTCTAATAATGAATCCTTTCACCGTAATATAGAATTGTTCTTTTAAAAAGGCATGATTTTGGTTGATATTTCTGTCTTCCCTTTCCTTCCCTTTAAAATTTTTTTGTTTGGTTTTTTTTTTTTTTTTTTTTTTTTTGGGGGGGGGGGGGGGGGGGGGGGGGGGTTGCTGGTGTGGGGGCATGGGGGTCCAGTTAGGAGTTACATGCCTTATGGGATTTAAGTTTTCAACTATAGCTGGTTATCTTACATGCAGTTTTGCATTTACAATAAAGCTCTAGGGTTTCTTAATAAAATGCACTAGTTCAAAGCAAGATGAATATATAAATTTTAGCAACAGAAGAAGGTCGTGCATTGAAGTCAGCTAGAGATGTACATTTGTGTCCAGAAAAGTTAATACTTCAATATGGTGAAGATATGCATTGGGTATACAATTGTGGATAAGTTGACTGTGCTTGAATGTTTGATGACTACGATTGCAGGTTCGGAGGCAATGTTTGCAGATCTTGGCCACTTCTCATACACCGCTATTCAGGTGCCTTTTTGGCGACAACTCAATCAATTGACTAATTTGTTCTATTTTATTACTGGCTCCTGACAATGTCCTTCACTTTATACCAATTGTAGATTGCATTCACCTTTCTAGTTTATCCAGCCCTGACATTGGCATACATGGGTCAAGCTGCTTACTTGTCAAAACATCATAATACTAGCTACCAGATCAGCTTTTATGTCTCTGTGCCAGGTACTGTTTTGCATTATCACTTCAAATGCACCATTTGCATCTATAAATTTTCCATTATTTTCGGATGTAGAATGGGAGGATAAATTCCAATTGTAAGTGCTGCGTGCTTAATTTCTTGTTCTCATTACATTGCAAAGTTCAATTGCACTAATTATGGATGAATACCCTATTTCTGTGTCTAAAAAACAGTGGCTTTGTTGATTTTGGGTAGCAACAGATTGTCTTAACTCATTCTGCTACAATACAGTACTACACCTAGACTTATTCGTAATCCGCCAGAACAAATTGGTTGGTTGCTCCTTGGTTTCATGAACTTAAAATTTGAGACTGCATGCATGGTACCGTTGAGTATTAAGGTATACGTACCTGCCAACAGTCCTTGAAGAATTATCTGAAGGCCTGTGCTTATTCTTTCACATTTCTGGCACACATGTATTTGTTATACTGCCATTTCCATTCAACATCGTTCCTGTATATAGCCTTCTGTTCAGTTGACCACTTAGCTGGATTCGTATCTGTAACTAGATCAGGGGAAGATCCAAGAATACTCCCCCCCCCCCCCCCCCCAAAAAAAAAAAAAGATGTGATTGGCTCTAGCTGTCACTTAATGTAATGTGTCAAATCTTCTTTATATAATGTATCATATCTTCTCTTTTTGAATGTAGAATGTGTGAGATGGCCTGTACTAGCAGTAGCAATACTAGCCTCGGTGGTGGGAAGCCAAGCGATCATTAGCGGAACGTTCTCGATCATAAACCAGAGCCAGTCACTGGGTTGCTTTCCTAGAGTCAAGGTCGTTCATACATCTGAGAAAAAACATGGCCAGATCTATATACCAGAGATCAATTGGATGCTCATGATTCTCTGCATAGCAGTTGCTGTTGGATTCAGAGACACAAAACGCATGGGCAATGCATCAGGTATATTTTTCTCTTTCACACTGCCTAAGATTCTTTAATGGGAGTTTCCAAGTGTTAACCATGTGTTCTTTCTAACAGTTATAAGCCATATCACTTATACAACTCATATTCAAATAATATATTTTATTTTTTATTTCTTAAATTACAGCCTAGTTTAGTTTTAGTTATATTAGTACATGGCCTTCCATATTTCGTGTCATAAATGGACTGGAAGATTGGACCCCTATCGCCTCCCTATATTTGCTCTAGGAATCTAATTATGTTTGGTTTCTTGCTTTTCCTATTATAATCCATTTGTGATTCTATCAAATGCTTAATTCTTAGGACTGTTGATAGATTGATTGTTAAAAAGGTCGGAGAGGATATGCCCATGCACTTCATGCACCACCATGAGGACAATGTAGTTTTTTAGGGACAGAGTAATGATGAGACCACACAAAAAGGACAGACCTGCAATTTTGGCCCATCAAGGGCATTTTCGTAATTTTGGGATTTCTAGGGGCTTTCGTAATTTTCAGTTTAAGGGGTCTTTTTTGTAATTTGTTATTTTCAGTTTGTTATTTACAGGGGCTAGGGGGTTAGAGATTTTCATGTTGGATTTAGTGAAGAAACTTCATAGAGGTTGAGAATTCCTTCTTTTCGGTAGAGTGCGGCCGTCCTCTATAATTGGCGGCTTCGGAGAAAGAGTTTCCCTCGAAAGAACTCATTGTTATCCTTTGTATCCTTTATTTTCAGTTTTCCATCAATAAAAATCCCTCCTTTTCCCCAATTCTTCTCATCAAACCCCTAAAAATCACACATTTATCAAAAAAATCACACATTTCCTATAAAAACCTTATTTTTACTCATCAAAATCTATCGGTTCCTATCAATTTGGTCTCAGAGCGGTGGGATCCATGGTAGCGATAAGATCGAAAGACAAGTTCGACGCTTTTGAGGAAAAATACAACAATGAGATTGAAGGTTTGAAGAAATCCTTGAAAGAATTTAGGGTATCGGGCGAAGAAAGATCCGAGGAGATTGCTTCGAAGGTGGATTCCCATGTGCAAATCCTAACACAACATTGAGACATCTTGCAAGTCCTAACACAACAACTTTTGAATACCACGGTGGCAAAGCACTCTGACATGGGTGAAAATCCTAATCTAGGATAAAAGCAAGGTTCTAAATGGCGTGAGGCATGGCGTGTCGGCAAGATCAAGCCTCAAGCCTTAGGAGCCTTGGCGGAGCCACGACGTTTTTCAAGGCGTGGCTTAAGGCGGCAAATGTGTGTATATATTATATAGTATATATATAGGTAGACAGTAAACTATGCTCCACTTAGATGGATTAGTTTCCAAATCCTACCAAATCCATAGCCTTCCATTTATATTGAGATGTGTGCTTACTGCTTACAATTAACTAAAGTATTACCTTACTAAAAAGCAATTGTTTACATAACTAAAAAGCATGTGACCTCAATATGCCATCAATATCAAAGCAATCGATTAACACAGTTGTTAAAGCTATTTGGATAATTGGATCTAAACGAAATTTGCTGATAGCCTGATACTTGAAGGAACATTGATTTTTGCATGTCCTAGTTCAACATCTTAAATAAACTTTGTTCACAAGTGCTGTCTAAAGCCAGAAAAGGACTAATATTGAATATTGATACAGCATATGGACATATTTCAGCCAAGCAAGTAAACAAACACCATACTATGCATAATGCATATAATCATTAAATGAAGCTGATTTGTGGTATAATGCAGTTTCAGCTCACTAACCTTCTTCTCAGATTTGATGTATACACCATATATTTGACGAAACCATCATCAAAGTATCAGTGCATAGCTTCTGCCCCAAACCCTGCATTTCAAGTCATTAACTTTCTTCTCACCAACCTACCTCCTCCTTCTAAAAAGGTAATGAATGCTTTGTAAATATCAAAGGCAAACAAAAGCAAGTATTATATATAGCTAACAAAAAGTGTCATATCAAGAGTTCATAACAAAAAAATTGTTCTACCAATGGTTCCACATACTTCCAATCTAAGACCATTACAAGTATAAGAATGTAGGTCATATATATAGAGCTAACAAAAAGTGACGTAAATAAGCTCATTTCAAAAAGTATGTTAGATTAGATGTATGTGATGACGAAGCTATCCTTACATGCCATCATCTACATTTCTCTCCAAAAGTCCTTCATCTTCAGAGTTGAATTCATAATCTTCCTCGCCTTCAACTTGAGGTTCTTCATCCGAATCAAAATCATCATCGTGAAGTTCTAAGGGCTTGGAGAGGACCCAGATCAAAATGGACGCAAAAACGCTTTAGCAGGACAACTGAAGAAGAAGAACTGAAGACGAAGCGCCACGAAAAACCACCCTGCGAGCGAGATGAAAAGCTCTAGGCCCCAAATCAAATGCGGGCGGCTACGAGATGAAAAGAAGCCTCAAATAATGAGAACGGGTTGGGTTCGGGTTCTCTTAGCCCTATAATGCGGACCCGGGTGGTTTTTTAAAGGCGCGTCTTATGTTTTGTGGTGCGCCTTGTGTCGCCATGGCGGCGTGCCGCCTCAAAGAGCCAACTTGGGTAGTAACGGGGCGTGAGGGTGGAGCCTTGCCGCCATGGCGCGCCATGGCATCGCCGTGGCGAGTTTTTTAGAACCTTGGATAAAAGGCGACAATTTTGACGAAAAATTCAGATTTGGACGAAAATCTTGATTTCGGGTAAAAGTCGACAACTTTGACAAAGGAAGAGGAGAAGAACGGAGAATCTAGAGAAGAAGCCCTTACCAACATGGAGGAGGATTCTGAAGAAGACAGAGGACACTACGAGGGGCGTGGACCACAGCCATCCTCACAGGGGCCCCGTGCCTCAGCCCTGCATGCTGCCTGCAGGGCTGCCAGTGCGCTGCCGCCTGCTTGTAGAGCCTGTTGGGCCTTACAGCCATCATGTAGGTCCGATAGGGCCCTGCCCTAGTCCCGCACCCCACCCAGGCCTACTCGCAGTTCTACCAACCCACCAGGGCTTGTTCATCTCTTGTCGAGGCCTGTCGTGGCCCGACGACGCTCTTTGGGGCCCGCCATGGCATGACGATAGTCTTTAGAGCCAACTATGGCCCGACGACACTTTTAAGAGCTTCCATGGCCCATGGTTTTCAGTCGGACGACCTCCGAAGCTTCAGCGTTCGAATTTTGGGCACGGAGGACCTTCCGATGAACTTGACGACTATCGTGGCTTCTTTTCAGATGTCGTTAAGTGCGGTGTAGACCAATCATATCCTTTTGACTCAGGAGGAGACAAGCACCATCAGTCGGAGAGGATATGCCCACACACTTCATGCATCACCTTGAGAACAAGATGGTTTTTCTGGAGCGCGGAGTAATGATGAGACCACACAAAAAGGGAAAATCTGTAATTTTGGCCAGTCAAGGTGTTTTCGTAATTTTAGGATTTCTAGTGGCTTTTTCGGCATTTTCAATTTAAGGAGAATTTTTATAATTTGTTATTTGAAGGGGACTAGGAGGGTTAAAGATTCTCATGTTGGATTTGGTAAAGAATCTTCATAGAGGTTGAGAATTCCCACTTTTCGAGATGGTGCGGCCGTCCTCTATAATTGGCGGCTTGGAAGAGAGTTTTTTTTTCAAAAGAACTCATCGTTATCCTTTGTATCCTTTATTTTCAGTCTTCCATCAATAAAAATCCAACCTTTCCTATAAAACCCTATTTTTACCCAATAAAATATAGCGGTTTCTATCAGAATCATAGCCCCACATTAAAAATTAAAAGAAGTTGATGTCACTATATTAGGCATTGTCTCTGATAGGAACCAAAAAGAAATCTGCGATTTTATTAGAATAAATTGAAAATAAATGGATAAGTGATTACAATTTTAGGGGTAATCGCCCTCCCAAGACGTCGATTGATAAGGGACGTCGCACCTTCCTGAAGAACTAAGAAAATTCTCACTCCATTATGAAAATAATCAAACAATGCATGAGCTAGGGCCGGCCAGCTCTATCCCCTTTATAATAATCCCCCTAATTGTCTAATTACCTAAATACCCCTATACTAATAAAATAACACAAAATGCCCCAAATCAGCCCCTAATGACCGGATCTATCATTACTCCGCCCTTGAAAAACCACATTGTCCTCAAGGTGGTGCATGAAATCTATGGCTGTCCTACTCCAAGGGAAAGTCATCATCCCCTTCAGGCTCTTCATACTCCACTACGTTTCCTCGTCGTCCCCGGCTATCAGCCCACGATGGTGCCATGAGGTGAACTTCTCATCACATCTGAAACACATCCCTTTCTGCATCTTCTCCCTCATCTCGGCGGTAGCCATCCACCTAAACTGACCCACTGTTGGCGGTGCACTGCTCTTCTCCTCAGTCTTCTCAATACTCGCCCGATCCGCCTCTGTAACTGCCTTCTGTTCTCCTGTCGATGTCTGGCTGCGGAAAATAGGTCCACTCCAACAACCTCTCGCATTGTCGTCCTCCGCCATCTGAGCATACTCCATGGCCTCCATCAGGTCCTGAGATTATGCATGCAGACATCTGTACGAAACGTTCCCCCTTCTTTGTCGGCGGCCCACAATATCGAGCAGAGGGAGCCAGAGCTATCATCAAGGGGTCTCCGAGACTCATGGCCGTGGGGAGGTCTAGTTCCGCCTGGCCCCATTCCTCCAGGGTATGACGGACTTTTGTTATTGAACTTGCAAGCTTCCGAGCCTCAGGAGGGTTCTAGGGGAGTGTCACCAATTTGCCTTCTCTGTCTGGACTGAAGAGTTGGCTCTTTTGGATCTGGGGCGGCCAATCGACTGGTGGAGAGCTTCATTCTGCCTCGGGACCGGAGCGTCCTTCATGAGATTGACATCGAGAGACTAGCGAACTTCATAGTCTACTGTAGCTATCAGGTCAGTCTTCGTGCACTTTCTTGTATCGTGGAACCACCGTTTTACTAATTGTCGATTCTTCTCAGATATCGTTGATCAGTGCGGAGCTGCGCCAGCGAGTTGTGGGGGCAATGGGGGTTGAAACCCAACTGGCCGCAGAGCGTCAGAAGGGGCTAATTTCGAATCTAGGATTCAGGAGCTGGAGGAACAATTGCAGAAGGAAAGGGCCCTCTGACCTTAAGCCGAGTGGGATGCATTGCAGGAGAGGGAAAGTGCTGCCACGTCATCCAGCGTGCGGAAGGTGGCGGAGGAACGATGGTGGGAGAAGTCCAAATTGCTGGCTCGTATCAGCGAGCTAGAGAAGAATGTTCTCCCTCTTTCCGTTGAGGACGTGAGGCAAGAGGTGGCCTCCGAATTTTCTGACTTGCTCAAGGAGTCCATCTCGCAATTTCATGAGAGGATCCAGAGCAACCGTCAGCGGTTGGAGCATGTGTCTAATGGAGGGATAACACAGGCTTCTGTCGAAGCTGCGTCCGGCGAGCCCTCTGGAGGTGTCGTGTGATGTGGCTGCTTAATGTGGTGAGCCCCTCTTTTGTTAAAAAGGGGCTACCCTTTTTTGTTTTTGCTATATGTTGTAAATACGGGTGGGTGCTTGTATGGAATAGGAACTGTTTTCTTTATATCCAACTTTTTAAGCTCCTCCTGCAAATATCATGAATGTCGTCCCCTTGCGAATATTATGAATATCATCTCTCTGCCCCCTCAATGATTTGAGCAGGATTGTATATGACTCGGGTCGTTGAAAAAATCTAGGTAGCTATTTCGGGTGGATTCGTAGGGGACTTAGTCCATCCCAGCGGTGTCAAATGTCTGGTCTGCAAATGATAAATCTTCTTCGATTACGTGGATTAATCGGTCTTTGAGCTTAACTCAGACAATTTCTAAGAGACTTGCATCCCCCCGATTGTGTAGCTCGGTCGGCCCGAGAAGGCGAATTGTCTCCGATCGCGTAGCTTTGCTAAGCTCAGGAAGGAGGAAAAAAGTTGGCCTCCGATCGTGTAGCTCGGTCGCCCAGTAGTCGACCTGGTGAGAGTGATGTGGCGTCACGGATCACCTGGAGAGTCCACTTGGGAGCGCGAGGAGGAGATGAGGGAGCATTTCCCATCTTTGTTTGCTGATTAGTGTTGTTGATTCAGAGGACAGAATCTTTATTTTAGTGGGGTAGAATGTAACGGTCACTTTCCGACCGTATGAATTTTCTAAAACCTGTCACGCCCCGCTTCCCAAAAGTACGGAAGCGAAGCGTGACTAAGGCCCGCTTAGGCCGGGGCGAGAAGCCCGGACCCAATAAGCGTCGGTGGTATTCCAAAACGAAGAAACTGGTCCCTGCAAGTTAGTACGGAACAATAAAAGTACTGAAAGGAAAGAGCATATCATTTTATTCCAAACATAATCATCCAAAGTACTGAGACTCTAAAACGCCAGAAGGGCTACAACCGCAGAAAAGAAAACTACTGGTGCAAGCACCCAACCTAGTCAAGAAAACAAAAGGTGCTACGCACCCAAACTAAACTGAGAAGGAAACTCTGGATCAGCAACGTGAGGCCTCTAACTCTGGTCCTCCTCTGGGTCGTACTCCGGATCAACGTCCTCCGGCTCTCCGTCTGCTGGCAAGTCCGCCTCGTCGACGTACTCTGGCTCAACACCTGACGTGCATCACCAAAAGAAGGAACTGTACGTCAGGTAATGTCTACAAAAAGGGTTAGACCAAACTACAAGTGTATCAACTTTTAGACAACGTTTTACTGGTTGATTAGCATGCTGGGGTTATAACTGAGTAACAAACAGAAGTAACGCAGCAGGAAAGTAAAGCACAGCAAGTAGTAGTCGTAGCGTGTGCTACCAACTACGGGACTAACCTACAGGTGTCATGACAAGTCGGGACGTGACGGAACAATGCAAGACAAGACAAGTGAGACACGAAAGGGTTCACGCCTTACGGTTCGAGGGGCGAATCGTCTCCGATCGCGTAGCTTTGCTAAGCTCGGGAAGGATAAAAAAATGGCCCCCGATCGTGTAGCTCGGTCGGCCCGCAAAGGGTTGGCACCTCCTATCGTATATCTGAGCGGTCCGCGAGGGTTGAATCGTCTCTGACCACGTAGCTTTGTTAAGCTCGGGAAAGCATTGTCCCCTCGATCGTGTAGCCGAGCGGCCCGCGAGGGTTCAATCGTCTCCGACCACGTAGCTTTGTTAAGCTCGGGAAGGAGGAAAAAAGTTGGCCCCCGATCGTGTAGCTCAGTCAGCCCGTGAAGGGTTGTCCCCTCCGATCGTGTAGCTGAGCGGCCCGCGAGGGTTGAATTGGTATACGTCAGAGGGAGTTATTCCAAAATAATGCGATGAACTGAGTGAAAGAGCACGCGTTTCATATTTAGGGACATTGTAAAAGTACAACTGAAAAAGTGGCGTATGAAAACATCTTTCATTTGCTCCTTACATTCATTTACTGATAGTACTTTCGCAGGTGTTTTGCGTTCCAAGGGTGGGGGAGTGCCTTATCGTCGGTAGTAGAAAGCCGATACGTTGTTGGGCTGAGGATGTCGATCACCTTGTAGGGGCCCTCCCACTTGGCAGCGAGCTTTCCTTGACGGGCGATGTCTGGGGAGAAGATGGATTTCCAAAGCATGAGGTCACCTATTCGGAAGCTTCTCGCTTTGAACTTGGAATTATAATAGCGGGCCATGCGTTCCTTTTGTCTGAGGAGAGCGGTCATCACTCGGCTCCGTGTCTCGTCGAGTAGGTGAGAATTGATCCCGAGGCCCTCTGAGTTCCTTTCTTCATCGAAATATTCGAGACGGAGTGTTTCCTCTCCTAATTCGACAGGAACAACCGCTTCATACCCGTAGGTGAGCATAAAGGGTGTTTCTCCGGTCGCGTCGTTTCGGGTGCTTCTGTATGACCATAGTATCCCTGGAAGCTCCTCTGACCATGCGCTTTTGGCCTCCCTGACTTTCTTTTGGAGAGTCTTTAGGATGCATTTGTTTCCCGCCTCGGCTAACTCGTTGCTTGGGGATGCGCTACCGAGGCGAAATGTAGCTTGATCTTCCAGCTCGAGTAAAATTCCTCGAATCCCGCATTGTCGAACTGGGCCCCATTGTTTGTGACGAGGGAGCAAGGGATTCCAAACCTGCAAATGATTGATCGCCACATAAAACGCTTGACGCTTTTCCATGTGATGCGAGCCAATGGTTCGGCCTCGATCCACTTAGTGAAGTAGTCGATGGCTACAATCAGAAACTTTCGCTGTCCGCTTGCCTGGGTGAAAGGCCCAAGGATGTCGAGGTCCCACTTGGCGAAGGTGATATGACTGACGATCGGGATCAGATTGGCTGGTGGTGCCGAGTCGTGTCTGGCGAATCTTTGGCAAGTTGGACATTTCCTGACAAAGTCAACTGCCTCTGTACATTGTTGGCTAGTAGTCACCCTGTTTCAAGGCTTTCAAAGCCAACGCTTTCTCTCCACAATGGTTGCCACAGAAACCTTCGTGGATTACTCGGAGTACGTACTCAGCTTCCTGCGGGTTAAAACATTTGAGGTATGGGAGCACGTCATACTTGTCGCACGGCCTCCTGTAGAGTGACCCTTCGTGTAGAACAAAGCGAAAGGCAAATCTTTCCAGTTTTCGTGCTTCGGTTGGATCGGCCGGCCTTTCGCCGGCTTCAATGTACCTGATAATCAGTGTCATTCAACTTGGAGCTGAGTCAATGTTGAATGACTCTTTCATCTGCAAGCTCGGCTGTGGAAGGTTTTCCACATACAGCCTGTCCTAACTTTGTTGGCAAAGATGAGGCAAGCTTTAACATGGCGTCTGCTCGGAGGTTCTCTGACAGGCATGTGGAAGACTCCGGCTTGCTCGAACAGCTCTAACTCGGATCGAGTGAGTTGTAAGTAGCTTTGCATCGTCTCATCGCGAGCCTCATATTTCCATTTGATTGTCGGACGACCAAGTTAGAGTCAGTATACAAGTCGACGATTCGCGCCCCCAACGCCCGGGTCAATATGAGACCGTTGACGGCAGTTTTGTACTCCACTACGTTATTGGTGGTAGGGAAGTTGAGGCGCAGGGTATACTTGAGGATGTTACCCTCTGGTGTTTGGATGAATATCCCCGCGCCGCTCCCTGCCTTGGTCGCCGACCCATCCACTTGGACCACCCATGTTTCGACTCCCTTCGCAGTGACCTTTGTAGGATCGTTTCATATCGAGGAAGTAGAGGGAAGATGGGTTAGAGTGTTTACCGTGGGTATTTCTGTCGTCAGGTCGTCGTCAGAAGTAAGCTCGACGATGAAGTCCGCCAGAGCATGTCCTTTAATGGCGGTCCTCGGCTTGTATTGAATGTCAAATTTACTCAGCTCGATTCCCCATTTCAGCATTCTCCCTGATCAATCCAGTCTCTTCAGGGTCTGCTCCAGGGGAGTGTCCGTGAGTACGCAGATGGAGTGTGCTGGGAAGTAGGGCCTTAGTCATCTCGCCGACTGGATTAGGGCGAACGCTAGCTTCGTTATCCTGCTGTAGTTAACCTTAGTACCTCGGAGGACCTAGCTTACGTAGTAAACTGGCCTTTGAACTCCAGCATCCTCCTTGACGAGTGCTGAGCTTATAGCTTCTGAAGTAGCCGCCAAGTAAAGGATTAGCTGATCGCCTTACTTGGGTTTCGTGAGAAGTGGAGGAATGCGAAGGTAGTCCTTCATCTCAGAGAAAGCCCGCTTACAATCCACGTCACATTCAATGGTCCTTCTATCTTTCTTGGGGAGGGCAATCACCTTCCTCAGGACTTTGAAGAAGGGAAGTGACTTCTCCGCGGACTTGCACAAGAATATCCTTCCGTTCAGTCGCTAAAGTTCTCTAATGTTGGCTGGCTCTTTCATACTGATTATCGCCGCCACTTTGTCGGGGTTTGCCTCTATTCCTCGGTTTGTAGGCATGAAACCGATGAACTTCCCCGACCGAACCCCGAATATGTACTTCGTAGGGTTCAACCGGAGGTGGTACCGTCGGATCTCTGCGAAAGTTTCTTCAAGATCGACGATGTGGTCAATCAGATTCTTCGATTTGACTAGCATGTCGTCCACGTAGGCCGCAAGATTTCGCCTAATTTGTCTTTTGAAGACCTTGTCAACCATCCTTTGGTAGGTTGCTCCTACATTCTTCAACCCGAACGATATCTTTCGATAGCAGAAGGTCCTATGATCGATGATGAAGTTTTTTTTCGTCCCCGGGCGCCGTCTGGATTTGGTTGTATCCGGAGAAGGCATCCATGAAACTGAGGAGCTTGTATCCCGATGCATTATCCACCAGGTGGTCGATTTAAGGCAAAGGATAAATGTCCTCCGAACATGCTTTGTTTAGGTTGGTGAAGTCCACGCACATTCTCCACTTGCCGATGGCCTTCTTCATCATAACCACATTAGAGAGCCATTCGGGGTAATGGACTTCTCTAATAAACCTGGCTTCTAGCAATCTTTCGACCTCTTCGACGACCGCTTTCATCTTGTCTCCACATATTTCTCTTCTTTTGTTGCACCAGTTAGAAAGTAGGGTCGACATGCAGCTTGTGGGAGATGACTTGCGTGTCTACTCCAGGCATGTCGTCGGGTGACCAGGCGAACACGTCCGCGTTGCGCCTCAAGAAGTTTATCAACTGCTCTCGCATGTCGTGGGGAAGCCTGGATCCGATGGTGACAGACCTTCCATCTCCGTCAAGAAACGGTATTGACTCGGTTTCCTCGATCGGGGCTGGCCTGTGGCCCTCCAGATCTTTGGTGTCGTCCACTAGACCGTCCGAAGACTCTAGCTCTGCCCTCCTGATTGTTGCGGACCGGAGGTAACACGACCTGGCATGCATTTGATTTCCCCTTACCTGCCCGACCCCTTCGGAGGTCTGGAATTTCACCATTTGGTGGAAAGTGGAGACTGCCTCTTCTACCCAGTTGAGGAGCGACCGACCTATGTCCTGTTATAGGCCGAGTTGATTTTGACAACCATGAATGATGTCATTCGGGTCACCTGGCGGGGGAATTGGCCGAGTGTAACCGGTAAGACAATTATACCTCCAACGGGACCAGAGTGGCCAGTGAAGCCAACGAGAGGTCTGGGATATTCCTTCAGCTCGGACGCGGCTAGCCCCATCTTCTCGAGAGTGATCCAAAAAAGGACATCACACAAGCTCCCTGTGGCAACGTGCAGCCAACGAACTTCAGCCGTATTGATAACAGCGCTGATGACGACGGCGGCGTCGTCGTGTGGGAACTCCACCCCCTTCAGATCATCATCTGAAAAAGATATTGGGGGACTTGAGATTCTCGGTTGTTTTCGCTCGACGCCTGTCGTCATCACTCGTTCACCGACGTGGCTTTGTAGCGTGGTTGAGAAATCGTGGGGAGTGGTCCACCAAATATTATGTTTACTATGTTGTTATTTGGTGGAGTTGGGAGGCCCTCCACGGAGGAGTTTAGCCTTTTGGTATTGAGACTGGTGGGTTGAGTCGGCATGATCTCTTCTTCTGCGGAGACGGGAATGTGGACTCCGATTCTCACAGACGGTGCCAATTGTTGACTGTAAGGTGAACAATAATATGTTGACTTTGACTTCCGTGGTCAACGCGAATCCTCATCAGCAGGGTGGTCGGGCTCTCTCTCTCTCTCTCTCTCTCTCTCTCTCTCTCTCTCTCTCTTGGGTAGCTCGGGCTTGCAAGGTGGCGGCCGAGCTATTAGGGCGATGACCGACCTGGTTCAGAGGAACTCCGAGGTAGATGGTAGTCATCTGCTAAATTATCTAAATTATCTGCACCACAGAAAACTGTCAGAGAGGGATCGTGCTTGGGACCGACCCAAATTCCCTCCTATGCATAAGTTAGATTGAACTTAAGGAAGACTCGGACGGCGAGACCGACCTTACGGAAGGCGGTCAGAGGAAGTAGCCAACCGAGTTATGGAGGGAGAAATATGTAGTAGAGATTTGAGCAAGTGTTGTCAGAGTACCCAGTGATGGTTCGTTCTGCCACTGGTCCTTCCAAAGTTGGGTCTATTTATAGGAACTTCACTCCTTTGATCATGTCATGGAATAACCGCCGTCTCCCGGTTGTGGCACGTGCGAGCTCATGTCTTGGTCGTTGTGGGCGTGATGGTCACTACGCCATTACCGGACCCACTCCCCCACTTCCCTGGGGGCGTGGAGGGCTTGGTGGGGGCGGGGGGACTCGCCCTTAACCTTGCGTGGGCTCGGCAACTATAATGGGATTGGTGGGTTGTTTTGATTCCTTGAGGGGTATCTGGGCCGGCCCGATAACATTTGTTAGGGCCAGCCGAGTCCTTTTCAACGAGGCCGGCCCAATGATGTAACAGCTACTGTGTTCTTTCTTTATGCAGTAATGTATATTGTTACAACCTTATTACCTAGCGCTACAATTAAGTTTCCCTTTGCTACATTCCATAATCCATCTCCGAATACAGTTGTATATCCATCAATATCTAACTGACCCATGAAAATCAGATTTCTCTTACGGCCTGGAAAAAATCTAACATTTTGCAACTTCCTTTATATTCCATGTGTAATCATTATGTGAATTTCACCCTTTCCGACAATTTTCAAAGGTTCATTATCCGTAAGATAAATCTTTTCAAACTTGTCTGTGACATAATTATGTAATTATGTAATAGCTCTTTGCATCAAGTAGAATGAAACGATGCATTTGGGTCTAGATCCAAGATTCAATATGACTAGTCACGCTACAAATTAGAGCATCATCAATTTTTTCAGTAGTTGCATTTGCTAATTCATTATATTGATGTTGACTCTTGTTCTTCTTTGGTGCTTTTCATTGACTACTGATTTTACATCGAAGGTTGTAGTGTGGCGAAGCCAATTCCTTAATATTTACTAATACATATTTCATGCTTACTTTGTGCAGGGCTCGCGGTGATATCAGTGATGCTGGTCACGACCTGTCTCACCTCCATAGTCATGATTCTCTGCTGGCGCAAACCTCCCATCCTTGCTCTCGCCTTCCTTGTTTTCTTTGGATCCATCGAAGCCCTCTACTTCTCTGCTTCCTTGATCAAATTCCTCGAAGGAGCATGGCTCCCCATCCTCCTCGCCCTCATCCTCATGTCCGTCATGTTCATCTGGCATTACGGTGCCATAAAGAAATATGAATCCGATCTGCAGAACAAGGTCTCCCTCGACTGGCTCCTCGCCCTTGCCCCAAACCTCGGCATCGTCCGTGTGCCCGGTGTTGGTCTTGTGTACAGTGACCTCGTCTCTGGTATCCCTAACAACTTCTTCCGCTTTGTCACCACCCTTCCTGCCTTCCACCGAATCCTCATCTTCCTCTGCGTGAAATATGTTCCTGTCCCCCACGTCCCACCAGCCGAAAGGTACCTAGTCGGGCGAGTTGGCCCGCCGTCTCATCGCTCCTACCGCTGCATTGTACGCTACGGATACCGTGATGTCCACCAAGACATCGACTCTTTCGAGTCCGAGCTTGTTTCCCGCCTTTCTGACTTCATACAGCTTGATTCCATCTACCAACGGCCAAGAGATTCAAACGAAGAGAGGCTGGCTGTCATCGGGGCCAAAGATGAAAGCATCGGGCCCATTGTCGGGAAAAAGGTCAGATTCCTGGTAGAAGATAATGTTGGCTTTGAGGTCGAGAAGGGAGTGAAGGAAGAGCTGGAGGACTTGATGGAGGCACGCGAGGCGGGTACCACGTTCATATTGGGGCATTCTCACGTGCAGGCGAAACCAGGGTCATCGCTGTTGAAGAAGGCGGCTATCGATTTGGTGTACAATTTCTTATGGAGGAATTGTCGAGGGCCGGAGGTGGCGTTGCGAGTGCCTCCGGCCTCTCTGCTGGAGATCGGCATGGTGTACGTACTGTGAAGGTGCATAGGCAGGCTCGTTTTTTTGCCATCTTTTTTCGGGTTAGGAGCTGCGCAAGTGTGTGATGTTAGGCCCATCTGTATGTGTAATCTGATGATCCTTTTGGACAATAGATACGATATAATGTTAGCTGCTGATTTGCTTTCCTGTCCATTATGTATGCTTCCTGTAGTCGGTCTTTGATCACGCAAAATAATGTAAATACCACTGAGTACTGAACACTTAAGGGTGGTTGTAATCTCAATCAACTGATGGTAGGAAGAGCTGTCCATTGTGTTCAGTCTTGACGTTAGGATATAATTTGCTTGTGCCATCAGTTGATTTGACTCCTTTTTTGGGTTCTCTCAGTTGCATAATTGTTTCGCCCCATACTTTTTGCGGGCTCTTGTTGATGCTTTCTGTTCTACTTTTGTTCACTTCTACCCGTTATTATACTATATTGCTTTTGTTTGCTTGCTTCTGGCTTGTTTGGCTTAGGTTGACCCGCTGCAGGAATTGAAACTTGTTGTTTTAGTTCTTGGTAGCTTGTAGGGGTTCGGTTTTACATATTGATCCTATTTGGTTCATGTTGACATCATATATCTTAGTGCTCTAATGATTCTTGATGAATATGACCTTTTAGTGTCTAGACCTATCACTGTTTCTTGGGTATTTTAACATCTATGCTAGTATAAGACTATTAAGACATGTAACATTACATTAATGATTAGTCATATCTCTTGACTTAGGGCTACACCCCAGATAGATGGAGCCATGCTTTTATTGGTTTCTAGGCTATGTTGTATGATTGATTTTGATTGGATGATGGGAATGATCATGCCCAAGTTACTTATTATTATGCAAGCTTCTAATATGCATGATAGCCTAGCTTTATAGTATACCATTCACTGATGGTTCCTTTTAGAATAGGCCCAATCATAAATAAAATTATATATAAGCAATCGACCCCCTCTTGGGTTATAAGATCGAGATTGTGTATGAATATCACTATGTGCAAATAAAATGGTAAGATCCTTGAAGATGGAATCTATTGCATGTTTTTCATAGTTGTTCCCTACATAAGCTCACAGTATATAGCATTACGAAAAATAACACGTGCACATAGTGCACGGGACCAAAAAACCCCTCCCAACGAACAGGATGTGGTGCACACACGCAAACGAAAAGTAGAAAAGTAGTGAGAAGTATGTATGTGTGTGTGTCGATATCGTTGGGGGTAAAAAGATAAATGTAAAAACCTTGGAGGCTATAGGGGAAAATCCTCTAGGGCATACATGTAAATAAATGAGCTTGTGTGGTGATTTTTTGGGATGAAGAGGGAATGTCTACCATATAAATACGTGGGGGATTTTTGGGTTCTGGGTGATGTGGATGTCACATGTGGCGCCCATGTGGCAATGTGACATTGCCACATGTAATGCCCTGTATGTGCCAATACCCTCTATGTGGGTATTTCTCCGTGTATTTCTTTGTGCATGCTCTTTTGTGTGCATTGTATACTTCTATTTGTTGTTGCATTTGGGTGTGGTGTACATGGATGCTATAGATGGTGAGGTGGTGCATGGATGTGTGATGCATGGGTGTGCATGCATGTATAGAGGTGTGTGTATAGTATGTGTGTGTAATAGAAGAGGGTGTGTATAGCTATTAGTAAGTTAAGGTGTGTGTGCATAGTAAAGAGGTGGGTGTGCATAGTAATGGCTATTTGGTAATATCCTAGAAGTTGGGGGGGGGGGGGGTAAGTGATGAGGGTGTTTTAGTTATTTCATAGGTTTCACGGTTATCTTAAAGATAAGTGTAGAAGTGTGTAGGAGTTTAGAGAGATTATTCTATTTAATTCACCCTTATCTCATTTTCCCCATCTTTTCTTTACCCTTCTTCCTTCTACCTCTTGGCAAAACCCACCATTGGTATTCATGGAGGTTGAACACCCCTTGGGCCACTCCTCCCTCCCTCTGCACACTCTCATGGCCTCCCTTTTGGCCGTAGATACCTCATCCTCATGTCGTGAGCTCCCATCCTTCCTCTGGTGCTAGGAGCAAGTTAGGAGAATGGTTTTAGAGGTATGGTTTCCCTACTCTCTTTCCTATGTAGAAGTGAATCAATCATCTCCTTTTTCTCACGTCATCTCTTCTCTTGGGTGTAAGGTGACATCTTTGGATGTTTGGGAGCATGGAGCTTTAGGATGAGGATTGGGCATGCATGATTGCATCTTTTTGAGGTAGGAGTCATGACCCTACCTTTTGGAACCCTATGTTGGGATTAGATGTGCCCATTAGGATGTTATTGTTGCTATGTAAGTTGCTGTTATTGCTATTAGTATTGCTGGGAGTGGATGCGGTGTTGTGTTATTGGTTCAGTTGTAGTCATTCCACTTGTTGCTGATTCTGTTTTCTGTTTCAGTTCTGATGCATATTCTTTTGTGTATAGTTTTTATTCTAGATGTGATAAAATGGTGGAAAAATATTATTTGGAAAGCTGATAAAGTCAGCTTCAACTTTCGTTTATTAACTATGGTCAAATTTTGTCTAAATCTTGACTGAATCACTGATATATGCTGGTGTATCAGATTTTGTCAGAATATGCATCCTGTCACCAAAAATATTAGAACTTCCACTATAGTTGTTCAAATCCTGTGATTTCGGTTAATTTGAAAAGTTAACTTCAATGGCTAAAATTTTCATGTTTTAGCCTCAATGAGATTATGTCTGTAAGATGCCACAAATGACTGATATGTAGAACTCAATAAATCTACCTGAAAAACAGTTCTTTACCCTATAGGGTTTAAGCTGTAGAAATTAGCCTACTTGCTTAAAAATCATGAAATTTGATATATGGAAGCATGAGTTGTTTATCTACAACTTTCATTTAGAAAGATTTATCAAATTCATAAAGGAAATAGATGATAACTGCCATTGTTTATGATTGTCTGCACTTTTACTACAAGCTGAATTGCTTAAGTGGTGTTGTGAACTGTGTATTGTTGCTAATCTTACTTCTATTATTCATGATTATTGTTGTTACCTGGAAGGAGGTTTATTGGTATGGTTTGTTAATGGATTTTCTAATGTACTTGTGGTCATGCTCATGACGCTCATCACATGTTTGTGGAAATGCCTCAATGAAAGGATGTGTGATTATGTTGCTTATGCAAATGTCCATACATATATTGTAATACCTTTGATGGTTATGCACATGTATTGGTGTGTGCTATGGATGTCATGTTATTATCGAAATGAAGATGATACGGGATATATGAGAAGTGAAATGGCTATGTGCCAAAAGATATGAAAGATTATGTGACCATTTGGAATATTGAAATGAGATAATGAGTTATGGGGAACTACATGGAGCAAAGTGACACGGGCACGCCGTGAACCACCTCTTGAATCCATAGTAGTAGCCAATGTGGAAATGTGAATGTGTAATATGATGCACACACGGATATACGACACAGATGGCGCTACATGGAGCAAGAACCACAGTAGGAGGCAGGGGAATTCGCTGTAAAGCCACCTCTTAACTCCATTTGTAGTTGCCACAGATGAGAACGGAGTAGATCACGAGACACATGCATGCCAGCATGGTTATGGGATCCCTTGCATTTCATCGCATTGAATTGCATTTCATGTTGCATCATGTGTATCATGTGCATCATTATGCATTGTGGGTGATGTGTTGCATATGTGCATTGAATGTGTGATTGTGTTGTGTATGTTATTGCCCTGTATGTGTGTTATGTATATTGTGCCTTGTGTGTGGGTTATGCATCTTTGTGCCTTGTACCTTTGGAGTTGTATTTGTAAATGTTTGTACCGTGATGGGCTCTGAGCTGTAATAAGATATGTGGTGCTTGTATATGTATGTATATGTATGTATATATATATATATATATATATATATATATATATATATATATATATATATATATATATATATATATATATATATATTGAAAACCCAGAAAAATCCCCAACCCCCTCCCCCTGCCTTCGGCTTTTTTTAGGAGGGTAAGGCGAGAGCCCGGTCGAGACTATGCAAACTGGGGGGGTGACCGCCGTGCCCCCAACGACCCCCGGGTTAGTCCGAGAGGGGAGATGTAGCCCCAGGGTAAATAATTCCACAACAAATTCCACAATAATTACCAAGTCACGACGGCCATAGGCCTCGAACCCCGCACCCCTTGGCTTTGGAGCGGAATGACTTACCACTAGGACACCCTCTCGTGGGCTACATATATAGTTATGAGATGGATTTGTACATTGTACACTGTGTTCTTTGTGTTGTTGTGTCCTTTCTCTGTGGTGTTTTTACTTCTGTGGAGCAAACATGTGCTATACCAGCACATGC
The DNA here is from genome assembly GCA_030789695.1 of Scilla litardierei. Classification (NCBI taxonomy): domain Eukaryota; kingdom Viridiplantae; phylum Streptophyta; class Magnoliopsida; order Asparagales; family Asparagaceae; genus Scilla; species Scilla litardierei. The sequence continues at coordinate 131,562,374 of CM061132.1, read as the reverse complement.
GCATTGACATGCTTAGCCTCTCTTTTCCTTTCTCACCTGCCTCTCTTGGAATTCTTGGGATGGATTCGTACTACCCGGGTATCCTGAGGAGCAGGGCGTTACACCATATGGGACAAACATACTCATTTGTATAATAGATACTTGTTGCATGACACTGCACTATACATGCATATTGAGCTAGCCACTCTAACTTTTATATAACGTTACACTTGATATTACCAGTGATAGATTATTGTACTTGATATCACATCTGCACTTGATTATTAAATCTGTTACCAAGTTTATTGACTACATTTGATATTGAATTACCAAAACATAACATTGTAACCATACACGAATCAGGCTTGAACACGATGAGATGTGAAAACTCAAGTTATCGAGGGTGTGGGTGTTACCAGAGTCACGCATTAGTGTCTCTGGCCCTCTTTAGTTACTACATCTTACTACATCTGTTTAATGTACTTAACTAAATATGCCATTTGTGAGCACCTTCGTGGTAAGGATAAGCTCATATATTGCATATTATGATGAGATAGTGAGTCTCATCCCATGTAGTTTTGATGATGTACATACTTGTTATCTAATATCTTTGAATGTAGGTGTAAAAAGCTTAAGGAAAATCAAGAAAAAACACTCATTGGATGTGTGATGAGCTATACATGGCCATAGATCAAATAGAGCCATGAAAGAAGCTTGAAGAGCCAAAGATGCATCAAACGGTCTTTAATGTAATAAGTTATTTGATGTAATTTTGTACTCATTGCTTTAGTATGTTAAGGCCTTGCTAGAAACTCTCTCTCACTTAGGAAACACACATAAAATAGTTTTAAAATGTTTTAAAATCATTTCCTAAATTTTATAGCTCATATAACATATATCAGTATCAAGATTCGACTACCCTGCACATAGGAGTCGACTCCCAGAGAAATAGAAGCTCATGCGACTTATTGGACTCAAACATTAGTCGACTACTGCTTGCAGAGTAGTTAACCACAGCTACCAGGAGTTGACTCCCAAATTAACAGGAGTTGACTCTCATGCCCCAATGGTCATATTTGACCTACAGTATGATTTGCATGATTGTGTTTTTATATCCGTTGGGATGACAATTTGGGGGTTTTTCTTGAGATATTTTCATCATATATATATATGATTTTGCTCATGCAGTTTTTTATGATTTTACGATCAATCTTTTGAAAAAGGAAATTATTTTTCGAAGATCTAAAGTTTTCGAAAAACTCTCTTGGGTAAAAATTCTCTAAAGTTTTCAATCTTTTCTTGGCCTAACTTCTAGATCTCCCAAAGCCATATTCTCCCATCCATTAGGAGATCAATATCTATAGCATCCACACATCTTTACAAGCTTCAAGCAAGGCCATAGGAAAAGGTGTAATCAATCGTGTTTTGGTAAGGAAAAATCCTCAAGGGTTGATGAGGTGGTAAGCTTTTATCTCTTGGGAAGAGATTGTATTTTATAATTTCCTCTTGGGAAGAGGGTTGTAACTATTTGGAAAAATAGTGGATTAAATCAAAGTGGGACTTGGGATTGGATGTAGCCATGTGTTTGGATGAACCATGATAAATTTCTTGATTGTGATTTTCTCTATTCTCTCTGATTGTAATTATCTCAAGATAAATATTGTTGATTAAGTTGAAATTGAGTAACATCAAGTGTTAACTTAGGTAGACTTTCTAGAGGAAATTATTAATATTTCTTTGGACACTAATCACCCCCTTTAAGTGTCTATTTGCCATATACAGGATCCCAACACGTGTTATGGAAGCCAATTTATAGGATAGCATCAACAAACAACAACAACGACAACGACATCTACCCTGATGGTCAATCAACTAACCGTCCACCCTTGCTCACAAGAACCAACTATGCGACATGGAATAACCGCATCAGTATCTATTGCATGTCCATCTCATTCGATATGTGGACCAATATGGAGAACCAATACGAAGAACCATCAAAGCCAATGAGTGATTGGACCAAGGTCGCAAAGGAAATAGACATGTTGAACTTCAAAGCAATGAACACACTTCTTTATGCTCTCAACAACACAGAAAGCAACCGAGTAGCTCATGCAACCATTGCCCATGAAGTTTGGAAGATTCTCGAGGTGACACATGAAGGTAACTCCAAAGTGAAGACTTCTAAACCGCCCTCTATGTTAGCATGTACCAAGACTTTGAGATGCAAGCGGGAGAATCCATCACGGACATGTACACACAATTTACAGAGATTATTAAAACCCTTGCGGCACTTGGCAAGAGCTACACCCAAAGCGATCACGTCACCAAGCTACTTCAATCTCTCACACCCTAGTGGGAAAGGAAGGTCACAACCATTGAGGAGGAAAATGATCTATCCAAGCTCACCTTGGATGACTTGATTAGCAACCTCTTGCCGTATGAGTTCCGGCTACAATAAAAGAAGGACAAGGAGAAAGCCAACAAGAAAAAAAAGCATTGCCCTCGAAGCCAGCTCGGAGATGGAAGAGTCTGATGATGAGATTGAAGAGCAAATATCTCTTATTTCAAATGGCTTCCAAAAGATCCTTAATACACGTAAGTCTCAAAATTGAAAACATAGATTAACTAATGACTATATTTGTTTTGAATGCAACAAGCCATCGTACTTAAAGAGGGATTGCCAATAGTAAAGAGGAAAGGAAATGACAAGGTGAAGGCCAAAAATCCAAAGAGAAAGGCTTTTGCTGCATGTGATATGAGCCTGGGAAAATCAAAAGAATCTTCTTCTTCTTCTTCTTCCTCCAAAAATAAAGAAGAAGAAACGAGAGAAGTAGCCTACATGTGCTTCATGGCCAAGACGGAGAATGAGGTAAATTCCTATTACTCACAATCTAGTAATAGTGAGTCTAGTAATGATGAGTGTGATTGGGAGGATGAGTATCGCAATCTTTATGATGAGTATGAGAGCAAACTAAGAGAACTCTTAACTCTTAAAAAGCATCAAATCTGTAACACGACTACTTCTAATCATGAATTAGAAAAGATTAAGGATGAAAATGTAAAATTGGATAGCAATAGTTTAGAACATAAAGATCTTAGTGATCAGTTTAATGACCTAGAAAATATCTTGATTGACATTAAGGCCAAACATGAAGATTTGTGTAAGAATGTTGCTAGGTTTAATAAGGGTAAAGAAAAATTAGATGATATAAGTAGCACATAAATACACTCTAGTAGCAAAAATGGCATATGATATAAGACCTATCAAAATGTTAAGACTACTCATCATCTTAGGGTTCGTAAAACTACAAACACGTTTGTCAATATTTGGATACCCAATAAAGGGACCATCCAAATGAAGGATAAATACGTTGATATTTTCGTAAACAATGTTCATTTTAGTAGCGATTATAGATTTTATTATAATAGGAAATCCAAACCCAAAAGGGTTTGGGTCCTTATTGTTTGATTTGATTTTTTGATTATTAATCCCATGGACTCGAAAGTAAAGAGTACCAAAATTTTAGATTTTTCAGGTACTTCTACATAATTGATGGGATTAGAAGATGACTGTAACGACCCGTTCTCTAGGGGCCATCACAATTTTACAATTAATGTGCAGATCCCGATAGGTACCAGTGAAAACAGAATATGATCAAGTAGAAATTAATACCGAATTTAAAGTCATACATGTACGATCAGTATTAGAAACTTTGTGTACCACGAAAGCTAAGATACAGTGCTAAAGACCTCCAACTAAATCTGTAGAAGATAATATAAGAGAGGATTAGAAAGTAGATTACATTTGAACCAAGCTTACAGTTTATATACATACGAAACAGTTACAATATCTTTGAACAAGAGAAATGCTCTACTGAACTGAGAATGGAACATGTTATGAATGTCTTTAAGTGTTGGTTTAACTAACCATTCTAGGTCGTGACTCATGTCCGAGGTAGTGATGTTCATTAAAAAGTTTTGTAACCGCGCTATTAGTGTGAATAGCTGACAATTGAATATTGAAAACCCCTCGTTCCAGAAGAAAGAGGACAATTGCATTTGACCCCTCGTTCCATAAAAAGATGAGGAAAATTGATTACTTTTGTGACATGTCCCACTTCCATCAGGAGAGTGGTAAACCGAATACATTATCTATAATCACATTCACACCCCTTAAAACAGTGAGCTAAGTGTAACGTCATTCTAATCGTTGGGTTGATGTCATGAATTGACAATGTCAAGTGTGCTTCAAGCTCTCAGTAAGTGTCCACATTCTAAACCCTAAATTACGTAGCTAGGAAGACTCTATGCAAAGGACCCGTGTTCCAATAACGTTATCACAGTTTTAGCGAATCATGTGTCAATCAATAATTTCCAGCAATAGTATCAATATCATTATTTTGCATAGATCCTACTACATAATTTATGAGGCATACTTAGAAGTTTATCATTGCATGAGAAACAGTCAATTCTATTCACAAAGGTTAAGCGCAACAATCAATTTTACGGTTAATGAAACAAATCCAGGAACTACTTGTTAAAAAGAAATTAAATAATTTAAAGAAGCGGTGGGATCAGCTTTTACATTTTGGCAACCCAATAACAACAAATTTCTATAGTCTACCACCCAAAGAAGGGTTTTACTGAAATTTAAGGATCGGGACAATAACGAACTATAGGACCAATAAGTCTGTCATGGAATTCCAAGTAACCCTCAAGCAGGCCCAAAGCCCATCAATCAATAGCATGCAAGTCCAAGTCAATGGATAAATAGCAAGAGTAAGCCAAATAGAAAGAAGAGCCCCAACGTGGTGAGCCCACGAATCAAAACAGAGCCGAAAACCAAACAACAAGCAAAACCCATGAGTTTCGCCACAAGTGCAGCAACGACAGCCATGAACAATGAGTAAACCCCTCCGGTGGCCAATTATAGTGCAAAGAGATCAGAAATACAGAGAAAGAAAAGTGCGGCGACAGGAGTTGCGGTGAAGTCGATGGTTGCCAAGGAAAACAATGAATCCTCAAGGGAATTTCTCTCATCAAAATCTCATCATCATATCCCAATAATTTCAAAAACAATTAGAACATAAACTAAAAGTTGGAGTAGTAGTAATCTACCTCAACCGGAGAAATTGAAAGGGTCAGAAAGCCCCAAAATCCAAATGCGACAAGCTCGGAAAAACCTCAGATCGAATCAGAAATTAGAGAGGAAAAGAGAGGACTTTTGTATCAAAAACCCTTGGACTCCATCACGTATTTATAAAAAAGAGAAAACCATATGAACCAATTCGAATCAATCTCAAATCCCGAAATCCACGGAGAAGATCTGAACGGATCTTGTTTTTGAATGGCGATTAGGGTTTTCGAACCCAAGGAGAGGGGCGGCTTGATGTCATAAGAGAAGGAGAGGCCCTGCCTCTTCCTTTCGCTCTGAGAAAAGGGCAGCCAACAAAACCATTGGTTGCATTTCGAATAGAATTGGGGTTGGGTTTTCTTTTTAGTTGAAAGGGGCTTGGGCCCTTTGCCGATTGGGCTGTGTGTGGGCTTCATCAAATGGAGCAAGCTTTAAAATTAATTAATTAAAGAAGAATGCAAGTGTGGAGTGATTCGGGTTGAATATTGCTTTTTTAACCCCTCATCTAGCAATATTTTGTGTGTAAATGATGCTTAATTGGTCTCTAGTACATTCGTATTTTGTATATCATTATTTATTAGAGCAAATCATTGATTTGTGCACATAGTATAAATTTTAGTGAGTATTTCTACCTTTTTATATTTTTCATGGCTTGGTCTCGATCTCACGATTCCAACGACTATTTATTTTTATTTTTTGAGATCTGTGCTAATTACTGTGTATTTTTGAATGCAGAATACCAATTAATTGGAGAAATACGCAAGAAATACGTATATAAAGTGTTGGGAGCAACGATCTAGGATCTTGGTTTGATGATGACAAACGTGTCGTTATATCTGACGTGTGTGCTTAGTGTGTTTCAGGATTGGCGAGACGATGCGTCTTTCGCTATTTGAGAAACTGCTATTCATATAGCTATTTGGGAGAGATAAAGAGCATTGGCTAAAGCAAAGTGGACTTGGTCCAATATGGAGAGATGGAGCCAAATCCTTTTTGGTTATTGGAATATATCCCATGGCCATCAAACTCCTTAGCCAAGACCAATTCCTAGTAAAATACAAATTCCCAATTCATATCACATTCAAATATCCTATCCATTGCCAAATATTCAAAACCCTAGCTTCTCCTATATATACACTTCTCCTAGGGTTGAACAAAAGGTGTGCGGCAAAACATCAAGAGAATAAAATCGGCCAAAATTAAGAGCATTGTGGCAAAAACACAAAGAGAGGGGAAGAAACACGGCCAACTTCAAATCGTTTAAACCCTAGCCTAGAGCCGCAATAATTGACCTTGGCCTACCAACCATCTCCTAGGCATCACAAGAAGATCGCCAAGCCACCGTGCCATCAACGATCGCCATACACCCTCAACGCAGACCAAGCGCCAACGACAAAAGAACTTGCCGTCGACATCCCTTTCATCGTCGATATCCCAAAGCAATCGTCGCCGAGCTGCTGTGGAGTCGCTGCCGTTGTGGTCAAGTACCGCATCATTGTCGAATCCCACGCCGTCATCTTTAGAGTTTGTCGTCGATCGAGCTGCTGTGGGAGACTTCCGTCGCAAGTCATCGCCGCTGCTGCAAGTCGAAGCGAACACAGGAGCTCGTTGCCGAAGACGAAGCAGCGTCACCGTCCCTCGCTGCTGCTCTCATTGAAGATCGTCGCTCGCCAGAGAAAACAGCTGAGTCGTTGTCGAAGCTATTATCATCCCGCCGCCGTATCACCGCAGCCACCATCTTCAGGCGATCGAGAGTCGGAGAAGATACCAGTGCCGCTGCTCCAAGATCACTGCTGCCTCCAAACGAACTCCACCGTCACCGACAAGAGAGGAGCGCCGTCGTGAAGTCACTTTCACCATACTCGAAGAAGCTACCTGAGTCATCAGAGATCGCTGCTTGTCGGAGAAGAATCGTTGCCGCTGCTGAACACTGTCGTCCCCGCTCGAAGAAGAGATCTCACCGCCGTTAAAGACGAAGACGACGACGATCTTCGCTGCCGCTGCATGAATTGAAAACAAACGAACGGATGAGATTGCGAGGAAATAAAACCAACGGGCGAGATTTACTCAATGCATCGAAATCAAAACGAAGGCGAAAACTTAAAAGTTGCTGACGTGGCGTGTGCTGCTCCGTGAAATCAACGACGGGGATTTAATTGAGTTGCTCTGCGCACAGGCCTCTTAAATATTTAAAGTGAACTGTTTCGCTTTGCGCATCGACTGCTTATTTTAAAGAGAGTTGTTGAGCGCATAGACCGGCCACTATGAAAGGATTGAACTGTAATTGCTTTACGCGTAGACCAGTGCACAACTTGACATCCAGGAGTCGGATTGAGACACCGTTTGCGTCAGATTGGAGCTGACGACGTGCTGATGGGACACACCTACACGGACACGAACTGAGCATTTCTAACCCTTAAGTCTTTTTATTCGTGTCTTAGTGTAACGTTCTCTGTAGGGGAAACTTTACCATTTATTTTGTGACTATTTTGGGACTTGTCTGGTTGGGACTAGACAAGTGGGACCCAGCTAGTTTGAGACTAGCTGGTAGAAAGCATTACTAGGATTGATAGTGAGAGAAAACACAGTGAGTGGGGTACTGAGAGCCTGGCGAGTGTAGAGACGTAGAGGGTGCTCTGAGCGTGCTCTAACTTGTGGTTTTATACATATTGCACTATTCAATACTAGTATCTGCTTTGGGGGCTGGAGTATGTCATTGGGACGACCGAACCAGGGTAAATCTGCTGTGTACTCTGTGTCTGCTTTTTATTTACCTTGCTGCTGCTATAACTGCGTGTGATTTCTCGTGGGTTGCGCGAGAATTTTTTATTAGCCTATTCACCCCCCTCTAGGCTAGGATCCAGATCCAACAAGTGGTATCAGAGCAGGTTTTAGGATCTAGCCTAGGATTGACCATGAATAACCATATGGATAGTGCTTTTGCTGAGGGTCAGACTGTTTCCCGTCCCCCTAGATTTAATAGAGGTGATTATGCATATTGGAAAAATCGAATGAAAATTTACCTGATTTCTGTTGATTATAAAGCTTGGCAAATAATTGAAAAAGGATATAAACTGCCTATTATTAAAGTAGACGGTGTTGAGATTGAAAAACCAAATGACAAATGGGATGATAATGATTGGAAATCTTATTCTTTAAATGCCAAAGCTATGAATGCTCTCATTTGTGCACTTGATAAATCTGAATATAATAGAATCTCACATTGTTTAACTACGCAGGAAATATGGCATACTTTGGAGGTGACGCACGAAGGAACGTCACAGGTAAAGGAGTCTAGACTGTCTCTTTTGAGTGCAGAGTTCGAGGGATTTCTCATGCTACCATCAGAGAGCATATCAGAGATGTATGCGAGGTTCACCGACATAGTCTACAAGTCTAGCTCGCTTGGAAAGCCATATGATAGCCTCGATCAAGTGAGGAAGATCCTAAGAGCATTGCCAAGCTCTTTCAGACCAAAGGTCACCGCCATCCAGGAAGCAAAGGTATTGTCTCAATTGAAGGTGGAGGACCTTATTGGTAATTTAATGTCCCATGAGTTGGAACTGCAAAATGTTGAAGCAAGAGAGAAACCTGAGGAGAAAGAGAAATCCATAAAGCCCCTTGCTTTGCAAGCTAGCGAAGAAGAGGATGACGACGACGACATAGCGCTAATGGTGAGAAACTTCAGAAAGTTCATCAAGACCAAGCATGGGAGAAACGAAATGGCACCCAGGTTTAATCGTTCTAACTTTAATAACTCTTCCAAGCAATTTAATGATTAGAAATCTGCTGATAGAATGCAATGTTTTAAATGCAAGGGAAGAGGACATCTGATGAAGGATTGTCCAAATGAAACTACTCAGCTCGCTAAAGGAAAAGGAAAAGCGAAGGTATTAACATGGGATATGGATAGCGAAGCTGAAAGCGAGGAGGAACATGAGCCCATTCTTGCATGGCTTTGATGGGGATCCAAGATGAGACACAGTCAGGTAGCAAAGCTGAACTTCTTAAAATTTGTGAAGAAATGCAAAATCAAATAGTAGATCATGAGTTCACTATTGAATGTCTCCAAAATCAGAACTATGACATGCAAGTTAGAGATGATAAGGTGTTTAAAGAGAATGAAAAGCTTAAAATTGAACTTAATGCATGTAAGTCTACTATTGAAATCATGAAGAAGGAAAAAGCTAGCTTTGATGAAACTGCTCCTTGTATTTCTTGTTCCTCATTATTAAACCAAAATAGCATGCTTAAACAAGATTTAATGAAGCTCGAAGCTGAAAAAGAATATGAAATAAGAGAGCTTAAGGATAAATTTTGCATGCTAGATAACGATCTTAAAAAGAAAACAATTGAATATGAAAAGAAGGAAAAAGAAAACAAGTTGGCTTTCGTTAGTAAATGCACGATGCGTGTGGAAGAAAATAAACAATTAAAAATCAAAGTCTCTCATCTTGAAGTGGCCAGTAAGAAATTCTCTATGGGAAAACAATCGTTGGACAATATTTTAGAGAATCAATTATATGGCAATAATAGAAGAGGACATGGTTTTGGTCTGAAAACGTTGAAAAACAAAAATTCAAGAAATTCCACAATGTACCCTTTATTGCAAAGAACAAATATACAAATTGCTTTACTTGTGATAGTGTAGGCCACACTTCATATTATTGTAAATTTAGGAACACATATATCAATTTTAAACAAGTGTGGGTTCCTAAAACAATAATGGCTAACACTAGTAGACCTTGTTGGATTCCAAGGTCTCACTTAACACCTTTCATGTAGGTAAGGTGGAGATTTGGCGAGGAGCAAATTTTTCAATGTCTCATTCTTTTAGCTCCTTCGTCAAAAAGCGACGAGAAGGTATAATTTTTATCCCTCTTTGCATTTCATCGCATACCTTCATAGATTGTTTTTGTGTGCTTGTTTTTATTTTGTTTTGTGTGCTTGCTTGCATGATTTTTAATGTTTTTATTTCTGAAAAAAAAAAAAAAATTGAAAAACCAAATAAAAAAAATCTGGGCTTAAAAGAATACCCTTTATGTTTTATCCTAAGTGGTATTGTATGAATGATCAAATCTATCCCTTGTAGAAGTCAATTCATTATTGTTGTAGCTACATGAACATGATGTTATTCTTTTTAGTAGCATTGACATGTCTCATAAGTTTTAAACTTGACTTCTACACCTACATTTGCACTTGCACGATAATTGACTTTTTAGTGCTTTTGGAGATTCTTTTGAAGAATAATGGAAAGTGAATGTAGGAATGATTAAATTCTGAATTTTCTAAGGGATATGAAGTGTTTAGCCATGAATTAAAATTGAGCAAAAAAAATTGCAAATGAAAATATGAAAATTGCTCCGTATGAAAAATGGATACACTTCATGGCTAATACACAACCCACGAATATCCAACTTGTGCTAAATCGGTAATCATTAGCGTTGGTGTATATAACTCGTCAAGCAATGCCACCCCACATTTAAAAGTCCTTTTAGGCCATGCTTTGGGGTTCGGTAACTTGAACTCATCTTTGATGAGGTGGGAAAATTCAATCCTAGCGATATTCATGAAAATTGGAAAATGTGGATTGATTCGGTTGATTTTCTGAAATTGAATCTCCTTTAGTACTTTATTGTCTATATCACTACACTTACACAAAGGTGGAGACGTCTTGTTATGAAATTCTATGAGCTTGGATTGTCTATTCTTTGGAAAGCTCATGCAAATTGCACGCTACATTTAATAATGGTTTATTTTTGCATGGGATATTTTTGGCGACTTCATTAATCCACTTTTGGTGATTACAAAGGGGGGTAAAGAAAAGATTTGACATATTTGATGTCGGTATTATTTGTCGGTATTATTTGTTAGAGGTGGAGCATGAAAAATACTTGAATAAACATTGAAGGGGAAGCTTGAGAGAAAGGGGAGCATGCTTTTATATTCGATATAATGTTGTGCATGCTATGTTGTAATACTTGAATATCTCAATCCATACTTCATATTCTATTACGCTCTTCAACACACTTCACACACCCATACTTATTGCTCAAATCTTTCATAGGTTTGTCATCACCAAAATGGGGAGATTGTTGGGAGCAACGATCTAGGATCTTGGTTTGATGATGAAAAACGTGTCGTTATATCTGACGTGTGTGCTTAGTGTGTTTCAGGATTGGCGAAACGATGCGTCTTTCGCTATTTGAGAAACTGCTATTCATATAGCTATTTGGGAGAGATAGATAGCATTGGCTAAAGCAAAGTGGACTTGGTCCAATATGGAGAGATGGAGCCAAATCCTTTTTGGTTATTGGAATATATCCCATGGCCATACAAACTCCTTAGCCAAAACCAATTCCTAGTAAAATACAAATTCCCAATTCATATCACATTCAAATATCCTATCCATTGCCAAATATTCAAAACCCTAGCTTCTCCTATATATACACTTCTCCTAGGGTTGAACAAAAGGTGTGCGGCAAAACATCAAGAGAATAAAATCGGCCAAAATTAAGAGCATTGTGGCAAAAACACAAAGAGAGGGGAAGAAACACGGCCAACTTCAAATCGTTTAAACCCTAGCCTAGAGCCGCAATAATTGACCTTGGCCTACCAACCATCTCCTAGGCATCACAAGAAGATCGCCAAGCCACCGTGCCATCAACGATAGCCGTACACCCTCAACGCAGACCAAGCGCCAACGACAAAAGAACTTGCCGTCGACATCCCTTTCATCGTCGAGATCCCAAAGCAATCGTCGCCGAGCTGCTGTGGAGTCGCTGCCGTTGTGGTCAAGTACCGCATCATTGTCGAATCCCACGCCGTCATCTTTAGAGTTTGCCGTCGATCGAGCTGCTGTGGGAGACTTCTGTCGCAAGTCATCGCCGCTGCTGCAAGTCGAAGCGAACGCAGGAGCTCGTTGCCGAAGACGAAGCAGCGTCGCCGTCCCTCGCTGCTGCTCTCATTGAAGATCGTCGCTCGCCAGAGAAAACAGCTGAGTCGTTGTCGAAGCTATTGTCATCCCGCCGCCGTATCACCGCAGCCACCATCTTCAGGCGATCGAGAGTCGGAGAAGATACCAGTGCCGCTGCTCCGAGATCACTGCTGCCTCCAAACGAACTCCACCGTCACCGACAAGAGAGGAGCGCCACCGTGAAGTCACTTTCACCATACTCGAAGAAGCTACCTGAGTCATCAGAGATCGCTGCTTGTCGGAGAAGAATCTTTGCCACTGATGAACACCGTCGTCCCCACTCGAAGAAGAGATCTCGCTGCCGTTGAAGACGAAGACGACGACGACCTTTGCTGCCGCTGCATGGATTGAAAACAAACGAACAGATGAGATTGCGAGAAAATAAAACCAACGGGCGAGATTTACTCAACGCATCGAAATCAAAACGAAGGCGAAAACTTAAAAGTTGCTGACGTGGCGTGTGCTGCTCCGTGAAATCAACGACGTGGATTTAATTGAGTTGCTCTGTGCACAGGCCTCTTAAATATTTAAAGTGAACTGTTTCGCTTTGCGCACCGACTGCTTATTTTAAAGAGAGTTGCTGAGCGCACAGACCGGCCACTATTAAAGGATTGAACTGCAATTTCTTTACGCACAGACCAGTGTACAACTTGACATCCAGGAGTCGGATTGAGACACCGTTTGCGTCAGATTGGAGCTGACGACGTGCGGATTGGACAGAGACGCCTACACGGACACGAACTGAGCATTTCTAACCCTTAACTCTTTTTATTCGTGTCTTAGTGTAACGTTCTCTGTAGGGGAAACTTTACCATTTATTTTGTGACTATTTTGGGACTTGTCTGGTTGGGACTAGACAAGTGGGACCCAGCTAGTTTGGGACTAGCTGGTAGAAAGTATTACTAGGATTGATAGTGAGAGAAAACACAGTGAGTGGGGTATTGAGAGCCTGGCGAGTGTAGAGATGTAGAGGGTGCTCTGAGTGTGCTCTAACTTGTGGTTTTGTACCTATTGCACTATTCAATACTAGTATCTGCTTTGGGGGCTGGAGTAGGTCGTTGGGACGACCGAACCAGGGTAAATCTGCTGTGTACTCTGTGTCTGCTTTTTATTTACCTTGCTGCTGCTATAACTGCGTGTGATTTCTCGTGGGTTGCGCGAGAATTTTTTATTAGCCTATTCACCCCCTCTAGGCTAGGATCCAGATCCAACATACAGGACATGTGGCATGATCGAACACATTCACGCCTCCTCCGACGGCGCAAGACGAGCGGGCGACGTGGTAAAACGGCTGTCGTTGGATCTCAATCCAACGACCCGTAAGAGCGGCTCTCGAATTTGGATACGCGGGCAACACGGCGATTGATGAACCGTCAGATGCTCATCCAACAGACGACGTTGCGCACAAATCAGCAGCGAAGAGCGGGCTATGCGGAATTTTGTGGACCACACGATCAAAATCCAATGGTCGAACTCGACTCCGAAGCGAGCGAGAAGCGGGAGCTTCTGTATGGCGACGTGGCCTCTCCGCAGCGCTTGGATGATGATCCAACAGACAGGGGTGACTCCGAGGTGGATCCGAACTTGTTGCGATGCGGGCGTCGAGCGAAGATCCGATAAATGTGCCACGCGTCGCGCTCTCGTGCGATCCCGCACGAATCCAACGGTCGACATTTGCGCCGACAAGATGAAGCGGGTTTGGGCGAGAAATGGAGCGATTTTGCAACCCAATAAGCTCTTAAACCCGCAATCTAATTATATAAGGTATTTCTAGGGGTTTTGAGCGTATTCTTGGCGGATTTGGGCGATTTTGGAGGCCATTTTTGCAGAATTTTCCTGAGATTCCAGAGAGCAACCTGGGGTATTTTTCAGAGAGCGTTTAGAGGAAGAAGAAGGGCTTTCTTAGGCTAAAAGAGGGTGTTTTTGGTGATATCTCTTGAACTTAAGTGTGTATTTTCAATTCTATTTACTTCTATTGATTAGAACCATGTTTAATATGATGAAATCCTTTATTATTTTCAGTATGTGTGGCTAAATTCTTATTGTACATGATATGGTGTAGTTAGGGGACATGATGTGTATCTATTTGGTTGAAACTTCATGCTAAAATTGTTAACGTTGATAAAATTATAGTCTTTATTTGAAATCTTCTCTTCGTCTTTTACAAGAACATGATTGAGTTGATGATCGCCCCACAAGGGTGAGTTTTGATCTCCCCAAAAGGGAGTTTCGTCTCTTATATTTTAAAAGATTATAGCTTTAGCAACAACCGTATTCAATATTGTGCTTTAATCACCACAAGGGTATTTTCCGATGAATTTCTCTCAAAAAGAGATATCATTGAGTTATCTTTAATCAACCAAATTAATATAAATCATGGACCCTAATGAACCCATATCATGTGCATACTTTTCATAGAAATTTTTATAAACGAAACTTTCTTTTGCTCGTATTGTTCACAAATTAAAAACCACGATCAAATCCCATTCAAACCATCATCATTAAAAGTGGTTGGTCTCTTTACATTCAATCCCTATTTGATTTAAGCTTTATGGTTGCAACATGTTTTCTCCCGAGGATTCGACATCTGGACTCCCAGATATATATTACTTGCACGGACTCTTTACGCTTAAGAGAAGCACATTTTTGGGCTAAGCATGGAGTGGGCCGGGCTCAGTGGGAAATCAGGTAAGGGGAACAGGCTTTGGGCATTTAAAGTGAGATGGTGTAATGAAACTAAATGTGCTTGAGTATTGGACTTTATTAAAAAGAGGGTGAAAGAAAGAATATGGAGATAAAGCGAGGAAAGTATTTTATAAAAATACGATGGAAAATGTAAGAAAATCCACAAAAATATTGGTCATTACGATGACCTACAAGATTGCCAAAAAATATGCACAATTTCAAGGGGAGGAGTACAAATGAAGAGCAAATTTATAAGGGAAGCTAAGCATTGTTCAACATATGGGAAAGCTAATAACTTAAGAGTTGCATATGTTAGATAATGAGTACCACATGTTAGTTTGATGATGAACAACATACTTGGTACTGATATCTTGTCACGCCCCGTTTCCCAGAGTACCTGACATAAAATTTTTTTTACAAGTATCCTAAAGAGTGAGGGTGATGAGAGAGGAAAAGAGAGAGAAAGAAGAAGGTGAATAAGCAGGCCAATGTGCATATGCTGGGATAGTACACGTGAAGCTTCACAATAATATCAAAGCAACATCGCAGATAACATAGAGTAACAATAACACATTTAAAAAACAACCTTCTTTTGCATACATAGTCTAAGTACACCACTACATATACACTTCCACCCTCCACTCCCAAGACAACCATGCCACATTACAAACTACAGTTGCTAATCCTGAAACCCACTCCTAGTCATCACCAACCATGCTACTCCTGCTACCTGAAAAATAGGGAGGAGCACGTCAATGCGAGCCCCAGTAGGAATCCACTTGGATTTGGAACACTGTTGTAAGGTTATCAACTACGGGCAAGACAAGAGAAATAAGGCATGTAACTAAGTAATATAGTGAAAAGTAGATAGCTAAACAAGGGAATCATACATACGGTCCAATGTCGAGCTGTTGCAAGGAAAGGATTAGCACAAATAATAAAATAACAAGTATTCATACAAACATAATCTAAAAAGGGAACCACAAGTGTCAGAAGTATATCACAGCATCACAAGCAAAGCAGGTGAAAGGAAGAGGGAAGGTGCCACCAACAGGAGAATGTAGCATGTGCAATTCTTATTTTTTTGGATTGAATTGATTAATTTTATTAATTGGAAACTTGGGTAAACTGTGTGATACCAGGACTTGGACATCACCCCAAATTTGGGATGAATATAGCACACGGCGCAGTGGACACGGGCACTGTACGACACCGGGCCTCTCAGCTTCCACGTCCCTGGCAGGAGTAAGGCTCTCCCACAATAACACAACCTCCGTATGTCCCCTCCACTCCCGGTAAAGGCGAGTGGGTATAAACATCACATTTCACATAATCATTTTCCCCAACTTCTCAGTCCAGGCCTCATATCCACAATTTACTCAAATCCCACCTAACACCCGGGTTTTGCTAACTCACCCTCCTTAGAGAGGATTGAGACATTGTAAACCTTATTTAACATTATATATAGCACTGTAGGGGACACGTTGCATGGTTTCACATTCCACACTCATATCAACATGGGTCATGCACCGAAGTGCCATGCCCTACATCGTAATCAAATCACATATCAATTGGGGCACACACCCAAGTGTCATGCCCTTCAACGTATCCATTTCAATTCATAACTCATAACATATGAAACCATGCTTATATGACCCCATCATTACTATTCACAACATATTTCATAACACACGTGTTTACAAGCCCATTTATCATATTTTTCAACTTTCATTTCATTGTGGCATTTTCACAAACACGTGATGAACGTGACGTGTGTGTCCATAAGCACATTAGCAATCCATTGGAAAAACATATTATTAATCTACCTTCCATGTAAAAACAATAATCATGCACCATAGTAGGTAGAATAACAACAATACACAAGTTATCACACTGTTTAACTACTTCAGCTTGCAGGAAATGTATCTGCAGTCCTAGAAGATGGATGATATCACCCAAATATAGTCATAATTTTACAAAACTTTCTAAATTAAAGTTGGGGATATGTTTAGTCCTGGGTTTATAGATAAAATTTCAGGTAAAAATATTAAGTATCTGATTTATAATGAATTATTTGGTAAAGTGTGTCAAATCTGTTTTTCAGACAGATTTCAGGGTCTGTATTGAAAGCCAATTTTGGACATGTTGCAGCCAGAAATTCGACATATAAGTACTGTGATGAAATTTTAGAAAAACTTTTTAACCTTCCAACAAGACCAAGAATATAAAATTCCAGTGTGTGTGCAGGTGTTTAGGTCAATTTTGCTAAGCTGTGTCAAAACTGAAAATCAAATAGACATGTTGTAAAGATGTAATTTTTACTCCTAATTTCTGAATTGAACATATATCAAAATGTATATTATTTTGGGATAGAAATTCAAGATCTACATGTACATATATTTTTCGAGACCAAATTCGAGCTACGGTAACCAAAATTCACATAACAACAGGCAACAGAATTTCAGATTTCCAAGAGAGTAGAATTTGCTTGAAGTTTCAAGAGTAATTAGTGAAATTGAAACATGATACATGAATGTTTCACTATCCCTATTACATATTAAGTAAATCATGCTATAAAAACATAATAGCAAGAATCAATTCAATGGAATTCCAAATCAAATAGGATTCCTACCTCAAATGCTTGATTTCCTCCTCTTTTCCTCCTCCTTTCTTCTCCATCTTCTTCTCCCTTGCAACCTACTTGAGATACTCGATTTTTGGAGTGAGTAATTAGGGTTTCCAAATGAAGAAGAAGAGGAAAGGGAAGAGAGGGTGGCAGGCCCTATTGGGAGGAAAAGGAAGAAAAGAAAAATGAAATGAGAAAAGAAGAGAAAGTTCAAGAAAAGAGAGGATTTTCCCACAAAAATATCTCTACCTAGAAGCCTCTTTTGGATAAGCATGCAATAAGTTAAATGACCAAAATACCCTTCCATATTCTAGGTATTTACAAGTTTGCCATTACTTTATGCACACACCACTTTAGGATGTACGCACAGCAGCTTTAGTCCAAATGACCGTTTCGCCCCTCACCTTTTTAAAAATTTACAGGGGTTGCCATTGACCTCTAACCCCTTTCACACTTGCATGGCTCTTCTTACACATATCCACGCACATCCATGCATGCATACATGCTTCAAACACACACGTCTAACACATTCCTGTTGTTTTACACCCACGACGTCATTTGCACTTCTCCCGCATTTACATTTCGCATTCTCTTCCCTTAGCCACATATTACGGCCTAATCCCACTTGCACTACGTCACATACATCGATATCTACGTTTATTTCATGCCCACATATGCATCGTAGGTAGAAATACCACGTGTGTACATTAGAATACACGTATAGTGCAAAATAAGGCATGCCATATCTTTTTGAGTATATTTGTGTAGATATTGAGCTTTCATGATCAATCAATGCAAATCAAGGAGAATTAGAGCCAAGAAAGACCACGCACTTCAAAGGAAGCGAAGACAAGTGCATGAAGAAGCAAATTGCATCAAGTGATTAATATAACAGTTTAATTTTGATGTAATTCTTATTTTAAGCCTTATTAGTATGTTAAAGTCTTTCTTAAAGCTCACACACACTTGGGAATACATAAAGTGTTTTAAAATGTTTTAATTGCATGTATCATATGTATCTATATTGAGAGTTGACTATCTTCTTCATATGAGTCGATTACCATCAAAACAAAGAGTAGGACAGTCGATGACCACATATAGTAGTTGACTATAGTTGTTGAAGCAGTCGACTACCTCTCTGATAGTCTACTACTTCAACAATATTAGTCGACTACCATCAGCCAACGGACAGAAAAGGCACATCTGCGTGATTTACGGGAAGCTATTTTTTAATCCGTTGGAGGGGCGTTTTTGGAATCTGTTTTCAATGATTTTTTACCTCTTTATAATCTGAATTTGCTGAGGATTTTTGCTAACTCAATTGATCATTTTTTCAAGAGAAAAAGAGTTTTCAAGTTCAAAAGCTTTTAAGCAAAATCCTCATTCAATTGGCCCATGTTTTAAAATAGTTCTCAAAATCTTCAAGGCCAAAATTTCCGATCTCTTCAAGCTTATTTTCATCATTTAAAGATCATCACTATATCCTCACTTCATCACAAGAGCTTCGACATTTGGCCATAGGTAAAAGGTTGTAAGTATCTTTTCTTTCGAACATTTGGTGAGGTGTTTCTCTCATTGGAGAGGTGTAGTCTCATTGAGACGGGTTGTCCACTGTTGGAAGTGTTGTTCCATTGAAATGTATTGTAAATCTAAGTGATTAGTGGATTTATGTCATATTGAGGACATTTTGCTGGATGTAGGAGAAGTGCACGAACCAAGATAAATACATGTGTTTGCTTTTCTGCTCATTGTGTGCTTGCAAATTGTTTCTAGCTTTCGCATTACTCATTATTATTGCAAGTCTATATTATTGATTAAGTTATAATTAGGTAACTCTAATTGATAACTTAAGTAGAATTACTAGAGGATTTTTATAATTTCAAGAACACCATTCACCCCGCTAGAGTTCTATTTGCCATCTGCAGGAGGATCCCAACAACATGGTCTTCGTGAGGACTACATGTGGTCTTTCTGTTTCTCCATTCCATCAAAGTTATCTTATGAGCAGGTTGACCTTTGCATGTATTACTTCTTCCAGGATCTCATTTGCCAACTACCTTTCAAATTGTCATCCCTTAAGTTTAGATGACTCTTGAATGGCCTTATTATATCTCAATCCACATATCTTTGAAATTGATTAAAGATCATATAAGCATCTTTTTCTCAGTTTGTTGTCGCCTACTCCATTTTCTTAATGCTCTTGCTACGCATTTCTCCTTGTAAGACTTTACTTCATTTGGCCTTTATTATTGAGATTCTGGCCATCTCTATCCCTTACCTTTTGGTACCGATGTGCCCTCATACTGGGGCCCCTCTATGAAATATCGTTTGGTGGATTCTTTCTTAATGACAACAATTATGCTTAATCAACTTCTTATTGGGTTCCTGGCAACATCTCATTGATATTGTCAGTTTCTCACATATAATGCCAAGGATGAAAGAAAGTCTGGAAATACATGAGAGATGGTCCTTTGGGTCCTGATCGTGCAAGGTAGATGGTGTTGGGATATTGGGTCACCCCAAGATTTGTTTTGATGATGAATAAACTAGTGTGTATACTAATAAGTTGTGGATGTGGGTATAAGTTAAAAAGGAGCACTTAATCAAAAAGATGATCATAAGACTCATGGAGTCAAAGTATAGAAGAAAGCATATGAAAAGATCATTGAAGACACATGGAGTCTAAGAAGAGCAATCAAGAAGCTCAATTAAGGCACCCAGATTAAAGAGATCAAGAATGGAGGACAAGACCATGGAACTCAAAGATCTACATCAAAGAGCTTTAAAGTGAAGAATATATGTATTTTATATAAGTATACTAGTCATAACACGTGCCCGCGGGCACGGTTCATTAGATTTTCCCTCGCAAAATATTTGTTCCCCAAAAAATTATTAGCACAGCCAAAATTTAAAAGAATAACAAATTAGCGTAAAAATATTTAGCGACACGGACACCTTCGGCGCGGAACAACAAATACGATGTGGGCCCCTTCGGCGCGGAAGAATAAATACAGCGCGGAACAACAAATACGATGCGGGCGCCTTTGAAGCAGAACAATAAATTCGACACAGACGACTTCGATGCTGAACAATAAATTCGGCGTTGAACAACGCGCAGGAGCCTTCGGCGTGGAACAACAAATACAACGTGGGCGCCTACAGCACGGAACAACAAATTAGTGTAAAAAAATTTAGCGGAACAACAAATTCGGCGTCGAATAACAAATTCGGCGCGGAACAATGCGCGAGCGCCTTAGGCGTGGAACAATAAATTCGCCGCGGAACAACGCGCGAGCGCCTTTGACCCGGAACAACAAATTTGGCGCGGGCGTCTTCGGCGCAGAACAACAAATTAGCGTTAAAAAGTTTAGCGGGCGCCTTCGGCACAGAACCACAAATTCGGCGTAGAACAACAATTTCGTCGTGGCCTCCATCGACGCGAAACAACAAATTAGAGTAAAAAAATTTAGGGGGATGCAGGTGTCCGAAGGCATAACCGATCTAAAATTATTATCTAAATCAAATTTGTTTATTAAATAATTCGACACCTCAAATCGAAATTATACGTAGATAATGCATTTGGCCTCCCAAATTTGTGCTAATTCCATGTCTAGCTCCCCTCGCTCTTCCCAACATGGAACGGTGCATGTCCAATTAAAAGTCCAATCGGACTTTAGGCATGTCTACTGCTTACTGATATTTAATTGATGTACATTACTTATTGACAGGTTTCATGCAATGTTTCTGATGATGGATTTGCAATGTTGACATTTGAAGCCCTCTCAGAGACCTGAGAATTTTCTCGCAAGTGGGTTCCCTTATGCAAGAAGCACAACATTGAACCCAGGTCTCCCGAGTTTTACTTTGCACAAAAAATAGATTACTTTAAGGATAAAATTCAACCTTCTTTTGTTGAAGAGCGTCGCGCAATGTAGGTAGGCATGGGGACAGTGGATGATTGGCTAGAGGCTATGCTTTCCAGTTTTAATTTTGAAATTTAACTTAGGCCCTGTTCGTTTGCGTTTAAATGTTTGTGAAAGTGGGAGATTCCACTATTCCTCCCACTATTCACTCATTTTCATCCTCACTTTCACTCGTCGTGTTCTTTTGCGTTGGCTTCTTTGTCTGTGAAAGTTGCTGACGTGGCCACAATACACACACAATAAAGTTGTGTGGGACCCACAAAAAATTCCAACATCCACATTCACAACAACTTTCACCCAAAAAACACATTACTCACTTTCACCAACACTATTCACAATTTCAACTCACACAAATTTAAACAAAAAAAAAACAGGCCCTTATTTGCCAAACGACTTGTTGCAGAGGGACAAAACCTTGGTTTTCCTAACACATTTCCTCGAAATCCCAAAAATTGATGAAGCATATTTACAAATTGAAATTTAATTTGATATAACACATTCAAATTGATAGACAATTACCGAGAATCAAACCAACAAAAAGCATTAGCACAGTTTAACGTAAGAGAATTGCTATTTACACCCTAGTATAGAGGTGTATGTAATGATTATGTGCTAAAAATGAAAATTATTTCATGTCACCGTATCATTTCACCCTAACTCTTACTTAATTTTTTTTACCTTTTTTAGTACTTGATCATCACATACAACCCTATCCATAGGGGTGTTGTATATGGTCTGTCTCTAAAGTAATTTGAAACCACACCCAAGGAAAATGAAAATGGAAAAGGACATTTCTTTCATTCATGAATTTAAAAATCAAAACATATTCAGATTCTACAAACTAAACAACATGCACAACATTCTAAAACATACTTCCTTTCAACACATTCACCATCGATTTCGCATCAAAACCATTCAAATACTCAAAACCTAACCATTGAACCAATACAGGGTCCTCCCCCGCCTCTTCGACATGTAGACCACGTCGCTCACCGTTAGGAATGTGATACTAATCTAATTGTATCAACTGATCTATATACGAAAATACAATAAAATAGAGAGGGAAAAGGGGGGATTTACACATATTTATAAATTTTGACCGAAATTTGAACTTCTATACTGTCAACCATCACAAAACCTTTAGAAATCTTCAAATAAATCACCATGAAGGGGGGTGTGCAGGCGAGAGCGCCGAGGAGGAAGAAGGTGCGGTTTGCGGACGCTTGGCAGCCAAATAAATCACCGGGAAGGGGGGTGTGCAGGCGAGAGCGACGAGGAGGAAGAAGGTGCGGTTTTCGGACGCTTGGCAGCCGTCTCTTGTGTCGATCAGCGAGACGTCTCCATGACCGGAGCTCCCCCCACCACGATCAGGAGCTGAAACGTCTCTAATTTTTCTTCAAGGCTTCTTTTGATTTGATTACAGTGGACTTCTATTGATTTGATTACAGGAGACGAAGCATAAAGATTGGATGGTTGAACTTTGAAGATGCCTTTTGTGTGGGGAGAAATAAGGGAGGTAAATGACAGGCGTGTGGGGGGAAATCGGGGGCCTTTTGGCCGTTGATCTTTGAAACTTTGGAAGGTTACGATGCGTTTGGTTTTCTTAGCCACGGATCGATGACATGGCAACCAATTGGTCTGTCATTACAGGCGCGATTGTATATGCAGTGCTTTGTAAATGACCCACCAAAATTTTCATATGCCATTGTAAATGCACTGCATTGTAAATGACATGCGTGATTTTACGTGTCGATCAATGTGTATTAGAGCCAGCGAGTTGAACTTTGAATGTGTTTTATTTTATTTAAGGGTTTTTCTTACATTAGTCCCTTAAATTATGTGTATTTTGATATTAGTCCTTTAAATCTTTGTAATTTGAATTTAGTCCCTTAAATGTTTAATATTAACCTAAATAGTCCCTTTTGTTAACCTAAACAGTCCCTTAAATGTTTAAATTTTAACCTAAATAGTCCCTTTAAAGGACTAAATTCAAATTACAAAGATTTAAAGGACTAATATCAAAATACACATAATTTAAGGGACTAATATGAGAAAAACCCTTTTATTTAAATATAGGGTTAACTTTTTCAAAATGCATCTCAACCTTCCATTTCCCAAGATTAAATCTCAGCCACTCTTTATCTTGTCCTAGTCAGCCCTAGGATTCAAAAATCACTGTCAAATGTATAATAGATGTATTGTTTTAGATCTTTGAATAAAGACTTCTATTAAAGCTCTCACATACTTAGAAAAATATTTAAAATATTTTTAAATGATTTATAATATTTTTGAAATCATCCCTAAGAATTAAAGGTCAAAATCATGATTTTATAGGTTAACTAGTCGACCAGAATAAGTACATAGTCGACCAATCAGATCTAGAAATCTTTAGCTAGTAGCATGTCAAACTAGTTACCAGTGTACAAAGACTGATTAACCAATGTACAAGGACTAATTGACCAACAAATGTAATGCAATCGACTAGTAGCATAACTATGGTCGACTGGTTTATACAAAGAGCAATCAGCTTCTAAAGACATGCTTGACTACTCAACCAATGTACATTAACCAGTCGACCAGTTAACAATTAGTCAGCTAGTGAATTTATAATAATCAACTAGTACTAGACATTTGGCCTACAATGGTAACTTTTCTACTAGCCGTTTCTAGCTATTGTTAGGGCAATTTGGGTAATCTATTTGACCTGATTTTTGGCCTATATATTGAGGGAAATTTTCTGAACAAAATCAAGTTTTGAATGATCAAATTTTTATGTAAAAAAAAGTTTTCAAAAGCTTAAAAATCCCTCAAGTAAGAGTTTCTTTGGCCAAAACCAACAAAGATTTTAAGCAATTTTTCTATTGGCATTTAAGTTGTGATCTTCTCAAGCTTTCATCTTGACTTATTTCAGATCATAACTTAGTTTTCATTAGCCACTATACACTTCAAGCTTCAATCTTTGGTTATAGGAAAGTTGTAAATCTACACCAAAGCAAGGTTCATTGAAATCCTCAAGTGTGGGGTGGTAAGCTATTATTGTATTGATTGGTGTTATTAGAAAAGCCACAATGTTGTGGTTCTCTTGTTGAAATGGTTTGCTGGTTGGGAAATTCTGGTGTTGACAAGATGGCTGTTAAAGTCCTCTTGTAGGGAGGCAATGTTGTAAAAGTCCTCAGGGCTGTTGAGACAAGTGTTCTCGTTGGAGAGAGGTTAGGGGATGTTGGAGTAGGTCGACGGATAGACCGAACAAGGGTAAAAATCTCCGTGTTTGTGTTGCTTTTCTGTGTTTGCATCGAAGTTTATTTCCGCTGCTATCTATTTTTGCAAGTGTCATTGAGATTGGGTTGATTAAGCTCCAAATGGGGTAACTTCATTGGAAACTTGGGTAGACTTAGAGGGAGAATTTCTATTTCAAGTATTACACCATTCACATCCATCCATCTAGTGTCTATTTGCCATCTCTAGCAGATCCCAACAGATGGTGGTTGGGTCTTTCCTTCTATCTATACACGAAAGTCAACCAAAGTGTTAGCGAGTCGAATCAGAAGTTTAGTTATGTTGATTTGGTTCCGCCAATGCCCTGGTTATGTCTCGTAACAAAATAATATGATAGAAACACAAAAGATGAGAGTAAAACATTTTAAGGCGTCTTGCCTTCCTATCTTACCATTGCTTACTAACAATGGGGACAATCAAGGGTATTTCAGTCATTTTCATAATTAACATTGTACGTCATAATTGCAGATGTTTCTGTCTTTTTACCCTTCAATGGGAAGGCCTCATGGGAATGATTGCATGACGTTATTCAGGTTAAGGATCATGTCAGAGTTTAACGACCTATTTATCCATGGGCCTTATTGGGCCTAAGAGGCCGGTGAAGCCTCATGTTGTAAGTTTTATTTCTCAATATTTCTAACCCGCTCTTAAGGAATGAAGGTTGAAAGATTGAGAAAGTCAGTTATTCACAACCAAAAAATTGGTTAGAGCATCACCTTTTGTGATTGCCAACCCATTCATTTCCAAACTGCTGAACAACAAACAACAAATTTCTCAGTTCGTTTTTCTATTTTAATGCAATTATATTTCAAATTGAATTAAGTTTTTAGGCTCACCGCATATTAAAGGCGTAATAATTCTTTAGTGTATAAAATTTCAATTCAAACGGGAGAAGAAATCTATTATACAAATGAGAGCCATTGATATGGTGTTTGTCCTACTAGGACAAACCTAGTAAATCTATATTTCATTTGATGAAGTTGTCCTACTAGGACAAAATCAAAATGGTTGATAGAGATGTTGACATGGTTTGGCCACATCATTAAGGTGGGGCCCGCTTGGGGATGGGTGGGGGCTTGGGTATGGTTTGGGGTTTTTTTGTGGTGAATCCAAATTTAAGCCCCCACTCTTCCCAAGAATTACAAGCTTGCCATTTCTTTTTCAT
Source organism: Scilla litardierei (assembly GCA_030789695.1). NCBI lineage: Eukaryota > Viridiplantae > Streptophyta > Magnoliopsida > Asparagales > Asparagaceae > Scilla > Scilla litardierei. The sequence goes on along the minus strand of CM061132.1, from coordinate 131,536,610 downwards.
GCAACCAAAAATCCCCTCTCTCTTCCACCTATTTACGGGTTCGCCATCGGTATTTTTCCACTTTGTCACCTACGTTTTTTGCACTTAGGCCCCCTCATTTCCCACCATTTTACCCCCGACGATTCCCACACACAAACCCACACTTCCCTCACATTTTCTGCTGCGTGCAGTTTTCGCCTCATTGTGTGGGTTTTTATCTTGATCCTCGTGCACTATGTGCACTGGTAATTTCTAGTAAATAAAAGCTTACCGTATGCTAAAAGAAAATAAATATAACCACCAGCCTGTGGCCGCTCGCCCTCCCCCTAGTGTTAGGTCGCGGGATCGATTCCCACTGTTTGTTACTTTCCAATGTACCCAAAAAAGAAAAGAAAAGAAATATATAAAATAGTAATCCGACACTCACATTTAATAAAGAATAATAAAAGCGAACCCAACAATAAAGAAACATGGAAACAAATCAAATTGAAAAAATTAAGATAAAAAAGAAAAGAAAAGAAATATACAAAATAGTAATCTGACTCTCACATTTAATAAAGAATAATGGATCGAAATGGCGGTGGATCACTGCTCCGTTGAGGGTAATCATGAGACTACGAGAGAAGAAGATGATAACTTGACGCGTAGTAAGAAGAAGATCAAGTCTTCGGATGGAGGAGGGGACAGTGTGGAGATGACGGATGCCATGGAGATTTTTGACCCCGGTCTGGGGGGTAAGTACCGGGATGGAGTCCCTGATGCTGGCCAAACCCAAACGTCAAAATCCTTCAGGGATGCTTGCTTGGGTAAGGCGTCTGAAGATCCCAATGCCCCACCAATGGAAGGAGGATATGCTATTGCTGATGACGATATTCAAGTGCAAGCGATGGGAGAATGGGATTTCGTATCTCTGTCCCCTGAATTCAAACAACGTTTGCGACGACAATACAGATCTACCGTGATCGTTAAACTGCTTGGCTGCAACATTACTCTGTCGGTTCTCAAATCGCAGCTGTTGAATCTCTCGAAACCTAAATGGGAGTTGGATTACATTGAGTTGGGGGAAGGATTTGTAATGGCGCGATTTCATTGTAATGAAGATTTGAGCTTTGATTTGGAGGAAGGGCCATGGCTAATCTTCGGTCACTATTTGACCATTCGCCCATGGATTCCTGATTTTTCCCCTTCCTCGGCGAGTATTGACTCTACTGTTGTATGGGTTCGTTTTCCTTTCTTGCCAGTGGAATATTATGATGACAGAGTTCTCATGGCGATGGGTAATTGTGTCGGCCGACCAATGAAATTAGACTCCCACACCCGTCTCGTCCTCAAGGCCCGGTTTGGAAGAGTTTGTGTGGAGATAGATCTGAATAAACCATTGAAGACACAAATTTTCTTTGAAGGCCGCTGGCAACAAATTCAGTACGAAGGACTCGAGTTAATTTGCTTCGTCTGTGGCAGAGTGGGACATAAGGACCCTTGTCCCTTCCAATCGTCTGGAACTTCGGTGGAGACTCCGACGGCTGTCGTTGGAGATGCGGGAAGTGGTGGACCAGCAGCGGCAGGGGAGAGAGCACCAGAAACTCCATCGGGTGGATCGACGCTGGCAGGGTTTGGTCCCTGGTTGGCGGCGACAGATCGTCGTTCTCGTCGGTAGGCAACTTCCGATCAGTTGGAGAGATCCGAAAAGGGCAGATCAGTTGCACCGTCTGGATCTCGTTTCGCGATCTTGGCAGCGGGGGGGAAGGAGCAGTTGAAGGAGACGATGGAGTTGGATTCGGCAGTTCATTCCGATCAAATCGCATTGATTTCTAATCCCAAAATTTCGGTGCCCCAAGTAGGCCCATCTGTTGTGTTAAATCGAAAGAAGTCGGTAGCCCATGGGCCCCGCATCCATCCCAGAGCTCATTTTCCTTGCCCCTCTGAGCCATCTACTGCTAAAGGCCCCATGCGTGTGGGGCTGTCGATTTCAAGTGGAAAACTAGCAGACCGGAGCCACATACCCATTGAATAATACCCATTTCTCAACTTCGGGTCAGAAAAGTTTTCTCCACAAACACGGCCAGCGGCTGTCGTTGATGGACATCTCCGACGAGACATCGCGACCAAATCTATTGCCTGCTCTACTAGCAGCGGCACCGACCCGGTTTCACTAATTCAGGTGGACACCCGACAAAGGAACCCCCGACCAAGGGCGGAGCCAGGATTTTTTCCTGACCTGGGCTACCTTAAATATTATATTCATCAAGAAATTAAACAACACCATCGTATAGAGCAAGAGCAAGGCGATCAAAAAGAATATTCCAAAAACTACGCTCTGCAATCTCCACTAAATTTATAAATTCAAGCTCATTTTTTCCAGATATTTTAAGTTAATATATCATGTCTCTATATTCTGAAAAAAAAATTAATTCATCTCGCTGCTCGAACTGAAGACCGAATGCAGGACCGAAACCACATCAGTACGCGGCATAAAAACTTGTCAACCTGAGCATTCTCTTAAGCTGTTGCAGCATGATGATGGTGTTGAAACCAGGTCCTGTGGTGCCAAAAGATCATGCATAAATTGATTAGCAATTTCATGGTCTTTTGACAGATCAAAATATTTTCAGTGAGCCATAGGATTTTACCTTGTAAAAAAAGAAGTAAATCATTCTACTGAAGTTGCACCCGTCGATGTTTTATAGAATAGAATTCATCTATTATCGAATCCGAATCGATATCTTCATCAAGCTCTCGTTCAATGTAAATCATCATAGAATCTGCCAAGAACTCTTCTTCCATCTTATTACGTAGAGCCGTTTTAACATGTTTCATAGCTGAAAATGCACGTTCCGTAGTAGCAGTGGAAACCGGTAGAGTCAAAATAAGACGAAGCAGTCTATCAATCAAATGATAGTGTTGTGATTTATTTGTCTCAACGAGTCTTCGACATAATTCAGAAATTGTAGACATATTCTGAAAGCTCTTATGATGAAGCACATCAATCTTATAATGCTCTAGTTGATTTCTTAAATAATGCATTTCCTGTTCAGTAAAATCTTCAGGATAGAATTTCTCGACAAGCCTGCAAATATCATCAATTTTAAATGATTTAAAATTGTCTTTAGGTTCCAAAGCAGTGCTAAGTAAAAGGAGTTCCACTGCTCCATCACTGAATCTTGAATTTAACTCTTCCAACTGAAAATCTATTGCTGAGTTAAATATATCAAAATGATAGTGCTGGTGAACTGTCATCGAATCTCTTTGTTGGCATGAACGACCGGTGGCTCTTTTGTATGGAGCATTCATATCTGGTATGTCAATATCATACTTCGTGCAAACAGAATGCACAAGTTCAAGAAGATGATCGAATTCCATTTCTCTCAGAGTTTGAAGCAATGCTTTAGTAGAGGAGACTAGATCCATAGCATTTAAGATGTCAAGAGATTTCTGCTGCAAAGCTCGACAAAGCAAATCGGTAATCCCCATAATTTTATGCATCATATATAAGATGAAAATAAATTCAAAAGACCTCATCACCATCAAACAACCACAAGCTTCTCCATGCATAGAGTTTGAGGATCCTTCTTGAATAATACTTTCAAGCACTGTCATAGATGCGCCATACATATCAATTAAACTGCAAATAGAATTAAAATGAGAGCTCCACCTAGTAGTTCCACTCAGATGTAAATTACCAATCTTATTAATCCCTTTACCAGTCTCACGTTCACCAGAAGCTAACATATGTGCAATTTCATTTGCTTGAGCAGAATGTAACTCAGTTTGTCGTTTAGGAGAAGCACCAATAAGATTGATAATGGATGTTAATTTTGAAAAAAATAACCAAACTGACATCTCATTTCCAGCAGCTGCAACCAATGCCAATTGTAATCGGTGGGCAAAACAATGTACATAATATGCATATGGGCAATCTTTAAGAAATAGAGCTTGAAGTCCGTTCCACGCACCACGCATATTACTAGCGCCATCATATCCTTGACCTCGCATATTGTGAATATGCAAATTATTCTGTGTAACGGCCGGTATTTTTCAAATACTTCAAATACTTATTTAACGTAATTAACATCAATTTTAAAAATTTTCTTTATAATGGTTTGTTAGGAGTTGTATAACAAAACAGATTACAAAAAATTTCTTATAAAAATATTTTGAAGTACCAGACTAGTTATGGAGTATTTTGGTAAAATCGGATTTCGTCAAATACCTCTAAAAGATCTGATAAAAATTCGTTTTCAGATATTGCAGTTTTGGGTCAATGAATTTATTTTCTATTCAAACGTCTTCAAAAAGTTTTCAAACTTCTGCAGTAGCATCCTATGATCATTTGGGGCTTCCCACATTAATTTCGTAATTTTCTGATATCATTTCAATAGAGACCCCGCGAACCCGCTTTCTAAACGTTTTGGCCAAAAACTAGTATTTCCGTAGCTCAAACCCTGGAACGGTCTTCGTATTCGCGATCCTCGCGACGATACGATCCTGTGGGTATGTTTTCGTAATTTTTCGGACACGTTTACTAGTAGGGGCATTTTCGTAATTTCGTTTTGTATTTAGCTAATGACTTTCACTAATTGGGGTTTACCTATTACTAATTATCATTACCCCCCTAATTATCCCACCTAATCTACCCGTAACTACCCCTACCCATTTCCCTCAGCTACCCACATCCACCCATCTACCCCTCTCAGCTAACAAACCCCATCTACCCTATTCTCTAAAACCCTATACATCTCACACCTCCTTCGTTCACAGCAACCCGAAACCCATACACACCCACAGGCCTCTCTTTCTCTCACACTCAGTATCCCTCTATCTCTTCTCGTTCACTTTGCAGAGGCAACCCAAGCCCCCGCCTCACTCTCTTCTCCCTCTCACTCTCTATCTCTCTCCCCGCCCTCATCGCCGGTGAGCTCGACCCACGCCCGCCGCCTCACCAACCGCCAGCGCCGCCTCCGAGCGCTCGCTGCCACCGCCCGCGAGCACAACGACGCAGAGCCCCTCCCCCCAGTCTCTCGGAGCTCCGGCAACACGAACCCGACGACCGACTCGTTGCCTCAGCCTCCCTCCGACGACAAAGCGCCCAGCTCTCCACGGCGAGCTCGACGGCGTTGTGCCATCATACGCTCGCCCTGCCTCCGAGCAGCTCCGACGAGGCAGCACCCAGCTCCGGGCATCCACGACGCCGCCGCCCGTCCGACGTCCTCCGACGTCGCCACCGAAGTCGCTGTCCTCCCCCGACGCCGCTGCGAGCTCCTCCTCTCGCCGTCAAGGCCGCTTCGCCGTCTCCTTCCGCAACAGAGCCCGCTGCAGCGACCACCGCCGCCTTCGCCGTCTCCTTCCGCAACAGAGCCCGCTGCAGCGACCACCGCCGCCTTCGCCGTCGCCGTCGCCTTCCGCGCCCCTCCTCCTTCTCCGATCAGCCTCGCACGTCGATCCCGCCGCTCTCCGAGCTGCTCCGATCACCCACCTCCCTCGCTGCTCCGCTTGCAGCAGCGTCCATCGCCGCTGCCCTCGTCGCCGACTCCGCCGCCCGACGCTATCCCTCCGCCCGCTCGCCGCGACCTCCGACGCTCCCGCCGCCGTCGTCGTCCCCCCCCCTCTCTCCCCATGCAACGACGAACGAAGGCAACGGTATTATACTCAATGGCAAACTTGTAAATATCGCGAACTGTTCGTAAATTCGTATTTTAATTAATTATTAAATGGGTTTTATGGTTTTAAATCCATAAGTAATTATATAAGACCCAGAAAAATGTGAGACTAGCCCTAGAAAATCAGAAATGACATTCTAGACCCAATGGCGCTAGTTTCATCTCAATCCGACGCTTAGTTTTTCCAGAATTAATTTTTAAGCCTATAAGTTAAATCCGTTATTTTCGTTCAAAAATCCGTATCTTCTTATTTTCACGTAAACAAATATGTGATAAAAATATATGTTAAATAACTCTTTGAGGCGGTCATTTTGACACCTCATTTGCAACATTCCGATGTAGATTGCATCCGGAATAAATTGTGGAATAAATACGTCACTAATTGAAAAATGGGTTTTAAATTGTTTTTGAGCTTTTAAAAATTCTAAAAAATTACTATAAGCCTCAGAAAAATATTCCCTCTTGCAGTAAAATTATTTTCATCATATATCGCCTATAGAAAAATTTAGAACTCTTTTCGACAACGTTTCAATCAGTTTTAAAAATCAAAACGATCGAGTTTAATAAATAGAAAATAGGATACGCTTTAACCAAGTGTTTCTTGTATTTGCAGGTACCAATCTTCGTGCACCAGCTCTTCTAGCTCCAACCTCGTCTTGCCACGACGAGCTCGATAATGTAAGTCATGACATATTCTAACTTTAGAAAACTAGTCTACTGTGCTTGCATGAACTTGTGACACTTCACTTATAGCCTCAGAACGGCTATTCAAGTTAAACCAAACTAGAGAACTAAAATGAAAGTAATCTACTAAAGATTACCTTGCCAACTTTCAACTTGGGTAAATTGTGTGCTAGCCACACTACCACGTGCTCAAAGCACGGAAGTAACAGCTTTTGGTGTTGGACTTGTCTTTATCCTACTTGCTGGTTTTCAATGAGGAAGTCAACCAGTTAACCTGGTGTGACTAACATGCGGAACATCGTGTGGAATATCATGTGTGGAACATCCTGTGGAACAATCCTGTCTAGAACTTGTAATTGACACGTCACTGGGGTATTGGGGTAACTCATAGTTTGCGAGAGTACGGGAGTGACTAGAGTTCGATCTACATGTCAAGCTGCCTGAGTTTTTGGCATACCGTCCAGCTGCCTGAGTTTTGGCAAAATAAAAGTAACATGTCTAGCTGCCTGAGTTTCGGCAAACCATCATGCTGCCTGGGTACCGGCCTTCGTCTGGGTAGCACCCAGGCAAGAGACGAACTGAACGGTCACATATTGTACTCTCCGACTTGAGTCACGTAGTTCTAGTGTAACTTGCACAGTTACTTTCTTTACAGTACTTGCACTTTACTTTCCTTACCAGTACAGTTACCATGCTTGCCTCACTTTACTTGCCAGTACAGTCACCTTTACTTTACGCATTCCATGCACGTTACTTTCTACACTTGTACAGACACTGCACCATACTTTACTTTCACTTTGGTCTGCTTTGTCATACTTGTACAGTGCCTCTCTTTCTTCATTTAGAATTGTTGTGACTTACCTACGGTTCCATCTCCGTGGCACCGCAGACGACGTACATATGGAGGCAGATGCTCTTGAGCTAATAGCGCCAGATTTCGACCATGAGACCGCAGCTTCCAGAGCTATTTCAGTTGTGTACTTTCTTCTTTCATGTATATCTGTTGGGACATCTCGGATTGTAATAATTGGACACTATTTGGGTATCTTTGTACATCTCTGCATCGTGGCTATTTTGACTTCACTGGTTAACTGCAGAACCTGCGCAAATATCAAATAAGTAACGGGCCCCCGAAAGCGGGTCGTTACATTCTGGGTAAGCACCGTAGATATTTCTCTTTTCAGTGTTAAAGCAGTAGTGTCTGACACATGCACAATCTCAAAAAAAACGCTCTCGTAAGAAACCATGAGTATCAACAAATCTCAAAACTATAGCCATCTGCTCTTTATTTGATGCGTCTTTAGCTTCATCAACCAAAATGCAAAACTTTGCATCTCCAACTTCTTCACGGATTTTTCTCCTAACTTTGTCTGCAAGAATATGCAAAATTTCTTTCTGAATAGTCGGTGAAGTATAGCTTGCATTTTTCGGAGCTTTTTCCAAGACAACATCATCAATGTTAACATTTAATTTTCCCATAAGTCTTATCATCTCAATAAAATTTCCACGATTACTAGAAGTTTGAGATTCATCATGACCTCGAAATGCACAAGCTTGCAGGCTAAGCCACCGAATACTCTCAATTGTTGTTGTAAGTCGCAGTCGATTCTTCTGAACTTCTTCCGCAGTCTGTGCATTTAGAACTTTATCAATATGTCGAGTTCCTTTCATTAAATCTTCAACAGATTTCACAACATTATTATGCGGTGATGTAGGACATTCCACATGCATAAGAAATGCACATCTAACTCCATCGTGAACCATCTTCCAACTATTAAATCCTTCAGTGATAAATGCAGCTTGGCGAGGCGCCTTTTCTTGAAAAACAAAACATGGAAAACAAAATACTGCATCCTTTGATGGAGAGTACTCTAACCAAGGAAAGATCTCAAACCAAGAATATTGAAATTTACGATGTTGTGATCCTGATTCAGGTCTCGGTTACTCTGCCAACTTAGGTTGATATGGACCCATATTAATGTAAGCTCTTCGTATTTCATCTCGTTGATTCACACGATGCTGCCATATAGGGATTCGAATCCCAGGATCCCGCTCAAGAGTACCAAGATCAATTTCAATTCTTCGAGATTTAGAAAGTGGTTGCTCATTAACATTTGACAAATCAATATTAGATGGAGTCCCTTCACTAGTCGATGAATGCTCTTTTGGTTTAAAGAATGAAAACAAAGTTTTTCCTCTCTTGTTTCCAGGAGTTTCCATTATAATTAATAACCTATTAAAGTGATACATGAGTTAATATGTGTATCATTCAATTAAACGCACTAGATTATAAGAGTATGATACCTAAAAAGGAAAAATAAAAATCCCTTGATTTTCCTTTATAATAAAGAATGAAAAAAAAAAGATAATCTAGTGCGGAATAGAAGGAATAATAGAAGAAAAAGATAATAAGGAATTAGGATCATACCAAGATCAAGGCGCTGCTCAGATGGTGAGAGATGGTTGCGGTCTGCGTATAAAGGCGATGGCCGCGGATGAACACGATGTGATTGTCGCAGATCTGCAGTAATCGGAAACATGAATTACATGACCTTTCATTAACAATGCGTTAATATATTGAATCCGAATTTTAATGGAAAATTTAGCCCACCATAATTTCTACTAGAATTTATAACCAGCAAACATAAAACCCCCAAAAAAGTTCCATTTTAATATCTAAAGCAGTCCTACACAAAATCAAGGAGAATCTTATACCCAGTGACCAACCAGAAATGGTGGGTAAATTTTCTACTCAATACTAACTATGATGCAACTGTATAACATGACAATGCTTCAATTTTTGACATGCAGTGTAGTTCTGATCACCCTTATGTTTCTTTCCTATTTTATAGGCACACTCTAAAATGGGCACAGAAGTTAATATGTTGCATATATTAATTGTTTATATTGATCAAGTGACATGTAAAGCAAATTTCTTTTCAATTTTATAACAAAGAAACATTTTGTAGAATAATAAATACCATGATCAATGAAAAGTCACTTTTTGTTTCGGTTTGCCCCTTGTTTGCAATTTCTGTTCCCCTTTACATATGAACAAGTTACTTGAATTGTTTTTTCAAAAAAATACAAAACTGTAACTCTGCAAGACTGCATCACTCGAATCTTCTTCAATATTTAATCCTCAGGGGAAAACAATTTTGGGCAAATGAATTTTGTTCAGTAGAATCATTACAAATGTACAATAAATAGTTAATAAAATCAGTGAATCGTAATTAAATTCCACCGAAAAAAGAAGAAAAAAAGACCAAACTCTTACCATTGCAAATAAAATCAGTGACTTGGATGATCAGATGATCGGATCCCTTGTCGCAATTAAATTCCACCCAAAATCAGTGAATTGCAATTAAATTCCACCCAAATAAAATCAGTGACTCGGATGATCGGATCCCTTGTCGCCGTCGGACCCTTCGGTGGAGGCAGGACCGTCGACCGAGATCAGTGGATCGAATCAGCGAGGCGCCGGGCGCGGTGATCCCCAAGCTCGGAGAGTCGGAGACGTAGCGTAGGTCTGAAGGTATTCGACGGCGGCTAGTTCAGTAATCGACGGGATTCGGGAACACGCGGCGTCGGGGGCGCCATTGAGAAAGTCAGTAAACGGTTAACCCTAGAGCTCTTCGCGATCTGGAGAGCCTCGAATGAGTCGAATGACTCGAATCGAAGGCTCGAGTTGAATGCGAAGCCCGGATTGGGCCTGGGCTCGAGTCGCTCGACGACGGTTCGACAATTTTAGCCTGGGCTAATTCACTATTTGGTTGGGCTGCGTGATTTACTTTACATATATATGTAGAGGTTTACCCAAAACTGACCCGGGCTGTAGCCCGGGTCAGCCTATGAGTGGATCCGCCCTTGCCCCCGACGTTGTCTTCCCAGCAGACGTTGCCATGGCATCAGTTTCTTATCTTCGTACTGTTAGGGGCTCAGGATACCATCTCCTCCGAGCAATGCGCACCCATGGAAATTTCCGAATCTACCAGTTCACTCCAGTCTAGGGAGAAGGCCGGTCTAGACGCTCTGCACCATCTTTCGTAATGAATTTGATCTTCTGGAATTGTCGTGGGGCGGGGAAGTGCTCTTTCCGTAGGGGGATTCGGGAACTAATGCAGTGTTATAAACCATCCCTCCTCGCTATTGCGGAACCGAGGATTTCTAAGGAAAGAGCGAGACAAGTTGTTCGACAATTGAAGTTTTCACATGACATGGTGGGTGGACCCGGTGGGTTTCTCGGGAGGATTGTGGATATGTTGGGATGGAAATTCTCTTGATTTGGATGTAGTTTTCACCTCCCCACATCTAATTCATGCTTTAGTTCGAAGGAATGGATGCCCGACATCATTACTATCTGTAGAGTGCGCCCCCCCAACCGACCTGCTCGTTTGGAAGTTATGGGAGCAAGTCCAACAATTTGCACTAGGCGGGGATCTACCTTGGTTAGTCATGTGAGACTTTAATGATATTCTATGCTCAGCTGAGAAGTATGGTGGAGCTGTACCCTCTATATCTCGATGTTCTAGATTTCGTCAGATGATTTCTTCGTGTGGACTCATGGACCTTAATTTTGCTGGCAATCAATTCACTTGGTGTAACCAGCGGAAGGGCCATGCACGGGGTTCTGAGCGTTTGGACATGATATTGGTGAATCATTCTCGGTGTCAGCTTTTTCCTCATGCGCTGGTCAGACATTTGCCAAGATTGTATTATGATCATTGTCCCCTTTTTCTACAACCGGAATCCTCTGATCAGGTACACTCCCATCCTAAACCTTTCAGGTTTCAAGCTATGTGGTTTTCAGAGGAGGGTTTTAAAGATTCTTTTGCGGCCATGTGGGCTCGTGCTCAAGGGGAGTGGGGTAAGAAGTTAAGACAGGTTGCTGGGGAACTGCACTTGTGTAATAAGCATTTCTTAGGAAATTTATTTCGGAGGAAGAGATGACTGAAGGGGAGAATTGATGGGGTGCAGTGGGAACTTTCTGTTAAGTCCTCGCACCAGGTATGTAAAGTAGAAGCAGAATTGATGGCAGGGTTTGATGCTATTCTCTCTATGGAGGAGACTTTCTGGGCACAAAATTCTAGGGTGGATTGGCTTCAGCTGGGAGATAGAAATGAATTTTTTCACATTACTACGTTTTGTCGGAGGCATCGTAATCGAATCACAATGTTGAAGTATGGGTCTGGTACATGGATTTTGGAGAGTAGAAAGCTTCAACGCCATGTCACAGATTTTTATAGAGGGTTGTTTTCTAAGGATGCACCTGTCAGTACAAGCTGCTTGCATCACCCATGTCCCTCCATCCCCTCTCATCGAAGGATAGCCTTGGAGCGTCTAGTTTTGGATGAGGCAGTGAAAAGGCGCGTTTTCAAATTAAACCATGGAAATCACCAGGTGTGGATGGTGTTTAGGCCGGGGTGTTTCAGGAGATGTGGGAGATGTTGGATATGGAAGACGTTTGTACTCCCTTGTGGGGGATGTACGAGGGAATACGGACCTCGAACGTCGCGTACACGAAGTCGTGTACAAAGGGAATCTGTTCCCTTGCGGAGAGGATCTCTGGATGAGTGGGAAAGTCGCATTATATATGCATAAGTGCATACGACATATGGCTAATAAAGGGGGAATATCTTAAGCTTATGTTGTACCATGCATATGGTACAACTTAAGCTTATAATGTGCCATGTATCATGGTACACCTTAATTAAGTTGTTCCAAAGGAACAACTTACCCTAAAATAACTACCTTGGGGGCTATAAAATATACCCAAGGGTAAGCCATTTCTTACACCTTTTGCATGAAATTCATGCATGCATCTTCTTCCTAGCGAAGCTCTGCAGAAATCCTTTCTCTTCCTCTATCCAAGTTCTTAATCTAAAATAGAGATTTAGATTGTGGATTAGTAGCCTTACTCCGTTCGTGAGAAGAATCGATCCGTCGTGGCGAATCCGAAGGCAAAGTTCCGAGACTACCGTTCCGCATACGCTAGCGTAAGTCTCAACTTTAATTATCGATCCTAACTCTGTTTTGGTAGGATCCTACATTGGTATCAGAGCCATATGGGTTCGCCCCGGTCAAACCACCACCCCGTCGAAACTATGAACGAGTCGTTGTCTTTTTCACGAATGGGTCTCCTACTATTACGGATATAGTAGGAACGCTTCGTGACGGAGAGAACGCAGCGGTTGTTCTTTTCACGTTAGGGTCTCCTATCATTACGGATATGGTAGGAACTCTCCGTGACGGGAAGAACCGACCGTTCACATAGTAAGTTATTTTTCATTTTTGGCACACGGCCATTAGGAAATAACTAATTTCTCGACGAACGGGTGCTTCATCGACGAACGGGTGCTTCATCGAGGAAGATGATGGTAGTTATTTCCATCGGGTAAGAGGAAATTTGGTACATGTGCACCATGGCCAAATGGGCTATGAAGGCCATGCACCCCCCTCCTCAAGCGGAGGGGGTTGGCTACGGCCAATAACCACCGGCGACCACCCCATCAAGGGGGAGGAATAAGTGCGGCAACCCCATTCAAAGGGGGTGGCCGGCCATGGCCAAAGGGGCCATGGCCGGCCAACGCCAAATGGCCTTGGCCATGACCGGCCATGGCCAAGCCATGGCCGGCCATGGCCAGGCCGGCAATGGCCGGCCATGGCCAGGCCGACAGTGGCCGGCCTTGGCCAAGGCCTGCCGGCCAGGCCGGCCTGCCGGCCAGGCCGGCCTGCCGGCCCTGGCAGAGGCCAGGGCCGGCGCCCTGGCCCCGGCCAGCGGCCAGGCCGCCCTGGCAGAGGCCAGGGCGGCGCCCTGGCCTCAGGCCAGGGCCTGGCCGAGGCCAGGGCAGGAGCCCTGGCCCCGGCCAGTGGCCTGGCCGGCCGGCCCTGGCAGAGGCCAGGGCCTGGCCGGTCCTGGCCGAGGGGGCCAGGGCCTCTGGCCGGCCAGGGCAGAGGCCCTGGCCGGCCCTTGGCCAAGCACTGGCCAGGGCAAAGGCCCTGGCCGGGAAGAGGTTGCTTTCGAAAAATTGGTCGACCAATTTGGAGTTTTTGGTCGACCAATCTGGCAGAAGGTCTGGGTCGACTGCAAACTTGCCAACTGACCCATACGGGGTGACAAAAGGCATTGGCCAAACTCGAATGTGCAGATTAGCCCATACGGGGCTAACCATAGTGCCGACTAGTTCATACGGAACTAACGTTTTTAATGAAGTTTTTCATTTGGGCTCTACTCCTTGAAGATTAGCCATAGTGCTCTACTTCATGCGAGATTAGCCATGTCATTGTGCTCTACTCTACGGAGATTAGCCAATGTACTTGTGACGTTGTGCTCTACTCTACAGAGACTAGCCAACGTGCTTTCAAATTTTTGGAAAAAGATGTTTTTCAAATAGGTTATGTCCCGTCCTTAAATCGGGATAGCGCAATTTAGAATTCCAAGTCCTACCACGATCCGGCCATGGTTATCTAACCCATGGGTGTGTAGAACAGGTCTCGTGGCTTGGCAATTGTTGCGTTAAAATTCTTTGCGCTAATTCTCACCTATTCTATTTTGAAAGATATGTTTTTCAAAGTAAATTTCCGCTGCTAATACCATACGGGTATTTCTGATTTCTTTTTACTTAAAGATAAGTAAGAGGGATACTTTGAAAGTTACTTCTAGATGGTAGTTGGGAACGTAGTGAACTTCTCGATTCTAGAGTAACATTTCAACGCATCCAAGGAACTTATCAAGTGTTTAAAGAATCAAAACTTTATGCATAGAATTTTGATCGTGTTTTTCATTCTCTTTGCAGTTTTTTGAATCGAATATGTCTACCGCTTCTAAGAACATTGTCGCAGAGCTTAACAAAGGTGAAAAGCTCAACGGCGACAATTATAAACTTTGGTCAATAAAGATCCAATATGTTTTGGAGGAGCAAGATGTGCTCGAGACACTCCAAAACATAATGGTAGAACCTGAGTTGGGCAATACGGCCCAACACAAGAGGGACCGGGAAGCTTATGATACTTGGACTCGAAAGAACAAAATAGCACGCATTACGTTACTGTCCGCGATGGACAATGACATAATGCGTCTATTTCGGGAATTCGATCTAGCCAAAGACATATGGTCTGAGCTAGAAGTAAAGTTTGGTGGAACTTCGGTTACCAAACTCCGCTCCTTGAATATTCAATTTGATTCGTACAAGATGCGGCGAGATCATTCTATGAAGAAGCATCTCCGCCACATGGCGAATCTTATATCTGAATTAAAGGATGCGGGTGTTACGCTGTCTGACGAACAGCAGATCCAAGCAGTCATTCGTTCACTCCCAGATAGCTGGGATAACATGAAAATGCATCTCACTCATAATGAGTGCATTAAAACTTTAAGAGATGTATCGAAACACCTCGAACTCGAGGAAGAGCGGATTCAAGCCGCAAAACCAAGTGCAGAAGTGCACGTGGCCGCTAGTTCCTCACATGGGGGAAATAAGCGGAAGAATAAACGCTTAAGGTTTGTGAACGAACGAAAGCAAGAACCGGAAACCTCAAAGAAGACTAAGAACAAAAAGTGGCAAAAGAATGTGCACTCAAAGAAGAAAAACTTGAAGAAGATCAAGTGCTTTAAGTGCAACAAGTACGGTCACTTCGCCCGTACATGTACGGATGGAAGTGATAAGGTAACTTGTAGGGCTAGTTACATATGTGTTTCTAGTTCCATGTTTCTTGCTGAATCTAACTATTTTTGGTTGATTGATTCAGGGGCCACAGACCACGTTGCGAAGGACAGAAGGTTCTTCGTAGAGTATCGAAGGATAACTCAAGGAACAAAGTGGATATACGTCGGCAACAACACTCGTGTTGAAGTCAAAGGCGTCGGAACATGCAAGCTAGTTCTCGACAACGGTCGGACTTTATTATTGCACGACGTCCTCTTTGCTCCAGATATTAGAAGAAATATCGTATCCGTGGTCATGTTAATGTCTTTAGATTATGAGTGGAGGTTCTATAAACAATCTGTTGACCTTGTTTGTAATAATTCTTTGATTGGTTCTGGTAATGTTTGTAATGGATTAATTGTATTAAACACAATGTATGATGATTCTTCTTCCATTAATGAAAGTTTTCATTTGACAAATGCTTCTAACTCTGTGTCTAAGATCATTTGTTGGCATGCAAGACTTGGTCATATTGGACCAACTAGAATGGATAGACTTGCCAAAAGTGGCTTGCTATCTAATGTTTCAAAAGTTGAAATGTCAACTTGCGAACATTGTCTTGTAGGGAAAACTTGTCGCAAGCCATTTGGAACTGGCACAAGGGCCGAAGTTCCATTACAGCTTATCCATTCGGACATTTGCGGTCCAATGAATGTTAAGACAAGACGCGGGAAGTCCTATTTCATCACTTTCATTGATGACTTCACCCGTTTCGGTCACATTTATTTGATTTCCCACAAACATGAAGCTTTAACTTGCTTCAAAAACTATATGAGTTTAGTGGAAAATCAACTAGATCGCAAGATAAAGGTCTTGCGAACCGATCGGGGTGGAGAATATCAATCAACGAGTTTTAAGGAACTCTGTGATGAAAAAGGCATAGTTCATCAAATAACTATGCCTTATACTCCACAACAAAATGGTGTTGCGGAAAGAAGAAATATGACATTGATGGAAATGGTCCGATCAATGATGTCACAGGAAAATTTGCCTATCACCTTTTGGGGTGATGCATTATTGACGGCAGCGTTCATCTTAAACCGTGTACCCTCGAAGTCGGTAAGTTCTACTCCTTATGAGTTGTGGAACAATAGAACTCCAGACTTAAGCATTCTAAAACCTTGGGGTTGTGCCTCTTATGCACATTTATCCTCTCACAAATATGGCAAACTTGGGCCACGTGGGAGGAAGTGTATCTTCATCCGATACGCTGAAAACTCCAAAGGATATGCTTTCGTCGGTCAAGAGGACAATGGAGGTCTTATAGAATTCGAATCGAGGGATGTTGTCTTCTTGGAAAATGAGTTTCCAAGACAGGGTGAGATAAGTCAAGACTTATCCTTATTTGAGACTTGGGATCAAGAAGGATCGGAACGTTCGAGTGGGAGAATTCTTGGTGAAGAAGAAAATACGTTTCAAACTTCACCAATGGATGATACGAACGATACCAATCCTATTCCGAGTGGGAGTGATATTATTCCAAGTGGGAGTGATGTCATTCCAAGTGGGAGTGATCAAACTCAAACAAGACGTAGTAATCGAACGAGGCTAACACCTCTAAGATTTGAGGATGAATTTCCTCAAACATTCATGACATTACTACAAGATGATGACGAACCTGCAAATTTCAAACAGGCCGTCACATGCCCTGCTAAAGATAAATGGATAGCGGCAATGGAAGAAGAACTTCAATCCATGAAAACAAACCAAGTCTGGGACTTGGTTGATTTACCTAAGGGACGTAGAGCCATTGGGAACAAGTGGGTTCTCAAAATCAAGCATAAGGCTGATGGCTCCATCGAGAAATATAAAGCTCGCCTTGTTGCGAAAGGTTTCACGCAACAGGAAGGAATAGACTACGAAGAGACTTTCTCTCCTGTCGTGCGTTTTACCTCCATTCGCTTAATTCTGGCAATGGTGGCTTGTTTGGACCTCGAATTACATCAGATGGATGTAAAGACTGCTTTTCTTAACGGAGAACTAGATGAGGAGATCTACATGGAACAACCAAACGGGTTCGTACAAGAAGAAAACAAACATAAGGTTTGTAAACTTCGTAAATCCATATATGGTCTTAAACAATCCTCAAGGCAGTGGTATATGCGCTTTCAAGAAGTCGTTTTGTCGTATGGTTTCTCCATGCTCGATGAAGACAACTGCGTATATATTAAGAGGATTAAAAACAAGTATGTAATTATGTCTCTTTATGTAGATGACATACTTATAGCCGGAAATGATAAGCGTCTTATATTGGATATCAAAGCTTGGCTTTCATCCGTCTTTGAGATGAAAGACATGGGTGAAGCTGCATATATCCTTGGGGTTAAGATCTCAAGGAATCGTTCCAAGAAACTTCTTTCTCTCTCTCAAGAGACATATATAAAGAAAGTTTTAGAACGGTTTAATATGCAGGACTGCAAGCCAATTGATACTCCAATAAGCAAAGGCGAGGGTCTATGTTTGGAGATGTGTCCCAAAGATCCAAAAGAAAAGAAAGCTATGGAAAAAGTTCCATACTCCAGTGCTGTCGGGAGTCTGATGTACGCCATGATGTGTACCAGACCGGACATTTGCTATGCTGTTGGTATGGTAAGCTGTTACCAATCCAACCCAGGACAAGCACACTGGAAAGCGGTGAAGAGGATATTAAGATACCTCAAAGGGACTGCGGACTATGCGTTATGCTATCAAGGCAATACCTTGAGACTCGAAGGCTATACCGATGCTGATTGGGCGGGTGATCTCGACGAGCGAAGATCTACCTCAGGTTTTGTTTACTTGCTCGGGAATGGTGCAATATCCTGGAGCAGCAAGAAGCAAACCTGCATCGCCTTATCAACCATGGAAGCCGAATTCGTAGCATTCAGCATGGCGGTCCAAGAAGCTGTTTGGCTTAGGAAATTCTTAGACAGGCTGACGAATGCCTCTGACTCGAGCACTGTTCCTATATACAGTGATAGTCAAGCTTCGATTGCCTATGTCAAAGATCCTAAATTTCATTGTAAGACCAAACACATTGACATTCGATTCAAGTTTGCGAAGGATTATGACAAACGGAAGGAAGTGGACATAGGATACATATCCACGCATGAGATGATAGCGGATCCCCTTACCAAGGCGATCCCCAGAGATGTGTTTTTCAAACACTTATCATCTATGGGAATGCGTAGGTGCTGAGCTGTATCATGTAATATTTCCCATGTCTATAGAAGATCAAAATTTAATTTGCATATAAGTTTCTTACAAATGATTTTATATACATTTGTGTTTAAGTCTCAGCTAGTTTATTGTGTGTATGTCGGACAGATTAAGGTTGGCTCTCTCACATGAGCAACCGCCTTATCTTATCAGATGGATAAGATAGAGATGAGACTAAGTTTAAAGTCAAAATCATTAGACAAATGATTTAGAGTCGTGACTTAAACAAGATAGTCGAATAAAAGATCTGCATCATACGGATGCTTACAAAAGATCTGAGATCTGTATCACAAGGATATTTGAAAGAGATCTCGTAGGATTTTAAATCCTATCTGTCTTATGCAGGATGAGAGTCCGTGAATATTTCACGAGTAGTAAGGGGACTCAAAAAGATAGGCACAGTGGTGTCTGATCTTTTCATCCGTACAACATCATTAAGACATACTCTCCCTGGGAAGGGAGTGATGTTGTAATACGTGTTCATACCACGTATGCATTTCGACCACTGAGTTAGTAGCAATAGTGTTTGCTATTATGTGAGACTCAAAGGCCATACGGGTCTTAACTCTTACCCTCAAGGACTCCAATTGGTTCCTTTAGATTTGACGAGATGATCGCTATCTTAGCGTGTTACTAATGGGCTATGGTAATTCGGCTCGGCGGGGCACGTTAGAAAAGCGAATCAAGTCAAGATCAGAAGGTTCATAAGAAGAGGAAGATTGATTTCATATTCGCATTTAGACTTTAATGATTCAAAGCTGGCCAGCCAATTGTAATCCAGATGGGATTCAATTGTTGAATATAAAGTATAAGAAATGCGAAGAAATAATCTAGGGTAAAGCATGCGTTGAACTACTCAACTTTGCACCTTCGAGGTCGTTGTGTATCTCTAACAAGTGCACAACAACAGACTCTACGCGCATGACGGTCGCACGGTCTATTTCTCGGTATGATAGATGAAAGAACTAAGGGAAAAACGTTCTCTTACAATCCCCTCAAGTGTGAGTGGGAGATGTTGGATATGGAAGACGTTTGTACACCCTTGTGGGGGATGTACGAGGGAATACGGACCTCGAACGTCGCGTACACGAAGTCGTGTACAAAGGGAATCTGTTCCCTTGCGGAGAGGATCTCTGGATGAGTGGGAAAGTCGCATTATATATGCATAAGTGCATGTGACATATGGCTAATAAAGGGGGAATATCTTAAGCTTATGTTGTACCATGCATATGGTACAACTTAAGCTTATAATGTGCCATGTATCATGGTACACCTTAATTAAGTTGTTCCAAAGGAACAACTTACCCTAAAATAACTACCTTGGGGGCTATAAATAAGACCCAAGGGTAAGCCATTTCTTACACCTTTTGCATGAAATTCATGCATGCATCTTCTTCCTAGCGAAGCTCTGCAGAAATCCTTTCTCTTCCTCTATCCAAGTTCTTAATCTAAAATAGAGATTTAGATTGTGGATTAGTAGCCTTACTCCGTTCGTGAGAAGACTCGATCCGTCGTGGCGAATCCGAAGGCAAAGTTCCGAGACTACCGTTCCGCATACGCTAGCGTAAGTCTCAACTTTAATTATCGATCCTAACTCTGTTTTGGCAGGATCCTACAGGACACCGTCAGGCATTCTTTGACTTCTTTGGTTTCTAAAGCTTTGGTGATGGGAGAATTTGATAAAGAGCTTTGCAAGATCCTTCTGGTTCTTATTCCTAAAGTGCAGCACCTTGGAATGATTGCACAGTTTCGACCTATTAGCTTATGTTGTGTCCCATATTAATTGGTTACCAAGGTTTCGGTGATTCGGATTCTTCCTCGCCTTCATGCTCTGGTTAGCCCACTTTAAGTTAGCTTTATTCATGGCAGGCATGCATCTGATAATATCCTAGTGGCTCAGGAGGTGATTCACACCATTAGGAGATCGAAGTGTAGAGAGGGGTTGTTTACTTTGAAGATTGATTTGGAGAAAGCCTATTACTGCATTAGATGGGATTTTTTTGGAGGAAACCCTTACTCTATTTGATTTCCCTGCTTCATGGGTGAAGCTTATTATGTTCTGTATTTCTACTTCCCAGATAAGTGTTATGTGGAATGGTGTGCACACAGATTGGTTTTTACCAGAACGAGGTTTGCGACAAGGGGATCCACTCTCTCTGTATTTGTTTGTTCTATGTATGGAGCGCTTGGGTCTACTGGTTTCTGCAGCGGTTGAGAACAAATCCTGGAAGCCTGTAGTGTTGGGTCATGGAAGTCCAGCCATCTCACATTTACTATTCGCTGATGATCTATTCTTGTTTGGACTTTAGCTAGTATCCCAAACATTCAGAGGGAACGGTAGATATTGGATGGGTTTTGTGCGGCTTCTGGTGCAAAGGTTAGTCTGGAGAAATTCCGATGCTTTGTCTCACCTTCAGCCGGCCTTCAACATGGGTCACATATTGTTCAGCTCTTGGAGTTATTCCTTCCTTTGACATGGGCAAGTATTTGGGTGTGCCGTTGCTTCATGGTCGTGTCACACAACATACTTATAGCGAGGTGGTGGAGAAAATCAGTTCTAAACTCTCTAGGTGGAAATCCAAGTTTTTAAGTCTAGCAGGGAGAGCTACTTTAATTACAGCTATCACATCGGCGATTCCTACATATACCATGCTTGCTACTAGACTTCCTAAGCATACAACAATGGTAGTTGATAAATGGAACAGATCCTTCCTCTGGGGTGGGTCGGAGGATAGGAAAAATATTCATCTTTGTGCATTGGCGTGAGGTGCGCAGGCCGAAGAAACTCGGAGGTATAGGCATTCGGAAGATGGAATTTCATAATCTCGTTATGTTGCAGAGGTTGGCGTGGATGTTTTTGAATGAGCCTCATTCTCTTTGGGTTCGATTGCTGCGAGCCAAATATAAACTTCCGGATGATGTTCTTTCTTTCATTTCATGTCTTGATTTGTTTCCTTCAGCATGGTCCTATTCTTGGCGCAGTTTGGCCCATGGCATACATGGTTTGTGTAAAGGGCTCGTGAAGCGGATTGGTGATGGGCTTTCTACGGATTTTTGACAGGATAATTGGCTGGGTAGACCCCTTATTTCTTATCTTTCTTCTCCAGCAGACATGGCATCCACCCCAGTGAGAGTTTGCGATTTTATTCGGGACGGTTCTTGGGACGTGTCCAAGTTATTTTCAACAGTTTCGGAAGATGTGGCTCAGTTGATTATGGCATACCCTCTCCCCCGAGTAGCAGGCCTATCTGATAGTTATATTTGGCACCATATATCTCATAGGAAGTTTACTACTAAATCTTCGTATCAACGATTGCTAGAAGCTTCCATTCCAGGTGGGGACTTTAAATTCTCATGGCTATGGAAATTGTCCTTACCTGCCATATGGCTTCATTTTCTTTGGCTTGTCTGTAAGGACATGATTGCTACTAATGAACTACGCTTTAAGCGCGGTATTTCGGATTCTGGCACTTGTACTCTCTATGATGCGATTTCTGAGTCTACTCTGCATGTGCTTTGTGACTGCCCGCAAGCGAGGAGAGTTTGGGTTGCTCTCTTCCCTACGTCCACTTTCTTGGATTTCTTCACTTTACCCCTCGCTGATTGGCTCACAGAGTTTCTTCACCAAAAGGTCTTACCCTTTCCTTAAGTTTCCCTTGTTGCTACCTGCTTATGGAAGATTTGGGGTGCCAGGTGTAGTCGAATTTTCAATCCGTTGGACGTTGTGGAGGATGAGTACGTCCTGACCAGGCATATTGTTATTACTACAGCAGAGGTGGCTCGGGTATTCGGCAGATCATCAGAGACTCCCACAGGATCTTTAATCATAAGATGGACTCCTCCTCCTATGGGGATTTTAAAGTTAAATGTTGATGGTGCTTGCAAAGGGAATCCGAGTCTCTCAGGGGCTGGAGGGATTCTCCGTGGTGATGGTGGGAATTGAATCCTTGGCTTCTCCCCATACGTTGGCTTTTGTTTAATTTTGAATGCGGAACTTAAGGCAATTCGATGGGGTCTTGAGATTGCTTGGAGTAAAGGATTCCATGGTATTATTTGTGAATTAAATTCGCAGGTGGCTCTTCACCTGCTTGAGGCGTCGGATGTTTCATCTCATCCTCTCTTGAGCTTAATTTTGGACACAAGGCATTTGGCCTCCAGATTTCGTCTTTGTTCCTTTTGATACATCTTCCGTGAGGCGAACTTTTGTGCCGATGCTCTTGCGACCATGTGTTGTTAACTAGATGCTGAAATCCAGGTGTGCAATCATCCACCATCTTCTTTAGCACCGTTAATCAATTTGGATGTAATGGAGGTTGCGGTACCTAACGGGTTCTCTCTCTGAGTTGCTGTATTTTTCTTCCGATGTATCAAAAAAAATGAAGAATAATAAAAGCGAACCCAACAATAAAGCAACATGAAAACAAATCAAATTGAAAAAAATAAGACAAATAGGAGAAATAAATGTAGAATTTAATGGAGATGCAGGGGATCGAACCCTGTACCTCTCGCATGCAAAGCGAGCGCTCTACCATTTGAGCTACATCCCCATGTGCTTTATTCCACAGTATTATTTATTAAATCTTTTCTAAAGGCCACCAAGGCCTGTGGCCAATCAACTCATCCTCACCGCCGCATAATCCCTCCATCGTTGCTGCCTGTGTTTGATAAGATTACCTCTCTCTCTCTCTCTCTCTCTCTCTCTCTCTCTCTGATGACTTCACTCCTTCCATTCTCTCCTCCCTTCTCTCTGCGCTACAAATCTTTCCTCCATCCATCCTTCTTGGATCCTCCATTGCAAGAAGAAGTTGAGTCTCTCCACCTCTCAACCCCAACATGGTAATTTCTCTCCTTCACCCTCCGCCTCAGTTTTATTCACTGCAAAACTCTCATCAAACACTTTTACGACTAATAGCTCAATACCCACAAGCCCACAAGTAGAGCTACCCAACTGGTTTGTGAATAATAATAGACTAGTATCCCAAATTGAAGAGGATGAGGAAGAGGATGAGGAAGAAACTAACTCAAATCCTCAAAAAGAAGCCTTAGCACAAAACGAGGGACCGCCCATCAGAGGAAAAGATCATATTGCTGAGAAAAATTGTAAGTTGGGGCTAGAAAATGGTGTTAAGCTAGCAAAGAGAAGTAAAAGCAAGTTGCTTGTCGATGACTTTGTCAAGAAGATTATAGGTCTGCCCGTCGCGGAGCGAGTGAAGGTTCTTGATCTATTTGAGTGTGATGATAAGCTTCTGACGATTTCCGACTACAATGACATCCTGTTGGCTCTTGTTAAAGCGGGAGAGTTCAAATCTGCTGCCAGTCTTTTTGATGGATTGCGATCGAATGGTTTATCTCCGGATTCATGGTCGTTTTCGATCATGGTGAGATGTTTTTGCAAGAAGAACGACCTGGATGAGGTGAAACGGGCGTTGGATGAAATGGTGGAGAGAGGGTATTATCCAAATGTCGCGACTTTCACGATTATGACTGATTCCCTGTGCAAGAGGGGGAGATTGAAGAAGGCGTTTGAGATTTTTGAGACAATGGATCAGGTTGGATGTGTGCCCACGGTCTGGACTTATAATTGTTTGATCAATGGGATGTGTTATGTGGGTCGGGTTGAGGAAGCAAATGAGCTATTGAACAAGATCAAAAAGCCATGGAATTGTTGCAGGAAGCTCTTGAAATTGGTCTAAAGCCGAATAGTGTCACATACAATGCCCTTATGAATGGGTATTGCAAAGGAGGGAGACCTTTGGATGGGCTTCGCCTTTTGGAAAAAATGGAGAGGGGAGATTGTGGGCCGGATCTTATAAGTTGTACCACCTTGTTAAGAGGCTTGTTGATGTGGGGGGAGATATTAGCAGCTTTGATGATTTACAGGAAAATGAGGAAGGGAGGATTTCAGGTCGAGGAGCGTGCAATGAACACACTAGTTAGGGGCCTTTGCAGGAAGTTTATGACATTGATGGATGGTTATTTATTGAAAGAAAGCAAGGAGCTCTTTGAAACGATTAGGGAAAAGGGTTACACTGCTTCAACGTATACCTTTTGCTTGATGCTGCAAGCTCTTGCTAAAGGAGGGGAGGTTGAAAGTGCACTGATTCACTTGCTTCAGATGGTAGGGAGTGGGTATTCTCCAAGGATGATGACATACAACATCGTTATCCGTGTTCTATGCGAGGAAGGGAGAATTGATTATGCATTTCGTGTCTTAGCTCTTATGATGGAAAGCGGTACTATTCCCAGCAAGTTCTCATTCACCATATTGATTGATGAGTTCAGTCACTGGGGAAGATTGTTGGAAGCTCTTGGAGCATATGGTGCTGCAGTTAAGCTTGGTGTTTTTCACAATCGGACTCCAAGAAATGATTGCAAGGACAATGAAGTCACTTCTATTTTGTTCGCGGGGGGAGCATATCTAAATTCCTCAATGAAGAAACATGTGAATATCAGGTTACATCGTGAATAATAGAATTTTGAATTTGCAAGCAATATTGCTCAAATTGTTAATGGAACACATTTTCTCTTCCACACTCCTCTCAAAGCCAGTGGAGAACACCAGAGAATTTTCCATAACACAGTTGTTACGCCCAGCTTCCCATTGTGCTAGGGAACAAGATGAGACAAGCACGCACATAGCTAAGTTAAAAAAGAGTTTAATTTTTTACTCTCTTTTGATTGAACTAGGCTAAGCGTAAAATATGGTAAGGAGAACATGTCACATGGAGAATCTCTAATAACACAGATATAGCATTTAACTATTACAATTCATATCCAGAAAGTTCTAAATATAGTAGTAAAATAATTATTACAACCTCATCGAAAGTTTTAAAGTAACTAGAAGGTAAAAAGGTATTATGGTTAGAACACCACATGATCCATGTATGAAATAAATAATGAATATGAAAGGAATAAATTATGAAACAACAACATATAGTTATTCCTCCGTAAAGTTGATATCTGTCAATGATATCTTGCAATGTCAGTTTATAATCTAGGTACTGTGTATTTTGTATTTTTTACAATATCTATCAAATTCAGAGTACGAGTATACTGATTCTGACTGAGCGAGTATACAGATTCTGATCTAACATTGCAAGATATTGTTGACGCATAGAATTTTTCTAAGGAGTAGTTTTGGGTTGTTGTTTTATGTTTTACTCCTTTCATGTTCCGTTATTTATTTTATGTATGGATCGTGTGATGTACTGGAACCTTAAGACATCTTTACCTTGTAGTTGCTTTAATACTGTCGATTGGTTTGTAAAAATTATGTTATACTAAATTTAGAATTTTCTAGATTATGGATTGTAATTGTTAAATATTATATCTGTGTTATTGTTAGAGATTCTGTATGTGAACATGTTCTCCTTGTTGACATCTTACGCTTAGCGTAGTTGAATCAAAAGAAAGGAAAAAACTGAACTCTCTCTTGACTTAGCTATGTGCGAGCATGTCTTGTCTCGTTCCCTAGCATTATGGGATGGGGGGGGGGGGGGGGGGGGGGGGGGGGGGGGGGGGGGGGGGGGGGGGGGGGGGGGGTGGGCGTGACATGTTCATATGCAATTGAACAGGCTCAACATTGTTATGAGAGACCGTACAAAGTTAATTGATTTTACCATACAAAGCATGAAATGGAAAAGGACTTTGAGACTTACCTTGAAGGCCCAGTAGGTTCGTTCATTGGCTAACTGAAGAAAAGGTAATTGATTTTACTGTACCTGCTTTCACTTAAACCTGTATAATATTCTTTTGTAAAGTAGAAAGACATTATGATAATTATGAAGTTGATACTTGTAAAGTTGAGAGGTATCATAGAATTATTTTGGCATATATAGCCAACCTTCATATGATCATTTTTAATTTGTTTGTTCATTTATAACTAAATTAGTAAATACGCCTTCATGTTCAGGTCATCTTGCTTCAACATTTTATCTGAAAAGCTGAACTTGATGTACAATTTAATATGAGTCGGGAAAATACGATTGTTGTATGAAAATTAAGTTGGAAGGAAAATTGACTGAACCTTTGCCTTTCTTGTTTAAAGTATTTCTGAGACCAAATATATACTGGCACGTGCATGTATATAGTACGTAGGGCAAAATGCACTAAAATGCCCCAATGTTTGAGGGGTTTTCACATAAGTACTTTTAACTGTTTAAGTCATACATCTTACTACCCTTTAATCGACAAGCGTTAACTTCAGATACCATTTAGCGATTTTGCTCTGGTTAATCTTTCCCTTTCTCTATTACCCTAATCCTAACCTTAAATGGAAATATGAAGATTTCCTTCTCCCCTTTACCAAAGCTCCCTCTGTCACCCCACCATCTCCCTATCTTAATCATGCTCTTAAATCAGCTAAGTGGAGCAAAAAACTCCGTCTTCCTCTAAAAACCCTTTAGTCTCGAAATCATCCTTTACGTGCAGGATTGACGTCAGTCCCAAAACCTGTGAGAGAGAGAGAGAGAGAGAGAGAGAGAGAGAGAGAGAGAGAGAAGACTAAAGAATAAGAGAGCATTTCGGTCCAAAAAATCTATTTGGATGGAAACTATAATAGATGGTACTAAAAAGTAACGATTTGTGAAGTTAGGGTATGAACTTGTACAACTTAAAAGATTAATGTTAATCTCTCCGAATTACGAAACTTTCTAACTTTCATTCGGAGGAAGGAAGCACCACCCTGGAACAGTGTGGGAGAATTCTTTTGCACAAGGAAAACAAATTAACGGTACTTTATTGTACCGTGTGTCTACTAATGATGGTCATTTCAAGAGTGTGTTATCGGACTATTTACATATCCGAGAATGGATCTGCAGAAGTGGCTAATGTTGTAAGTACTGGGGATAAAAGATCAGCTGGACTAAATATATAATCGTATTAAATAATGCATTAGTCGTTATTGGGTGTTGTGATGATCACTTGACAAATCAGAATCTCATCAGATCTATCGAAATTACACCTATGGAAGTATACTTAATGGATGTACAAAAAGAACCCTTCCGATCGCTAGAAGAGTGGGAGGATATAACTGGTCCTAAAGTCCCTTATCTAGGTGCAATCAGGCACTCCTGGCTAACTACACACGTCCCGATATAGCAGTTGTAGTAAACTAATTAGCCAGAGATAGTTGGCACCTAAAAGGGCCATTAGACCGGAGTTAAGCCTTCTGCGCTTCCTCCAAGGGTCGAAAGATTTGGACTTACAATATGAAGTAGTATCCTCCAATGTTTATGCAAATGCAGGTTACAAGTCCGGTCTCTATATTGAGAAATCAGTTGGATGGCCATTTACGAAGGCAACATCATCCTATCATTCCGAGATCCTCACCATTCCAAAATCACACCAATGGTGTATTTGAGGGCGCTTGGTGGTACATCACATCCCAGTGACGACTGGGATAGATGCTGGTATTGTGGAGCTGACTACATAGTCTGAAGACCACATCAGAGGCGACGAAACTTAGCACACCTCTCCAGAGTTTCTGGATTCAGCAGCTGCTCAATGGTGATAATATTTGTAATCTGTGTATATTTCGGAATGTTGTAAATAGGAGTGATGAGATAAGCCTAAGAGATCTAAAAGCCTAAGAGCTTTTATAGATCAGTGGGAGTTGAGGGAATTTGTACTCTTTTCCCTTAGCTATGGTTTTTTCCATTGGGTTTTCCATAGCCAAAGGTGTTAACGAGGCAAATCACATCAACTCTGGATCCTGAAGTATCCACCCCCTCTGTGACGCTCAGAATCCAGAGGTATTCATGAGTAGAGTCACTTGTACAAATCAGGGGGAGTTAAAGAGCGTTTGAACTCTTTTCCCTTAACTATTGTTTCTCCCACAGTGTTTTTCATAGCTAAAGGTTTTAACGAGGCAAACCTCACCAACTTAGGATCCTGAAGTATCCACCCCATGTGAGACTCCTATTACGCTCAGAATCCCGAAGTATTCTTGAGCAGAGTCCACGCCTATGGCTGGATACGGGAGAGTGTTGTGAATGGAAATACCAGAGTCGGTTAGGATTGCGTGTATCTTAGAGATACGTCAATATCTATGTATCCTATCTTTCTACTCTCCTATTCTGCCTATAAATAAAGGACTGGGGGTTACTCCCCCAATAGTTGATTCATAACATAATGTATTTATGTGAAAGAACCACAACCGTTGATGGATTTTAGTGTATTTTGCCTTCAAACGTAACTGAGCAGTGTCACATATGTACAGACGTGCACTCACTTGTCAAACTTTTGGCTTCCAAAGTTAAACTTGATATGCAATTAAAAGTGAGCTGATTAAGAATAAAGTTGAATCGTTAATTGATTAAACAACATTTTCGTTTCTTGATTGAGATCTTTCCAAGACCATCTGCATGTCTGTCACATATGCATGCAGACATTCTTTAGCTCAATAGAGTCACAGGCTTATACGCACGCCTAGGTTCATGCTCACACAAGATCAAGTTTAAGGAAACTTAGTCAAGTTTAATCAAGTAAGTCGTTCGTTGCATCTTTAACTCGAGTTTGTGCTAGCCAATCTTGTAATAAACCTTTACTTTGGCTTCTGAGAACAAACAAATTAAATTGAAGATCACCAAGCAGACAATTAATATATGGACTAACAGCTTTTTCAGATTTACACTTTGGTGTATTTAAATATATTTAGATCACAAATGCATTGATCATCAGTTTGGGTTGCCATCATCTTCTACACGTACGATAAAGCTTCTCCGATTATAGACATGTGTATATGGATGCTGTTTTAGTTTGTCAGGCTGCATACAAGTAACTAACTATTTGTATGTCGGATAAACGAATGCATGTTTGTGAACATTGTTTTATGTGAGTTTGTTCGTAATATTTGTATTATTCAGGCCAATTAGGTCTATAGTTTTCTAGCATCCATTTTTTATTTTTATTTTTTGTGGGCATTTGTACAGAAACTATGTGGTCTGCTTAGACTAATCTACAAGAAAGATGATGATCTGATGTATCTGATATCTTGGTAAGATTGCATGCCTGGCTTCCAATTTTATGTGTCTTCTTTGTCATCCTTTTATTTTTTGTCCTTTAATAGAGAAAGGTTTAATATAATCATTATTAAGCCAAGAACATAGTCATAGTTCTGTTTAAGTTAGGACATGTAGTTGGGCTTAATATGATTCAAAGGCATGATAGAGAATGTAAATAGATCACGTTATTTCTCTGACATTCATGAAATGGTAAATTTGGACTGGCTATTCCGTATTGGCGTATTCCCTTGTTGTTTGCACTCACCCTATGCTGCTTGAGATTACCTACGTAGATTCATCACTGATGGTGGTATCAAAATACACATATATACCTCAAGTGTATCGAGATCATGCACCAGCACAAGTTGGAAGCCATTGTATCCGCATCGAACACATATATGCACCAACACATGCAATATAATTGCTGCATACGTGTCCGACACATGTCCAGTTGACAACTGATTTGTTGACAGTGGGACTATGGATCAATGGTATTTAGTTTTCTAGGTTTATGTGATCTGGTATTTAGAGTTCCAATAAAACTGCATGTATACAATTTGATGTTATAAGCCTTGAGATTTGTTATAACTTTTTCTTTGTTGTTTGCATGTACCTTTATAGAGATCAATGGGTATCATGTGGCAACTAAGGGGGTAAGTTGGCATCACTACCTATCATTTAGATGGAGCGAAATAAAACACATAGGTTGTACTCTACTCAATGATAGACTGTCACGTTGGCTGCAAACAATGAAACCCCTTAGTTACCATTTGATATCTATTACTCTCATCTTTATACATGATATTCTTTTTTTGGTTGTGCATATGATGTATGTGTATCCTTTTTTGAGATTGTGTGTATCCAGGTACTTGCTTTTTATGTCAGTGTCTGCACAACGTAGGCAAATAACCAAGGCATACTATGGTTTTACTACAACTAAAAACATACACAAGCTATATCGTGAATCATTTCATGAAAGTCTTGAATCTTGATCATATTCTGACTTCTGTGTTCATGAAAGTAAAGGATAGTGACGTGTTAGATATATGCAGAAAGGACTCTTTTCTTGAGGATGCAAGTGGATATATCAGATCCACACTTAGCTTGGTCTGCAATGTACTCTTCCATGTCGATGTTATCCGTAAACATTTAGCAGCATCTTAGTTGGAAAGGCTTCATTAACGATTAGTAAGAACTTGTCCTTATGTATCTCAAAAATCTAATTCCAAAGTGTCACTGAGCTAAAAGTTATGGATAAAAATTTTGATCGCAAAATATAACTAAACTTTCATAAAAACATTAAATTCCTTGTAAGCATTTAATTTCTTTGTAAATCCAAGTGGGGGCATCCCCCCAGCTCAACATGATGTTGGTCCGGCCCTGCACGTATGCAGGTGCGCACATTCAAACATTTATGCTCACAGGCAAGCAGTATGCACACACAACAATGTGTGCACCTTTACACACATCAAATTTTAAGAATCCTTGACTTCCTATGTGTAAACTAGTTTAGCTCTCTGTATCTTGAGCTCTGGTTATTTGCCACTCAAGCCCTAAATAAAACTTCAGCTTTGTTCTATACTGGAACAGATTATCTTGAAGAAGGTTTCCTTAAGCCGAAATTCTATGGCCTGGTTCACTGAATTATCTATGCTTCAACATATCTGTAGACCGTTGTACCATACTGGCATGGATCATCAATTTGCATGGCTGTAGATGACAGTTAGACTGGGGCGGGCCTATCGCCGACAAGACCTAGACGGGTCCGACGGTGAGGACACACAACGCGCGATTAGAAAGACACATGTATGACAAGAGAGTAAAGGCACAAATCCGAGGGAGTCAAGTATGAGATCTTCTTAACTACACAATCATGGCTCATCTCCACACATGGCAAGAGAGTAAAGGCTCAAATCTGAAGGAGCCAATCATGGGATCTTCTTAATTGTGCATGTCATAGCTGCTCCCCCTGATGTGTCCATATTTTATATCATTTTCATATCATTATCTCATCGCATTGCATATCATTTTCGCTTCCAAATCCCACTTTTTACTACGATTCTGTATTTCTGATGATATTTTCGAGTTTCGTAGTGTATTTTGAATTTTCAGGGATTTTGGAGCGATTTGGACCCCTGATTGGGTATGGACACACCCGACGTGTTCGTGAGCTTGTTGGCAGGGCTCTGGAGGAGTTCGTCGCGTTCCCGGAGCCATTGGAGGGGAGAGAGAGAGAGAGAGAGAGAGAGAGAGAGAGAGAGAGAGAGAGAGAAGCTCGGGATGCTGCAGGACATTTTCCCAGAAAATGCTCGGCCCGATCAGCTCAGCTGCTTGGCCCGAGCCATATCAGCTTGAGGAGGGAACAGATACGGCTGACCCGGACCGAGCAGCTCATCTGCTCGGTCGAGCAGCTCATCTGCTCGGTCGAGCAGCTCATCTGCTCGGTCGAGCAGCTCATCTGCTCGGTCGAGCAGCCCAATATTTCACAGCCCGAGCAGCTCCCGAGCGCCAGACCGAGCCGATGCTACTCGGACCGAGCAGAGACTACTCGGTCCGGGTAGGTCGACTTCCAGATCTCCAAGCAGCCAAGCAGCTTGCCTACGCGAACCGAACCTCTGACCGAGCTACGTTGACTCGGACCGAGTCACCTACTCGGTCGGCACTTCCTGGGGCATTTTTGGAATGTTTTTTGAAGCGCGAGATGCGTGCGATCTGGGCAGCAGTGATAGCTCGCGATGGGGGACGGCTGAAGGGGAGTTCATTCTGAGTTTTGCTAGGAGATTTTTGAGAGAGTTTTGGAGAGGGATTTTGGTAGGACTTTTAAAGATTAATTTTTGTAGCGAATTTTGGATCGAATATAGAAGATTATTGCTTTTGCTTTTGTCTGGATCTATTGTTCTTCTACTCTCGCTGTAAGTTCTTTTAGCCCTAATTTATCTATTGTTAAACTGTTTTCTTCTGCGAAATTGATGTTTTTGTGTGTTCCTATTGCGATGTTTGAGTAGATCTAATCTAGGGTTGATTGGTTAGCCCTAGGATTTTAGTGGGAAAATGTAGATCTGGATCCCTACATTAAATTGGGGATTTATTGTTGTATTTCGGTAAATCATACCGAATCCGTAGATAACCCGTACGAGATCATGCCCACGGTCTGTGGAATTGATGTGCTTAAGGGGTATCTAGCGATTTGAATAGGGAAATCAGTGGATCCAACCAAGGCACTTGACCATGCCCGACTCGCGCCTTGAGGGGATCCATCGACGAACTATACCGCTACGTTGACGGCTACCGTCATTACGTCAACGAGAGCAACCGAAATACCCCGCAATTCTAACCCACGAGAGTGGTACGAATTGGGGGATTAATTCCCTAACCCTAATGAAATGTAAGGATCCTATCCAACATTAACCCCCGACAATCCTAGTGGCGATCCCTAAAGCCCGAGTCCCTTTTTATCGATATCACAACAACAATCAACCCAATTCTTTCACTCCGACCGCTACCTCACTTCTAAATTTAGAAATAGACTGAGAATGTTATAGACACTATCTCCGTCCCTGTGGGATTCGACTATCTTTTATACTATAACTCGACACCGTCCGCTTGCGGATTGAGCCCGAAGTCGTAGCCTGGGGGCCATATTACGCCTAGCGATCGTGACATCGCCAGGTGGATCCTTGGTGTAGCCTACGGGTGCGTTAAGTTTTTGGCGCCGTTGCCGGGGACGACAATAGTGTTTTTATCTCAGTTTGTTTTTATCTTTGTGAAGTTTGCTGGCATTCTTACCATTTTCTCACACTGCCATCATTTTTTATTCTTTTTATTTATTGTGGTGCTACTGACGGTGTTCTTCTGAGTTTTGTTGGTGCATGAACACCTACCACAAGGGGGCTACCAGAGAGTTATTGTTCGATCCTGAGATCGAAAAGACAGCCAGGGCTTTGAGAGCTTCTAGCAGAAGTTCATCTCCATCTGCTCAGATGGGAGAGAACCATCCTCTTTCTCCTCCTCGCACTGGGTCCATCAGGGACCACATGATACCGATGTTTGGGAACAACTCCTCGATTCTTAGACCACAGCTGACAGCGGCAACCTTTGAGCTTAAGACGGGGCTGATAAATCTGATGCAGCAGGATCCCTTCCACGGGCATCCTCACGAGAATCCCAATCATCACATCGACTCCTTCTTGGCTAAGTGTGATACTTTCAAGGCGAAGGACGTCAGTGATGATGCGGTGAAGCTGAGGCTATTCCCTTTCACCTTGAGGGACAAAGCCTCCTATTGGCTCCGAGCTCATCCTCCCAACCACTTCGCCACATGGGAGAAACTCGCGCTTGCTTTTGTGGATAAATGTTATCCACCCTCAAAGACGGTCCGGATCAGTGAGACCATTTTAAATTTCAAGCAACTCCCGCAGGAGTCGCTCTACGAGGCCTGGGAGAGGTTTAAGGACCTCCAACACCAGTGCCCACACCACGGAATCCCGTCTTGGGACTTGGTGCAGAGCTTCTACAACAGGCTCGAGCCAAGCACCAAGATGATTATTGATGATGCGGCGCAAGGCGTCCTATTGGATAAGTCTCCCAAGGAAGCCATAGATCTGTTGGAGCACATGGTAGCCAACACCCAACAGTGGAGCGATGAGCGGACAGTTATGACCCTGACTCCCGAGGTCAAGGTCGCCACTCACTTGGATTCTCACATTGAGACCTTGTGCAAGCAAGTGGCCCGAATCGAGCAGCGCCTGGACTCTATCCCAGCGGCACCCAGCATCTCCTATCATCCCGGGGAAGAGTACGTAGATCCCGGGTACATTCCTATTGAGGGTCACTATGAGGGTGCTGAGACATCAGAGACTGTTCAGTACGTCCAGTGAGAAGGACGGAACCAGTAACAGCATCCGGCCGCCAGAAATCACCCGGGGTTCTCATATGGAAACCCAAGCGGAGGGCTGCAACCTCCGCAGTTTCAGAGACCTCCTCCTCCTCAGCAGCAGCAGAGCCAGCAGCAGGGCGGCTTTAGGCCACCTGGGCCCTATAGGCCGACGGGATATCACTACAACTGGCCACCTCAGCAGAATTTTGCGCCGGCTCTTCCAAAGTCTAATCTCGAATCTACATTGGAGACCTTTATGTGCGGCCAGATTCGGTTCAATCAGGATACGTTGAACCAATTTAAGAGTATCAATTCTTCGTTCGACGAACTGAGGGGGCAGATGTCGCAGTTGCTAAAGAACCTGGGGAGATTACCGTCCCACCCGGAGACCAACCCTAGAGCTCAAGTAAACGCCGTGGTTTCAGTGACCACACGAGGAGGACGGGCTACTGACCCCGTTATGGTTCCGGTGCTGAACAAAGAAAAGATCATCATCGAAGAAGCTACTGATGACAGCGATGGAGTTAAGGCCAGTGAAGGGCCTGTCACTATTGAAGAGAAGGCGGATGCACCTCCCGTCTTACCTACCATGACGCCGCCACCCGTTGATGCATCCAAGGGCAAAGTCTCCAGACCTCCTCCTCCGTACCCTCAAAGGCTAGCCCTTGCCAAACTGGAGAAGAAGTACTCCAAGTTTATGGAGTTACTAAAGGGGATACAGCTGAATATCCCATTTATAGATGCCATCACTGAGATCCCGACATATGCGAAATTTCTGAAGGATCTCATTACGGGTAAAAGAAAGCTCGAGGAAATTAAGCTGCTGGAGGATTCCACCTCCGTGATTAGAAATCACCTCCCCCGGAAGCTGCCGGATCCTGGGAGCTTCACCGTCCCATGTTCCATCGGCGGCATGCCAATCAGCAGAGCGTTGATTGATTTGGGGGCCAGCATCAGCGTTATGCCCATATCCATCTTCAGAAGACTCCAGACGGGAAGTGAGCTGGAACCGACAAGCATGTCTATTCAGCTCGCTGATCACTCCATCACTTACCCGGTCGGAATAGCGAGGGAAGTCATTCTCCAGATACCTCCAGGGCTATGTATCCCAGTCGACTTCATTATTATGGACATGCCGGAGGGAGGAAGCTCTCAACTCATACTCGGCCGCCCCTTCATGGCGACGGCCGGAGTTCTGATAGACGTCCGAGAAGGGAGCCTTTCCCTCAATGTGGGGAATATTGAAGCTGAGTTCTGACTACAAAGGCCGATGAAGGAGAGAGCTTATAATAAGGGGCCAGTTATCTGGAGCTTCTTGAAGAGGAAGCAATTGAAGAATTCACTACTGAAGGGGTCATGAAGGACCAAATGATGGCAAGCATCGACGACGACGACGACCCAACCTACAACAAAGCGGTCGCCGCGTACATCCAAGTATTGGATGAGGAGTTTCTATGCCAATCGTCAAATCGTCAGGCAATAGAGACCATATCTTATGCTGAGAAGAATGTTGGAGCGAGCGGAAATCAAACGCCGCCGGTATGCACCACCCCGAAGATTGACGTGCGACCACCGCACGCGCCAAGTGAGCATTGATACATCATAGAGAGTCGAGCTCATGACTGAAAACGAGCGCTTGTTGGGAGGCAACCCAATTCCGTAGATTTTGGACTTTCTTTCTTATTTTCTTATTTTTGTTTTTATTCATGATTTTAGGTAAAATTGCAAAAAATCATAAAAATTTGACGAGTTTGTGTTCTGTGTAGGACGGACAATTGGGGGTATGCATATGGACATTATAAACGGAAGGAGGCCGGAGGAAAGCAACGGAATCAAAGATCTGAGAAGAAAACCAAGGGAAAAGAAGAGGAAAGAGACACAGGGAGCTCGGACCGAGCAGCTTACCTGCTCGGTCGAGCAGCACAGACACGAGGAAACGGTGATATTTACGCTCGGCCCGAGTAGCAAGCTGCTCGGTCCGAGTAGAAATAGGCTCGGACCGAGCAGACTACTGCTCGATCGATTAATACAGGAGATAAAAGTTGGGGAGAAAACGTCACTCTGTCGACCCAGACAGAGTATAATTGGCTCGGCCTGAGCAGGATGCGACTTGGCCCGAGCATCTTATTGCTCGATCGAGTCGATCAGGTTTGAAATTTAGAGAGAAAACGTCACTCTGTCGACCCAGACAGGCTATTATTGGCTCGGGCCGAGCAGGATACGACTCGGAGGGAGTATTTCATTCAAAATCTTTACGTTGACCAGTTCGAGCAGCTAAGTTGCTCGGACTGAGTCGAGTCGATAATTCATTTAATTTTTTTTTACATTGACCCGGTCGAGCAGCCTGGCTGCTCGGACCGAGTCGGGTCGGGTACAAAACCTGATGCCCAACTGTTTATAACCGCGGGTAAAAAAAATTTACCCTAAATATTTCTAATCCCTCGTCTTACCCCTCGAGCTCCCAACCCCACCCCCTACTCGTTCACACCCACCCCCGCCGTCTCCACCCGAGCCCCCGCCAGCGCTGCCTTCCGCACCGCCTTGCTCCGGTAAGCTTCGACCCCTCTCTCTTCACTCCTCTCCCCCTCTTTCTCCCTCTCCGCCCCTATCCTTCCCTCTTTCCCCCCATCGCCCCCGCCTACTACACAACGGCGCCGCCGTTTGATTCTCTCCCCCCCACAGACCCCACTCCCCCTCTCCCTCTCCCTTCACCTCCCGCCCCACCTTCCCCCCTCTTCGCCCTACTCAGGCGATGGCACCGTCGACGTCGCCACCGCCGCCGACGACGCCTCCCACCAGCCTCCCGCTCCCCAACCCCCCACCGGCCCCCCCTTAAACCCCCGCTACCTCTATCAATTGCGGCCGAAACCCCCCCTTTCGCCCTACGGCGATTCGCTTCCCCCCCCCCCCCCCGATTCGTGCCCTAGGGCACAGACTGAGCACGTCGGTGCTCGGTCAAGACCCCCTGACCGAGTCGCTGCTGGGTTACATTCTCGTGACCGAGTAGCCCCCCCGAGCCCCCCACTCATTCACCTAGCCCTTTCCCACCGAGTCACGTGCACAGCTCGGTCGCATGCACAGCTCGGACCAAGTAGCACTCTGCTCGGTCTGAGTCACAATTTTACTGCTTTCCACGCATTTTTATCGATTATCTGACGTTTTGCCCATTTCGAATTGCAGGTCCTCTCCGCTGACGTCAGTAGCAGTAGCGTGGCCTAGCTTGGGGGATCTTCTACGCATCCGCATCATTCGCTCATACGGTACACTCGTTCCCTGCTATCTTTTCATACTGTAGCTTTATATTACACGCGGCACTATGGTTCGCACACGCGGATCTATTACTACGCCCGGCTCGTGCCTTGAGGAGATCCCCCGACGAACTATATCGCTACGTTGACGGATACCGTATTGCGTCAACGAGAGCTACCGAAATACCTCACAATTCTAACCCACGAGAGTGGTACGATTTGGAAGATTAATCTCCTAATCCTAATGCAATGTAAGGATTCTATTCCAACGTCGATCCTCGATGATCTTAGCGGTAATCCCTAATGCCCTAGTCTTTTTTATTATTAAAACAACATCAACACAACAACCAATTCTCTCAACATCGATAGCTATCTCACTTCGAGATATAGAAGTAAACTGAGAACCCAAATACACTATCACCGTCCCTGTGGGATTCGATATCTTTTATACCACAACTTGACACCGTCCGCTTGCGGATAGAGCCCGGTATTGACATCTAGGGGCCATACCACGCCTGGCGATCGTGACACCGCTGGGTGGAATCTAGGTGTAGGTTTCGGGTGCGTCAAGTTTTTGGCGCCGTTGTCGGGGACGGCAATAGTGTTATCTCAGTTTATTTTTTTAAAGAAGTTTGCTAGCAACTCTAATCATCCCTTATCTTTCCATCATTTTTATTCCTTTATTTTATTACAGTGCTACTGATGGTATTTGTCTAGCTGTTTTGGTGCATGAACACTCGCTTCAGGGCATCTGCTAGAGAATTATTATTCGATCCCGAGATCAAGAAAACAGCAAGGGCTTTAAGGGCCTCCAGCAGAAATCCATCTCCCTCTGCCCAGATGGCAGACACCAATACTCCTCCTCCTCGCACAGGGTCCATCAGGGACCATATGAAGCCGACGTTTGGAAATAACTCATCTATCCTTAGACAGCAACTGGCGACGGCGAGCTTCGAGCTGAAAATGGGGCTGCTTAATTTGATGCAGCAGGATCCCTTCCACTGGCATCCTCATGAAAACCCCAACCACCACATCGATACCTTCCTTGCAAAGTGTGACACTTTCAAGACGAAGGATGTGAGTGATGATGCTGTGAAGCTGCGGCTTTTCCCGTTCACTCTGAGGGATAAAGCCTCGTATGGCTCCGGGCCCATCCTCCCAATCATTTCACCACATGGGAGAAGCTGGTACTTGCCTTCGTGGATAAGTTCTATCCACCCTCGAAGACGGTGCGAATCCAGGGAGCAATTTCAGACTTCAAACAGCTCCCACAAGATTCGTTCTATGAGGCATGGGAGAGGTTCAAGGACCTCCAACATCAATGCCCTCATCACGGCATCTAGCCTTGGGATTTGGTGCAGAGTTTTTACAACAGGTTGCATTCCAGCACCAAGATGATTATAGATGCTGCGGCGCAAGGCGCCTTACTTGACAAGTCTCCTGAGGAAGCTATAGACTTGCTGGAGCATATGGCAGCCAATAATCAGCAATGGAGTGAAAAAAGAACCATTGTGACACGGACCCCCCGAGGTCAAAGTTGCTAGCCATTTGGACTCTCACATCGAGACCTTATGCAAACAAGTGGCCAGGATTGAACAGCGCCTGGATTCCATCCCTGCATCACCCAGTGCATCTACTTATCATCCTGTAGAGAATTATGCAGAGCAGGGCTATGTTCCTAGTGAGGCACAATATGATGGTGCTGAATTGTCAGAATCTGTGCAGTACGTCTAGGGAGAGAGACGAAATCAATGGCAACATCCGGCTGCTCGGAATCATCTGGGATTCTCTTATGGGAATCCAAGTGGAGGGTTGCAACCTCCACAATTTCAGAGATCGACACCCCCTCCTCAGCAACAACATAGGCAGCAACAGAGTCAGCAACAGAGC
Source organism: Scilla litardierei (assembly GCA_030789695.1). Classification (NCBI taxonomy): domain Eukaryota; kingdom Viridiplantae; phylum Streptophyta; class Magnoliopsida; order Asparagales; family Asparagaceae; genus Scilla; species Scilla litardierei. Next base: position 131,497,370 of record CM061132.1, on the reverse strand, counting down.
GGGTTTAGGCCAACTGGGCCTTATCGCCCGCCAGGTTATCAATTCAACCGGCCGCCTCAGCAGGGCTATGCGCCAAACCCGCCTCGGTCAAATCTGGAGGCCACATTGGAGACCCTTATGAGTGGTTAAGCCCGGTTCAACCAGGACACTTTCACCCAGTTCAAGAGCATAAACACTTCACTAGATGAACTAAGGGGCCACATGTCCCAGCTTTTGAAGAACCAGGGGAGGTTGCCCTCGCAACCAGAGACAAACCCAAGGGCCCAAGCAAATGCCGTGGTTTCTGTCACCGTACGTGGTGGACGGGCGACTAAACCCGTCATGGTCCCGGTTGTAAACAAAGAGAGAGTCATTGTTGAAGAAGTCGTTGATGACGGTGATAGAGAAGAGGCTACTGAAGAGCCTATAAATATTGAGGAGAAGGCAGACCCGCCATCCATCACACCTATTGCTACGCTGCCTCCTGTTGATGTTACAAAGAGCAAAGCTACCCGACCTCCCCTTCCATACCCATAAAGGCTAGCCCTAGCTAAGATGGAGAAGAAATACTCCAAATTCACGAAGTTGCTGAAGGGAATCCAGTTGAACATCCCGTTCATGGATGCTATTACGGAGATCCCAATCTACGCTAAGTTTTTAAAAGACCTGATCACAGGAAAGAGGAATCCTGAAGAGATAAAGCTTATGGAGGACCCACCTCCGTTATCAAGAATCATCTCCCCCGGAAGCTATCGGATCTGGGGAGCTTCACCATTTCGTGCTCCATTGGAGGGATACCCATCAGCCGTGCTCTGATCTAGGGGCTAGCATCAGTTTGATGCCCCTTCCTATATTTGAGAGATTGTAGACTGGAAGCGAAATAGAGCCGACAAATATGTCCATCCAGCTTGCAGACCATTCGTTCACCTACCCGGTGGGCATAGCCAGGGATATCATTCTCCAGATACCTCCTGGGTTATGTGTTCCCGTTGACTTCGTCATCATGAATATACCCGATGGAGGGAGCTCCCAGCTTATACTCGGCTGCCCCTTCATGGCGACGGCCGGTGTTTTGTTTGATGTCTGAGAAGGGACTCTCTCACTGAACGTGGGGAACATCGAAGCTGAATTCCGGCTGCAGAAGCCAATGAGAGATTGAGCTCATGAGGAAGGGGCTAGCTATTTGGAGCTTCTGGAAGATGAAGATGTTGAAGATTTCACTTCTGAGGGGGGGCATGAAGGACTCCGTGAGAACAGTTATCGACGATGACGGTGACCCAACCTACCACAAAGCGGTCACTGCATACATCCGAGTGTTGGATGAGGAACTTCTAAATCATTCTCCGAATCATGAAGAACCGGAGGCCATCGGCTACTCGAGGGAGAGGCTTGAAGTAGGCGGATACCAAGTGCCGTCGGATTGCACCATTGGAAAGAAGACACGCGATTTCCACGCGCACCAAACGAAAACTAATAAATCAAAGGGAGTCGAGCTCATGACTAAAAACGAGGGCTTATTGGGAGGCAACCCAATTAGACTTCAGATTTTCTTTTTTTTTTCAATTTCTTATTTTTATTCCATTTCTTGAGAAAACCAAACAAAAACGTTATTTATTTCTCTTAAAACTATAAAACTACAAAAATGTGATGAGTTCTTCCTCCTTACAGGTTGAACATGAGGGGGCATGCAAATCGACATTCTAAACGAAAGGAAGCTGGAGGAGAGAACCAAATTTGAGAAGGAAACGAAAGAAAAAAGGAGGAAAAAGAAGACACAGACGACTCGACCGAGCAGCTACACTGCTCAGTCGAGCAGCGCAGCAACGAAAATCAAGAGCAAATCATCGCTTTGTCTACACGACCCAAGCATCTCGGTCCGTGCAGACATCTACTCGACCGAGCAGTCAACTGTTCGATCGGATTGCACAGGCTCTTGGAGAATTGGAGAAGTCATCACTCTGTCTACACGGCCCAAGTACACCCTGCTCGGTCCGAGTGATGATCTGCTCGACCGAGCAGCATACTGCTCGATCGAGCAGACGAGGGAGTCTCCTACAACTCAATTTTAATATATATTTCTCAGCATGATCGACTCGACCGAGCAGCTTCACTGCTCGATCGAGTCGATTTATCCAGCATTCTTGGGCCCCACCGCCAAATGAGTTGGGGTTTTAACCCAAACTCGTTTTCATTTTTTTACCCTAAGCTAAAATTTTCTACCCTAATCTACTCTCTCTCTCTCTCTCTCTCTCTCTCTCTCTCTCTCTCTCTCTCTCTCTCTCTCTCTCTCCCCTGCTCGATTTCCCTCATCGTCGCCGTCGTCCTCCGCCCACTCCACCGCCCGCACCGCCCCTTCGATCGCCCACCTCCGGTCAGTCCCCCCTCTTTCTTTCCCTCTCTCTCCGCCCCTCTCTATCTCTTTGCCTCTCTCCTCCCCCCGTCCCCCTTCTAATCGGCGACGGCCGTCGACGGTGCCACCGCCGTCAATGGCGCCGCCCAGCCTCCCACCCTAAACCCCCCCCCCGACGCATAGGCCCCCATCCCCCTCCGCCTGCCCCCATCTCTCATCGGATCGCACAAAGCCCCCTACGCCCGCTGCCGATGCCCTAGGCCCGCCCCCTCTGCTCGTTCGAGCACTCACACTGCTCAAACAAGCAGCCATCTCCTCTCGCCAACATCCCACAGCTGACCGAGCACACTAGTGCTTGGTCAGAATTTGGAACTGAACAGCATTGCTCGGACCGAGCAGTACATCTGCTCGGTCGAGCGCCCCATTTTCAGCATATCCCCCCATTTTTAATCTCTTTTTCTGACGTTTTAATTGTTTCTATTTCAGGTACCCTTTGCCTACGTCAGCACCCACTACAGGGACCAGCTTGGAGGAGCTCTTCGCATTCGCAGCGCTCTCAGTCGGTACACTCGCTCCTCTACTTATTTTTATACCGACACATCACATTTCCATCGCCACGATGGTTCGCATGCGAGGAGCCACCACCCCACCCACTCATGGGAATAGGCCGACTCTTGGTGCCTCCTCTTCCCGACCCCCATGTCGTGCCTGTCTCACCACCACCACCACCACCACTACCATCTCCTCCACCACAGCACCTCTCACGACCACTACCACCCCCCACCACTACCATACCTATCACGGCCACCACTGTCCCTACCACCTCTGCCCCTATCCCCATCGCTGCATCCACCGCCTCTCCATCATCACCCCTACACCCCGCCCCTACCAGGGATGCTTTACCAGCACGTCTACGGACCTACGACATCACTTTCAGAGATGACGTACACTGCGAGCGCTTCGTGATGCTCTCGCAGTGTATTCTCGTCCCCACACTCTTCATAGACATGCCCACCCTCCGCTCCCTCGGACTCCTTCAGGGGGTCCATCACCTGTACCGAGCGATTGGGTTCGATCGCTTCCTCGGTGTCCACACCCCCACGTACTCCCACATTGCCCTGGAGGCTCGTAGCTCCCTCGCTCGCACCGCGGCGGGTGATGGCATCACTTTTCGCCTCATGGATTGCGATTGCACTATTACACATGCCATAATCCGCGAGTACTTTCACTTCCCAGCCATCCCCGAGCCCAGATCCGCCTTTTCTCCACACTACGACGTTGACACATTCGATGCTCCAGCTTTTTGGCAGCGTATTTCAGGCCTAGATCACTACCGCCCTAGCCAGGCGAAGGCATCATGCATCATGCATCCATGCCTTCGTTACGCGCAGAGCACTTAGCCACTACTATATTGTGCAGGCCTGAGGTCGGAACCATGTCCCTACCAGAGCTTACCCACCTTATGTGCATGACCCGGCCTCTACGCTTTCACCCAGATGGCTCCCTTTGCCCCTTCATGCTTTCTGACGCAGCCCACTGGTTGTGTCATCGCCTTCTGCAGACTGCCACCGCCTACTTCTTCACCGACATTTACTGTGATGGATTCTTTACCATTTTTGCCCGGATGCTCGTCTGATGACCTGGCGACCCCTATTGGACCCACTCGTTTGACTCTTGGTGTCCTAGAGCATATGCATATCATCAGACCTTGCAGGGATCGTCACTAGTCATATCTTGTCGGCACCCACCACACGCCTCACATGGTACTACCCGCCCCTTACCTTACACATATCGCGCCTGTCCAGCTGACCTGTATGATTCATAGGGTCGACCCACTCCCTCCCCTACACGTACTCGAGCCCCCAGGAGCACCCGTCGAGGCAGTCGCCGATGACCCGGTGCCACGATCCGCTGAGTACGAGTTGCATGACATTGCAACCCTTGTAGCCGGCCTTCCAGTACCACTCGCATACCCACCACCCTCGGTAGCCGTTTCTTCTACCACTGTATCCACCACTTCCACCACCGTCGAGTCTTCGGGGACTGTCTCCACTTCTTGCCCCACGACTCAGACCTCTGTCCCTATTGTACTCGTGCCGGAGGGCACCGATATCCAGTCTGCTCCCGATCTTACAGATCTCGACTTTCCAGAGCACGACCCAGCCCCCACTCTTCCACCTCTCAGTGACCTCATAGCTTCACTTCCGATCTCTTTAGGTCCCCACATTCCCCTCTCCGGCATCACTTTGTCACCATTAGCGGCCATCTTTACAGAGAGCGTCTCGATGTCTGTCCACACTTCTGTGTCGACAACCGCTCTTTCTTCAGCCGCTGCTGAGATCCATTCGATCTCACCCTCTTCGACTTTCCACCCTAGGCACCGTGCATCAGCTGCACATGACCGCTTTACGAGAGTGGTGACTCACAGTCACGTTCCCCGCCCTCCACCCGACTCCCTTTCCACAGACAGTCGTCTGGCAGCGTTGGAGGAGTCGACTTCTCGCCTTCGACGAGATTTCGACCTCTTCATACACTTGACGAAGACACATCACTCGAGAGTCGAGGCGGACCTGGCCTCCATTATAGACCTTCTCAGGACACGTGGACCACCTCCAGTGATCCTAGCACACGCCCCACCACCCCGGCTAGCCACTGTGACCACCCTCGTACCACTTAGTGCTACACATTTCCAGGCTTCTGCAGAGCCTACTCTTACCGCTTCTGAGTCGGTCGTCACAGTAGACCCCATGTCTGCCCTATATTCAGCTGAGCCTCACACTACCACCACTGTTCTACCCACAGACCCACCGGTTGAGCCCCTGCCAGATTCTACCTTACTACCTGGTCCACAGCAGAGGGACCCATCACCACCCCCAAAGGGTGGTGCCTCTGCCAGATGTCGTCCCTACCCGTTTTTGCCTCCCTCATTTTATATCGAGCCCATCTGTCTGTTCGGGGCCTTGCACTTAGATGTCTTGGGGGAGGACCCACGCATGCATCATTTTTCATTCATCATTGAATCATGTCATGTTTTTACTTCTTTTTGCACAGTTTTTATTTAATATTTCCCCACCCATCCCACCCTATTTAACATCATCTCCCGCTTACCATCGTTTTCTTAGTAGTGAGGACACTGCTAGGTTTAGCTTGGGGGATGAGCGCTACCGCTTTATTTTTCATTTTTTCTTTTACATTTTCTTCCTTATTTCAGTTTTTATTTTACTTTTTCACCACTTTTCCACTTTCTTTTCTTTTTTCTCATTCTGCATCATGTTTTCTGTTTTTTACCATGCATGCATTTCTTTTTCTTCATTTTCTTATTTTCTCAGCATTTTTCTCTTTTTATGCTAAGGATGTTTTGCATGATGATACCTCTCGTAGCCTTAGTAGTTATTCACGATGCTTACTATCTGTTGACATGCTATTAGGGTAGTTTCAGTTTTACTATCTATATGCGTGCAAATTCTTTTGTCGATCTATCTGATTTAATGCTTGAAATGAATTGAAAATCAAATGCATGAATTATTATCTAGTATGTGCTATGTTGGGTAATGCACCTAGGTTCACGCATCACTAGAACACTTGGAGCACCTGCTTTATATCTTATTCACATCTGTTTGCATGCCTGATATCATTGTGCCTATTACTGCATGCTTTTTCAGTATTCATCTTGATGAACGAAAATATTCATGCTATTTATGAGTTTAGTCAGAGTATTATTTATCAATCTGTTGTGCACCTCTTATGAGTAAACCGAGAGATCTATTATTGTTCTTCTCCACATATTTATATAGTTCTCTACATATCAGTTGGTTACACCCCCACAGCTATCCTTACCGCATCTCTCTTCCCAAACCCAAAAAGAAAAAGTATAGCTTCTATAAAAGATAAGAAAGAGAAAAGATGTGTATATACTTATCTGTGAAAAGAAAAGAAAAAAAAGGAAGAAAATGAATAAAAATTTTTTTGTATCATTTCATTAGAAGCTATCACATATACTGGGGAGAAGAAGAAAAATTCCATATCCTATTCCTAGATGCGACGCCTCAAGCTAAGCTAGGGGGTGAACCAACTGATCACATGAGTGAGTGTGACATTAGAGTGGAGATGGTGCATAACGGGGAGATTTGAAAATACTTGAACTTTACGAAGCACTTTAGTTTTTGGAGATTTTTCATGAATCGAAATGAATAATTGAATAGCATGATCCTTTCTATTCTCTATTGCAAGCTGTGTGTCACGCCCAGCTTCCCAAAACTACGGAGACGAAGCGTGACAAGGCCCACTTGGGCCGGAGCTATGAAGCTCGGACCCAATAAGCGTCTGTAAGGGTACAATTATAAAATTTTCAGGTTCTTGCAATTATAAAATTCGTAACAATAGAAAGTACTGAAAGGAAATGCATTCATTTTATTCCATCAAGATATCCAGAAGTACAAGAGTCTGACAAAGGAAGTAATGCCCAGCATGGCAACACGTAGAAAGTAAACTACTGGTGCAAGCACCCAACCTAGGCAGAAAAGTAAACGGTGCTACGCACCCAAACTAGAAAGCAGGAAAAACTCTGAACTGCAACGGTGAGGGACCTCTAAGACTGGTCCTCGTCAGCTACGTACTCCGGGTCGACGTCCTCTGGCTCCACGTACTCAAGAATGTCCGACTCGTCCACGTGCTCTGGCTCAACACCTGACGTACAGCACCCAAGAGAAAGGAACTGTACGTCAGGTAAAGTCTACAAAAAGAGGGTTAGACTCTACTGCAAGTGTACTGTAATTTAAAACAACGATTTACTGGTTGATTAATATGCTGGGGTTATAACATGGCAGTTAAAGAAAGTAAACCGGTGCAGAAAGTAAACACGACACGCTGTAGCCGTAGCTTGTGCTACCGACTACGGGACTAACCTAAACGGGACAAGACAAGACAAGACAAGACAAGACAAGACAAGACAAGAAGTGTGTCACTAAGGTTCATGCCTTTCGGTTAGAAGGCGACCAACACCTTCTCAACCGAGGGAACGCTCAACCTTGTGCACGGGACAAGAAAAGACAAGAAGTGTGTCACTGAGGTTCACGCCTTTCGGCCTGTACCGAGGGAACGCTCAACCTAGTGCACGGGACAAGACAAGACAAGAAGTGTGTCACTGAGGTTCACGCCTTTCGGCATGTACCGAGGGAACGCTCAACCTAGTGCACGGGACAAGACAAGACAATAAGTGTGTCACTGAGGTTCACGCCTTTCGGTTAGAAGGCAGCCAACACCTTCTCAACCGAGGGAACGTTCAACCTAGTGCACGGGACAAGACAAGACTGAGGGTGACAAGAGAGATTCACGCATTTCGGTTTGTGGGTGGCCAAACCCGCCAAGCCGAGGGAACGCTCAACCTTCCTCCACCCAAAGTGCTCGAGACAAGACAACCAGAGATCACCCTCGCATGGAGGGTACCTGAAACGCCCGTAGGCTTTCGCGACATGACATGACAGAGTTGGGGGAAAGTTCATTCTAGGGTGTCCACACGCACGCACACACAGAATAACCCTAAGGTGTCAGTTGTTGTTGTGCTTAGACTTCGTCGTCAAGTCTAAGCTGTCAAGGGGGGTCCCGGACGCTATCATTTCACGTCCGGTTCTCTTTGCTTACGTTTTAACAGTTCTAAGAGTCTATGGCCTAAACACGGCCGAAAGTACAAGTGAGTACACTTGCCTGCGGTGGCGAGTGCGTCGTCTGTCCGGAGCGTCCCGTCGAAACATCGCGTCGGCGATGGTCCGTCTGAAACAGGATCATGGCGATGTCAGATCGCGCTTTTCAACAAATCCTATTAGGGTTTGTTTCTAAAATTGGCGGGACTATCCTAATAGTCAAAAAGTCACGTTTTTGATGTTTTGTTCAGTCTAAATCGACTTCTACCCTATGTGCACATAAAATAAGTCCGTTCGTCGATCTTTCCTACGGTGGACAACATTTTAAAGATGCTGAAATAAATTTTAGTTCACGTTGACCAAATTTTAGTTTAGATTTTGATTAGCTACGGTGTGGGTTTTACTACTCGTTAGGGAAACCAACCTCGTGATGTCGTCCAACAAGCGGAAGTCGGGTCTGAACGGCGTAACGTCGGCGTCGTCTGGAACTCCTCGGTCGTGGGTAGCGCAGCGAGGTACCTCTGGACAGCAGGGTGATGGCACGAAATCAGCGAGCTAACAACGATCCTCCTCCCGTTGCGAGTAGCCCAACGGATCTTCACGATAACGGCGACGTCGGCTAAAAACACGTGCGTGTGGTAACGCACGTGAACTTCGAAAGTTCAAGGGGGCTGTCGGTAGAAGAAGTAGGACCAGTGGAAGATGTTCGGCCTGGTGGGTGGCCGACGGCGTGAGCATACGGCGGTGGATGGCCGTGAGAAGCCGGAGAGGACAGATTCGTGCAACGTTCGTTGTCGCGCGTCTCAGAGGAATTCCAGCAACGAACAGCAAAAACAGAAAGTTGCAAAAGGTTAAGGACTTCAAGACGAAGACAACGGCAGTGGAGTTGTCGTCAGGGGTGGTCGGAGGTGGCCGTCAGCCGGCGGCGAAGTTCAGCTTCCAGATCTGTGAAAAACAGCCGATACGGCGTGTTCCGACAAGGATTCCGGGAGCTACAGGTGGGATATGAGCGTGAGGGAAGTTGCAGTTGGTGGGGGGTTCGATAGGAGTCCAACGGCAGTAGGGTGGTTATCGTAGGTGGCCGGATGGCCGGTGGACGTGAGTTTTTTCGGCGGTGGTGCAGATCTGTAAAACTGTCGTTTGGGTTGTGTTTGAAAGCGTTTTGAGGGAGTTAGAGATGAGGGAAGAGGGTAAGAGGAGTTAGAGATGATCGGGGGGTCAAAAGGGAGCAAAGTGGCGGTGGTGGTCGGCGGCGGCGGCGGCTGGCGGCGGCTGGCCGTGTGTTTGAACTCCGACGGGCTGCTGTGCAGAATTTTGGCCAAATGCTTGGGTTATTGGGTCTTTTTGAGAGCTTGAGGAGGTGGAGATGGAGGAGGAGAGGGTGGAGATGCTGGTGGTCGGCGGCGGCGGCGGCCGGCGGCTGCTGGCCGTGTGTTTGAACTCCGACGGGCTGCTGTGCAGAATTTTGGCCAAATGCTTGGGTTATGGGGTCTTTTTGAGAGCTTGGGGAGGTGGAGATGGAGGAGGAGAGGGTGGAGTTGGGGGGCTTGGGGGGCTGTCGTGGTGGCTGGAGGAGAAGCAAAGGCGGCTAGGGTTGGGTTCTTGCGTGAGTTGTATTTCAGCTAGGTTGTTTTCATTTTGAAGAGAGGAAGTGCTAAATGCCTTTTAAAGAGGGTATAAGTGAGATGGTGACTAGGAGAGATGGTGAGTGAGAGGGGGTACGAAGTGGGGAAGTATTGGTGAGATTAGTGACGGAATCTTTAAACTTGATACGTAATAATCTTCCATGATTTAATTAATAACATAATTTCAAATTTGATTTGGGCTTAATGGGCTTGGGTTTTGATTAGCGATTTGGGTGGGCTAGGAGTGTCTGAAAAATACGAAAAAAATATGGGGACGACTGTGACGAAAAGAGGCTCGGGGATACAGTGGTCAATCGCACGTTTGGTCCACGAAAAACGAACAAAAAAATAAAAGATCCTGCAACTACGTCTAAAGCTACTACGATCCTGCAATCAAACCAGATTTGTGGGAGAACGACCCGTGAAATGACGTTCACTAAAAATCCCACAAATAACTACTCTTCCTTACGGTCACAACGGCATATCACATTGTATAGTTCGAGACCAAGAAAGAGTCAAATAAAATACGCACATGAAAGAGTCGTACGCGCAGAAAATACGAACGGTCGGAAAGCGGCCGTTACATTCTACCCACCTTAGAAATGATTCCGCCCTCGGAATCACTTATCCTAATAGTAATAATATCTATATACACTTATGCCCACAACTCTCATATCCACACATAAAGATCGCTAACCCTATAACTTCAAACAACGTTCCTCAAATAGTCCATCATAACCCGTCTCTCCACTGGCTAATGCTACAACTAGAATCACATCCTAGTACCTGACTATAGATCCACATTACTTTCTACAAACTAACAATCATCTCGTCCCCAATACATTCTCCATCATATCAACTCATAAATTCATCCTCCATAATCACTGAACCATCAAGCCACATCTATCCTTACCCATACCATCTAATCTCCTAATCATATAAAATCCATCTTCCTAACATCCCATTCATCTCAACATGTCTTGTTACTTTCAAAGTCTTCTCACGTCAACTTAATGATCAACTCTTGATGCTTTAAATGTTCTACGCATTCTCATGATCACTCTAAATCGTACTATACTCCGTAGCTACTCCTATCTATCACTCGTCCAAGTTTCAAGTCTGATAAGTTCTCATCTCCCCGCATATAATTTCATCTGACCAGAATTCTCCATTGAGTCCGTCACACATCGGTATTATAAATAAGTCTTGGACACCTCATTCTTTTCATCCAAAGAAATCTAATCTAATATCCTTGTGTTCCAAAATCAATTAATCATCACTACGACAGATCTCACCTCACTCCAAGCCTACCCGCAAACATAATCCTAAAGCTATAATAACCTGTTCTAATGAAAATAACACTTCAAAGAGGGAAGAAGAGGAAAGAAATTTTAAGGCCAAAGACATATTTTAAAAAATAACATGTGGGAAAACATGTGGAGTTGTGGTAATGGATGAGGGAAGATAGGTGGGATTGTGATCTCGTGGACTCGTTTCAAAACTTTAAAGATTTGATTTCAAAGGAAACAAAAAGTTTTGAAACATACATAAGCAGCCAAAAATAAGCTAAGCCATAATATGAAAGACTAAAACTATCTAGTTACCTGCAATGACGCCATCCTCTGCTGTCATGACATATGCTCCACGGACAACAGCTCCTCTCTGGGTAGGGGCAGGCGCTTTACTCTGCAGTGGGGCTGATGCTCTGCCCTCCACATGACGATACCTCGGGCAATCTCTAGTGACGTGTGTGGTGGCTCCACACGCCAGACACAAACCCAGCCTTTTCCTGCAATCGTTCTGATGATGTCCTAGCTTGCCACAGAAAAGACATCGCTCTCTGGTCTGGCTCTGAGCAGGTGCTCCTGGCCTCATGAAAGGCACTGACTGAACTGGTCCCATTATAGACCTAGCAGAAGGCCTATGCTGCTCCCTCGGTCGCTTTCCTCCATCATCAGAAGGATCAGGTAGACGTACCACGATCTCATGATTCCTGGCGGCATTCAGCAAAGCTCCCATGGTCAAAAATCTACCGAAGACATAGAAGCCTGAATCTTCAGACGCAGTCCCTGATGAAACCGATCAGCTCGGTTCTCCTCCTTCTTCACCATATGAGGGGCAAAGCGACTCAGCATCTTGAACTCTGCCTCATACTCGTCGACAGTCATGTCTCCCTGCTTCAGATCCATGAACCTGCTCAACAGTTCCCTCTTAGCAGCCTTGGGGAAATACTTCTCCTTGAACATCGATCTGAAGGTCTTCCACTCCACTGGCTTCTGTAGGCGCCTCTCCTCAATGCGCCACCAGTTTCTAGCATTCTCGATCAGTTGCATCTTTGCTATCTCAACTCTGGTATCCTCAGGGATCTTCGCAGCTACCAGCTTCTCCTCTGTGCCCTGAATCCACTCATCAGCACCTAACGGTCCTTCCTTCCCAAAAAAAGTCTTCGGTTGAAGTTCATTGAACTGCTTCACTCCTGGAGCAGCTCTCGGGGCAGGTGGCGGCGGGGGAGCCTGGACGGCTCGGGCAGCCTGATGGGATTGTTGAACGAATTGATGCTGAACATCCAGCATCTCCCTCATGAGGCCCAGAAACTGACGGGATTCACCGCCCTGTTCTCCTGGAACTCCATCAACTGAGCTCCTGGCTCGGGTATTGCATCTCCCTGCCATCCTATTGACAAGGAAGATCCAAATTAGACTCATACATGATAACTGGATAAATAAAAATAAATGCAGTAATATTATTGCTACGAACTTTTATAATTACAAGACCTGTATGGGCCACCACTAAAACCTGTCACGCCCCGCTTCCCAAAACTACGGAGGCGAAGCGTGACAAGGCCCACTTGGGCCGGAGCTGTGAAGCTCGGACCCAATAAGCGTCTGTAGGGGTATCGTTATAAAATTTTCAGGTTCTTGCATTTATAAAATTCGTAACAACAGAAAGTACTGAAAGGAAATGCATTCATTTTATTCCATCAAGATATCCAGAAGTACAAGAGTCTAACAAAGGAAGTAATGCCTAGCATGGCAACACGCAGAAAGTAAACTACTGGTGCAAGCACCCAACCTAGGCAGAAAAGTAAACGGTGCTACGCACCCGAACTAGAAAGCAGGAAAAACTCTGAATTGCAACGGTGAGGGACCTCTAAGACTGGTCCTCATCAGGTACGTACTCCGAGTCGACGTCCTCTGGCTCCACGTACTCAAGAATGTCCGACTCATCCACGTGCTCTGGCTCAACACCTGACGTACAGTACCCAAGAGAAAGGAACTGTACGTCAGGTAAAGTCTACAAAAAGAGGGTTAGACTCTACTGCAAGTGTACTGTAATTTAAAACAATGATTTACTGGTTGATTAACATGTTGGGGTTATAACATGGCAGTTAAAGAAAGTAAAACAGTGCAGAAAGTAAACACGACACGTTGTAGCCGTAGCTTGTGCTACCGACTACGAGACTAACCTAAACAGGATATGACAAGACAAGACAAGACAAGACAAGAAGTGTGTCACTAAGGTTCACGCCTTTCGGTTAGAAGGCGGCCAGCACCTTCTCAACCGAGGGAACGCTCAACCTTGTGCACGGGACAAGAAAAGACAAGAAGTGTGTCACTGAGGTTCACGCCTTTCGGCCTGTACCGAGGGAACGCTCAACCTAGTGCACGGGACAAGACAAGACAAGAAGTGTGTCACTGAGGTTCATGACTTTCGGTTAGAAGGCGGCCAGCACCTTCTCAACCAAGGGAACGCTCAACCTAGTGCACGGGACAAGACAAGACTGAGGGTGACAAGAGAGATTCACGCCTTTCGGTTTGTGGGTGGCCAAACCCGCCAAGCCGAGGGATCGCTTAATCTTCCTCCACCCAAAGTGCTCGAGACAAGACAACCAGAGATCACCCTCCCATGGAGGGTACCTAAAACGCCCGTAGGCTTTCGCGACAAGACATGACAGAGTTGGGGGAAAGTTCATTCTAGGGTGTCCGCACGCACGCACACACACAGAATAACCCTAAGGTGTCAGTTGTTGTTGTTGTGCTTAGACTTCATCGTCAAGTCTAAGCTGTCAAGGAGGGTCCCGGACGCTATCATTTCACGTCCGGTTCTCTTTGCTTATGTTTTAACAGTTCTAAGAGTCTATGGCCTAAACACGGCCGAAAGTACAAGTGAGTACACTTGCCTGCGGTGGCGAGTGCGTCGTCCGTCTGAAGCGTCGCTTCGAAACGTCGCGTCGGCGATGGTCCGTCTGAAACAGGAACACGGCGATGTCAGATCGCGCTTTTCAACAAATCCTATTAAGGTTTGTTTCTAAAATTGGCGGGACTATCCTAATAGTCAAAAAGTCACGTTTTTGATGTTTTGTTCAGTCTAAATCGACTTCTACCCTATGTGCACAGAAAATAAGTCCATTCGTCGATCTTTCCTACGGTGGGCAACATTTTAAAGATGCTGAAATAAATTTTAGTTCATGTTGGCCAAATTTTACTTTAGATTTTGATTAGCTACGGTGTGGGTTTTACTACTCGTTAGGGAAACCAACCTCGTGATGTCGTCCAACAAGCGGAAGTCGGGTCTGAACGGCGTAACGTTGTCGTTGTCTGGAACTCCTCGGCCGTGGATAGCACAGCGAGGTACCTCTGGACAGCGGGGTGATGGCACGAAATCAGTGAGCTAATAGCGATCCTCCTCCCGTTGCGAGTAGTGCAACGGATCTTCACGATAACGGCGACGTCGGCTAAAAACACGTGCGTGTGGCAACACGTGAACTCCGAAAGTTCAAGGGGGCTGTCGGTAGATGAAGTAGGACCAGTGGAAGATGTTCGGCCCTGTGGGTGGCCGACGACGTGAGCGTACGGTGGTGGATGGCCGTGAGAAGCTGGAGAGGACAGATTCGCCGAGGATTCTGGGAGCTACAGGTGGGATATGAGCGTGAGTGAAGTTGCAGTTGGTAGGGGGTTCGATAGGAGTCCAACAGCAGTAGGGTGGTCGTCGTAGGTGGCCGAATGGCCGGTGGACGCGAGTTTTTCCGGCGGTGGCGCAGATCTGTAAAACTGTCGTTTGGGTTGTGTTTGAAAGCGTTTTGAGGGAGTTAGAGATGAGGGAAGAGGGTAAGGCGAGTTGGAGATGATCGGGGGTCAAAGGGGAGCAAAGTGGCGGTTGTGGTCGGCGGCGGCGGCGGCGGCTGGCCGTGGGTTTGAACTCCGGCGGGCTGCTGTGCAGAATTTTGGCCAAATGCTTGGGTTATGGGGTCTTTTTGATAGCTTGGGGAGGTGGAGATGGAGGAGGAGAGGGTGGAGATGCTGGTGGCCGGAGTTGGGGAGCTTGGGGGGCTGCCGTGGTGGCTGGAGGAGAAGCAAAGGCGGCTAGGGTTGGGTTCTTGCGTGAGTTGTATTTCAGCTAGGTTGTTTTCATTTTGAAGAGAGGAAGTGCTAAATGCCTTTTAAAGAGGGTATAAGTGAGATGGTGACTAGGAGAGATGGTGAGTGAGAGGGGGTACGAAGTGAGAAAGTATTGGTGAGAGTAGTGGCAGAATCTTTAAACATGATACGTAATAATCTCCCATGATTTAATTAATAACAAAATTTCAAAATTGATTTGGGCTTAATGGGCTTGGGTTTTGATTAGCGATTTGGGTGGGCTAGGAGTGTCTGAAAAATACGAAAAAAATATGGGGACGACCGTGACGAAAAGAGGCTCGGGGATACAGTGGTCAATTGCACGTTTGGTCCACGAAAAACGAACAGAAAAATAAAAGATCCGGCAACTACGTCTAAAGCTACGACGATCCTGCAATCAAACCAGATTTGTGGGAGAACGACCCATGAAATGACGATCACTAAATATCCCACAAATAATTACTCTTCCTTATGGTCACAACAGCTTATCATATTGTATAGTTTGAGACCAAGAAAGATTCAAATAAAATACGCACACGAAAAGAGTCGTACGCGCAGAAAATACGAACGGTCGGAAAGCGGCCGTTACACTGTGTGATTTCTATATGCTCCATGTGTATCTGTGATTGAAAAGTATATTGCCAACTCTTTTTATAATAGACTCTATGGACTACATGAGATTGATATGAGTTGATAGCATTATTTCAGTAGATCCATATCTTTTGTCTGTATTGCATGCTAGACATAT
This sequence comes from Scilla litardierei, assembly GCA_030789695.1. Classification (NCBI taxonomy): domain Eukaryota; kingdom Viridiplantae; phylum Streptophyta; class Magnoliopsida; order Asparagales; family Asparagaceae; genus Scilla; species Scilla litardierei. The sequence goes on along the minus strand of CM061132.1, from coordinate 131,481,633 downwards.
GATCTGTAAAGCTTGAAATTGCCATTAGCATGTACATTTACTATTCAGAGCATTGTGATATACTGCTTAGGCCTGAGATCTGACCGAACATCCTTAGCACCCTCCATTCACTTCATTCTCTTCTCTTCTTATTTTTATTTCTTATTTCTTTTTGTTTTCCTCCCGGCATACCTAGTATTCATCTTCCTCGAGGATGAGTAAGAGATAAGCTTGGGGGATTTTGATGTGTCCATATTTTCTACCTTTTTCATATCATCATGACGTTGCATTCCATGCCATTTTCACATCCAAATCCCATATTTTCCTACGATATCGCATTTCTAACGTTATATTCGAGTTTCGTAGTGTTTTATGAGTTTTCAGGGATTTTGGAGCGATTTGGGACCCGACCTAGGTATGGACACATCTGACACGCCCGTGAGCTCGTTGGCAAAGCTCTACAGGAGTTCGACATGTTTTTGGAGCCATAGGAGGAGTGGAGGAGAGAGCAGGAGTAGAGGGAAGCTTCAGCAGCTTCAGGAAATAAATTCCCAGATGACTCGACCGAGCAGAGTAGCTGCTCGGTCGAGCAGATGCAAAGAAGAGCAAAGCCACAGATACGCAGCCCACTTGGACCGAGCACTCATAGTGCTCGGTCGAGCAGCCTTCATTCAGAAGCCCGACTAATTCTCGCACGGCCCGAGTGACTTCTTCAGCAACCGAGTCAGCTCTCTGCTCGGACCGAGCAGAGCTGACTCGGCCCATGCGGGCAGAGTAAAGATTTTGGAGGAGCGCGATTTCCTGTCGTGCTCAGTCGAGCAGTACAATTGCTCGGCCCGAGCAGCCGACCAAGCAACGCACTGCTCGACCGAGTCACCCACTCGGTCGACGATGTTTAGGCCATGTTTGGAAGTATTTTTGCAGAGCAGCTGTTGTGTGATTTTTGGGGGAGTGAAGTCTGGGAGCTGCGACTTCGATGGGAGGGCGATTCATTTTGAGTTTTTGAATACTTTTTGGAGAGGAGATTAGGGAGAAGTTTTGTTAGGTTTTAGATAAAACTTCTGAGGATTATTTGGATCGAATTTCTGGTGGAGATTGTTTTGCTATTGCGTTTGGGAATTTTTATTCTTCTTTGGATCTATTGCTCGTCTATTTCTTCATCTCTCCGTGTACGTTTTTAATCTTCATCCTGTTAAATTGCTATGATGCTTTCTCCCCTAAAAATTGTGTTTTTATCTGTTAACATCGTCATGAGTGAGTAGTCCTTTCTAGGGTTGATGGGTTAGCCCTAATATCCTAGGGGGAAGACGTAGATCTGGATCCTTATATTGAATTAGGAATTTAGGGGAGTATTTCGGTCGATCCTACCGAATCCCTAGATAACCCGTACTGAAATCATACCCACGGTCTGTGGAATTGATGTGCTTAAGGGGTATCCTTGGGATTCGAATAGGGAAATCGGTGGATCCAACCAAGGCTCGCGACCATGCCCGGTTCGTGCCTTAAGGGGATCCCCCGACGAACTATATCACTACGTTGACGACTACCGCTATTACGTCAACAAGAGCTACCGAAATACCTCACAATTCTAACCCACGAGAGTGGTACGAATTGGGAGATTAATCTCCTAATCCTAATGCAATGTAAGGATTCTATTCCAACGTCGATCCCCGACGATCTTAGCCGTGATCCCTAATGCCCTAGTCCTTATTATTATTAAAATAACATCAACACAACAACCATTTCTCTCAACACCGATAACTATCTCACTTCGAGATATAGAAGTAAACTGAGAACCCAAATACACTATCGTCATCCCTGTGGGATTCGATATCTTTTATACTACAACATGACACCGTCCGCTTGCGGATAGAGCCTGAAATTGACACCTAGGGACCATACCACGCCTGGTGATCGTGACACCGCCGGGTGGAATCTAGGTGTAGGTTTCGGGTGCATCACTTAACCATGCGCACAACGGGTTGTGCCCTCTTTACGTAATAATACTCCCCTCTAACCTTTTTTATTAGCGATGTGAATGTATCATTGTTATTGTATCAGATAGTTCAATGTACGGTACAATTGTGTAGCAGAGTGTATCAGATATGTTATTGTCTGAAAAAATTGCTCAATAATCCTCAGCATTCAAACATTAATTCGTTAAGAAATCTAAACATCTAAAACAAGAAGAAAATCTACTTAAGAGAAGGAACCACCGAGTAATATATCCGACTTTTTTCAGTGCAAGCGAAATGAGGCTTCCATTTATAATTCACATATTTACAAACATTTCAGCAAGCCTAATACAAATTACAAAATCGAACAAGTCAAGACATGACTGGACAAACTGAGTCCTTTTCTCTGCCCAAAAGAAGAGAAGGAAGGTTTTTACTTGGCAGCTTTCTCTTCAAGTGAGCAAGCCGTGATTATTTTAGAACTAAATATTTGCTTATTCCTGCAACCAGGAGCAAGCCACCGTTATTTGAGAACTAAATATTTGCTTGTACAAACATGATGCCATTTCTGAGCAGCTTCAAGAGGGAACCTAGTGGTTGTTCCCTGATAATGGTTAAATGGCTGAGAAGAAGCAAGATATGGATACATGATGTTCCCTGATAATGGGACACATAATGTGGCAAAAATATTGGTTTAGCAATTGGCATAAGAAGAGTAGATTGAGTTGTGAGTTGAGGAGGGCTCGTGGTCGGACATTTATAGTCGAATTGGACAGAAGAGTGCATGTGAGTCTACAGATGTGAGCCCGTGTGTGTGCTGTGGAGTTCTCGTGATTCTACCGAATAGAGCCAGTAAAACGTATCAAAATTTACTCAGCGTGCAAAACGGAAAAGATTGGGAAATTACTCACTGCGCAAACCCATTCATCCGATTTTTTTTCTTTGTGCGCATTAAGAAATATGATATTACCCTCAAAAATTACTAACCGCGCAAACCCAGCAACCGACCTGCAATATCTCTGCGTAAAATAGTACTACCCACGCATGATAACACATTATAAATATGGTTAGAGATGTGTATTATTAATCGGCAAATTTCACCATTACACAACTATCAAATTTTACCCGTTGTGCGCGTGGAGTAATTTAATCCACTGTAACCGTTTTTAGCCAACGTGCACACCGGGTTATAATTTTACCCGTTGTACGCGCGGAGGAATATTACTTCAAACTAAGTCTTTTAACCTCCGTGCACAACGGGTTGTGTGATGTGAGAAATAACACTCCCATGTAACCTTTTTTATTACTGCGCACGACTCGTTATAATGTAGCAAATTGTGTGTGACGATTACATTTTAGTCGTAGCAAAGTTTTTCCCCGATGCTCACAACGTTCCAAAACGGGCAAAATTTTACGTGCCGTTGTGCGCGTGGAGTAACTTAATCCAATGCAACCGTTTTAACCCAATGCGCATGACGTGGAATAATTTTACTTGTTGTGCGCACGGATGAATATTACTTCATACTAAGTCTTTTAACCCCCGCGCACAACGGGTTGTGCACTGTGAGAAATAATACACCTCTCTAACCTTTTTTATTACCGTGCATGATGCGTTAAAAAGTAGCACGTTCTGCGCGACGATTACATTTTACTCGTAGCAAAGTTTTTTCCCGACGCGCAGAACATTCCAAATCGGGAGAAATTTTACATGCCATTGTGCGCGGGGAGTAATTTAATCCACTGGAACCGTTTTACCCGACGCGCACAACGGGGCATAATTTTATACGTTGTGTGCGGTATAAATAGTACTTCAAACTAAATCTTTTAACCCCCACGCACAATGGGTTGTGCACTGTGAGAAATAATACTCCCATCTAACCTTTTTTATTACCGCGGACGACGCATTATAATGTAGCACGTTATGCACGACGATTACATTTTACCCATAGCAAAATTTTTACCCGACATGCACAACGTTCCAAATCGGGAGAAATTTTACATGCCGTTGTGCGCGGGGAGTAATTTAATTCACAGGAACCGTTTTTATCCGACGCGCACAACAGGGCATAATTTTACCCGTTGTGCGCACGTATGAATATTACTTCAAACTAAGTCTTTTAACCCCGCGCACAACGGGTTGTGCGATGTGAGGAATAATACACCCCACTAACCTTTTTATTACCACGCACGATGCGTTATAATGTAGCATGTTGTGCGCGACGATTACATTTTACCCGGAGCAAAGTTTTTCCCAGACGCGCACAACGTTTCAAATCGGGAGAAATTTTACATGTCGTTGTGCGCGGGCAGTAATTTAATCAACTGGAGCCGTTTTTATCTGAGGCGCACAACGGGCATAATTTTACCCGCTGTGCGCGCGAATGAATATTACTTCAAATTAAGTCTTTTAACCCCCGCGCACAATGGGTTGTGCGCTGTGAGGAATAATACACCCCTCTAACCTTTTTTATTACTGCACAGGACGCATTATAATGTAGCACGTCGTGAGCGACGATCACATTTTACTCATAGCAAAGTTTTTCCCCGACGCGCACAACGTTCCAAGTCGGGAGATATTTTACATGTCGTTGTGCGCATGGAGTAATTTAATCCACTGGAACCGTTTTTACCCGACGCGCACAACGGGGCATAAATTTACCCGTTGTGTGCGCGGACGAATATTACTTCAAACAAAATCTTTTAACCCCCGCGCACAACGGGTTTTGCGCTGTAAGGAATAATACACCCCTCTAACCTTTTTTATTACCGCGCACGACGCGTTATAATGTAGCACGTTGTGCACGACGATTACATTTTACTCGTAGCAAAGTTCAATGTGCACACCGTTCCAGATCGTTAGAATTTAATACGACGTTGTGTGCGGACAGTAATTTAATCCACTGGAACCGTTTTTATCCCACGCGCACATCAGGGCATAAATTTACCCGCTGTGCGTGCGGATGAATATTACTTCAAACTAAGTCTTTTAACCACGCACAACGGGTTGTGCGCTGTAAGAAATAATACTCCCCTCTAACCTTTTTTATTACCACTCACGACACATTATAATGTAGCACGTTGTGCGCGACGATTACATTTTACTCGTAACAAAGTTTATCCCCGACGCGCACAACGTTTCGAATCGGATAATTTTTACATGACGTTGTGCACGCGGAGTAATTTATTCCACTGGAACCATTTTTACCTGACGCGCACAACGGGGCATAATTTTACCCGTTGTGCGTGCGTATGAATATTACTTCAAACTATGTCTTTTAACCCCCGTGCACAACGGGCAGTGCGCTGTAAGGAATAATACTCCCATGTAACCGTTTTTATTACCGCGCAAGACACGTTATAAAGTAGCACGTTGTGCTCGACGATTACATTTTACCCGTAGCAAAGTTTTTACCCGACGCGCACAACGTTCCAAATCGGGAGAAATTTTACATACCGTTGTGCGCGGGAGTAATTTAATCCACAGGAACTGTTTTTACCCGACGCGCACGAGGCTTAATTTTATCAATTGTCCGCGCGGATGAATATTACTTCAAAATAAGTCTTTTAACCCCCGCGCACAATGGGTTGTGCGCTGTGAGGAATAATACATGTAGTGACCCTGTGCTATGAGGAATAAACACTAGAGGGTGGTGAATAATGTTTTATTGAATTATAAGGAATTTACGCCAAATAAAACCCTAATTAACCAATAAATTCGGAATGAAAGAAGTGATCAACAACGCAAGGAAGAATGCAATGCAAACATGCAATCTATCCTGGTTCGGTGCCACCCAAGTCTCCCCGACTTGTTCCCGGTGCCCTAATCCAGCAACACCCGGATCCCCTCCGGATACTCTAGTAAAACCACTAGAGCTTTCCTTTAGCCCACTTGCGGAAACCCCACAAGTGAAATCGACCTCAATCGATGTCCGTGTATCCCACAACCCGGGAACACGCAAATACATTGATCCCACAACCTGGAACTAAGCACACTCTCACAAACCGAGAGCAAAACTTAATCTTGACTCCCACAACTTGGGATCAAGCCAACCCTCTCAACAACCGAGAGTATACAACAATTTATATGTATAGAGAATAAAATGTAAAGCTCTTACCACAAAATCCTATGCTTTGAGAAATACTTACCAATTTAGGGCAAGAGTGGATTTTGAGGAAGAGAGATCACGAAACCCTAGCACCACCAAGATGATAGCAAGAGATGGCTATGGTGAAGTGTAATGACCCATAGTGCCATATACACTAGGGCCTATATATTTGTATAATACATAGTGTATTTTTGCTTACTCTATAGTGTATGTATGCTTGGATATGTTTGTGGTGTGTATAGAAGTCTTGTAGTGTGTATAGTAACTACTACATTGGTTGCCTATGGATGACTATTTGGGTGTATGTATAGCCATATGGATGTGTTATGGTATGTCTATGGTTGCATCTCGTATGGTGTAATGATATGTGTAGGAATTTGGTGATATTGGTCCCTTTTGAAGTGTAGTGCATAAAGTAATGTAGCAGATATAGTAGTGCTTAGTTATATAGTAATGTAGTATAGTAATATAGTATGGTATTATTATTATTATTATTATTATTATTATGCATTATGATCATTTTAATTTATTAAGTATTCTTACCTTTTATGTGTAATAGGAAATGGGTTATGTAAAGAGACTAGTGTGAAGAGGGTTGTGGTTAGGGGTATTTTGTAAATTAGTGAGGTGTATGCATAGTAGGAGGGCACTCTTGTAATTAAGTTTAGGGGTGTGTGTGTAGCAAGATGAAGAGTGTAGAGAATGGCAAACTAGTAATTAGATGGGTTTCTAGAAGTTAGATATTTATTTAATCTTTCTCCATTTTCTTCATTCTTCTTCATCTTTCTACATTCTTCTTTATTCTTCTCTCTTCTTCATCTTTCTTTTATTTTTCTATTTCCTATGTTTCCCATGGGATGCTGAAATTTCTAGAGCTAAAACAAAAAAAAGAGGAAAGAAAGAAAGAAAAAGAAAAGGAAAGAAAGAGAGAAAGGAGAGAGGAAGAGGAAGGAGAAGGAAGGAGGAGAAAGAGAAGAGAAGCTCTCTCATCCTAAGATTGAGGTAGGAATCCAATTTCCTCTAGTGTGTTATTTGGTTGTCATTTTAGAATTGGTTCATGTTTAATCTTGAGCTAAATACATCATTAATTTCATGAAACCCCATTTGTTCTTGATGCTGAAAGTTTATCCTGCAAATCTGAAACATTAACTAAGTGCTTAGATTAATTGGCTATTAGGAATGCTCTAAAATTTTATATAATATTTATCTCATAGTTATGAGTAACCTTCATCTTCATCACTTTTTCTAATTCGAACTGTAAGTTGGGGTAAAAATTCGAATTGTGCAACATGCCAGGAATTCTGTCAAGCTGTACACATTTCAGTAAAACGAGCACCACTACCTGCACACATCTTGGATTTTGTTGATTTTGGTCTTGTTGGAAAGCTAACAAGTTTTTCTCAAAGTCTATCGCCATTTTTATGTCGAAATTCTGGCTAGAATATGCCCAAAATTGGCTTTGAACACAGACACAGAAATCTGTCTGCAGAACAGTTTTGACACCCTTTACCAATTAATTCACCATAAATCACACACTAAATATTGTTACATGAAATTTTATCTGTAGATCCAAAACAGATATATCTCCAACTTTTATTTATAAAGTTTTATCAAATTCACAAGAGAACTGGAATAAAAATGCTGTCTTTCTAGCTGTTCTTGCAATTTCAGTATGCTGGATGGTGTTGAGTGAGGTTGGAAATGTTGAGTTAGTTTCATGTTGCTATTCATTCATGTTGCTATTAGTCTCATGTTGTCTTTAGTTCCATGATATTGGTTTCATGCTATCATTTTCATGTTGCTAGAAGAGGATGTCATCTTGCTTTTTGTTTAACTAATTTCCTGTTGGATTAAGGGATATTGGCATATGTATTGCTGGCTCATGCTTAATTAATGTAATGTTGTAATCAATGGTGAAGTTGTATAATGACATGTGTTGGGATCGTATGTGTTGGAAATGAGAACTATGTGGCGAACATTGTGGTTGGAAAGATTATATGTGTTGGAATGAAAGGAGGTGAAAATGGCGATTGTTATATGATTCCTTTTGTTACATGATACTTTTAATTGAAATGCTAAGAAATGGCTAAGTCCTCTTAAAGGAGGGTGACACGGGGATTGGGGGACACTAAGTTGTGGGGAAAACATGAGGGGCTGGACTGGTGGTTGGTGGCCCTCCTGTTCTTGCCCGAGTGGCGGGGAGTGGCAGAAATGAGGAGAATTGGAGAAATGTGAGGGGAAATAAGGGGAAAACAGGGCTCCTTTAGTAAGAGCATGTCTCGGGGAGTTCGCCTGTTCCACCCCAACTGGGGGTGAGGTCCAGTCCCAAGAAGGTCTACCCACTACTTAGGGTCCAAATCACTAATTGATATTTTCATTACTATTATAGTCTTGGTAAATGTTGCTTACTTGTGGTTTCTTTACTTGTAACTCTTATAACTTGCCTTAAGCTTCATTATGTTGCTCATTGTTCATTGTAGTTGCCTTTTCTTATGTCGTGTATTGCAATTCTTTAAGCCATGCTCATGCTTCCTTTAGCTTGCTTTCTTTAGCTCATACCATGTTTCATTTGTACCTTGCCATGGTTTCATGTAAAATAATTGCATTTTTATAAATAACATACTAGTGGAAGTTGGCCATTCCTACTGGGTCACGCGTTGACGTGCCCCGTTGATATTTTTCAGGTAGCATGTTGTTGGTGATTCATGGAGTTGGAGTTGGAGGCTTTGGGTAGTTGGAGGGTTGTATGTATAAGGGAGTTGTCTTGGTTGTATCCGAGAGTGGGGGTATATGATGTATATTGGGATGTTGTATGTAAAGCTGTAAATGTACGTTGTTATTATATAAATGAATGATGTTTAGTTTCTATATTGTTCTTATGTGTTGGTTTTAGTTTGTTGGAACTTTGGAGTTGCATTTAATTATGGAGCATTACGTGTACTGCCCAGCACGTGCACAGTGGACCTGCTAGTGTATTCGTATTGTATTCTCTTTCCATTTCGTAACACTCGCTTCTTGGGGTATCCTAGGGAGCGGGGCGTTACATTTGGTGGCCCATGCAGGTCATGCACTGTGGCGTGCGTAAGGTAGTGCAGGTAATGTTCCGTAAGGGTAGTTGTGTCCTAAGGTGGGTAGGTGTTCAGCCGTAGGATAGAGCCCTGACATCAGAAGTTCGAGGTGTAGAGTATTTGAGGATAGACATGGGTGGTTGGTGGGAATGAGAGATAATAGTCTATATGTAGACTATTATTCTAGATATTAGTATGACTATGTGACTGAATGCTTGTAGTTTAAAGGATATGTGTTAGTATTTGGTTGAACTTTACGATGTAGATATGGTAGGGCTATTGTATTGATCGAGGTGTATGTAGTGTGTATTTATAGACTTGTGTCCCACTCAGGTATGAGTGGGCATGCTCTTGGTATATGAATATACCATGCTTGTCTATCTTGTTGTAGATGCATATGTGGTACTATACGTGATATGTGCATAGTGATATGTATGGTTGTACATGCCTATCTGTGTGTGGGTAGCTATACCATTGTATGGATATGTGTGCATTTTGGTATTGGTGTATAGTTATCTACTACGGGTGTTATGCATATAGCAATATGTGTGCTTATAGTTCAACGTATGTGCATAAGTGGTATGATCTGTATATTTGCATGTATAGGCGTGTGCCCATGCATGAGTATGTATATGTATCTGCTTACAAAGTGTGAATATATGTGTCTTATCTATAATAGCATGGATATAGTGTTGTATTGTATTGAAAGCCCCTACGGGATGATATATGTACGTGTGTTTGGATGTTTACTAGGAGACATGAGAGAATACGTCATGTTTGTTTTTGATGTGCATATGTAGTAGTGTACTAGCTCTATGTGGAGTATCATGTTGTGTATACTTGTGTGTATGTGTAATACGTGTGACTATGTTTTTTTACATAGATATGTGTGTATTATTATTATTGGGTGATGAAGGATTATGCTATTTGTATGTACCTAGTGAAAATGACTTTATGTGTATATATTGGTGTATTTGTATATGTACAGGTGTATTGTCTGTAGTAGTATACATACTTATTTGTGTTGGTGGGTATATGAATAGCTGGTTAATTGTATTGAGTAGTGTATATTAGAGGATATGTGATTGTGATCTATATGTAATATTGTGTGGTGAATGTATTGGGTGACTATTCATGTATTTGACTACCTATTGTGTTTACTATAGATATATGTGGTGGCTATCTTTAAATTAATGTGAACTTAATTAATAGTTGTGTGTGTGTGTGGAAGATGTATATGGTTGCATGTCTGGTTGTAAGTGAAATTCTAGCCTGTAAGGATCAAATACACTAGAGGGGGCGAAAAGGAGTTTCCTACCGTTCAGAAACGGTCTGGAAAGTTTCAGTTAAAACGGACACAAAAACTTCATTAGTCGACTAAATAAGGCTTAGTCGACTAAAGGTCAAACTTTGGAATTTTTGACTGAAATTTTAACGATAAGTTTCTGATGTTGACTAAAGACTACTCAGAAATTTTCAGGTCAAAATTCGAAGAAAAAGTTTTTAGTCGACTAATGGTTGCCTTAGTCGACTAAGACAGAAAAATGTGAATTTTTGACTTATCTGAAAAAGGGTTGGTAGGATATGTTATTAGGAACCTAGGACTTAGATGGATTTCATATTCAAGGCTCTGAAATCTATAAAGCATAAAAATACATCAGTCCGTAGATTTCCGTAGATATGTATGATGAGCTTCATGTGAGTATTTGAGATGCCTTTGTGCAGGGATTCCTTATCAAGTGATTATTGTCCAAGCGTGGATATATTAGGAAAACTGCACATCTGCATAGATAGAGTGAGTAGCAATAATAATAATTGTCACATCAAAATCATATGGAATAGAATAGGAAAGTGAACATGGGATTATGAAATCCCAACAGTAAGCGGACATGCTTACACCGGTGTTTGGATAGATATATCATTATACGAATATTGTGTGTATTGGTATTGTTGTATGAGCCTTTATGTGATGACCTGTATATGTGTGCTTGGATATATGCTAGGAGACATACATGGTTGTATGTCTACATCTATATAATGAGGTGCACGTGTATGTATGTACAATACCATGAATGTGTATATTGCGAAATGGTGTAAGTGTTGATATATGGATGTATCGTATATATAAGTTTGGGGTAGATTGACCATGTATAACTATATTCACCCTTAGCTATGTCCTGAGTTGGAAAGTCCGAGGACGGACTTTATTTTAAGGTGTGTACAATGTAATGACCCATAGTGCCATATACACTAGGGCCTATATATTTGTATAATACATAGTGTATTTTTGCTTACTCTATAGTGTATGTATGCTTGGATATGTTTGTGGTGTGTATAGAAGTCTTGTAGTGTGTATAGTAACTACTACATTGGTTGCCTATGGATGACTATTTGGGTGTATGTATAGCCATATGGATGTGTTATGGTATGTCTATGGTTGCATCTCGTATGGTGTAATGATATGTGTAGGAATTTGGTGATATTGGTCCCTTTTGAAGTGTAGTGCATAAAGTAATGTAGCAGATATAGTAGTGCTTAGTTATATAGTAATGTAGTATAGTAATATAGTATGGTATTATTATTATTATTATTATTATTATTATTATTATTATTATTATTATTATTATTATTATTATTATTATGCATTATGATCATTTTTATTTATTAAGTATTCTTACCTTTTATGTGTAATAGGAAATGGGTTATGTAAAGAGACTAGTGTGAAGAGGGTTGTGGTTAGGGGTATTTTGTAAATTAGTGAGGTGTATGCATAGTAGGAGGGCACTCTTGTAATTAAGTTTAGGGGTGTGTGTGTAGCAAGATGAAGAGTGTAGAGAATGGCAAACTAGTAATTAGATGGGTTTCTAGAAGTTAGATATTTATTTAACCTTTCTCCATTTTTCTTCATTCTTCTTCATCTTTCTACATTCTTCTTTATTCTTCTCTCTTCTTCATCTTTCTTTTATTTTTCTATTTCCTATTTTTCCCATGGGAGGCTGAAATTTCTAGAGCTAAAACAAAAAAAAGAGGAAAGAAAGAAAGAAAAAGAAAAGGAAAGAAAGAGAGAAAGGAGAGAGGAAGAGGAAGGAGAAGGAAGGAGGAGAAAGAGAAGAGAAGCTCTCTCATCCTAAGATTGAGGTAGGAATCCAATTTCCTCTAGTGTGTTATTTGGTTGTCATTTTAGAATTGGTTCATGTTTAATCTTGAGCTAAATACATCATTAATTTCATGAAACCCCATTTGTTCTTGATGCTGAAAGTTTATCCTGTAAATCTGAAACTTTAACTAAGTGCTGGGATTAATTGGCTATTAGGAATGCTCTGAAAATTTTATATGATATTTATCTCGTAGTTATGAGTAACTTTCATGTTCATCACTTTTTCTAATTCGAACTGGAAGTTGGGGTAAAAATTCGAATTGTGCAACATGTCAGGAATTCTGTCAAGCTGTACACATTTCAGTAAAACGAGCACCACTACCTGCACACATCTTGGATTTTGTTGATTTTGGTCTTGTTGGAAAGCTAACAAGTTTTTCTCAAAGTCTATCGCGATTTTTATGTCGAAATTCTGGCTAGAATATGCCCAAAATTGGCTTTGAACACAGACACAGAAATCTGTCTGCAGAACAGTTTTGACACCCTTTACCAATTAATTCACCATAAATCACACACTAAATATTTTTACATGAAATGTTATCTGTAGATCCAAAACAGATATATCTTCAACTTTTATTTATAAAGTTTTGTCAAATTCACAAGAGAAATGGACTAAAAATGCTGTCTTTCTAGCTGTTCTTGCAATTTCAGTATGCTGGATGGTGTTGAGTGAGGTTGGAAATGTTGAGTTAGTTTCATGTTGCTATTCATTCATGTTGCTATTAGTCTCATGTTGTCTTTAGTTCCATGATATTGGTTTCATGCTATCATTTCATGTTGCTAGAAGAGGATGTCATCTTGCTTTTTGTTTAACTAATTTCCTGTTGGATTAAGGGATATTGGCATATGTATTGCTGGCTCATGCTTAATTAATGTAATGTTGTAATCAATGGTGAAGTTGTATAATGACATGTGTTGGGATCGTATGTGTTAGAAATGAGAACTATGTGGCGAACATTGTGGTTGGAAAGATTATATGTGTTGGAATGAAAGGAGGTGAAAATGGCGATTGTTATATGATTCCTTTTGTTACATGATACTTTTAATTGAAATGCTAAGAAATGGCTAAGTCCTCTTAAAGGAGGGTGACACGGAGATTGGGGGACACTAAGTTGTGGGAAAAACATGAGGGGCTGGACTGGTGGTTGGTGGCCCTCCTGTTCTTGCCCGAGTGTCGGGGAGTGGCAGAAATGAGGAGAATTGGAGAAATGTGAGGGGAAATAAGGGGAAACCATGGCTCCTTTAGTAAGAGCATGTCTCGGGGAGTTCGCATGTTCCACCCCAACTGGGGGTGAGGTCCAGTCCCAAGAAGGTCTACCCACTACTTAGGGTCCAAATCACTAATTGATATTTTCATTACTATTGTAGTCTTGGTAAATGTTGCTTACTTGTGGTTTCTTTACTTGTAACTCTTATAACTTGCCTTAAGCTTCATTATGTTGCTCATTGTTCATTGTAGTTGCCTTTTCTTATGTCGTGTATTGCAATTCTTTAAGCCATGCTCATGCTTCCTTTAGCTTGCTTTCTTTAGCTCATACCATGTTTCATTTGTACCTTGCCATGGTTTCATGTGAAATAATTGCATTTTTATAAATAGCATACTAGTGGAAGTTGGCCATTCCTACTGGGTCACGCGTTGACGTGCCCCGTTGATATTTTTCAGGTAGCATGTTGTTGGTGATTCATGGAGTTGGAGTTGGAGGCTTTGGGTAGTTGGAGGGTTGTATGTAAAAGGGAGTTGTCTTGGTGTTGTATCCGAGAGTGGGGGTATATGATGTATATTGGGATGTTGTATGTAAAGCTGTAAATGTACTTTGTTATAATATAAATGAATGATGTTTAGTTTCTATATTGTTCTTATGTGTTGGTTTTAGTTTGGTGGAACTTTGGAGTTGCATTTAATTATGGAGCATTACGTGTACTGCCCAGCACGTGCACAGTGGACCTGCTAGTGTATTCGTATTGTATTCTCTTTCCATTTCGTAACACTCGCTTCTTGGGGTATCCTAGGGAGCGGGGCGTTACATTTGGTGGCCCATGCAGGTCATGCACTGTGGCGTGCGTAAGGTAGTGCATGTAATGTTCCGTAAGGGTAGTTGTGTCCTAAGGTGGGTAGGTGTTCAGCCGTAGGATAGAGCCCTGACATCAGAAGCTCGAGGTGTAGAGTATTTGAGGATAGACGTGGGTGGTTGGTGGGAATGAGAGATAATAGTCTATATGTAGACTATTATTCTAGATACTAGTATGACTATGTGACTGAATGCTTGTAGTTTAAAGGATATGTGTTAGTATTTGGTTGAACTTTACGATGTAGATATCGTAGGGCTATTGTATTGATCGAGGTGTATGTAGTGTGTATTTATAGACTTGTGTCCCACTCAGGTATGAGTGGGCATGCTCTTGGTATATGAATATACCATGCTTGTCTATCTTGTTGTAGATGCATATGTGGTACTATACGTGATATGTGCATAGTGATATGTATGGTTGTACATGCCTATCTGTGTGTGGGTAGCTATACCATTGTATGGATATGTGTGCATTTTGGTATTGGTGTATAGTTATCTACTACGGATGTTATGCATATAGCAATATGTGTGCTTATAGTTCAACGTATGTGCATAAGTGGTATGATCTGTATATTTGCATGTATAGGCGTGTGCCCATGCATGAGTATGTATATGTATCTGCTTACAAAGTGTGAATATATGTGTCTTATCTATAATAGCATGGATATAGTGTTGTATTGTATTGAAAGCCCCTACGGGATGATATATGTACGTGTGTTTGGATGTTTACTAGGAGACATGAGAGAATACGTCATGTTTGTTTTTGATGTGCATATGTAGTAGTGTACTAGCTCTATGTGGAGTATCATGTTGTGTATACTTGTGTGTATGTGTAATACGTGTGACTATGTTTTTTTACATAGATATGTGTGTATTATTATTATTGGGTGATGAAGGATTATGCTATTTGTATGTACCTAGTGAAAATGACTTTATGTGTATATATTGGTGTATTTGTATATGTACAGGTGTATTGTCTGTAGTAGTATACATACTTATTTGTGTTGGTGGGTATATGAATAGCTGGTTAATTGTATTGAGTAGTGTATATTAGAGGATATGTGATTGTGATCTATGTGTAATATTGTGTGGTGAATGTATTGGGTGACTATTCATGTATTTGACTACCTATTGTGTTTACTATAGATATATGTGGTGGCTATCTTTAAATTAATGTGAACTTAATTAATAGTTGTGTGTGTGTGTGTGTGTGGAAGATGTATATGGTTGCATGTCTGGTTGTAAGTGAAATTTTAGCCTGTAAGGATCAAATACACTAGAGGGGGCGAAAAGGAGTTTCCTACCGTTCAGAAACGGTCTGGAAAGTTTCAGTTAAAACGGACACAAAAACTTCATTAGTCGACTAAATAAGGCTTAGTCGACTAAAGGTCAAACTTTGGAATTTTTGACTGAAATTTTAACGATAAGTTTCTGATGTTGACTAAAGACTACTCAGAAATTTGCAGGTCAAAATTCGAAGAAAAAGTTTTTAGTCGACTAATGGTTGCCTTAGTCGACTAAGACAGAAAAATGTGAATTTTTGACTTATCTGAAAAATGGTTGGTAGGATATGTTATTAGGAACCTTGGACTTAGATGGATTTCATATTCAAGGCTCTGAAATCTATAAAGCATAAAAATACATTAGTCCGTAGATTTCCGTAGATATGTATGATGAGCTTCATGTGAGTATTTGAGATGTCTTTGTGTAGGGATTCCTTATCAAGTGATTATTGTCCAAGCGTGGATATATTAGGAAAACTGCACATCTGCATAGATAGAGTGAGTAGCAATAATAATAATTGTCACATCAAAATCATATGGAATAGAATAGGAAAGTGAACATGGGATTATGAAATACCAACAGTAAGCGGACATGCTTACACCGGTGTTTGGATAGATATATCATTATATGAATATTGTGTGTATTGGTATTGTTGTATGAGCCTTTATGTGATGACCTGTATATGTGTGCTTGGATATATGCTAGGAGACATACATGGTTGTATGTCTACATCTATATAATGAGGTGCACGTGTATGTATGTTCAATACCATGAATGTGTATATTGCAAAATGGTGTAAGTGTTGGTATATGGATGTATCGTATATATAAGTTTGGGGTAGATTGACCATGTATAACTATATTCACCCTTAGCTATGTCCTGAGTTGTAAAGTCCGAGGACGGACTTTATTTTAAGGTGGGTAGAATCTAATGACCCATAGTGCCATATACACTAGGGCCTATATATTTGTATAATACATAGTGTATTTTTGCTTACTCTATAGTGTATGTATGCTTGGATATGTTTGTGGTGTGTATAAAAGTCTTGTAGTGTGTATAGTAACTACTACATTGGTTGCCTATGGATGACTATTTGGGTGTATGTATAGCCATATGGATGAGTTATGGTATGTCTATGGTTGCATCTCGTATGGTGTAATGATATGTGTAGGAATTTGGTGATATTGGCCCCTTTTGAAGTGTAGTGCATAAAGTAATGTAGCAGATATAGTAGTGCTTAGTTATATAGTAATGTAGTATAGTAATATAGTATGGTATTATTATTATTATTATTATTATTATTATTATTATTATTATTATTATTATTATTATTATGCATTATGATCATTTTTATTTATTAAGTATTCTTACCTTTTATGTGTAATAGGAAATGGGTTATGTAAAGAGACTAGTGTGAAGAGGGTTGTGGTTGGGGGTATTTTGTAAATTAGTGAGGTGTATGCATAGTAGGATGGCACTCTTGTAATTAAGTTTAGGGGTGTGTGTGTAGCAAGATGAAGAGTGTAGAGAATGGCAAACTAGTAATTAGATGGGTTTCTAGAAGTTAGATATTTATTTAACCTTTCTCCATTTTTCTTCATTCTTCTTCATCTTTCTACATTCTTCTTTATTCTTCTCTCTTCATCATCTTTCTTTTATTTTTCTATTTCCTATTTTTCCCATGGGAGGCTGAAATTTCTAGAGCTAAAACAAAAAAAAGAGGAAAGAAAGAAAGAAAAAGGAAAGGAAAGAAAGAGAGAAAGGAGAGAGGAAGAGGAATGAGAAGGAAGGAGGAGAAAGAGAAGAGAAGCTCTCTCATCCTAAGATTGAGGTAAGAATCCAATTTCCTCTAGTGTGTTATTTGGTTGTCATTTTAGAATTGGTTCATGTTTAATCTTGAGCTAAATACATCATTAATTTCATGAAACCCCATTTGTTCTTGATGCTGAAAGTTTATCCTGCAAATCTGAAACTTTAACTAAGTGCAGGGATTAATTGGCTATTAGGAATGCTCTAAAAATTTATATAATATTTATCTCATAGTTATGAGTAACTTTCATGTTCATCACTTTTTCTAATTCGAACAGTAAGTTGGGGTAAAAATTCGAATTGTGCAACAAGCCAGGAATTCTGTCAAGCTGTTCACATTTCAGTAAAACGAGCACCACTACCTGCACACATCTTGGATTTTGTTGATTTTGGTCTTGTTGGAAAGCTAACAAGTTTTTCTCAATGTCCATCGCGACTTTTATGTCGAAATTCTGGCTAGAATATGCCCTAAATTGGCTTTGAACATAGACACAGAAATCTGTCTGCAAAACAGTTTTGACACCCTTTACCAATTAATTCAACATATATCACACACTAAATATTGTTACTTGAAATTTTATCTGTAGATTCAAAACAGATATATCTCCAACTTTTATTTATAAAGTTTTGTCAAATTCACAAGAGAAATGGACTAAAAATGCTGTCTTTCTATCTGTTCTTGCAATTTCAGTATGCTGGATGGTGTTGAGTGAGGTTGGAAATGTTGAGTTAGTTTCATGTTGTTATTCATTCATGTTGTTATTAGTCTCATGTTGTCTTTAGTTCCATGCTATTGGTTTCATGCTATCATTTTCATGTTGCTAGAAGAGGATGTTATCTTGCTTTTTGTTTAACTAATTTCCTGTTGGATTAAGGGATATTGGCATATGTATTGCTGGCTCATGCTTAATTAATGTAATGTTGTAATCAATGGTGAAGTTGTATAATGACATGTGTTGGGATCGTATGTGTTGGAAATGAGAACTATGTGGCGAACATTGTGGTTGGAAAGATTATATGTGTTGGAATGAAAAGAGGTGAAAATGGCGATTGTTATATGATTCCTTTTGTTACATGATACTTTTAATTGAAATGCTAAGAAATGGCTAAGTCCTCTTAAAGGAGGGTGACACGGGGATTGGGGGACACTAAGTTGTGGGAAAAACATGAGGGGCTGGACTGGTGGTTGGTGGCCCTCCTGTTCTTGCCCGAGTGGCGGGGAGTGGCAGAAATGAGGAGAATTGGAGAAATGTGAGGGGAAATAAGGGGAAAACAGGGCTCCTTTAGTAAGAGCATGGTTCGGGGAGTTCGCCTGTTCCACCCCAACTAGGGGTGAGGTCCAGTCCCAAGAAGGTCTACCCACTACTTAGGGTCCAAATCACTAATTGATATTTTCATTAATATTGTAGTCTTGGTAAATGTTGCTTACTTGTGGTTTCTTTACTTGTAACTCTTATAACTTGCCTTAAGCTTCATTATGTTGCTAATTGTTCATTGTAGTTGCCTTTTCTTATGTCGTGTATTGCAATTCTTTAAGCCATGCTCATGCTTCCTTTAGCTTGCTTTCTTTAGCTCATACCATGTTTCATTTGTACCTTGCCATGGTTTCATGTGAAATAATTGCATTTTTATAAATAGCATACTAGTGGAAGTTGGCCATTCCTACTGGGTCACGCGTTGACGTGCCCCGTTGATATTTTTCAGGTAGCATGTTGTTGGTGATTCATGGAGTTGGAGTTGGAGGCTTTGGGTAGTTGGAGGGTTGTATGTATAAGGGAGTTGTCTTGGTGTTGTATCCGAGAGTGGGGGTATATGATGTATATTGGGATGTTGTATGTAAAGCTGTAAATGTACTTTGTTATAATATAAATGAATGATGTTTAGTTTCTATATTGTTCTTATGTGTTGGTTTTAGTTTGGTGGAACTTTGGAGTTGCATTTAATTATGGAGCATTACGTGTACTGCCCAGCACGTGCACAGTGGACCTGCTAGTGTATTCGTATTGTATTCTCTTTCCATTTCGTAACACTCGCTTCTTGGGGTATCCTAGGGAGCGGGGCGTTACATGAAGATGCTGGTCGTGATTCAAACTCTCAGCTGGAGGAGTTCACAAAGAATGAGAATCTCTCTTGAGGAATTAGGGCTCAAAGAGTAAGGGAGAGATTCTTGTGAAATGAGATAGCTTAGAAATGGAGTTGAATGCTCTTCTCTTAGATAACAAAAATGTCTCAACAACTGGCTTGATTCTCTGGTTTGAAGCAACTCAAACTTATATAGGAAGAGACAAAACGGTCACAAAAATCGTGGCATTAAATGCCCAACGGATCTATTTCTGAAGCTACTTAATCGGTCTAAGAAGGATCACTGACCAATTAGTTTTACAACTAGTCGGTCGGTGAACCTTCTTGGACCGACTAGATGGTTGACAGAGAATATAGTGAAATAATGGGTAAGCACTAGTCGCTCTAAGAAGGATCACTGACCGATTAGTTTTGAAACTAGTCGGTCTAATAAGGATCATCAACCGACTAGTTTGACAACTAGTCGGTCGGTGAACCTTCTTGGACCGACTAGATTGACTTTTAATCGATTAACCATCCTTCTTGAACCAACTAATATGCATATGCAGCCATGAAAAGAAGCGATAAGCTTCGGGAAATTTTCTAAGGGCGTCTAAGGCAATCCTAGAGATAAGATATGAGAGTTATGAAGATTGATAGGCAAGTAAGACTCAAGGCTTAACATTCTACTAAACCGAAGCTAGAAGACATAAAAGTAAACACGACAAACTGTCTTCAAAGCTTCAACATGAAGATTCTGAATCCCTCGACTTCAATAATACTCCTTGAGCTTCAACGAAGCTCCAGGCACAACGATCACGCGTTCTGAGGAAATCTTGGGACGTCGCTTGAGATGTACAAAGTAATTTGGCGACGATCTACATAATTATTTATGGTCTTGAGTCTTTTAGTTGTATGTCTTGAATGTCTCCAAGCACAAAGTCTTTAATCCTCAATGTGTTCTTTGAATCTTTTGAATCATCCATTCCTATCTTCTCTTTGGATTGAATCTCCATTCATTTGTTGATGCCATTGGCTTGAGGTTTGAGGTTGCCTTTGAGTTCTTCAAGCCAATGCTTCACCTTTGTTGATCTACCAAGTCATCCACTTGAATCAACACGTGTAGTCACTTTTGATCTTCTTGAATCTAATTGGTGACTTTTTAGCTAACTGCAAACACATGAGTTAATCACAATGATTTGTGTTTGATCATCATTAAAATCAAGGTGGAGAGTCCAATATTCAACATTCTCCCCCTTTTTGATGATGACAAACCAAATATAAACAAAATAAATAATTGTGCATTAAATATACTTACTCCCCCTGCAATGATGCCAATCAAGTTAATATCAATAATCAATAGCATCATTCAGCAGTAAATAGTGTGTATACACCCCTCTAACCTTTTTATTACCGCGCACGACACGTTATAATGTAGCACATTGTGCAAGACGATTACATTTTACTCGTAGCAAAGTTTTTCCTGGACGCGCACAATGTTCCAAATTGGGAGGAATTTTACATGCCGTTGTGCACGGTGAGTAATTTAATCCACAGGAACCATTTTTACCCGACCCGCACAACGGGGCATAATTTTACTCGTTATGCGCGCGGATGAATTTTAATTCAAACTAAGTCTTCTAACCCCTGTGCACAATAGGTTGTGCGCTGTGAGGAATAATACACCCCTCTAACCTTTTTTATTACCGCGCACGACGCTTTATAATGTAGCACGTTGTACGCGACGATCACATTTTACTCGTAGCAAAGTTTTTCCCCAACGCGCACAACGTTTCAAATCGGGAGAAATTTTACATACCGTTATGCGCGTGAACTAATTTAATCTACTGGAACTGTTTTTCACCCGACGTGCACAACGGGGCATAAATTACCTGTTGTGCGCGCGGATGAATATTACTTCAAACTAAGTCTTTTAACCCCGTGCACAACAGGTTGTGTGATGTGAGAAATAATACACCCCTCTAACCCTTTTTTATTACCGCGCATGACGTGTTAAAATGTAGCACATTGTGCTCGACGATTACATTTTACGTGTAGCAAGGTTTTTCTCCGACGCGCACAACGTTCCAAATCGGGAGAAATTTTACATGCCATTGTGTGCAGAGAGTAATTTAATCCACTAGAACCATTTTTACCTGACGCGCGCAACAGGGCATAAATTTACTCGTTGTGCGTGCGGATGAATATTACTTCAAACTAAGCCTTTTAACCCACGCGCACAACGGGTTGTGCGTTGTGAGGAATAATACACACCTCTGACTTTTTTTATTACCTCGCACGACGCATTATAATTTAGCACGTTGTGTGCGACGATTACATTTTACTCATAGCAAATTTTTTTCCTGATGCGCACAATATTCTAAATCGGGAAAAAATTTACATGACATTGTGCGCGCTGAGTAATTTAATCCACTGGAACCGTTTTTATCCGATGCGCACAACGGGGCATAATTTTACACGTTGTGCGTGCGGATGAATATTACTTCAAACTAAGACTTTTAAACCCCGCAAACAACGGGTTATGCGCTGTGAGGAATAATACACCACTCTAACCTTTTTTATTATTGCACAAGACGCGTTATAAAGTAGCATGTTCTGCGTAACGATTATATTTTATTCTTAGAAAAGTTTTTCCCCGACACGCACACCGTTCCAAATCGGGAGAAATTTCTCATGACGTTGTGCGCGTGGAGTAATTTAATCCAATAGAACTGTTTTTACCCAACGTGCACAACGTTGCATAATTTTACCCGTTGTGCGCGCATATGAATATTACTTCAAACTAAGTCTTTTAACCCCCACGCACAATGGGTTGTGCACTGTGAGAAATAAAACTGCCCTAAAACCTTTTTTCTTACCGCGCACGAGGCGTTATAATGAAGCACGTTGTGCGCGACGATTACTTTTTACCCGTAGCAAGGTTTTTATCCGACGCTTACAACGTTCCAAATCGGAAGAAATTTTACATGTCGTTGTGCGTGGAAAGTAATTTAATCCACAGGAACTGTTTTTACCCGACGCGCACAACGGGGCATAATTTTACCCGTTGTGCGCGCGTATGAATATTACTTCAAAATAAGTTTTTAACACCCGCGCACAACGGGTTGTGCGATGTGAGGAATAATACACCCCTCTAACCTTTTTTATTATCGCGCACGACGCGTTATAACGAAGCATGTTGTGCGCGACGATCACATTTTACCTGTAGCAAAGTTTTCCCGTACACGCACAACGTTCCAAGTCGGGAGAAATTTTACATGCAGTTGTGCGCGGGGAGTAATTTAATCAACAGGAGCCGTTTTTACCCGACGCGCACAACGGGGCATAATTTTACCAGTTGTGCGTGCGGATGAATATTACTTCAAACTAAGTCTTTTAACCTCCGCGCACATCGAATTGTGCACTGTGAGGAATAATACACCCCTCTAACCTTTTTTATTACCGCGCACGACGCGTTATAATGTAGCACGTTGTGCGCGACGATCACATTTTACTCGTAGCAAAGTTTTTCTCTGACGCCCACAACGTATCAAATCGGGAGAAATTTTACATGCCGGTGTGCGCGTGGAGTAATTTAATCCACTGGAACCGTTTTTATCTGACACGCACAACGGGGCATAAATTTACCCTTTGTGTGCGCGGAAGAATATTACTTCAAACTAAGTCTTTTAACGCCCGCGCACAATGGATTGTGCACTGTGAGGAATAATACACCCCTCTAACCTTTTTTATTACCGCGCATGATGCGTTATAATGTAGCACGTTGTGTGCGACGATCACATTTTACTCGTAGCAAAGTTTTTCTCCGACGCGCACAACATTCTAAATCGGAAGAAATTTTGCATGCTGGTGTGCGAGTGGAGTAATTTAATCCACTAGACCCGTTTTTACCTGACGCGCACAACGGGTCATAAATTTACTTGTTGTGCGCGGGATGAATATTACTTCAAACTAAGTCTTTTAACCCACGCGCACAACGGGTTATGTGCTGTGAGGAATAATACACCCCTCTAACCTTTTTTATTACCGTGCACGACGCGTTATAATGTAGCACGTTGTGCGCGACGATTATATTTTACGTGTAGCAAAATTTTTCCTCGACGAGTACAATGTTCCAAATCGGGATAAATTTTACATGTCGTTGTATACGGGGAGTAATTTAATCCGCAGGAACCGTTTTTACCCGACGCGCACAAGGGGGCATAATTTTACCCGTTGTGCACGCGGATGAATATTACTTCAAAATGAGTCTTTTAACCCCCGTGCACAACATGTTGTGAGCTGTGATGATTAAAACACCCCTCTAACCTTTTTTATTACCACGCACGACGCGTTATAAAGTAAAACGTTGTGCGCGACGATTACATTTTACCCGTAGCAAAGTTTTTCCCGGACGCGCACAATGTTCCAAATCGGGAGAAATTTTACATTCCATTGTACGCTGGGAGTAATTTAATCCACAAGAACCGTTTTTACCCGATGGGCACAATGGGGCATAATTTACCCGGTGTACGCACGGATGAATATTACTTCAAACTAAGTCTTTTAACCCACTCGCACAACATGTTGTGTGCTATGAGGAATAATATACCACTCCAATCTTTTTTATTACCGCGCATGACGCGTTATAATGTAGCACGTTGTTCGCGACGATCACATTTTACTCGTAGCAAAGTTTTTCCCCAATGCGCACAACGTTCAAAATCGGGAGAAATTTTACATGTCGTTGTGTGCGGGGAGTAATTTAATCAACTGGAACCGTTTTTACCCGATGCGCACAACGGTGCATAAATTTACTCATTGTGCAAGCGAATGAATATTACTTCAAACTAATTCTTTCAACCCCCGCGCACAACGGGTTGTGCGCTGTGAGAAATAATACTCCCATGTAACCTTTTTAATTACTGCGCACGACGCGTTATAATGTAACAAGTTGTGCACGACGATAACATTTTACTTGTAGCGAAGTTTTACCCCGACGTGCATAACATTCCAAATCGGGAGAAATTTTACACGCCGTTGTGCGCGTGGAGTAATTTAATCTACTGCAACAGTTTTTACTCGATGCGCACGACGGGAATAATTTTACCCATTAGCGCACGGATGAATATAACTTCTGTCACGACCCGCTTCCCAAAAATGGAGGCGAGACGTGAAAAGGTCCGCACGAGAGTGGAACCGTGAAGCCCCAAACCCGATAAGCGTCAATAAAACATAAGCAGGTCCCTGTAACCACAACGGAGCAACAATAATAATAAAAGGAGAGACAGAAATAAGATCTCATATCTCACAAATTGTCCAACATGAAAATAAGTCCAACATCCAGAAAAGCCACCAGGCTAAAAGAAAGAGTCTAAAGGCCCAGAACAAGGCCAACAAAAGCAACGACATAACAAAGTATAGGTGCTACGCACCGACAACAAGACAACAGTCTAAACAAAAAGGAAACACTACGAAGACACTAGGACTGGTCCCCAGTGTCCGCGTACTCCCCGTCAAACACAAGCTCGGGCTCGGCGTCAGCAAACACCTCGTCCTCAACAAGGTACTCAGGCTCAGGATCTAACATGTGTCACCCAAAAGAGTAAAGGGGCACATGTCAGCAAGTCTAAGAGACTTGGGCAAGGAAACTGAAAGTAAGGCAACTAGCAACCTAGAAGTTTTAGTATGCATGACATGGCAGTTATAACATGAGTGCACAATTAAGACCTGGTGAACAGTAAGTACAAGAGAACAAGTATCGGGACAAGACAAGAGTAGCCAAGCTACTAACAATCTCAATCAATTCACTATTCACGTTTCACGTTGTTTTGTAGATGTTTACGCCCTTCAGCTGAATGGTACAACATTCACACCGATCGGCACTAAACACTACCCCACCCCAGAGTTTACGCCTTACAACTGCAGTTGCTGATCAGGCAGACTCCCAGTTGAATGGCCGCTTAACCCTTACCCCATCCCACACGTTAACAAGCCAGTGTCCCTGCACATGAGCCCAGCAAGTGAGCCAGGGTTGCCCCGCACGGGAGCTTGTTTTCCAAGTTCACAATTCAATATCGAGCGTTGGGGTTAGCAACTCATTATGCTCGCTTCTGGTCACGAGCCAGGAAACACAAGTATTGTAGCGATGCTACGCAATCACTGGATCACTTGAAGAATGCAATGACATGACAATTAATTTGCGTACCGTTAATGGAAAGTAAACATGACATGGTAATTGTGCAACATGCTAAATGTCGGAACTAGCCTCGTTGTCAAACTAGTTCCCCAATTTGCGCCTAGGCGAGTATCATTTCGTCGCCTAGCCTCTTTTACGCCTACAACAAGCAAAATGGCCTAAAACATGGCCTAAACCCTAAGTGGCAAGTTTCACTTGCCTAGCACCGGGGATGACGATCACGAAGGTTCGTCTCGCGGATGCTAATCTACGGGGAAATCGCTGTTATGGGGAAACAATCATCAAACAACATGAAATTTCATTAGGGTTTCATAAAAATACAAATAGGTTATGAAAACATCAAGAGATCGATTTCTTACCGAGAGGAGGCGGAAGAAACACTCCGGAGAACCCTAGGACCAGATCTGGGAACGAATGGAGAAGTTTGGAGAATTAGGGGTTTTGGGTGATTTTGGGGATTTGATGAGATTTTGGGGAAGATGAGAGGTAGAATGAGTTGATGGAGGGTTTAGATGATGGATTTTAGGGCTTGGAATGAAGGAATAAGGGTTGGAGGTGGAAGGGGGCTCAATGGGGGAGATTTTAGGGTTTTAGGTCGAGTGGAGGAAGAAGAAAACGTTTGGGAGGGGTTTAAATAGGATGGGCTGGTGGCTGCCCAGAAATTAGGGTTTTAACACAGATTAGTCGGTCAAAGAGCAACCACTGACCGACTAGTTTGGTAACTAGTCGGTCGGTCGACCAACGCAGACCGACTAAGAGTAAACAGTAATTTCTGAACGAAAATAGGATTTGGATTTAGTCGGTCGATGAACAACTACTGACCGACTAGTTTGATATTTAGTCGGTCGGTGAACGTTCGTAAACCGACTAAGAGTAAACAGTAACTCGACTGTACAGTAGAACCAAGAATTAGTCGGTCTGAGTACAAAACTTAACCGACTAGTTTAACAACTAGTCGGTCGAAAGATGAACTTAGACCGACTAAGAATGAACAGTACTGATACTAAAATTTAGATGATGTGTTAGTCGGTTAAAGAAGCATTGCCGATCGACTAGTTTGCAACCTAGTCGGTCAACCAACGTTCTTAGACCGACTAACGATAAACAGTAACTTCTGAATAATTTAGAAAGCCAACTAGTCGGTCCAAGAAGGATTGACGACCGACTGGATCGTCATCTAGTCGGTCGGTGCCCCTTCTTACACCGGCTAACGTGCACCGAAAGTTCCGATACGGAGCGCGGAGCTCCGAGATCGATTCCTAAGACTCCTAGGCTTGATCTAACAGTAAGATACGACCGTTATGAAGCCCGTCACGAATGACATGCTTCGAAATCGACGATCCTAAGGAAGAAACGAGAAAACACGACGAAACGATCGAAAATGAAAGTTACGGAGACGAAAACCACACATGAGGAGAAAATCCACCAAAACATATATTATATTATAATAAATCCAGATACATGAAAAGCAGTCGTTACATCCTCCCCAACTTAAGAAAAATTCCGTCCTTGGAATTTCCAAATACTCACGAGTCCGGAAACAAAAGTGGGAAACGCTCTCGCATCTCATCCTCATTCTCCCAAGTAGACTCTCCAGGTGAGCCGTGTCGCCACATCACCCTCACAAGATTGACAATCTTGTTCCGAAGCGACTTCTGACGCCTGTCCAGAATCTGCACTGGATGCTGGTCATACGTCATATCGGGGCGAACGGTAATCTCCGAGAAATCCACAGCATGAGATGGATCGCCAATGTATCGACGAAGCTGCGACACATGGAAAACATTGTGAACTCCTTCCAAAGATGGCGGCAAGGCCAAGCGATAAGCTACCTCGCCAACCCTCTCCAAAATGTCAAACGGTCCAATATATCGCGGGCTCAACTTCCCTCGCTTCCCGAAACGAATCACACCACGATTCGGGGAAATCTTCAAGAACACATGGTCGCCCGGCTGAAACTCCAAAGGACGACGTTTAGCATCCGCCCAATGCTTAAAACGGTCCTGAGAAATCCTCAACCTCTCCCGAATATTCCTGACGATATCCACTGCCTCCACGATCATCTCAGGTCCCAACAACTCCCGATCACCAACGTCATCCCAACTCAATGGCGATCGACATTTCCTCCCATAAAGAGCGGCGAAAGGCGCCATGCCAATACTCGCCTGGAAGCTGTTGTTGTAAGAGAACTCCACCAAGTGTAGATGGTCCTCCCACGAACCCTTGAAATCCAACATGCACGCTCTCAGCATGTCTTCCAAAATCTGAATTGTCCTCTCGGACTGGCCATCCGTCTGCGGATGGTACGCCGTGCTGAAACTCAGACGCGTACCCAAGCTCTTCTGCAAACTCTGCCAGAACTGAGATGTGAACCTCGTGTCTCTGTCCGACACGATACTCACGGGGACTCCATGAAGTCGCACGACCTCCTGCACGATTCACGTCACATCACCATCCAAACTAGGAAAAGGAAATAAAAACGGAGAGTAAAAGAATTTTACCTCCATATATCTCCTCGCTAGCGCCTCAGTGGACTGTCCCACTCGGAACGGAATAAAGTGCGCAGATTTGGTCAATCGATCTACGATCACCCAAATCGCGTCATTCTGCTTCGGACTCCGAGGTAGTCCAGTCACGAAATACATAGTGATGTGTTGCCATTTCCACTCCGGAATCGGAAGCGGTTGTAGCAACCCGGCCGTACGCTGATGCTCTGCCTTCACTTGCTGGCAAACCAAGCACTTGGCTACACTCCGAGACACACTCCTCTTCATACCATGCCACCAATAATTCAGACGAAGATCCTGGTACATCTTGGTGCCACCAGGATGCACAGAATACGGCGAACTGTGTGCCTCCACCATCAGCTCCTCTCTAATATCACCCGCGGGCACACACAACCTGGCTCCAAACCTCAGCGAGCCATCCTCATGAATCAAAAAGTCAGTCCGCAGACCGGCTTCCACCTGCTCCCGAATCTTCATCAGCTTCGGATCCTCAGCCTGGCCAGCCTTAATCTGATCCACGATCGTCGACTGTACCTGCATGTACATCAACGATGAAGCCTCCCCGGGAAGAACAATCTCCACACCAGACTCGCAAAAATCCTGCTGCAATCTCCATTGCAAGGTCAAAATCATCACCGCTGGAAGCCTACTCAGCGCATCTGGAACCACATTCACCTTGCCAGGGTGAAACTGCAAATCAATCTCATAATCCGCCATAAGCTCCAACCATCGACGCTGTCGCATGTTGAGCTCCTTCTGAGTGAAAATATACTTCAAGCTTTTGTGATCGGTGAAAATCTTCACTTTCTCACTCAGCAGGAAGTGCCTCCAAATCTTAAGAGCAAACACAACGGCAGCCAACTCCAAATCATGCGTCGG
Source organism: Scilla litardierei (assembly GCA_030789695.1). NCBI lineage: Eukaryota > Viridiplantae > Streptophyta > Magnoliopsida > Asparagales > Asparagaceae > Scilla > Scilla litardierei. The sequence goes on along the minus strand of CM061132.1, from coordinate 131,452,560 downwards.
GTAATTCTTCTCATGAACCTTAAGCTGACGAGACGCATACGCCACAACATGTTCGTGCTGATGCAACACACAACCAAGACCCTTACCAGAAGCATCGCAAAAGATCTCAAATCCACCGCTGCGATCAGGCACAAGCAGAATAGGGGCAGTCGTCAACCTCTCCTTCAGAATACCAAAAGCACTCTCACAATCACCCGACCAAACAAAAGCAACATCCTTCCGCGTCAACCTGGTCATCGGCTCAGCAATACGGGAAAAGTCCTTAATGAATCGCCGATAGTAACCAGCAAGTCCAAGGAAACTCCGAATCTCAGACGCAGACGACGGAACAGGCCACTCTCTGATGGCCCTAATCTTCTCGGGATCCACTGAAATGCCATCTCCAGTCACCACATGCCTGAGAAAAGCAACTCTATCCAGCCAAAACTCGCACTTCGAAAACTTAGCATACAAACGATGCTTTCTCAAGATCTCCAATACCGTCCTTAAGTGCGAGGCATGCTCTTCCTCCGACTTCGAATAGATCAGAATGTTGTCAATAAAGATAACGACAAACTTATCCAAAAAGTCGTAGAAAATCAGGTTCATCAGATTCATGAAAACTGCGGGTGCGTTAGTTACGCCGAAAGGCATAACCACGAACTCATAGTGTCCATACTTCGTCATGAACGCTGTCTTCGGGACATCATCCTTCTTCACCTTCAACTGATGGTAACCACTCCTCAAATCCAATTTAGAAAACACCCTCGAACCTCCAAGCTGATCAAAAATATCATCGATGCGGGGCAACGGGTATTTATTCTTAATGGTCACCGCATTCAACTCCCGATAGTCCACGCACATGCGACGCGAACCATCCTTCTTCTTCACCAGCAGCACCGGTGCTCCCCACGGAGACACACTAGGATTAATATAACCCTTCAGCAAAAGCTCATCCAGCTGATTCCTCAATTCTTCCAATTCTGCAGGTGCCATACGATACGGTGCCTTCGAAATCGGCTGCGCACCTGGAATGAGATCGATAGAAAATTCTAGAGCTCGATCAGGTGGCAAACCAGACATCTCCTCGGGGAAGAAGTCGCCAAAATCTCGCACCACAGCTGGCCACTCCAACTCCATCTGCATAGCCACAACCTCCACCGGCCTGGCCCGAAATCTGACAGGACCAAGCGAACTGCTACCACGACTGAACTCAAATACTGGATGTCCGGGAATCTCGAACACCACCTTCTTCCTCCGACAGTCGATCGTAGCATAGAAGCTCACAAGCCAGTCCATCCCAAGAACCGCATCATAGTTGATGATGTCGTGGACAATGAAATCAGTGAAAAGCTCATGTCTACAGACCACCAACGAGCAAGAATTGCAACCACGATGCACCGAGACCACGCCATTCCCTGTAACGATATTCCAACTCTTGGAAAGAGGGGACGTCGACAAGGAATGCCTCTCCACGAAGCTCCGAGAAATAATGCGCATCGATGCACCAGAGTCAAAGAGGACTCGTGCAGGAAATGTGCACACCAAAACCACACCTAACAATCAATTAACAATCAAACCCTAGTCTGGCAAACAACCATGTCTAAGCAAACAACATAATCTAACAATCAAAACCAGCTAGGAAAGTAACAGCTAGATTGAGGATTACCTGCGATAACCTCATCCACAGCCTCGCTCTCCACAGCGGTCATCAGAAAAGCCTGCCTCCTCGGCGGAACAGCCTGCTGAAAAGCCTGCCTCTGCGGAACAAGAGCTGCTCCACGACCAGCAGGAACAGACGCTCGCTGCTGCAACGGCTGAGCCGCAACAGGTGCCCTCCGCAGCGGACCCGCATGCCGACAATCCTTCGCGACATGGGAAGCATCACCACAAACCAGACACTGGCCCAAAAACTTCCGACACTGATCCTTGATGTGGCCAGGCTTGCCGCAGAAATGGCAAGTCTTCAGAATAGGCCCTCCTGGCCTCTTAAACTGAGCTGGCTGATTAGGCTTGAAACCAGGCCTAACCATCGCTCTGGCCTGCTCCATAGGCCTCTTCCCAGCACCAACAATAGACCCCCTCCTCTGACTCAGATTCAGCTCCTGCCTCCTCGCAGCGACCAGAACCTTCTGATAAGAGTCCAGATCTGAGGAAGACACAAAACTCTGGAGCTCCAAAGAAAGTCCCTGCAGGAACCTCTGAGCCCTCTCATCAGCATCCTGCACCATCTTCGGTGCGAACCGACTCAGCCTAGTGAACTCTTGGTGGTACTGGTCCACCGTCAAGTTCCCTTGCTTCAGATCAATGAAGCGCTGCAGCATCTCCTTCTTCGCAGCCTTCGGAAAGAATTCCTCATCAAACCTGGACTTAAAGGTAGCCCAAGCTATCGGCTCCACCAACATCTTCTCTTCCGCATCCCACCAATTCCGAGCATTATCCTTGAGTTGCCTCTTCGCCAAATCGACCCACCCAGCCGGGGTGATCTTGGCCATCTTCAGATTGTCCTCGATGTTCCGAATCCACTCATCGGCAGCCAGAGGACCCTCAGACCCATCAAAATATGCGGGACCCAGCTCCCGAAATTGCTTCGCTCCCGGCTCAGAGCGAGGGGCATCCGGAAGAGCCCGGGCAGCTCGAGCAAGTGGAGCATTCTGGAATTGCAGGAGCACGCCCTGCTGCACTTGCATCATCTGCAGCATCATCCGCATCATCTCACCGTTGGTGGGTTCCCGCTCAGGCTCCTCATCATGAGGGAGCGCACCACTACCCCCACCACGGGTGAATCGTCTTCCTGCCATCTAGTGACACAGAGAACGAATCAGATTAGACTCATAGCTTATGACTCGGACGTCGAACTTAGTTTATTGGACATTCTAATATTATTATCGCTATTCCAAAAATCGCAATTACAGAAGGACCTGCATGGGCCACCAACAAAACCTGTCACGACCCGCTTCCCAAAAATGGAGGCGAGACGTGAAAAGGTCCGCACGAGAGTGGAACCGTGAAGCCCCAAACCCGATAAGCGTCAATAAAACATAAGCAGGTCCCTGTAACCACAACGGAGCAACATTAATAATAAAAGGAGAGACAGAAATAAGATCTCATATCTCACAAATTGTCCAACATGAAAATAAGTCCAACATCCAGAAAAGCCACCAGGCTAAAAGAAAGAGTCTAAAGGCCTAGAACAAGGCCAACAAAAGCAACGACATAACAAAGTATAGGTGCTACGCACCGACAACAAGACAACAGTCTAAACAAAAAGGAAACACTACGAAGACACTAGGACTGGTCCCCAGTGTCCGCGTACTCCCCGTCAAACACAAGCTCGGGCTCGGCGTCAGCAAACACCTCGTCCTCAACAAGGTACTCAGGCTCAGGATCTAACATGTGTCACCCAAAAGAGTAAAGGGGCACATGTCAGCAAGTCTAAGAGACTTGGGCAAGGAAACTGAAAGTAAGGCAACTAGCAACCTAGAAGTTTTAGTATGCATGACATGGCAGTTATAACATGAGTGCACAATTAAGACCTGGTGAACAGTAAGTACAAGAGAACAAGTATCGGGACAAGACAAGAGTAGCCAAGCTACTAACAATCTCAATCAATTCACTATTCACGTTTCACGTTGTTTTGTAGATGTTTACGCCCTTCAGCTGAATGGTACAACATTCACACCGATCGGCACTAAACACTACCCCACCCCAGAGTTTACGCCTTACAACTGAAGTTGCTAATCAGGCAGACTCCCAGTTGAATGGCCGCTTAACCCTTACCCCATCCCACACGTTAACAAGCCAGTGTCCCTGCACATGAGCCCAGCAAGTGAGCCAGGGTTGCCCCGCACGGGAGCTTGTTTTCCAAGTTCACAATTCAATATCGAGTGTTGGGGTTAGCAACTCATTATGCTCGCTTCTGGTCACGAGCCAGGAAACACAAGTATTGTAGCGATGCTACGCAATCACGGGATCACTTGAAGAATGCAATGACATGACAATTAATTTGCGTACCGTTAATGGAAAGTAAACATGACATGGTAATTGTGCAACATGCTAAATGTCGGAACTAGCCTCGTTGTCAAACTAGTTTCCCAATTTGCGCCTAGGCGAGTATCATTTCGTCGCCTAGCCTCTTTTACGCCTACAACAAGCAAAATGGCCTAAAACATGGCCTAAACCCTAAGTGGCAAGTTTCACTTGCCTAGCACCGGGGATGACGATCACGAAGGTTCGTCTCGCGGATGCTAATCTACGGGGAAATCGCTGTTATGGGGAAACAATCATCAAACAACATGAAATTTCATTAGGGTTTCATAAAAAAACAAATAGGTTATGAAAACATCAAGAGATCGATTTCTTACCGAGAGGAGGCGGAAGAAACACTCCGGAGAACCCTAGGACCAGATCTGGGAACGAATGGAGAAGTTTGGAGAATTAGGGTTTTTGGGGGATTTTGGGGATTTGATGAGATTTTGGGGAAGATGAGAGGTAGAATGAGTTGATGGAGGGTTTAGATGATGGCTTTTAGGGCTTGGAATGAAGGAATAAGGGTTGGAGGTGGAAGTGGGCTCAATGGGGGAGATTTTAGGGTTTTAGGTCGAGTGGAGGAAGAAGAAAACGTTTGGGAGGGGTTTAAATAGGATGGGCTGGCGGCTGCCCAGAAATTAGGGTTTTAACACAGATTAGTCGGTCAAAGAGCAACCACTGACCGACTAGTTTGGCAACTAGTCGGTCGGTCGACCAACGCAGACCGACTAAGTGTAAACAGTAACTTCTGAACGAAAATAGGATTTGGATTTAGTCGGTCGATGAACAACTACTGACCGACTAGTTTGATATCTAGTCGGTCGGTGAACGTTCGTAAACTGACTAAGAGTAAACAGTAACTCGACTGTACAGTAGAACCAAGAATTAGTCGGTCTGAGTACAAAACTTAACCGACTAGTTTAACAACTAGTCGGTCGAAAGATGAACTTAGACCGACTAAGAATGAACAGTACTGATACTAAAATTTAGATGATGTGTTAGTCGGTTAAAGAAGCATTGCCGACCGACTAGTTTGCAACCTAGTCGGTCAACCAACGTTCTTAGACCGACTAACGATAAACAGTAACTTCTGAATAATTTAGAAAGCCAACTAGTCGGTCCAAGAAGGATTGCCGACCGACTGGATCGTCATCTAGTCGGTCGGTGCCCCTTCTTACACCGGCTAACGTGCACCGAAAGTTCCGATACGGAGCGCGGAGCTCCGGGATCGATTCCTAAGACTCCTAGGCTTGATCTAACAGTAAGATACGACCTTTATGAAGCCCGTCACGAATGACATGCTTCGAAATCGACGATCCTAAGGAAGAAACAAGAAAACATGACGAAACGATCGAAAATGAAAGTTACGGAGACGAAAACCACACATGAGGAGAAAATCCACCAAAACATATATTATATTATAATAAATCCAGATACATGAAAAGCAGTCGTTACAACTTCAAACTAAGTCTTTTAACCCCCGCGCATAACGGGTTGTGCGCTGTGAGAAATAATATACCCCTCTAACCTTTTTTTTATTATCGCGCATGATGCGTTATAAAGTAGCACGTTCTGCGTGACGATTACATTTTACTCGTAGCAAAGTTTTTCCCCAACGCGCACAACATTCCAAATCGGGAGAAATTTTACATGTCGTTGTGTGCGGAGAGTAATTTAATCCACTGGAACCGTTTTTATCCGACGTGCACAACGGGGCATAATTATACCCGTTATGCACGCGTACGAATATTACTTCAACCTAAGTCGTATAACCCCCGCGCACAATGGGTTGTGCACTGTGAGAAATAATACTCCCATGTAACCTTTTTTATTACCGCACACGATGCGTTATAATGTAGCACGTTGTGCACGACGATTACATTTTATCCGTTGCATAGTTTTTCCCCGATGCGCACAACGTTCCAAATCGGGAGAAATTTTACATGCCGTTGTTTGCGTAGAGTAATTTAATCCACTGGAACCGTTTTACCCGACGTGCACAACGGGGCATAAATTTACTCGTTGTGCGTGCGGATGAATATTACTTCAAACTGAGTCTTTTAGCCCCTGTGCACAACAGGTGGTGCGCTGTGAGGAATAATACGCCCATCTAACATTTTTTATTACCACGTACGACGCGTTATAATTTAGCACGTTGTGCATGACGATTACATTTTACTCGAAGCAAAGTTTTTTCCCGACGCGCACAACGTTCCAAATCGGGAGAAATTTTACATGCCGTTGTGCGCGCAGAGTAATTAAATCCACTGGAACCATTTTTACCCGATGCGCACAACGGGGCATAATATTACTCGTTGTGCGCGTGGATGAATATTACTTCAAACTAAGTCTTTTAAACCCCGCGCACAACGGGTTGTGCGCTATAAGGAATAATAAACCACTCTAACCTTTTTTATTACCGCGCACGACGCATTATACAGTAGCATGTTCTGCGCAACGATTACATTTTACTCGTAGCAAAGTTTTTCTCCGACCCACACAACGTTTCAAATCGGGAGAAATTTTACAAGCTATTGTGCGCGGGGAGTAATTTAATCCACAGGAACCGTTTTTACCCGACGCGCACAACGGGGCATAATTTTACCCGTTGTGTGCGCGTATGAATATTACTTCAAACTAAGGCTTTTGACCTCCGTACACAATGGGTTGTGCGCTGTGAGAAATAATACTCCCATGTAACCTTTTTTATTATCGTGCACGATGCGTTATAATGTAGCACATTGTGCACGACGATTATATTTTACCCGTAGCAAAGTTTTTACCCGACGCGAACAACGTTTCAAATCTGGAGAAATTTTACATGATGTTATGCGCTGGGAGTAATTTAATCCACATGAACCGTTTTTACCAGACGCGCACAACGGGGCATAATTTTACCCGTTGTGCGCGCTTATGAATATTACTTCAAACTAAGTCTTTTAACCCGCGCGCACAACGGTTTATGCGCTGTGAGGAATAATACACACGTCTAACCTTTTTTATTACCGCGTACGATGCGTTATAATGACATTGGGTGCTTTTCCTCGCTCAAGTTTCTGCCAGTTTTGGACAGCAGACACACCTATACATAAAATTATATTTCTGGAACAATTGATGTTGTAAATTCTGAATTTTGTTGTGTAGAACCTTGACTTCATGCTTTACAATTTTTCATTAAAAAGTTAGGGCTAATTTTGAGTATAGACACATGATTTAGATGTGTTTTTGCAACTCTGCTTGAAAATTAGACAGATTTGCTTATGTTCTCACTTGCTTCTCACTTGGTTAACACTTGCATGATGTCTTAAGTGCAAAATAATTTCCTTATGTTAATCATGCCATGTTATGTTCAAATCCATATTGTCATTATGCTAATTACCATATTTGTTAAGTGGCCTCATTTTAATTAGTAGCATGTTGTTGTTGTATGTAAAATAATTCACATTTTGTAGCATACTAGCATATTAATTGTTAGCATATCACAATATGATAATGATATGTTTCATGTCCATACTGGAAATGATGGAATTATGTGCTTGTGTGTTAATTGGGATTGATGGAATCATATGATGTTTACGATGGTCATGATTAATCCCGACATCAATGAAGTGAAGAAAGGAATGGAAACGTGAATACGGTAAATGAGACCGCCGAATAATGAAATGATGAATTATTCTATAAACTGAGAGGGAGGAAGAGTGATAATTATTTGAAACTCTCGATCCATCCTAAGATGGGTGAGGCTCCAGATACGGGTTCGGGGGAAACGAGTGTAAATTATAGGAGTTAAGGAGCGGACATATGATAATATGATTTCTCACTTGCTTGTCACTCCCGTAAGTGGGAATTGACTAGAGTTAGATAGGCTAGTGGTGTACTCGTGATGCACCATTAGGTAATTGTTGGTTTTCTCTGTTTGTCCCGATAAAAATCGAGAATTGTCTCACTCCTGTAAGGGGGAGTTACGAGAGGCCTCTCCAATGCTCGTGTCGTTTGTTGAAATACCACTTTTCACCCACCCTGGGTGAAGTCTAGCTCCTTAGTGTCCTATGATTTACTCGGATTTCCAAATACTAACTAAATGTCTAAATATAAACTAATTTAATCGATAATGATGTTCATGAAGTTTCTGTTCCTCAGTTTATTTTTACTTCCAGCACTTGTATGTCATGATTGTTTAAATTATGCATTAATTCTGTGGTTATTGTGTCACAAGTAGATAGATTATCAGTTAGGGAGACCGGTTTTAAAACTGGATACTACTATCGATGTTAGGACTTCCTACTGGGTCACACGTTGACGTGCCATTTTGTGTTTTTCGGGAGCAGGACCAGAGCAGCTTGTGAGGGTCCCGATGTAGGAGATCATCCCCAGTTCAAAGGTAAAGATTGAGGGCGACTTTGTCCAGTTGGACTTTCTCAGGGTAGATTAGTGGGTACGTTGTATTGGGCGTGGACACCTTTTTGTACTTTTTGGGTTGTGGGTTCTTTTTCTTTTGTTGTATCCCACTTTTGTACCCCTTTGTACAAACCATGTATGTATAAAGTATCTTGTTTACTATAATGTAATGTTCAGTTCTGTTTTTCTTTTCAATGCCGTGGATTTAAATTTTGTTGGAGCACTTTACTTTCTTTTGATCTATTCCATTATTGTTGTAGTGGCCTGCATACAAGGTTAATTTAATCACAATTAATGCCTAGTATTATTTAGATAATAGGGGCTCGAAGCCCAAAGTCTGAATACTACAGCGGCCTTATCAGCTATGTATCTTTGTATTTGGAAGAGTGGGGCGTGACAACAATCAAGGAAATAATACCAATATAATTCCACTAATAATAATAATAATAATAATAATAATAATAATAATAATACGATTACACTAATAATCATGCACTCCTAATAGTCATAATCATGTGTCGTTGAGTGTCATGGGGCTAGGACGTGCTTAAGCCCAGAACAGAGTTTTTAGCCTAACGACTGGTGGTATACACACGATATAGTATAACATACTTAAGCCATTACATTAGTGCTCCTAGTGATTGGGGTCGTAAGTTGAAACAAGTTGCTGGGAATCTTCACGCGTGGAATAAGAACTTTTTTGGAAAATTTTTTGACGTAAGCGATGGCTGAGAGGTCTGATTGATGGGGTGCAGCGTGAACTTTCTTTACAATCTTCTCACCAACTCTGTCAATTGGAAGCACGGTTGATTACCGAGTATGAGGGGATTCTCTTGCTGGAAGAGCTTTTCTGGGCCCAAAAATCAAGGGTGGATTGGTTATCATATGGTGATAGTAACACAAAGTTCTTCCACATGTATACTTTATGTCGTTGGTGTAAGAACCGTATCTCTATGCTTATAGATGTTTCTAGTTCTTGGATTATGGATCCAACGGACTTGTGACGCCACGTAATAGATTTCTACAATGCTTGTTTCGACGGAAAGGTGATTCCTAACCACTTCTTTTGCATTCTCTATGTCATTCCCTCTCCTCGCTCCAACGTACTTCTCTTGCACATCTTGTGGTGGAAGTTGAGGTTCGTGATGCTCTTTTTCAGATGAAGCTGTGGAAATCTATAGGAGTGGATGGGTTTCAGGCAGGTGTATTTCAGGAGATGTGGGACACAATAAAGCTTTCTTTGACGACTTTGGTTTCTGAGGCTTTAGATCGTGGTGGATTTGATCAGGCTCTATGTCGTATATTACTTGTTCTTATTCCTAAAGTCCTGTACCCAGAGAGGCTGTCCTAATTTCATCTCATCAACTTATGTGGCGTTCCTTATAAATTGGTGACTAAGGTGTTGCTGAACAGGATTCGGCCTCTACTCCATGATTTGATTAGTCCCCTTCAACTAATTTCATCCCTAGACGACATGCATATGATAATATCTCGATGGCCCAAGAAATGGTTCATACCATAAGGCAGTCCAAATGTCATGATGGTCTTTCTGCCATGAAGGTTGATCTCGAGAAGGCCTATGACTGCATTCGCTGGGATTTTTTGGAGGAGACTCTCACTCTCTTTGGATTCTCCAGCTCATGGATTAAGCTTATTATGTTCTATGTCTCTTCGGCCCGATTTCTAGTGATGTGGAATGGGGAGACGTCTGACTGGTTTTTACCTAAAAGGGGTTTGCGTCAGGGAGATCCTCTTTCACCATACTTGTTCGTACTCTGTATGTAAAGATTGGGTTTACTTATTTCTAATGCAGTGTCGAACAAGTCTTGGAAGCCAATAGTTTTGTGTCGTGGAGGTCCTGCCATTTACCACCTATTATTTGCGGATGATTTACTCTTATTTGGTCGGGCTAGTTTACAGCACACTCATCGGGTACGTGAGTTACTAGACGAGTTTTGTGCATCTTTGGGGGCTAAGGTTAATTTGGAGAAGTCCCACTGTTTCATCTCACCTTCGGTTGGCCGCCATCATGCTTCACGTGTTTGTTCTTCTCTGGGGGTCAAACCACCACTGGATTTGGGGAAGTATTTGGGTCTGCCGTTGATCCATGGTAGAGTCACGAAGAACACTTACCGGGAAGTGGTTGATAAGATCAGTTCGAAGTTATCTGGTTGGAAATCTAAATTCTTATATTTAGGTGGGCGTGCCACTTAATTAGCTCCGTCACATCAGTACTTCCTACATTTACTATGCTTACTACCAAGCTCCTGAAGCATACTACATCTGAGATTGATAGGTTAAATCGGTCGTTTCTCTGGGAGGGGAATGGGGGTAAGAAGAAGATACATCTGGTTCATTGGCAGGACGTATGCAAACCTAAGAAACTTGGAGGTCTTGGCATTCGCTCTATGGAATATCATAATCTAGTCATGTTACATAGATTAGCCTGGAGGTTTTTGGTGGAGCCAGACTCCATTTGGGTTAGACTTATGCGAGCAAAGTATAAACTTCATGATGACATTATTTCTTTCATTTCCCGGCTAGAGTCTATTCTGACGGCCTGGTCCTACTCTTGGTGAAGTGTTGTCTATGGGTTGCAGAGTTTAGGGGATGGATTACTAAATCGAGTGGGTGATGGGTCTTCTATCTCTTTTTAGCATGATAATTAGCTGGGGCAACCTTTATTTCCTCATCTTTCCTCCCATATAGACTTGGAGCCTACTCATGTTCTTGTAAAGGAGTTTATGCAGAATGGTGCTTGGAATGTGCCTAAGTTATTGATAGCAGTTCCTGAGTCTGTGGCTCAAGAGATTATGGCATACCCCATTCCCCGAGTCTCTGGCCTGCAAGATAAGTATATTTGGCAGTTTACTACTAATGGCAGATTTACTACTCAATCATCTTATATACAATTACTAAAGGATTCCAATCCGAGTTTGGACTTCCATTTTTGCATGGTGATGGAAGTTGTAGCTACTGTCAATGTGACGACATTTTATCTGGCTTGTATGTTGGGATAGACTAGTTACTAACGAGCTGTGGTTCACGCGCGATATTTCAGAGTCTGGGGCCTGCACTGCCTATGGTTCAACCTCCGAGTCTACTCTTCATGTCCTTCGTGACTGCCCACGAGCTATGATGGTTTGGGATGCTCTGTTCCCTACTTCCTTGTACACTGACTTCTACACTCTATCACTTTCTGAGTGGATCATGGATTTTCTCCACCAGCAGTCATTACCCTTCCATCTCATGGTCCTTTTTGCTACCTGCTTAATAGAAGATTTGGGGAGCACGCTACCGACGGGTCTTCAACCCAGATGCCGATACTGGTCTAGATTTCTCCATCCTCCGAATTATTCCTCATACGACACATGAGATGTCTCATGTATTTAGGGGGTCTTCTTTGGAATCTCCTGATACATCTATTATTTGTTCCTCCGGCAGATCAGCAAGACGAATAATAGAAGTATCGGATGACTATGCGATCTGCTGGAGGGGCTTTCCTCTTTGGTTTGGTTAACAAGCTCGGCGCTCTACATGGGTGAGCTACTTTGAGCCTGGGCGAGCTTCTTCTCAGCTTAGGCGAACTGGTTCTCCTTGACAAAGATTGTTGTTGGGTTAATTGCATGGGCTTTAATCATGTGGGCCTTTATTAACTAGGCCGGCCTTTAGGGCGTAACAATTGCCCCCGGCATTCGAGTTCGAAACGAGGAGTTCGGATCCGCTCGGATGACGCGCTTCTCTTTTGGTTGGATGACGGCTGTAGCATTAAATGCGAGATGACCATTCTGATGGTATTAAATGAAGGCTGTCCGTCGGATCTTTAAAGCATCATGGCGATTCGACGACGGAGAGAATTCGAGGCGTCCAGCCACTAAGAAGATGACACGTGTCCCGTACGGTTCTGGGGGGAAGTTGGGGCGACAGATCTACCCCAGAAATTGCCATGTGGACCGCTTTCAACAGCTGAGATTGTCTGGCTCCTCTTATAAACAGAAAAGAGGAGGCAGCAGTCGAAGGCTTCAGCATTTGAAATTCAAAAATCTTCCCCTATCGTATCTTCGTCTTCGAGGGTTCTCGCCGTCGGTCGTTACTTGTAAGAGCTTGGTCGATCTTTTTAGGTATTCTCTCAATCTTTTTTAGATGGCTTCTCCTAATTCTGCAGCTTCCGATGAGTATGTAAAGGGGTACTTTGGTGAGAGTGTCGGTGCTGCGGATTCGATGGAGGTGACAGTAACGGAGGAGCTGTGGGAGATTTGGGCGGCAATGGAGGTGGCTGACGCTGCTCCCACAACGTCGACGGTTCAACAGGAACCTGAGATGAAGGAGAAAACGCCGCAGAGAAGGGCCACAAAGGTGGTTCCCATACCGATTCAGGATATACAGCCGGATACGAGGAATCTTAGATGCGCCGAAATCCGCTCCAAATATATATGTGCACCCTGTGCAGTTCGCCTTCTTGAACTCAATAATCAAGTCTGCTCGCCGAGGGACAACGAGGTCGGGGTCTACTTCCTGACCTTCGAGTTGGGCTCTGGTTCCCGCCACATCCCTTCTTCCTCAACCTATTGAACTTCCTTGAACTCCCTCTCTTCCAGCTGACGCCGAACTATATCAGCTCAATGGTCGGCTTTGTCGTTCTCTGCAACGCCAGCGGCATAAGTCCAACCTTTTCGCTGTTTCAATATTTCTTTGAGACAAAGAAGAGGGAGCAGTATTATTATGTAAGTGCAAGGAGAGATCGGGATCTTGTCGATGATCTACCGAGCAAAATAAGAGATTGGAAGGTGAAGTTCGTCTTCATCTCTACGCCGGCAGACTGGACTTTGAGGTCAAACTGGGGGACGCTGAATCCCTCAGTGAATAAGGACGTGACCCTAGGGGCAGGAGGCAGAGTATGCCGAGATTTTGTTGGGGATCCTTAAGGCGAAGAGGAAACATAAGCTTTTGGTCAAGGACGATCAGAGCACTGAATACTTCTGGCCCGCAGGTATGGCGATCTGATCGATCATCTCCGTGTAGGCTCACCCTGATCTCTTTTTGCTTTGTAGGTGAAAAATGAAGTTGTCACTGGAGGAAGTGATGGCGAAGGTCATAGGGGGATGCGTCGACCGAGGTGCCCGCGGCGAAGGAGCAGACGGTCCAGGCTAAGGGCAAGGAGAAGATGCCACCTCCGAAGATCGTGGTGAGGAAGACTGGGGAGAAGAGGGGCGTCGGGATCACTATTGGGAAGGGGGATGAGGAAGGGCGCAAGAAGGTGAAGAGGGCGACCACGACCACCGCTTGCACTCATCGAGAGAGCGAGGCCGCGGTGGGCGCCTCTGTCAATGTTGATCCCGAGGGGCCGGCGGCCATTCCTAGGGTGGTCATGCCCCGGAGCTAGAGGCCTCCGGCCACCACCACGGTCCCCCTCCAGTCTTCGATGGTCGAGCAGTGGCCTTACGGGTGTCCTCCAAGGGAGGGGCATCCGGAAGTGGGGAAGCCGGTGCACCCCAGCTGCGAGGTCGCGCTGGCGAGCTTCAAGGCGACGAGGGCCGAGGTAAAGGCCATTCCGAAGATGAAGCTCGCCACGCCGAGCTACCCGATGGGTGCCCGGGAATTGTTGTTTGAGGATGCCGGGGTTGCGGCCCGTCTGGTGGAGAACTGTCTGTTGCCCCGGGACCGGGAGTATCTGTGGGACGTCGGCGCCGAGCGCCTCTACGACACTGCGGTCTGGCATGCCACGCAAGTTCATTGCTCTTCCTACTTCGCACTGTCGCTTTTCTTTCTCTCATGGGGACTTATGTTTTTGTTCTTCTATAGGCAGTCGCTTCGATGGTCTCCTTGCAGCGCCATACTAACATGGCCGAGCTTAAATCGAGCCTCGCAAAGAAGCGTTCTGAGCTCAAGGAGGCCAATGACAAGCTCAAAGAGGCCACCGCCAAGCTAAAGGAGGCCGCCGCCTAGCGAAAGGAGAAGGAGGCGAAGTTGGAGGAGGTGCGAGGATCCGATGCGATCCAGAAGAAGGAGATCGACAGGCTGGAGAAGGTCGGCGTGGAGCTGCAGAAACAATTTCGGGACGAGAAGGCCCGAGGGGTTGCTGCGAAGAACGCCCACACTGCGAAGATAGAGGCCAAGAAGAAGGAGATTGCCGATCTCGAACGCCAAGTGGCCGAGCTGTCAAAGATCGATCTTGAGGCGATGATGGATCTGTAGGAATATGATGCCCTCGAGGCCATTTATTCCTGTGTGAATAGCACAAACATCTTGTTCGAAATAACAGTAAGCTGTTTGGTAATAATTTATCTAAGTTATATTGTAATGTAGTTAACATTAGATATCAACTTAGGTAAAGTCCTGAGACTTTATGCAAGGTCAAACGGGTATCGAGATGAGTATCTCGATCATGGAGAAACGTTTGACCGTCTGTAGCATAAGTCTAAAATGGTTCGTGGTCGTAGATGTTTCGAGACAAGGATATCGAAACATCGGATAGACCATTGTGTCTTAGTCTTCACCGTTTAGCGGTGGCGATGATCTCATGATCGCTTGACTTGGCGAAGTCGAAGACGAGACACAGGTGCTCATTAGAATGAGTTCACTGAACGATCCACTAGAGTTATCATATGGTTATATTGACCAATCTGTCAGTGATAACTCTGAGTGATGATAGGATAGTTGGTCTTTTGACTTGAGGTCATTTTGACGGACCTGTGCATGAACGGTGCCACTTAGATCAACTGACCTAGCTTCGAGGCAAGGCCTGTCGAAAGGTCTTTTGATTGGGTGTCACTTGAAACGTACGAGGCGAGTAATGACCAAGAGAGGATTCGTCTCTCCCGGTCAATGGGAGTTAGTGTCGTAGAGTTAGTTCGGTCTTTAGTAAAAACTCTGCGCAGAGTATGTTGGAAGAAGTCCAATATTTATTGACTAAAGATTGATCGAAACTAACCGGAGTCAAGTTATTGGGGTTGAGAGTTTAACCGTACCCCAGACTTGATCTACACGACATATTTAAGACGAAGAGACTATAACTGCGGAATTCATCACGGAAACAGTCAGGTGGTCCCGACAATACTCATGTCAATGAGTTAACCATATAATGATGATTCCTGAAGCAGGGACGGCAACCACTGCTCGTGGTCACTGCCGTATAGGGCTTCGAGCCCAACCTGTTGTAAGGGTCAGGCTGTAGGGTCTCACACAGAGTGCAACACTTCGTCTAGTAATAGGTAGAAATTAGTTAGGGAGAATATTTGCATTTGATGCAAAAGAAGAGATAATTGCATTTGATGCAATATGGTAATTTAAGCTTAGATATGGACTATTTTGCATATGATGCAAAAGCGATTAAATGTGTATTAAATTGTTTAATACAATATTTAATAATATAAACGCAAGGAAAAGTTCACGGGTAAGACGGGAATGTCCCGGTCTAGACCCAGGTTCAAACGGCGTCCAAATCGGACATCAAATGCTCAAGTTAGAGCCAAAACAGCCCAAAGTATCAAACCAGGCCAAACCCAGGCAGAACAGGCTGCCTGGGCTAGCCCAGGCGCTGTCTGGGCTAAGCCCAGGCGCAAGCCTGGGCTCTGCCCAGGCTCGGCCTGGGCAAGCCCAGGCGCAAGCCTGGGCTCTGCCCAGGCGCCTGGGCAGAGCCCAGGCGCGGCCTGGGCTCTGCCCAGGCGGATTCAGCGCGCGCGGGTTGCGTGGGGCCCACCCATGGGCCCCACCCCTAGGGTTTTGAACCCTAAGTGTGCTGAAACAAATGACGGCTCAGTTTTTGCGAAAAACTAGCCTAGGGCTGATCTTTGGACACTCAATTGGAGGGTCAAACGAACTCCGATTGACGAACGGTTTTTTTCCTATGCGTTCACCGTTGAACGCTTGTCGTATTGATAGGTTGTATCAATCCTGAAGCTCAACGGTGAGTGAGTTAAAATTCACGGAAGTTTGCACTTTGTGAAGTGCAAACTAACTTGATTTTAAATTAACTCATTGTTTAGTCCCACATCGGATTTTGAGAAAAGGGGAGAGTCCGCCGCCTATATAAATAGGGGTCTCCCCCCTTTCTCAAAACTCGTCCCAAGCTCTAGATCTGAGCGGCTCTCGTAAATGTTGGAGCACGCTCGGATCTAGGCTTAAATAAATATTTCTCTATCTCCCTAAATTTCTTCCTTACTCCTGCGGGCTCTAGCAAAGCCACAAAGGAGTTCGGATTCTGGATCCGAAATCTTGGCGGAGGTTTCACTCGCGTGAAACTTTCTTCGGCGCGTGGTTGGCTCGGCGGCACAGGGATTGATCGCCTCGGGATGCGGAGCGGTTCGAGGAGCGGTTCGGGGAGCGGTTCAAGGAGCGGCTCGGCGTGGGACGGGAGCAGCTCGGAAGACGGCGCGGAACATCTCGCTTGCTCCAGGGCTGAGATTCCAGGTATGTGGTTAAAGTTTTATTAGCATTAGTTTAGTTTAATCGCAGTAGGCTAGATCCTTCTTGGGATGGTCAGATCCATCCCAAGTCGGCATAGATCTTGGCATAGGGTCTTGGACCTTAGGGCTAAGTTAAAAATAGTTTTAACTGCATGTTAATTAGTTAACATAGGTTTTTCTTCCGCTGCTATGATTTTTCTGTCTATGTTCCGTCCGACTTAGGACGGGACTAGAGTTTTTGTGCCCTAAGGGACCGCCAATTCCCCAACAATGGTATCAGAGCCTAGGTTTGCGTAGTCGATCTAGGTACTGCGATTTGATTAAACTTGTTAATGCTTTTAAGTGCTTTTAAATTTTTTAAAGTTATTAGAAAATTTTAAAAATGTTTTAGATGTTCAAAAAATTCTTTTTGATATTTTTGAACATGAAAATTTTAAAATAACGTTTTAAAATTTATGTGATAATTTTTTAAAACTAATTTTAAATGTTTAAAAGTTTAAAATTTATTTTGGATGCCTAAAAATTTTTATATGATAAATTTTTTTTAAGCATGGAAATTTTAAAATGGTATTTTTAAATTTATGTGATAAATTTTAAAATTGATTTTAAGGCTTTAAATTTATGCGATAAGTTTAAAAATATTTTAGATGTTTAAAAATTGTATATGATAAATTTTTGAACATGGAAAATTTTGTTTTAAATTTATAAGATATTTTTAAAAACTGATTTTAAAAATCTAAAATTGTTTATGCGATAAACTTAGTATATTTAAATGTTAAATAGTTGTGCACTATCTTTATGTTGATAAAATTAGTGTAGTTTTATTTTATTGGCTTGTTAATCTTGTCCCTTATTTGATAACACAAGACAACCTTTTAGGTTAGCCATTAAGAATGATTAAAATTTATTACTTGAATATTAATGACATTCTATGTTTTAATAAATCATTAACAACAATATTAAGACCTAATTCCTGATTAGGGTAGTCCTTTAAATGATTTTTCAATTCTAATTGTTATAATTAATTTTCATTAAAGGACTTCGCTTCTAGCGTTGTTAATAAAATTTATTAAAATCCTAATAACGATTAGGGTAGCACGTGAACCTTATAGTTGATAAGGACTTAATAAAAGTTATTAAACAAATCCTAAAAATTTTGAATTTAAGGATTCAACTAGTTGATAGGATTAATTAGTTGTTAATAAAAGCTGTTTAGTCTATGGCATACATACAAAAATGACAAGCTTCATTCAATGGACCATGATCCAGTCAATGTGCTTGGCTAAGAGTTCTGGGTCAACCCTTGCTAGTCCAAGGGGTAGTGATCCTGGCTTAGTCAATTCCCTGGCTGAGTTCCGCTGGACCGCAATGTCGCGAATCACGATTGTATGACACCCTGGACTATATCTAAGTCAAATACGTTAATGATCTTTTTCAAGATTAACCGTAGCCCTCCTTGTTTTAGGGGTTAGTAACTATAGGACCCGCGTTATAGTTGTTGAGATACACTCAAGCTGTAACCTGGCAATCTTATAGGAACCAACTTCTTAAATACATAAGATGACATCTTGACTTGACCCAAACCGACGTTGTCGTGAATACACCGAGCGGCGGTGCAAGTTTAGTCAAGGATGTAGTCTGCCTAGATGTAGTCTAAGACCTGACCCAAACCAACGTGTCGTGCATACACCGAGCTGCGGGTCAAGTCAGGCTAGACATGAAAACAAGGGTCCGACTAGACTAGACATTGTGATTTGGATGAGCACACTCATGATCACCGATGGCTAGGGGCAAAAACCGATTAAGAGAGTCATATCCGATATGATCGATGAAGAGTCATCTTCCGATCGCAGAGTCAATCAACTTGTTGAGCTACACTCAAGGTTGTTTAGACTCAAGGTGATTGGAACTCTTACCCATTAATTTTTAATTCGATTAAATCGTTCGTTATTAAGCTTTAAAACGATCATAAAATTAGTGGGAGGATATAGATAGATAAAAGCCAATCTATCTATATTTAATATTGAACATATGCTAAAACTAGGGCAAGACTATGTTTATCGGAGGAATTAAAATATAAGATTTTAATAAGTTAATTGGTCAAAAAGTTGATTAATTGAATATCAAGTTAAATTCTAATCGATATAATTAAACTATATTCTCGTTGACATTAAATGACCTTCTAAAGAACAGACTTAAGAAATATGATTTCATTAAGTTCTGGGTCCAATAAATAAATTAAAGCTACATGTCACTCGTCTCTATATGAGGCAGCTTGAACATATCGGACATTCAAAGTATGTTTCTCCCTACAACTTGTCGAGCTACCCTCAAGATTGTATGGACAAACAATTTTGATCCGCAAAGTTCGAAAATTCGATCAAACCGTTTGAGTCGAATACGAGTGCATGATCGATGCAAGACTATGTATCCCAACCGGATCTTGAGACAAGCAACTTCTTGAGCTACGCTCAAGATTGCAAAGCTCAAGCGTTTGGATACATAAGTTGCTTGCATAGCTATTTATTTATGTTGATATCTAAATGTGATTTAGAAAAGGAAGAAGGCACTTCGGAAAGTCAATTAAGAAAGTTAGTTTAATTTATCATTAGTAGAGGCGTAAGTAGGAGGAAATGAAAATGTGACATATTTATGATGTCACGATTTCAGAATAAATTGTTATACAAAAGACGTTTATCACATTTTGACGAATGTCGTCACGTTGCTTCTGAAGTAATGTTTTGTGTTAAGTAATTTGTAAATAACTATATATATATATATATTAAATGTTAATATATAAATACACAAGATAGTAGCAAACTTATATGGTAAAATTAGACTAGGCCGTATCAAGAGATTAAGCTTCACAAGTCACATAAAGAGGGGTCTGACCTCTCGTATTATGAAGTCTATGGACACTTGTGAGTCTTAGCCTCTTAGATACAATGGCCGAAACCCATCTGTGAGACAGTGGGAGAATGAGTTGTTGAACTCAGTCTAGTACATACTGATGTACCCGAGTCTAGATTAAACAAAATAAGTTATTCGTATATTTTATTAAGACACGTGTTCTTGATGAAACACAAGTCTGATAAAATAAAGAACGAAATGACTAAAGTATTTAAAATGATTCGATTAGATCGAATGGTCAAATACTTAGCTAAATAAAATCTTGTGTAATTAAAAGAAAATGTGATTTTCTCTCAGATCAAGTCTGTTAACACATCGGTGTGTTAAAAGGTATGAATCATACTTAATTAGATTTAGTGTGATCCATTGTAAGTGACTCTGAGTTAAGTCCTCCCTCTGGGTTAAGTCCCAGATAGTAATGCCTAGGTTTTGATAAAGTTCTATGAGAACATTATCAATAATATATTCAATAAATCAATCGTAAGGAAGTTGTATTATTACCCGAATCTCGTGAGACGGATTGTCGAGTTAGACATCATAACTGATGATGACTTAGTCAACTTCTAGGATGAAATTCGGAGTAGTAACTCCGATTTAAAAATTGAATAGGTCCGTGTGCGTAAATAAATTTGAGAATTTAGTTTACGTGCCCAAGGAAAATGTTTCCTAATTTTCTGCAAGTAAATCTTTAAGTTGGTGCAGAAAAGAAAATAGTGAAGTACAATCATGTTGGACGGGAACGGTTTTCATCCTAATTTCTTTAAAACGGATTATGATGAAACCGGTTTCGCCAACAGATGTGTACAGATCTACTCGGACCAAAGCTCGATGTAAACGCTCAAGTTGACCACGAAAATTGGAGCATTCACTTATAAGTTCGTTTTTCTAAATATGATTTAGACGAACCAACTTATATGAATTAGCCAGATAGTTTTCAAGGTCAGTGGGAGCGTATAAATTACATGCGAATCATCAAAGGGATGGAACATACATTTTGACAAAGTAATCAAAAGGTTTGAAACTTTATCAGAAATAAATATGAGCCATTTGTAATGACCAATAACTAATTTAAAATTATTATCGTAAGGTACGATGAACTGGATAAGATCCAGGGAAATAAAATATTATAGATTCTGATAGACCAAGTGAATTATTTGAATAAGATTCAAAAGGTTGGTCTAATATAAACATAAAAACCCCTTAAGTCTATAGTGTAGACGGTTTTAGCAGATCCACTCACGAAGGCTCTACCACATGAAGTCGGGAAAACTTATGTGTAAAAACGGTATAAGATACCGAGATAAATGGGCCTGAGTGCAAGTGGGAGATGTAGGAATATGATGCCCTCGAGGCCATTTATTCCTGTGTGAATAGCACAAACATCTTGTTCGAAATAACAGTAAGCTGTTTGGTAATAATTTATCTAAGTTATATTGTAATGTAGTTAACATTAGATATCAACTTAGGTAAAGTCCTGAGACTTTATGCAAGGTCAAACGGGTATCGAGATGAGTATCTCGATCATGGAGAAACGTTTGACCGTCTGTAGCATAAGTCTAAAATGGTTCGTGGTCGTAGATGTTTCGAGACAAGGATATCGAAACATCGGATAGACCATTGTGTCTTAGTCTTCACCGTTTAGCGGTGGCGATGATCTCATGATCGCTTGACTTGGCGAAGTCGAAGACGAGACACAGGTGCTCATTAGAATGAGTTCACTGAACGATCCACTAGAGTTATCATATGGTTATATTGACCAATCTGTCAGTGATAACTCTGAGTGATGATAGGATAGTTGGTCTTTTGACTTGAGGTCATTTTGACGGACCTGTGCATGAACGGTGCCACTTAGATCAACTGACCTAGCTTCGAGGCAAGGCCTGTCGAAAGGTCTTTTGATTGGGTGTCACTTGAAACGTACGAGGCGAGTAATGACCAAGAGAGGATTCGTCTCTCCCGGTCAATGGGAGTTAGTGTCGTAGAGTTAGTTCGGTCTTTAGTAAAAACTCTGCGCAGAGTATGTTGGAAGAAGTCCAATATTTATTGACTAAAGATTGATCGAAACTAACCGGAGTCAAGTTATTGGGGTTGACAGTTTAACCGTACCCCAGACTTGATCTACACGACATATTTAAGACGAAGAGACTATAACTGCGGAATTCATCACGGAAACAGTCAGGTGGTCCCGACAATACTCATGTCAATGAGTTAACCACATAATGATGATTCCTGAAGCAGGGACGGCAACCACTGCTCGTGGTCACTGCCGTATAGGGCTTCGAGCCCAACCTGTTGTAAGGGTCAGGCTGTAGGGTCTCACACAGAGTGCAACGCTTCGTCTAGTAATAGGTAGAAATTAGTTAGGGAGAATATTTGCATTTGATGCAAAAGAAGAGATAATTGCATTTGATGCAATATGGTAATTTAAGCTTAGATATGGACTATTTTGCATATGATGCAAAAGCGATTAAATGTGTATTAAATTGTTTAATACAATATTTAATAATATAAACGCAAGGAAAAGTTCACGGGTAAGACGGGAATGTCCCGGTCTAGACCCAGGTTCAAACGGCGTCCAAATCGGACATCAAATGCTCAAGTTAGAGCCAAAACAGCCCAAAGTATCAAACCAGGCCAAACCCAGGCAGAACAGGCTGCCTGGGCTAGCCCAGGCGCTGTCTGGGCTAAGCCCAGGCTCGGCCTGGGCAAGCCCAGGCGCAAGCCTGGGCTCTGCCCAGGCGCCTGGGCAGAGCCCAGGCGCGGGCCTGGGCGCGCCCAGGCGCGGGCCTGGGCGCGCCCAGGCGCCTGGGCGAGCCTAGGCGCGGCCTGGGCTTTGCCCAGGCGGATTCAGCGCGCGCGGGTTGCGTGGGGCCCACCCATGGGCCCCACCCCTAGGGTTTTGAACCCTAAGTGTGCTGAAACAAATGACGGCTCAGTTTTTGCGAAAAACTAGCCTAGGGCTGATCTTTGGACACTCAATTGGAGGGTCAAACGAACTCCGATTGACGAACGGTTTTTTCCTATGCGTTCACCGTTGAACGCTTGTCGTATTGATAGGTTGTATCAATCCTGAAGCTCAACGGTGAGTGAGTTAAAATTCACGGAAGTTTGCACTTTGTGAAGTGCAAACTAACTTGATTTTAAATTAACTCATTGTTTAGTCCCACATCGGATTTTGAGAAAAGGGGAGAGTCCGCCGCCTATATAAATAGGGTCTCCCCCCTTTCTCAAAACTCGTCCCAAGCTCTAGATCTGAGCGGCTCTCGTAAATGTTGGAGCACGCTCGGATCTAGGCTTAAATAAATATTTCTCTATCTCCCTAAATTTCTTCCTTACTCCTGCGGGCTCTAGCAAAGCCACAAAGGAGTTCGGATTCTGGATCCGAAATCTTGGCGGAGGTTTCACTCGCGTGAAACTTTCTTCGGCGCGTGGTTGGCTCGGCGGCACGGGGATTGATCGCCTCGGGATGCGGAGCGGTTCGAGGAGCGGTTCGAGGAGCGGTTCGGGGAGCGGTTCAAGGAGCGGTTCAAGGAGCGGCTCGGCGTGGGACGGGAGCAGCTCGGAAGACGGCGCGGAACATCTCGCTTGCTCCAGGGCTGAGATTCCAGGTATGTGGTTAAAGTTTTATTAGCATTAGTTTAGTTTAATCGCAGTAGGCTAGATCCTTCTTGGGATGGTCAGATCCATCCCAAGTCGGCATAGATCTTGGCATAGGGTCTTGGACCTTAGGGCTAAGTTAAAAATAGTTTTAACTGCATGTTAATTAGTTAACATAGGTTTTTCTTCCGCTGCTATGATTTTTCTGTCTATGTTCCGTCCGACTTAGGACGGGACTAGAGTTTTTGTGCCCTAAGGGACCGCCAATTCCCCAACAGGATCAAGCCGCCCACCAGTACCAGGTCGACACGCTTGTTCCTATGCTGCAAGAAATGAGGGCCAAGAGCTTGGAGGAAGGCCGTCAGGTAGGCCTGCAGACGGGCTTTAAGGAAGGCTGTTAGGCAGGCCTGCGGGTAGACAAGAGGATGAAGAGGCTGCATCCTGGCCTGGCGGTCGACTTCTCTCCGCTGCTGGAGGCCTCGGAAGGAGGGAATGTTGGAGAAGATGGGGGTGCCCTAGGCGACGAAGTGGGCGATCCGGAGGAGGCCGAAACGGCAGAGTTTGAAGTGGAAGCACATGCAGAGGCGCCTGAGGCGGAGATCAGAGACCGAGTAGAGGCGTCATGAATAGATTGGGGGGTAGACTTGTAGGGACAGTCTCAGGGCCAGCGTAGGACCTAGTGTACATGGTTAATGTAAATATTTGAACTTTATCTTTAATTAAATATTTACCTTAGGTAGTTTGCCATATTGGTCTTTGTGCTTGTGTTGCCGCATGTTTGTTGTGTTTGCCTTAGTGTGTATGCCCCCAACTTTCAGCTTGGAAGAGCTATTGGCCGAGGAGAAGCAGAACGTTGTGGAGTCTGAATGTAGTAGAATTGGCGATGTTCTTTGTAGAGATAGATCGCCTTCGGGGCAGGTCGCGAGGCGTGGTCTACCTCGATGGTCTTCGTGCTCTGGGGCAGGTCGCTACGCGTGGTCTGCCCTGGAGATCTTCGTGCTCTGGGGCAGGTCGCTACGCGTGGTCTACCCTGGGGTAGGTCGCTACGTGTGGTCTGCCCCGGAGGTCTTCGTGCTCGGGGGCAGGTCGCTACGTGTGGTCTGCCCCGGGAGGTCTTCATGCTCTGGGGCAGGTCGCTATGCATGGTCTGCCCCGGAGGTCTTCGTGCTCGGGGGTAGGTCGCTACACGTGGTCTGCCCTGGGGCAGGTCGCTACGCGTGGTCTGCCCCGGAGGTCTTCGTGCTCTGGGGCAAGTCGATGCGCGTGGTCTGCCCCGGAGGCATTTCACTACGTATGGTCTGCCCCGGAGGTCTTCGTGCTCGGGGGCAGGTCGC
The DNA here is from genome assembly GCA_030789695.1 of Scilla litardierei. Classification (NCBI taxonomy): domain Eukaryota; kingdom Viridiplantae; phylum Streptophyta; class Magnoliopsida; order Asparagales; family Asparagaceae; genus Scilla; species Scilla litardierei. The sequence goes on along the minus strand of CM061132.1, from coordinate 131,427,908 downwards.
TGCGCGTGGTCTACCCGGGAGGCAGGTCGCTACGTGTGGTCTGCCCCGGAGGTCTTCATGCTCTGGGGCAGGTCGCTGCGCATGGTCTGTCCCGGAGGTCTTCATGCTTAGGGGCAGGTCGATGCACGTGGTCAGCCCCGGAGGCAGGCTGCTATGCATGGTTTGCCCGGAAGGTCTTCGTGAAAATGAAGTTCGGTTTCGATGATCTCGACGACCTTTGCGGAGGCGCTTTCGAGTTCGGAGAGCTGAAACTTTAATTTGTTTGGTAATGCACAAACGAAAAACACAAGAGTTTACTTGTAAAGAGGTAGCCCGCTTCAGACGATCAAGACAACCTTCTTGGAGGCGCTATCTATCTCGGAGGGGACCTGAAATTTTCATTCAAATAAAACGTTGCTTGTACAAACATGAGAACAAAGACTTTATTGATAAAACTTAAGTAAATGTTGAGCATTCCATGGATGGGCCAATTCTTCGCCATCCAAATTTGCCAAGATGTAGGTTGCCGGTCCCACGATGTCCGCAATTTGGTAGGGGCCTTCCCATTTGGCGGAAAGCTTTCCGCGGTGGCCGATCTCTGGTTTGAAATTGGCGTCCTTGAGGACGAGGTCGCCGATTCTGAAGCTCCGTTTCCTCACCCGCGAGTTGTAGTACCGCGACATTCTCTGGCTATGTTTGACAAGACATGTTAGAGCACGGTATCTTACCTCGTCAATGAGCTCATGGTTGAGGTCGAGGCCTTCTTCATTTGCTTCTTCGTCGAAGTATTGGAGCTGGAGTGATTCTTCGCCGACCTCCACTGGGACGACGGCCTCCGCCCTATAGGCTAGCATAAAGGGGCTCTCGCCAGTTGAAGCTTTATAAGTGGTTCGGTAAGACCAAAGGATGCCTAGCAACTTGTCGGGCCAAGATCCAGGGATATCGCCGGCCTTCTTCTTTAGCGGTCCAATGATGCACTTGTTCGATGCCTCGGCCATACCATTGCATTGAGGATGCGCGACGGAGGCGAAGTGGAGATTGATGCCCCATTCGGAGCAGAATCCTCTAAAGTCCGCGGAGTTGAACTGCGTCCCATTGTCCGTCACGATGGAGCGGGTACCCCGAAGCGGCATATAATGAATTTCCAGATGAAGTCATTTATGTCTTTTAAGGTGATGCGCGCCAGGGGCTCCGTTCGGTCCACTTTGTGAAGTAGTCGATGGCGACGACTAGTTACTTCCTTCCTCTGGTCGCTGGTGGGAACGGGCCGAGGATGTCGAGGCCCCACTTGGCAAATGGGACCGGGCTGAGGATTGGAATCAGGTCGAAGGGGGGCCTTTGTATGTCTGAAGAATTTCCGGCACTCCCTGCACCGCTTGACGAAGATGATGGCGTCTGTGAGCATGGTCGGCCAATAGTAGCCATGTCGGTCCCTTATGTGCCAGGGTGCGACCACCATGATGATTCCTGCAGAATCCCTCATGTATTTTGCGGACAATTTCTTCAGCCATTCTTGGCCCGAGGCACTTTAAGTAGGGTAGTACGCCATCCTTCGCGCGACGCTTTTGGTATAGTACGCCGCCGAAGAGCACGAACGACCATGCCCATCTTTGTGTCTTCAGTGCCTCCTTATCACCGGGCAGGACTCCGATCTGCAGGTAGGCGATGATAGGGTCCATCCACGAAGGATCCTGGTCGATGCACATTAGTTCGCCCTCCTCAATGCTCGTTGTCAGCAGGTTCTCGATGTAGATTACCTTCCCAATCTCAGCTGGAGAAGAGGAGGTGAGCTTTGAGAGGGTGTCAGCTCGGAGGTTGTTCGACCTCGGTAGATGTTGGACTGTCGCTTTTTTTGAATTTGAGGAGTTCGACCCGTGCGCACTTCAAATATCTCGTCATCAGCTCCTCTCTTGGCTTAAAACTTCCTTCAATTTGTTGGACGACAAGCCTGGAGTCGCTGATCAGCAGCACATTCGTCGCCCCTAGTGCTCGGCAGAGCTTTAAGCCCTTGAGGGCGGCCCCATACTCCGCCACATTGTTAGTTGCCGAGAAGTTGAATCGGAGGGCGTACTCCAATAGACTCCCCTCTGGAGTCTCTATCATGATGCTAGCTCCGGACCCTGAGGCTGTGGCTGATCCATCTACGTGGATGACCATTGCTCGTCATCAGATCGGGTGGAGGAAGTTGGAAGGTTGTTATTGGATGGTTGCGAAGGTTGCGCTCTTGGGAGATCAGTGGGCACAGCTTCGTCGGCTCCTTCAACGGTGCACTCCACCACGAAGTCTACAAGTGCCTGCCCCTTGATCACCGCTCGGGGTTTATAGATAATGTCGACCTCGCTGAGCTCGACACTCCAATTCAGCATTCGGCCTGACCTCTCCAGCCTTCTCAGATTCTTCTCCATGGGGTGTTGGTGTAGACGATGATAGTGTGCACCTGGAAGTAGAGTCTGAGCTGCCTCACCGTTAGGTTCAGGCAGTAGGCGATCTTCTCATTGGGGCTATAGCGGATCTCTGCATCTCGGAGTATCCGACTGGCGTAGTAGACCGGCCTTTGGATACCCTCGTCCTCATTTACGAGAACCGAGCTCACAGCTTCTTCAGTGGTGGCGAGATAGAGGCTGAGCTGATCTCCTTCTTTTGGTTTTGCGAGTAGCGGCGGACTCTGCAGGTAGGCTCTCAGCTCGTCGAAGGCTCTTGTACAAGAGTCGTCCCACTTTACTAGCTTTCGGTTAACCTTCTTGTCAACGAGGGCATTTCGCAGAATTTTGAAGAAAGGGAGAGAGATCTCTGCGGATTTCGATAATCTCCCCAATGCGGCGATCCAACCGTTCAGCCTCTGCAGGTCCCGGATCGTCCTTGGCTCGGCCAAGTTGGCAAGAGCGGTGATTTTGTCGGGGTTGGCTTCGATTTCTCGCTTCGTGATCATGAAGCCGAGGAATTTTCTGGATTCCACGCCGAAGATGCATTTGGCTGGGTTGAGCCGCAAGTTATATTGTCGCATCTTTTGAAAGGTTTCCTCCAGATCGGTGAGGTGGTCTTCGGCCTTCTTCGATTTTACCAGCATGTCGTCGATGTATACTTCCAGGTTCCTGCCAACCTGGGGGTGGAAGATTTTGTCGACCATCCGCTGGTAGGTAGCTCCGGCGTTCTTGAGTCCGAATGGTATTTTGGTGTAGCAGAATGTCCCGCGGTCCGTGATGAACGTCGTCTTCTCCTCATCATGGGCTGCCATCTGGATTTGATTATAGCCTGAAAAAGCGTCCATGAAAGTCAGTGATTCATACCCAGAGGTGTTGTCCACCAGATGGTCGATCCTCGATAGGGGCAAGCTGTCCTTTGGGCAGACTTTGTTGAGGTCAGTGAAGTCCACTCACATTCGCCATTTGCCACTGGGTTTCTTCACCATCACCACATTAGCGAGCCAGTCGAGGTAGCTCACTTCTCTGATGAAGCCTGCTTCAAGGAGCCGCTCCACTTCTTCGTCCGCTGCTCTCACCTTCTTCCCGCCAGCGCTCCTCTTCTTCTGTCGCACAAGGTGAGCTTTGGGGTCGACGTTTAGCTCACGGGCGATCACCTCCGGATCGACTCCTAGCATATCAGAGGGAGACCACGCAAAGATATCGGAATTCGCCCTGAGAAGTTCGATCAACCCCGTCCTCAGCTTCGTGGTGAGCTTGATGCCGATCGACATGGTTCTGCTCGCATCCTCCGCCAAGGGTATCTCTTCAACGCCCTCCACAGGAGCCGGTCGTTGATGATCGAAGGCCTCTCAACCATCAAGGAGTTCAGCTGACAGGGTTCGCTCGGACTGCTCATTCCTAGTGGAGCCGAGGTAACAGCTCCGCGAGAGCTTCTGGTTTCCATGCACCAGGCCAACCCCATACGGAGTCTGGAACTTGATCATTAGGTGTAGCAGGGATGGAAGCGCCTCGACGGTGATCATGAGGGGCCGCCCAATGATTCCATTGTACGCCGATTGGATGTTAACGACGACAAACTGCGTCTTATGTGTGACGATCCTCGGCGTCTCTCCCAGGATGACGGGTAGGTCAATTACCCCGACAATAGGGACCGAATGGCTGGTGAATCCGACAATCGGGCCCAAGCATAGTTTGAGGTCAGCCACATCCAGCCCATCTTCTGGAACGTGGACAAAAACAAGACGTCGCATGCGCTGCCGGTGTCCACCAGGAGCCTGCTTACAATAGTCGGCCCGACCTGCACTTCAATGACGGTGGCGTCGTCATGTGCCAGCTCGATCCCCTCCAGGTCGTCACCAGAAAAGGAGATGGGGTGGAGTTACCCTACTTCGCTTTGCCCTGAAGGCGGCACCCGCTACCATAACTTGATGCGCATGGTTCCCTCTCTGCGACGTAGATGCTCTGCCAAAGGCCGGCCCACCGCATATCACATCAATACGAAAGGTTGGCTGGTCGATGTGGTGGACGGCCTTCCCGACGGTCTGGGCCTGGATCGATTGAGCGGGTTCGTCAGGAGCGTGCCCTTCGTTCCTTCTGCCTCCTTGTTCGATGAACCTCTATAGTGGCCACCTTGTATAAGCTGCTCGATATCGCTCTTCAGAATATATCAGTCGTTAATTTCGTGGCCATGGTCGCGGTGGTACCGACAGTATCTCCGCGTATCGCAATTCTGCGGCCTCCCCTTCATCTCCCGGGGTGGGTCTTTGAGAAGCACGTGCTCCATGGCCGATGCCATCACTTCGATCAGGGAGACGTTGAGCTTTGTTTAATCGCCAACTCCTGCTCTCTCTCTCTCTCTCTCTCTCTCTCTCTCTGATCTATTCCTCAGAGTGGGGTTCCTTGGAGGGAGGATCTCCCTCAGAGGTCCGGGACAATCTTGCCCTCGGGGGCCTCCTTGATCTCGCCCTTGGGGGCGCTCTTGATCACGCCCTCGGGGGCGTTCATCCTGCCTTGGCCTAGATTGAGGCCGGGCCTCGGCTCTGGGATGCTTAGCGGGGGTGACTGTCTTCTTTATCCCCAATGCCTCTTCGATGAGCAGGAACTTGTCCGCGTTGGCGAAGAGGTCATTCAGGTCCTTCGGCGGGTCCTTAAGCAAGGATTTGTGCAGGCTTCGATTGGTCAGCCCCTTTTTGAAGGCGGCCATCGCGAGCTCGTCTCCGCATCTCGTCACATTAAGCTGCTCCTCACCGAAGTGCTGTTGGAATTTCCAGAGGGTCTCCCCTCCCTTTGGATCACCGTGAATAATGAATCGGGGGCCTTCTTCCTCACACGCCCCGCCCAAAACTGGAGACAGAACTTCTGGGACAAGTCGTCGAAGAAGTCAATCGAACGGTTCAGCAAGTCATTGTACCATTCATGGGCAGACCTCTTCAGCGTTGTCCTGAAGGCTCGGTAGAGGATCTCGTCATCCGCTCCCTGGTTCTCCATCTTTCCACTATAGCACTGCACATGATCGCGGGGATCGTCCGAACCGTCATAGTGTTCAAGTTGTGGAAGCTGGAACCGATGCAGTATGGGGGTTGAGATCACCCTAACTGTCAGTGGATTCGGCGCTTCAGGGCGTCGAGGGGTGGGGGTGGGGGCCTATGCACGATGATCGGACCACCTCGGTCTTCATGGCGCCGGGGAGGCGTTGGCGACCTCCGTGCGGCATTGCGACCGCCTCGGTATTCTCGCCCATAGTTGGAACCCCAGATGAGCCACCTTGGCGCTCAGGAGAGTCCCTTCTGTGCACCCTAGGAAGCGGGCTTCGTTCTCGGCTCTGCCTCCACCGGTCGTTGCGCCTAGGAGAAAGGCGTTCGGACCGAGGGGGGCTTCGGCCCCCGAGGGGGCGTCCATCTTACCCTGGGCTTAGCGGTCTCCGGTGATGGTGGCTCTCCGCCTCTCGTTCCCGCCGGATGGTCTCATGCACTATACGGATCGAGTCGTAGTGGACTTCAAGGCTCCTTTGCTGGAGCATCTCCCCTGCGGCGGTGGCGAAGCGCCGCTGGCGGATGGCCGCTTCTTCATGGAGCCGCCTTTGTATTACGGCCTCCTCTTCATCGAAACGCCTCTGCAGAGTGGCCGCTTCCTCATCTTCGAAGCGCCTATGCAGAGCGGTTGCTTCCTCTTCGTCGAAGCACCTCCTTCGAGCCGCCGCTTCTTCATCGAACTGGGAGAGGAGGCTCTATCTCACATTGAGGGGTTTGGAGGGGCTTACTCCTGGAGGTGGTCTCGTTGATGTTGCAGCGGTCCAGTCCCTCATTACTTTGTCGAAGCACTCGAAGCTTTGGTACACGCCACGAGCTGCTTCTTCGATGATAGCCTCCGGCACCTCGCAAGGCGCGTCTCTCCGAGGGGACCTCTTAGGAGAGGGGGTCCTCTCGATCTCGGGCTCCTTGCCGCTACGATGGCCACGGGGGCTATGTGCGGGGTCTGTCATGGATGTAACCATGTCCCCACAGACGGCGCCAAATATTGCGGGGCAAATCTGCTAACACTGAATTTATATTGATGTGGGAAATCGCATGTACAATGATTACAAGTAAGGGGATTAGTGGTGAGGTTAATCTGGTATTAACGAGCACTTTGGAGATGAAGATCTCAAGGTCGCCCATCAGTTGATATAGATCGTTGTGGGTTGCTCCGACCGCAAGCTTGATGAGGCGAACTACCTGCAAGACGAACAGCTCGTCAGAAAGGTTCGGTTGGCTGTCAACCAAAGGCCTCTCTGATACTTAAGTCAGTAGATGACTTGAAAGGGGTGTGCCGCACACGCTAGGCGATCTTAAGACAGATCGGCAATGCGTGGCAAGCTAGGAGGAAAGCCTGAATATATGGAAGATAATCGACCTTGAATATAAGTATAGGTTATGTGGAGATCTCTTACCAAATTAACCAACCTCTTCATCAGTGGTGGATGGGGGTATTTATAGGCGTTTGAGTCGGTTGCTATTGCTGAGCTGGCGGTGTCATGGCGTCAGAAGTTCGGGCCGACAATGTCAGAGCCAAAACTGTCAGAGCCGAGATTGTCAGGCGTGAGAACGTCAAGCGCACAGTTGTCAGGCGTGGGAATGTCAGGTAGTGAAACTGTCAGTGATATTTATTGTAGGTTGCCTTGCCTGTTGTCTTGTGTTGTTGAGCCTTTCCTGGAGCGGACTTCCTTGGAGAGACAGGCGAACTATCTCTTTGGCGCGCTTCGTCTTGCCGATCTGGCGTGATTGGAATGCGATCTGCCGAATGGGCTTTCCTCTTTGGTTTGGTTGACGAGCTCGGCGCTCTACATGGACGAGCTACTTTGAGCCTGGGAGAGCTTCTTCTCAGCTTAGGCGAACTGGTTCTCCTTGACGAAGATTGTTGTCGGGTTAATTGAGTGGGCTTTCATCATGTGGGCCTTTATTAACTAGGCCGGCCTTTAGGGTGTAACACTTGCAAAGGAAATCATGGTCCTTCTGGGGCTGGGGGGTCTCTTTCGTGATGTTCTTGGGAATTGGCTACTTGGTTTCTTTGCGTATATTGGCATTTGTACTATCCTTAATGCGGCGTTGCAGGCCCTTCGTTGTGTATTGGAGATAGCTTAGAGCAAGGATTTTCAGGAGATTGTGTGTGAATCAGACTCCAAGGTCACTTTACCCCTTATCGAGAAGTCTGTTATATCCTTTCATCCTATGCAAGTCTCATTCTTGATATAAGGGAGTTGGCAACTAAGTTTCGTTTCTGCTCATTTCGACATGTACTGCATGAGGCTAATTTCTGTGCAGACACGCTGGCATCAATGGGTTCACATTTAGATGTGGACCTACAGATTTGGGACTACCCTCCTGCTCCGTTATCTCAGTTTCTTCTTATGGATGCAATAGGAATAGGTGTTCCACAGGGGGTTTGCCTCTGATTTGATGTATATTTTTTATTCCGATTTATCAAAAAAAAAAAGGAATGTGGTCCAACGGCATTACCTACGCTTTCCAGTGGGAGCAACCAGGAATCTATCCCCGGTAGACGCGGACCGCGCACACGCTTTTAACCATCTTTCCGGTGTATCAGAAAAAAAAACTTGCTTAGATCAGTCTTCAACATTTGCTTAACTTCAAACAGCCAACCACTTCACTAACCATATACCTCCTGCTCTCTCCTCTTTGCACTCAGTTCTTGTGGAGGAGGAAATAGGAATCACGGTAGCTTGCTACAATTTTGTACCCACGAGTGCAGGTTCAAGGAAGCAGGGACCGTTGTATACTCTATCACGGTTAAGCATGCAGACGACACGAAATTTTGTACTCAAGAAGGCAAAAAAGAAAGGTGACAAAGAGCTCCCCAAACAGTGCCCTTTTTTTCGGATGCGAAGGGGAAGATTAGAATCCCCAACATGTGGATGCAATACACAAGCCAGCCGAATTGAATGCAATCCAAGCGGGCGGGGGACTAGGGCATCCTTCTCTCATAGTCATATCAACTTTGGCCATTAATAACAGGCAAGCATTATGCGTATGGCTTCGATTATATTAGCCAATTCAAGCATCAGAATGATATTATGATATTATCCATAACATCATGCCCTTCAGGGAAAGCCAATCGTTCCATGAAACGCGGGCTAGCATGACATGATGCTGCTCACCGATAAGAGCGGCAGCAATCCGGTTGTAACTTTGGCGTAAACACACAGATGTGCCAACACTCACTCATATCGACGGTTCATGATATGGTAGGCACCGATTTAAGGGGTTAGGCTTCAGGTCTGTCATCTAATAAGTTCTTCGGTCGTTTCTTTATTTTCACAAATAGGTCATATATAGCCAAACCCTGAACCCTGAATCTGCACGTCAAGAAGCTGACGTTGGACATGAAACGCCATGTCCAATGCCTTCGCCTTCGCCTTTTAAAACGCTGCTAGTTACACTATACCAAGACGGCCAATTTAGAGGGTCTCAATACTAGTTTCATATGTTAGGATTATTAGTAACATATTCCGTGGCCTGGATGCAACTTATCATTTTATTTTATTTTTTCAACAATGTGCGGAGGATTATCAATCAACTTGGCAGTCCTAGAAAAGAAGGCCATGGCGCTCAGAGTAAGCCTACAGTGATTTAGAAGCATCACACGAGTCCAAAATCCAAATCCTCTTATTATCAACACAACTTGCCTCTGGCACGCATGCTAGACGCAGCTGCACCTGGTTTGATGTGCCAATGCCTACGTAGGCAGAGTCGATGACACAACTTTTGCCTGGTGTGCATCTATTCTCTACATGTACCACCAAGCTCAAATCACACGTTTGAAGCTTATGTCCCTTTTTTTCTCCATGTTTTTACTTATAACATAGCCGAGTTAGCTTATAATTGATAGAAAAACGTCTAAACAAAAATATAAATTGTCTAAGTATACAAGTAAACATTGTGATTTTTAATTAGCGTTATTAAATTTTCATGGTTAACTTAATCTACCTAAAATTTTAATTACAAAACATGTTTCTCCTGTTCCCTTAAATTGAAAAGGTTAATTAATTCTCGGTAAGTTTCAATGATTATATTTTTAAATTTTTGTATTTTTGCTAATTAATGATGCAATCAGCGTCAGCTTCACTTTCTCGTTCATATCTTGGTTTATATATGAACGATTTTTTGTTTAATAAATGCATGAGAAAATTTGCTGCTTGTTTAACGTAATCTAGTTTGAATCTTCGAATCTTATTATCGTTCGCATGTAATTAAATTTTTTTTTGTCTTTCTTACTCGATCCCTAACACATATGTTGCTTGATGCCTGAGCAATGAATTTCATATCTATTTTGTTGTTCACTTTGTCACCTCAAATATACTTAAACGTAATGTAAACCATCTTCTTTCTCTTTGGACTCGTCGACTTGAACAACATCGCATCTATGTACTTTACGAATGCAGTTTGTATGCCTTCTTGCAACGTCGCCCCGGCCCGCCCAGTCGTCTAATCCTAGTTCCGTCCCTCATCCATACACCATGCAATCAGAATCAGGGGCGGAACTATATGGAAGTTGCCCTGGCAGCTGTACAGGGCAAGAAAATAAAAGTAAATTTATTATTACGCATAAACAGCAATATTGTATAAAGGTTTGATTCCCCATGAAGACATTATTTACCTTTAACATATATTTTACATCCAATAATTATTTATTTATAATAAAAATTCTTTTGTCTTGTCATCTTTTCTTTATAGCCCAATGGCTAAGGCATTTGGTGTAGGGGATCACATGTCATGGTTTCGATTCCCAGTGAAGACATTGTTTATTTCTTACATATTATACTCATCCAATAATTATTTATTTATAGAAATGAATCTTTTGTTTTATTGTTATTTCTTTATTGCACAATGGCCAAGGCATTGATGGATGGGATTACATGTTATGGGGTTGATTCCTATGAAGACATTTTTTATTTTACATATATTTTACTTACGATAATTATGATAATTTTGTATTTACCATAAAAAATTTACACATTAGATAATTTGTATTTTAAAGCACGCTATGTATTTCTTCTTCTAATAGTGTTTCTTTTTTTTCCTTTTCTTTTATTTTGATCTTGATTAATATGCTAATACAGAACGCAGTAACAAAACTAGAACTATGTACAACTTGCCATGAGCAACTCAAGACAAGGAAATAAAATAAAATTTATTATTATAAATAATCACCATCTCTCTCTCACTTTCTCCTCTCTCTCTCTCATTACCTCTCACTTTTCTAACTCTTTTTTTCTCTCTAACTCCCACTCGATCTGCTCTATCTCTAAATTAATGTAAAAAAAATTCTATATCAATTATTATTTCAATTATTATTTCCATGTGCTTGTGTGTGCATGTATTAATGTAAAAAATTGATCTTCAATTATTATTTTGTTTATCAAATATTATTTTCATCGGCATTCATGTCTATATGCATGATACTATTTTGTCAATTTAAATAAACAATTTCTATGCTATATATCATATTTTGAATATATGTATAATACTATTTTGTTGTTATTATCAATAAATAATTAAAACATGTTAAAATTTGATTTTTTTTTTGGCATTTTTAAAAGAATATTCTTTACATCATCTTTATTTTCGCCCAAGGCTAAATAATAATAATGTTTACGCTGGCATGCAATAGCATCCCATCTTCAACAGTCATTCCTACAAGTTTCAAGCTGCCAGCAACATCATCCCTCTTCAACAGTCATTCCTACAAGTTTCAAGCCTCTTCTTACGCCATGAATTGGCCTCTCTCCAGAATGGTTAAAAAATGATGCAACCATACTAACAAATACCTAAAGGCCATACTAAAACATAAACATATAGCATCCATCTTTAGATTGGACAACCTCCAAAAGACAGTACCCAATGCTACGAGACAAGCCTAGCATGTTGCCCAGTATTTCTAAAGATTTGTGAATATGGCTGCCATATTGGGCCTTTTCCCCGACGCAGTTCATTATCTTAAACTCTTCATAACAAACATGGAGAGCCTAATTTGAAGGGCTTATGTCAAAAACACGCATGGGCTAGAAACTGACCACGCAGCATTGAGTGGGAACTTATCTCTGTATAAAAGATATTCCGAGAGAATTACACCCCATACTGAAATGAATCTATTAGGCGTTCTGCGCTCCGAAAACAAGTGCCACTAATTGTTGGCCCATAACGCACATCTATGACAATATTCTGCATGGAATTGAATTCGCTTACCGTGTCAGGTCATTTCACAGTGGCCATAGGCTACCACAATGTATATCCAACCAAGCCACCACAATTACGAATTTAGATGAAATGAGAACATTGCAACAAAAAATGCAACTGCACACCACTAGCAATCTCTACATAGTGTGTTAGGGCAAGCACGTGCATGCACAGGCCTAGTGGATGGCATTATATTTGGACCATACGTCTCCCCTTGAGACACCTGCTGCCTTATCAATTTCTGTTGGAATCTTCCTTGCAGCTCAAGAAACTGAGCAGTAGTGATTCAACCAGGGAATTTATTCATCTGGTGGCCTTCCTCTCTGACTATGTTCCCCACGCCTGCTATTCATATCAACCACATTCATTCTTCTCTTCCCATATAATTGGCCTCTCCAAGCTTCAAAATCAATGTCACTGTCACGTGGTCGTTCACAACATCTGACTTTTAAAAGTATATAATTGAACCATGCGATGGTAACACATCACCCACCCACCCACCCACCCAACTAAATTAAGAACAAGTGTAAAAGAGAGAAGCAATGTCCCAGTACGCACCTACGTAGCACAGCGCACCATCATGTGCTGATACCCTTTTTTTGTTAACTGCCTCTGCAACTCTCTCTAAACTTTCCAACTATAACAAAACTGTGCCAACAAGTAATAATCAAGTACACGGTGCTGGTGTGGATGAGTTTATGTCTCACACTCTACCAAGTTGATGACTCGCCCAAAATAGAAAAGATTCTCTCTATGGTTTTGAAACAATGCCAACCTCGAAAGGTCAACATCAAGCAGTTATTATCAGGGGCAGTATCACGCCTGCAAGAATTCCAAGTGGCTTTCCAAATGGATAAGAGTCGGGGTGCTACGACCGGGGCCGGATTTGGATCTAAGCTCAACCCAAGGTGCTATGATATTGGCATATCACTTTCCACGGGCGATGTTGTCAAACATTGTAAACCAATGTCAAATGTATATTCAATTTGAAAAGCCCTCCTTCATTGAAATTGTATGCCGGTGCAGCAATCTTCTGTCATCCTCATCTAGGATATCATATTCTACTGTATTGACAGTGACCGAGGCTGGCGGTTCATAATGCCTTGAAAAGTTTTTAAAAAACAATGATGGTTACATAAGCAGAGGCTCTTTATTCTAAGTTCAAAATGATATGAGCATGGCTCTCCCACCCAATGTGAGCCCTGCTAATGCAAGTACATCGAACCTAGGGCATTGAAGAATAGACATGTTCAGTTCTGAAACTAAGCATATCAACTACCCCAAGCATCTAGAAACTGTCAAAGTATAATGCAACATGACATGTGACCATTTCTAATCAAAGATAATGAGGAAGTCATTCTCAAAAGTGTTCACTATTTTCGGGAAGCAAAGTCTCAGGTCGGTTTTGACTTGGTTGCATTTTTAAAGCCATATTCTACTATTGCCACCAATATAAAATGGGCATCAAAGATGCATAATTCCCTTCAGAAAGGACCATCATAAACAGATAGAAGAGGGAGAGAAGATGAGCATGGAGATGGTTACGACATTCTTCCTCTCTTTGTGCTTGATATGGTTTTGTAGTGTGGCCTTGTACTTCTATAATGTCATGTGGCTGCACCCACAAAATATTCGAAACAAGCTTCGGCGGCAAGGTATTGATGGGCCACCACCGTCATTTCTCCACGGCAACATACCGGAGATGAAGAGATTGCTTATGCATGAAAAGGCAAGAGAACCCATCACACATGACTATACACCGTTTGTGCTCCCATACTTTGAAAAGTGGAGGAAAACATACGGTATGCTACATGCATTGTTCTTTTTATATTTCATTTTGCAAAGATGTTTAAGTGATTTATATTGTTCTCAATGTTTTCCATTGAGTCTTACATCAAAACCAAACCACATGATACTCATAAACATTTGTGTGGGAAGTTGCTACTATTAGTTAGTAACCATGATATGTAGATTCCAGACACAGTCTTTCACATGTACTTTAAGAGTGTTCTTACTGATGTGATAAACTCTAATGATCATTTTGTCAGAACTTTTCTTCACTTTGAGTAGGGTTTTTTGGCATTTGACTATATAGGGTGACTACGTTTTGTTGGCAACAGAGGTTAGCAAACCCAATCATGTGGTTGTTGGCATCAGTTTACTATTCATATGCCCACATCTTGTTAGTTTTGCTCTCCTGCTTTCATGCTTAAGAACAAGTCTCAGTATAGAGATCTCTCTTCAGTTACACTGGTTATAATGCAAGTAGGGATTTGACAAAAGGTTTATTTTCCATCTATTCTTTCTGCAAATCCAATGTTATAATAATATCTTTCCGTCACTGGTAACTAGGATCCATGGCCGCTGTAGTACTGATTACTACTATTAACCATCACGCCTAATGGCAATTGCAGTTGCAGATCCAAATTTCTCCTCAGTGATGGACACACGTTTCATTATTCAAGTAACACTATATCTGCTTGCAAAGTAAAGGGATTAAAGAGCAAAAAATAAAAAAGAAAAGGTTAAAATATCTATATCTGATATGGTCTCTATACGCTTGCATACTTGTTCATCACGTCTTCAATTTAGTATGACCTGAAGAAGGTTAGATTCATTTCTATTTTAACTAGAGCTCCAGGACTTAATTTCTCTCTGATGGGATTAATACTAAATATTGATCGTTCTGTCTTCTGCAGGTCCAATTTTTTCATATACAATGGGAAATGTAACCTTTTTACATGTAAGTCACCCTGATCTGGTAAGGGATATAAGCCTATGTCTATCTCTAGATCTGGGGAAGACTACATACATGAAAAAGACTCAGGAGCCTTTGTTTGGCCATGGCATTATAAAGTCAAATGGAAAAGAATGGGTCCATCAAAGAAAGATCATAGCCCCAGAGCTCTTCCTGGACAAAGTCAAGGTATAACTCTTAATTAGTTCAGACAATACACTACTCTATATTCTTGATTTAAAAAGAGATACTAGAAAGTTAAAATTGCAACTAAAATGTAATTTCTTTTTTTCCTGATACCTTCTCACAAGCATGTGAGGTATGCTACCATCCTCAACTAAACACAAATTGCCTTTTTCAATTACAGAGAACTAAAACATAGTGAAGTTGATGTGTTCTTCATATAATATAGACAATAAAAGTTAATGACTTTCTTTCTGCTGCAATGTCATTTCATTTTCTATTGCCATCTTTGGGACAAGCAAACAACTTAAAAGAATCTCAAATTCAAAAGTTACATTTTCAAATGAAAGCAATAAACCACAGTTACTTTCAAAAAGTAAAACAAATAAATAGCATAACCCAGCAATTTTCTAGATCATACCTCACAATGTCAACTGCAAAACATAAAAGATTTTTTCCCTGATAAAAGCCTGTCACATAAGGAAATAGAAAGGATTTTCAAAATTGAAAAAAATGTATACAAAAAGCAAAGATAACAAATTAACTTCTCTATAAACTTTGAATAACATTATCAAAATGCAAAAGAGAAAGAGAAAGAACAGCTGTGGAATACATGCCAAAGAACTGGAAAAATTGGTGAAAATTTATAGTTAGGAACTGCAATAGTTTCAGCTAGTAACAGTAGGTAACTCTGAAGACTTTCAATGACAAGATGATTGTGTGTGTGTGTGTACAGGGAATGGTGGGTATAATGGTCGACTCTACAAGACCATTAATAGAATCATGGGAAAGTAAAATCCAGCAAGGAGGAGGAGTGGCAGACATAAAGGTAGATGAGGCTTTGCAAGATTATTCAGCTGATGTAATCTCTAAAACATGTTTTGGAAGCAGTTATTCTGAAGGAAAAGAAATATTTTTGAAGCTAAGGACTCTACAAAGAGCTCTGTCCAAACGAAATTTACTTGTCGAAATAACAGGACTGAGGTATGTAACTTCTTAGAATGTACCTTTTTTATACAAATGTTAACCAGAAAGATCATTTTCTTCTCATTTGATATATCTTTTACTTGTGTCTATCACTAGATAATATTTTTGGAGAAGAAAATCTTTAAGCGTCATTTGCCATTTTTATGAGTCTTCTTGAAATAGAGATGTTTTAGCAACTCCCAAGATTCAAAAACTATAAACTATTTTACCGACTTCTTCGAAAACATGAAGAAAATAAATAAAGACATTTGACCTCTATGGAGGAAAATCCTTGATTCAAAGTCATTGATCCATACACGTGTCATTAGGTTTGCTTGTTTTTATAGTAGTTAAGAAGTGAAGCATCCAGACCTGTCTCCCAGTTTCTATCTACACCGAATTACCTAAACCTTCAATATATGGGCCGCAGCAACAAATCCTTCTTCTCCCAAGTCAATGTCTCCATTGTAGTACTAAAAATCACATAATCTCTACGAAGCAATTGTCTCAATGTGTTTCATGTTCCATCTGACGGATTGCCACTTTAGGCGTATAGGATTTAGTGAATAACTACCAATAACTCACAAGGATGTGAACTGCACTAAATCTTTTGCATGAATGTCTTTGCGTACGTGCGCACGCGTGTTTCTTTCTTGTCATCTCTTACTGCCTCACTCTATCTGTCTCAATGTGTGTGTGCACGCCACGTGTGAGAAAATATGGTGATGGGGGTGGGAGAGGAGGGAAAGAGGGGTGGGTCAGGATAGGTTTGGGATGAGATTATTCCCTTTTTGGTCCAGAAGTTAAATGGAGAACATATTTCATTCAATTACCAGGTGCAAAAGAAGTTAAGTTATTAGTTTAATTTAACTTTAAAAGTAAAGCGTAATGTCTAATAAACTGCACTGACCCTCGGCCAACTAAATTTTCTACCGGCATGATTTTAGATACCTTCCCACCAGACGCAACAGAAAGATTTGGAGACTTAACAGAGAAGTCCGCTCCCTAGTCCTCAAGTTGGTCAACAATAGAAGAGTAACAGGGTGTGCCGAAGATAAAGGCCTATTGCACGCAATCCTTCAGAGTGCAGGTGATGGCAGAAACATGAACGATTTCGTGGTGGACAATTGCAAGACTATATACATTGCAGGGCATGAGACCATAGCAGTCACCGCAGCTTGGTGCCTGTTGTTGCTGAGTCTCCACCCAGAATGGCAGAAACGAGCTCAAAACGAGGTGGTGCAGGTTTGTGGTGGATGTCTACCGACAGCAGATTCACTCCAGAAGATGACGACAGTGAGTGACAATCTGACCCATACCATTATTTCACTTTCTTTGTGTCATTTTCCCCCCTTGGGCTGCCAAAACTTCATTTAGGGGCCCATATGGCCTTACCTGAAATCTAGAATGATGGTTTAGTTATCGGCTTCTGGTTGAAAAGCCATACAACGAGATACAACTTCAATCAAGTTGCGCATAAACCTATAATGCCAAGAATGGTTGATGAAGTGAACTTCAACACACACTAGCCCTTGTATTTCATAGCAAAAGGGGTTCAATTGAGTAGCAAGCGGGGTGGGGGGGTTTGGGATTTAGTTATTAGATCTAGGTCTAAGCCCTGGACCGATACTAAGTTGGCTATGGATTGAGCTAACCCCTAAAAAATCATATCTTCCCACTTACAGTTTTTCTTCAAGTGGAATGAAAAAAACTACGTGAAACTGAAAGAATGTGCCGAGTGCAAAGTGATGCAGCCAAATTTGATCTCAACTTGGAATCTGTTTCATACCAATGGACCAAAACCTATTCTCATTTTGATCAGGCAGTGAATTCATGAAATGATGATACCATCATGTAATAAAGACCATAATAACATAACTACCACTCCTTGTCCAGTCAAGCTATTGTATGTTAATGCTCTGCCCATGTTGTTTCTTATTTTTAGTATGCTAAAGCTATTTCAACTCTTTATACTAAATTTTTGAGTATCTCCTCTTTTCTAACCATCTGTCACAAATCTACCTCTACTCCAGCTGACCATGGTGATTCAAGAGACTCTTCGACTCTACCCCCCAACAGCATTCCTGGGGAGAGAGACCCTCCAAGACATGAATTTTGGAGGAATCCACGTCCCAAAAGGGGTCAATATTTATATTCCACTGCCAACATTGCACCATGATTCTGGCATCTGGGGTGCTGATGCACACGAGTTCAATCCTGAGAGGTTTTGTAAAGAAGCCAGGTCAGGCGGCCGGCTTCCCTGCATGTATGCACCATTTGGGGTTGGGCGTCGGTCATGTTTAGGCCAAAACTTTGCCATGGCTGAATTAAAGGTTGTACTCTCCCGTATCCTCTCAAAATTTAGCTTCTCTCTATCCCCAAACTATCGGCACTCTCCTTCCATGAAATTACTTGTACAGCCCCAATTTGGAGTAGATATACTCATGAAAAGGAATGATTAAGTATGTATGGTAGTCATGTTATGTATTTATATATAATTCATCTTCATTATTGTAACATTTTGCTTGCCTTGTCACTAGTTTGTGCAGTTTTTCTTCACTGCAACCCCCTCTTCTCTTTCTCCATGGAGAAGTTCAGTGTATAGCATGTATCACATACAAGATAACAAACTTAGTCCCATAGGATCAGTCGCTAGAATAGATGTGAAAGTTCTGAAAAGCATGCGCATGTGACTGAACATCACAAACTAGATGCATGCTTCCAAGCGGCATTATAAGATGAGATTTCTTCCCCATTTTCGGGTAGAGAAGGTGTTTATCCATCTTATTCATTTTTTATAAAACAACACATGGGCACCAAAGAATGGACTCCAAACGCATTCTTTCCATATGGTGCTTAGGTTTTTGATTCGGAGTTTCCTCCTTGATATCAAGCATTTTTGCACGACAATCAAATATCTTCATACTTTGGTATATCATGATATACTTCTATTAGCTTTAAAAAATGCTGTTGAACCTCCCCACAAAGAGGAGAATAAAAATAGGACCAAGGAAAAACAATCCTATACCGACATTCACAATGAAAATTTTACTTTAGCAAGTATGTAACATCTGATGGCCAATTACTATACCAAATGTTTGTTTCATTCTGCAAATCCAATTTAGTAAATGTCAGTTCTGTTAACACACCACAACATGACCATTAACAAATACAACTAGTTCCATATTTTTACAGTGGGCCAGAAAAACTTGAAAAGTGTAACAGCTAACTTTTTAACCAATGAACACAAGTTTTGTTACTATGAATGCCGATCACTCCGGTTCGTGGAAGGAAAAATGGATAGGTAGACTATTATTGATCCAAAACATGTTACATTGGGAAATGTGTTCTTTGTATGCATAGTAAGAAAGAGATACATGTATTTAGGAGGAGAAATGTGGTTTATAATATTGTTAAAGAATTTTGTGTATTACCATACACATGTATGCAGATATATCCAGGCATAATTGTTCGATTGTGAGATTTGGCAAAGATGTGGCTTATTTTGGTATTAAACTAGTATTGATCTTTGATTTGACATGTCTTCTCCCAAGAAAATTGTAAATTAATAATTTTCTATACATATACTTACCATAGATTTTTATTTTCCCAGAGAAACCATTTGGCTCCAACTCTTTTATGTTTCTCAAGAGAGAAAAATAGTGTCACACTATTAACTCTTTCACTAATTTCATTAATAATACTTAATCAAGCAACAACATCCACTACCATCAAAGAATTGTCAAAATATAATTCTAAAAAGTAAATTAAATTCTAGAGCGTTACTTTTAGTTCCAAACAGCTAGTGTACCACAATTCCAAATGTGTAATCCGGATCGCAGACTGTAGGCAGTTTAGCACTTTGGGTACCAGACCTTTAACCCCCTCCCCTCTCTATTTTTCTTTTACATTTGGATTCCTCAATTAACCGTGCCTCTGGCATCCTTCAATATCTACAGAAGGAGGTTTCTCTTGTACAGAAAACAAAACAAGGGCGAGAACACTTACCTCATTTCACATGTGAATTCAATCTCCAATGAGAAACTCTAAACTATTTTTTGAATTAACAATTATCTTTGACTCTTACATTTCCAAAAACAGAAGCTGCAACTGAAACCTCAAACTTGTGTATATGCCCTGAATTATATGAGATAGAGCTAGTTTGCATACTACATTTTACCAGTATTACCAAGGACTCCATTTTCACAAAATCTTTCCATGTCCATCACTCGAACACCCATGTCTCATGAATCAGACACTGCACACTTAAAAAGGGGGGAAAAGGAAATACACATTTGTTACAAACTAATTAGAATAGAAAGGACTAGGAAGAATATGTAGAAGTATCTATAAAAGAAAAATAAAAACAATAAGTGGTAATTGGTATCATTTTTTCTATTTTTTATTTTTCCATGGTTATCCAATCTTGTGTTATGCGTTTTTTAACAATGTCAATGCTGTCATGGGTAAACAGGTAGTGTTATAAAAACCTTCTTGCTTCTTTAAAAAATAAACCAATGATGTGTCTATATCAAGGTGACAGGGATCTGGTCTACATCAGATTGAATATTTCAGAGTAATTTTTGAGTCATTAATTTTTGAGTTATTGTTGTTAGAGTGTGGGAACTTGAGTCCTTTTCTTAAGTTATTTTTTTATTTTTTTTATTCTAGTAGTTTTCTTTTAGTCCCATATAGGTAGCAATTGGGACTGGTTCATGTTGCAAGGCTATAAAAAGGTCTCTAACTTGTTTTATTTTTTCGTTGAAGAAAATGATTAAAATTTTGGGTAAAATTTTACTTGCATTTACCAAATCTTTTCCAGCGCAAGATCCGAAAAATCTCCATATGAGGTCATATGAGTCGATGAGCATCAGATCTCGGGGATGCGAGACTCAAACATTATCAAATCCCTAAATTTTTTTCCTCAAATTTCCCTATCACAATCCCCTTTCTCTTCCATCCAGATTAGAACAAAATCTTAAATTTTTCCTTTTTTTTTTCTTTTCATCTTCTTCCTCTAGTTAGGGTTTAAAGAAGAAAGGAAGAAAGAAAAGAAAAAAATCAAGAAAAATGGGAGGAAAATAGAGAAAAAATTCAAATAAAGAAAATCAAAAAAATCAAAAAAAAAACAAATAATATTGTTCATCTCCTTCTTCCCCGTCCCTTCAAACCCTAACCCTAACCCTAACCCCTACCCCCGATTGACCGCCACCACAGCCCCCTTCGTCAATAAGCCTCATCGACGCACCCGCACTCATAACCAGGACCACCACCATCGTAGCCTTCATCAACATCGTCATTGTCAACATCGATGAACCCTCCACTGTTGTTGTTGATCGCAAAACCACTTGTGACATAGGATGGATGTGTGAATGGATGTTGTGGGGATTTGGAGAAGAAAAATTTAAATTTTGATAATTTTTTAGACCTCACATACTGAAAATCTTATGATCACCGACTCGCACGCCAAGATTTTCAAACGTCTCGCCCAGGCAACCAAGCACATTGGCGCAAAACCGATATAAAAGATTTGATTTTATGAAGAAACTGAAAGCTTACATCAAAATTTCTATTCTTTATTGGTTTATAAATAAATAAGTTTGTGACCCTTATATAGGCTTACAACTTGGCTTTCAAAATTCACATTCAATATGGGATAAAAACTTTAAAATAAATAAAAGACCTAATATGAATAAAAGACTCAAAATAACTCAAACTCTATGGTAAATAAAATAACAAAGACTCAAAACAACTAGATAACCTAAAGGACTCAAACTGTCCCATTTTAAATAAAAAATCTAAAAAAATAAAAATAATAAGGACTTTATCTAAATTTCAAATTGGATTTCTATCATTTTTCTTGGCTTGAGAACTTCACTACCTGGTGAATAGATTAGAGTAGCACGACCAGGCAGAAATCAACAGTTCATTGTAATTAGAGAAGATACGTTTATGAACTTTGAAGTATAGCAGAATGTAGATTTGCGGATGAATATCTTCGGAAAATCTTTATCAAATTACAAAAGAAATGAAAGCATATAAAACTTGCTTACTTGCTGGTAAGATGTGGATAATCTGGGATGACAAGCTCGATGTGCTTAATTATCTCAAGCAGTATCTCCAAGCTAAGTGTTAGCATATAATCAACATATGGCTTAGACTTTACCTCTAGCTATAGATTTATCTCAGGTTAGAGTGGAAACTTAATCTCAGGAACAGATGTAAACTTCGGCTCTTGTTCAATCTTTACAAGCTTTCCCACACTTGGCTCAGTGAAGTTCAACACATTCTATTGATCTACTCAAATCTTGGTTAGAAAGGTTTCAACACAATTCTCTTTCCTTTAAAAGAATGTGTGTTTGACTTCCAAAACTCGTCAAATCTAGGTCGTACAACCAAGGACTACCTAACAAAATATGTGATGCATCCATGGACATAATATCACACCAAATGTGATCATTTTAGCTCGCAATGTAAAAAGGCACTAAGCAGACCGAGCAGTGATATCAATCCGAGTGATTTTATATGGATGTGTGTGTAGCTCAGCAGCGAGGCTCAAAATTATTAAGTTAATTTAGCGATAACATTAACACAACTATCTTCGACAATTATTAATTTGAAAGGCTTATCACATACCTTGATGTAGTTATGAAAAATACTGGTCTTTCGTCAATCTCCATCAAATTCAAGTGTTCTAGGAAGACGCCTGATGATAGTCGCATAGGCACTAGAATCACATAAATCTTCATCTGCATCAATAGTATGTTCATGTGCATAAACTTCTTCGATCATTCCTTCAGGCTGTACTGCATGTAAGATGAACACGTCTAAGGGCGATGACGATGGACGTGAGTGACGGCGAAGCTAGGGTTTGAGGCTGTTTTCTATATTATTTTCTCTTTTTCAAAAATTTTGTTTTTTGAATTTTTATGACTATCTTTTTTGACTTCCTTTTTTTTATTTTTTTATTTTGTTAATCACTTTTTTATTTTCTCTCTTTTTCTGATTTTTTTGATCTCTTTTTAATCCCACTTTTTTAATCTTATCGTTTTTATAAAATCTATATCTAATTGGAAGAAATTAAAAAAGAAAAGAAAAAGAAAAAAGGTCGTTTTATAATGATGGAAAAGATGAAGAAAATGTTAAAGATTTTGTACGTGGAAAAGAAAAGGACAAAACAGGTTTTAGCTTTAATACCAAGTTTAACGCAGGACAGAAGCGCAAAGGGATATGGAAATTTGGAGAAGTTAGAAATTTACTAACTTTCCAGGCCTCGCACGCTTGAAATCTCACACACCGACTCACAAGCCTCGCACGCGAAGACTTTTGAACCTTTTATCCAGACACCCAAGCCCACTCCCGCACACCAATGCAAAAAATTTTATTTTATGGAGAATTTGAAATTTTACCATAATATATACTCTTTATTAATATATCTATAAATAAATAAGTTTGTGGCCTTTATATATGCTTACAACTTGGCTGTCACGCCCCACAACCCGAGACGCGGATGTTTTTTACAATTGACAGGTCGTGCAATTAAGCAGTGAAAATAATTGAGGCCACGAGCAGAGATACACCAAAATACTTTCGGAAGTTTTCATTGATACAACAAATTTACAAAGTCGTTTACATCATACTATCAACATACTATCAAAATATATACTTTTCAAAATATATCCAAAAAGTATGATAAGAAAACGCTCATCACCTCACAATCAGAAATCAGTGATCTCCACGGCGAAGTCTGAGTCATCAAACACTAGGGCCTCCTCTATCTCTGTATAAGCATCTGACGGTGCAACAAAAACGAAGAGCCGTCAACAGTCAATGGTAAATCACACTAATTCAATAATTTTGAAGTGTAAACATTAATATGAGCATAATGAAAACTAACTGGCAACATGGAAACATGTAAGCAAAAAACAGGCAGGCAACACATTTAACAATTTAAGGTTGTATTATCATGGTTCTAATAGTTATGTCAATCCTAGGCTGTGAATTATATTGAAGAGTGCAGTAAGCAACCAAGAGTCCATCTCGTACCACAAGGACACTCACCCGGGACAAGCCCAACATTAACAACAATAGGGGTGGGCTTATTGACTCATTGACTCAATTGTCCAACAATAACAAAAGGAAGGTGCATTATGAACAGAAGCATGGCTCCAGTCGCTCCCGCACTCTCACTAATATGATTCGCCCCAAAACCCAATGAATCTAAAAGTGCCAAATGTATGTCAAGTGTATATATTTCAATATCTCAATGATGTGGTACATGTGTTGCTTTATGTTGGTAGTATTTATTTGGTTTAGGCAGAAAACATGAAATAAGTTACTAAGAAGATTAGAGTCACATCGAAACTAGACGATATGTTGGTATATTGTGTGATTCAATCTAGTCACGTTTCCATGATTTTAACAAGATGGTCCATCAAGATATTCCAATGAGATTCCAATCAAGATATTCTGACAGGACGTTCCAATAAGACATTCCTAAAGAATATTCCAATAAGAAGAGATTCCATAATTCATTTTCATCATAGCACACCCTACATATCGCTATTTTCAATATCAAGGACTAGGGTGCACCATGTGATTTAACTACTACTGAAACCGAAAACATGTAGCATGTGGCGGATACTTGAAATATGAACCATTTAGCAAGCAATATGTGACATCAATTGTAGCATATCATAATTTAAACATGCATCATGCATCATATGGATGGCAAGTAGCAAGTGAGATATACTTAAGCATGTAACAAATATTATAACATGCAATAAGTAGTAAAATACTCTAACCTGGATAGCCTGCAACGAATAGTGTATTACTTTGAAATATAGGGGGATTGACAATGGGAGGGACAACTGTGGTGATCTCAGAAAGTTCTCATCATTGATCGTACTAAGGGTCGTAACCATATGATTATGGTTTTCGTATGATCCAACAGGCAGTAACCCTATGATCTAACAGATGGTAACCTTGTGATCCATCAGGAAGTAAGTCTGATCCGACATGGAGTAGGAAAACCCTCATTTACAATCTAATGACCTTAAATGGTCAAACCCTCATTTACAATCATAAAGTAACCCAAATTCGACATGTAGAGCAAAGCTCGGATTCTAATTTCATCATGAACAACCCACACCAACTTACAGCCAAAGACCAAACCACATCCAATTTTCAAAGACCAAGCTAGCCTAACATCAAAGAATCCCCGAAATAGTAAGTCACCAACATCAGAGTCACGACAGGGTGGATAAAACCCCAATGCAAGTCACGACTAAGGGTATGGAAGCCCAAAACAGTCACGGTAACAGAAAGTCACAGCAAGGCTAAGGAACCACGGGAGAGTCACAGCAAGGGGCAAACCCCAAAAAAGGGCACGGCAGTGGGAAAGAACCACAAGGCAGTGAGTTGGGTGCCCAGCAGAGCTCACGACAGAGGGGTAAACCCCCAAAGCAGTCACGGTCAAGGCATGAAACCCAAGGGACAACCACGGCAGAGGCAAGGGGCAGCAGCGAGGGTCGCCGCCAAGCCCAGGAGACACTCGAGACTTGCTCAGATTCATCATCACAAGAAAAAATCATAAATTTAAAACCAAAAATCCAGAATTAAAGTGATTTACCGAAAATCAAAGACCGACTAAGGAATCCGTTCCTAGCCGCCTCACCAGGGAACGGATGCAACTGAAAATTCTTTGAAAAACAATTTTTCGCTTGAAAACCAAAACCATATGATTACCTAGGCTTTTATAGAAGAGAGTAACCCTTGGAGATTGGAAAAGGGCAGACGAGCCGTGATTTTGTCAAGGGGGACATCGTCGGAGTAAGGAGAGATCGTGATGAAAATTGCACGATTTAGGGCATATTGGATTTGTGAGCTTATGGCAAGTGCCTGTGAGGTGGTGCGAAGGAGATGGAGATTTGTTGCCACATGATTTTTTTTCTCGATGAAGGAACGAACGGAAGAGGAGATAGAGTCATGTCTAGGGTTTTCGCTGAAAGAGAGAAATCGCGAGAGACAGAGAGAGGGAAAAGTATGTGATGGTATGGGCTGGATTCAGTTGGGACGAGAGAAAGAAATAAAAATAGAAATAGAAAAGAGAAAGAAAAGAGAAAGAGTGAGTGGGACATGGGTTAGGCTGAGGGGATGGGCAGCGGGAAAAACAAAGAAAAGAAAGAATATTTATATAATATGCATAACTTAAAAAAGTTTGCAACCTTTAAATCGGCTTTCAAAATTCACATCGAATATGGGATAAAAACTTTAAAATAACTAAAAAATCTAAAATAAATAAAATACTCAAAATAACTCAAACTTTATACTAAATAAAATAACCAAAAAACTCAAAACAATTAGAAGACGCAAAGGACTCGAACCCTATCCATATCTCAAATATAAATCTAAAATAAAATAAAATAAGGATTCTACCTCAATTTCAAATTGGACCTCTAAACTTGCCACCATCACCATCGTTTACGAGGCTCGCCACTACCATCGTCGTCGTCAAAACACCTTACCACCATCGTCAACTCCTGACACTACCATTGTTGTCACTTTCATCTCCTGCAGAAGCCATCGTCGTCACCGTCACCCCCACCAAACCTTTAAACTTTGCCACATCTTTTCGACTTCAAATCACCCATCTCCTACAACGACTGCCCCAAAAAAAGTTTGAAAATCGATCGACGTTGATCAAACCAATCAGCCATAGTATCAACTTGACGGATGTTGTGATCGAGCCAATCAGCAACAGTGATGTCAGAAACAAATTTTTGTGATCAAGAGGAGAACATGTTGTGCAAGTTATATGATCATGTCATGAGCGACGGTATTAATCGTTTCAACACACATATTGCACGAAAGAAATGAAATTGTGCTCCTTGCACATGAGCGACGGTATTAATCGTTTCAACACACATATTGCACGAAAGAAATGAAATTGTGCTCCTTGCACAAAAGTTCCTAAGAAAATTAGGCAGAAGGCAATTGTGACAACATTAAAAGCCACACAATCATCGAATATGGTCAAGGAAGCAAAGATTCAAGCTCTTAGAGATGAAGCTGTCATTAGAGATGCGCGGAAGTTGAAGTGGATTCCTCCAATAATACTAGTTATGATCTTGGAAGCATAAAGTTCAAATGACCTATAGACAAGCATGTACAAGCAAGTGCAAAATATAAGAAAGTTGGAGCAGCTGGGAAAGGATAAAGGAAAAGTGGTCCAAATCACTCTTAATGGACATTAGGAGAAGGAAAGAGAAGCTACGTGCAAGTGGATTGCACGATGTATTTTTGAGACGGGATCATCATTCTCTATGGTGGATCACTCATCTTTTGGTCAGATATTGCAAGCAGTTGGTAAATATGAACCAAATTTGACTTATGAGATATCTGAGCAGTATCTACCTAAAGAAGTATAAGAAGTTAGAATCTTTTCTCGAGACATGTAGGCTGTATGGTTGTAGTCTTACGACAGATTGGTGGATTGGTCGGATGGATAGAAGAATAATGAACATTGTCATTCATACTTAAACGGGAACGAAATCCTGTAATTCGGAATACACATCTAATGATATACAAGATGGCAAATATATATGTGACTTGATGAATGCAACAATTAAAAAGTTGGGAGAACAATTTGTCGTGCAAATAGTGACTAACAATTCATCTAACAATATGGCTATAACGAAGTTATTAGCTACGAGGTGTTCATCTATTTTCTAGACTTCCTGTTCTGCACACACATTGAATCTCTTAGTACAAGATATTGGAAAGATCAAGCCTATACGAAATACAAGTTTAGATGTTGTAGTTGTCACTATATACATGTATGCGCATACTATCGTTTTTAATATGAGGGAGAAAATAAAGATCGATCTTATTAGACTCAGTTTACTTACTTTGCTACACCATTTTTATCATTGAAAAGTTTGCAAGAAAAGAAGACCAAATTAAAGTCTTTTGTCAATTCCACTGAATAGGAGTTGAAGTTCTACAAGACTGCTCAAGCAAAAAAGTTAAAAATCAAATATCTAATCTAATTTGGTTCGCATGATCGCATATTATCACATTTAACTAATTGATATTTTTGATTAACTTTGTACATTGCATGTCTATACCATCATCAATAGCCGTTCATTTTGAAAGAACGTTGCACTAGCATTGAACATTTTTGAGCCAATCGTCAATATTCTTCGAAGGACAGATAGCGACACACCATCAATGGGGTGGTTATATGGAGACTTAGAGATGTGCAAGAAGAAAATCACGTTGAATTTGAAGCATAATGAGAAAAAATTCAAGCCGATCTCCCTGCTAAATGATAAAATATGAAATGATAGCGACACTCCATCAATGGGGTGGTTATATGGAGACTTTGATATGTGCAAGAAGAAAATCGTGTTGAATTTGAAGCATAACGATAAAATATTCAAGCCGATCTCTCTTGCAGATGTCATCGTCATCACCGTCACCCCCACCAAACCCCTATAAACTTTGCAACATCTTTTCGACTTCAAATCACCCATCTCCTACAAACGACTGCCCCAAAAATAGCTGGAAAATCGATCGACGTTGATCAAGCCAATCAGCCATAGTATCAACTTGACGGATGTTGTGATCAAGCCAATTAGCAACAGTGATGTCAGAAACAAATTTTTGTGATCAAGAGGAGAAGATGTTGTGCAAGTTATATGATCATGTCATGAGCGACGGTATTAATCGTTTCAACACACATTGCACGAAAGAAATGAAATTGTGCTCCTTGCACAAAAGTTCCTAAGAAGATTAGGCTGAAGGCAATTGTGACAACATTAAAAGCCACACAATCATCGAACGTGGTCAAGGAAGCAAAGATTCAAGCTCTTAGAGATGAAGTTGTCATTAGAGATGCACGGAAGTTGAAGTGGATTCCTCCAATAATACTAGTTATGATCTTGGAAGCATAAAGTTCAAATGACCTATAGACAAGCATGTACAAGCAAGTGCAAAATATAAGAAAGTTGGAGCAGCTGGGGAAGGATAAAGGAAAAGTGGTTCAAATCACTCTTAATGGACATTAGGAGAAGGAAAGAGAAGCTATGTGCAAGTGGATTGCACGATGTATTTTTGAGACGGGATCATCATTCTATATGGTGGATCTCTCATCTTTTGGTCAGACATTGCAAGCAGTTGGTAAATATGAACCGAATTTGACTTATGAGATATCTGAGCAATATCTACCTAAAGAAGTATGAGAAGTTAGAATCTTTTCTCGAGACATGTAGGCTGCATGGTTGTAGTCTTATGACAGCTTGGTGGATTGGTCGGATGGATAGGAGCATAATGAACATTGTCATTCATACTTAAACGGGAACGAAATCCTGTAATTCGGAATACACATCTAAGATATACAAGATGGCAAATATATTTGTGACTTGATGAATGCAACAATTGAAAAGTTGGGAGAACAATTTGTCATGCAAATAGTGACTAACAATTCATCTAACAATATGGTTATAACGAAGTTATTAGCTACGATGTGTTCATCTATTTTCTAGACTTCCTATTCTGCACACACATTGAATCTCTTAGTACAAAATATTGGAAAGATCAAGCCTATACGAAATACAATTTTAGATGTTGGAGTTGTCACTATATACATGTATGCGCATACTATCGTTTTTAATATGATGAGGGAGAAAATAAAGAGTATTAGACTCAGGTTACTTACTTTGCTACACCATTTTTATCATTGCAAAGTGTTAGGATTCAAGATAAAAAGACAATTTTTATAGAGAATTCAAAGGAATAACAAAATAGTTGAGCACAAAAGAGGTGAGCTCTCCTCCCAAGACGCCTAAAGGACGTCTGCACTCGTTTAATCTAAGAACTACTCCAAATGACGCTCAATAGAATAATATCAATATCAAGCATGAAAAATAGTAATGACGCCTAGCCCCTATAAATAGAAGAAACTAGAGTTGCTAGGGTAATGGGGCGCGCGCGCAAAATACCAAAGGGGGAGGCCGACGGCTAGAATTGGGCCCGGCCCATACTTGGGCAGGTCCAGACTTGCGGGTCTATCAATACTCCCGCCCCAAAGAACCACCTTGTCCTCAAGGTGGTGTAAGTACCGACGGGGCTACTCCGAGTGGGAGTCGTCCTCCCCTCCGATGCCTTCATCCTCCACGTCATCTTCCTCGTCGGCTTTCGCTATCAGCACTTGCAGCTTTCGATCCACACAGCGGTGATCGGGAGTGAAGCGCTCGTCGCATCTGAAACATAGCCCCTTTTGCCTTTTCTCCCTCATCTCCGCATCGGTCATCCTTCGAAATGGGCCACCCGCCGGTAGTGGGTTCTGCTCACCCGTCTTCTCAAGCCCTGTCTGAACTGTCTCAGCAGTGATCACTGCTCCGCCTGCCCCAGTCGTAGTGCCCCGCTGTATCTACCCACTGTAGCTGCTCCCGCCTCTCCTATCCTCAGCTCGGGAGTCCACCATCTGCGACATCTCGATGACCTCGGAAAGCCCTCTAGGCTTATATGACCTCACCGCAGCTCGAAGACTAGGACGTAGCCCCTTCAGGAAGGTGCCCTCCAGCGACTCGTCCGACACCCCATGAACTCGTCCTGCCAATGTCTCGAATCTCTCAATGTACTCCTGCACCGACCCCTCCTGCCTGAGGGCGTACAGCTGCTCGTGTAAGTTCCCTAGCCGGAGGTCTCTAAACTTCTCCAGCACCATGTCCTTTAGCTCCTCCCAGCTCCTGATCTGTTGCCGCCGCTCCTTCCACTGGTACCATCCCAAGGTTCGCCCCTCCATGCAGATGGCCGCCGCCTCCAGCTTCTGGGCCTCAGTCATGTGATGTGCCGTGAAGTATCTCTCTGCTGTAAACAACCAGGCGTGTGGATCCTCCCCAGAAAATAGCAGCATCTTCAATTTCCGGGCTCTGCAATCTCCTCCAAAACGTCCCTGCTCAGGCCTCCCCTCCTCTCTGTGATGCGGACGGTAATGCGGACACCTCTCGTCCAGTGCCTCGTGGCGCCAAGGTGGCCCTCCGCGACCCCCGTGGTCCCCACGGCGATCTCCACGCCGGCCCTCAGAATCGTCCCAACCTGCGTCGTCGTCGAACTCTGCCTCGTAGCCACCCCTACCGTCAGAATAATAATCTCTCCCGCGTCCGTCGCCGTATAAAGGGCCTTCTGCTGCTGGTCGCCGCTCCGGAGGGTCAAAATAGTCTCCCGAAAACTGCCCATAGCCCTCCTCGTTCGTTGTCCGCTGTCCGGGTGGCTCAAAATAATCATCAGGTGGCTGTCCGCACGTCCTCTATCCGTCGGGAGGCTGCCAGGGGGTTCCCGCCCTTGGCGGCCCCAACCGTGAGATCCCCCGCCCCCTAGCGGCTGCCAGAGGGCCTCCGGCCCTTTGCAGTCTGGAAACAGGCCCCTCCGGGGGCCCCGGAGGGGCAGCAGGTCCTGCCGGGCCTCCGGACCCTGCCGAGCCCCGGCAGGGCTTGGCTGCCCCTGCCGGGGTCCGACGAAGGCAGGGGGATGCCCCCGCCTGTATCACACACCGGCCGACCCCCTAGAGTGTTATGGGGGTTCGGCCGGCCCTCCTCATGGGCATGGTCCCCCTCGTGGTGGCGGCTAGGGCCGCCGTCCCTTCTTTGGCTCTCCAAAGCCTTCCGCCGTACCTCCTCGCGGTAGTCCACCTTTCATGGCTCGCCGTCGTCTTCATCATCCAATTCCTCCACCAAAAAGGGTTGATTTTGGGGCAAAAGCTCCTCTTTTTCCTTCTCTTTCTTCAAAGGTGCCGTCTTTTCCCCCGAATTAGGGTTTCCTTTCCCTTTGTTGTTCGCCGCCAATTGATTTAGGGTTGCCATCATTTACGTGAATTGGTCGTCGTGCTTCGCTTGATTTGCCGTCAATTGGTTGATGGAAGCCGTCAACTTTGCCATGGATTCATCGTTCGTCGCCAATGATTTCTTGATCCCGTCGATTTCGCTCGTGAACTTGGCCTCTAAAGCCTCAAATTTGTCATGCGATCTTGTCGTAGCCGCCATGGATCGTCACGTGCTCTGATACCAAAATGTTAGGATCCAAGATAAAAAAAACAATTTTTATAGAGAATTCAAAGGAATAACAAGATAGTTGAGCACAAAAGAGGTTAGCTCTCCTCCCAAGACGCCTAGAGGACGTCCGCACTCGTTTAATCTAAGAACTACTCCTAATGACGCTCAATAGAATAATATCAATATCAAGCATGAAAAATACTAATGACGGCTAGCCCCTATAAATAGAAGAGACTGGGTTGCTAGGGTAATGGGGGGCGCGCGCAAAATACCAAAGGGGGAGGCCGGCGGCTAGAATTGGGCCCGGCACATACTTGGGCAGGTCCAGACCTGCGGGTCTATCACAAAGTTTGCAAGAAAAGAAGTCCAAATTAAAGTCTTTTGTCAATTCCACTGAATAGGAGTTGAAGTTCTACAAGACTGCTCAAGCAAAAAGGTTAAAAATCAAATATCTAATCGAATTTGGTTCGCATAATCGCATATTATCACAATTAACTGATTGATATTTTTGATTAACTTTGTACATTGTCGCTCTATACCATCATCAATAGGCGTTCATTTTGAAAGAACGTTGCACTAGCATTGAACATTTTTGAGCCAATCATCAATATTCTTCGAAAGACAGATAGTGACACTCCATCAATGGAGTGGTTATATAGAGACTTAGAGATGTGCAAGAAGAAAATCGCGTTGAATTTGAAGCATAATGAGAAAAAATTCAAGCCGATCTCCCTGCTAAATGATAAAATATGAAATGATAGTGACGCTGCATCAATGGGGAGGTTATATGGAGACTTAGAGATGTGCAAGAAGAAAATCGCGTTGAATTTGAAGCATAATGATAAAATATTCACGCAAATCTCTCCTGCAGATGCCATCGCCGATCTCTCATGTAGATGCTATCGCCAGCACCGTCACCCCACCAAACCCCTATCAACTTTTCCACATCTTTTCGACTTCAAATCACCCATCTCCTACAAACGACTGCCCCAAAAATAGCTGGAAAATCGATCGACGTTGATCAAGCCAATCAGCCATAGTATCAACTTGACGGATGTTGTGATCGAGCCAATCAGCAACAGTGATGTCAGAAACAAATTTTTGTGATCAAGAGGAGAAGATGTTGTGCAAGTTATATGATCATGTCATGAGCGACGGTATTAATCATTTCAACACACATATTGCACGAAAGAAATGAAATTGTGCTCCTTGCACAAAAGTTCCTAAGAAGATTACGTTGAAGGCAATTGTGACAACATTAAAAGCCACACAATCATCGAACGTGGTCAAGGAAGCAAAGATTCAAGCTCTTAGAGATGAAGTTGTCATTAGAGATGCGCGGAAGTTGAAGTGGATTCCTCCAATAATACTAGTTATGACCTTGGAAGCATAAAGTTCAAATGACCTATAGACAAGCATGTACAAGCAAGTGTAAAATATAAGAGAAAGTTGGAGCAGCTGGGAAGGATAAAGGAAAAGTGGTTCAAATAACTCTTAATGGACATTAGGAAAAGGAAAGAGAAGCTACGTGCAAGTGGATTGCACGATGTATTTTTGAGACGGGATCATCATTCTCTATGGTGGATCACTCATCTTTTGGTCAGATATTGCAAGCAGTTGGTAAATATGAACCAAATTTGACTTATGAGATATCTGAGCAGTATCTACCTAAAGAAGTATGAGAAGTTAGAATCTTTTCTCGAGATATGTAGGCTGCATGGTTGTAGTCTTATGACAGCTTGGTGGAGTGGTCGGATGGATAGAAGAATAATGAACGTTGTCATTCATACTTAAACGGGAACGAAATCCTACAATTCGGAATACACATCTAAGATATACAAGATGGCAAATATATCTGTGACTTGATGAATGCAACAATTGAAAAGCTGGGAGAACAATTTGTCGTGTAAATAGTGACTAACAATTGATCTAACAATATGGCTATAACGAAGTTATTAACTACGAGGTGTTCATCTATTTTCTAGACTTCCTATTCTGCACACACATTGAATCTCTTAGTACAAGATATTGGAAAGATCAAGCATATACGAAATACAATTTTAGATGTTGGAGTTGTCACTATATACATGTATGTGCATCCTATTGTTTTTAATATGATGAGGGAGAAAATAAAGAGCGATCTTATTAGACTCAGGTTACTTACTTTGCTACACCATTTTTATCATTGCAAAGTTTGCAAGAAAAGAAGTCCAAATTAAAGTCTTTTGTCAATTCCACTGAATAGGAGGAGTTGAAGTTCTACAAGACTGCTCAAGCAAAAAGGTTAAAAATCAAATATCTAATCTAATTTGGTTCGCATAATCGCATATTATCACAATTAACTAATTGATATTTTTGATTAACTTTGTAGATTGTCGGTCTATACCATCATCAATAGCCGTTCATTTTGAAAGAACGTTGCACTAGCATTGAACATTTTTGAGCCAATCGTCAATATTCTTCGAAGGACAGATAGCGACACTCCATCAATGGGGTGGTTATATGGAGACTTAAAGATGTGCAAGAAGAAAATCGCGTTGAATTTGAAGCATAACGAGAAAAAATTCAAGCCGATCTCCATGCTAAATGATAAAATATGAAATGATAAGATGTACACTCATTTGCACATAACGGGTCATTTGTTGAAACCGTATTTTTATTACCAAAGACGGGAGGCTATTGATGAAGATGATGCTTTTGCAGATGGTTTCATAAAGTATATATTCAGAACGTAGCGCTCATGGTGCAGGACTCGTGGTGCAGGACAAAATTAGCTTCTTGATGCCTTTGTATCAAAATCAAATCGGCTCTTTTGAAAGGAACGTAATGTAAAGGCAAACTGAAAATTCTTCACGCGATCCAGGTATGCCTAAGATACTACGATTAATTTCATATTATAGTAGTTTTTAATATTTTTAAAATTTAAACTAACTAAAAGGAATTTAAATTTAGTTTTTTATTTTTACTTAATTAGTGGCTATTGCATGGTGGCACGGCTCCTGATTTGAAGAAAATGGTAATGAGGATTTTAGGATTACCTACTAGCTCGAGTGGTTGTGAAAGATAGGAGTGTTTCTGATAATGGTAAAATTTTAAATAAATTTACTTTTATATCATTCTATACTCATTTTTTATGATGGCTAATTGGATATTGTATTTTCATTAACAGATTCACACACAAAGAAGGAATAGACTAAGTACTGATAAACTGAAAGACTTAGTTTATGTCAAATTCAATGCTCAACTGAAAGAAATATTTCTTAACAAAAATACCAGCATCATATATGCTCGTTCCAAGACGGATGGTAAGGTGACCGAGTGGATGGCTCTTCAAAAATCAATTGCTTCATATGATTAGGATAATGATAATGTTTTCCATGGAGAAAGATTGACATGGCGGCAAGTTGAAGATGCGACAGGGGTGATCCAACACCAAGAGCTAGCAAAAGGTTAAAGACTTCTAAGAAAGGAAAATACATCGCATCTTCATCAAAAGGAAAGGTGAAGGGAAAGAGGTAAAAGCTTGAGAAATAGAAACGCTTTAGGTTCTTTATCTGATTCATGGATGTCAAATTCATCTTCAGTTCTTCGTCGGAGGCGGAAGATGTTCAAACATTTGTCTAAGAAACGGTAAAGAATGAGCATGTTAAAGAATGTAGGGCAAGTCACTTTTTCTGTTAACTTTTAATTCATTTTATATTCATATAGTATTTTAAATTTTAATATTTTGTAATTTGTACTAGTACATAGTATGTTAGTGATAGCGGTTACTTAATACATTATTGTAATTTTATGTTATCCTATTAATGATATTTTGGTCATATAAACAAACATGGTTATAATTGTATATTTTATTGTCTGATATGAGCAACACAATATTGAGGTGTATCCCTGATATATCTCTTGATATCATATATCCGATATGAAAATTAACAATCCAATATGACACCGATTATGATATTTAACCCCTTGATGACATATGAACGAAGTTGCTCATTATACAACTATATGGTGCAGTCTCATTCATAAGAAAATGAGGACAATACATGAAATATTTTTTGCCTCCATATGACCCCCTTTTTCTTATGGATGATAGTGTACCACATCTTCATATACAACACAAGTGCTCATATGTCATATGAATACCTATTTTTCTATACACACATACATACATGAACGAGAATAATTAGTAATATGACATATAAGCACTAATGTTATAGATGAACATGGACACTCCACTTAGTTATTTTGCAGTCATCACCATTCATTTTGATCTTCATATTCTAAAATCTAAATACACCAAAGATCTAGTAAACCAAAACCTTTTTGCCCGTTGATTAATAGGTAAAAAATTCTTTTAGTATAAAACAAGGTTTGAGAACCCAGGTCCGATGTTGATTTTTAAAAAAAATTTGGTTTCAACAAGTTTCGATTATTTGATTGGTTTCGTTTTAAGTTTTAGTTCTAGATTCCTTAGACCTTTCTGCAAATATTTGTATGCATGTATATATGTCAAAATTGCATTTTACCTAGATGTTATGCACCATTAAGGATATGTCTAAACGATTATAAAGTGGGTCCAATTGTAAATAGTAAACTAAATAAGTTAATGGATTGGGTAAGAATGTATTTAACCTAAAGCCCAATCATTTTAAGTTATATTCTGATTTTGGGTTCGGTTATAAAATGCAAACATGGCCCGTGTCAAACCTGTTTTATAAATTATCTTATGATCCATTTCTAAGTTACCACGTCCATCCCTAACCGTCATTGTGGAATGCAAGCACCTCCAAGATTGAAGAAAATGGAGGCGAAATTGGATGCAGTGGATGACAATGAGATCATGTATGTTTTTGCTCATGCTTCCCTCCCCTGATTTTTCTTTTCTTCTCTTTTTTGATTTTGCTTTCTTTTTCCTATTTGAGTTAGGGATTTGATAAGATTTTTCCTTCCAATTCAGTTTTGTATTATGTTTTAGCTTGACTTCATGTTTTCGGCTTAATTTCTTCATTTTTGCAAGATTTTTTGAAAGATTTTTGCTATGCTAGGCTGAAGCTCAGTTTTAAGGGTTACTTTCGAATCTGTCCCTTTTGAAATTGAGCCAAAACAATTGAAACTGAAGCTAAAACCATTAATTTTTTGCATCGCCATATAACATAAGTGTTCATATGTCATAGGATGCACATTATGCTTTATATGTAGTGTGTGCTAAAGCTAAAGAGCACCCAAGGCATTCATTAAAGGCAATAATTGTGCCTTTTTAAACAGAAGGTTGGTTTATTTCAAGGTAAAAGAAAGTAAGTTATTTCATAAGCCAAATTCATCATTCAATTATTTCTGCTTCTTTTCCTCCTTTCTTTAACCGCCATATGCTTTTCTTTTTTCCCTTTTTCAACCTCCCTCCTCTTCCTTATACATCACTTCCTCTTCATCAGTATCATCTCCTATGACGGTTGCATCCATCTTTGAAGATGTCGATATTAGCTAATAAACATTTTATTTGAAAATTTCTTTAGGAAGACAGAGGCTCAAATTGTTATAAAATAGGGGAGAGAGGTAAATATTCGGGCTTGAAGGGGGATGACGTGCGGTATTGATTTGAACATGGGATAATGTTTGGATGACATTATAGGAATAGATTTCTCATTGCCTAAGTTGGAAGAAATAGAATGGTTAATTAGATGTTAGTTCTTATTATCGGTTCTTTTGGAGGTATCCCTTAGAATGTCATCTTGCTTTTTTTCCTTGTTTCCCAAATGTGAGCCTATTTCAACAAAAAAATTGGGATTTTCCCCAATTATATCTACCATTCAATCCCTTTTCCCCTGAGATTTTTTTAAAAATATTTGAGCTTCTCATGTGCAGTTAAGTTCATAACTGAATAGATTGTGATCGGCTTCATAATTAAGATACCTATTCTTAATGAAGATCACTGAGATTATGAGGTGATTACATACAGCCTTTCAACCCAAAACTGAACACACAGAATAAATTGAAGTCTCAAGAAAACATAGAGAAGATCAATGGACATCAAATGATAGCTTATGAGCAGATGCAGATGCAACACGTCATAGATATGATGAAATTATTTCAGCAAAAAAACAAAGACATTTAGGAAAGATGAACCCAGCCTCTGAATGTTCATCTGAAGAAAATTTCACTTGGGCGTAAATTTGATATTCTCAAAAATTTACTCTTTGGCTCTGAAAAGAGCCAAGGACTGGCAGAGAAACCCTGGCTATTGGTCACTCATTAGCAAAGCCATATATGTACTCCTAGGCATTATGGATATATAGTCACCTTATTGAGTTCACATATATCATGTGCAAGTAAGTGTAGTACAATCGACCACAGCAGCTCATCATTTTTAACAGCATAATAAAAACATAACAGCAAGTCCAGACGTGACTAAGGCAAGTAAAACTTTCAAAATCGTAATATCATCATATAATACAAGGAAGATTTATTTATCCCCATGCACAGTTCCATTTATGTGAAAAGATGAAATGGAAATCAGGGCCACTAACCTTTCCAGCCTTAGCCTGAAACCAGTTTAATGACAATAGTGATTGCATTGAGAACTATAAGAGGCACCCTTAAGTACTGGGTTGCATATATAAGCCCTATAAGCTGCCCCTTCAGTGACTTTGCTCGACCTCCTCCTGAAACTTCAGAGAAGCTCCATCCTCTTGGTGCAAGAAATCGATCTTCGTTCAATATAGCTAATGCATTTGCAAGAAGCAAAAAGCCCTCAAGCAATGTCCATAGGCCCATTCCTGAGTAACCTGCTTGAGAAACATTAGCAGGAGAACAGAAATTTCAGTTACTAAAATGACATTGTGTTACAATAACTGCTAAATCCTGATTAGTCTAACATATGGTTGGGCTCTTTCATAATTTTGAATTTGAAAAAGTGGACACATGAAGAGTCAGGAATCGGAAGCAAAATTAAAGTAAAAAAACCAATGACATTGATAACAACAGATCAAAACATCACACACTGCCAAAAAGCATGGCTTTGATAACAATAGATCAAAACATCATACGCTGCCAAAAAGAGAGTGCACGTGCATGCACATACACACATGCTAATGGCAAGAAAAGGTCGAAGGAAGATATCAGGACAACCAATTTTATAGAAGCAGCTTGGCATACACTGCCAAAAAGCATGGCTTTGATAATAATAGATCAAAACATCATACACTGCCAAAAAGAGAGTGCACGTGCATGCACTTACACACATGCTAATGGCAAGAAAAGGTCGAAGGAAGATATCAGGACAACCAATGTTATAGAAGCAGCTTGGCATAGCACCACAAGGTACCACTAGAGCCATTTGCACGGCCAAACCACGTTCTTTGCTTAGTGAACCTAGGCTACCTGACCCGATTTGTAGTTCATCCAATTAAGGAAAGAAGAAACATTTGCCCACTCTCTTCATTCTCTCATCCTATGTCTCCATATAAGCTAACAAGAACCCGCTAAAATGGGTGAAGTGACAAACGACAGTCAGCTATTCCAAGATTTGGAGGTTGTCATGCCGGCAGCAACTCCATCGAATCCTTAAACACTGCCTTCACATTTTAACACATGCTATTGTAATTGTGGAAATATTTCAGTTATATGGGAAAAACACCCAAGTTTCGTTTAGCGACAATGAATCTAATTCGGCCGAACAGATTTGCAAGGTGAACGATGAATCTTGCACGATGAATCTTGCACGATGAATCAAATGAGCAGAATAATGAGCTTGATTCCGACAATTCCATGGTACGCAAAACGGAACCTAAAATATCTCAACCAAAGAAACCAGCAACAACAAATGAAGCGAGACCAAGCGAAAACGTCCAAACAAAATAGAAAATTTAGGTTTTTCTAACCCTAATTGCCCGATCTAAAAGTTAGAAGAACAAAATCACACATATATATAATCAATTCAGAAAGGACATGTTGAGATCGAGGCATCGTATGATCGGGAGAGGCGAAGTCGACGACGGTGGGTCGGAATCGGATCGGATCGCAACGAGACGGAACAGATGACGTCGAAGAGCGAGAGTCCCGCGGAGCAACGGAAAATGGGCGGAGCTTTCCCTGGATTATAATGGGTGGGATCGGCCGTACGACATGATGTCTCGGCCCTAGAAAAACACATCCTTGTCAGCATCCTCTTTTGGGCCACATGGATTGGATCCAACTGTTAGTTCTTTTTTCGAGTTTGAGTCTTTGATTTCGAGTTGCATTTGTTATTAGGCTTTTTTTGGGGATTCAGTCATACAATTTTATTAATCTTTTTTTTTAAATTCCTACTGATGATTTTCATCTAAAATTTAACTTAAGTCTGGTTACATACTAACCAAACTTAAGTCGAATGTTTTCATTTGGAGTTTCGAGTTGCAAAGAATAATGATTTAGGGTTTCAGATTGCATATCTATTATATAAAAGAGGGTTGTCTACCTAAGATTTTCCTAAGTTTGGTTAGTATGTAACCAGACTTAAGTTAAATTTTAGATGAAAATCATCAGTAGGAATTTTTTAAAAAAAGATTAATAAAATTGTATGACTGAATCCCAAAAAAAATCCTGATAACAAATGCAACTCGAAATCAAAGACTCAAACTCGAAAAAAGAACTAACAGTTGGATCCAATCCATGTGGCCCAAAAGAGGATGATGACAAGGATGTGCTTTTCTAGGGCCGAGACATCATGTCGTACGGCCGATCCCACCCATTATAATCCAGGGAAAGCTCCGCCCATTTTCCGTTGCTCCGCGGGACTCTCGCTCTTCGACGTCATCTGTTCCGTCTCGTTGCGATCCGATGCAATTCCGACCCATCGTCGCCGACTTCGCCTCTCCCGATCATACGACGCCTCGATCTCAACATGTCCTTTCTGAATTGATTATATATATGCGTGATTTTGTTCTTCTAACTTTTAGATCGCGCAATTAGGGTTAGAAAACCCTAAATTTTCTATTTTGTTTGGACGTTTTCGCTTGGTTTCGCTTCATTTGTTGTTGCTGGTTTCTTTGGTTGAGATATTTTAGGTTCCGTTTTGCGTACCATGGAATTGTCGGAATCAAGCTCATTATTCTGCCGATTTGATTCATCGTGCAAGATTCATCGTTCACCTTGCAAATCTGTTCGGCCGAATTAGATTCATGTCGCTAAACGAAACTTGGGTGTTTTTCCCATATAACTGAAATATTTCCACAAATACAATAGCATGTGTTAAAATGTGAAGGCAGTGTTTAAGGATTCCATGGAGTTGCTGCCGACATGACAACCTCCAAATCTTGGAATAGCTGACTGTCGTTTGTCACTTCACCCATTTTAGCAGGTTCTTGTTAGCTTATATGGAGACAGTATGAGAGAATGAAGGGAGTGTGCAAATATTTCTTCTTTACTTAATTGGATGAACTGTAAATCGGGTCAGGCAGCCTAGGTTCACTAAGCAAAGAACATGGTTTGGCCGTGCAAATGGCTCCAGTGGTACCTTGTGGTGCTATGCCAAGCTGCTTCTATAAAATTGGTTGTCCTGATATCTTCCTTCGACCTTTTCTTGCCATTAGCATGTGTGTATGTGCATGCACGCGCACTCTCTTTTTGGCAGTGTATGATGTTTTGATCTATTGTTATCAAAGCCATGCTTTTAGAATAGCATAATTTTAAAAGATTTACCGGTTCATACAATTTCAGCAAAAAAACAATGACATTTAGCAAAAAATGACATTTAATGAAACAAGTGCGGTAAGGGAATTAAAGTAAGATCCTCATTTACCAAGAAGCAATCAATACAAAATTTGCTAAATATAGTAAAAATGGTTCGATGTATGCTTTTTATGGCACACTAAGATCACTCTTTATTTCATAATTTTCAGTGCAAGCTTATCAACATTGTTTGTTAAATGTCCCAAAACAAATATACAACTAAAAGAACCATAGTCATGCAAAATGTATGAGAGAAGGAAATCCCAAGCTAACGTAAAGTAACTCAGAACATGAAAACTCCCTAAAGAACAATATTAATATTTGCCCCCAGAACAAAGCCATCAAGAGTTTCATAGTTCTCTTGCAGCTGAAAGAAGAGGCAAAACATGGCTTAATGATTATTGAAATCATACTCAATATATAATAAGGTATTGGCTTATCAGGTGAACTAACAAAATAATGCCTAACAGGAAAACAGTAAAAAAAAGTAACAGATTATTCATTTCCAATATTGTAATATAAATAGTTTATTATTTCCTAGCATTTTTTATTAAATTTGAATTACTCTGCAATCCACAAAGTAGTATTAAACAAATAAAAGATCATACATTTGTATGACTAATCTATATCTTATTTTTGAATATACCTGATTATGCTTTATCATAATACAACAGCTAATTGATATTTGCAATACATTAATCACAAGATACATTTTTTATACTTACTAATCAATACATAGACGAAAAACAAAAGTAATTCTTCAATTAAACTTAATTCAAACTGTAATCATTTTGGACAATAAATCATTTAAAACAACTCAAATTCATGAAATTTTTTATAAATGAAAATAAAGTTCATCTACTGTACTTAACTTAGCAATTTCAAATTCAATGAAAATAAATAAATAAATAACAGGACATACAAATTTTACATACAGAAAGTAATGATATGCCATACTTTACAGAAACTTCATCAAACAGCATACAAGGTTAACATACTTCCAATTAAAGATATGCCATAAAATTACAACTTCAGAAAACTAATCTATCTCCAGACGATTAGATCCATTAAACGATATTTAAATAAAAATATTTCCTAATCTTTATCCTAATAACGGCAATCTACTTCAAAATTTTCCTATTAGATCTATAGATCGAATCTAGTGAACAACAAACCAAAGATCTCATCATAACATTTCAGATCTAAATGAAGCTAAACATTTCTCTTCGAAATTTAAACGAAAATCGACCATAAGTACAGATCCAGGACAAAGCTAAGCATGAAATGAGACCAAAGACGGAATGAAAAATAGAGATAAAAAGGATCACACCTCGAAATGTTCAAGACTCTCGCTCGAAATCGGCGGCGGGGGCGAGAGTCAAGAGAAATGAAGAGGGATTTGGGGCTGGGCTTAGGGTATCAGCTAGGGTTTCTTCCTGGCTCGTTAGGTTAGGGCCTGTCCGTAGAATGGGAAAGTTGGAGAGACGTGGAACCTCACGAGAGAGAAATTTGAGTATTGTGTTCTTTTGTTAGGAAAGTCGTATGAAAAGTATGTTTTGGAAAGTAAATAGGTGTTCACCCAACTTTTTTGTGTTCGTTTGGTTTTGGAAAGTTGGAAAGTTGGGTTAATGTGTTATATGGTGAGTACATGGTAATTGTTAACCCTAATAAGGAAATTGTGAAATAAATGCAATGACATAAAATCCAAGAATGCAGCAATAGTGGCATGCGTCCAGGCATGCTACAGATAAAAAAATGTAACGTACATTCCAAAAAATTGCCCAACTACGACAATATACTGAAAAATCCACCCAAGCATTAGTATAGACAAGCAAACTGGCATGACACAGGCACCAAAATTGGCAAGATCGACTAGCAAGAAAATCCACGCAAGCAAATCGATTTACAAGATACAAGGCATGGAACATATATGTTAATTGGCACGTACATTCTGACGTGGTTCCCACGTAAGGTCATGGCAAAAAAATCTCGGCATCAACAGATACAAAAAATAAAATGTCCAAACCAAACCATGATAGCAAAAATATTGTCATGCAACAAGGCAAGCAACAGATACATAGAAAACATGAAATACAAACATTGCATGTATAAAAAGTTATAAATCCCAGGTACTCCCATAGCCAAATATACAATATGAAATAAATCCAAAAAGAGCATCAGCAATAGACGTTCCAACCGACAACCAAGATACAATCCAACGCATTAGTTATTGTTATACAACATCAGAAAAATAAAAACACCTAGACCTAAGAGAGAATACAGAACTAACTTCAACGAGTTGAACTCGGATAGTGTTACGACTAATATCAACGAGCTCGAAGCACAACGGCCCACGGCACGACCTCAAAGGAGAAGCCCACTAGAGAAGACGGGCCCGCCCGAAGGGGGCCCACGAACGGAGCGGAAGGCCCAGCCACCTCGCCCTCGGGTACACCCGACTGGCCCCCATTCGGCCGGATTAACCGCCCCTCCGAATCTGCGATCCCATGATGGCCATTAACGGACCCGTTAATGGGGCACCCCATCACGACGCGCGAATGGGAGGAGGCGGAGGCGGATCGTGGGGACGTGAGAGGAGGCAGGACGTGGGGAAATCACGAAGGACCCTATAAGGGGAAGGCCAGGACGACGAAGAGGAAGGAGGAAACTCATGTAATCAACATCGAGGTACTCCATCAACGACCTAGGCTTTCGCCACTCCATCTCCTCCCTCCCCCAAAACTCGCGCCGCCTGGGTTGACGTTCCGGCTTTCTCACAATCCGGATCTCCCCCGCCGAGTATCCTTTCAGACCTTGATCTGACTTAGGCATCGGAGGGGCTTTGGCCGGAACCTAGGTACGGCCTCCCTGACGAGTTTCTTCATCTGTCCAGGAAGAAG
This sequence comes from Scilla litardierei, assembly GCA_030789695.1. NCBI lineage: Eukaryota > Viridiplantae > Streptophyta > Magnoliopsida > Asparagales > Asparagaceae > Scilla > Scilla litardierei. Next base: position 131,383,724 of record CM061132.1, on the reverse strand, counting down.
ACATCCGAGGCGTCGAGGTTACCCCTCAGCGTCGGTCGGCCATCATCGTCGCAGTCGCCAGGTGGACGACTGATCAAGTACCGACCCACTTGCAAGGCGCCGAGGCTACCCCTCGACGCAGATACGACCGAGGCCGAGCTCGACCCAACAGAGGCCGAGCGCGATTCATCGAGCCGAGGCTTCCCCTCAGCTCTCTCTCGCCGAGTACAAGCGGGTTCGGCGAACCCAATGGACCCCCAAATCGGCCCCTTGACCACGTTGACCACACATCTGACGGTCAACGAGCTGTGGTGAGAAAACACCCGTAAACATCTGGCGCCGTCTGTGGGAACGAACAACACCCACGTAAAACAACCACACCGACAATGGCACGGCTCCGCCCCCCGCGGCGGAGAAGAGGCGCGGCCCCGGTGGAGGGCACTGACCTACCTCGTGGCAAGCGGAGCGAAGCCATGCCTCCCGGGCACGTGAACCAGGCGGTGAGCGTGGATCGAGCAGAGGACGATGTTGAGGAGATCGGCGGGCGACCAATAGCTTCTCGGGGCAGTAGGATCGAGAGAACACGGGAAAAGCTGGGATCGAGCGAAGCGCTGGTGGTGTCCCTGATCGTAGATACATCAGTGGTGCGGCGGCTACTAGTCGACACCGGCAGCTCGTGCGACATCCTCTTTACCTCGACTTTAGAAAGGATGGGACTGCGTGGCGAAGACTTGGAGCCATGCACGGGGCCCGTGTGTGGGTTCCACGGGACATTCTGCACCTATCGTCGGGGCGATCCACCTCCCGGTCACGCTCGGGGGAGCACCCGATTCGGTGATGCTGACTGTGGAATTCATTGTTCTGAAGATCGGCTTGGCGTACAATGGGATCATCGGCCGCCCCCTCCTCAACGCTATCGACACAGTGGTCTCGACGCTCCACCAGACGATCAGGTTTCAGACCCCGAGGGGGGTCGGCCAAATCAACGGCGACATGAAGGGAGAGAAGATCTGCTACCACTTGACAGACAAGAAGGTCGTCGGAGGACCTGGCGATCCAATGGCCTCACTCGACCTGAGGCATGGACCGAGACCCACCCCTGCAGGAGAACAAGAGCAGATCCCGGTCACGAACGTCGAAGGGAGATTCGTTTCCATCGGTTCGGGGCTGGATCCTGACTCGAAGTGCGAGCTGGTCGAATGCCTGGAGGCCAACCTGGACGTCTTCGTGTGGTCGGCCGAAGACATGCCTGGCGTAGATCCCCGGGTGATCGTTCACCGATTGAACACCGACCCCAATTTCAGACCCGTCCGGCAGAAGAAGCGGAACCTAGGTGGTGAAAAGAGGAAGGCAGCCTCTGATGAAGTCGAGCGACTCCTCGACGCCAGTTTCATCCGAGAAGTCTGGTACCCCAAGTGGCTGTCCAACGTGGTAATGGTCAAAAAACCCAACGGGAAGTGGCGGATGTGTGTGGATTTTAGCGACCTCAACAAAGCCTGTCCCAAGGACAGCTATCCACTGCCGCGGATCGACCATCTCGTAGACAGCGCCTCGGGATATGAGATGCTCAGCTTCATGGACGCCTACTCTGGGTACAACCAGGTCCAGATGGATCCTGATGATGAAGAGATGACGGCTTTCACAACGGACCGAGGGACCTTCTGCTACAAGAAGATGCCCTTTGGATTGAAGAACGCGGGGGCAACCTACCAAAGAATGGTCAACAAGGTGTTCGACTCTCAGATAGGAAGAAACATGGAGGTCTACGTCGATGACATGCTGGTGAAGTCGAAGGATCCTGCTGACCACATCGCCGACCTAAGGGAAACCTTCGAACGGCTACGAAGGTACAATATTCGGCTCAATCCCGCGAAATGCACGTTCGGTGTGAGATCCGGCAAGTTCCTAGGATTCATGATCACCAATCGCGGGATCGAGGCCAACCCAGACAAAATTGAGGCACTGATCAACATGCGGGAGCCGACAACCATCAAGGAGCTGCAGAGGTTGAATGGCCGCATCGTCGCCCTCGGACGATTTCTGTCCCGGTCGGCAGAAAGATCTCTCCCGTTCTTCAAAACTCTGAGGAAGGCAATCGTCGCGCCAGCTGACGAGAGGAAGACAATACCATGGGATGAGGACTGCTCCCGAGCCTTCGCCGACCTCAAAGAGTACCTCCGCAGCCCACCACTCCTCTCCAAGCCGCGAGAGGGGGAATCATTGAGCCTCTATTTAGCCTGCACGATGGAAGCGGTGAGCTCGGTGCTGATCCGGGAAGACGATGGGGTGCAGAGGCCGGTATACTACACCAGTCACGTCTTGAAGGACGCTGAGGGGCGGTACACGCCAATGGAGAAGTTAGCGTACGCCCTCGTCCTCTCGGCCAGGCGGCTCCGACCCTACTTCCAGTCTCACACGATACTGATCCTAACCGATTCCCAGTTGGAACAGAACCTCAAAAGGTTTGACCGCATGGGAAGGATGCTGAACTGGGGGGTCGAGTTGAGCGAATTCGACTTGTGATTCAAGCCCCGCACGGCCATCAAAGGGCATGCCCTAGCTGACTTCATCGCCGAGTGTACCATAGAAGAAAGGACCCTCATGCCGGGAGATGTCTCGGAAACAATAACAAACCAACCTCTGTACTTACTTATGACTGACATCAACTCGGCTGGCCACTCAGGCGACCAGGACACGTGGATCATTCGCGTGGACGGCTCGGCGACCCGGGCTGGGAGCGGAGCCGGGATCACGATTCGGTCTCCCGAGGGGAACTTCGTCGAATACGCGCTTGGGTTCGAGTTCTCGGCCACCAACAACGTGGCCGAGTATGAGGCCGCGATAAACGGCTTAAGGCTGGCCCAAGAACTCGGAGCAGAGTACGTACGGCTCCTTAGTGACTCAAAGCTCATCATCAACCAGCTGCAAGGGAGCTACGAGGCACACGAAGAGACGATGCAGGGCTACCTGGCCACGGCCAAGACTGAGATGTCCAAATTCAAAAGGGCCGAGACCCTTCACCTCCCGCGGTCGGAGAATGCCCGAGCAGACGCTCTGTCCAAGCTTGCTTCCTCCTCGCCCAGGGAGTTGGGTCGCACCGTCTATATAGAGAACCTCAGGAGCCCCAGTACGGAAGAGAAGGAGGTAATGGCGATTGACGAAGACCCCACCTGGATGGACCTGATCATCCGATACCTCACCCATGGGGAAACACCTGCCAATGTGGAAGAACGTCGAACCTTGGAGAGAAAAGCGCTCCGGTATGTGATGCACGAAGGAGCCCTCTACAGAAGACGGTGGACAAAGACTGACGTCCTCCCCTACCTTAAGTGCCTCGGCCCCCAGGAAGCTGACTATGTCGTCAGGCAAGTGCACGAGGGGACCTGCGGGAACCACCATGGAGGCACAACAATCGCCCAGAAGATCTTGCGGCAAGGATACTATTGGCCGACCCTGATACGCGACGCGACAGAATATGTCCAGAGGTGCCAGGAATGCCAAAGGTTCGCCAGCACCGGAACCATTCCACCTTCAGAGCTCATCCCAATCATCAGCCAGGTACCTTTTGCAAAGTGGGCGCTCGATATTCTGGGACCGTTCACGACGGGCCGAGGGCAAAGGAAATACCTGATCGTGGCCGTGGACTACTTCACCAAATGGATCGAAGCCAAACCTCTAGCCTCAATCACCTGGAAGAAGGCAAAGAGCTTCGTATGGAACTCCATCATCTCCAGATTCGGAGTCCCCCGCGCCATCGTCACCGAAAATGGAAAGCAATTCGACTCAGCTGGGTTTAAAGACTTCTGCGCCGAATGGAAGATCAAATTACTCTTCGCCTCGGTGGCGCACCCCCAGACCAACGGGATGGCCGAGGCCGCCAATAAATGCATCATAGAACCCCTCCGCAAGAAAGTAGAAGGCGCCGAAGGAAAGTGGCCTGAAGAGCTTCCCGGTATACTCTGGTCTTACCGTACGACCCACAAACAAGCCACGGGAGAGACCCCATTCATGCTCACCTATGGCGCCGAAGCAGTGGTCCCGGTCGAGGTGGGCGAGGAGTCCCTCCGCATCCGACATTTCGACGAGGAAAGAAACGTCGAGGGTTTGGAGCTCGGCTTGGAGTTCATGGGTGAACGATGAGAACAGGCCTTGGCCACCATCATCTGCCAGAAGCAAAAGGTGGCGCGCTACTATAATTCCCGCGTCAAGGAGCGGAGTTTTCGCCAAGGGGACTTGGTCCTTAGAAAGGCGATCTTCTGCCCGGAGGTCCCTACCGGGTGATCCCTACCGGGTGATCGAAGTCCTAGGACCCACTGCCAAGTGGGAAGGTCCCTACCGGGTGATCGAAGTCCTAGGACCCACTGCCTATCGGCTAGCAACCCAGGAGGGAAAGGCCCTCACCCACTCCTGGAATGCTGAGCATCTGCGCAAGTATTACCAGTAAAAGCTTACGGGATCGCCCGCGAATGTAACTCTTTTTCCCCATGCTCAATAAGTTGATTTGATCTTGCTTTCCCTTTATGGCATGGCTACAGAAAACCTCCTAGAGAGGGGGGACCCCGCCAAAGGAGTGCCCGGACGGCACCACGTTGTAGGAATATGATGCCCTCAAGGCCATTTATTCCTGTGTGAATAGCACAAACATCTTGTTCGAAATAACAGTAAGCTGTTTGGTAATAATTTATCTAAGTTATATTGTAATGTAGTTAACATTAGATATCAACTTAGTTAAAGTCCTGAGACTTTATGCAAGGTCAAACGGGTATCGAGATGAGTATCTCGATCATGGAGAAACGTTTGACCGTCTGTAGCATAAGTCTAAAATGGTTCGTGGTCGTAGATGTTCCGAGACAAGGATATCGAAACATCGGACAGACCATTGTGTCTTAGTCTTCACCGTTTAGCGGTGGCGATGATCTCATGATCGCTTGACTTGGCGAAATCGAAGACGAGACACAGGTGCTCATTAGAATGAGTTCACTGAACGATCCACTAGAGTTATCATATGGTTATATTGACCAATCTGTCAATGATAACTCTGAGTGATGATAGGATAGTTGGTCTTTTGACTTGAGGTCATTTTGACGGACCTGTGCGTGAACGGTGCCACTTAGATCAACTGACCTAGCTCCGAGGCAAGGCCTGTCGAAAGGTCTTTTGATTGGGTGTCACTTGAAACGTACGAGGCGAGTAATGACCAAGAGAGGATTCGTCTCTCCCGGTCAATGGGAGTTAGTGTCGTAGAGTTAGCTCGGTCTTTAGTAAAAACTCTGCGCAGAGTATGTTGGAAGAAGTCCAATATTTATTGACTAAAGATTGATATAAACTAACCGGAGTCAAGTTATTGGGGTTGACAGTTTGACCGTACCCCAGACTTGATCCGAACGACATATTTAAGACGAAGAGACTATAACTGCGGAATTCATCACGGAAACAGTCAGGTGGTCCCGACAATACTCATGTCAATGAGTTAACCACATAATGATGATTCCTGAAGCAGGGACGGCAACCACTGCTCGTGGTCACTGCCGTATAGGGCTTCGAGCCCAACCTGTTGTAAGGGTCAGGCTGTAGGGTCTCACACAGAGTGTAACGCTTCGTCTAGTAATAGGTAGAAATTAATTAGGGAGAATAATTGCATTTTTGATGCAAGGGATGAAATAATTGCATTTGATGCAATATGATAATTTAAGCTTAGATAGGGACTATTTTGCATTTGATGCAAAAGTGATTAAATATATATTAAATTGTTTAATACAATATTTAATAAAATAAACGCAAGGAAAAGTTCACGGGTAAGACGGGAATGTCCCGGTCTACGCCCAGGTTCGAACGGCGTCCAAATCGGACGCCAGATGATCAAGTTATGCCCAAAACAGCCAAAAATATCAGACCCAGGCAGAACAGGCTGCCTGGGCTAGCCCAGGCACTGCCTGGGCTAGCCAGGCACAAGCCTGGGCTTAGCCCAGGCTCGGCCTGGGCTCTGCCCAGGCGCGGGCCTGGGCGAGCCCAGGCCGCCTGGGCGAGCCCAGGCCGCCTGGGCGAGCCCAGGCTCGACCCTGGGCGCGCCCAGGCGCCTGGGCGAGCCCAGGCGCAGCCTGGGCTCTGCCCAGGCTGGTTTAGACGCCTGGGCAGCGCCCAGGCCTGGCCTGGGCAGCGCCCAGGTCCAGGTCTGGGCTGCACCCGGGTTCAGGCCTGGGCTGGCTTTGTGGGTCCCACCTTTGGGTGTGGAACCCTAGGTTTAATGGGCAGTTTTTGACGGCTCAGTTTTTGTGAAAAACTAGCCTAGGGCTGATCTTTGGACACTCAATTGGAGGGTCAAACGAGCTCCGATTGACGAACCGTTTTTTCCTATGCGTTCACCGTTGAACGCTTGTCGTATTGATAGGTTGTATCAATCCTGAAGCTCAACGGTGAGTGAGTTAAAATTCACGGAAGTTTGCACTTTGTGAAATGCAAACTAACTTGATTTTAATTAACTCATCATTTAGTCCCACATCGGATTTTGAGAAAAGGGGAGAGTCCGCCGCCTATATAAATAGGGGTCTCCCCCCTTCTCAAAACTCGTCCCAAGCTCTAGATCTGAGCGGCTCTCGTAAATGTTGGAGCACGCTCGGATCTAAGCTTAAATTAATATTTCTCTTCTCCCTAAATTTTCTGCCTTACTCCTGCGGGCTCTGGCAAAGCCACAAAGGAGTTCGGATTCTGGATCCGAAATCTTGGCGGAGGTTTCACTCGCGTGAAACTTTCTTCGGCGGTTGGTTGGCTCGGCGGCACGGGGATTGATCGCCTCGGGATGCGGAGCGGTTCGAGGAGCGGTTCGGGGAGCGGTTCAAGGAGCGGCTCGGCGTGGGACGGGAGCAGCTCGGAAGACGGCGCGGAACATCTCGCCTGCTCCAGGGCTGAGATTCCGGGTATGTGGTTAAAGTAGTTTATTAGCATTAGTTTAGTTTAATCGCAGTAGGCTAGATCCTTCTTGGGATGGTCAGACCCATCCCAAGTCGGCATAGATCTTGGCACAGGGTCTTGGACCTTAGGGCCAAGTTAAAATTGTTTTAACTTGCATGTTAATTTAGTTAACATAGTTTTTCTTCCGCTGCTTTTGTTTTCTCTGTCTATGTTCCGTCCGACTTAGGACGGGACTAGAGTTTTTGTGCCCTAAGGGGACCGCCCATTCCCCTACAGTGGTATCAGAGCCTAGGTTTGCGTAGTCGATCTAGCCTGCGATTAATTTTAAACTTAAGAATGCTTTTAAATACTTTTTAAAATGTTTTTAAAGTTATGAGATAAATTTTAAAAATGTTTTATATGTTCAAATTTATTTGATAAATTTTTTAAGCATGAAAGTTTTTAAAATGATGTTTTAATTTATGAGATATTTTAAAACTATTTTAAAAGTTAAAATTTTTTTTATGCGATAAAGTTTTTTAACGTAGCATGCAAATTTATGATTTTAATTAAGTTTTTATGAGATAAAAATAAAATAATTTCAAAATCATATTTTAAATTTAATTGTTAAATTTATTTTTGCATGCAAAAATTGTTTATGCGATAAACTTAGTATATTTAAATGTTAAATAGTTGTGCACTATCTTTATGCGATAAATTAGTGTAGATTTATTTTAATGGCTTGTTTATCTTGTCCCTTATTTGATAACACAAGACAACCCTTTAGGTTAGCCATTAAAAATGATTAAAATTTATTACTTGAATTTTAATGACATGCTATGTTTTAATAAATCATTAACAACAATATTAAGACCTAATTCCTGATTAGGGTAGTCCTTTAAATGAATTTTAAATTCTAATTGTTATAATTAATTTTCATTAAAGGACTTCGCTTCTAGCGTTGTTAATAAAATTTATTAAAATCCTAATAACGATTAGGGTAGCACGTGAACCTTATAGTTGATAAGGACTTAATAAAAGTTATTAAACGAACCCTAAAATTTTGAATTTAAGGATTCAACTAGTTGATAGGATTAATTAGTTGTTAATAAAAGTTGTTTAGTCTATGGCATACATACAAAAATGACAAGCTTCATTCAATGGACCATGATCCAGTCAATGTGCTTGGCTAAGAGTTCTGGGTCAACCCTTGCTAGTCCAAGGGGTAGTGATCCTGGCTTAGTCAATTCCCTGGCTGAGTTCCGCTGGACCGCAATGTCGCGAATCATGATTGTATGACACCCTGGACTATATCTAAGTCAAATACGTTAATGGTCTTTTTCAAGATTAGCCGTAGCCCTCCTTGTTTTAGGGGTTAGCAACTATAGGGCCCGTGTTATAGTTGTTGAGATACACTCAAGCTGTGACATGGCAACCATGTAGAAACCAACTCCTTAAATACATAAGATGAAATCTTGACTAACCGTAACCGTCGTCTCGTACCCCGAGCGCCGGCGTAAGTTAAGTCAACGATGTAGTCTGACTTGATGTAAGTCTAAGACCTGACCCAAACCGACGTGTCGTGCATACACCGAGCTGAGGGGCAAGTCAGGTTAGACATGAAAACAAGGGTCCGACTAGACTAGACAATGTGATTTGGATGAGCACACTCATGATCACGAATGGCTAGGGGCAAAAACCGATTAAGAGAGTCATATCCGATATGATCGATGAAGAGTCATCTTCCGATCGCAGAGTCAATCAACTTGTTGAGCTACACTCAAGGTTGTTTAGACTCAAGGTGATTGGAACTCTTACCCATTAATTTTTAATTCGATTAAATCGTTCGTTATTAAGCTTTAAAACGTTCGTAAAATTAGTGGGAGGATATAGATAGATAAAAGCCAATCTACCTATATTTAATATTGAACATATGCTAAAACTAGGGCAAGACTATGTTTACCGAAAGAATCCATTGATAATATTGGAATTAGTTAACTGGTCAATAAGTTGATTAATTGAATATCAAGTTAAATTCTAATTGATAGAATTAAAACTATATTCTCGTTGACATCAAATGACCTTCTAAAGAACAGACTTAAGAAATATGATTTCATTAAGTTCTGGGTCCAACAAATAAATTAAAGCTACATGTCACTCGTCTCTATATGAGGCAGCTTGAACATATAGAACATTCAAAGTATGTTTCTCCCTACAACTTGTCGAGCTACCCTCAAGGTTGTATGGACAAACAATTTTGATCCGCAAAGTTCGAAAATTCGATCAAACCGTTTGAGTCGAATACGAGTGCATGAGCGATGCAAGACTATGTATCCCAACCGGATCTTGAGACCAGCAACTTCTTGAGCTACACTCAAGATTGCAAAGCTCAAGCGTTTGGATACATAAGTTGCTTGCATATCTATTTATTAATGTTAATATCTAAATGTGATTTAGAAAAGGGAAGAAGGCACTTCGGAAAGTCAATTGAGAAAGTTAGTTTAATTTATCATTAGTAAAGGCATAAGTAGGAGGAAATGAAAATGCGACATATTTTGATGTCACGATTTCAGAATGAATTGTTGTACAAAAGACGTTTAACACATTTTGACGAATGTCGTCACATTGCTTCAGAAGTAATGTTTTGCGTTAAGTAATTTGTAAATAACTAAATATATATTAAATGTTAATATATAAATACACAAGATAGTAGCAAACTTATATGGTAAAATTAGACTAGGCCGTATCTAGAGATTAAGCTTCGCAAGTCACATAAAGAGGGGTCTGACCTCTCGTATTATGAAGTCTACGGACACTTGTGAGTCTTAGCCTCTTAGATACAATGGCCGAAACCCATCTGTGAGACAGTGGGAGAATGAGTTGTCGAACTCAGTCTAGTACATACTGATGTACCCGAGTCTATTTTTAACAAAATAAGTTATTCGTATATTTTACTAAGACACGTGTTCTTGATGAAACACAAGTCTGATAAAATAAAGAACGAAATGACTAAAGTATTTAAACTGATTCGATTAGATCGAATGGTCAAATACTTAACTAAATAAAATCTTGTGTAATTAAAAGAAAATGTGATTTTCTCTCAGGTCAAGTCTGTTAACACATCAGAGTGTTAAAATGTATGAATCACACTTAGTTAGACTTGGTGCGATCCATAAATAAGTGACTCTGAGTTAACTCCTCCCTCTGGGTTAAGTCCCAGATAGTAATGCCTAGGTTTTGATAATGTTCTATAAGGACATTATCAATAATATATTCAATAAATCAATCGTAAGGAAGTTGTATTATTACTCGAATCTCGTGAGACGGATTGTCGAGTTAGACATCATAAATGATGATGACTTAGTCAACTTCTAGGATGAAATTCGGAGTAGTAACTCCGATTTAAAACTTGATGAAGGTCCGTGTGCGTAAATAAATTTGAGAATTTAGTTTACGTGCCCAAGGAAAATGTTTCCTCACTTTCTGTAAGTAAATCTTTAAGTTGAAAGATTGGTGCAGAAAAGAAAATAGTGAAGTACAATAATGTTGGACAGGAACGGTTTTTCATCCTAATTTCTTTAAAACGGATTATGATGAAACCGGTTTCGCCAACAGATGTGTAAAGATCTACTCGGACCAAAGCCGATGTAAAACGCTTAAGTTGACCATGAAAATTTGTGCATTCACTTATAAGTTCATTTTTCTAAATATGATTTAGACGAACCAACTTATATGAATTGGCCAGATAGTTTTCAAGGTCAGTGGGAGCGTATAAATTACATGCGAGACATCAAAGAGATGGAACATACATTTTGACAAAGTAATCAAAAGGTTTGATACTTTATCAAGAATAGTTATGAGCCATTTAAAAATGACCATTAACTAATTTAAATGATTATCGTAAGGTACGATAAACTGGATAAGATTCAGGGAAATAAAATATTATAGATTCCGATAGACCAAATGAATTATTTGAATGAGATTCAAATGGTTGGTCTAACATAAACATAGAAACCCCTTAAGTCTATAGTGTAGACGGTTTTAGCAGATCCACTCACGAAAGCTCTACCACATGAAGTCGGAAAACTTATGTGTAAAAACGATATTAGATATCGAGATAAATGGGCCTGAGTGCAAGTGGGAGATGTAGGAATATGATGCCCTCAAGGCCATTTATTCCTGTGTGAATAGCACAAACATCTTGTTCGAAATAGCAGTAAGCTGTTTGGTAATAATTTATCTAAGTTATATTGTAATGTAGTTAACATTAGATATCAACTTAGGTAAAGTCCTGAGACTTTATGCAAGGTCAAACGGGTATCGAGATGAGTATCTCGATCATGGAGAAACGTTTGACCGTCTGTAGCATAAGTCTGAAATGGTTCGTGGTCGTAGATGTTCCGAGACAAGGATATCGAAACATCGGACAGACCATTGTGTCTTAGTCTTCACCGTTTAGCGGTGGCGATGATCTCATGATCGCTTGACTTGGCGAAATCGAAGACGAGACACAGGTGCTCATTAGAATGAGTTCACTGAACGATCCACTAGAGTTATCATATGGTTATATTGACCAATCTGTCAATGATAACTCTGAGTGATGATAGGATAGTTGGTCTTTTGACTTGAGGTCATTTTGACGGACCTGTGCGTGAACGGTGCCACTTAGATCAACTGACCTAGCTCCGAGGCAAGGCCTGTCGAAAGGTCTTTTGATTGGGTGTCACTTGAAACGTACGAGGCGAGTAATGACCAAGAGAGGATTCGTCTCTCCCGGTCAATGGGAGTTAGTGTCGTAGAGTTAGCTCGGTCTTTAGTAAAAACTCTGCGCAGAGTATGTTGGAAGAAGTCCAATATTTATTGACTAAAGATTGATATAAACTAACCGGAGTCAAGTTATTGGGGTTGACAGTTTGACCGTACCCCAGACTTGATCCGAACGACATATTTAAGGCGAAGAGACTATAACTGCGGAATTCATCACGGAAACAGTCAGGTGGTCCCGACAATACTCATGTCAATGAGTTAACCACATAATGATGATTCCTGAAGCAGGGACGGCAACCACTGCTCGTGGTCACTGCCGTATAGGGCTTCGAGCCCAACCTGTTGTAAGGGTCAGGCTGTAGGGTCTCACACAGAGTGTAACGCTTCGTCTAGTAATAGGTAGAAATTAATTAGGGAGAATAATTGCATTTTTGATGCAATGGATGAAATAATTGCATTTGATGCAATATGATAATTTAAGCTTAGATAGGGACTATTTTGCATTTGATGCAAAAGTGATTAAATATATATTAAATTGTTTAATACAATATTTAATAAAATAAACGCAAGGAAAAGTTCACGGGTAAGACGGGAATGTCCCGATCTACGCCCAGGTTCGAACGGCGTCCAAATCGGACGCCAGATGATCAAGTTATGCCCAAAACAGCCAAAAATATCAGACCCAGGCAGAACAGGCTGCCTGGGCTAGCCCAGGCGCTGCCTGGGCTGTGCCCAGGCTCGGCCTGGGCTAGCCAGGCATAAGCCTGGGCTTAGCCCAGGCTCGGCCTGGGCTCTGCCCAGGCCGCCTGGGCTCAGGCGCGCCTGGGCTCTGCCCAGGCGCGGGCCTGGGCGAGCCCAGGCTCGAACCTGGGCGCGCCCAGGCGCCTGGGCGAGCCCAGGCGCAGCCTGGGCTCTGCCCAGGCTGGTTTAGACGCCTGGGCAGCGCCCAGGCCTGGCCTGGGCTGCGCCCAGGTCCAGGTCTGGGCTGCACCCGGGTTCAGGCCTGGGCTGGCTTTGTGGGTCCCACCTTTGGGTGTGGAACCCTAGGTTTAATGGGCAGTTTTTGACGGCTCAGTTTTTGTGAAAAACTAGCCTAGGGCTGATCTTTGGACACTCAATTGGAGGGTCAAACGAGCTCCGATTGACGAACCGTTTTTTCCTATGCGTTCACCGTTGAACGCTTGTCGTATTGATAGGTTGTATCAATCCTGAAGCTCAACGGTGAGTGAGTTAAAATTCACGGAAGTTTGCACTTTGTGAAATGCAAACTAACTTGATTTTAATTAACTCATCATTTAGTCCCACATCGGATTTTGAGAAAAGGGGAGAGTCCGCCGCCTATATAAATAGGGGTCTCCCCCCTTTCTCAAAACTCGTCCCAAGCTCTAGATCTGAGCGGCTCTCGTAAATGTTGGAGCACGCTCGGATCTAAGCTTAAATTAATATTTCTCTTCTCCCTAAATTTTCTGCCTTACTCCTGCGGGCTCTGGCAAAGCCACAAAGGAGTTCGGATTCTGGATCCGAAATCTTGGCGGAGGTTTCACTCGCGTGAAACTTTCTTCGGCGGTTGGTTGGCTCGGCGGCACGGGGATTGATCGCCTCGGGATGCGGAGCGGTTCGAGGAGCGGTTCGGGGAGCGGTTCAAGGAGCGGCTCGGCGTGGGACGGGAGCAGCTCAGAAGACGGCGCGGAACATCTCGCCTGCTCCAGGGCTGAGATTCCGGGTCTGTGGTTAAAGTAGTTTATTAGCATTAGTTTAGTTTAATCGCAGTAGGCTAGATCCTTCTTGGGATGGTCAGACCCATCCCAAGTCGGCATAGATCTTGGCACAGTGTCTTGGACCTTAGGGCCAAGTTAAAATTGTTTTAACTTGCATGTTAATTTAGTTAACATAGTTTTTCTTCCGCTGCTTTTGTTTTCTCTGTCTATGTTCCGTCCGACTTAGGACGGGACTAGAGTTTTTGTGCCCTAAGGGAACCCCCAAATCCCTACACACGTAAGGACGAGAGGACGGCCTTAGAGGTCGACCTCACCAGCTAGTCACCAGGCATGGGGTCGCGCCCCATGCTGACTAGCCAACTGAGCCAGGGGCAACTACCCCGAAATGGCTGCACGGTAACCGAGCCGAGGGCAAATCCCTCGGCCCGTCGGCACGCCAACCAAGCCGGGGGCAACTCCCCTGATACGGCTGCACGGTAACCAAGCCGGGGGCAACTCCCCCGATACGGCTGCACGGTAACCGAGCCGAGGGCAACTACCTCGGCCTGTCGGCACGCCAACCAAGCCGGGGGCAACTCCCCCGATACGGCTGCACGGTAACCGAGCCGAGGGAAAATCCCTCGGCCCGTCGGCATGCCAACCAAGCCGGGGGCAACTCCCCGATACGGCTGCACGGTAACCGAGCCGAGGGCAAATCCCTCGGCCCGTCGGCACGCCAACCGAGCCGGGGGCAACTCCCCCGATACGGCTGCACGATAACCGAGCCGAGGGCAAATCCCTCGGCCCATCGGCACGCCAACTGAGCCGGGGGCAACTCCCCCGATACGGCTGCACGATAACCGAGCCAAGGGCAAATCCCTCGGCCCATCGGCACGCCAACTGAGCCGGGGGCAACTCCCCCGATATGGCTGCACGATAACCGAGCTGAGGGCAAATCCCTTGGCCCATCAGCACGCCAACTGACCCGGGGAACAACACCCCCGGCAGGAACACTGACTCTTCTCCGTCAGGAACTCCAAAGAGGGCTCCACCCCAAGGGAGGAGATAAGCCATAACAAGCAAGGAAAAGACGCTTTACTTTCGGAAGTACGAGGGGTTACACCAAAAAGCCCTGGTCCCGGAAAACTTAAGGACCAGGCTAGGTATCTAGGCGCTCCCACCCTCATCTTCTCGGGGGACCCCCTCAAGGCCGTCAGCGGGAGAAGCGTCGGACCGTATTAGGATCTCTTCCTCTTCATCGGAGTGCGCTTGAAGCTCCTCGAGGTTGATCTCCGCGAGCGGGAATTTCTTTCGAACCTCGGCCAGACAGCGGGCGAAGCCCTTCTCGAACGCCGAAGACGTGGCCTTAGTGACAAAGGAAAGGGCGTATTCCTTCACGGCATCCTGGGCAGCCTTGACAAGTTCCACCTCCTCTAGCTCATGAATCCGACCCTCGAAAGCGGCCACCTGCCATTGGTGATCAGATCGGATCATCTCGATCTCTTTCGATCTCTCGTTAAGCTGAGATAGGAGGACTCTCTCCCGCTCTTCTGCCGCCTCCAGCAGGGCATTGAGTTCTTGGGCGTCAGCCGTGATGAAAGGACCCGGATCGGTGCCGCCTCAGCCGCCGCGCCAGGGGCCGCGGTGAGCGCGGCAATTCGCTCCTCGGCCTTGGACTTCTCGACCAAAGCTAAGGCTTTTTCCTGGTCCGACTTCTCCAAGGCAGAGGTAAGCTCGGCCACGCGAGATTCCAGGGACTTCACGAGCGCCTTGGACAAGTGGTCGGCCTCCTCCTCGCCTTCCCGGGCTCCAGGAACGGGCGTCGCGTTCGTCTCAGCCTTGGAGAGAGCCATAAATTGGCGCCTCATCGAAAGGCCAACGGAGGATAGCTACACAAGAGAGGCATGAGTAAGGTGAAGATAGCAGCAAAAGACTGGGTTAGGGAAGAAAACCCACCTGTTGGCCCGCCTGCACCACGAAAGCGGCCAGACGGTCGCCACTGACCCCGTCCAAAGCAGCTCGGTCCGAGGAGAGACTGCAGTTCTCAGCGACCCGCGCCGCCACACTGCAGCCGGAAAAGACCGACTCACCCGCTCCAACAGGGAAGCGAGGACGGGGAGGATCCTCCTCTCCCGGAAGCAAGTCTGTAGGGGGGAGCGGAACACACCTAGATACCGCTCATATATATCGGGAAGAGGGCCTGGCCGCGGATATAAGGGGCCAGCCCATGGCCAAACCTCCTCGGCTGAGGATGACTGATCACGGCACTGGGGCAGTGAAGCACTGACCTCCCCGGCGGGAGTGCGGATCTTCTTAGGGATGCCATGCTGGGAGGAAGAGGGGACTTTCCTCTTCAACTTCTCAACACCAGTCGCCGGACGGTCAACACATTTTTCTTCCGGACCGCCAGCACATGATCCCCTCTCCAAGAGGCAGGATCCGGAACCCTGACTTGAGGAGGAAGGGCAGAAGGACTGGAGGGAAACCCACCTGCGCAGGGGAAAGTCATCATCAACCAACCCTACCAGCCACAAAACGGTGGCCACAGAACACTACCTTCGGAGCGATGAAGGGCGGCAAAACTCACCAGCAGGCCACGTGGTCTTCCGTAGGTTGAGGTCAGAAAAGAGAACGGAGACTTTCCGATCGCCTGGTGGGATCGCCAACAGAGCCTCCACGGTCTCGAGTTCAGCCGCAGTCGGGTCACCCAGCTCCGGAGCCAGCGTCACATCGGCGCTCCAGTAAGTCGGGAAATCCATATCCGACGGGCCGACGACGAAGAGGTACTCCCCCTTCCAGAGCTTGACAGAGCTCGGTAACCCCAGTATCAGGCTCTTCGAGGGCCGAGCGCTAATGTAAATCCAGGCCCCCGACTGATGGCGGCTCAGCCGATAGAATTGGGAGAAGAGTCGGGGGGAGGGGACCACCCCCTTCTGAAGGCAAAGCACGGAAAACCCGATGACGAGCCCAATCGCGTTGGAGCAGAACTGGCATAAGGCCACGCGATGAGCGCGCAGAAACTCAACAATGAAAGGATGAAGGGGGAAACGAAGCCCGAATCGGAAACACATCTCATACACCCCGACCGCCTTCGGACCTGGAAAACAAATCCGCTCGTTAGGCTCGGGGGCCCAGATGTAGTAGGGGGGTAGAAGATAGCGGGCGCGCACATCTCCGGCGGAGGTGGCACAAAAGGAAGAAGGGCATCCCAGAACTTCCGGAGGAACCACTGAAGGGTCATTCTCTTGACTACCAACCGCCGAGCCGAGGCTATCAGATGAGTCGAGGCGGACCGCATCCTCTGAACAACCCGGGCCGGGGTCAGGAGAAGACGACATGACGAGGAGTGGTCGATCCGCGGCGGAGGATAACTGGAGCAGTATTAGAAAAAGGAGATGCTGAAGGAAAATCTGGCCGAGGGAGTTCAACTAATGTCGGTGCTTCTTCCCCGGTGCCCTTTGAACGAACCGGCACACTGTGGAGATGAATGCAAGGAGCATGTAGCGACATCAAAACGGCGGCGATGCTTCGAAAACTGCACCGACGGAAGTTCAAGCGGAGCGGAAATGATGACATCCATTTAATAGCGGAGCCTCGACTGACGCAACCATCGGATCATGAAAGAGTCACATCACCCGAACCGAACCGACGGAAGTCGAACGGTCCAGGCGATGGGGGCAATTGTTACGACTAATATCAACGAGCCCGAAGCACAACGGCCCACGGCCCGACCTCAAAGGAGAAGCCCACTAGAGAAGACGGGCCCGCCCAAGGGGGCCCACGAACGGAGCAGAAGGCCCAGCCACCTCGCCCTCGGGTACACCCGATTGGCCCCCATTCGGCCGGATTAACCGCCCCTCCGAATCCGCGATCCCATGATGGCCATTAACGGACCCGTTAATGGGGCACCCCATCACGACGCGCGAATGGGAGGAGGCGGAGGCGGATCGTGGGGACGTGAGAGGAGGCAGGACGTGGGGAAATCACGAAGGACCCTATAAGGGGAAGGCCAGGACGACGAAGAGGAAGGAGGAAACTCATGTAATCAACATCGAGGTACTCCATCAATGACCTAGGCTTTCGCCACTCCATCTCCTCCCTCCCCCAAAACTCGTGCCGCCTGGGTTGACGTTCCGGCTTTCTCACAAGCCGGATCTCCCCCGCCGAGTATCCTTTCAGACCTTGATCTGACTTAGGCATCGGAGGGGCTTTGGCCGGAACCTAGGTCCGGCCTCCCTGATGAGTTTCTTCATCTGTCCAGGAAGAAGACATCCGAGGCGCCGAGGTTACCCCTCAGCGTCGGTCGGCCATCACCGTCGCAGTCGCCAGGTGGACGACTGATCAAGTACCGACCCACTCGCAAGGCGCCGAGGCTACCCCTCGACGCGGATACGACCGAGGCCGAGCGCGACCCAGCAGAGGCCGAGCGCGATTCACCGAGCCGAGGCTTCCCCTCAGCTCTCTCTCGCCGAGTACAAGCGGGCTCGACGAACCCAAGGGACCCCCAAATCGGCCCCTTGACCACGTTGACCACACATCTGACGGTCAACGAGCTATGGTGAGAAAACACCCGTAAACAGATAGCATGCTATCCATTCTAGCCGTGGTAATCTCCAATTGACCTACGACCGTAGCCAACCTCATGTCAATCTCACCCCACCTCATCTCATTCGGTAAGCTCGCAGGGATTTCACGTATTCCTCCTCTTTCATTCGCTTCCATTAAGTGCCGAATAATAAACGATGACCACTCACCGTGAGGGGGGGTCCTTCCATTTGAAGAAATCACACTTGCCGACGTGAGACGGACATCTCCAGAACCGTCTGCCAGGGTTCGTACATGTCCAAGAGGTCTTCCTCGGTACCCACAGACCACAGTGGCACCTCTTGGAGTCTACATCATCCGTATCCAACTCAGGTACACTGTTCGCATTCTGAAGGCGGGAGCGAATAGAAGTGTTGGAGCCTGAACTCATTTGTACCTGGAAAAGCATAAACAAAAGCAACATTAATGGTGTGCAATATTACTAGAAAAAGAAATTTATAAATAAATTGAAATGGAGAAGTTCAAGGCGTACCTAGGAAAATATAATAAACCATGATGTCAACGTATCCGCCAGTTTTCATAAGAATCAAAGTATTTTTGACATGTCAAAACCCATATGCAAATAAAAGTCATGTGCTTATCAATTAGAATGAAAAGAAAAACGTATAGCCCTCGGGAATTTATATGTTTCTGATCACTCCATATTTTACACCTTTTTTCTGCATATCTGCATACCGTTTTGATCGCCCATATCACGCTTTTCACGATTATTCGACAATATTGCGATGCTTTTCACTATTTCTTGTTTTTGTCGTATTTCAGGATATATGGAGCGATTTTGATCGATTGTGAGATCAAGAGGATTTGCGCCCACTCCGGAGAGTCAACCATGGCCCTTTTGAGGGTTATTCTGCAATGGAAGAGGAGTGGAAGAAGAAAGAACGCCGTAGGAGCGACGGGGGAGCGAAAAGATGAAGATTGGGCATTTTCAGCATGCCACTCGGCCGAGTGAAGGAGTCACTCGGCCGAGCATTGAGACCCCGCTCGGCCGGCCAGATCGGACACGCAACAGAGATGTATCAGCATGCACTCGGCCGAGCATCGCACGCCGACTCGGCCGAGTGCGGCGACTCCGTCCGCCCGAGTGGCACCCAGACGACGGCAAGCCAAAATGTCCAACTTACTGTAATCCGTCAGTCTGCCCAAGAAGCCCGACTCGGCCGAGTGACGAAAGCCGTCCGCCCGAGTACCAAATGCCCCTCGGCCGAGTGACATTTGCCACTCGACCGAGTGATGCCGAGGACATGCAGCGCCCAGATTTTCAGACAGCCTCTCACTCTTTTGAAATCTGCTATCATTCCAGCAATCAAAGTATTTTTCTCATATTTTTTATGGATAGTAGACTTCATGACGGTTCCAACGCCGCCAAGAACGCGCAAATCGGAGGTCGGATGAAATCTGGGGAATTTCTGCAAGTTGATGCTGCAGTGCTGGAATTTGCATGTCAGTGTCACTCGGCCGGGTCACATATTCCACTCGGCCGAGTGCGGCCTGGGCCCAGATTTAAAGTTGCGGTTTGGGCTGTTTTTGGGCACGAATTTGAGGGGTTTTCTAGGGTTTCTTGCTAGGGTTTTGGGGGAGTATTTAAGGGGTTTGTAGCCACCATTAGAGGGGATCCCCATTATGTTTTATTAGAGTTATTTTTAGAGGTTAGGCCATGCCCTAGGCCCCCTCTTGGATCAAAAAGCTTGTATTTGGATTGGAATTCTTCATCAAAGCTAAGTATTTCTATTCTTATTATTTGAATCTTTGATTTGCTATCTTTTTACATGCAAGCAATTGTTTTTATTGATTCCTATATCGTTGTTGCTATGCTTGAGTAGATTTGATGTTCTAGGGTTTGGGGATGAACCCTATGGATCTAATTTCATATTTGTGATGAATGAATTTCTAAATTGCTAGAATTGCTAGGAGGTTAGGTTGTGATTGATTTATTACGGATAGCTAGGGATTTCCATCGATTTGGGGTTTGCAAGAGATTGGATTCCAATCGATGGGAAGCCCTAGAAATTCGATTTAGATTGACAATTGAATTTCTCTAGATTTGGTTTGCAAGAGATTGGGCCAAAGCTAGGATTTTTAATTGTGATTCTATACCCATATTCGTTTGCAAGAGATTGGACGAATACGAACTATCACAACCTAGATCGTAACCCGAGTTTGCACGAGAGTGGGCCCGAGGGGCGATTGAACGATGATGTCGATCCTAATGCTAGTGGCTTAGGCTAGGGTTTGCAAGAGATTGGGCCCTATCCTAGGTTCGCTATAGACCAGCAATAGCGCGACGGCGTGAGCTTGGTTCTCTATTCAGTTACGACTAGTTCACCTCAACGCAAGTCTAGTAATATTGAGATTCACTATTCACAATGATGTATGACGATCCGTAGTGGGAATTCCCTAGCCCTAGACGCCTTTATTTGATTTTATATCCCCATACTTTGCCCGACGATTGTGACAGGATCGCCACAAGGCAAATTCCCTCTTTTATTATATTGTATTTGAATCGATATTTGACCGATTTCTTTATCATCGACACCGACATCCACCACCATTTCCATTATATCATACCATAGCCATCTCCACCAATAAAACATTCGTAGTCAAACCAACCTAGGATAGATTGGAGTTCAACACCACCTCCTCGTGTTCGATACCCGCTCGCCACTACACCGTGCGCTTGCGGTAAAACTACAATCGTTCTCTGGGTGTATATCCGGGGCCGATCAAGTTTTTGGTTGTGCTCTTGGGTTGCATTTTGGAGCGATCAAGTTTTTGGCGCCGTTGCCGGGGAGGTGTTTCCGTTGGGTGCCAATTTGTCACAATTAGGTTGATTAGACTACGAAAAAAAATAAATAAATAAAAAGGAAATTTTCACCCCTGCCACCATTATTATCATTTCTATATTCTTTTGTACCACTGATATTTTTCTCCAGGTATTTATCTTTGTTGATCAGGTGCTATGGATTATACTACGTGGGCCACAGATTATGATCAGAGTGCTCAGATGGGAGAGTACTATTTTGATGAAAGTGCTCAGATGGGAGAATACTATTATGATCAGAGTGCTCAGATGGGAGAGTACTATTTTGATGAAAGTGCTCAGATGGGAGAATACTTTTTTGAGGAGACGCACTGGCCCGAGCTTGATGAGAGACAAAGGATCTTTTTTGATGAGATGCATGCACACCAGGTTGAAGTGCAAGCCGGGCTTGAAAAGGGTAACCTTCTATTGGAACGGGTGAAGAGGCAACTTGAAATGAATATGCTCATGCTTAAGGTTGAAGGGATTTCCAAAGATATCAGTTCTGCTTCTTCATTTTATGGGCAAGAAGCATCGCCAGATTTACTACCAGAGCCAGAATGTGCCGTCGTCGATCCCACTTCCTACGATACATCTATTGCATATGAAGAGTGGATGGACGAAGAGGCAGTGAAGGAAGCAGAAACTGAGTCATATGCGCAGCCAGAGGAGGACGTATTTCAGAGATTATTGGAGGGTCTCTTGGAGTCAGTGAGGTTCACCGGTTCAGAGAGCATTACGGCAGGTGATGCATTTGAGCTACGATTTGCAGATTTTGTTATGAACCGTGTTTCAGCTGCAGGAACAATTGAGGAGGACATCCATGTCAGACTTGAGGGGGATAGACTATATTTTCGGATTTCTTGCGGGCATTCCCCTCCACATGATACATCCCCACAAGCTGACACACATGAGCAGCCAGCATCACCATCCCAGGGAGAGCCTACATTGATAGTTGATGAGAAAGCAAATGAGCACACTATCGAGCCAGAGCATGCTTTTGAGGAGGCCTTACACACAGAGCCAGAGCTTATCACCGAGGAGGTCATGCATCGGGACGAGGACACAGCCATTCATGAGGATCCCGAGCACTATCCTCCTCCATTAGAGCTTCCGCAGCCACCTCATCCTCCCACTGACGCAGAGGACTACCCCACAGAGCTTATGGCTCCCCTTCAGGGAGATCTCTTTACTCCCTCGCCCTTTATCTTTGATTTCCCTCCAGTGTATGATGTTTTTTATGATTCATCGTGCCTTTTGCAGGATTCATGTACATACGATCAAGAGGTACGATGGGACGTATATGTGGAGGAGAGCGAGGAGTTAGCACCCATGGACACATATGAATATGATCAAGGGGTGCACTGGGATGAGTCCGACGATGATGAGGAGCATCTTGATGGGGTCCACACCTATGATCTAGATTTACCTGAGCAGCATAGAGAAGACACCGTGGAGACAGCTATCACGGCACGTGAGGATATTGGATTATTTCCAGGGAAGTATCGTCCACCACTATTTATTTCATATATTTCTATTGACGATCCTCTTTGGAATACTTTTATTATGAGGGTGAAATTTTTGCAGCGAACTGATGCATCCTATTCTCTGCAGGGTACAGGTGGAGTCCTTGTGGGAATGCTGGAGGATGCATTGCTAGAGTTCGTTGGTGTCCGTGGACATGTGCGCCTGGCAGAGCCACGGAAGGAGCAGTTGGAGCAGTTGCCTGCACCGGAAAAGATACTGGATCCGCCTTTTGCTATAGGTGATATCAATCCAGTAGTGTAGAAAATTTTATGCTTTCAATAAACTCGAATTCTCTCGACAGCGAGAGGACCGTATAGATTTGCTTGAATAAATATCACCTCATATGATGGCAACAAAAAAATCTTTTACACCCAAAACCCATTATATATATTAATTGCCCCTTCATATTTTGAAGTGTCACATCCTTTTGCTCACCACCATCGAGCATTTCTTTCAAGTGAAACCTCACTTTCTTATTTGTTTGACTTGATCACGCTTAGCAAAATCGTGATTTTATTGATCGAGTCATTTGAATAGGATTGTTTGGTATAAGCTTGGGGGAAGGCGCTCTCATGCATCATTGTATGTGCATGTAGTTGCATTAGGATCTCATGTCATTCATTTCATCATTTTGCATTCACCTCCCTATTATTATCGTTGTTCCTCATATTCTTCCATTATGATCACATTGAGGACAATGTGAAGTTTAAGCTTGGGGGAGTGCATTTCCATGCCATTTAGATGCATTAGTTGCATTTTTACCTTATTTTTAGGTTTTTTGTTGGAATTTTTCAAAATTTTGCATCATCTTTTTGAATTTTCCATCTTATTTTCCTTTTATATGTGTTCATGCATCATATTGTGTGCTTGATTTTTCTCTTCTTTCCTCTCTTTTATTTTATTTTCTTCATTTTCTTTTCCTTCTTTTCCTTCTTTTGCTAGATTTGTTCCTTATGATGATATCTCTTATTGCTTTAGCAACCATCACGATGCTTATTATTCCTTGCCATGCTACTTAGAGTATTTCATAGTCCTACTATCCATGTGCTTGCTTATATATTCTTTTGATGATTCCTCTATATGAATGCATGATATTAATTGAAACTGAATGTATGGATTAGTGTTTGGTATGCTTTTGTTGGAAATGCACCAAGATTCACGCATCATTAGTATATCTGAAGCATCAGTTTTATTGTCTTATTCACCTCCTGTTGCATGCTTGATATGAAAGTACTCTTTACCGCTTGACTTCGCTTTTTATTAAGATGATTGAGAATATCCATGCTTACATATGAGTTTTAGTTGAAGTATTATTTTATTGAACCGTTCGTGCACATCTTAGAGTGAACCGAGTGTTACATTATTTCCTTCTCCACATATATCTTTTTATTCTCTACATGTCACTTGAGTTCACCTCCTAAAGCTACTTATATCGCATCTATTTCCCAAAAATCCCCACAAAAGAAAAGTTAGCTCCAAAAAGTCCAAAAAGCCAAAAAGGAGCCAAAAACCAAAAATACAAATCAAATAGCTCCTACAAAAATCCAAAAAGAAAAGTGAGAAACAAAAAAAAGATCAAAAAGAAAAAAAGAAGAAGAAAAAAAAAAAATTTGTTTCTCTATCTCATTATTGGAGCCACAAAATACTTGGGAAAACCAAGGCAAAAATCCCATTTTCCACTATTATATTCCTTTGGATGCGACGCCTCAAGCTAAGCTTGGGGGGGGGGGGTGAATTCATTTGACCATATGAGTGAGTATGACATTAGAGTGGAGACGTGCATGAATGGGAATATTCGATAATGCTTAGACTTAGAAAAATATATTAGATATGGAGATTTTTCATGATTTGAAATAAATATGTGAATGCCATGAATTTTATTCTATTCTCTATTGCATGCTTGGTGTGTATCTTATATGCTTCATTTATAACTTTTGATTGAAAAGTGCATCGCCAACATTTGTATATTAAATTCTATGAAATGCGTGATGTGGATATGAATTGATTGTATGAATTTAGAGAGTCCCTCTTATTGTTCTTAAAAGCTTGCAAGTACCATGTTTATGAAAGATATGAAATCCTTGTAGCATGTGATTTGTATTTTCCAAGTCATCGTGATGTGTAGCTTATGGCTTGAGATCTGAGAGTATAATCTAGCGACCCCTTCCACTTCGTATTCTTTTATTTCATCTCCCTTATTTTTCATCTCCCGAGTTCGTCTTTTTACTTATCTTCCTCGAGGACGAGTAAGAGGTAAGCTTGGGGGATTTTGATCACTCCATATTTTACACCTTTTTTCTGCATATCTGCATACCGTTTTGATCGCCCATATCACGCTTTTCACGATTATTCGACAATATTGCGATGCTTTTCACTATTTCTTGTTTTTGTCGTATTTCAGGATATATGGAGCGATTTTGATCGATTGTGAGATCAAGAGGATTTGCGCCCACTCCGGAGAGTCAACCATGGCCCTTTTGAGGGTTATTCTGCAATGGAAGAGGAGTGGAAGAAGAAAGAACGCCGTAGGAGCGACGGGGGAGCGAAAAGATGAAGATTGGGCATTTTCAGCATGCCACTCGGCCGAGTGAAGGAGTCACTCGGCCGAGCATTGAGACCCCGCTCGGCCGGCCAGATCGGACACGCAACAGAGATGTATCAGCATGCACTCGGCCGAGCATCGCACGCCGACTCGGCCGAGTGCGGCGACTCCGTCCGCCCGAGTGGCACCCAGACGACGGCAAGCCAAAATGTCCAACTTACTGTAATCCGTCAGTCTGCCCCAGAAGCCCGACTCGGCCGAGTGACGAAATCCGTCCGCCCGAGTACCAAATGCCCCTCGGCCGAGTGACATTTGCCACTCGACCGAGTGATGCCGAGGACATGCAGCGCCCAGATTTTCAGATAGCCTCTCACTCTTTTGAAATCTGCTATCATTCCAGCAATCAAAGTATTTTTCTCATATTTTTTATGGATAGTAGACTTCATGACGGTTCCAACGCCGCCAAGAACGCACAAATCGGAGGTCGGATGAAATCTGGGGAATTTCTGCAAGTTGATGCTGCAGTGCTGGAATTTGCATGTCAGTGTCACTCGGCCGGGTCACATATTCCACTCGGCCGAGTGCGGCCTGGGCCCAGATTTTAAGTTGCGGTTTGGGCTGTTTTTGGGCACGAATTTGAGGGGTTTTCTAGGGTTTCTTGCTAGGGTTTTGGGGGAGTATTTAAGGGGTTTGTAGCCACCATTAGAGGGGATCCCCATTATGTTTTATTAGAGTTATTTTTAGAGGTTAGGCCATGCCCTAGGCCCCCTCTTGGATCAAAAAGCTTGTATTTGGATTAGAATTCTTCATCAAAGCTAAGTATTTCTATTCTTATTATTTGAATCTTTGATTTGCTATCTTTTTACATGCAAGCAATTATTTTTATTGATTCCTATATCGTTGTTGCTATGCTTGAGTAGATTTGATGTTCTAGGGTTTGGGGATGAACCCTATGGATCTAATTTCATATTTGTGATGAATGAATTTCTAAATTGCTAGAATTGCTAGGAGGTTAGGTTGTGATTGATTTATTACGGATAGCTAGGGATTTCCATCGATTTGGGGTTTGCAAGAGATTGGATTCCAATCGATGGGAAGCCCTAGAAATTCGATTTAGATTGACAATTGAATTTCTCTAGATTTGGTTTGCAAGAGATTGGGCCAAAGCTAGGATTTTTAATTGTGATTCTATACCCATATTCGTTTGCAAGAGATTGGACGAATACGAACTATCACAACCTAGATCGTAACCCGAGTTTGCACGAGAGTGGGCCCGAGGGGCGATTGAACGATGATGTCGATCCTAATGCTAGTGGCTTAGGCTAGGGTTTGCAAGAGATTGGGCCCTATCCTAGGTTCGCTATAGACCGGCAATAGCGCGACGGCGTGAGCTTGGTTCTCTATTCAGTTACGACTAGTTCACCTCAACGCAAGTCTAGTAATATTGAGATTCACTATTCACAATGATGTATGACGATCCGTAGTGAGAATTCCCTAGCCCTAGATGCCTTTATTTGATTTTATATCCCCATACTTTGCCCGACGATTGTGACAGGATCGCCGCAAGGCAAATTCCCTCTTTTATTATATTGTATTTGAATCGATATTTGACCGATTTCTTTATCATCGACACCGACATCCACCACCATTTCCATTATATCATACCATAGCCATCTCCACCAATAAAACATTCGTAGTCAAACCAACCTAGGATAGATTGGAGTTCAACACCACCTCCTCGTGTTCGATACCCGCTCGCCACTACACCGTGCGCTTGCGGTAAAACTACAATCGTTCTCTGGGTGTATATCCGGGGCCGATCAAGTTTTTGGTTGTGCTCTTGGGTTGCATTTTGGAGCGATCAGTTTCATTTTCCCAATTAGGTTGCTTGCGGGTGTTGTTGGACCAACGATCCAGGATCTCTTTGTTTGATGATGACAAACGTGTCGTGATATCTAATGTGTGTGCTAGTGTGTTTCAGGATTGGCGAAACAATATATTTTCACCTTTTGGCGGAATTGCTATTCGTATAGTATATTGGGAGAGAGAGAGTGTGTGTGCACAAAGAAGATTTGACTTGGTCAATGTGGAGAGAGATGGAATCTATTTGGGATGTGGTCAAATCTATTAGAGATTAATTTCAATTTCATATTCAATTTGAATTGCTATCAAATCCCAATTTGATCAAATCAAATCTCCTATTTGAGGTGCAAAGTGATAGAACCAAATCTCTAATCTCCTATTCAAAATAGGATTCCCCGTAACCGCATCACCCTATAAAAACCCATCCTCTAGGGTTGAAAAGGTGCGCGGCTTACACAAAAAGGGAATAGGGACCGGCCATAAGCAAAACGAAAAGAGCTCCAAAAACCCTATTGCCGAAAATCCCTTTGTACTCGGTATCTTCCCATTGCCGCATCTTCTCCAAGGGCCAACTTCATGCTGCAAGCTCTAAGGGAATCGTTCTTTTGTGATTGGATCAAAAAGAAAAAACAAAAAAGGCAACCTGACATCCTAGCAGAGAGAAAGCAAATCAAAAGGCATTGAAGTGTCAAATTTCTCACATAAGCCCCTAGCTTTGAAGAAGTCAGGTGGCCGGCCGAATTATCTTGTAAGGGTTCAAAGTAATAACAAGCCGAAATTATTGACTCCTAGCAACCAATCCTCTCTTGCCATCAAGCAATGACTAAAGGGAAGTGCAGCCTTGTCCTTGTGTTCATTTAAATTAACTCGTGTATTCCTTGTGCTTTGTCTATGTTCTTATTTTCGCAGGGATCCGTAGCATTAAAAGTCAAGAGGCGTATTTTTTAATCTTTTTGTGCAGGCTGAAAACAGAGGAAAGCACAAATTTCATGTGTAGCAACCGCAACTTGCCTCTTGACACAGAGCTATAAAAGCAAAGGATTTTATCAAAGGGGCCGACATTTCTTGAGGAGCAGCCGAATTAATATTGTGCTTTGCAAAATTTTTAAGAGCACCAAAGCCTCATCAAAGTTCCAATCATTAGTTTGGCTGTGACTTGGGCATCAGAATCCCAAGGGCACTTTGTATTAATAATTAAGTTCTTTTGCTAGTGCTTGGTATTATCAATTAAACCCTGTTCGGTTTTTTTTCAGGCGCACTAAACCAAAGGAGCAAGCCATGCCGAATTAATGAGATTTTGTGCCATCCCTCAGCAGAAGGCCGAAAACTACTTCCTTTGGAAATCTCAAAGCCGCAACTCTTCAAGTTGCACTTTCCAAGGAGTTGGGACCAAGGACATCAGAGATAACTACTTGTCAGACGAGATCTGACCTGTGCTGATTGACGAGGACATCGTCGCTACACAAACTGAGATTCCTAAACTCTATTTATTATTATTTTGTGTAGTTGTTGTGTTAGATCCTCGTAGGGGAAAATTTACCTATCTTTGTGTGACGATTTTGGGACTTGTCTGGTTGGGACTAGACAAGTGGGACCTAGCTAGTTTGGGACTAGCTGGTAGAAAGCGTTACTAGGATTGATAGTGAGAGAAAACACAGTGTGTGGGGGTACTGAGAGCCTGGCGAGTGTAGAGACGTAGAGGGTGCTCTGAGCGTGCTCTAACTTGTGGTTTTGTACCTATTGCGCTATTCAATACTAGTTCTGCTTTGGGGGCTGGAGTAGGTCGTTGGGACGACCGAACCAAGGTAAATCTGCTGTGAACTCTGTGTCTGCATTTTATTTACCCTGTTGCTGCTATACCTGCGTGTGCCTATTCGTGGGTTGCACGAATTATTTTTTATAAGCCTATTCACCCCCCTCTAGGCTAGGATCCAGATCCAACAAGTGGTATCAAAGCAGGTTTTAGGATCTAGCCTAGGATTGACCATGAATAACCATATGGATAGTGCTTTTGCTGAGGGTCAGTCTGTTTCCCGTCCCCTAGATTTAATGGAGGTGATTATGCTTATTGGAAAAATCGAATGAAAATCTACCTTATTTCTGTTGATTATAAAGCTTGGCAAATAATTGAAAAAGGATATAAACTACATGTTATTAAAGTAGAAAATGTTGAGATTGAAAAACCAAATGACAAATGGGATGATAATGATTGGAAATCTTATTCTTTAAATGCTAAAGCTATGAATGCTCTCATTTGTGCACTTGATAAGTCTGAATATAATAGAATCTCACATTGTTTAACTGCGCAAGAAATATGGCATACTTTGGATGTGACGCACGAGGGGACGTCCCAGGTAAAGGAGTCTAGACTGTCTCTTTTGATTACAGAGTTTGAGGGATTTCGCATGCTACCATCAGAGAGCATATCAGAGATGTATGCGAGGTTCACCGACATAGTCTATAAGTCTAGCTCGCTTGGAAAGCCATATGATAGCCTCGATCACGTGAGGAAAATCCTAAGAGCATTGCCAAGCTCTTTCAGACCAAAGGTCACCGCCATCCAGGAAGCAAAAGTATTGTCTCAATTGAAGGTGGAGGACCTTATTGGTAATTTGATGTCCCATGAGTTGAAACTGCAAAATGTTGAAGCAAGAGAGAAACCTGAGGAGAAAGAGAAAGCCACAAAGCCCATTGCTCTGAAAGCTGACTAAAGTGAAGATGATGACGACGACATAGCGCTAATGGTGAGAAACTTCAGAAAGTTCATCAAGACCAAGCATGGGAGAAACGAAATGGCACCCAGGTTTAATCGTTCTAACTCTAATAATTCTTCCAAGCAATTTAATGATCAGAAATCCACTGATAGAATGCAATGTTTTAAATGCAAGGGAAGAGGACATCTGATGAAGGATTGCCCAAATGAAACTGCTCAGCTCGATAAAGGAAAAGGAAAAGCGAAGGTATTAACATGGGATATGGATAGCGAAGCTGAAAGCGAAGAGGAACATGAAGCCCATTCTTGCATGGCTTTGATGGGCATCCAAGATGAGAAACCGTCAGGTAGCAAAGCTGAACTTCTTAAAATTTGTGAAGAAATGCAAAATCAAATAGTAGATCATGAGTTCACCATTGAGTGTCTCCAAAATCAGAACTATGACATGCAAGTTAGATATGATAAGGTGTTTAAAGAGAATGAAAAACTTAAAATTGAGCTTAATGCATGTAAGTCTACTATTGAAGTCATGAAGAAGAAAAAAGAAAGCTTTGATGAAAATGCTCCTTGTATTTCTTGTTCCTCATTATTAAACCAAATTAGCATGCTTAAACTTGATTTGATTAAGCTCGAAACTGAAAAGGACTATGTGATTAGAGAGCTTAATGATAAATTCTGCATGTTGGACAATGACTTTAAAAGAAAAATGATTGAATTTGAAAAGAAGGAAGAGGAAAACAAGAGAGCTTTTATTAGTAAATGCACGATGCTTGTGGAAGAAAACAAACAATTAAAAACCAAAGTCTCTCATCTTGAAGTAGCCATTAAGAAATTCTCTATGGGAAAACAATCGTTGGACACTATTTTAGAGAATCAATTATATGGCAACAATAGAAGATGACTTGGTTTTGGTCTGAAAAACGTTGAAAAGCAAAAATTCAAGAAATTCCACAATGTATCCTCTATTGCAAAGAACAAATATGCGAAGTGCTTTACTTATGATAGTGTAGGCCACACTTCATATTATTGTAAATTTAGGAACACAAATATCAAGTTTAAACAAGTTTGGGTTCCTAAATCTTTAATGGCTAACACTCGTGGACCTTGTTGGATTCCAAGGTCACACTTAACACCTTTCATGTAGGTAAGGTGGAGATTTGGCGAGGAGCAAATTTTCCAATGTCTCATTCTTTTAGCTCTTTCGTCAAATAGCGACGAGAAGGTATAATTTTTATCCCTCTTTGCATTTCATTGCATACCTTCATAGATTGTTTTGTGTGCTTGTTTTTATTTTGTTTTGTGTGCTTGCTTGCATGATTTTTAATATTTTTATTTCAAAAAAAAACAAAAACAAAAAAAATTGAAAAACCAAAAACAAAAAAAATGGGCTTAAAAGAATACCCTTTATGTTTTATCCTAAGTGGTATTGTATGAATGATCAAATCTATCCCTTGCAGAAGTTAATTCATTATTGTTGTAGCTACATGAATATGTTGTTCTCTTTTTAGTAGCCATGCCATGTCTCATAAATTTCAAATTTGACTTCTACACCTACATTTGCACTTTCACGATATTTGACCTCATAGTACTTTTGGAGATTCTTTTGAAGAATAATGGAAAGTGAATGAAGGAATGATTAAATTCTGAATTTTCTAAGGGATATAAAGTGTTTAGCCATAAATTAAAATTGAGCACAAAAGAATTGCAAATGAAAAAAAAATGAAAATTGCTCCGTATGAAAAATGGATACACTTCATGGCTAATACACAACCCACGAGTATCCAACCTGTGCTAAATGGGTAATCATTAGCGTTGGTGTATATAACTCGTCAAGCAATGCCATCCCACATTTAAAAGTCCTTTTAGGCCATGTTTTGGGGTTCGGTAACTTGAACTCATCTTTGATGATGTGGGAAAAATTAATCCAAGTGATATTCGTGATAATTGGAAAATGTGGATTGATTTGGTTGATTTTCTGAAATTGAATCTCCCTTAGTACTTTATTGTCTATATCAATACACTTACACAAAGGTGGAGAAGTCATGGTATGAAATTCTATGAGCTTGGATTGTCTATTTTTTAGAAAACTCATGTAAATGCTAGCTACTTTTAATAATGGTTTATTTTTGCATGGAATACTTTTGTGACTTCATTCATCCACTTTTGGTGATTACAAAGGGGGAGAAAGAAAGTAAAGATTTGCAGACTTGATGTCGGGAATTATTTGTTGAAGGGGGAGCATGGAAAATACTTGAAAAAATGTTGAAGGGGGAGCTTGAGAGAAGGGGGAGCATGTTTTTAAATTTACTATCTGTTGTGCATGCTTTGTAATGCTTGCATGACTCATCCATACATCATATTCCATTACACCCTTCAACACACTTCACACACACATCTATTGCTCAAATCTTTTATGGGTTTGTCATCAC
Source organism: Scilla litardierei (assembly GCA_030789695.1). Classification (NCBI taxonomy): domain Eukaryota; kingdom Viridiplantae; phylum Streptophyta; class Magnoliopsida; order Asparagales; family Asparagaceae; genus Scilla; species Scilla litardierei. The sequence continues at coordinate 131,351,914 of CM061132.1, read as the reverse complement.
CAAAAGGGGGAGATTGTTGGACGCAACGATCCAGGATCTCTTTGTTTGATGATGACAAACGTGTCGTGATATCTAATGTGCGTGCTAGTGTGTTTCAGGATTGGCGAAACAATATATTTTCACCTTTTGGCGGAATTGCTATTCGTATAGCATATTGGGAGAGAGGGAGTGTGTGTGCACAAAGAAGATTTGATTTGGTCAATGTGGAGAGAGATGGAATCTATTTGGGATGTGGTCAAATCTATTAGAGATTAATTTCAATTTCATATTCAATTTGAATTGCTATCAAATCCCAATTTGATCAAATCAAATCTCCTATTTGAGGTGCAAAGTGATAGAACCAAATCTCTAATCTCCTATTCAAAATAGGATTCCCCGTAACCGCATCACCCTGTCATCACCATATAAAAACCCATCCTCTAGGGTTGAAAAGGTGCGCGGCTTACACAAAAAGGGAATAGAGACCGGCCATAAGCAAAACGAAAAGAGCTCCAAAAACCCTATTGCCGAAAATCCCTTTGTACTCGGTATCTTCCCATTGCAGCATCTTCTCCCAGGGCCAACTTCATGCTGCAAGCTCTAAGGGAGTCGTTCTTTTGTGATTGGATAAAAAAGAAAACACAAAAAAGGCAACCTGACATCCTAGCAGATAGAAAGCAAATCAAAAGGCATTGAAGTGTCAAATTTCTCACATAAGCCCCTAGCTTTGAAGAAGTCAGGTGGCCGGCTGAATTATCTTGCAAGGGTTCAAAGCAATAACAAGCCGAAATTATTGACTCCTAGCAACCAATCCTCTCTTGCCATCAAGCAATGACTAAAGGGAAGTGCAGCCTTGTCCTTGTGTTCATTTAAATTAACTCATGTATTCCTTGTGCTTTGTCTATGTTCTTATTTTCGCAGGGATCCGTAGCATTGAAAGTCAAGAGGCGTATTTTTTAATCTTTTTGTGCAGGCTGAAAACAGAGGAAAGCACAAATTTCATGTGTAGCAGCCGCAACTTGCCTCTTGACACAGAGTTATAAAAGCAAAGGATTTTATCAAAGGGGCCGACATTTCTTGAGGAGTAGCCGAATTAATATTGTGCTTTGCAAAATTTTTAAGAGCACCAAAGCCTCATCAAAGTTTCAATCATTAGTTTGGCTGTGACTTGGGCATCAGAATCCCAAGGGCACTTTGTATTAATAATTAAGTTCTTTTGCTAGTGCTTGGTATTATCAATTAAACCCTGTTCGTTTTTTCAGGCGCACTAAACCAAAGGAGCAACCATGCCGAATTAATGAGATTTTGCGCCATCCCTCAGCAGAAGGCCGAAAACTACTTCCTTTGGAAATCTCAAAGCCGCAACTCTTCAAGTTGCACTTTCCAAGGAGTTGGGACCACGGACATCAGAGACTACTACTTGTCAGACGAGATCTGACCTGTGCTGATTGACGAGGACATCGCCGCTACACAAACCGAGATTCCTAAACTCTATTTATTATTATTTTTTGTAGTTGTTGTGTTAGATACTCGTAGGGGAAACTTTACCTATCTTTGTGTGACGATTTTGGGACTTGTCTGGTTGGGACTAGACAAGTGGGACCTAGCTAGTTTGGGACTAGCTGGTAGAAAGCGTTACTAGGATTGATAGTGAGAGAAAACACAGTGTGTGTGGGTACTGAGAGCCTGGCGAGTGTAGAGACGTAGAGGGTGCTCTGAGCGTGCTCTAACTTGTGGTTTTGTACCTATTGCGCTATTCAATACTAGTTCTGCTTTGGGGGCTGGAGTAGGTCGTTGGGACGACCGAACCAGGGTAAATCTGCTGTGAAATCTGTGTCTGCATTTTATTTACCATGTTGCTGCTATAACTGCGTGTGCCTATTCGTGGGTTGCACGAATTATTTTTTATAAGCCTATTCACCCCCCCTCTAGGTTAGGATCCAGATCCAACAGGTGTTCCTTCCTTGTGTTTTATTTCCAAGTAAAACCGATATACCATATAGGAACACTACGGTAAGCCATCCAAATAACTGGGAATTTAATTGTGTAATCCAACGCTAAAATGTTATTCATCATTGGGCAGTAAGAGGAAAAAAATCCATTCAAGCATCAAACCAAGACTTCTGCCTGAAATATAACATCCAATAAATCATGTAAAGCTTCAAAGCATCAAAGCCAGTAAAGCTGCTCTCTGTGTCATAAAGCCATAGCATACTTAACTGCACAGGAATGGAGCCATACTTTGTTGCTCGGGACTGCAACAGAAACCAAATAGCCACAACATAGACACAGACAGTATTGATGGCCTTGAAATGCTGTATGATATGCAAGCAGCAATGATCCTTGAAAATGTAAAGTGGACATGAACAAGCTAGTATATGGACATGAACAAGCCAGTATATGATCCTTGAAATAGCCAAAGGGAAGATAAGATGCTTGAAATGTAAAGTGGGAAAGTTTGATCCCAGAATCCAGTATATGGACATGAACAAGACCTCCGATTATAGTATATGGACATGAACAGCAGCAATGATCCCAGATTCCAGTATAAAGACATGAACAAGCCCAAAATCCATTATATTGACATGAGCAATGAGCCTCAGGTTCCAGTATTTGTAATGCAACAGATACAAAATAGCCATAACAAGCCCTAAATAGCCATAAACACACACAGGTTCCAGTATATGTAATGAAGCATTATTGGGTATATGTAATGCATCCCAGCAAGCAGCAGAATCCACTATATGGACATGAACAAGCCCCAAAATCCATTATATGGACATGTAAAGAAGCAATGATCCCAGAATCCAGTGTATGTAATGCAACATATACAAAATAGCCATAACAAGCCCAATAAGCCAATATATGGACATGAACAAGGCATGATACGCAAGCAGCAGTATTGAGTATATGTAATGCATCCCAGTAAACAACAGTATCATGTATATGTAATGCATGATACCCAAAAATCCCAATATAGCTCATATCCAAAACATCCCAATATAGCTCCCCTATCTTCCCATGAATCCCAGGAATGCAGCATAAACCAAAAAGGCATGTACCTACTGAAATAAATCCCACGAACACACATAGCCACAAAATCCATGCACCCAACAGTATTGACAAGCAACAAGGCATGCCTCAGAAACACATATGTCTGGACATTCTGCCAGAAAGCCACCCACCATTGACAAGCAAACAGGACTGAGACAGAAACACAAATGGCAGTGACATTCTCACCTAAAAACTCCAATCCTTCAGCCATAGTGACATGCACCAAGGCTTGCAACATATACGCAATGCAACTAGAATGAAAACTTGGAATCTTTTATAGCCCTCAGGAAGTTATATTCATCATTTACCCAACTAGGTTGCTGGCGGTTGTTCCTTACTTAAGGAACCATCCTGCCAACCATCCATTTAATTGGGAAATTTAGAGTGTCTTTCACCTATTTCATGTTTTGCATTATTGGGCTATTGGGATAAAAATTCAAAGATTTCAGCTATAGTGCACTGCTGGGAGGCACTGGAGCTAACTTGCCACAGCTACACACATGGGAATGAAATTCTGTAATTAACCCCTGTCAATTCAAAGCCAAAAATACCAAGATTTCACCCAGCTACACAGAAATGTGGGAAAAATAGCATATCCAGGCAGCAAAGACAAATGTCCGGATACACATAACAAGTATCACAAAGAGCATATACAGGCATCAAACATAAATCAATTTTTCAAAACCTGAAATACTGTGAAACATGAAATATGATGCATAGAAAACATGATACATATTAATTTGAAAACATGATACATATAAATCAACTTTTAAAACAGATATGCAGTATCCATATGCATTCTCCATATGTGTGCTTACGTGGAGGCAAAATTTGGGATTCCTGAGGCCCTAATGTATTCTCCATCCATTACATGCACCCAGGCATGCAACGGATATGCATTTCAAATTTAATGAATACTTATACTTTTATATCCCTCAGAATATATATTTATCATTTACCCAACTAGGTTGCTGGCGTTTGATCAGTAATTAACAACCCAAGACATATACCTTGGGTTTTAGTTACGACAGAAACCGAAATTCATTAGAGGATCCATCAAGCCAACCATCCATTTAATTGGGAAATTTAGTGGTTCGTTCAACGAATTCAAGAGTTTCATCATTGGGCTAAATGGAGAAAAAATTCAAAGCATTCATGTATATTGCAATGCACCCTGCAGGCCACAGATACACATATGGTATGGACATTCAGTATTACACCATAGTTTCACATGTTTGAAACATATATGAAGCATGCATGAATAATGCCATGCACAACAAACCCTCTAGGAAACCCTCAAGCCAATACTTTATAGTTGTCCCCAACAATTGAAAGGCACATAAGCATGCAACATAGGCTTATATTATACATAGATAATACTCACCGTACGTTAATCCTCCACCAAATACACACATCTACCAAGGTTGATATTATACATAGATAATCCTCACCGTACGTTAATCCTCCACCAAATACACACATCTACCAAGTTTGATATTATACATACATAATCATCCACCATATCATATAATAAAACGTCACCTAACGTTTCCATTTCGTCCTTCATCGACAGCATCTTCCTAGTCATCATGGTTAAGATCAAATTCATCCATTTTACGCTTGATGTATCTAGCCCTTACCTCCTCCGGCATCCCCAGATACTTCTTCCCTTCCTTCTCAACGTCAGTAAGCATTTCATACAATTTATCCAACCTATTGGGAGGATACTCTTTGTGTGCATACATACTATTACCTACCGCCACAGTCCATGAGGCGTGTGTGATACGTAAGGCATCGGCGACCTCCGATAGTTTATCAACAAATACAGTGTAATCCGCGTTGGTAGTTTGTCCCCGTTGCCTACGCTTTTTTTATCCCCATTTCTGCCGGGGCGGCATGGCTACTTGTCGCCTGACCAGAACCAGCATCGGGAGCCTGTGGTGTGTAATATGGGACATCGGTGTTAGGCGATCCAAGATCAATCGACGAAGGAGTTTCCTGATGGGCGTCGCTTTCCGTGAAGGCTCTGCCAAAGTTTTCCCACGCATCCTTACAAAAATCTCCAGTAACTGAGTCATCCCCTATAATGATGCAAAGATCCTCAAGCCACGGGAGTGGTTTATTAATATAGTCTTTAGTTCTAGGGTGTGTCTGCACATAAACACCAAGGGAAAGTAATTAGGAAACAATGATAATTTCATAGACTTGTTTGTATTTTTGCTTAAATTGTGAACTTATTACCGATGCCCAGGTGGCATACGTTTCAGGTTCATTTGTTATCATCTGCATTGCTGCCGACCAACCTACTCCACTTAAATTGCGACACGCATTCACATCGACAAGCCGCGTACGTAATCCTTTCATATGATTGCGAACATTTTGGCTACTGTATGCCATCTCGAATTTCTCATTAATGTGTGCAACAGCAGCAGTGAAGGCAGACGCTTTGAAAGTCTTATCGGATTTAAATCCTTGCCTTGCCAGCTCTGCAAGGAATGGGATGAGCTCCAAATCATGCTCCCAAGGACATATTTTGTTCGCCTGCCCCTTCCCCTTCTGTCCTCGCTGCTTCTTTTTTTCGTGGGCTGGAAACCGATGCTTCACCCGACTCGTCCCGTCTACTGGACTTCCTAGACTTATCGCTCCCATCAATCGGGTCATTTCCGCTTTGGGATGACGTCCTGTTGAATGCACTGTGATGGGGAGGGCTAAAATATTGAGGGTTTCCAGCCATACCTCCCAGTACCGACCCTTGGTAGTTCCCACCCACATGTGGATTCAGACCCCCATGGTAGCTCCCTCCCACCTGTCCCATCCCGCCCCCTTGTAGCATTTGCATATAACCAGGTGGACTCCCCATGTGCATGGGAAGGGACATGGTATATTGGGGGTATTGAGCAAAAGGCATACTTGTGCCTCCACCCTGGTTGCCTCCACCATATTGCCCGGACGATTAATACTGGAAATCAACCATCCTACGGGCCAGCGGGCGTCGGGGAGAGGTCTCAGAAAGATGTTCGTCGTCTTCCCATTGATTCACATTGTTTGGGTCATACAAAGGTGGCATCGGATCACTTCCTTGACATGGTTGAGATGACCCAGACAAGCCTATAAAAATAAAGACATATTATTGCAAATCAATACATCACGATATCCAAAATACTTGCAAACGAATATAACGACTCCGACAATAAACATTTTCACAATAGTAGTAAAACAGATACATAAAGTGGCAATGCAATAATGATTTCTAATACATAAAACCCGAACCCAAATGTCAAAGACCTTGTTCATGCGTGTTCCCATGATTATGTATGTTACAATAGTCGACCCACATATCCCAAGCTAATTGGTCCTTGCGCAGTTTCTATTGGTCCCTCTGTTGGGTTTGTTCCCGTGTGGTCACCTGTTGGGACATATCCATAACCGAGTCATCTTGCACATCTCCTTCCTCCTCAATCACATCGTCATCCTCAATAAGTTGTGGGTCATGTGGATCGGTGACTTGAGTATAATTATGCAACACAATACACGCTAGGATGGTATCGACCTGACATGGGAAGGGATAGTGGGGCGTGGAGGTCAATATCTTAAACTTGTTCTTTAGGATTCCAAAAGTCGACTCGATTTTGGTTCGTAAAGACGAGTGACGTAGGTTGAAGAGCTCTTTATGATTTCGAGGAACTCGATCAGTATGGTCCTTCAGATGATATCTAACTCCATTGTATGGAGATATGAACCCTGGCATGGTTGTATATCCAGCATCGCATAGGTAATATTTACCTACAAACATAAACGTAAAACAATAGTATAACCCCAAGACGTAATACATATGTCTAACTATATCGATGGATAAAGACTGCCGCTTACCTTCATACACTCGAAGACCGTGGGGTGGGGGTAATGACAATGCATGTTTAAAGACCTTGAAATCATTGGCTGAACCTTCCCACCCGGCCATTGCGTACGTGAATCTTTTATTTGGCATTGCAGCTGCGAGCACATTTTGCGTCACCCCCTTATGGCCTCTAAGCCGGGATACGAGATGTGCTGGAAGCATGACATTGATATGTGTCCCATCAATGAGCCCAATGCAATCCTAAATCGTCATCAATAAAGCAACTGTTTATATCACCGTTATGTAATAAAGACTACTACTACATTTCAATATATGAATTGGACATACCTTGAAAAACGGATACTAGTTAGGATTATTTACTATCTCAGTAGGGGTCTCGTTTGCAGCTTGCTTCATGTACATATCCCGCATGGCACAAATGTAATGCCCTGAAAGCTACTGCACAAGTACTAGAGGGGGGTGAATAGTACTTTAAAATAATCAAGAGTCTAATTCCTAATTATCGTGCAATCACAAACAACTACACGGAATTAATAGGAACAACAAGACAAACACAACGCAAACAAACGATGTAATGGGTTTGGATCCACCCAAGTCTCCCCGACTTGTTCCCGGTGATCCTACGTCCCAGACACCCGGATCCCTTCCGGCTACTTGAGTTAGAATTCACTAACTCAAGGTTCCACTAAACAACTTCTTGTAGAAACTTCTACAAGATCAAACAATACAACAGTTTGATCGTGACTCCCTCAAACCGGGATCACAAATTTCTCTCACAAACCGAGAGAAAATCACAAATAATAGATTTAATGAAATATAAATTGCTTACCACAAAATCCTATGCCTTGAGGAATACTTACGGATTTAGGGCAAGGAAGGATTTCGAGAAAGAATGAGCACGAAACCCTAGCACCACAAGATGAACATCGTGAGATGGCTAGGGCAATGAAGGTGGTCGAGATTCAACCTCTCAGAAGATTGACCACACTAGATCTGAAAACCCTCTTTGAGAAATTAGGTCACAAAGAAGAAAAGAGAGATTTTTCTTCGTGAGAGAGAGAGCCCTTGAAGAATTGATAATTGAATCAATGAATATTAGATCTGAAATCTCTCTCATATTAGAGAAATTTCCATGTTTGAAACGAGTCAAATAGATATGGAAAGAATCAAAACAGATCAAGAAAAATCGTGGAAATAAAATCTTCAACGGCTGGAAAATTAAAGTAGCTTAATCGGTCTAAGAAGAATCACTGTCCGATTAGTTTGAGAACTAGTCGGTCGGTGAACCTTCTTGGACCGACTAGATGGTTGACAGAGAATATAGTGAAAATAAGGAGGAAAAAACTAGTCGGTCTAAGAAGAAACACCAACCGACTAGTTGGACAACTAGTCGGTCGGTGAGCCTTCTTGAACCGATTAATTGGTCAACAGCAAGTATGTCAAAATACACAAGGAGGATTAGTCGGTTCAAGAAGGATTTCCAATCGACTAGATTGACATCTAGTCGGTTGGTCCTTCTACTTGAATCAACTAAGATGCACACAAAGTCATGAAAAGACGCGATAAGCTAAGGAAAAGCTTTCTAATGACTTCTAAGACAATCCTAGAGATAAGCTAGGATAGAAATAAGGATAACTAGGCAAGTACTACTCAAGGCTTAACATTCTATGAAATGAAGCTAGAAGACCAAATAAATAACACGACAAACCATCTTCAAAGCTTCTACATGAAGATTCTGAAACCCTTGACTTCATTAATACTCCGTGAGCTTCAACGAAGCTTCAGGCACATCGATCACTCACTCTAAAGAAGTCTTGGGACGTCGCTTGAGATCTACAAAGTAATTTGGCGACGATCTTCATAACTGCGCTCAAAGAGAATTAGTACCCAATATTTATGTTTGTTCATCATCAAAACCAAATCAGGGGAATCAATACTCAACATTCTCCCCCTTTTGGTGATGACAAACCAACATAAATATAAATCAATAATAATGAGATAAATGAAATTTACTTACTCCCCCTGCATTGATGACTCGTTAGTTCCATATTAAAAATTAAGCATAATCATCAAGCAGAAGAGAAAAGTATAAAACATGGTCCAATTATTGAGATATAGGATCGGAATCCATTTTTATATCTTCACTCCCCCTGAATCTAACATATGAAATTAGATTCACGGTAATTGTTTAAATTATCATTTAACACACAGTCATTATTAATTCTCTCCCCCTTTGGCATTATCCAAAAAGAGCGGGAGGAAACAACGGCAACAACCAAGACTAAATATAAACAAGAGAGGCGAAGACTAGGACACCGGCCCAAATGACACCAAGGAAAAAATCGAAGAAAACAAGGTGTGTCAACTAGACCATAGTCGAAAAGCGAAAAGAGAAATCATCAAAACACTATCAAATCATATGATTGATTAAAGGAACATACTCTCCAATATCAACATGTTTTAGCGAATTGAGTGCATGGAAAACAATTCATGTTTTCATACAAACAGAGCTATATAACCAACATAGTCGATGAGCGACGAAGTAAATGACGGAAACAAAGCACAATGTGCACAAAAGTACGAACTGCATCAGGATGTATGTACATATATAGATACACCAAAAATGATACATCCAGTCAACAAAAAATATCGAACATCAGCAGATAGCAGTATACGGTGCACAACACACAACAATCCAACATACATCAAAATGTATCACAAAATACAAAACAACCATAAATACGACACGTAAATCGAAAAGCCAGTCATAAATCCAGCATAAATAGAGGATATCACAACAAATCCAGCATGCGCTTATGAATATCATTATCATGCAAAATTATATAAAAATATGAACCCTAAATCTCGGATTCACCCATAATCCCCAATTCTCGACGTAACCGCACAAAGGTATTTTCCTTGAGTGGTTTCGTGAAAATATCGGCGATTTGCTTCTGGGTTTCAACATACACTAGAATGATGTCCTTTTAGCTACATGATCATCTAGGAATGGTGACTGACATCTATTTGTTTGGTACGGGAGTGGTGTACCGGATTCTTAGAGAGACATATTACACTTAGGTTGTCCACCATGATAGGGCAAGTATCACCGTTTATACCAAAGTCTTTAAGAATGTGTCTCATCCAAAGAACCTGTGCACATGCAGCACCGGCGGCGATATATTCCGCCTCGGTGGTTGAAAGTGATACGGAATTCTGCTTCTTGGAAAACCAAGAGACAAGGGAATTTCCTATAAAATGGCAAGTGCCACTAGTACTTTTCCTGTCGGATTTGCATCCAGCATAATCTGTATCACTATATGAGATTAACTCATATGTGCTTGACTTTGGATAGAATAATCCGTAGTCGAGTGTGTGACTTAAATAACGGAAAATACGTTTAACCACTATTAAGTGTGATTCCTTAGGTTGTGATTGATACCTAGCACACACACATACTGCAAACATTATATCTGGCCTACTAGCAGTAAGATATAATAAACTACCTATCATACCTCGATATAGACGAATGTCTACATCTTTGCAGTCCGTATCTTTATCGAGATGTGTAGTAGTGCTCATTGGTGTCTTCTTGCTAGAATCATTCTCCATTCCAAATCGATTTAACAGCTCCACCGTGTACTTGGTTTGGTGGATTAAGATTCCATCGTTTATTTGGCAAATTTGGAGTCCTAAGAAATATTTGAGCTCACCCATGTGGCTCATCTCAAACTGATCCTTCATGACATTAGAAAACTCTTCGCAAAGAGTGTAGTTAGTAGCACCGAAAATGATGTCATCTACGTAAATTTGAACTAAAATAATATCATGATTAGCATACTTAACAAAAAGCGTTGAATCAACCTCACCCATTTTGAAACTCAAATCCAAAAGAAAGTTCATTAAGCTGTCATACCAAGCTCTAAGAGCTTGTCTCAAACCATAAAGTGCTTTCTTAAGTTTGAAACGTGATTTGGAAATTTTTCATTAATAAAACCCGGAGGTTGAGAAACATATACTTCCCCAACGACAACTCCGTTTAAAAACGCACTCTTTACGTCCATTTGAAAAAGTTTGAAATCTTTATGACATGCAAATGACAATAATAGCCTAATAGATTCTAGTCTAGCTACAGGTACAAAAGATTCCTCGAAATCAATACCTTCCTCTTGCCTGTAGCCTTGAGCAACTAACCGGGCTTTGTTTCGGATGACATTTTGGTTCTCGTCTATCTTGTTCTTGCAAAATCCACTTCGTTCCTATAACATTGTGGTTCTTCGAAGGCAACGGAACTAGCTCCTAGACCTCATTCCTCTAAAACTGAATGAGCTCCTCTTCCATGGCTAGGATCCAAGAGCTATCTTCGCACGTTTCATTGATATTCTTTGGCTCCACGAAAGAGACAAAGGCACACTGAGCGAAGAAGTTGACTTGGGATCTGACGCCATCTTCCATGTTGCCAATAACTTGCTCATGGGGATGGTCACGAACTGTTTGAAGCTTTCTGGGAACACCCTGGTCACTAGGAACATTCTCAAGAGAGTCATTAGTAGGGTTAGTTTCAACAGAATCAATAACATTAGATATATCAACAGAATCACAACCTGCTTCCATAGAATCATCGTCATCGATAATTCTAGGAGGGACAAAATCTTCATTAAAAGAAACATGAAGAGATTCCTCGATCGTTGAGGTTCTCTTGTTGTATATCCGGTAGGCTATCCAACAAATATCCCCTCATCGGATCTTGGATCAAATTTGTCCAAACTACCATACGTGTTCTTGATAAAACATTTTGCACCAAAAACTCTAAAATGTTTAACTTGAGGCAACCTACCAAACAACAATTCATAACAAGTTTGTTTAGTGCCGGGCCTCAAGAGAATCCTATTAAACACATAGTAAGCAGTGTGTACCGCTTCTGCCCAAAATTGATGGCCAAGGTGGCTATCATCAAGCATAGTGCGAGCATATTCCACTAGCATCCTATTCTTTCTCTCAACAACACCATTTTAAGGGGGTGCATGAGGGAAAGAAAAGGTGTGAGTAATACCAACCTCATCACAGAAGTTTGAGAAAGACTCGTTCTCAAATTCCCCTCCATGATCACTACGAATAGTGACAATGGTGGTTCCAATGAGATTTTGTACTTTCTTAACAAATACTGTGAAGTTTTCAAAAGCATCATTTTTATTAATTAAAGTAAATACCCAAGTAAATCTAGAAAAGTCATCAACGATGACAAGTCCATATCGAGCATTCCCTAATGAAGCAACTCTAGTTGGTCCAAAAAGATCTAGATGTAAAAGCTCTATAGGCCGTTTAGATGATATGCTTTTCTTAGGTTTAAAAGACGATTTTGGAAGTTTGCCTCGTTGACACGAGTCGCAAAAGCTTTTCTTTTGAAAAGAAAGCTTAGGGAATCCTTTTATAGAATTTAGCTTGGATAGTTTGAAAAGTGTTCCGAAATTCACATGACCAAACCGTCGATGCTACACGTGTTGTTCACTTGTGTTGGCAATAAGACATTATTCATGTGAATTTGGAATATCTAGGATATATAGGTCCTTATGGCGTGTGCCAGAGAACAACACATTATTATTATCATTTCTTAAAATATGGCACATTCCTTTCTCAAAGCTAACTTTGTAACCCTTGTCACAAAGTTGGCTTATTGAGATTAGATTGTGATTTAAGCATTTAACAAGGTAAACATCACTTATAAGGGGTTTAGAAGGGTTACCAACTTTTCCAACACCTATGATGGTTCCATTCTCGTTGCCTCCGAAGACCACTCGGTTTCCATTTTCAATGGTTACCACTTCGGATAGTAACTGAACTTTACCAGTCATGTGTTCTGAGCACCCGCTATCAAGTATCCACCCGTTCTTGGAGTTAGATTTAGATTTGTTGCTCCTTTTCTTTTTCTTGAGTATCTGAAGATAAAAACATTCTATCATGGTACCCAAGGTCATTGGGTCCAAAGGATTAGACCTTTGGAAGCCAAGTCCAATTGGACTTAGACTTCCCAATGTAATCATCATTGTACACAACATTCATAAAATAAGAATTAATATACGCTTATTTCTCATGCATGCTAGTATCCTTTGGGCCCCAAATCGTGAATGTCTTGGGAGCCCTATTCATATTGGAAACATGCACATTTTGTTGATTTCTATGTGGTGCATGTGTTCTACGAGGAAGTGGCCTAGTGTGTGCATGATGTGGATAAGCATGCGGCACATGATGAAATGGAGGTGGCAACATATGATACGGTGCATGATGGTAATCATTCATGTAATAATTATGTGGGTGAACATATGCATGTAGGGGAACACGTGCGTGATGTTGAATATTGGACTCCCCGGATTTGGTTTTGATGATGAGCAAACATAAATAATCCATGAACTAACAATTTGTGAGCGCAGTATTGGAGATCGTCGCCAAATTCACGATAACATTCAAAGCGACATCTCAACACTTCCCAAAGCTCGTATTCATGCCTAAAGCTTCGTTGAAGCTCTTGCGCCATTTTGGAAGTTATGAAGAATTAATCGAAGCTCTCGAAGACCGTTTATTAAGGTTTTATTTATAGTCTTTTAGCTTCGATCTATAGAATGTTAAGCCTTGAGTATATCTTACGTTTCTATCTTCATAACGCTCATATCGTAGCTCTAGGATCTTAGTACAAGTTCATTCTAACTTCCTCGAAGCGTCGCGCTTCGATTCGGACTTGTTTATGTATGTTAGTTGGTACAAGAAGGAGTACTGACCGACTAGATGGTGATCTAGTCGGTCAGCAACTCTTCTTGGACCGACTAGTTTGATTCCTTAATTTCTTGGACTTTACTGTTTACGGTTAGTCGGTCTACGTTGACTCACCGACCGACTAGTTTGTGAACTAGTCGGTCAGTGATGCTTCTTTGACCGACTAGTTGTGACTTACTGTTCATACTAAATTTCTCCTAAGCTACTGTTTATCGTTAGTCGGTCTAAGAACGTTTGGTGACCGACTAGTTGACAATCTAGTCGGTCAACTTTTGTTCTTGGACCGACTAAGTCAATTTGTATTCAGACTATTTCATTTTGCCTCTTAGTCGGTCTACGTTCACTGACTGACCGACTAGTTGTGAAACTAGTCGGTCAGACAGTCTTCTTGGACCGACTAGATTTCTAGGTCTGAATTTCTATCTCTTTTTCAGTTCCTCTCTTAGTCGGTCCATGTTGGATGACTGACCGACTAGTTGATGAACTAGTCGGTCAGTGGTTGTTCTTTGACCGACTAATTGCCTCAGATTTCTATCCGTTGGAGATTGACCTAACTTGTTTTTATGGGACTCTATAAATACGAACCTAGGTCATTTCTCTCTAGGTTAGAGCTGCCATTAAGAGATTCATTGAGTTCAAAAGAGATAGCCATTCTCACTCATTTCAAAAGCTCTCTTCCTCACAAGAAACCCATTCTCTCTCATTCTAGATCTAGAATCCATCTTGAGAGAAGCTTGTTCTTGGTGAGCCCTTCAAGCCCTAGCTTGATCCAAGTCTCCAAATCACTCCTAGGCACCTATTGCTGGTCATTTCCTTGGTGCTAGGTCTTGGTGACTTCATCTTCCTCAAATCCTTCCTTTCACCTATTTGGGTAAGAAAAACTCAAGGTATAGGATTTTGTGGTAAGATTGTTTATTTCATATAAACTCTTTTATATTGCTTGTTGATTCTCTCGGTTGTGAGAGAAGGTTGTGATCCAGGGTTGTGGGATTCACTATTGCTTTTGCATGTATGATTTGATCTTGTGAAGGTTTTTCACAAGATATTCATAGTGGAAATCTTGGGTTAGGGTTTCTAACCTAAGTATCCGGAGGGGATCCGGGTGGTTGGGACGTAGGATCACCGGGAACAAGTCGGGGAGACTTGGGTGGATCCGAACCCATTAACATCTTTTGTTAGCATTGTTAATTTTGTTGTTGTCATTCAATTTAAGCTTCCGCAAATTGATTTGGTAGTTGTTTGCACTTTAATTTGGAATTATACTCCTTGTTATTTTTAAAGTACTATTCACCCCCCCTCTAGTACTTGTGCAGTAGCTTGTAGGGCATTACATTTGGTATCAGAGCCAGATACTTAGCTATGTCTGCCAACGACAACAAGACCGTGCGTCCACCTTCCAACTATGACACCTTCAGGAACCATCTTCGGTGATGGAAGGACATTCCTCTACGAGGCCTCCATTCTTCAACGGTACCAACTACGAGTACTGGAAATGCCGGATGGAAACCTTCCTCCGGAGTGCATCCTTATGGAGGACCACAATGAAGGAATACATCGAACCCGAAGAAGAAGACTTTGAGAAATGGACTACCGCGGAGGTCGCCGCGGAGGTAAGCAATGCCAAGGCAATGAACGCCTTGCAATGCACATTGGAGCCCGAGGACTTCAATAAGATATGCACATGTAAGAGTGCATATCAAATTTGGAACTCCCTCCTCATTCTTCATGAAGGGACGAGTAGGGTAAGAGACTCTAAACTCGTAGTCGTAAACAAAGATTACGAAATGTTTCATATGCAACAGGGCGAGAAGATGAAGGAATATTACGCTCGCTTCGTTGACATAATAAACGAGTTAGAGGCCCTCGGCAAGTCCTACACTCAAAAGGAGAAGTGCTCAAAGATTATCGAAGGACTTCCTTCTTCTTGGGAGAAACGTACCTTCGCCATCGAGGAAGGTAATGACATGAATAAGTATATCGTAGTTCAATTGATGGGTACTTTGATGTAGTACGAGGTACGCAAAGATAGCAAGGTGAAGTTACAAGAAAAGATGAAGTCCTATTTGAACCAAGACGTGCCTAAGAAAAAGGCAATTGCATTCAAGGCGGCTTCATCCACCTCTACCGATGATGAGGACTCGGAAGAAGAAATGGACATGGAATCCATTGCACTTATGGCAAAGAAGTTCAATCGCTTCTTCCGAAAGGGTAACTTCAAACAAAAATCTAAATTTACTTGGATTGTCCTCAAAACAAGCAAAAGGAGAAGTGGAAGGCGCCGAAGTTCGACAAGTCGAAGAAGTACAAAAAGGGGTACAAAAAGGGACTTGTCGGAGCAACATTCACCGACTCCGAGGATTCCTCAAGCGGAGAGTTGGACGATGAGAAAGTGGAGCAAGCGCACATGTGCTTCATGGCAAGAGAGGAGCGTGATCAAGGATCTTCCTCCTCCGATGATAGCGACGACGAAGGCGATGAGGTAACTATGGATGATCTTAGGGATGCTAACTCTCATTTATGGTCTAAATACACTAAATTAGTAAATAGATATACTAAAGTAAAAGATGACCTAGCTAGCATTCAAACCTCGCCTAAAACTATCATCACCAAAAACGACACCGTTGTTGAAGAGTTAAGAAATGAGATTGTTAATCTCAAATCTAAACTTGAACATGTTAGCATAGATGATCCGGAAGAACATATGATAGCGGATTTAACTTCTCAAAACTCGACTTTGAGTATTGAGAACGAGAATCTTAAATCTCGTGTTTATGTGCTCACATCGCAAGTATCTACTTTAGATACTTCTTTTCGTTCTCTCACCGAGAAATATGAGAACACATTAGGCCGAATCAATGAATTCAATAAGGGTAAGGGCCATTTGGATAATATCCTAAGTGTCTTACTCCCGGCCAAACACCATGTTGGTTTGGGGTATACTTTGGGAAAGTCATCCAAGTCGGTCACTACTTTTGTTAGGCCAACTTCCGGTGACTCTACGAGTGGTAGCAAACACTCTATTGGTAGTTCAACTACCAATGGTGCTTCCACCTCGTCCACACCCTCTTTCGGAAAGAAACCCACTTTGGGTGGACCTCCAAAGAAGGGGCATGCTTATATGTACACCAATACCATGCCACGTAGGAACACACGTCCTACTCCACCGTCACACACATATGATGATTTTTATGCAACACATTCTCGGGCACGTGCACACCATGTGAGACACCCTCACGCACGTGTTCCCACACATGCATATGTTCACCCACCTCATCATATGAATAATTCTCGTCGTGCACCATTCCATCATGTTCCTTATGCCTATCCACAACATGCATCACGTAGAAATCAACGTAGCATGCATGCACCCAATAGGATGAGGGCTCCCAAGATTTTCACTATTTGGAGCCCAAAGGACACAAGCATGGATGAAAAACAAATGTATATGAATGCTTATTTTTCGAATGTTGTGCATAGTAGAAATTATGTGGGGAAGTCTAAGTCCAATTGGACTTGGCTTCCAAAGGTCTAACCTTTGAGGACCCAATGACCTTGGGTACCATGATATGAAATTTTCTATCTTTAGGTACTCAAGGGAAAGAAAAAGAAAAGGAGCAACAAATTCAAATTTGGCTCCAACGGGAATTGGATACTCGATAGCGGGTGTTCAAAACACATGACGGGTGATGCTCAATTTCTCTCCGGAGTAGTTCCCATTGCAAATGGAAATCGCGTCGTATTCGGAGGCAACGAGAGCGGAACCATCGTCGGTGTTGGTAAAGTGGGTAACCCTTCTAAACCCTTAATTAGTGATGTTTATCTAGTTGATGGTTTAAATCATAATCTTATTTCAATAAGCCAACTTTGTGACAAAGGTTACAAAGTTAGCTTTGCGAAAGGATTATGTCATATTTCAAATGATAATAATAAATTATTAATTTCCGGCACACGCCATAAAGATATTTATATTTTGGATCTTCCCAAGTCATATGAACAATGTCTCGTTGCCAACACAAGTGAACAACACTTATGGCATCGACGCTTTGGACATGTGAACTTTGGAACACTTTATAAGCTTTCGAAATTAAATTCCATTAAAGGTTTTCCGAAGCTCGTTTTTGAAAAGAAAAGTTTTTGCGATTCTTGTGAACGTGGCAAGCTTCCTAAATCTTCATTCAAACCTAAGAAAAGCATTTCTACTAAACGGCCACTAGAGCTATTACATCTAGATTTATTTGGGCCAACTAGAGTTGCTTCCTTAGGAAATGCAAGATATGGACTAGTCATCGTTGATGATTATTCTAGATTTACATGGGTATTTTTCTTATGTAATAAAAATGAAGCTTTTGAAAACTTCACAATATTTGTGAAGAAAGTACAAAATCTCATCGGAACCACCATTGTCACTATTCGTAGTGATCATGTGGGTGAATTTGAGAATGAGTCTTTCTCAAATTTTTGTGATGATCTTGGAATTACTCACACGTTTTCTTTCCATCGCGCACCTCCTCAAAATGGTGTTGTTGAGAGGAAGAATAGAACGCTTGTGGAGTGTGCTTGCACTATGCTCGAAGATAGTCAACTTGGTTATCAATTTTGGGCGGAAGCGGTACACACCGCTTGTTATGTGTTTAATAGAATACTTTTGAGGCCCGGCACCAAACAAACTTGCTATGAATTGTTGTTTGGTAGATTGCCTCAAGTTAAACATTTTCGTGTTTTCGGCGCAAAATGTTTTATTAAAAACACATATGATAATTTGGACAAGTTTGATCCGAGATCGGATGAAGGGATATTTGTTGGGTATTCCTCACGTAGCAAAGCCTACCAGATATACAACAAAAGATCCTCTACGATCGAGGAATCATTACATGTCTCTTTTAATGAGAATTTTACTACTTCTAGAATTTCAAATGACAATGATTCTATGGATGTTTTATGTGATTCGTTTGAAAATTCTAAGTCAATTGATTCAATTGATTCTATTGATACTAACCCGACTAATGAAGTTGTTGAGAATGTACCTAGTGATCAAGGTATTCCCAATCGGCTTCATACCGTTCGCGACCATCCCCATGAGCAAGTCATTGGCAATATTCATGATAGTGTCAAGACGAGATCGCAAGTCCACCACTTCGCCAATTGTGCCTTTGCCTCATCGATAGAGCCAAAGAATATAGTTGAAGCGTGCGAAGATAGTGCTTGGATCCTTGCCATGGAGGAGGAACTCATTCAATTCGAGAGGAATGAGGTATGGGAGCTTGTTCCTTTGCCATCGAAGAACCACACCGTCATAGGGACAAAGTGGATCTTCAAGAACAAAACCGACGAAAATCAAGTCGTCGTCCGGAACAAAGCTCGGTTAGTTGCTCAAGGCTATCGCCAAGAGGAAGGTATCGATTTCGAAGAATCCTTCGCTCCGGTAGCTAGATTAGAATCAATTAGACTATTATTGTCTTATGCATGCCATAAAAATTTTAAGTTATTTCAAATGGATGTTAAAAGTGCATTTTTAAACGAAGATGTTGTTGAGGAAGTTTACGTTTCTCAACCTCCGGGCTTCATAAATGAAAAATTTCCAAATCATGTTTTTAAACTAAAGAAAGCTCTTTATGGTTTGAGACAAGCTCCTCGAGCTTGGTATGATCGCCTAAAGAATTTTCTTTTGGATTTGAATTTTAAAATGGGCGAAGCCGATTCTACACTTTTTGTTAAGCATGCGAATAATGATATTTTATTAGTTCAAATTTATGTTGATGATATCATTTTCGGTGCTACTAACTTCACTCTTTGCAAAGAGTTTTCTAATGTTATGAAGGATCAATTTGAGATGAGCAACATGGGCGAACTCAAATATTTCTTAGGTCTCCAAATTCTCCAATTGAACGATGCAATCTTCATCCACCAAACGAAGTATACGGTGGAGTTGCTTAAACGATTTGGAATGGAGAGTGCTTCAGGGAAAAAGACTCCAATGAGCACGACTACGCATCTTGACAAGGATACAGGCGGTAAGGATGTAGACATTCGTCTATATCGAGGTATGATAGGTAGTTTACTTTATCTTACCGCAAGTAGGCCCGATATTATGTTTGCCGTATGCGTATGTGCTCGTTATCAGTCTCAACCTAAGGAGTCTCACTTAGTAGCGGTAAAACGTATTTTCCGTTATCTAAGTTATACACTTGATTTTGGATTACTTTATCCAAAATCTAGCACGTATGAGTTAATCTCATATAGTGATGCCGATTATGCGGGATGCAAATCCGACAGGAAAAGTACTAGTGGCACTTGCCATTTTCTAGGAAATTCTCTTGTCTCTTGGTTTTCCAAGAAGCAAAATTCCGTGTCACTTTCAACCACCGAGGCGGAATATATTGCCGCCGGTGCCGCTTGTGCCCAGGTTCTTTGGATGAGACACACATTGAAGGATTTTGGTATTCATTGTGATACTAGCCCTATCATGGTGGATAACCAAAGTGCTATCTGTCTTTCAAAGAATCCGGTGCATCATTCCCGATCAAAACACATAGATGTCCGACACCACTTTTTAGATGATCATGTTGCTAAAAAGGACATCATTTTAGTGTACGTTGAAACCCAAAAGCAAATCGCCGATATTTTCACGAAACCCCTAAAGGAGGACTCCTTTGTGCGGTTGCGTCGAGAATTGGGGATTATGGGTGAATCCGAGATATAGGATTCATATTTCATTCAATTATCTTGCATGCTTTTATATTTCGCGATATTTCGTTCATGCTAGATTTATTGAATTTTTGGGAATTTTATGTGATTTGTTTGAATTTTTGCTCGAATTCGTATTTAAATGTCGTATTTAAGTCTTCGAAGTTTTATGGGGTAATTTAGATGACTAATGAGAGTGTTAAGATGTTTCATCCAAGTGGTTTGTGAAGAGAAATCATTTATCAACATTTGGACTCTTCTAGTCGGTTTCAGTTCATTAGTCAACCGACTAGATGCTCATCTAGTCGGTCAGCTAGTGAACTCAGACCGACTAGATCAAGCTTTTATCTAACTCTTATCATTTTCTTTCTTTAGTCGGTCACTGTACATTTACCGACCGACTAGATTGAAAACTAGTCGGTCAGTGATTATACTGCGACCGACTAACTCTAGCCCTAAAAATTCCTGTTTGCCCCTGTTTCGACTTAGTCGGTTCAAGCTCATTGACCGACCGACTAGATCGTAATCTAGTCGGTCAGTGCTTGAACTGTGACCGACTAAGTGGGTTAGGGCAAATGTGTCTTTTCGCTTCCCAGACCGACTTATCTCAATTTTATCCGACTAAAATTTGTTTTAGTCGGTATTCATCTCAGCTCCACCCCGAAAAACCCTCTCCCCTTTCGAAACCCCTTCGACTTCCGACGTCTTTCCGGCCAGTTTTCCAGCCATCCCCGCCGTCCGTCGCCGTCGACCCTCTCTCCTAGGTATAACCCCCCTTCTAGATCTCGTTTTCCATTCCTAGGGTTTGATCTATTTAGTGTTTTCACTTCCTAGGGTTCTAGGGTTTCGATTTTTTACTCTATTAGAGCTTGTTTGTTTTCAGTTCTAGGGTTTGTATTAGGTTGCTTGATCTAGTCCCGTCGCTTGCTTGTTCTCGTCGTGCCACGATCATGGCAAAGACGCGGATCCCTATCACTTCATCTGGGGCTTCTCCCATGACTGTAGAGCCTTCTAATCCTAGGAATCCATCTAAGCCCAAGCGTCGTGCTAAATCTACCCAAGCTTATCCGTCTTCGCCTCCTCTGAAGAAGCAGAGGATGGCGACGGTCAAACCCCGAAAATCTCTGTCTAAAAAGCCCATACTCCACACTCCATCTACTCCTCCTGATTCCGATACTGAGTTTATTCCTGAGGATGACTCTGGCCATAGGGAACCTACTCCTCCACTTCATCCTAGGACTCGCCAGCCTAAGGGAAAGGGCTCAATGCCAGCAGGTGGTGTTGACATATCGTTGTGTCGCGACGACCCTATGTGTCTAGCGGCCTACAACCGTATTGAACACTGCCCGATGCTATTGGAGCACTATGTTCAGTTTTCAGATTTCCTTGGCTTAGCTGACCTCCTCTCCTATAGTGGGCTCCTTGATTACCTTCGCTTCGACCCTAAGGCGAACCCCAGACCATATCCTCGCCTGGTCAAATTATTCTACGCCAATCGTGTTCGGGGCCAGTACGATGCGAGTCACTCCATCGAGACTACTGTCTTGGGAACTCCTATAGTTCTCACGGCAGAAATCTTGGGGGAGGTACTTGGTTGTTCGTCGTCCGGTCTCCTTCCGTCGGATATTTCTGTTGATGATATCTCGTCCTTGGATCAGTCCGTTCTTTCTGATATCTTCCATGTGATCCCTCCTGTCTTCATTGGTGTGCCTTCGAAGTCGTTCAAACCTAATGCATGGGTGCTAAATCTCATTCTGAAGTCGTGCTTGCTTCCCAAGTACGGCTCATCTTCTCTGCCATCCCAGCCTTTTCTCAAGCTGATTTACGCTCTTTTCTTGGGTTGCGAGATTAATTGGGCTCGCATTATACTCGATAAGATGGACTCTTTCGAGTGTATTCGCAAGACCAATAAATCTGCGCATATCCCTTACCCGTGTCTGTTGACCCTGGTCTTTCGTCATTTCCGTGTCCCTCTCCCTCCTGACGATGAGCGTCCTTTGGGTCCTCCTCTGAACGCGACGGCCGTTAAGAAATCTCTTGCGGCGCTTCGTCACGTGCAGAGGTCGACCACATCTGCTTCCCAGGCCCCTCCCTCAGCTGCTGCAGCCCCCACTCCTCCTGCCACATTAGATGATGTCGTACGGTTGCTTCATCGACACGAGTCGCGTTTGGCTCGTACCGAGGAGGTAGTTTGCCGTATGGCACGTTTGATGGGCATTAATCTTCCTTCGTCTGTTTCTGAGGATGAGGAGATGGGAGATGAGGAGTTTGATGATCTTGTCACTTCCTTGGTTCGTGGCGATGAGGCCACTGCTGCTGCTGCTGCTACCTCATCTGCTCATGATGCTGGCACCTCTTCCGGTGCTCCTGAGCCTTCTGTCGCAGTGGTTCAGCCTTCTGTTGTTGCTGCTGCTTCTGTTGCTGCTGACATTCCTGTTGATACTTCTGCCTCGAGCCTGTCGTCGACGTCACGACTCCTGCCCCGACGATCCCGTCTGTTGAGACGCCTCTACTCCCAGCAGAGCCTGAGTCCACTCCGTCGACTGGACCCATGGAGACTGTTGATCCAGCCACTCCCTCGTGATCGTCAGTATCGAGGACTCTCCACTGCTCATTGGACGATGCATTTTATTGAGAGTATTTTGGGTTAGGATAGAGTTTGAGGGTTATGTTGATTTGTTGTATTGGATGTCGGTGTGTGTGTTGTATTTTTTGTTGAATGTTGATGATGGTGTTCTGATGGTGATGTTGTATCTTTTTGATGTTTATATACATGATGTGTCGCACTTGATATGATGTAGTCGATGTGATATTTTATTTGGGATGTACTCATGATTTTTTATATATATATCCATCGATGTTCACTTTGTTTTATTCGTCGTGTACATTAATTCTCGTTCAATGTCCATGCTATGTGAAATCGTCGCTCGACGATTGAAAAACTTGGTTCATTAGATTGAAATTCTATAATTGTATAGAATTGTTTTCCATGCACAAATTTTAACCAAGATTATTGAATATTGAAGAGTATGTTTCTTTATTCAATACATGAATAAATATTTGGTATTTTTGATGATTTTAATTATCGCTTTTTGATAATGGACAATTTGGCACACCTTGATTCGATTTCAACACTTTTCCCTTGGTGTCAATTAGTTCCATCGTCATTGTCTACGACTCCCGATGTTGGATTTTCCATTTCCTAGTTGTTGTCGTTGTATGCCCCCCATTTTTGGGATAATGCCAAAGGGGGAGAGATAATGATAATAAATAGGTCAAATGAAAATTTAACTCAATTTCCAAGAATCTAATTTGATGTATTAGATTCAGGGGGAGTGAAGATATATAGAAGGATTTTCAAAATCCGATATTTCAAAAATCGATTCTGTTTATATATCTTACTCGTCTGATTGATGCAATTCATATATATTCATTTTGGAATTAACGTGTCATCAATGCAGGGGGAGTAAGTATTTTTCATTTGAATCATTATTTTTGATTATTATTTATGTTGGTTTGTCATCACCAAAAAGGGGGAGAATGTTGAATATTGGACTCCCCGGATTTGGTTTTGATGATGAGCAAACATAAATAATCCATGAACTAACAATTTGTGAGCGCAGTATTGGAGATCGTCGCCAAATTCACGATAACATTCAAAGCGACATCTCAACACTTCCCAAAGCTCGTATGCATGCCTAAAGCTTCGTTGAAGCTCTTGCGCCATTTTGGAAGTTATGAAGAATTAATCGAAGCTCTCGAAGACCGTTTATTAAGGTTTTATTTATAGTCTTTTAGCTTCGATCTATAGAATGTTAAGCCTTGAGTATATCTTACGTTTCTATCTTCATAACGCTCATATCGTAGCTCTAGGATCTTAGTACAAGTTCATTCTAACTTCCTCGAAGCGTCGCGCTTCGATTCGGACTTGTTTGTGTATGTTAGTTGGTACAAGAAGGAGTACTGACCGACTAGATGGTGATCTAGTCGGTCAGCAACTCTTCTTGGACCGACTAGTTTGATTCCTTACTTTCTTGGACTTTACTGTTTACGGTTAGTCGGTCTACGTTGACTCACCGACCGACTAGTTTGTGAACTAGTCGGTCAGTGATGCTTCTTTGACCGACTAGTTGTGACTTACTGTTCATACTAAATTTCTCCTAAGCTACTGTTTATCGTTAGTCGGTCTAAGAACGTTTGGTGACCGACTAGTTGACAATCTAGTTGGTCAACTTTTGTTCTTGGACCGACTAAGTCAATTTGTATTCAGACTATTTCATTTTGCCTCTTAGTCGGTCTACGTTCACTGACTGACCGACTAGTTGTGAAACTAGTCGGTCAGACAGTCTTCTTGGACCGACTAGATTTCTAGGTCTGAATTTCTATCTCTTTTTCAGTTCCTCTCTTAGTCGGTCCATGTTGGATGACTGACCGACTAGTTGATGAACTAGTCGGTCAGTGGTTGTTCTTTGACCGACTAATTGCCTCAGATTTCTATCCGTTGGAGATTGACCTAACTTGTTTTTATGGGACTCTATAAATACGAACCTAGGTCATTTCTCTCTAGGTTAGAGCTGCCATTAAGAGATTCATTGAGTTCAAAAGAGATAGCCATTCTCACTCATTTCAAAAGCTCTCTTCCTCACAAGAAACCCATTCTCTCTCATTCTAGATCTAGAATCCATCTTGAGAGAAGCTTGTTCTTGGTGAGCCCTTCAAGCCCTAGCTTGATCCAAGTCTCCAAATCACTCCTAGGCACCTATTGCTGGTCATTTCCTTGGTGCTAGGTCTTGGTGACTTCATCTTCCTCAAATCCTTCCTTTCACCTATTTGGGTAAGAAAAACTCAAGGTATAGGATTTTGTGGTAAGATTGTTTATTTCATATAAACTCTTTTATATTGCTTGTTGATTCTCTCGGTTGTGAGAGAAGGTTGTGATCCAGGGTTGTGGGATTCACTATTGCTTTTGCATGTATGATTTGATCTTGTGAAGGTTTTTCACAAGATATTCATAGTGGAAATCTTGGGTTAGGGTTTCTAACCTAAGTATCCGGAGGGGATCCGGGTGGTTGGGACGTAGGATCACCGGGAACAAGTCGGGGAGACTTGGGTGGATCCGAACCCATTAACATCTTTTGTTAGCATTGTTAATTTTGTTGTTGTCATTCAATTTAAGCTTTCGCAAATTGATTTGGTAGTTGTTTACACTTTAATTTGGAATTATACTCCTTGTTATTTTTAAAGTACTATTCACCCCCCCTCTAGTACTTGTGCAGTAGCTTGTAGGGCATTACATGTGAGTGTGTCTCACATGGTGTGCACGTGCTCGTGGATTTGAGCATAGAAATCATCATAAATGTGAACTTGTGGAGTAGGAGGTGTGTTCCTACGCGACATAGTATTTGTGTACAAAAATGCATGACCCTTCTTTGGAGGTCCACCCAAATTGGGTTTCTTTCCAAACGGGGATGTGTACTTAGTGGAAGTACCATGGGTAGATGAACTACCCATGGGGAGTTTACTCCCACTAGTTGAGGCATCGGAGGATGGCCTTACAAAGGTGGTGGAAGATTTGGATGAATTTTCCTTCTTATACCCCAAGCCAATATGATGATTGGCCAGAAGTAAGTCATTCAGAATATTATCCAACTGATCCTTGCCTTTATTGAATTTCTCAATCCGGCCTATTGTGGACTCATATTTCTCAGTGAGAGAAAGTATTTTAGTATCCAAAGTGGACACTTGTGTTGTGAGTTCACAAACACGAGATTTGAGATTCTCATTCTCAATGCTCAAAGTTGAGTTTCGAGAAATCAAATCCGCTATCTTGTGTTCATCCGAATCCTCAATTTTAACATGTTCAAGCTGAGATTTGAGATTTACAATCTCGGTTCTTAAGGCTTCAACAACGGTGTCGTTGTTGGTGATGATAGGCTTAGGTGAGGTTTGAAGACTAGTTAACTCATCTTTGATCTTAGTATATCTATTTACTAATTTAGAATACTTAGACCAAATTTGTTCATTAGCTAATCTTAGATCATCCATCGTTACCTCTTCACATTCATCCTCGCTTTCATATGAAGCCGTCTCTTGATCATGTTGCTCTCTTGCCATGAAGCACATGTGTGCTTTCTCCACTTGTTCTTCATCTGACTCTCCACTTGAAGAGTCCTCTTCCGAGTCGGTGAATGTACCGACAAGCCCTTTCTTGTACTCCTTCTTGTACTTTCGTGACTTGTCGAACTTGGGCGCCTTCCACTTCTCCTTTTGTTTGTTGAGAGGACAATCTACCTTTATGTGTCCTGGCTTATTGCATTTGAAACACAAAGGAGCAGAGGCATTAGTAGAACTAACTTTAGATTTGTTCTTAAAATTACCTTTTCAGAAGAACCGGTTGAACTTCTTTGCCATGATGGCCAAAGATTCCATGTCCAACTCATCTTCCGATTCTTCACTATCGGTAGGAGTGGTAGGAGCGGCCTTGAAAGCAATCGCCTTTTTCTTCGGCTCTTCTTGCTTCAAGAATGCCTTCATCTTGTCGTGTATCTTGATCTTGTTGTCCTTTCGTACCTCATATGACATCAAGGTACCCATTAGTTGAACAACAGTATATTTGGACATGTCATTACCTTCCTCGATAGCGTAAGTTTGTTTTTCCCAACTCGAAGGAAGTCCGTCAATGATCTTAGCGACATTCTCTTCTTGGGTATAGATCTTCCCAAGGGATTCCAACTCGTTGGTTATATCCACGAAGCGAGCATAGTACTCCTTAATTCTTTCACCCTGTTCCATGTGAAATAACTCGAATTCTTTGTTAGCAACAGTGAGTTTAGAATGCTTTACCCTGCTCGTTCCTTCGTGTAAGATTAGGAGTTGGTTCCAAATCTGATATGCACTCTTACAGGTGCATATCTTGTTGAAATCTTCAAGCTCCAGTGTACATTGTAAGGCATTCATTGTCTTGGCATTGTTCACCTCCGCGGCGACTTCCGCGGCTGTCCACTTTGTGAAGTCTTCTTCAGTGGGCTCCACATACTCCGCTAATGTGGCTCTCCAGAGTGATGCGCTCCGGAGGAAAGTTTCCATCCGGCATGTCCAGTACCTATAGTTGGTACCATTGAAGTGAGGGGGCCTAGTTGAGGAGTGTCCTTCGATTACTGAAGAGGCTCCTTCACGGGTCTTGTAGGAGCTGTAGTCGGGTGGTGGTCGTACGTCCTTGTTGTCGTTGTTTGTCATATCTATGGACTTGGCTCTGATACCAAATGTAATGCCCTGAAAGCTACTGCACAAGTACTAGAGGGGGGTGAATAGTACTTTAAAATAATCAAGAGTCTAATTCCTAATTATCGTGCAATCACAAAGAACTATGCGGAATTAATAGGAACAACAAGACAAACACAACGCAAACAAACGATGTAATGGGTTCGGATCCACCCAAGTCTCCCCGACTTGTTCCCGGTGATCCTACGTCCCAGGCATATGGATCCCTTCCGGCTACTTGAGTTAGAATCCACTAACTCAAGGTTCCACTAAACAACTTCTTGTAGAAACTTCTACAAGATCAAACAATACAACAGTTTGATCGTGACTCCCACAAACCGGGATCACGAATTTCTCTCACAAACCGAGAGAAAATCACAAATAATAGATTTAATGAAATATAAATTGCTTACCACAAAATCCTATGCCTTAAGGAATACTTACAGATTTAGGGCAAGGAAGGATTTTGAGAAA
Source organism: Scilla litardierei (assembly GCA_030789695.1). Lineage (NCBI taxonomy): Eukaryota > Viridiplantae > Streptophyta > Magnoliopsida > Asparagales > Asparagaceae > Scilla > Scilla litardierei. Next base: position 131,323,836 of record CM061132.1, on the reverse strand, counting down.
GAATGAGCACGAAACCCTAGCACCACCAAGATGAACAGCATGAGATGGCTAGGGCAATGAAGGTGGTCGAGATTCAACCTCTCAGAAGATTGACCACACTAGATCTGAAAACCCTCTTTGAGAAATTAGGTCACAAAGAAGAAAAGAGAGATTTTTCTTCGTGAGAGAGAGAGCCCTTGAAGAATTGATAATTGAATCAATGAATTATTAGATCTAAAATATCTCTCATATTAGAGAAATTTCCATGTTTGAAACGAGTCAAACAGATATGGAGAGAATCAAAACAGATCAAGAAAAATCGTGGAAATAAAATCTCCAATGGTTGGAAAATTAAAGCAGCTGAATCGGTCTAAGAAGGATCACTGACAAACAACGAAAACAAGGCCGTTCGACCACCTTCCGACTACAGCTCATACAAGAATCGTGAAGGAGCCTCTTCAGTGGTCGAAGGATACTCCTCAACCAGGCCTCCTCACTTCAATGGTACCAACTATGGGTACTAGAAATGCCAGATGGAAACTTTTCTCCGGAGCGCATCACTTTGGAGAGCCACGCTAACGAAGTACGTTGAGCCCACTGAAGAAGACTTCACACAGTGGACTTCTGCGGAGGTCGTCGCGGAGGTGAGCAATGCCAAGGCAATGAATGCCTTACAATGTGCACTGGAGCTTGAAGATTTCAACAAATATGAACCTGTAAGAGTGCATATCAGATTTGGAATCAACTCCTCATCTTACACGAGGGAACGAGCAGGGTAAAACACTCTAAACTCATTGATGCTAACAAAGAGTTCGAGTTATTTCACATGGAACAGGGTGAAAGAATTAAGGAGTACTATGCTCGCTTCGTGGACCTAACCAACGAATTGGAAGCTCTTGGGAAGACCTATACCCAAGAAGAGAAAGTCGCAAAGATCATTGATAGACTTCCTTCGAGTTGGTAAAAGCGAACCTACGCTATCGAGGAAGGTAATGATATGTCAAAATATACTATTGTTCAACTAATGGGTACATTAATGTCTTATGAGGTACGAAAGGATACCAAGATCAAGATGCAGGACAAGAAGAAGACGTTCTTGAAGCAAGAAGAGCCGAAGAAAAAGGCGATTGCTTTCAAGGCCGCCCCTACCACACCTACCGATAGTGAAGAATCGGAAGCTGAGTTGGACATGGAATCTTTGGCCCTCATGGTAAATAAGTTCAACCGATTCTTCCGAAAAGGTAATTTCAAGAACAAATCCAAAGTTGGTTCTACTAATGCCTCTGCTCCTTTGTGTTTCAAATGCAGTAAGCCAGGACACATCAAGGTCGATTGTCCACTCAACAAACAAAAGGAGAAATGGAAGGCACCAAAGTACGACAAGTCAAGAAAGTACAAGAAGGAGTACAAGAAAGGGCTTGTCGGTACATTCACCGACTCTGAAGAGGATTCTTCAAGTGGTGAGTCAGATGAAGAGCAAGTGGAGAAAGCACACATGTGCTTCATGGGAAGAGAACAACATGATCAAGAGACCGCTTCAGATGAAAGCGAGGATGAAGGTGAAGATGTAACTATGGATGACCTTAGATTAGCTAATGAACAAATTTGGTCTAAATATTTTAAGTTAGTGAATAGATATACTAAAATCAAAGATGAGCTAACTTGTCTTCAAACCATACCTAAACCTGTCATCACCAACAACGAAACCGTTGTTGAACCCTTGAGAATTGAGATTGTAAATTTCAAATCTCAACTGGAGCATGTTAACATTGAGGATTCGGATGAACATGAGATAGCGGACTTGATTTCTCGAAACTCAACTTTGAGTATTGAGAATGAGAACCTTAAGTCACGTGTTTGTGAACTCACAACTCAAGTGTCCACTTTGAATACTAAAATACTTTCTCTCACTGAGAAATATGAGTCCACATTAGGCCGGATTGAGAAATTCAATAAAGGCAAGGATCATTTGGATAATATTCTGAATGACTTACTTCCAGACAATCATCGCATTGGGTTGGGGTATAAAAAGGAAAATTCATCCAAATCTTCCACCACCTTTGTAAGGCCATCCTCCGATGCCTCAACTAGTGGGAGTAAACACCCCATGGGTAGTTCATCTACCCATGGTACTTCCACTAAGTACACATCCCCGTTTGGAAAGAAACCCAATTTGGTTGGACCTCCAAAGAAGGGTCATGCATTTATGTACACAAATACTATGCCACGTAGGAACACACCTCATACTCCACATGTTCACACTTGTGATGATTTCTTTGCTCCACGTCCACGAGCACGTACACACCAAGTGAGACACACTCACGCACGTGTTCTCCCACATGCATATGTTCACCCTCATCACTATTATATGAATGATTACCATTATGCACCGTATCATATGTTGCCACCACCATTTCATCATATGCCGCATGCTTATCCACGTCATGCATACACTAGGCCACTTCCTCGTATACACATGCACCACGTAGAAATCAACAAAATGTGCATGTTCCCAATAGGAATAGGTCTCCCAAGACATTCTCTATTTGGGGCCCGAAGGACACTAGCATGCATGAGAAACAAGCTTATATAAACTCATATTTTATGAATGTTGTGCACAATGATGACTATGTTGGGAAGTCTAAGTCAAATTGGACTTGGCTTCCAAAGGTCTAATCCTTTAGGACCCAATGACCTTGGGTACCATGATACAATGTTTTTATCTTCAGGTACTCAAGAAAAAGAAAAGGAGCAACAAATCTAAATCTAGCTCCAAGAACGGTTGGATACTTGGTAGCAGGTTCTCAAAACACATGACTGGTAAAGCTCTGTTGCTATCCGAAGTGGTACCCATTAAAAATGGAAACCGAGTGGTCTTTGGAGGCAACGAGAGTGGAACCATCATAGGTGTTGGGAAAGTTGGTAACCTTTCTAAACCTCTTATAAGTGATGTTTACCTTGTTAAAGGTTTAAATCACAATCTAATCTCTATAAGTCAACTTTGTGACAAGGGTGACAAAGTTATCTTTGAGAAAGGAATGTGCCATATTTTAAGAATTGATAATAATAATGTGTTGTTCTCTGGCACACGCCATAAGGACTTATATATCTTAGATATTCCAAATTCCCATGAACAATGTCTTATTTCCAACACAAGTGAGCAACACTTATGGCATAGACGTTTTGGTCATGCGAATTTCGGAACACTTTTCAAACTATCCAAGCTAGATTCTATAAAAGGATTCCCTAAGCTTTCTTTTAATAAGAAAAGCTTTTGTGACTCGTGTCAACGAGGCAAACTTCCAAAATCGTCATTCAAACCTAAGAAAAGCATATCCTCTAAACGGCCTTTAGAGCTTTTACATCTAGATCTTTTTGGGCCAACTAGAGTTGCTTCATTAGGGAATGCCCGATATGGACTTGTCATCGTTGATGACTTTTCTAGATTTACTTGGTTATTTACTTTAGTCAATAAAAATGATGCTTTTGAAAACTTCATAGTTTTTGTTAAGAAAGTACAAAATCTCATTGGAACCACTATTGTCACTATTCATAGTGATCATGGAGGGGAATTTGAGAACGAGTTTTTCTCAAACTTCTGTGATGAGGTTGGTATTACTCACACCTTTTCTTTTCCTCGTGCACCCCCTCAAAATAGTGTTGTTGAGAGAAAGAATAGACGCTAGTGGAATGTGCTCGCACTATGCTTGATGATAGCCACCATGGCCATCAATTTTGGGCAGAAGCGGTACATACCGCTTGCTATGTGTTTAATAGGATACTCTTGAGGCCCGGCACTAAACAAACTTGTTATGAATTGTTGTTTGGTAGGTTACCTCAAGTTAAACATTTTAGAGTTTTTGGTGCAAAATGTTTTATCAAGAACACGTATGGTAGTTTGGAAAATTTGATCCAAGATCCGATGAGGGGATATTTGTTGGATATTCCTCTCGCAGCAAAGCCTACCGGATATACAACAAAAGAACCTCAACGATCGAGGAATCACTTCATGTATCATTTAATGAAGACTTTGTCCCTCCTAGAATTATCGATGACGATGATTCTATGGAAGTAGTTAGTGATTCTGTTGATAAATCTAATGCTATTGATTCTGTTGAAACTAACCCTACTAATGAATCTCTTGAGAATGTTCTTAGTGACCAGGGTGTTCCCAGAAAGCTTCCAACAGTTCGTGACCATCCCCATGAGCAAGTTATTGGCAATATGGAAGATGGTATCAAAACAAGGTCTCAAGTCAACTTCTTCGCTCAGTGTGCCTTTGTCTCTTCTGTGGAGCCAAAGAATATCAACGAGGCGTGTGAAGATAGTTCTTGGATCCTAGCCATGGAAGAGGAGCTCATTCAGTTTGAGAGGAATGAGGTCTGGGAGCTCATTCCGTTGCCTTCGAAGAACCACAACGTTATAGGAACGAAGTGGATTTTCAAGAACAAGACTGACGAGAACCAAAATGCCATTCGGAACAAAGCTTGGTTAGTTGCTCAAGACTATAGGCAAGAAGAAGGTATCGATTTCGAGGAATCTTTTGCACCTGTAGCTAGATTAGAATCTATTAGACTACAATTGTCATTTGCATGCCATAAAGATTTTAAACTTTTTCAAATGGACGTAAAGAGTGCGTTTTTAAACAGAGATGTCGTTGAGGAAGTATTTGTTTCTCAACCTCCGGGTTTTATATATGAAAAATTTTCGAATCATGTTTTCAAAACTTAAGAAAGCACTTTATGGTTTAAGACAAGCTCCTAGAGCTTGGTTTGACCGCCTAAAGAACTTTTTTTGGATTTGGGTTTCAAAATGGGTGAGCTTGATTCAACGCTTTTTGTTAAGTATGCTAATCATAATATTATTCTTGTTCAAATTTACGTAGATGATATCATTTTCGGTGCTACTAACTTCACACTTTGCGAAGAGTTTTCTAATGTTATGAAGGATCAGTTTGAGATGAGCCACATGGATGAGCTCAAATATTTCTTAGGACTCCAAATTTACCAAATGAACAATGGGATCTTCATCCACCAAACCAAGTACATGGTGGAGCTGCTAAAGCGATTTGGAATGGAGAATGCTTCTAGCAAGAAGACTCCGATGAGCACCACAACACATCTTGATAAAGATACGAGCGACAAAGATGTAGACCTTCGTCTATATCGAGGTATGGTAGGTAGTTTATTATATCTTACTGCTAGTAGGCCAGATGTAATGTTTGCCGTATGTGTTTGTGCTAGGTATTAGTCACAACCTAAGGAATCACACTTAATAGCGATTAAACGTATTTTCTGTTATTTAAGTCACACACTCGACTACGGATTATTCTATCCAAAGTCAAGCACAAATGAGTTAGTCTCATATAGTGATGCAGATTATGCTGGATGCAAATCTGACAGGAAAAGTACTAGTGGCACTTGCCATTTTATATGAAATTCTCTTGTCTCTTGGTTTTCCAAGAAGCAGAATTCCGTATCACTCTCAACCACCGAGGCAGAATATATCGCCGCCGGTGCTGCATGTGCAAAGGTTCTTTGGATGAGACACACATTGAAAGACTTTGGTATAAACTATGATACTTGCCCTATCATGGTGGACAACCTAAGTGCAATATGTCTATCTAAGAATCCGGTACACCACTCCCGTACCAAACACATAGATGTCAGTCACCATTTTCTAGATGATCATGTAGCTAAAAAGAACATCATTTTAGTGTACGTTGAAACCCAGAAGAAAATCACCGATATTTTCATGAAACCACTTAAGGAAGATACCTTTGTGCTGTTATGTCGAGAATTGGGGATGATGGGTGAATCCGAGATTTAGGATTCATATTTTTTATAATTTTGCATGATAATGATATTCATAACTCATGCTGAATTTGTTGTGATATTCTCTATGTATGCTGGATTTATGACTGGTTTTTCGATTTGCGCATCGTATTTATGGTTTTATGGTTTTATGGGGTAGAATAAGTGCGTTTGAGGGTGTTTAGATGTTTAGTCCAAGTTCTTTTTGGAAAGAACTCAAAATTTCTCATTCTCAAATTTTTGGACTCACTTAGTCGGTCCTAGTTCATCTACAGACCGACTAGTTTTACTTCTAGTCGGTTAGACATTGAACTTAGACCGACTAGTTCGTGCCCTATTTCTTGCCTCACTTGCTGTTTTCCATTTAGTCGGTCCAAGTTCATTTGCCGACCGACTAGAATGCGTTTTAGTCTGTCAGCTCTTGAACTGAGACCGACTAGATGAGCAAGGGCAATCTCGTCCTTGGCCCTACTTAAATCGATTAAGTTGTGTCCGCACCGATTAGAATGAATTCTAATCGGTGCGCCCCCTTCTCAAAATCCTCAAACCGCCGACATCCTTGCTTCCCCCGCCGTCCAATTGCCATTTTCGTTCGCCTCCAGTCGCCGCCGGTCGTCTTCCTCCTTCCTAGGGTATCTCCTCCACCTTTCTTTCCTTATTTAGGGTTTGATTTCGTTCGTTTTGGCTGTTTTCTCATCTCGATTTCATGTATCACCTCACTTGCTGTTTTTACTTCTGCTGCTGCTTCTCATGTTCGTGCTCCCGAGAGCACTCCTGCTGCCACCATCCCGTTGGTCGATACTCCTGTTGCTTCAGCGTCTGCCACTCCGTCTGCACAGCCTGACGCTGGTGCAGATCCTGCCTCTGCTTCCTGAGCCTACCTTGGAGGACTCTCTTTTGAGCACTTTGGATGATACATCTAGTTGTGAGAGAGTGAGGCTAGGATAGTTGGATGGCTGTTTTGTATGTTTTTGTTATACCTTGCTCTACGTTGTGACATTTTGTGATATCTGCTCGTGCACTCTGTGATACTATCTGCTGATATTAGATATTTTTTTGCTGCCTGGATGTATCTCTTTTGCTGTTTCTATATATATATATATATACACACATCTTGTTGCAGTTCGTCTCTTTGTGCATGTTATGCTGTGTCTCTGTTATTTTATTCATCGCTCGACGACTATGTTGTTCAATAGCTTTGTTTGTATGAAAATATGAATTGTTTTCCATGCACTCAATTTGCTAAAATGTTGATATTGGAGAGATTGTTCCTCTAATCAATCATATGATTTGATGGTGTTTTGATGATTTCTCTTTTCATTTTTCGACTATGGTCTAGTTGACACACCTTGTTTTCTTCGATATTTTCCTTGGTGTCATTTGGACCGTTGTCATATTCTTCGACTCTCTTGTTTGAATTTTTGTTTAGCCTTGGTTGTTGTAGTTGCCTTCCTCCCGCTCTTTTTGGGTAATGCCAAGGGGGGAGAATTATTAATGACTTAGTGCTAAATGATAATTTAAACATTACCGTGAATCTAATTCCATATGCTAGATTCAGGGGAGTGAAGATATAAAAATCTATGGATTTCGATCCTATATTTCGATAGATGGATCATGTTTTCTTTTCTGCTGATTGATGCTTCTGTTCATTATTTAATATGAATCTAACGTGTCATCAATGCAGGAGGAGTAAGTAAATATCATTTATTTCATTATAATTGATTTATATTTTTGTTGGTTTGTCATCACCAAAAAGGAGGAGAATGTTGAGTATTGATTCCCATGATTTGGTTTTGATGATGAACAAACATAAATATTGTGTACTAATTCTCTTTGAGCGCAGTTATGGAGATCGTCGCCAATTTACTTTGTAGATCTCAAGCGACGTCTCACGACTTCTTTAGAGCGCATGATCGTTGTGCCTGAAGCTTCGTTGAAGTTCAAGGAGTTGTTTATGAAGTCAAGGGATTCAGACTCATCATGTTGAAGCTTTGAAGATGGTTTGTCGTGTTTATTTATATTGTCTTCTAGCTTCGTTTCATAGAATGTTAAGCCTTGAGTCTTACTTGCCTAGTAATCTTCATATCTATCTTATCTTATCACTAAAAATGCCTTAGAAGCCATTAGATAGGGATCATTGCTTATCGTCCTTGATTTGGCTTTCTTGTGCATCTTAATTGGTTCAAAAAGAATAATTAATCGATTAAAAAACAATCTAATCGGTTAGGAACTCTTCTTGAACCGACTAGTCTTCTTTAAGATTCTTAGCCTATTCACTGTTGACCAATTAGTCGGTCCAAGAAGGTTCACCGACCGACTAGTTCTCAAACTAGTCGGTTAGTGTTTCTTCTTAGACCGACTAGTTTACCCTTCGTAAGTTCACTCAATTCTTTGTTTGAAACTAGTCGGTCCAAGAAGGTTCACCGACCGACTAGTTCACCAACTAATCGGTCAGTGATCCTTCTTAGACCGATTAAGCTTTTTTAATTTTCCAGCCGTTGGAGATTTTATTTCCACGATTTTTCTTGATCTGTTTTGATTCTTTCTATATATGTTTGATACGTTTCAAACATGGAAATTTCTCTATTATGAGAGAGGATTCAGATCTAATTCTAGATCTATCGATTATCAATTTTGGATCTCTCATATTTTCGAAAATCTCTCTCTCTCTCTCTCTCTCTCTCTATTCTTGACCTAATTCTCCCAAGAGATCTTGAGCTTTGTGCGTTCATACCTCTGAAGGATTCAAAGATCATCATCATCGAAATCATCCTAGCCGTCTCCACCTGTTCATCTCAGTGGTGCTAGGGTTTCGTGATCGCTTCTCTCCATCTTCCTTCCTTGCCCTAATATCGTAAGTATTTCTCAAGGCATAGGAATTTGTGGTGAGTTCTTTATATTTCATTTAACTCGTTATTATAAGTTTGCTCTCAGTTTGTGAGAGAAGTTCGTGATCCCGGTCGTGGGAGTCACGATTCAATTGTTGTATTGATTTATCTTGTAGTAGTTTCTACAAGAAGTTTTTAGTGAAATCTTGAGTTAGTGGATTCTAACTCAAATAGCCGGAAGGGATCCGAGTGTCTGGGACGTAGGATCACCGGGAAAAAGTCGGGGAGACTTGGGTGGATCCGAACCCATTATATCTGTTGTTTGCATTGTGTTTCTTGTTGTTTATCATTATTTCACATTGTTGTTTGTGATTGCAAAATAATTAGGAATTATCCGCTTGATTATTTAAAAGTACTATTCACCCCCCTTAATACTTGTGCAGTAGCTTCCAGGGAATTACATCAACACCATTACACGCCATGCATGAAACCCCAACCTATTGCCCTCAGAATATTCCCAACAACATATAACCCTTTCTAATTTCTTGCAATTTCCCAGGCGTTCTCTACCAATGATCCTAGCATAATGCATAGAACGACGTTGCCTAAATTTCAATTTTTCTTTATCATCATCGGTCAATGTTGTAAATGGGGCAGCATACAATTAAGGGTTCAGCTTGCCTGTATTGTGTTGGATTGCGCTTTCGTGTAGTGTACGAAATGCAGCATACATACAAGGGCCTGTGATTTTGCATGAATGGGGGCGACACAGTATAACATCCAAAAAAATGTTCACAGCCAGTTCAGGAAATTCATAAGGGTTTAGCCAAGAACTCAGGATCATTTTCAGCGCCACACAAAACCACAAACTGTCATACAGCAACAAAAATTTTCAGCCCAGACCTCAAGATCATCGACAAGCAAAGGTGTAGATGCACAATGACCCATTCCATGAGAAAAAAATTAGAGAAGAATGTATACCTGCCGCAGATCAGAAGTACCCAGCAGATCAGCTTGATCTTTCAGCCGAATCGCCCCCAAAAATCTCAAGATTTTTAAGGGTTTTCGCCTCCCAGAACCGGAGGCAGCTGCGATGCGAGAAGGGAGACGCAGTAGGGCTAGGGGTTTTTGGAGCCCCAAGGCGAGCGAGGAGGTGATCAGAAGCCAACGGGAAGCATCGGGGCCCACCCAAAGACCCCTTTCCGCTGCTTTCTCCCCAAAATGCGGAGAAAGCAAAGAGGACTCAGGAATCCCAATTTGGCCTCCACGTAGGACGCCTTTCCCTCCCGCAAAAGAACATGATGGTGGAATACAGATCGAGAAAGTTGTGCTACAGTGCCCAAATCAGCTTTCTCAGCAGCTTTCAAGGGAAAAGAACAAGCCCTTAGAAAATCGAACTTTTTTAAAGAGAGAACGTTATTCGGGCCGTGTTTGTGCTGTTTGATCAAATGGAATGGTGACACGTCGGCTGCGGGTTGCGTGGAGCGGAAGAAGCAAGCCGGAAAAATGTCTTCGATAACTTACGTGACAAACGCAAGGGCAGCGACTTGCCGTGTCGGGCCGGTGCTGTATCCCGCTGCATACGCATGCCGATCCAAGTTTGCGAGATAAGAATGGATATGTCCACGGTCCAATCGGACGTCCAATCGGACTTGTTCCATTGGCATCCTTCGTTACGGTGTGCCAATCTTACTATATCATAACGAAGGATGGGAACGGGTCATTGTCCATTTGGAATTTGGGCATGTTCATTCTCATCCCTACTTGCAAGAAGCCTTCGGATCAAACATATGATATATATATATATATATATATATATATGAGAATAATGGCTATCATACGCCATATGAGATAGGCTCTCATATGCCCTCTCACATAAAGCAACCAAGTACAACCAAGTACAAGCCCATGTGGGTTTGTACTTGGTTGCTTTATGTGAGAGGGAGTATGAGAGCCTATCTCATATGGCGTATGATACCCATTAATCCATATATATATATATATATATATATATATATATATATATATATATATATATATATATATATATATATATATATATATATATATATATATATAGGGTAAAGGGATCCTAAGGTGCCTCCTTAGATTCAATCTAAGGAGGCGCCCCCATTTCCCCCCATCACACACATTTTTTTTTGAAATTTTTTTCATGGGTTTATTATTCACCTCATGGATGATCAACATACCAAATTTCAAGGGATTCCAATACTATTTGATCCACCATCTACCCCTTGCAACTTCGTGGGGTTTTAAGCACGTTTTCAAACCGTTGAAGTTGTAAGGGGTAGATGGTGGCTCAAAAAGTATTGGAATCTCTTGAAATTTGGTATGTTGATCATCCATGATGTGAACAATAACCCCATGAAAAAATATTTCCAAAAAAATTGTAGGAGATGGTGGGAAATGGGGGCGCCTCCTTAGATTTTCATCTAAGGAGGCACCTTAGATCCCCTTTTTCCATATATATATATATATATATATATATATATATATATATATATATATATATATATATATATATATATATATATATATAAAAGGCACATATGTCAACATCTAAAACCTCACTTTTCCATATATATTTTTTGAAGATCGAAACTGTTTATTTTGTTCATCACATTGTAATACCTCAAAATATCGAATAACGGTTGAAACTTAGGATTTTGCATATTCATCCACTGATCGCAAAAACTTCAATTCATGTGAAACCGTTAAATTTGTGACGATTAGATGAACGATTAAAAACACTTAGGTTTACTTAATATTTGGTGGTTTGAGGTTCTAGAGTATGAAGATCAAAATGAACGTTTCCGATCATACAAAAAATAAGGGATGATGGACTTTTTGATGTGTATATGTGGCTTAAACACACATTGCATATGTTTCCCATTATTCTCTATAAGTAATTAGTCTTTGTAAACATGTAATATATATATGTGATGTAATGTTAACTAATATAGTACAATAATAAAATTATAATTTATTTTACTCATATTGTTGGGATCTTCTGTAGATGATAAGTGAAACACTAGAGGGTGTGAATAGTGCTATCCAATAAAATTTGTAATTGAAAATAATTCCACTAGTTTACACTAGAAGATCAATTAGTGTTACCTCACTTGATTCTTAATCAATAATCTCACATATTTGCAAGTAAAAGATAAGCATCAGAAATATAAAACAATATGCAAATATAGAGATAGAGCACACAAGACAAGTAGAGCAATGCAAAGAAACAAGACTTATCTTGCTTCAGCACTCCGGGCTACCTCTAGTCCCCACACACTTGGGATTTAATCCACTATTCAATGAATAGTACAATTGCTTTGTCACGCCCTGCTTCCCGTTTTTTTTTCTTTTTTTGGAGCTGGGGCGCGAGTAGGGCTGCAGGATGCTTAAGACAAGGAGCGAGTATGTTTTCTTTCTTTTTCCTTCCTCATTGGCCTAATGACACTGTTAGATCAGTTTTAACATTTATAAACCGCAAGCGCACGGCTGTCGTAGTAGCGCGTTACGGGTCGTCCACAGAGAGGCGGATTGGTCGAGTACTAAATCGATCTAGGGTTTGTGTTAGCTACATGTGGAGATTTAACGAGAGGGTATTAACAAAGATAATACGGTGGAATCAAATATACAAGTAGAAGAGATGATCATAAGCATAAGAAACAACAATTAAAGGGATCAAAAACACAAATTAAACAGCAATAAACGAAATCAAGCAAAATAGAGAGAAAGAGAAATACTTATCTCCTTAAATCATGAGCAAGAGTTGCCAATCCTCAATTACAATCAAGAGAGAAAGCCTAAATCTACACTAATTTACCCCAACTCCTAAAGAAAGCTGTGAAAATGAGGAAAACTAGGGCAAAACACGCGCCCCAGCGGCCTCCTGTTCTTGGTCGCGCCCCTTCTCTATTTATAGGCCCAAGAAAAAACCCTAGAAGATCGCACAGGAATTTGTCTCAGCGTAGCCGCGTCGAATCCGGCGCGGTTGCGAAAGATCGCTGCTTGTGGGGCCGCTTCAGCTTCAGTCCGACGATTCGACGCGGCCGCGTTGTGAAATATTGTAGCCACGTCAATCAGTTGGGCTTTCAGTTACTACGGCGACGCGGTCGCAGTTGATTTGGTTGAAGCAGTCGCATAGATACCTTCTTGTGGCTAGATCGACGTGGTCGCGTCGAAAGGAATGGAGTGGCCCGCGAAAACCTCTGGTCTGCAGGCTCTGAGAGAGAAAATACAGGGGGTTACGCGGCCGCGTTAATTGGGTTTACGCGGTCGTGTGGATCCTTTGCTTCTGCTCCTTACTTGGCCTCTTTGCGTGGCCATTTGTGATACAATGGCGCGATGGCGTGGATCTTAGTTTTGTTTCTGGTTGACGCGTCCGTTTGTGGACACGGTGGCGCGACCGCGTGGATTCTTGTTCTTCAGAAATTCCTTCTCCCTTGCACATTCTGATCCCCGGCTTTGCTCCTTTCATCTCTTTGCGCTAAATTCTTGACAAACGGTCCCTAATTGGTACATGTTACCTGCAAGGGCTAGGAGAGACCATAAAAGCAAGATAGAAGACGAAAACGGGCAAAAACGGGGAGAAATAGAAAATGGAACGATGTAAAACATGTATGAAAAAGAGGGAAAAAGAACATAAAATAAACACTTATCAAAATCCACCAAGTTAAACTCTTTCTTGTCCTCAAGGAAGACAAGAGAGGGCGTAGACCAGAGGAATGCAGTCAGCATGCAGATGATGCGATGAAATTACGAGAACTTTCAGAAATCGGGAATATTGTGTAGGAGGATATATGCCCATAAGGCGATTTATCCTAAGTGTACGTTTTGTTCATATAACATATGGTGTCCATTATTCTATGTATGAAATCGATTATATTATATACTTAGATAATGTCCATAGACTTATAGTTAGGTCCTTACGTATCCAGATAAGATCTCGATTATGAGTAGTAAGCGACCGTATAGAAACGTAAGTCTTAAACGGTTTGTGATCATAGATGTGTTGAGAACTGGATATCAACACATCGGGTAGACCATTGTGTCTTAGTCTTACCGTAGGGTAATGATGATCTCATAGTCATTCGACTTGGTGAAGTCGGAGACGAGACACATGTGCTCATTGGAGAATGAGTTCACTGAACAACCAACTTAGAGTTATTAAATGGTTAACTTTAACTAAACTGTCTATAATAACTCAAGGGTGATGATAGGTAAGCTGGTCCTTAAGGCCTGAAGTCATCTGCATGAACCTGTGAGTGAATAGTGTAGCTTAGACCTATGCTCTAGCTTCGAGGCTAGGCCTGCTGGAAGATCTTAGGTTGGGTTACACCTGAAGCTCTCGAGGCGAGTAGATGACTAAGATGGGATTCGTCACTTCCGTTAAAGGGAAGTTAGTGTCACAGGCTCAGTACGGTCTTTGTGTTAATCCTCGGCCGGGGTACGTCGTAACAAGTACAATGTAAATACAACTGAGACCGTCGTATACTGACCAATGTTGTCTAATAGGGTTGACAATAAAACATACCCTAGGCCAATAGGGACAGTCTTGATGAAGGGACTATAGCTAACGACATTCATCACTGACACAGCCAAGGTAAACCCAGCGATACTTTTGTCAATGGGTCGATCACGTTATGATGATTCTGAAACAGGGACGACAACTACTACTCGTGGTGACCGTCGTCTAGGGGTTTCAAGCCCTAACCTATATTAAGGTCAGGCTATAGGGTCTCACACCGAGTAGTGTTCGTGTCTTAGTAATAGGAAGATTAATCCAGAGAGATTCATTTGATGATATTGAATAGTTGATATTCACAAAGCTAGTTGTGAAAATAAGTCGTAAATGCAATATGGACAATGTTGCATTTGATGCAAACAAAGATTAAACGTGTCGTAAATTGGTTACGACAATATTTGTAGGAACAAATACAGTGGAAAGGGTTACCTGGATGACAGGATAGTCCCAGTCTAAACACAGGTTCAAACCGGGTCCAAATCGGAGCTCAAACGAGCCCAGAAACGCGATAACAGTCCAAGGCAAAGTGGGTTAGACTCACTGGGCTAACAAGCCCATCCGCAAGGGCAAACGGGCGCGGCCCGCTGGCAGTAGCGGGCGAACGCCCGCAGCAGTAGCGGGCCAGCGCCCGCTGCTTGCAACAGGCGCTGGCCCGCTGTAGCAATGGGCGTACGCCCGCCCTCCTTGTCTTGGGCGGGCGCGCCCGCAACTTAAGTGATTTAGGGTTTTTTGAAACCCCAAATGACGGCTACGAAAATTGATTTTTTGCCCATCTTTGGGCAATTGTTTGAGGGGTCAAACGAAGTCGAAATTCGTCGCCATTGGTTCCTACGCGTTCACCATTCGAAGCCCTTCGAATTGATAGCTTGTTTGGTGTCTAAAGTTTAATGGATAAGGAGAATTAATTCATTGAAGTTGGCATTTATGAAATGCTCACTAAGCTTCAATTAAAGCCTAATTAGCTAAATTGATTTCTCCTATATTTGTTTTAGTCCCACATTGCTCACAACAAATGTAGGAGTGCCGACTCCCTATATAAATAGGGGTGCACTCTCTTCGTTGAAAAATGCACCAAGTCCTCGATCGAGTAGCTTCGGATATTTGAGCTAGCTCGATCTACGACTAAAATATTCTCTCTCTCTCTCTCTCTCTCTCTCTCTTCTTCCTATTCTTCGGACTAGTCCTAGCAAGACTACGAAGGGGGTTTGGATTCAGATCCAGACGTCTAAGACGCGGGTCTATTCAAGTGAAACTTTCTACCGCGTGGTGATCGGCTTGGAGGCGGGAGTCGGCTCGGGCAGATCGGTTTGAGGGTGCGAGGCGGCTCGGGTGGATCGAGTCAAGGCGGTTTGGCTACGAGGAGCATCAGAAGATGGTGCGGTACATCTTACTCGCCCCATGGTCAAGATTCCGGGTATGTGGTTAAGCAATTTTTAGTGCAGATTTAATTTTGTCGCTGTAGAATAGATCCCTCTTGGGGTGGTCAGATCCACCCCAAGTTGGCATAGATCGGGGTAGGTTCTGGCTCCCTCAGAGCCTAGCTAAATTGTTTAGCTAGCCTTAGTTTTTGTTTTTTCCGCTGCGCTTTTATGCCCCTGTGGTCCGTCCGACTTAGGACAGACACAGATCCGAGCTCTAAGGGTCCGCCAAAAACCCCTACATATTATCACGCCCCTCTCCCCAGAATACCCTGCATTTAAATTAATTTTTTTTCCAACTATCCTGGAGAGCAAGGGTGATAAGAAAGGAAAAGGGAGAGAATGAAGAAAACTGAATATGCAGGCCACTGCGCACATGCTGGGATAGTACAAGTGAAGCTCCATTAAAATATCCAACAGTCTCACAACACAACAACAACATTTTATACATAACATGCTTCATTTTTTTATACACAGTCCAAGTACACCAATACATATATACAACCACTCTCCACCTTCAAAGACAACCATGACACACTGCAAGCTACATCACTCACCAGACGCCACCCCTGAGACCCGGCTCCAAGTCACCACCAACCATACTGCCACTGCTACCTGAAAAATAGGGAGGAGCACGTCAATGCGTGCCCCAGTAGGAACCAACTTGGATTTGGAACACCTTTCTAAGGTTATCAATCCACAAGGCAAGCCAAGAGAAATAGAGCATGTAACTAAGTGATATAATGAAAATTAAATAGCTAAAACAAGGGAATCATACCTGCGGTCCAATGTCGAGTTACTGCAAGAAAAGGGTTAGCACGAATAGTAATAATAATAATAACACAAGTGTTCAAGCAACCAATATCTAATAAGATAAGTGCAAGTGCCTGAGGCATGACACAGTGTCACAAAGAAACAGGCAAAGGGAAGGGAAAGTGCTGCCAGCAGAAGGAATAACACGCAAATTCTTATTTTATTATTTTATAATTGAATTAATTGGAACTTGGGTAAAGTGTGCGATACCAGGACCTGGACTTCACCCCAAATTTGGGGTGAATATAGCACACGACGCAGTGGACACGGGCACTGTACGACACCGGGCCTCTCAGCTCCCCCGTCCCTGGCAAGAGTGAGGCTTTCCGACAATAACACAACCTCCGTATGTCCTCTCCACTCCCGGTAAAGGCTAGTGGGTATAAATATCACATATCACATAATTATTTCCCCCAACTTCTCAGTCCAGGCCTTATATCCACAATTTACTCAAATCCCACCTAAAACCTGGGGTTTGCTAACTCACCTTCATTAGATAGGACTGAGACATTCAAGAGTTTCATTTTATCATTTTAGTAATGAAGAAGTCATGTTGCATGGTATCACATTCCATATGCATACCAACACGGGTCATGCACCTAAGTGGCATACCCTTTATCATAGCTATTTCGATTCGTTATCTATTTCACATTGAACCATGCTTTCCATGACTCCATCATCACCAATTTATAACATGCATAATAATACATGCATATATTACTCATTTTGCAGGTTTCTCTACTTTTGTTTCATTGAGGCATTTTCACAAACACGTGTTGGGTGTGACATACATGCCCATGAGCACATCAGCAAATCCATTGGAACATATACCAAGAACCTAACTTTCATGTAACAACAATAATCATGCACTATAAAGAGTGAATTAGCAACACTACACAATTCATAACACCACTTTAGCACTTCAGTTTGCTAGAATTTGCAGAAGTTGACAATACATGGGCATGTATCATCAGGTTTTATTGAGAATTTGACAAAATGTCCCAAATGAAAGTTATAGATATACTAGTCCTGGATTCACAGATAAAATTTCAGACAAAAATATTTAGTATATGATTTATAGTGAATTATTTGGTAAAATGTATCAAATCTGTTTTTCAGACAGATTTCAGGGTCTGTATTGAAAGCCAATTTTGGGATGTTGCAGCCAGAAATTAGACATAAAAGTACTGTGATGAAATTTTAGAAAAACTTGTTAACTTTCCAACAAGACCAAGAACATAAAATTTCATTGTGTGTAGGTCAATTTTGCTAAACTGTGTCAAGACTGAAAATCAAACAGACATGTTGTAAAGATGGAATTTTTTGATCCTAATTTCAGAATTGAACATATATCAAAATTTACATGTTTTTGGGGTAGAACTTCAAGATCTACATGTACATATTTTTTTCGAAACCCAATTTAAGCTAAAGTAACCAGAATTGAAGCAACAATATCCATCAGAATTTCAGAATTTCAAAGGAGATGATTTTGCTAAGGATTTCAAAGGGAAATTGTGAAATTGAGTCATTGCTGTCACGCCCCGCTTCCCAAAGATGGAGGCAAGACGTGAGAAGGTCCGCACAAACGTGGAGCTGTGTAGCTGCACGCCTGATAAGCGTCACTAAAACATATGCAAGTCCCTGTAACCACAAACAAAACAAAGATAATAACACAAGAGAGACAGAAATAAAATCCCAAATCTCAGAATTGTCCAAACATTTAAAATTAAGTTCAACATCCAGAAAAGCCACCAGGCTAAAAGAAAGAGTCTAGGCCCAAAACATGGCCAACAAAAGCCAACACAGCACAAAGTATTGGTGCTACGCACCGACAACTAAAGTAGTCTAGACAACAACACAAACAGTCTCTACGACTGATCGCCCGTGTCCTCAAACTCCTCGATGAACGCGGGCTCTGACTCAGCGTCAGCGAACCCCACGTCCTCAGCAGCAACCTCAGGCTCAGGATCTAACATGTGTCACCCAAAAGAGTAAAGGGGCACATGTCAGCAAATCTAAAAGACTTGGGCAAGGAAACTGAAAGGAATGTAAACTAACAACCTAGCAGTTATAGTATGATGCATAGCATGACAAGTTTAGTATGTGAGTAACAAATAAGGTAAGGTGCAAGTAACAAGTAACAAGTAGAAAGTATGGCATGGATGACAAGTTTTACAAGTATAAACACGGACAAGTACAAGTCAAGTAAATCACGTCAAGTAAACACGTCGTGCACAGAGATTACGTCTTCTGGCTAGAGTGGCGGATCAGGCCAACTCGTAAACTCAGGTGATCGCTTATCCCTAACCCTCCACGTGTATCGAGCCAGGGCATTACCCGCGAACACGTATGCTCACTTCTGGATCACGAGCCAGGACGTGTTTTTGACACGTATGGCGTAGGGTTATGCCCGCATAACGGGTGCCTAGCCGGATCAAGTAGTACAAGTAATGTAGCGTGTGCTACGAATGCAACATTCAACATGGATAGCATGGCATGTACAGATAATTCACGTACCGTTAATTGAATTTAAACATGGCAGATAAGATGCATGGATGACAAGTGCCAATAATTAAAAGTAGTCGAATCAAGCTTCGTTGTCACACTAGATCCTGAAATTTGTGCCTAGGCGAGTATCATTTCGTCGCCTAGTCTCTTTTACGCCTACAACAAGCAAATGGCCTAAAACATGGCCTAAAACCCTAAGCGGCAAGTTTCACTTGCCTAGCACCGAGGATGACGATCAACGAGGCACGTCACAAAATGTTAGACTACGGGGTTGGGATCGCTGCCATGGCAAAACAATATCAGTTCTATTAGGGTTTAACAAAAATCACAAGGTGGGTTAAGAGAATATTAAAGGATCGATTTTCTACCGTATTGTAGCGGAAGAACGATGTCGAGCAAGCACGGCAACGGAAGAACGATCCGAAGAACTACGGTTCAGATCTGGAAATGGCGGGGAAATCTGGAGAAATCGGGATTTGTGGAGTTTTGGGGGTTTCCGACGGCCTAAAGCATGGTGGCCGACCTAAATGAGGGTGGGAGGGGGCTCCGGGGGTCAAGGAATGGATTGGGGAGTGTTGGGGAAGATCAGAGCTCCAAGGGGAAAGGAAATAGCCAAGAGAAGTGAAAGAAAGAAAAGAAAACGATTGGGGGTTTAAATAGAAAATCGTGCGGCGGCTGGGCAAACCCTAGGTTTACGGGGTCGATTAGTCGGTCAAAGAAGAGTGGTTGACCGACTAGTTCGAGAACTAGTCGGTCGGTCGACCAACTGTGACCGACTAACACCAAACATTAACTCAGGTCGTCAAAATGGTCAATGAATTAGTCGGTTAAAGAACAATGGCTGACCGACTAGTTTGCAACCTAGTTGGTCGGAAAACGTTCTTAGACCGACTAACGATAAACAGTAACTTAGGTAAAATTAATCAAAGGAACTAGTCGGTCTGAGAGCAAGTTCTGACCGACTAGTTTCACATCTAGTCGGTCGGTGGTTGTTCTTAGACCGACTAAGAGTAAACAGTAACTTCTGAATTTTTGATTTAATGAACTAGTCGGTTTGAGAAGAGTTCCTGATCGACTAGATTGGAATCTAGTCGGTTGGTTCCCCTTCTTGAACCAACTAAAGTGCACAAAAAGTCTCGAATCGAAGCACAAAGCTCCGGGAAGATTCCTACGGCTTCTAAGATCAACCTATCTCTAAGATATGAGCGATATGAAGCTCGTCACGAATGACTTACTCCAAACTCAACGATCTAAGGAAGAAGCTAGAAAATCACAACGAAACGAACGAAAACAAAAGCTACGGAGATGGAAACCACACATAAGGAGAAAATCCACCAAAACATATATATAATAAAGATAATCCAAGTATATGAAAAACCAGTCGTTACATCCTCCCCAACTTAAGAAAAATTCTGTCCTCTGAATTTCCCAACACTCAGGTGTCCGGGAACAAAAGTGGGTAGCGCTCTCTCATTTCATCCTCTCGCTCCCAAGTAGACACTCCTGGCGAGCCGTGTCGCCACATCACCCTCACAAGATTGACAACCTTGTTCCGGAGTGACTTCTGACGCCTGTCCAAAATCTGCACTGGCTGCTGGTCATACGTCATATCAGGGCGAACGGTAATCTCCGAGAAATTCACAGCATGAGATGGATCGCTGATGTATCGACGAAGCTGCGACACATAGAAAATATTGTGAACACCTTCCAAAGATGGCGGCAAGGCTAAGCGGTAGGCTACCCCGCCAACTCTCTCCAGAATGTCAAACGGTCCAATGTATCGCGGGCTCAACTTCCCTCACTTCCCAAAGCGAATCACTCCACGATTCAGGGAAATCTTCAGGAACACATGGTCGCCCGGCTGAAACTCCAAAGGACGACGTTTAGCATCCGCCCAATGCTTAAAACGGTCCTGAGCAATCCTCAACCTCTCCCGAATGTTCCTGACAACATCCACGGCATCCACGATCATCTCAGGTGCCAACAGCTCCCGATCACCAATGTCATCCCAACTTAATGGCGATCGACATTTCCTCCCATACAGCGCTGCGAAAGGCGCCATGCCAATACTCGCCTGGAAGCTGTTGTTGTAAGAGAACTCCACCAGATGTAGATGGTCCTCCCACGAACCCTTGAAATCCAATATGCACGCCCTCAGCATGTCCTCCAAGATCTGAATCGTCCTCTCGGACTGGCCATCTATCTGCGAATGGTACGCCGTGCTGAAACTCAGACGCATACCCAAACTCTTCTGCAAACTCTGCCAGAACTGAGATGTGAACCTCGTGTCTCTGTCCGACACGATACTCACAGGGACCCCGTGAAGTCGTACGATCTCCTGCACGATTCACGTTACATCACTATTTGAACTAGGATAAGGAAATAGAAACAGAGAGTAAAAGAATTTACCTCCATGTATCTCCTCGCTAGCGCCTCAGTGGATTGTCCTACTCGGAATGGAATAAAGTATGCGGATTTGGTCAATCGATCTACGATCACCCAAATCGCGTCATTCTGCTTCGGACTCCGAGGCAGTCCATTCACAAAGTCCATAGTGATGTGTTGCCATTTCCACTCCGGAATCAGAAGCGGTTGTAGCAACCCTGCCGTACGCTGATGCTCCGCCTTTACCTGCTAGCAAACCAGACACTTGGCTACACTCCGAGCCACGCTCCTCTTCATACCATGCCACCAATAGTTCAGACGAAGATCCTTGTACATCTTGGTCCCACCAGGATGCACAGAATACGACGAACTGTGTGCCTCCACCAACTCCTCTCTGATATCTCCAGCTGGCACACACAGCCTGGCTCCAAACCTCAGCGAACCATCCTCATGAATCAAAAAGTCAGTCCGCAGACCAGCTTCCACCTGCTCCCGAATCTTCACCAGCTTCGGATCTCCAGCCTGGCCAGCCTTGATCCGATCCACGATCGTCGACTGTATCTGCATACACATCAACGGAGAAGCCTCCCTAGGAGAACAATCTCAAATCCAGACTCGCAAAAATCCTGCTGCAATCTCCACTGTGAAGTCAACATCATCACCGCTGGAAGCCTACTCAGCGCATCAGGAACCACATTCACCTTGCCAGGGTGATACTGCAAATCAATCTCATAATCCGCCATGAGCTCCAACCATCGACGTTGTCGCATGTTGAGCTCCTTCTGAGTAAAAATATACTTCAAGCTTTTGTGATCGGTGAAGATCTTCAATTTCTCACTCAGCAGGAAGTACCTCCAAATCTTGAGCGCAAACACGACAGCAACCAACTCCAAGTCATGCGTCGGGTAATTCTTCTCATGAGTCTTGAGCTGACGCGAAGCATATGCCACAACATGCCCGTGCTGATGCAACACACAACCGAGACCCTTGCCAGAAGCATCGCAAAAGATCTCAAATCCTCCGCTACGATCAGGCACAACAAGAATAGGGGCAGTCGTCAATCTCTCCCTCAGAACACCAAAGGCATTCTCACAATCACCCGACCAAACAAAAGGCACATCCTTCCGCGTCAATCTAGTCATCGGCTCAGCAATACGGGAAAAGTCCTTAATGAAGCACCGATAGTAACCAGCAAGCCCAAGGAAACTCCAGATCTCAGATGCTGACTGCGGAACATGCCACTCTCTGATGGCCTTGATCTTCTCGGGATCCACTGAAATACCATCTCCAGATACCACATGCCTGAGAAAAGAAACTCTGTCCAACCAAAACTCGCACTTCGAAAACTTGGCATACAAACGATGCTTCCTCAAAATCTCCAATACTGTCCTCAAGTGCGAGGCATGCTCCTCCTCCGACTTTGAATAGATCAGAATGTCGTCAATAAAGATAACGACAAACTTATCTAAAAAGTCATAGAAGATCAGATTCATCAGATTCATGAAAACTGCGGGTGCATTGGTTACACCGAAAGGCACAACCACAAACTCGTAGTGTCCATACTTCGTCTTGAACGCTGTCTTCGGAACATCTTCCTTCTTCACCTTCAGCTGATGATAACCACTCCTCAGATCCAACTTCGAAAACACCCTCGAACCTCTAAGCTGATCAAAAATATCATCGATGCGAGGCAACGGGTATTTATTCTTGATGGTCGCCACATTCAGCTCCCTGTAGTCCACGCACATGCGATGCGAACCATCCTTCTTCTTCACCAGCAGCACCGGTGCTCCCCACAGAGACACACTAGGATTGATATAACCCTTCTCCAAAAGCTCATCCAGCTGCTTCCGCAATTCCTCCAACTCAGCGGGTGCCATACGATAGGGCGCTTTCGAAATCTTCTGCGCTCCTGGAATAAGATCAATCGAAAATTCGAGAGCTCGATCGGGTGGCAATCCAGACATCTCCTCGGGGAAGACGTCATCGAAGTTCCGCACTACTGCTAGGCTCTCCAGCTCCATCTGCAAAGCCACAAACTCCACCGGTCTGGCCCGAAATTTGACAGGGCCAAGCGAACTGCTACCCCGGCTGAACTCAAATACTGGATGTCCGGGGATCTCGAACACCACCTTCTTCCTCCGACAGTCGATCGTAGCATAGAAGCTCGCAAGCCAATCCATCCCAAGGACCGCATCGTAGTTGATGATGTCGTGGACAATGAAATCAACGTAAAGCTCATGTCCACAAACCATCAACAGGCAAGAATTGCAACCACGATGCACCGAGATCACGCCATTTCCTGTGACGATATTCCAACTCTTGGAAAGAGGGGACGTCGACAAGGAATGCTTCTCCACGAAGCGCAGCGCCAAAATGCACATCGATGCACCTGAGTCAAAGAGGACTCGTGCAGGAAATGTGCACACCAAAATCACACCTACAAACAGTCTAACAATCAAGCCCTAGTCTAGCAAACAATCATGTGCAAGCAACAAAACATAATCTAACAATCAAAACTAGCTAGGAAAGTAGCAGCTAGATTAAGGATTACCTGCGATAACCTCATCCACAGCCATGCTCTCCACATCGGTCATCAGAAAAGCCTGCCTCCTCGACGGAAAAGCCTGCTGAAAAGCCTGCCTCTGTGGGACAAGAGCTGCTCCACGTCCAGCAGGAACAGGCGCTCTCTACTGCAACGGCTGTGCTGCAACAGGTGCCCTCCAAGGATGCTTCGACTTCGGGCAGTCCTTCATGGTATGGGTAGGATCTCCACAGACAATACACTGGCCCAGGAATCTTCTACACTGCTCCTTAATATGCCCGGTCCTGCCGCAGAAATGGCAAGTCTTCTGAATAGGCCCTCCTGGCCTTTTGAACTGCACCAGCTGATTAGGCTTGAAACCAGGCCTAACCACCGCTCTGGCCTGCTCCATAGGCCACTTCCCAGCTCCAGCAACATGTCCTCTCCTCTGGTTCAGGTTCAGCTCCTGCCTCCTCGCAGCTACCAGAACCTTTTGATAAGATTCCAGATCAGAGGAAGACACAAAACTCTGAAGCTCCAATGCAAGTCCATGCAGGAACCTCTGAGCCCTCTCATCAGCTTCCTGCACCATCTTCGGTGCGAATCGACTCAGCCTAGTGAACTCTTGGTGGTACTGGTCCACCGTCATGCTCCCTTGCTTCAGCTCAATAAAACGCTGCAGCATCTCCTTCCTGGCAGCCTTCGAAAAGAACTCTTCATCGAACATGGACTTAAAGGTAGCCCAAGCTATCGGCTCCACCAGCATCTTCTCTTCCGCATCCCACCAGTTCTGAGCATTATCCTTGAGCTGTCTCTTCGCCAGATCAACCCATCCAGCCGGGCTGATCTTCACCATCTTCAAATTATGCTCTATGTTCCGAATCCACCCATCGGCAGCTAGAGGACCCTCAGACCCATCAAAATAACCGGGACCCAGCTCCCGAAACTTCTTCGCTCCTGGCTCGGAGCGAGGGGCCTCCGGAATTGCCTGAGCAACTCGAACAACTGGAGCATTCTGGACTTGCAGGAGCACGCCCTGCTGCACCTGCATCATCTGAAGCATCATCCACATCATCTCCCCATTGGTGGGCTCCCGCTCGGGCTCCTCGTCATGAGGGGGCGCACCACCACCACCACGGGTATTTCGCCTTCCTGCCATCTAATGACACAGAAAACGAAACAAATTAGACTCATAGCTTATGACTCGGATGCCGAACTTAGTTTATTGGACATTCTAATATTATTATCCTTATTCCGATATTCGTAGTTACAGAAGAGGGACCTACGTGGGCCACCAACAAAACCTGTCACGCCCCGCTTCCCAAAGATGGAGGCGAGACGTGAGAAGGTCCGCACAGACGTGGAGCTGTGTAGATGCACGCCTGATAAGCGTCACTAAAACATATGCAAGTCCCTGTAACCACGAACAGAACAAAGATAATAACACAAGATAGACGGAAATAAAATCCCAAATCTCAGAATTGTTCCAAACATTTAAAATTAAGTTCAACATCCAGAAAAGCCACCAGGCTAAAAGAAAGAGTCTAGGCCCAAAACATGGCCAACAAAAGCCAACACGGCACAAAGTATTGGTGCTACGCACCGACAACTAAAGTAGTCTAAACAGCAACACAAACAGTCTCTACGACTGATCGCCCGTGTCCTCAAACTCCTCGATGAATGCTGGCTCTGACTCAGCGTCAGCGAACCCCACGTCCTCAGCAGCAACCTCAGGCTCAGGATCTAACATGTGTCACCCAAAAGAGTAAAGTGGCACATGTCAGCAAGTCTAAAAGACTTGGGCAAGAAAACTGAAAGGAAGGTAAACTAACAACCTAGCAGTTATAGTATGATGCATAGCATGACAAGTTTAGTATGTGAGTAACAAATAAGGTAAGGTGCAAGTAACAAGTAACAAGTAGCAAGTATGGCATGGATGACAAGTTTTACAAGTATAAACACGGACAAGTACAAGTCAAGTAAATCACGTCAAGTAAACACGTCGTGCACAGAGATTACATCTTCTGGCTAGAGTGGCGGATCAGGCCAACTCGTAAACTCAGGTGATCGCTTATCCCTACCCCTCCACGTGTATCGAGCCAGGGCATTACCCCCAAACATGTATGCTCGCTTCTGGATCACGAGCCATGAAGTGTTTTTGACACGTATGGCGCAGGGTTATGCCCGCATAACGGGTGCCTAGCCGGATCAAGTAGTACAAGTAATGTAGCGTGTGCTACGAATGCAACATTCAACATGGATAGCATGGCATGTACAGATAATTCGCGTACCGTTAATTGAATTTAAACATGGCAGATAAGATGCATGGATGAAAAGTGCCAATAATTAAAAGTAGTCGAATCAAGCTTCGTTGTCAAGCTAGATCCTGAAATTTGTGCCTAGGCGAGTATCATTTCGTCACCTAGTCTCTTTTACGCCTACAACAAGCAAATGGCCTAAAACATGGCCTAAAACCCTAAGTGGCAAGTTTCACTTGCCTAGCACCGAGGATGATGATCAACGAGGCACGTCACAAAATGTGGATATTAAAGGAGATCGCTGCCATGGCAAAACAATATCAGTTCTATTAGGGTTTAACAAAAATCACAAGGTGGGTTAAGAGAACATTAAAGGCTCGATTTACTACCGTATCGTAGCGGAAGAACGATGCCGAGCAAGCACGGCAACGGAAGAACGATCCGAAGAACGACGGTTCAGATCTGGAAATGGCGGGGAAATCTGGAGAAATCGGGATTTGTGGAGTTTTGGGGGTTTTCTACGGCCTAAAGCATGGTGGCCGGCCTAAATGAGGGTGAGAGGGGGCTCCGGGGGTGAAGGAATGGATTGGGGAGTGTTGGGGAAGATCAAAGCTCCAAGGGGGAAGGAAATAGCCAAGAGAAGTGAAAGAAAGAAAAGAAAACGATTGGGGGTTTAAATAGAAAATCGTGCGGCGGCTGGGCAAACCCTAGGTTTACGGGGTCGATTAGTCGGTCAAAGAAGAGTGGTTGACCGACTAGTTCGAGAACTAGTCGGTCGGTCGACCAACTGTGACCGACTAACACCAAACAGTAACTCAAGTCGTCAAAATGGTCAATGAATTAGTCGGTTAAAGAACAATGGCTGACCGACTAGTTTGCAACCTAGTCGGTCGAAAAACGTTCTTAGACCGATTAACGATAAACAGTAACTTAGGTAAAATTAATCTAAGGAACTAGTCGGTCTGCGAGCAAGTTCTGACCGACTAGTTTCACATCTAGTCGGTCGGTGGTTGTTCTTAGACCGACTAAGAGTAAACAGTAACTTCTGAATTTTTGATTTAATGAACTAGTCGGTTTAAGAAGAGTTCCTGACCGACTAGATTGGAATCTAGTCGGTTGGTTCCCCTTCTTGAACCAACTAAAGTGCACAAAAAGTCTCGAATCGAAGCGCGAAGCTCCGGGAAGATTCCATGGCTTCTAAGATCAACCTATCTCTAAGATATGAGCGATATGAAGCTCGTCACGAATGACTTACTCCAAACTCAACGATCTAAGGAAGAAGCTAGAAAATCACAACGAAACGAACGAAAACGAAAGCTACGGAGACAGAAACCACACATAAGGAGAAAATCCACCAAAACATATATATAATAAAGATAATCCAAGTACATGAAAAACCAGTCGTTACAATTGCATGCAAAAATTAGCTATCCTGATCACATATTGGTTAAAAACATGCTATAAAAACTTGTTAGCAAGAACCAATTATTAGGGTTCCAAATCCATGAGATCCCTACCTCAAAATTCCATCTTTCCTTCTCTCCTTCTCTTTCTCTTCCTTCCACCTTCTTTCTCTTTGAAGCAACCAAGGCTTCTTGACTTTCGGGGGAGGAAATTAGGGTTTTGGATGAAGAAGAAGAAGATTAGAGGGGAGGGAGTGGTCGGCTAAGTCATGGGAAGGGGAGGGGAAAGGAGGAAAGAGAAGAAAGAATTAGAAATAAAGAGAAGGGTGTAGAAAGAATAAGATATTACAAGTGTAGCCCTTCTCATGCAAGAATGGAATATTCCAAGGGAATATTCCATGAGGCAATGACTAAAATACCCCTCCACCTTCCAAGTATTTACAAGTTTGCCATTACTTTATGCACCGGCCACTTAAGTATGTACACTCAGCACTTTTGGTCCAAATGACCATTTTGCCCCTCGCATTTCTAAAATTTTACGGGGCTTTCCATTAACCCCTAACCCCTTTCACACTTTCATGGCTTTCCTACACATACACATGCATGCCTACACATGCATACATGCACCACGCACACACGTCCAACACATTCCTGTTGTTTCGCACCCTCGACGTCTTTCACACTTCTCCCACACTCAATATCGCTTTCTCGACTCTTAGCCACACAATACGGCCCAATCCCCCTTGCACTATGTTACATACATCATATCCACGTTTATTTCATGCCTACGTATGCACCGTAGGTAGAAATACCACGCGTGTTCAGTAGAATACACATATAGTGCTAAATAGGGCATGACAAATATATACATGAATGAACTGAAAATCCGAATTCAGGAAATTCAAATGCTTGAAAACCTTTCTGTCGGTAAGAATACGTTCCTAGGACGTCACCCCACTCAAATCACCAAGCAATATAGTAGACGACGGCCATACTTCACTTTCTAAGACATTTCCACTAACCCAACCTTAGATCGAAAGTATAGGAACCTAAGCTATAAGACGGTCGTAGAGGGATAAGTATGGGGTAATGGAGTATTGGTCGATCGAGGAAGTGACGCTCACGACACGGCACAGTTCCTTGATTTAGGAAATTGCCAAGTTTTATTCAAGATTTTATTTTCATATACACACACATATATACAAATAATATATATATATATATATATATATATATATATATATATATATATATATATATATATATATATATATATTCTTTCTTTTGTATATATATTATTATTTTTTTGGGATTTACAACTGGGTCGTGCAATGAGTGATGGGTCGGTGACTCCCAGATCAGATGACCTTAGGGCACCGTGCCAAGAAGGACCCCTTGAACCTACTAACTCAATCCAAGTGAAAAATCATTTTTCTTTATACGCACTCCTACAAGCTAGGCCTTTGTACGCGAGGCCCCAATGATCACCATCATGAGGATCCGGTTACTCAGCTTCGCTAGGGGAACAATACGTATATATTTTTTCTATTCACAAGGTTTTTTCTTTTCCCTTTTTTTGAAAGAATTGGGCATACTTAGGCGAATTCAATTCTCAGTACCATGTGGAGCATTTCTATTCAAGTCTCGAGGGATTATAGACCATTATACTTAATTATCGGCTCGATGGTCCGTGCATAGAGTGGGTTCCTAGATGTCAATCTAGGTCGGTTTCATTTACTCCTATCTTAGGGATTGTGAGAACGTCTACGGCTAGGGTATTACTAGGGATTTAAGATAGGGCTATGAACTATTCACATATCAAGTCGACATCATGGAAATCGAGCATAAAGAGTTCGGAAAACGAAGTCAATTCGATATTCAACGCATATAAAAACTCGTTTTCGAAAAATTCTCGAGGCGAATGCAAGTATATACAAATGTATGCATGAGGGTGCAGAATGCATGATGCAAATGCAAATATTTTTGGAGTTTTTGAATTTTTCATTTTTTGGCTTTCTCAAAGTGCATATCGAATATAAACGTGATGCATATGAAATAAATGAAACATAAGAAAGAAAAAGTGAAAATAACGATAAAAACGAGCAAATAAGAAAGAAAAAACAGAAAATGTTAGTGCAAAGAGCTCCTTGATGGAAATTGAATTCCACCCCAAGTGATTTTGATGATGAGCACACCAAATGAAGCTTAGTGTACTAACTACACTACGCCTAAGTGTGTAGGTTGTGCGACAAATGAAAAGCTTTATGCATACTCCAGAGAAGCGCAATCTACGCTCAAAGACAAGGACGAACGTTGCTAAATCAATGATGAAGCTCAAAGCTCAAATGGAACAGAGGCTCAAGAGAAGCTCACAACTACATCATCATCAGTTGATCAAGCTTCCGAAGACGTGTCCTAGTCAACAGTGTGTGAGTTGTGTCCTTCTTAGGGTTATGTTAAAGCCAAACGTATAGGCAACACACACACACAAATGATTTCGAAGCTAAACATTTTAAAATACCTTTTAAATCTCTTTCAAAGTTATTGAGAGCTTTTGCTAGTCGATTTACTTTTTCGTAGTAAAACTCCATTACACCCTGGAGCTAACTACATGTTTTACTAGCCGTGTCTCAGAAGAAACTCCTCTGGGAGTCGACTACCAAGGAGTGGGAGTCGACTACCAGCTGAGAATTATTTTCTCCTGAAACACTCTGGGAGTCGACTACCAATCCCAGGGAGTCGACTACCAGCTGTCGAAATTCGACGTTTTGACTTGACTTTTGACATATCTCTAATTTATTATTCCCATGATTTTCGTGGCAAAAGTCAAATGAATTTGAATTTCAAATTCATCTTTTTCACCTATAAATAGAGGACTATTTCTTTGAGAAAAATACAACAACTCTTGAAATCAAAATTCTCTTGCGCAAACGTTCTAAACGTTCTAAAATTCTCGCTCTCATTCTCTCTTAGCCAAATCTGTTTTTATTCTTGATCTTGTAATTCCTTTGAGATATTATTTTCTGAAGATCGAATTTTTATTTGGCTATTTGTTTTCAAAATCCATATTACTTATTCTCTGATTTTATTTAAAAGGATTTTGAAAAACATTTGATTTAGATCACAAAGACTTCATTCGTATCTTTGTGTGATCTAGAATCTTATTCTATCAAGACACACAGTTGTCTATTACTATTGGCTATAGAATTTGGGTGTAAATCCAATCTCCACCAAACAATTGTGGTGAATTGGATATCGTTTTTCTCTTTGTGTTTACCCTTTGTTGTAAGGGTGTTGTTGTTGTTGGAAACCCTAGACAAGTCTAGGTGTTGCGGTTGGAAATCCTGGTTAAGACTAGGTTGTTGGAAATCCTAACGAGTGAAGTTAGGTGCTTGTATTTGCCAAGGCAGATAGTGGACATCTCGTACCGGATTGGTCGGGACTGGACGTACCCAAGTTGTGGGGAACCAGGATAAAAATCCTTGTGTCTGCGTTTGCTTATCTGTGTTTGATTATCTATCTCTGCAAGCAATTCTCATTTACTTTGTTATTATTAATTCTTTGTTCATTTGTTTGTTGAATATTATTCATATAAATCATTTATAATATACTGCAAAGATCAGTTTTTGTGTCTGTATTTTTGTGCATCTTCATTAAGTATTTAACTAACTGAGCTGTGCTTAATTTTCCTCTGGGAGGCGACTACTGTTCATAGGGAGTCGACTACCAGAAGATTTTTATCTCTGATTTGATTTTGAATATTTATTGAGTTGATTAAGAACCAAGCGTAGATCACTCTACTTGGTTTCTTAGGCAACATTAGAAGGCTTTGAATTGTGCTAATCTATCAAGAACGAAAAAGTTTATTTTATACAACACTATTCAACCCCCCTTCTAGTGTTGTTTGCCATCCACAGGATCCAACACTTGGTATCAGAGCGAGGCTTTAAAGGTGATGGCGTCAACATCTTTCCACTCTGAAGGACTCAATACCATGCGACCACCATTGTTCAACGGAACGAACTATGCTAGCTGGAAGATCCGAATGAAGACTCACCTGGAGTCGTTAGACATCGAGGCATGGACCGTCACTAAAGTTACGTACATCGCACCCACCGAAGTTGAATTTGGGAAGTGGTCAGTTGACGACAAGAGGAGAGCAAATCTTAATGCAAAGGCAATGAATGCACTATTCAATCGAGTCTCCCAATGCGAGACAACACATCAAATATGGCACACCCTTCAGGTAAGTCACGAGGGAACTGAAAAGGTAAAGGAATCCCGTATAAATGTTTTACATTCTAAATTCGAATCGTTTAAAATGGAAGAAGGAGAGAGTATCACTGATGTGAATACTCGTTTTACTAACATTACAAACGAGCTCGCAGGATTAGGAAAGAAACTTTCCGAATACGAGCAGGTGATGAAAATACTGAGATCTCTCCGACCTGAATGGAAGGGAAAGACAACGGCCATTCGAGAAGCTCATAACGTAAAGGATCTTACCATCGAAGAACTAATGGAAAATCTCATGGCATATGAGATTGAACTTGAAGAAGATAAGAAGATCGAAGAAAAACCAAAGAAGAAGAATCTCACTTTTAGAGCTCAAGAAGAAGACTCCGACTACACAGACAAAGAAGACCATATCGCCTTCATCTCAAAGAACTTTAAAGAGTTCATCACAAGTAAGCATGGTAAACGCTCTTTTAGACCTACTAACGGTATTATTTATTTTGGTTTCAATAAACCAGGGCACGTCAAAAGAGACTGTCCGTTGGAAAGAAACAATCGTGATTCCAGAGATCGTGGGAGGAACCGAGATAGCAATGAAAAGAGAAACAATGGAAGAAACAAATTCCGACGACCAAAGAAGGAAGCTTACGCAGCTTTCGATCAGAGCGACGATTCCTCGTCCGATGAATCCTCAGCAGACGACAATGATGAAAGAAGAGAAACAGCACACATGTGCTTCATGGCTTCCACATCTTCTAAGGTAAGTTCGCATCATGATTCATCTAGTGATAATGATTCGTCATCAAGTAATGATGAAGACATGGACTATAGGGGAGCATATAAGGAGCTATGCAAAATGCATGAAAAGCTCATAAAAGAACATAGAAGAACACTTAGGAATATTAAAAAGGATGTCAAAGAAAAAGAAGAAATCATTAAGGAAAATAGTCTTCTTAAAGAAAAGAATGATTCTTTACAAAAAGACATTCTTTCCGTAAATGAAAAAGTTGAAAATTTGAATAATCTTCTCGTATCTGTCAAAGATAAATATGACGCTACGATGAAAATTATTGAAAATTTCAACAAAGGAAAAGGGAAGCTAGATAGTTTAATAGATAATCAAAAAGCATCATCTAGCAAAACCGGACTCGGATATGATTCAAATCATACCAAGAAACGGGTTAAGCATACCAGGATGCATCATTCTAACAATAATTTTCTGAGCATCTGGATACCAAAGAACTTGTCCGATCAAAGAAAGAAAAGGTACGCTACAAACTTCGTTCAGCAAGTTCATTTAAGCAAAAATTATAAATATATCTTTCATGAAGGAACTAAACCATACTGGGTTTGGCTTCCTAGAGACTAACCCTCTGGACTCAAAAGCTAAGAGTACCATAAACGTCTATCTTTCAGGTACTCTAAGGAAACGAAGAGGAGAAACAAGATCCAACGCTTGATAACTGGAAAAACCTTTTTGCGACTTAATCATTTTGCAAAAATATATGCTTAAACATGTTTAAATGATTAAATAATTTTTAATTTCTTTATATATGATTATAAATGTTTGTGTTATATTTATAAAACACTTTTTGTTCAGAAACGCACTCAGTCTTGGACCAAAACCCCTCGGGATGAGAAAACGACAGCCCAGTAGGGAGTCGATTACCTACATGAGGGAGTCGACTACCAGCGGCTGTGCGGATTTCTGGGTTTGTTTTTTTCTAACTCCTATTGGGTTCCATTGAGTTATTGGGTTTGCATCCAAAGGCAACTTAAAACCAATAAGCCAAAATTGATCTCAACCACCCATCTTTTGATCCAATGGCCCCTATCCTTCATCTCTTTCACCTCTTTGTTAAAAACCCCCATGGTAAAACCCTAGGGTAGCCGACTACCCCATTCTCTCTTCCTCTTGAAAAATTCCTTTTGGCACTTGGTGATCTCTTGGTCATTCAACTTCTACCATCACTTGGTTTCACCATTCTCATAAGTTTACCCAAGGTAAAATCTCTTCTCATCAACTCTATTTCATTCTTTTTGATGTTTCTTGCATATCTAGTTTTGTAAATAATTTTTACTCTATCTAGATGCCTATCAAGAGAATGATTTCTAAGAAAAGGAAGATCACAACTGAATCCATCGCTGAGAAAGAAACCATCTTGCCCTATCTATTTAGAAGCACTACCTATGAACACTTTGTTAAAGTTTCCAAGAAACCTATTCTCCATGAAAGATTTGTGAAACTTGATCATGTAGAAAATTATGGCATTGATAGCATTCTAGAATTTCAAAACTTGGCGAACCTATTTTCTGCTGAAAACATTTATCTCTGCTATCCCAGACTTGTGCACCTCTTTTATGCCAATATGGATTACGACCTTGCCAAGAGCCGATTTGTCACCAAAGTGCTTGACACTAAACTTGCCATAACCGTAAAATCTCTAGAGAAGCCTTAGGAATTCCGTACACTGGTGTGTTACTGGATAATATAGAGATGACTAATGAAAGTATTTTGGAGAGAATGTATTTGCCAGGAAACCATTTTCAAACCAAACTTCCTTGTAGTGATCTTCACTATCCGGGAATAATACTTGCAAATATATTGTCTTACAATATAACTCAAAAGTCTGGCAGTCACTCTGTACTATCTGAAAAACAAGCCAAGTGCATCTATGCAATGATAGGAAATATTCATGTCAATTGGGCCAAAGTCATTATGGACTCCATCCTTGCTTCAGCTTCTTCAGACAGACCATCATCCACTCTAGCACATGGACATTACCTCACCATCCTTGTTATTAGTTATAATGTGTCTTTGGATAATGAAACCACAATTCTGGATCCGACACGCATATTTGATGTTCATGCTATCGGGAAAATGAACCTTCACAGAGACCTTGATCAGAACATCCCTAAAGAGAAGCTTACTGCTGAAGGAGGATCATCATCCTCTAGGAGAGGTAAGAAAGTTATTATTTCAGATTCTGATGAAAAAGGAGAAGAAGAAGAAAAAGGAAGCGAAGAAGAAGACGACGACGAAGAAACACCAGCCTACATCATTGAACTTCAAGACATGCTCTTGAAGAAAATTGGAAAGCTGAAGATATCCCAAGAAAGAGGTTTTGAAGACCTCAACAAGAAAGTAGATGATCTCAAAGAATTCGTGGCAAAGAGCAACAAGATGACGGAAGAGACGCTTGGCATGATCCTTGGTGAGATCAAGGAATTAAGGAAGAACAGCGGTCATCCTTGATTGCATAAACAATGGTTTTAAAAACAATGATTTCAAAACTTCTGGTCTGTAATAACTATATTATGGTGTGATGCTTGCTACTCTTATATCTCTATGCTTATCGATGAACTTATCTATTCTGCTAAAACATTGGTTGATCGTATGCTAACATATTTTTGCAGGAATAGAAATTGAATTCCCCTCTGACAAAAGTTTTGTTACAACTTGAATGATTCATGTGTTGAAATGATAGGTCATTGATTTTTTTTGTTGATGACAAGGGGGAGAAAGTATATAAATGCAAAAATGAATGTATTGTTTTGCTAACGGCTTCGATGCAGGGGGAGAATCGCATCAAGGCAGGGGGAGTAAGTTTATCTTTTTTCATGTCATATTAGTATGTCAACTTACTTCATTTTTTCATTTGGGTGTCATCATCAAAAAGGGTGAGAGTGATGGAAATTGAATTCCACCCCAAGTGATTTTGATGATGAGCACACCAAATGAAGCTTAGTGTACTAACTACACTACAACTAAGTGTGCAGGTTGTGCGACAAATGAAAAGCTTTATGCATACTCTAGAAAAGCGCAATCTACGCTCAAAGACAAGGACGAACGTTGCCAGATCAATGATGAAGCTCAAAGCTCAAATGGAACAGAGGCTCAAGAGAAGCTCACATCTACATCATCATCAGTTGATCAAGCTTCCGAAGACGTGTCCTAGTCTACAGTGTGTGAGTTGTGTCCTTCTTAGGGTTATGTTAAAGCCAAACGTATAGACAACACACACACAAATGATTTCGAAGCTAAACATTTTAAAATACCTTTTAAATCTCTTTCAAAGTTATTGAGAGCTTTTGCGAGTCGATTTACTTTTTCGTAGTAAAACTCCATTACGCTCTGGAGCTAACTACATGTTTTACTAGCCGTGTCTCAGAAGAAACTCCTCTGGGAGTCGACTACCAAGGAGTGGGAGTCGACTACCAGCTGAGAATTATTTTCTTCTGAAACACTCTGTGAGTCGACTACCAATCCCAGGGAGTCGACTACCAGCTGTCGAAATTCGACGTTTTGACTTGACTTTTGACATATCTCTAATTTATTATTCCCATGATTTTCGTGGCAAAAGTCAAATGAATTTGAATTTCGAATTCATCTTTTTCACCTATAAATAGAGGACTATTTCTTTGAGAAAAAATACAACAACTCTTGAAATCAAAATTCTCTTGCGCAAAAGTTCTAAACGTTCTAAAATTCTCAGCTCTCATTCTCTCTTAGCCAAATCTGTTTTTATTCTTGATCTTGTAATTCCTTTGAGATATTATTTTCTGAAGATCGAATTTTTATTTGGCTATTTGTTTTCAAAATCCATATTACTTATTCTCTGATTTTATTTAAAAGGATTTTGAAAAACATTTGATTTAGATCACAAAGACTTCATTCGTATCTTTGTGTGATCTAGAATCTTATTCTATCAAGCCACTAATACACATAGTTGTCTATTACTATTGGCTATAGAATTTGGGTGTAAATCCAATCTCCGCCAAACAATTGTGGTGAATTGGATATCGTTTTTCTCTTTGTGTTTACCCTTTGTTGTAAGGGTGTTGTTGTTGTTGGAAACCCTAGACAAGTCTAGGTGTTGCAATTGGAATTCCTGGTTAAGACTAGGTTGTTGGAAATCCTAACGAGTGAAGTTAGGTGCTTGTATTTGCCAAGGCAGATAGTGGAAATCTCGTACCGGATTGGTCGGAGACTAGACGTACCCAAGTTGTGGGGAACCAGGATAAAAATCCTTGTGTCTGTGTTTGCTTATCTGTGTTTGGTTATTTATCTCTGCTAGCAATTCTCATTTACTTTGTTATTATTAATTATTTATTCATTTGTTTGTTGAATATTATTCTTGTAACTCATTTATAATATACTGCAAAGATCAGTTTTTGTGTCTGTATTTTTGTGCATCTTCATTATGTATTTAACTAACTGAGCTGTGCTTAATTTTCCTCTGGGAGTCGACTACCAGAAGATTTTTATCTCTGATTTGATTTTGAATATTTATTGAGTTGATTAAGAACCAAGCGTAGATCACTCTACTTGGTTTCTTAGGCAACATTAGAAGGCTTTGAATTGTGCTAATCTATCAAGAACGAAAAAGTTTATTTTATACAACACTATTCAACCCCCCTTCTAATGTTGTTTTCCATCCACAGAATTCAACACTCCTCCCCCAAGCTAAACCAAGCGTTGTCCTCAACGCGAAAATAATCCAAGAAATATATTTGAGGACAAATAAAATAGGGGGGGACTAAAGAGCGTCTCCCCCAAGCTATGTAAAAACATGCCCAAAAATATTGCAAGAGGGAGGTTCATGGGCTAAATGCGTAGGGGGAAATATGATATGATTGCAAGGAATGGGAAGTGGAGTATGCATAGGGCCTTGGGTTGCAATGTGAGGGCGCGACATGGGAGCGAAGTTTATTCAAAGAAAAGCTAAAAAATCCTAATACGCTCCTCGCTGCTGAGAGGAGACGAGTTTATTAATTCTACCTAGAAAGCGTAAAATTTATTTACACTACTGGATTTTGGTTCACCTGATCAAATGGCAGATCCAAGACATCCAGCGGGGCAGGTAGCTGCTCTTCCTGCACCTT
This sequence comes from Scilla litardierei, assembly GCA_030789695.1. NCBI lineage: Eukaryota > Viridiplantae > Streptophyta > Magnoliopsida > Asparagales > Asparagaceae > Scilla > Scilla litardierei. The sequence continues at coordinate 131,286,237 of CM061132.1, read as the reverse complement.
TCGTGGCTCTGCCAGAAAGCTTGGGCCACGAATGCGAACGGACTCCAGCAATGCTCCCCCTAGCTTCCCTCAAGGACGTCCACCCGTGTCCTGCAAAAGAAGAGGAGCATCAGCCGGTGGCGATAAAGATTTTCCGAAGTCAAGTGTATCCCAGAGATAATCGTCAAAGTGAAATAATATATGTGAAATGGGTTGACAAAAAATCCATGGAAATAGATGGCAATTTCTCGACGATGACACTATCGTCGTAAGGCCCGACCCGTAGGTGCCTTCCTCTGGTGCTATGAAGACCCAACACGCCTCCGTTGTTTGTTTATCTGATTCCTACAGTGGAGGTGTTGAGTCACAAGAGTCTAAATCTAAAGATGTAAAAAATGTAATGCAAGTTTCAGAATGAGAGAGTATATGGTCTAGATGATCTCCCTGTTTGGCGTCTGGACCCGGTGGATAACTCTCATCCTCTTCGCCAATGTGAGCGTGCTCACATTGGTGTGTGTGGGGGCAATCATCCGTCTCGTCATCGAAGGAGAAAATTGGATCATGCGGGTCAGCGAGCTGGACCTCATGAACCAAGCTATCTTGGTGGATGCGAGATTCGGTGTCCTGTGTCTCGGGAGTGGAGCCTGCATGGGAGAATAGGTTCATTGTAAATTTTTTAAATTTGAATCATATGAATTACCTCTTTACAGTATGTGAGAAGCATGAGATACACCGCAGTCTCCATATATTCCCATGCATCCTCAGTAAGCATGTCAAAGAGTCGCCATCCGTTCATCTTCTCCATGGATTCATGTAGGTCAAGTTGCAATCCCCCGTTGAAGATGCAGATGAGCTCATGAGTGCTCATCTCATGCCTCGGCAGTTTGTCCACCAATCTGATGAATTTCTCCCAAGCTTGCCAAAGAGTCTCTTTTTTCAAGTTGGGAGAAATCATAAATCTGCTAATGCGGTGTGTGGCGCTGCCGTGCCTGAATCTCGATGGTGGAGGTGACTCTTCCATCGAGGTCGTCCCATCTGGACGGTGTTTGTAGAGCAATCGAATCCCCACCAAGCAAATTTGATTGCCACTGTGATATGACCAATTGGTTCACACGTTTGGTCAGCTCATTGAGTTGGGCTTGGGCTTTGAGTTGGGTTTCGAGCCATTGAGCTTCGTCTTGGAGTTGCTCTTCTAGTAGCAACTCTAGATGGGATTTTTATGGAGGTAGGGGGTCAGTGTAGGAAGGCTCGTGTGGTAGGTTGTGGGTATATGATGGTGGGTTGTAAAGGATGGCGTGATTTTGGCACTGGGTGAAGGTGTCATCCCACATCTTGCGCAAAATGCTGCAACCTGCGGCTGATAATTGTAGCCTCCTATCTGGCCATTCCACGAGAATAAATCGCTGAAATTCCCCATATAGGATCCATCCGGCATCCACATGTTTTCTCGAGAACGCCTGGAATATGAAAGATGAGCTCCGAGAAGCGTGTCAATAGCACAAGAAATTTGTAATCAAGATAATATTGGTAGCGAGGGAAAAAATAGCTTATTCAAAATTTTTATGGTTTTTGAATGACACAGAGACTAGATAACCCTAAATTTCATTAATATCAACCAAATCTGCCTCCCCAGCAACGACGCCAAAAATTTGTTAGATTACTTTAAACATTTATAAACCGCAAGTGCACGGCTGTCGTCGTAGTGCGTTACAGGTCGTCCACAGAGAGGCAGATTGGTCGAGTACTAAATCGATCTAGGGTTTGGTTAGCTACGTGTGGAGATTTAACGAGAGGGGATTAACAAAGATAATAAGGAGGAATCAAATTTACAAGTAGAAGAGATGATCACAAGCACAAGAAACAACAATTAAAGGGATCAAAAACACAAATTAAACAGTAATAAATGAAATCAAGCAAAATAGAGAGAAAGAGAAATACTTATCTCCTTAAATCATGAGCAAGAGCTGTGTAAGGGCCTGTTTTTGAACGTATGTATTTCTTACGTATTTCCATTAGTTGATATATTTGAATAACTGTTTTGGGTTTTCATTATTATTTTTCCACAAATTCGAACTCGTGATCAGATCACGATCACGATGATGTCCTCTTTAACTTTCGGTTGATGTTGATTGCAGGGGCGTAATCGTTTGATTATCCTTACTATATCGATTTCCCTAATCTAATCCAAATCCTAACAAGTCTTAATGTCTCGATCAAATCTAAACCAGTAATTTAAAGATCCTAATGTCAATTTCCTAACCCAATCGTAGCTAAACCGATCTTCCTGGTATCTTAATCATATGAATCTCCTAATCATATCTTAACCCAAAAATCTTAATTAAAATATTACCCTAATCATATCTTGATTTAACCAATCCTAACTTTCGATTCTAGACTATCTCTTAATTTAATCTTGATCTAATCTTAATAGTAATAATCTAAAAATCTATCTTAGTTAGATTTTCTAAACTAGATTTAATCTTAACTATACCCCAATCAAAACCCTACCCAACTCTGACTAAATCAAACCTCACTATCCTAACTAAGATATTTCCCTAAAACCTTTATTATCTTAACTAACTTTTATAATATCTTAGCTAAATCTCATCCTTTAATCAATTCAAATTAATAGATTTTTTTAAAACTAAATATCTAATATATTACCCAGAGCATATCTTAAGTCCTAACCGCATTATTCTCAACTCACCAACGCGTATATCCCTTAGAGATCTCAACAACCCCCCGCTCTTCTCTTATCAAACCCGTTCCCTTTCTATTCTCCCCACGTTCCCAACCAACGCATGCAATCCCTCCACGTTGCACCCATCTCCAAACAGACCCACGCCCCAAACCCCCCACGTACTCTTTTCTCTTTTAAAAAGCCCGCAACTCTGAATCATCACTTCCCTGTCATTGTTCTTCATGGAACCCAAACTCTCCTTTCAGTCCGCCACCAACCCCAAGCCCCTTCGCCCCTCACCGTGAACCCACTCCCCCATCTCCTATCAAGCGCCCACACGCCCTCAACTCCCGATAACACCACAACCTTCGCCGTTCATCCTCCTCTGAGTCCTTACCCCGCCACCAACACACGCCCCCTTTCCCGTTCGAAACCCACCGGTCTTCTCCATAAGCCCGCACACCATTACTTCCACAGACCTCAAACCTCGCCTCGGACACCTCGTCAGTCTGCCAACAGCTTTCGGCAACCCCAACCCATGCCGTCGAACTCCCCTGAAATCCCAACGGCCTCCTTGCCTTCCACCGCCCCTCAGAACTTAACCGCAGCGACGCCGACTCCCCTCTAGCTCCTTCCTCTGGCACACCTCCGTCCACCATCGCCAGCACAACCCCGCCTCCTATGTCACGTCCCCACCCCTGGGATGCCCAGATGATAAGGTACGCGACGAGAACTAAAACGTATTTGCAGGTCCACTAAGCGCTGCTGGGAATAGTACTTGTATTGTTCCACAACAAACACCAACCACAATCACAAAGAACCACAGACACACGAATGCCAACATAGAGCAACAAAAGAAACAATCCAAACAACTCAACATGGGACAAAAACTGAACCATCAGACCAATTTAGACAATATCAAGAGTCCAAGTCCATTCTATACATCAATTTCATCATCCTAGCAACCCTAAGTACAAGGATCTAACCTAACCAACAAAACCCAAAAGTACAAGCCCTTACCTCACCCCTCGCCACCCCAAACTATAGCTACAACTCTAAACACCAACTCCAGCTACAACCTCTACTCCAACTCTCCCATCCAACTCCAACACCTGAAAAGTCAACGGTGGGGCACGTCAGAGAGTGACCCAGTAGGAATTCCATACTCCAACCTAAAACACAACACACGCTAATGCCACTAGTGGGTGCATAGTGCTACAAGTGGAAATGGTACAAATAAACAAGGCATGCGTGTCAAGGAAGCAACAATAGTACCAAACGTAGGAAAAAGAGAACTGAACCAGTAGAGGGTATAAGAGGAGGGGTGACGATAGTAACAACAAACCACAACAAGTATGGCTAAAGCGTAAAAGAAAGTCAATCAGTCAATTCCACACAATGTTAGCTTTTGGAATCCTAATATCGAGTACGACATATGGGACTGACCTCTCCCAACTGTGTGGGAGAGCAAAGAGGACTCCCCGTCGCGCTAGCCTGTCAGGAGCCTCGGGTACCACTCTACACTCACCGTCGCACTAGTCCGTCAGGAGTGCAAGTATACCTACCATACAAACCACAAAGTCACCATAACCAGTCCATCCCATAGGCCTACCCGATACTTCGGAATTCCCCCAACCCGTGTCACACTACAATGGGAGGACTGAACCACTATCTCACTCTCACATGTTCGTGATAACATTTTACTTTCCATTTCCACATATGAAACCAACCATTTCCAACTTCATCAAGCCAAACTTTACCACAGCATAAAGGAGTCAATCATAAGAAACCAACCATTTCCACATCATATGAAACCCATAACCACACGTGAATGGGACAATGAACACATCATTCGCAACACAACCAAATAGTATAATAGACCCATGGCCGAAATATCCAAGGGTGAGAAAATGCCACCAAGTGAACCCCAAGTTACAACTTTGACCAACTACATGAGAATTTTTCTTAATAAAAGTATAATAGGCCCATAACCAAAGTTTCACCATTATGCACCAACTTACTAAGGAATGTAATCTTATAAAAATTACACAAAGATTTAGTTTAAGCAACCAACTTTAACCAAGGATACATGGAGATATAACAAGATTGATGTGATAGTTACTAACTTTAATTAAAAGAGTCAAGATATATATTACCTTAAAACACAATTTTGGCATGCTACACAACTAAGGTGTTAACTTTAAGTGGTCTTTTAACTAAAAACGACAACTTTAACAAAATAACATCCTTAAACTACAATCTTTGATGGAATTAATAGGTCTATTTCAACTACAATTTTCAAGTAGGTCATTAGGAATCTTGGGTGCAAAACAAGTTTAAAATGATTAGTGTAGGCCTTGTAAAATAAGAGGAACTTTTCAAGTATACATAGGAATTTTAACAAAGGAAAAGCAACATAAATGAAATAACAACATTAACATACAATGATTACATTCAACATCAAGGCTAGCTTATTTCATTTGCATTAGGATTTGGTATACAATATCAAGCATGTAACGTATAGGACGCAACATAAGGGATGCATTGAAAGTAAATGTATGAACGTGTAACCTCGAAAGAATTGCATTTAAGCTACGTTAGGGTGACATAAGGGAAATGAAAGGGCTAGCATGCATTAAATTTAAAAGACTACCATACACTAGGAATGACAACATGATGAAATTCCATGACTAAAAAGGAAGCAACATGAACTAATTTCAATAAAACACCATTGTTGAATTAAGGATTTATTAGCAACATGAACCAATTCCAATAGGACATAAACCTCTCCAACATAAACCTTTCCAACATACCAATTTCAACATGAACAAATCTCCATGCAACATACACAATTCTCCATCAACATGCACATAACTTAACTATGGATTTCTTGCATCATAATCCATTTCCATAAACCATCTCCAACCATTGAAATACAATCTCATAAATGCAAACAAGTAAATGTTAGGCAAGTGTTCTTTAAGAATGAATTTAGTTTTGATAAAATCCTTATTAGTGAGAAAACCCATTCAAGGAAAACAATTTCAGTTTGCTGGAAAAATGCGGACAGTCATGAATATGGACAGATATCACCATTTACATCGTGAATTTGACAAAACATAGTAAATGAAAGTTGTAGATATGCTAGTTTTACACTGCCATACCAATTTTCAGAAAATAATAGTGAGCATGTGAATTATAGAGGCCAAAATGGCAACAGAGTGAATTTCTGCAGAAAAGCTGAAATCTGCGTCAACTTAATCCATAAATTACTCATAGCTGAAATCAGTTCTGGGTTTAAAAAAACACACAGAATTGTAGCTTAGCAAGTATAGATATCCAAAATGTCCTAAAACTTATGATTTCAACAATTATAGTATCATATAGAGTTGTTTTAGTGAAGAGTGTCCAAACTGGCAGAATCTGCTACCCTGTAAAAAATTCCATTTGAGCCTAATTGCAGTACGAATTTGGAAAATACTCCCAACACGAAAGTTGTAGGTAACGAACTAATCCTTTCAGCATAATTTTATCAGAATTTTCTATCACTTACAATGATCAATATATACGAATTATCAGACATCAAAATTGCGGGAATTTAAAGTAGGGCCCATGCAATGAAAAGTGTTAACATCTTGCAAACTATTTCAATAAACATTAGGACTTCTTCAAGGAAACAACATTATAAGCTTATAACCATTGCAAAGTTAGCATCTTTCTCACTACTACTTAAGAACGTAATCATCGTGCATAGAAATTCATGACAACTACCCGATATGCTAGCTTTTACATGCAAACATGCATTTTTTAGCATCGTCTACTTAAAACCTAACTTGCATCAGCACACTAATTGGAGTAGGATTTCCTACCTTATGGAGAATCAAAGCCCTCTCTTAATTCCTTGAAGCTCCTCCTTGGGTCTCCATCTTCAAGCTCCAAGAAACCACCCTAATCTCCTCTTGCTCCTTCCTCCTTTTTAAGTCCCCCCCTTTCTTCTCTTTTCTTCATTTCTCTTTCTTTCTTTCTCTCTCTCTTTCTTTCTTCATTCCTTTTTTTGGCTTGCTGGAAAATTCGACAGGCTTGGGGAGAATGGGAAAAAGAAAACAAAAAGAATTGAAGAGGAAGAGAGAAGAATGTTGTAGAAGGGGGTAAAAATTCTTTAAATAAAATCTCTTCTAGAAGTCCCCCTTAATAACAAGTTTGCCATTCCTCTTAACAAAATATCTCTCTCTAAAAATATCTATACACATGACATCTCTTTTTCCACACCCACATACTTAATTACAAGTTTGCCCTTCTACTATGCACACACCATACTAATTACAAGAATGCCATTATCCTAATTTAATAATAACAATACGAATAATGTCATGCCCTATTTAGTACTATACGTGTATTCTAATGAACACACGTGGTATTTCTACCTACGGTGCATACGTAGGCATGAAATAAACGTGAATACCGATGTATGTAACGTAGTGAAAGGGGGATTGGGCCGTAATGCATGGCCAAGAGAAGAGAAAGCAAGATTGAGTGCGGGAGAAGTGTGAAATACGTCGTGGGTGCAAAACAACAGAAATGTATCGGACGAGTGTGTGTGATGCATGTATGCATGCATGGGTATGCGTGGATGTGTGTAGGGAGATCCATGCTAGTGTGAAAGGGGTTAGGGGTCGATGGCAACCCCCGTAAATTTTTAGAAAGGTTAGGGGCAAAACGGTCATTTGGACTAAAGCTGCTGTGCGTACATACTAAAGTTGTGTGTGCATAAAGTAATGGCAAACTTGTAAATGCCTAAAAGTTGATGGGCATTTTTGGAAGGGTATTTTAGTCATTTTAAGTTAAACATGGCTTATGGAGCAAGGAAGAATTGTGTAGAAATTCTTAAAGAAACCCTTTCTTTTCTTTTCTTGAACTTTCTCCTCCCTTCTCTCTTTTTCTTTCCCTCTCCATCCCAATAAGGCCGGCCATATCTCCTCTCTTTTCCCATTTTCTTCACTCCAAAACCCTAATTATTCACTCCAAAAATCAAGAATCTCAAGTGGTTGCAAGTGGGAAGAAGGTGGAGAAGAAAAGAAGAGAAAGGGAAGAGGAAAATTCAAGTTTTGAGGTAGGAATCCTCTTGGATTTGGAATTCAATTAAATTGATTCTTGCTATTATGTTTTTATAGCATGTTTTACTTAATATGTATTAGGGATGGTAAAATTCATGAGCCATGTTTCAATTTTACAAGGTATCCCTTGAAATTCTTAGTAAAACCAACTCCTTTGGAATTCTGAAATTCTTATGTCTATTGTAGCTTCAATTCTGGTTACTGTAGCTTGAATTGGGTTTCGAAAAAATATGTACATGTAGATCTTGAAGTTCTACCTCAAAATCATATAAATTTTGATATATGTTCAATTCAGAAATTAGGAGGAAAAATTCCATCTTTACAACATGTCTGTTTGATCTTCAGACTTGACACAGTTTAGAAAAATTGACTTAAACACCTGCACACACAATGGAATTTTATGTTCTTGGTCTTGTTGGAAAGTTAACAAGTTTTTCTAAAAATTCATCACAGTGCTCATATGTCGAATTTCTGGCTGCAACATGCCCAAAATTGGCTTTCAATACAGACCCTGAAATCTGTCTGAAAAACAGATTTGACACACTTCACCAAATAATTCACCATAAATCACCCACTTAATATTTGTGCATAAAAATTTATCTGTAGATCCATAACTATCATATCTACAAGTTTCATTCAGGAAGTGTTTCCAAATTCTGTATATAAATGGGTGATATCAGCCACTCTTTTAGACAGTATGTACGTTTCCTGCAAGCTGAAGCTTTTGAATGGTGACATGAATTGTGTAATATTGCCAATTATACTCCTATTGTCCATGATTGTTGTTATTACCTAAAAGGAAGTTGATTGGTGTGATATACTATTAAATTGCTAATGTGATTGATATGTGGAACATGATGCATACCATGTATTTGTGAAAATGCCTAAGTGAAGGCAAATACCAGAAATGTGTGAAATACTCAATTCTATGGTTAAGATATGAGATTTGATATAAACATGTGATGTTGGGAGCATGTCATGCTTGGTATCATATGTGATGTGATGATGGGTTGATATGGCTATGATGGAGGGCATGACACTTCGGTGCATGACCCACGTTGGTATGAATGAGGTACGTGACGCCATGCAATATGACTCCTTCATTACTGAAGTGATAAAAATGAAATTCTTGAATGTCTCAGTCCTCTCTAATGAGGGTGAGTTAGTAAAACCCGGGTTTTAGGTGGGATTTGAGTGAATTGTGGATATGAGGCCTGGACTGAGAAGTTGGGGGAAATGATTATGTGATATGTGATATTTATACCCACTCGCCTTTACCGGGAGTGGAGGGGACATACGGAGGTTGTGTTATTATGGGAGAGCCTCACTCCTACCAGGGACGGGGGAGCTGAGAGGCCCGGTGTCATACAGTGCCTGTGTCCACTGCACCGTGTGCTATATTCACCCTAAATTTAGGGTGAAGTCCAGGTCCTGGTATCACACGGGTTACCCTAGTTCAAATTAATTCAATTATAAAATAATAAAATAAGAATTTGCGTGTTACTCCTTCTGCTGGTAGCACTTCCCTTTCCTTTACTTGCTTCACTGGTGGCACTGTGATATACTTCTGACACTTGTTATTCCTCTATTAGATTGTGGTTGTATGGAAATTTGTATCATTATTCGTGCTAACCCTTTTTCTTGTAGTAGTTCGACATTGGACCGCAGGTATGATCCTCTTACTTGGCTATTTACTTTTCGCTATATACTTAGTTTACATGTCTTATTTCTCTTGCCTTGCCTTATGGATTAATAACCTTAAAACGAAGTCCAAATCCAAGTTGGTTCCTACTGGGGCACGCATTGACGTGCTCCTCCCTATTTTTCTGGTAGCAGAGGTAGCATGGTTAGTGATGACTTAGAGTGGGTTTCAGGAGTAGTACCCGGTGTGAGCTGTAGCCTGTAGAGTGACTTGGTTGTCATAGGAGGTGGAGAGTGTTGGTGTATGTGAAATGATGTAATTGAGTTATGTATATAAATGAAAGTTGTTATATAAAATGTATTGTTGTTGTTTTATGTCATTATGAGTTGTTTGATATTATAGTGGAGCCTCACTTGTACTATCCCAGCATGTGCGCAGTGGCCTGATTATTCACTTTCTACTTTCTCTCTCTTTTCATCTCTCATCACCCTCACTCTTCAGGATACTTGGACAAAAAATTAAATACCGGGTATTCTGGGAACGGGGCATGACAAATAATTAGTACCAAGGAATCTCATTAGAATAATCATAATAATAACCTCTTAAAATAATCTTCACAAAATACTTATCTTTAAATAATCCATATTAAAATAGGATTAAAACTACGTTTTTACTATACACACACACCAACTCAAATCTCACTACATATTCATAAATCCAATAATACCAGTAATTTTACTACCTCATATACATCTATATTCATCCAATAGGTCATCCAACACATCATTACTATATTCATTATGCATTTATTATATGCACCGCACCATTCCTATATACACTACGGAGGCACCCATGCACAGTATGTACTCGTTCAAGCATACGTATACTACATACATCCAATCAAATAGACATACTCTAGCGTACATGGCACTAGGGCCATTACATTCTAACCACCTTAAAATAAAGTCCGTCCTCGGACTTTTCAACTGAGGACATTGCTAAGGATGAGCAGATAGATATATACAATAGGGTCAATTTATCCCAAGCATACACGAAGGCAAGGCACCCCGATAAACAAATACTTATACAAATATGTCAACCATACATACCGACTTACATCCATGCGTATACTTATGCTATTATACATTATCTCATACTCATACACCCTCAGGCACCAACTACATGAATACATCACATGGTCATATGTATTACCCATACACACAATGTACACAACATGATATTTCATATACAGGGTTGATAGAGCACTGCATACACACATCTGTACTAAATCATGGGCATACAACCAGTATGACCCACGAGGTATAGCCAGCACGCACACACACATATATATCACTACTTACAGCCATAAAATACCATACATTATACAATACAATATCTTTACCATCTCACACCATGCAAACAGAAACGTATGATGGAGCACCTGCCTACTCATGTATGGGCTCACGCCCATACATGCGAACATTCAATCATACTACGCCACACGTCACATACAACTCCCACCATCACACATGTTATGTATGAAACATAAGAAGGTCATAATGAATGTTATGATAGGAATCATAATGTGAAGCACACACATGCCATAACCAGTGTTATGACATGAAATATAACATGAAACACTCACATGTCATAACTTACGTTATGACATGACAGACCATTACAAGCACAAGCATTATCTTCACATATATACTAATATCATCACACACAAATATACCCATGCAACAGCATAGGTACCCACAAACATGTACACGCATACTTGTTCACAACCATACCTAGGAATATGTACATAGCATGCAGACTACCACCTATACACATAAATCACCTTAGGCAAACATAAGCTCATATGCTTCCTCTAACATGCCTACACATACCTGAGCAGAGCGCAGGGGCTCACACACAATATACCTATAACACATGCTAGGTATATACACGCTATATGCATCTCACGCATTACAATAGCTTTTCTAAACATACAACTTATAGGTCAACCATCTGCAATCGTATATACTTCATAATATCAACATTCCGACCCATATTCACACAAGTATCTAAAATAGTAGCTATAACTATAGCTGCAGCTGCACACACGAGTATGTTACAGAGATATACTCGACCATACATATCGGATATACATACATATATCGGTAAATACCTAAGCATATATGCATACATAAATGCATCGGCACGAGGTCATCCATACATATACGTATACTCAACCAACCATCCAAGCCTACCCCAAGTATACCCACATACCAATACTCACCCACACCATATCTGTATAGAAGCATAGTATGCATACTTAGAATACATATGGTAGGCCCAAAATAGTGCTTCTCTCAAGCACAAGAGTCAGTATAAGTAATATAATCTGGGAGTCCAGATGTCGAATCCTCAGGAGAAAATCTGTTGCAACCACAGCTTAAATCAAATAGAAATCCAACGAAAAGAAGCTAACCACTTATGGTGACGATGATTTTAATGGGTTTGATCGTGGAGAACAATGCGAACAAAGAAAAGTCGTGTATAAAAATATCGATGAAAAGTATGCACATGGTATGGGTTCATTAGGGTCCATGAGTCGTATTAATTTGGTTGACGAATATAACACAATGAATTCTCTTTTTGAGAGCAATTCACCGGAAAATACCCAATATAACTCAATGAATTCTCCTTTTGGGAGCAATTCATCGGAAAATACCCTTTTGGGGGTTCAAGCACAAAATTCAATAAGATCGTTGCTAAAGTTTTAGTCTTTTAAATACGATATGAAATTCCCTTTTGGGGAAATCAAAACTCACCCTTGTGGGGTGATTGATCACTCCATATTTTACACCCTTTTTCTGCATGTTTGCATGCCACTTTGATCGCTCATATCGCGTTTTTCATGATTATTCGACAATATTGCGATGCTTTTCACGATTTCTTGTTTTTGTCGTATTTCAGGAGATATGGAGCGATTCGGAGTGATTTTGAGATCAAGAGGGTTTGCACCCACTCCGGAGTGTCACCTAAGGCTCTTTTGAGGGCTATTCGACGATGGAAGATGAGTGGAAGAAGAAGGAACTTCGTAGGAGCGACGAGGAGGCAAAACGATGAAGATTGGGCATCTACAGCATGTCACTCGGCCGAGTGAATCACTCACTCGGCCGATGCAAGAAGACCGCTCGGCCGACTAGACCGGACACACACCACATAAGGAAATCAGCGTGCACTCGGCCGAGGGGTGATAGTCCATTCGGTCGAGTATGGAAATCCCCTCGCCCTAGTGGCATGAGAAAATCCACCATCAAAGGATCCGACATACTGGAATCCGTCAGGCTTTTGAGGGTTCCGACTCGGCCAAGCATGAAATGCCCATCGGCCGAGTGAGTAAATCCACTCGGCCGAGTCACTCCCGAAGACAGACCCCCGAAAATCCCCGACTTACTGGAAATGTACATGGTTTGTCACTCGGCCGAGTGACATTTGTCACTCGGCCGAGTGAGCCGTTCCGCCTGCTGCGTAAAGTGCGATTTCTGGGCTGCGCAGGGGCGTTTTGGTCATGAATTTCTGGGCGATTTTGAGGGGTATTTAAACCCAGTTTTTGCCCTAGTTTAGGAGAACTTTTTGATACTTTTGGCAGCCTTTTTTGAGAGCTTTTTAGATCATTAGATTTAGCTTTTCTCTTGGAGATTAAAAGGTTATTTTTGTTGGATGCTATTGGATTCTCATTGGTTTGTCTCTCTTCTCATCAAAAACTCTATTTTTGTTGATAATTTCTCTATTGCAATGAATTGTGCTGATTTTGTTATTGATTTTCTCATGAATTGCATGATGATTAGTGAGTAGTTATATCGCCTTAGGGCATAGGGATGAACCATATAGACCATATTTCTAAATTGTGATGAATTGGTGAAATTCTTGCTAGAATTGATTAGGGTCAGGTTGGGATTGATTAATTATGGTTAGCTAGGGATTCATATTGATTGGGATTTGCAAGAGATTGGGTCCCAATTGATAGGAAGCCATAGATATTCGATTTAGATTTACGATTGGGCTTCTCTAGAATTGGTTTGCAAGAGATTGGGCCAAAGCTAGGATTTTTAATCGTGTTTCTATACCAATACCCGTTTGCAAGAAATTGGACGGGTATGAACTATCTCAACCTAGGTTGTAGCTCGAGTTTGCACGAGAGTGGGCTCGAGGTACGGTTGGACGATGATGTCATTCTTCACGCTAGCGGCTTAGGTTAGGGTTTGTAAGAGATTGGGCCCCACCCTAAGTTTGCTATAGACCTGTAATAGCGCGAGAGCGTGAGCTTGGTTCTACATTTAGTTGCGACTAGTTCGCCTAAAATTCAAGTCTAGCAATGATGTAACCTACGAATCACAACGATGAGATACGGTCCGTAGCGGGGATCCCCTATCCCTAGGCGCTTTATTTTATTGATATTTCTATTGACATTCGAACGATTGTGAAAATTTTACCCCAAATTATTCTCGACCATTGTGATAGCTAGGTGCTTGGAAGGAGACACTGTCATTGTTCCTCCCTGAGTTCGATACCCGCTCGCCGCTACACTGTGCACTTGCGGTAAGACTACGAGTCACTCGTCCCGGGTACGAGTGTATCCCGGGGCGCGATCAAGTTTTTGGTGCCGTTGCCGGGGAGGTGTTTCCCGTTGGGTGCCAATTTGTCACAATTAGATTGATTAGATTACGAAAAAAAAATTTAACAAAAGGAAATTTTTACCACTGCCACCATTATTATCATTTCTATATTCTTTTGTGCCACTGATATTTTTCTCCAGGTATTTATCTTTGTTGATCAGGTGTTATGGAGTATACTATGTGGACCACAGATTTTGATCAGAGTGCTCAGATGGGAGAATACTATTTTGATCAGAGTGCTCAGATGGGAGAATACTTTTTTGAGGAAACGCACTGGCCCGAGCTTGATGAGAAACAAAGGATTTTTTTGTTGAGATGCATGCACACCAAGTTGAAATACAAGCCAGGCTTGATAAGGGCGATCTTCAATTGGAATGGGTGAAGAGGGAACTTGAAATGAATGCGCTCATGCTTAAGGTTGCAGAGATTTCCAAAGATATCGGCTTTGCTTCTTCATCTTATGGGCAAGAAGCATCTCCAACCATATTACCAGAGCCAGAATGTGCCGCCGTCGATCCCACATCATACAATACAGCTGTTGCATGTAAAGAATGGATGGACGAAGAGGCCATGGAGGAAGAAGAAATTGAGTCATATGTGCAGCCAGAGGAGGATGCATTTCAGAGATTATTGGAGGGCCTCTTGGAGTCAGTGAGATTCACCTGTTCAGAGAGCATTACAGCCGGTGATGCATTTGAGCTACGATTTGCAGATTTTGTTATGAACCGTGTTTCAGCTGCAGGAATAATTGAGGAGGACATCCATGTCAGTCTTGAGGGGGATAGACTATATTTTCGGATTGCTTGCAGGTATTCCCCTCCACATGATACATCCCCACAAGTTGACATACCTGAGCAGCCAGCATCACCATTCCAGAGAGAGCCTACATTGATAGTTGATGAGAAGGCAAATGAGCACACTGTCGAGCCAGAGCATGCTTTTGAGGAGGCCTTATACACAGAGCCAGAGCTTATCACCGAGGAGGTCATGCGTCAGGACGAGGACACAACCATTCATGAGGATCCCGAGCACTATCCTCCTCCATTAGAGCTCCCACAGCCACCTCATCCTTCCATTGACGCCGAGGACTATCCCACAGAGCTTATGGCTCCCTTTCAGGGAGATCTCTTCACCCCCTCATCTCCTACATTTGATTCCCCTACAGTGTATGATGTTTTTTGTGATTCAGATTTTGACGACTCATCGTGCCTTTTGCAGGATACACATACATATGAACAAAAGGTACAATGGGATGTATACGAGGAGGAGAGCGAGGAGTTAGCACCCATGGACGCATATGAATATGATCAAGAGGTGCGCTGGGATGAGTCTGACGATGATGAGGAGCATCTTGATGAGGTCCACACCTATGATCTAAATTTACCTTAGCAGCATATAGAAGACACCATGGAGACAGCTATCACGACACGTGAGGATATTGGATTATTTCCAGGGAAGTATCGTCCACCATTATTTATTCCATATATTTCTATAGACGATCCTCTTTGGGATACTTTTATTATGAGGGTGAATTTTTTACAGCGAACTGATGCATCCTATTCTCTGCAGGGTACATGTGGAGTCCTTGTGGGAATGCTGGAGGATGCATTGCTGGAGTTCGTTGGTGTTTGTGGACATACGCGCCTGGCAGAGCCATGGAAAGAGCAGTTGGAGCAGTTGCCTGCACCTGTAAAGATACTGGATCCACCTTTTGCTATAAGTGATATCAATCCAGTAGTGTAGAAATTTTTATGCTTTAAACAAACACGAATTCTCTCGACAACGAGAGGACCGTATAGATTTGCTTAAATAAATATCACCTCATATTACGGTAACAAAAATTTTAATACCCCAAACCCATTATATATATTAATTGCCCTCTTCATATTTTGATGTGTCACATCCTTTTTGCTCACCACCCATCGAGCATTTCTTTCAAGTGAATACTCACATTCTTATTCGTTTGACTCAATCTTGCTTAGCAAAGCCGTGACATTTTTGATCGAGTCATTTGAATAGGATTGTTTGGTATAAGCTTGGGGGGAAGCGCTCTCATGCATCATTGCATGTGCATGTAGTTGCATTAGGATTTCATGTCATTCATTTCATCATTTTTCATTCACCTCCCTCATATTTATCCTTTTATGATCACATTGAGGACAATGTGAAGTTTAAGCTTGGGGGAGTGCATTTCCATGCCATATAGTTGCACTTTTACTCTATTTTTAGGGTTTTTTTAGAATTTTTCAAAATTTTGCATCATCTTTTTGAATTTTCCATCTTATTTTCCTTTTATGTGTGTTCATGCATCATGTTGTGTGCTTGTTTTTCTTTTCTTTCCTCTCTTTTATTTATTTATTTATTTATTTATTTTCCTTTCTCTTCTTCCGCTAGATGAGTTTTGTATGATGATATCTCTTATTGCTTTACAAACCATCACGATGCTTATTATTCCATGCCATGCTACTTAGAGTATTCCATAGTCTTGCTATTCACATGTGCTTGCAATTTTATTTCTCTTGATGATTCCTCTAAATGAATGCATGATATTAATTGAATCTGAATGTATGGATTAGTGTTTAGTATGATTTTATTGGAAGTGCACCAAGATTCACGCATCAATTGTATAACGGAAGCATCTGCCTTATGGTCTTATTCGCCTCCTGTTGCATGCTTGATATGATTGTGCGCTTTACCGCTTGACTTCACTTTTTATTGAGATGATTGAGAATATCCATGCTTACATATTAGTTTTAGTTGAAGTATTATTTTATTGAACCATTCGTGCATATCTTAGAGAGAACCGAGTGTTACATTGTTTCTTTCTCCACATATATCTTTTTATTCTCTACATGTCACTTGATTTCACCTCCTAAAGCTACTTATATCGCATCTATTTCCCAAAAATCACCACAAAAAAAAAGTTAGCTCCAAAAAGGAGCCAAAATCCAAAAAATACAAATCATATAGCTCCTACAAAAATCCAAAAAAAAAATGAGAAACAAAGTTCAAAAAGAAAAAAGAAATATATTTCTCTATCTCATTATTGGAGCCACAAAATACTTGGGAAAACCAAGGCAAAAATCCCATTTTCCACTATCATATTCCTTTAGATGCGATGCATCAAGCTAAGCTTGGGGGTGAATTCATTTGACCAAATGAGTGAGTATGACATTAGAGTGGAGACGTGCATGAATGGAAATATTCGATAATGCTTCGACTTTGCAAAATATATTAGATATGGAGATTTTTCATGATTTGAAATAAATATGTGAATGCCATAGCTCTTATTCTATTCTCTATTGCATGTTTGGTGTGTATCTTATATGCTTCATTTATAACTTTTGATTGAAAAGTGCATCGCCAACATTCGTATATTAAATTCTATGAAATGCATGATGTGGATATGAGTTGATTGCATGAATTTAGGGAGTCCCTTCCTTTGTTCTTAAAAGCTTCCAAGTATCATGGCTAAGTAAGATATGAAATCCTAATAGCTTGCGATTCGTATTTTCCAAGTTATCGTGATGTGTAGCTTATGGCTTGAGATCTGATAGAATAATCTATCGACCCCTTCCACCTCGTGTTCTTTCTTTTCCATTTCATTTTCTTTGTTTTCATCTCCCGAGTTCGTCTCTCTACTTATCTTCCTCGAGGACGAGTAAGAGCTAAGCTTGGGGGAATTTGATCACTCCATATTTTACACCTTTTTTCTGCATGTTTGCATGCCGTTTTGATCGCCCATTTCGAGTTTTTCACGATTATTTGACAATATTGCGATGCTTTTCACTATTTCTTGTTTTTGTCGTATTTCAGGAAATATGGAGCGATTCGGAGCGATTTTGAGATCAAGTGGTTCGCAAGCGCTAAGGAGTGTCAACCACGGCTCATTTGAGGGCCATTCAGCGATCGAAGATGAGTGGAAGAAGAAGGAACTTCGTAGGAGGGACAAGGAGGAGAAACTGAGAATATTGGGCATTTACAGCATGCCACTCGGCCGAGTGGAGCACTCGCTCGGCCGAACGAGAAACCCCACTCGGCCGACCAGAATGGATATGCACACAGAGTCAATTTCAGCGTATACTCGACCGAACGAAGAAATCCCACTCGGCCGAACGAGAAATCTCACTCGCCCGAGTGGTACAGGGAAATTGTCCAGAGAAAGGCCGAGGTTACTGGAATTTTCAGAGATGCTTTGGAGACCTACTCGACCGAGTAGAGAAGCCCACTCGACCGAGTGGAGAAGTCCACTTGACCGAGTGATGCCGATGACACACACGCCCAGATTTTCAGACAACCTTCCACTATTTTGAAATCTGCTATCATTCCAACAATCAAAGTATTTTTCTCATATTTTTTATGGATAGTAGATTCATGACGGTTCCAACGCCACCAAGAACGCGTCAATCGGAGGTCGGATGCAATCTAGAGAATTTCTGCAAGTTGATGTTGCAATGCTGGAATTTCCACTCAGCCGAGTCATTTTCCCACTTGGCCCGAGTGGCGGTGGGCCCAGATTTTAAGTTGCGGCCTGGGCTGTTTTTGGGCATGATTTTGAGGGGTTTTCTAGGGTTATTTGCTAGGGTTTTGGGAGGCTATATAAGGGGTTTGTAGCCGTCATTAGAGGGAGTTCCCAAGATGTTTTCTTAGACTCTATTTTAGAGGTTAGGCCATGCCCTAGGGCCCCTCTTGGATCTAAAAGCTTGTATTTGGATTGAAGATCTTCATCAAAGCTAAGTATTTTGTTCTTATTATTTGAATCTTTGTTTTTCTATCTTTTTGTATGCAAGCAATGATTTTTATTGATTCTCATACCGTTATTGCTATGCTTGAGTAGATTTGTTGTTCTAGGGCATGGGGATGAACCCTATGGATCTAATTTCAGATTTGTGATGAATGAATTTCTAAATTGCTAGAATTGCTTGGAGGTTAGGTTGTGATCGATTTATTAAGGATAGCTAGGGATTTCCATCGATTGGGGTTTGCAAGAGATTGGATTCTAATCAATGGGAAGGCCTAGATATTCGATTTAGGTTTATAATCGAGATTCTCTAGACTTGGTTTGAAAGAGATTGGACCAAAGCTAGGATTTTTATTATAAATCTATACCCATATTTGTTTGCAAGAGATTGGACGAATACGAACTATCACAACCTAGATCGTAACTCGAGTTTGCACGAGAGTGGGCTGGAGGGGCGATTGAACGATGATGTCGATCCTAATGCTAGCGGCTTAGGTTAGGGTTTGCAAGAGATTGGGCCCTATCCTAGGTTGTTATAGACCGGCAATAGCGAGAGAGCGTGAGCTTGGTTCTCTATTCAGTTACGACTAGTTCACCCCAACACAAGCCTAGTAATATTGAGATTCACTATTTACAATGATGTATGACGATCCGTAGTGGGGATTCCCTAGCTCTAGACTCTTTTATTGTATTAAATTTGAATCGATACTTTATCCGACTTCTTTATCACCGACACCGACATCCACCACCATTTCCATTATATCATTCCATAACCATCTCCACCAATAAAACATTCGTATTCAAACCAACCTAGGATAGATTGGAGCCAACAACACCTCCTCGTGTTCGATACCCGCTCGCCACTTGACTGTGCGCTTGCGGTAAAACTACAATCGTTCTCCGGGTGTATATCCGGGGCTCGATCAAGTTTTTGGCGCCGTTGCCGGGGATTCATCTCCGTGTAAATTGCGCCATACTTGGTTGTTCTCGGAGTTACATTTTGGATAGATCAGTGATCATCTACTCTAACACGTTCTTTTGGAAAATGAAGAGAAGATTTAATAACAAAGACTATAACTTTATCAACGTTAACAATTTAGCACAACGAATATTCAACCAAACGAACACAAATCATATCCCCTAGCTACACCATACCATGCACAATAAGAATTTAGCTACTCATGGTGCAAGAAAAATCAAGTTTCATAGCAAAATACATCATTCTAATAGCAAAATACAATAGAAAAGCACCAAATACGGGGTATAAGTTTAAGAATTTATCACCAAATCTCTAATATAGACACCAAAACTCTCTGGAAATAAGAAGAATAGCCTCTGGAATTTTACAACATTTTTCAGAGGAGAAATACGGCTCCTAGAGCCTCCAATACGCCCCGAATACGCCAAGAATACGTCACAAAAACCCTAGAATACCTTAAATAGAGGCATAGCGGGTTTAAGAGGGTTAACGGGTCAAAACCCACTTCAAAATCGCACCCATACCCGATCCATCTGCCGGCGCATTTCTCGACCGCACATCAAAGCGGGATCTAACCACAGGACGCCACGTTCGCTTTAAGATTCGTGCGCCGTTCAAATCCGAGTTGGGGTTCGAGTGAATGCTGGCCGTCCGATCGACGCCACGTGAGATCTCGCCCGCTCGTTCCTCTTTAAAATTCCCCCACCGCCGCTTTGTTTTGGGCGCTTGCGTGCCGTTGGATTTCGATCCAACGGCCAAAGATGCACACGTCGCTCCGTCTGCGTTCGAAAACGATTTCGAATAGAATTCCATCTCGACCGTCTGTTCACGTGGTAGCCTCCTAGGATCATGCCATGTAGCACGCGGATTTCGCTCCGAGGCGCGCCTCAGCGTCGTTCCTGTCCGTTGGATTGCGATCCAACGGCATCGACTTCACCACGTCGCCCGCGCTTTTGATGCGTTGGATGAGGCGGATTGGCTGAGGTTGCGCCACGTGTCCACTGAGATACATGCGGAGCGCATACGGAAACGTATTTCCTCGCGTATAATCTTATTTCCTTATTTAATTGGTATTATGCATTCAAAAATTCACAGTAATTAGCACAGATCTCAAAAAAATACAAATAAATAGTTGTTGGAATCGTGAGATCGAGACCAAGCCATGAAAAATATAAAAATTCAGAAATACTCAATAAAATTCATACTTTGTGTACAAATCAAGTGATATCTCTAATAAATGAAGGTATTCAATATACGAATGTATTAGAGACCAATTACACATCATTTACACACAAAATAGTGCTAGATGAGGGGTTAAATATGCAATATTCAACCCGAATCACACCCCCCAACTAGCGATTTGCTAGTCCCTAGCAAAAAGAGCGATGAATACGAATGATTAGTAAAATAATAAATTCTATCAATTGCTTATGGCATGGCCCAATAATACGCTTTTCTACATGATTTAGACCATCAATATACACAATCCATGCACAAGATCAATCACTTGAAATTTTCTCTAATTTAATTTGAATAAATAACATGCAAGCATTGTTTTGCGCAAACGAAAGTATAACACGTCGTTATATTCTAGTTTTCTTGTTTCCAATGAATTGGCATCTTAAAAAGTAACCGTTCAAATCATGGGTATTGAGGTTGCTTAGTATATTCACCATTTCTTTTCTTTTATTAGTTCCGCGTAACGCGCATCAAGCAACATTCGCAGAAAAATGTATAACTTGGATCGCTCCATCAAATGAGTGGGTTTCCAGTCAATGGCTCCCAAATCAGACGATAGTAGGGCATTAGGCAAAAAAGGACCCCTCGGACTGTACTATTCGAGCCAACCAAGTTATTTATTAAGTGACACACTCATTCGTTTCATTCTTTTTTTCTTTCATTTTTTCTCTTTTTTTTCTGT
Organism: Scilla litardierei; assembly: GCA_030789695.1. Taxonomy (NCBI): domain Eukaryota; kingdom Viridiplantae; phylum Streptophyta; class Magnoliopsida; order Asparagales; family Asparagaceae; genus Scilla; species Scilla litardierei. The sequence goes on along the minus strand of CM061132.1, from coordinate 131,264,511 downwards.
TTTTTTCGTAAGCAGCTAAACACCCATTCTTTGAACATAAACATTAATAACAATGGCCAAATTCCTCTTCAACTTGAAGACTATTCTAATAAATCGTGTATACTTAAGCTTTTTCATCACATTAGCATGCATGAAATAAATTCAAACTATTTCAAGATATTAATCACGGCAATTAAAAGTTTTCATGAATAGCATATTAACGGTAATTCCATGAAGGAAAAATAATTAACTCCAGTCACAAACAAATTTCAGAACTCAATCAATGCATAATCATCCGCATTTGGAGTATGAAGGAGTTTTAAATGATGATATTTGGTGATTTATTCTTCTCTTAGGAAAAAAATATCCTAAGGTCTCATACACACCCCCCAACTAAAGATGGACATTGTCCTCAATGTCGAAAGGGGTACGAGTTTATTCAAAGAAAGCAACCTAGAAAGCTTATAAAAACTACACTAATGGAAAGAACACACCGTGGTCAAATGGCGGATCCTGAATATTTAATTGTGGATGAAGTTGTTCAATTTGCTCCTTGCGCTCCTCGGCGAGTAATTTTCCTCCAATGACTAAACTGGATCCCAGCAACGTAACTCCCAGCGTCTCTATAAGATGTTCTCTGGTATCCTGCAAGAGATGAGTCACGTCAATCCATTTTAGTCTACGATTCTTCTCAATAAAAGTATTCCAAATGTAGTCGTCAAAATAGTTGAAATAAATTAAAGCAAGTTGACGACTACTCCCTGAAAGATATGCACTACTCTCGGTATGATGCTCAGTCATTGGGGAGAGGGATAAATGATTTTAGGAACAAACTGGAGGAGGGAATGGTTTTGGCTCCATGGCGATAATCTCAAAACCCTTGTCCCTAGTTGTGTCCTCCTCCTGTTCATCCAAAATTGCTAGCTCGTCCTCTCTTTTGCACAGACTTCCTGCCATGTAGATATTTTTATTCGTGTCCTTAACGTGACATGGTTCGCTCGATATACCTGTAATAGAAGATAAACTCGTATTAGATTCTAGAAATTGAGTTTCAAAAGGATCACTTTCTTCTAAGCAAGTGGCAATCAGAGTAAGATTTTCAATGGATTTCTGAATCTGCCGACTGCGAGCAAGGAAATTCTCTTGGAATTTATGGGATGCAGCCTCCTGTGTCTGAATGAGTAAATAAACTTCCTCTTTCAAGGATTGCAAAGGTACGTCTACGCTTTGCTCCCCTTGATCGAGGCACGAAGGCTCCGTTGAATCGCACTCTGAAGTCTCTTCCATGATTTCTTCATTTTCTTGCAGAGACTCCATGTATTCCCACGCCTCTGTCGGCGTCATGCCTCCCAATAATTCCTACAGCTGTGGTCATAGTCCATCTAGGAAGGACTCCATAAGCTCTTCATTTGTGTACCCATGCTGCGGATAGCTCGATACTATGTTTGTGAACCTCCTCCAGGCCTGAAAGAAAGTTTCACAGTCAGTCTGATTAAAATTAACGATCTTGAGCTTCTCCATTCTATGTTTGTGTGCATTAGCATATCTTGCATCATACAGATTGTTTGTGCAATAGAAATTCATATACTCCATTTTTTAAAAAATAAAAATAAACAAAAGTTTATGTACAATAAAATTAAACAAAAATTTATATACAGTAAAGTGGAAAGATCTCACCGAAGGTCCTCTGAATGAAATAAACCGTGGTAACAAACCATTCCTCCCCGGCAACGGCGCCAAAAACTTGGTAGGCCCAAAATAGTACTTCTCTCAAGCGCAAGAGTCCGTACAAGTAATATAATTTGGGAGTCCAGATGTCGAATCCTCAGGAGAAAATCTGTTGCAACCACAGCTTAAATCAAATAGAAATCCAACGAAAAGAAGCTAATCACTTATGGCGACGATGATTTTAATGGGTTTGATCGTGGTGAACAATGCGTACAAAGAAAAGCCGTGTATGAAAATACCGATGAAAAGTATGCACATGGTATGGGTTCATTAGGGTCCATGAGTCGTATTAATTTGGTTGACGAATATAACATAATGAATTCTCTTTTTGAAAGCAATTCACCGGAAAATACCCAATATAACTCGATGAATTCTCCTTTTGGGAGCAATTCATCGGAAAATACCCTTTTGAGGATTCAAGCACAAAATTCAATAAGATCGTTGCTAAAGTTTTAGTCTTTTAAATACGATATGAAAGTCCCTTTTGGGGAAATCAAAACTCACCCTTGTGGGGTGATCATCTACTCTAACACGTTCTTTTGGAAAATGAAGAGAAGATTTAATAACAAAGACTATAACTTTATCAACGTTAACAATTTACCACAACGAATATTCAACCAAACGAACACAAATCATATCCCCTAGCTACATCATACCATGCACAATAAGAATTTAGCTACCCATGGTGCAAGAAAAATCAAGTTTTATAGCAAAATACCTCATTCTAATAGCAAAATACAATAGAAAAGCACCAAATACGGGGTATAAGTTTAAGAATTTATCACCAAATCTCCAATATAGACACCAAAACTCTCTAAAAATAAGAAGAATAGCCTCTGGAATTTTACAGAATTTTTCAGAGGAGAAATACGGCTCCTAGAGCCTCCAATACTCCCCGAATATGCCAAGAATACGTCACAAAAACCCTAGAATACCTTAAATAGAGGCATTGCAGGTTTAAGAGGGTTAACGGGTCAAAACCCGCTTCCAAATCGCACCCATACCCGATCCATCAGCCGGCGCATTTCTCGACTGCACATCAAAGCGGGATCTAACCACAGGACGCCACGTGTGCTTTAAGATTCGTGCGACGTTCGAATCCGAGTTCGGGTTCGGGTGAATGCTGGCCGTCCGATCGACGCCACGTGAGATCTCGCCCGCTCGCTCCTCTTTAAAATTCCCCCACCGCCGCTTCGTTTTGGGCACTTGCGGGCCGTTGGATTTCGATCCAACGGCCAAAGATGCACACGTCGCTCCATCTGCGTTCGAAAACGATTTCGAATAGAATTCCATCTCGACCGTCCGTTCACGCGGCAGCCTCCTAGGATCATGCCATGTAGCACGCGGATTTCGCTCCGAGGCACGCCTCAGCGTCGTTCCTATCCGTTGGATTGCGATCCAACGGCATCGAGTTCGCCACGTCGCCCACGCTTTTGATGCGTTGGATGAGGCGGGATTGGCTGAGGTTGCGCCACGTGTCCGCTGAGATGCGTGTGGAGCGCATACGGAAACGTATTTCCTCGCGTATAATCGTATTTCCTCATTTAATTGGTATTCTGCATTCAAAAATTCACAGTAATTAGCATAGATATCAGAAAATACAAATAAATAGTCGTTGGAATCGTGAGATCGAGACCAAGCCATGAAAAATATAAAAAGTCAGAAATACTCAATAAAATTCATACTTTGTGTACAAATCAAGTGATATCTCTAATAAATTATGGTATTCAATATACGAACATATTAGAGATCAATTAAACATCATTTACACACAAAATAGTGTTAGATGAAGGGTTAAATATGCAATATTCAACCCGAATCAACATACAAGCACACATAGATACGATAACCTCGTATACATATACATGCATCTCTATACATAGATATAGACATACGACCATGTATGTCTCCTAGTATATATCCAAGCACACACATACACGTCATCACATAAAGTCTCATACAACAATATCAACACCCACAGATATTCATATACTGATATATCTATCCAAACGCTGGTGTAAGAGTATCCGCTTACAACCAGACAGGCAACCACATACATCTTCCACACACACACACACACACACACACATATCAAACACGCCACTCTAATACACCTAGGGCATGCCCACTCATACCTGAGTAGAACACAAAGATCCGCACAAAGATCCGCACATGGATCTACACAATCAGCATGTACAAATATACCGCATACTACAGATACAGACGGCAGATACAGACGGCATACCATATCTATACATCGTTTAAAACTCAATCAACTATATAGTTCTATGCTACATACTACTCATAGGCTACCATATATTAACACATACACACATGCACCTCTATATTCAGACATACAATCATGTATGTCTCCTAGCATCCATCCAAACATTCACAGATGCATCAGCACCCAAGGCCTACTATATCAACATCAATGCACATAGATGATCACACTAAAATATATTCATCCATACACAGGTGTAAGCGTGCCAGCTTACAGTCACATATGTATCATATACCCATCACATATACTCTTAAGACATCCACACATTCATGGGTGGAACTCAAGGATCCACTCATGCATCTGTACACTCTACAAGTGCATAAATCACATGCATTATATACCCATAACATGGTACATCTATACACTACCTGCACCTCAATCAAGTATATAGCTCAATTTTACACACTACTCATAGGTCAACCATTTATTAACACATAGACTTCAAACACAACCATAGAGCCATACAATCATAGACATATATGCATACATACATACACACATAGATACGCACATACATTCTTACTCAATCAACACTTTAGTGTCTATCCCCAGGGCTCCATTCCTTAAATTTCTGATATCTGGATCCTATCCTAAGGCTGTACCCTACCCACCTTAGGACTCAACTACTCACAAACATACAAAGACTACTCGTACTATTCCGTACACAACCGCAGTGAGGGGGCCAGCACAACCCCACCTCCTATGTCACGTCCCCACCCCGGGGATGTCCAGAAGGACAAGGTAAGCGACGAGAACTAAAATGTATTTGCAGTTCCACTACGCGCTGCTGGGAATAGTACTTGTATTGTTCCACAACAAAGACCAACCACAATCACAAAGAACCACAGACACGCGAATGCCAACATAGAGCAACAAAAGAAACAACCCAAACAACTCAACATGGGACAAAAACTGAACCATCAGACCAATTTAGACAATATCAAGAGTCCAAGTCCATTTTATACATCAATTTCATCATCCTAGCAACCCTAAGTACAAGGATCTAACCCAACCAACAAAACCCAAAAGTACAAGCCCTCACCTCACCCCTCGCCACCCCAAACTATAGCTACAACTCTAAACACCAACTTCAGCTGCAACCTCTACTCCAACTCTCCCATCCAATTCCAACACCTGAAAAGTCAACGGTGGGGCACGTCAGAGAGTGACCCAGTAGAAATTCCATACTCCAACCTAAAACACAACACACGCTAATGACATTAGTGGGTGCATAGCGCTACAAGTGGAAATGCTATAAATAAACAAGGCATGCGTGTCAAGGAAGTAACAATAGTACCACACGTAGGAAAAACAGAATTGAACCAGCAGAGGGTATAAGTGGAGGGGTGACGATAGTAACAGGAAACCACAACAAGTATGGCTAAAGCGTAAAAGAAAGTCAGTCAGTCAATTCCACACAATGTTAGCTTTTGGAATCCTAATATCGAGTACGACATATGGGACTGGACCTCTCCTAACTGTGTGGGAGAGCAAAGAGACCTCCCCGCCGCGCTAGCCTGTCAGGAGCCTCGGGTACCACTCTACACTCCCCGTCGCGCTAGCCCGTCAGGAGTGCAAGTATACCCACCACACAAACCACAAAGTCACCATAACCAGTCCATCCCATAGGCCTACCCGATACTTCGGAATTCCCCCAACCCGTTGTTGGATCTGGATCCTAGCCTAGAGGGGGGGGGGGGGGGGGTGAATAGGCTAATAAAAAATTCTCGTGCAACTCACGAGAAATCACACGCAGTTAAAAGCACAACCAGAGTAATGAAAAACAGACACAGAGTGCACATCAGATTTACCCTGGTTCGGTCGTCCCAACGACCTACTCCAGCCCCCAAAACAAATACTAGATTGAATAGTGCAATAGGCACAAAGTCACAAGTTAGAGCACGCTCAGAGCACCCTCTACGTCTCTACACTCGCCAGACTCTCAGTACCCCACACACAGTGTTTCCTCTCACTATCAATCCTAGTAAAGCTTACTACCAGCTAGTCCCAAACTAGCTGGGTCCCACTTGTCTAGTCCCAACTAGACAAGTCCCAAAATAGTCACAGAAAAATGGTAAAAGTTTCCCCTACAGAGAACGTTACACTAAGACACAAATAAAGGAGTTTAGAGTTTAGAAATGCTCAGTTTGTGTCTGTGTAGGCGTCTATATCAATCTGCACGTCGTCATCTCCAATCTGACGCAAACGGTGTCTCAATCCGACTCCTGGATGTCAAGATATGCACTGGTCTGTGTGTAAAGCAATTGCAGTTCAAATCCTTATAAGACAGCAGGCTGTGCGCTCAGTAACTCCCGTAAATAATGCGGTCGGTGTGCAAAGCAGATCCAATTCAACTTGTTTAGGCTTCGGTTGGTGCGCAAAGCAACTCCTAATTAATTCATTCTTGTCAATCCCAGCCGTCCAATTCTTGATCCTGCGGTTGCAACGTCGCCACGTCAGCTTGCCAAAAAAAACGCTCTGCTTCGTTTCGATTTCGATCACACCGTTCAACCCTAGCCGTTGACTTAATTTCCTGTTAATCTCGGCCGTCCGTTCAATATCCCATGCAGCAGCAACGGCGCTTCGAGCTTCGTCCTCTCAGACGACAGCGGCGAGGAGATCTTCTACGACGGCGAGGTGGGACTTGATAGCGATGGCGATGGGTTTTCCTTGGCAGCGTCGACGTCGTCGGCGGCTTTACAGTGTAGTGGCGAGTTCTATTCCGACACCGACGTCGGCAGCGGCCCCGTGGCGATGGCGGCGGCGTCTTCTTCGAGTATGGTGACAACGTCCTCAACTCGACGGAGACACGGGCTCGGCGAGCTGTGCGTGAGTGCAGCAACTCCAGGTGAGGCCTCCGAGCGATGGTGGCAACGTCTTGCATGTACGATGATGGCGATGGTCTCGACGACGGCGAAGCGGACTCCGAGCGGCGAGCAACTTCGGTGGCGAGGCGACGAGGCGATGAGTACGGCAGCGGTGTTTGGGGGTAAGCTTCGCTTCGAAGGTTTCTCCTTCGGTGACTCAGCGATGGCTCTTCGATGAACAGCGGTGAGCTTCTTCTCACGACGACAGCGGCTTCGACAACAGCTATCTCCGATATCTCAACGGCGGCGACAGCAACTCAGGCGACGAGAGCTTGGCGATGAGTCTCCGGTGGGTTCTTCAACTCAGATGGCATCGACAACTTCGGCGCACGGCGACGGCATCTCCTTCAATGCGTGCAGACATCTTCGATGGATTCTTCAAGCGGTGGCTTCACCGACGTTGCTCCTCCCGTGGGTGTGCGTTGATGATCCTGCGGGCTTGGTGTTTTGATGTCGTGCTCAACGGTGATGTTTGATGAAGCAAAGGCCCAGTTGTCGGTGGAGATAATGGCTTGGGGAAGATGAGACTTAGGCTTGGGAAAAAATAATGTTGGGCTGCCGCAACCCTTTGTGTATTTTTGATTTCCTCACCCTAACACCTTTTTTATTTCCGTAGCCCCTGTCAAATTTTTGATTGGCTGCCCCAAACTTTAGGGTTGAGAGGAGAGCTTATATAGAGTATAGGGAGATGAATTGTCAAAGATAGGATCCCTAGTATTTAGGAAAGATTTGATGCCATCTTTTAATAGGAATCTTATTGAGATGATGTATTTGAATAGGAATTGGGTAGACCCTAAACTTTGATATTTGATACGATCACATCCAAAGTTGGTTTGATCTAATCCCAAACTTGATTTGAATTGGTCTCTTCTCATCTCTTCATCTTGACCAAGTCAAGAAATCCCATCACATCTTAAGTTGGACTAAGTCCACTTTGCTTAGGCACACACAATCCATCTCACCCAATGTGCTATACGAATAGTAATTCCGCCAAATAGCCTAGATGTATTGTTTCGAGCCTGAAACACACTGAGCACACACATTAGATATACCGACACGTTTGTCATCATCAAACCAAGATCCTAGATCGTTGCTTCCAACAATCTCCCCCTTTTGGTGATGACAAACCCACAAAAGATTTGATCAATAGTAATGAGTGTGTGAAGTGAGTTGAAGGGTGTAATGCAATATGAATCATGAGATGAGTATTCAAGCACTACAACATGGCATGCACAATCTAATAACAAATACAATAGCATGCTCCCCCTTCTCTCAAGCTCACCCTTCACCATATATTCAAGTATTTTTCAAGCTCCCCCTTTAGCAAATAATACCAAAGCTGTCAAAATATTTTCTTTCTCCCCCTTTGTAATCACCAAAAGCGGATTAATGAAGTCACAAATATATTCCATGCAAAAATAAATCATTATTAGATGTAGCGTGTAATTTGCATGAGCATTCCAAATAATAGACAAGTCAAGTTCATAGAATTTCATACCAAGACTTCTCCACCTTTGTGTAAGTGAGAAGATATAGACAATAAAGTGCAAGGGGAGATTAAATATCAGAAAATCAACCAAAACAATCCACATTTTTCATTTTTCATGAATATCACTAGGATTGACTTTTCCCACCTCATCAAAGATGAGTTCAAGTTACCGAACCCCGAAACATAGCCTAAAAGGACTTTTAAATGTGGGGTGGCATTGCTTGACGAGTTATATACACCAACGCTAATGATTACCCATGTAGCACAAGTTGGATACTCGTGGGTTGTGTTTTAGCCATGAAGTGTATCCATTTTTCATACGGAGCAAATATCGTTTTTTTTCATTCTTTTGTGCTCAATTTTAATTCATGGCTAAACACATCATATCCCTTAGAAATTTCAGAAATTAACCATTCCTACATTCACTTTCCATTATTCTTCAAAAGAATCTCCAAAAGCACTAAAAAGTCAAATATTGTGAAAGTGCAAATGTAGGTGAAGTCAAGTTTCAAACTTATGAGACATGTCATGGCTACTAAAAGGAATAACATCATGTTCATGTAGCTACAACAATAATGAATTGACTTCTACAAGGGATAGAATTGATCATTCATACAATATTACTCAAGAGATTCAAAAGAGGATTCAATAAGCACACATTTTTTTTATTTTTGATTTTTCAATTTTTTTTTCAGAAATAAAAACATTAAAAATCATCCATGCAAGCACACAAAGCAAAATAAATCAAGCACACACAACAATCTATAACGGTATGCAATGAAATGCAAAGAGGGATAGAAAATTATACCTTCTCGTCGCTTTTTGACGAAGGAGCTAAAAGAATGAAACATTGAATTTAACGCTCCTCGCCAAAACTCCATCACACCTACATGAAAGGTGTTAAGTGTGACCTTGGAATCCAACAAGGTCCACTAGTGTTAGCCAATATTGTTTTAGGAAACCACACTTGTTTAAACTTGATGTTTACAATAATATGAAGTGTGGCATACACTATCACAAGTAAAGCACTTTGCATATAAGTTCTTTGCAATAGAAGGTGCTTTGTGGAATTTCTTGAATTTTGGCTTTTCAGCATTTTTCAAACCAAATCCAAGTCCTCTTCTATTATTCCCACATAATTGATTCTCTAAAATATTATCCAACGATTGTTTTCCCATAGAGAATTTCTTAATGGCCAATTCAAGATTAGAGACTTTGGTTTTCAACAATTTATTTTCTTCCACAAGCAATGTGCATTTACTTATAAAAGCTCTCTTGTTTTCCTCTTCCTTCTTTTCAAATTCAACCATTTTTCTTTTAAAATCATTATCCAACATGCAGAATTTATCATTAAGCTCTCTAATAACATAGTCTTTTTCAGTTTCGAGCTTAATCAAATCAAGTTTAAGCATGCTAATATTATTCATCAAGGAAGGGCAAGAGAGACAAGGTGCTTCATCATTAAAACTGGAATTTTCCTTTTTCAAAATATCAATAGTAGAGTCACGTGCAAAAATATCAATTTTGAGTTTTTCAATCTCTTTAGACATTTCATATTCAGATTGTTGCATTTCAAAGTTCTCATTTTGATAATAATCTATAGTGGATTCAAGCTCTACTATTTTATCTTGCATTTCTTTACAAAGAGTAAGGAGTTCAGTTTTACTACCAGAAGTTACCTCATTGTGTATTCCAATCAATTCCATGCATGAATGGGCTTCGTGTTCCTCCTCCTCGCTCTCAGCTTCGCTATCCATGTCCCAAGTAAGCACCTTGGATTTTCCCTTTTCTTTAGCTACCTGAGCTGTCTCATGTGGGCAATCCCTCATTCGATGTCCTCTTTTCTTGCATTTAAAACAAGTCATTCTATTAGTAGTATTCTGATCATAATTTTGCTTAGAAGACTGAAAAAAGTTAGAGCGATTAAACCTGGGTGCCATTTCTGCTCTTCCTTGCTTGGTCTGGACAAACTTTCTGAAATTTCTGACCATTAGCGTTATGTCATCATCATCATCTTCACTTTCGTCAGCTTTCAGAGCAAGTGGCTTGGTAGCTTTTTCTTTTTCCTCAGGTTTCTCCCTTTCATCAATATTTTGCAATTCAAGCTCGTGGGACATTAAATTACCTATTAAGTCCTCCACCCTCATCTGTGACAAATCTTTCGCTTCTTGGATGGCAGTGACTTTAGGCCTGAAAGAGCTTGGCAGAGCTCTTAATATCTTCCTTACCTGCTCAAGGCTAGAATATGGCTTACCAAGCAAACTAGACTTGTAGACAATGTTGGTGAACCTCGCAAACATTTCTGATATCGTCTCTGATGGTAGCATGCGAAATCCCTCGTATTCTGTGCTCAGAAGTGCAAGTCTAGACTCCTTCACCTGTGACGTTCCCTCATGCGTCACCTCCAAAGTATGCCATATTTCCTGCGCAGTTAGACAATGTGAGATACGATTGAATTCAGATTTATCTAATGCACAAATAAGAGCATTCATAGCTTTAGCATTTAAAGAATAAAGCTTCCAATCATTATCATCCCACTTATCATCAGGTTTAGGCAACTCAGTATTTTCAATTTTGATAACAGGTGATTTATATCCTTTTTCAACAATTTGCCAAGCTTTATAATCAATAGAAATAAGATAGATTTTCATACGATTTTTCCAGTAAGCATAATCTCCTCCATTAAATCTAGGTGGTCGGGAAATAGACTGACCCTCAGCAAAAGCACTATCAATGTGGTCCATGGTCAAACTAGGCTAGATCTACTAAACTGGCTCTGATACCACTTGTTGGATCTGGATCCTAGCCTAGAGGGGGGGGGGGGTGAATAGGCTAATAAAAAATTCTCGTGCAACTCACGAGAAATCACACGCAGTTAAAAGCACAACCAGAGTAATGAAAAACAGACACAGAGTGCACAGCAGATTTACCCTGGTTCGGTCGTCCCAACGACCTACTCTAGCCCCCAAAGCAAATACTAGATTGAATAGTGCAATAGGCACAAAGTCACAAGTTAGAGCACACTCAGAGCACCCTCTACGTCTCTACACTCGCCAGACTCTCAGTACCCCACACACAGTGTTTCCTCTCACTATCAATCCTAGCAAAGCTTTCTACCAGCTAGTCCCAAACTAGCTGGGTCCCACTTGTCTAGTCCCAACTAGACAAGTCCCAAAATAGTCACAGAAAAATGGTAAAAGTTTCCCCTATAGAGAACGTTACACTAAGACAAATGAGTTTAGAGTTTAGAAATGCTCAGTTTGTGTCTGTGTAGGCGTCTCTGTCAATCTGCACGTCGTCAGCTCTAATCTGACGCAAACGGTGTCTCAATCCGACTCCTGGATGTCAAGATATGCACTGGTCTGTGTGTAAAGCAATTGCAGTTCAAATCCTTATAAGACAGCAGGCTGTGCGCTCAGCAACTCCCTTAAATAATGCGGTCGGTGTGCAAAGCAGATCTGTAACGACCACTTTTCGTCGTACGTTGTTCGTGCACGTGCTTTTGGCCGTGCACGTGTTTGTTTTAGACTTTGTTTGTTTGTGAACACTTTCGTGTGCTATGCCGTTGTGAACGTCTCTGAGAATATTAAATAGTGGCACTATTTTGGAACGACGTTTCTCGAGTCGTTTTCCACAATTTAACTTATTCGATGAGACGTGGCGATTTTCACTTTTGACGGGAGCCGTTTCTATTTTTAGTTTCGTCGTCCGATGTCAAAATTGAGATCCGTCTTCTTAGTTAGCTCACTTTCGTCATCACGATCACCACGATATTTATTTTATAATTTTTGGAGTTCATTTGATCACTTTTATATTTTTAACAAGTTTTATATTATTTTTAATAATTAATTTTTAAATTAAATTCGGCAAAATAAAATTTATTTGAGTTTTAAACGTTTTAAAGAATTTTTGAGCCAATTTCCAGCTCATTTGGACCAAGTCAAACCCTTGGGTGAGTTGGAGAAGTTGAATTTCAAATTTTAAATTATTTTAAACTTCTAATCCTATTAGATTTAGCCCTAGACCAAGTCAACCCATCTATACTATATAAGCAACCCCTAGGAAGACCCATTTTCGCAAGAAATTAGCCATAGCCTCTTCCAAAACCCAAATTGGACGTTGCGACGATTCGTCGCAACGTTGCGACGTTCAGCCCCCGCTCCGACCGAGAAAACCAACCAAAATCTCCCGCTCCGACCGCTAGCCGCTCCGCACCCAACCCCACTCCGCATCGCAGCGCATCGCCCCGCTCCGTTCCCTCGGTCTGACCGAGGGCTTGGCCGCACCCCGCTCGCATCCGCTCCGCATCAGCTCCGCTCAGCGCCCGCATCGACCCCCGCCCCGTTCGCTTGCCTCCGCTCGCGCCTGACCGAACAGATCGCCCGCACCGACCGACGATTGCAACGCTGCAACTTTGCAACGTCGCAGCCCTCGCATCCAAGCGCACGACCGACCCGATCCCCCGCTCTGACCGAAGGAGGCCCCCGCACCCGCGCTGCTGCACACCCCCAAGCGCTGCACAGCCCTGTTTCCCCGCAGCGACCGAGAGAATCTCCCGCATTGGCTGGGTACGACCGAGAGCCATTCGTCGCAACCCCGCACCCGTCGCACCGCTTGCCATCGTGGGCCCCCAAGTTCCCCAGAGGTATTGTGGGTCCCCCAAAGGTCCCTAGGACTACTGTGGGCCCCACCTAGGTGCGTTCTCTTCGACGACTCGCCGCGTACGACGTCATCGCACGTCGTAGCCCGTCGTCGCACGTGCGAGCTTTGGAATCTGGAATCGTCGCCCCGGTTGATTGCTCTGAAATTTCCAGCGAGGAATCTAATTGGAATCTGGACTTGGAGCGCGATATTATTATTCCAACCCCCGGTGTTGCTACCCGACGCCGGTGTAGCTTTCACGTCGTGTTGAGGTAACGCTTTGCACCCCTAGGACCCCCAACCCAACGCATGCTAATCAAGACTAAAATCAGCATTTTTAAAGTATTTCAAATGGTTTAAATTCACTAATCAAGATTAATAATATGGACTTTAGGCCGGTGGACTTGTGCACGTAGGATAATTGTGATTTTTGGACTCATTGGACGGTGTGCTCAGACGTCGTACTTGCAGGCAAGTGAAACTTGCCAACTCTTGTTTAGGGCCATGTTTTTAGGCCACTTCCTTGTTTCTAGCGTAAAAGAGACTAGTCAGTGAAATGATAGCTGGCTAGACGCCTACTTGATCTAGTTTGACAACGAAACTAGATCCGTCACCTAATTGATCTAGCTTGACAACGAAGCTAGATCCAACCCTTTAAGCTTGTTGTTCATGCATACTAAACTGTCACGTTTACTTTCCTTATCTGTACGCACTTTTAACTGCCATGCATTGCATTCTACATGTCATCCAGTTGATTGTTGCATTCGTAGCACACGCTACAATACTTGTACTCCTTGAATACTACTTCCAGGGAAACGGGCCTCATGTGTTAGTCAAAAGCCAATGCCCGGATCCCTGGACCGGCTAGGTGCACCCCTATGCCATACTTGTTAAAAACACTTCCTGGCTCGTGATCCAGAAGCGAGCATTCCCATTCAGGGGTAAGGCCCTGGCTCGATACACGTGGAGGGGTAGGGATAAACGATTACTTGAGCTTAGGAGTGGCCTGATCAGCCCTCTAGCCAAAAGACGGAATCCCTGTGCACGAGGTGCTTACTTTTCTTGTCTTGTACTTGTCTTGTGAATGATTCATGCAATACTTGTCATCCATGCCATGTTTAAATGCCATGCTCGTACTTTACTTTACTTTACCTTACCTGTTGCACTCATTACTTTAACTGCCATGTCATTGTATCATGCTAGAACTGCTAGGTTGCTTTACTTTTACCTACTTCCAGTTTCCTTGCACAAGTCTCTTGTAGACTTGCTGACATGTGCCCCTTGCTCTTTTGGGTGTCACATGTTAGACCCCAAGCCAGAGACCGTTGCTGAGTACGTGGTGTTTGCTTACGCTGAGCCTGAGTCCATGTCTGCCTAGGAGGTGTTTTGTGGATGCCAGTGATCTTTCTTGGTGACTTTGCTGAGCTTTCCTTTATTTTAGGTTTTCTGTTAGTTGTTGGTGCGTAGCACCGTTGTTTTGTACGTGGTACTTTTGTTGGCCATGTTTGGGCCTTTAGACTCTTTTCCTTTTAGCCTGGTGGCTTTTCTGCGATGTTGGAATTTATATTTATGGATATTCTGAGATTATTCTTTTGTCTCATTTCATTATTATTATCTTTGTTTCGTTCGCGTTGCAAGGACCTGCAGTTTTAAATTTGATTGACGCTTATCGGACTTGCAGCTTTGTAGCTTCAAGTCTGAGCGGACCTTCTCACGCTTCGCCTCCATATTTTTGGGAAGCGGGGCGTGACAGGTTTTGTTGGTGGCCCATGCGGGTCCGTCTTGCAATTGCGAATTAACGGAACAACGATAATAACAGAATGTCCATTAAATAAATTGCAACATCCGAGTCAGAAGCCCTGAGTCAAGTTGTTTTCTTAGGACCCTAGGTGATAAGAAGGCTTAGTTAGACGTCCGTGTTTGCTAGTTAGAGGCCTCTGATTGTTAGTTAGACTCCCTGTCAGCAATTGATTCAATTGTCGTAGGAGTTACCTTAGTGGTCCTTGTCTACCCCTGACCATATTAGACTTCTAGAATTTCCTCCGGTCGTTCGCTTTTGGGTTCATCGATTTCGGACCAAGCTGAGCGCATTTCTTTACCGTCTAACCTTTAGAAGTCTTAGCGCTTAGTTTTTAATCTTTAGTTGGTCGACCGTAGGAGTTCCCCGTAGACTCTTCTGATTCATATCCTAGGCGTATGAATGTTTTGATCTCCGACCAATCTCCTTGCCTCGATTCACGAGATCGCCTCATGACGATCGTCGTCCATTTTCGAACCTCTCCATTACGAACCTTGAAACTCTTGAAAGTATTTTTCGACTCCCTCCTTTCCGAAGTTTAACCTTGTTCCAAATCTTAATGTATATGTACTTACACTTCATCCTCCTTCGTTGATTTAAAATTGTAAAAAAACTTTTGTCGGAAATTTTGAACTCTAGCTTATAATATTTTTTCCAGCTTATATTTTTCGTACTTATGTAAATGCGTTGCCCCTTCATATAATAATTTTATTCTGGACCGTATTTTTGCTTTGCCCAATTCGATTTATAATTTTCCTTCTTATTTGTGTTATACGAATGATGCGTCGTGTTTACTTTAATATACTTTCAAGTCACATGGAATTTCAGCTTTTAGCCAGTCGGTTTTATGCTCATCGTTTTCGCTATTTCAAAATTTTAAGAAATTACTATTCCTGGCCCAGACTTCCCCTAGTAGGTTTTAAAGCTTTACCACAGTTTTTGATAATTTCACTACCAAGTTAATATTATTTTTCCATGCACCATACATACCTTCAATTATTTTTATATCCGTACCAGACTTGTTGTGCTCGTATATTAAGAACCTTGTGTAAATCAGTCTCTTAATTTTTGGCAAACCCTGGTTCTCTAAAAGTAGTTTCAAAATTGATTATTTTAAATTTTCCATAGCCTAAAAGTTTGAAAGCATTTAACACGAGTTTAAATTCTTCCGTTACTTGATTTCATTCTTTGACTTTCAAAATTTTTGCCAACATTATATTAAATTACCGACGTATAATATTTTCTAAACCACGTCCTTAATATTCGTGTAAATGATTTTACTTCCTTTTATAATGATATTTTTAAAAAAAACAATAGACCATTTTTTTTCTTATTATGAATATCCGACTCAAATTTATTTTGAACAACTCGTTTTATCAATCCCCAAATATTTCTTTTCAGACTGGGATTTCAAATTTTGAAGAACGACAGTTTTCAAACTCCGCGTATTTTAGCTTATGCTATTTACCCTATTTCCTTTTCTGTATCCTATTTAAGCATCACTACATCTCCTTTTCCTTCAACCTAAACATCACCATTGAGCCAATGTTTTCCCTAACCAAGCCGTCTCCTTGTATTCGTCCTATCTGAACTCATGCTTATCGATCCTTCCCTCGCCACGCTCTCGACCTCTCTTTATTGCTTAGGCCTTAGGGTCCGTCAATGTCTGTGTCAACCTTTAATTGTTAGTAGGCCCTTGGACCTTGTGAGGTAGTCGTAGCGCACGTACCTAAGTTGTGTACGTGAGCTTGAATGAGTATACCCCCAAAGTATATTAGTGCTTGCCTATTGTGTGATATATATATACTCGGAGTTATTCGTGATAGTATGAAGTTGATGTGTGTTAGTAGTTATAGATTTTTGTGTGGATAGCTATACTATACTAGGGGTGCCTGTGTATATAAGAGTTAGCGTTGAAATATCTAAGTTGTGTATGTAGTAAGAGATACTTATAATGGTTGAAATAAAATGATTGGTAAAGCTATGTGTATGTTAGAGTGATAATAAAAAGTGTACGTATAGTTACGTAAGTAGGCCTATTGAGTGACCTATATATTAGTACGTATGTGTATGTGCTCGTATGTAGGTATGTATTATGCTTAGACGCAAGTAGTTATGTTTTGTTGCCTGAGTATATAGGTGATATGCATATGATATTAGAATTATAATTTTGATTGGTATTGCTTGCTTTGCGGGATGTTGCATGCGTGCATACCGTGAGGTATACACGACTATTGCACATCTTAATTATGTATGTGTGGATGTGTTAGTATACTAATTATAGGTAGTAGGCTATGGTGTGGATATATACATTACTTATGTGTGACTATACGGTGAATGTTTGTACTAGGGAGGGTATTATAAATATATGTGTGTTGATGTCTGTACTACTATTATTATGGTATATAAATTGATTTAACTATGTGGGTATTACTTGACTAAATATTAGGTGTGAATGACTTATGGTATGTATACGGTTGTATTGGTAGATATATATATATTGGAGTGGTATCGGTATAGGTATAAATGTCGTGTTACGTATATAGAATATTCTGATATGTGTATTAGGTCTCACTCAAGCTTGAGTGGGTATACTCTAAGTATATTGAATGTATGGTTGTAGTTTGAATATAGCAATGTTTGATGTATGTATATTGATAGGAGTGTTTGTGCCTGGTTGTGCTACGCACATGATTGTGGGTCGCTACGCCAGTATATAGTTATAGATGCTGGTCTTGTGGTATAGTTATTTACTAAGGACTTGCCTGTGTGAACGTATGTGTACTAGCTAAAACTAGGTGTGTAGGTGTGGTAGTTATATAATGATATGATTGGTATACGTGAATGAAAAGTTAGCGTGTATGGGTGTGCACCATGCACGGGTAAGTATGTGCTTAGTTATAGTTATTGGTGACTATGGTATGTGTGGCGTGTCGTAAATATAGTTATAGGACCGAATGTGATGTGAACATACGGTGAAATTATTGCATGCATTTGTATGACTATATAATGAGTGAAATATGGTAGTAGTGAATATATATTAGATATAGAAAAACTTGATTTAATAATGGTGTGGTGTGACTATATGTGCTGAGATGTTTGGTATTGGATGAATATTAGAGAGTAGTATACCCTTGATGCTTGTGCATAGGTAGCTATCTATACGTAGAGCAATTATTGTATTTGCTAAGTGTGAGACTATCCTTATATGAGTATCTGAAATATTGTCTTGTGTTTAGGTAAGTAGTAGTTATATAAGGGATGTATGTTTATATATACGAATGAAATACGTGTATGATTTTGAATGACAATAATAGTTATAAGCATATAATGTACGTGAATATATATATATGTTGGTAGTGTTAATGTTTGACTACCTAGCGCATACATAAGCACTTGTAATGACTATACCTGGTTTGAATTATAATGTGACTTGATTGGGGTAGTTATTAGAGCGACTAGATATATTAGAAAAGTCCGAGGACGGACTTTATTCTAAGGTGGGGAGGATGTAACGACCACTTTTCGTCGTACGTTGTTCGTGCACGTGCTTTTGGCCGTGCACGTGTTTGTTTTAGACTTTGTTTGTTTGTGAACACTTTCGTGTGATATGCCGTTGTGAACGTCTCCGAGAATATTAAATAGTGGCACTATTTTGGAACGACGTTTCTCGAGTCGTTTTCCACAATTTAACTTATTCGATGAGACGTGGCGATTTTCACTTTTGACGGAAGACGTTTCTATTTTTAGTTTCGTCGTCCGATGTCAAAATTGAGATCCGTCTTCTTAGTTAGCTCACTTTCGTCATCACGATCACCACGATATTTATTTTATAATTTTTGGAGTTCATTTGATCACTTTTATATTTTTAACAAGTTTTATATTATTTTTAATAATTAATTTTTAAATTAAATTCGGCAAAATAAAATTTATTTGAGTTTTAAACGTTTTAAAGAATTTTTGAGCCAATTTCCAGCTCATTTGGACCAAGTCAAACCCTTGGGTGAGTTGGAGAAGTTGAATTTCAAATTTTAAATTAGTTTAAACTTCTAATCCTATTAGATTTAGCCCTAGACCAAGTCAACCCATCTATACTATATAAGCAACCCCTAGGAAGACCCATTTCCGCAAGAAATTAGCCCTAGCCTCTTCCAAAACCCAAATTGGACGTTGCGACGATTCGTCGCAACGTTGCGACGTTCAGCCCCCGCTCCGACCGAGAAAACCAACCAAAATCTCCCGCTCCGACCGCTAGCCGCTCCGCACCCAACCCCGCTCCGCATCGCAGCGCATCGCCCCGCTCCGTTCCCTCGGTCTGACCGAGGGCTTGGCCGCACCCCGCTCGCATCCGCTCCGCATCAGCTCCGCTCAGCGCCCGCATCGACCCCCGCCCCGTTCTCTTGCCTCCGCTCGCGCCTGACCGAACGGATCGCCCGCACCGACTGACGATTGCAACGCTGCAACGTTGCAACGTCGCAGCCCTCGCATCTAAGCGCACGACCGACCCGATCCCCCGCTCTGACCGAAGGAGGCCCCCGCACCCGCGCTGCTGCACACCCCCAAGCGCTGCACAGCCCCGTTTCCCCGCAGCGACCGAGAGAATCTCCCGCATTGGCTGGGTACGACCGAGAGCCATTCGTCGCAACCCCGCACCCGTCGCACCGCTTGCCACCGTGGGCCCCCAAGTTCCCCAGAGGTATTGTGGGTCCCCCAAAGGTCCCTAGGACTACTGTGGGCCCCACCTATGTGCGTTCTCTTCGACGACTTGCCGCGTACGACGTCATCGCACGTCGTAGCCCGTCGTCGCACGTGCGAGCTTTGGAATCTGGAATCGTCGCCTCGGTTGATTGCTCTGAAATTTCCAGCGAGGAATCTAATTGGAATCTGGACTTGGAGCACGATATTATTATTCCAACCCCCGGTGTCGCTACCCGACGCCGGTGTAGCTTTCACGTCGTGTTGAGGTAACGCTTTGCACCCCTAGGACCCCCAACCCAATGCATGCTAATCAAGACTAAAATCAGCATTTTTAAAGTATTTCAAATGGTTTAAATTCACTAATCAAGATTAATAATATGGACTTTAGGCCGGTGGACTTGTGCACGTAGGATAATTGTGATTTTTGGACTCATTGGACGGTGTGCTCAGACGTCGTACTTGCAGGCAAGTGAAACTTGCCAACTCTTGTTTAGGGCCATGTTTTTAGGCCACTTCCTTGTTTCTAGCGTAAAAGAGACTAGTCAGTGAAATGATAGCTGGCTAGATGCCTACTTGATCTAGTTTGACAACGAAACTAGATCCGTCACCTAATTGATCTAGCTTGACAACGAAGCTAGATCCAACCCTTTAAGCTTGTTGTTCATGCATACTAAACTGTCACGTTTACTTTCCTTATCTGTACGCACTTTTAACTGCCATGCATTGCATTCTACATGTCATCCAGTTGATTGTTGCATTCGTAGCACACGCTACAATACTTGTACTCCTTGAATACTACTTCCAGGGAAACGGGCCTCATGTGTTGGTCAAAAGCCAATGCCCGGATCCCTGGACCGGCTAGGTGCACCCCTATGCCATACTTGTTAAAAACACTTCCTGGCTCGTGATCCAGAAGCGAGCATTCCCGTTCGGGGGTAAGGCCCTGGCTCGATACACGTGGAGGGGTAGGGATAAACGGTTACTTGAGCTTAGGAGTGTCTGATCAGCCCTCTAGCCAAAAGACGGAATCCCTGTGCACGAGGTGCTTACTTTTCTTGTCTTGTACTTGTCTTGTGAATAATTCATGCAATACTTGTCATCCATGCCATGTTTAAATGCCATGCTCGTACTTTACTTTACTTTACCTTACCTGTTGCACTCATTACTTTAACTGCCATGTCATTGCATCATGCTAGAACTGCTAGGTTGCTTTACTTTTACCTACTTCCAGTTTCCTTGCACAAGTCTCTTGTAGACTTGCTGACATGTGCCCCTTGCTCTTTTGGGTGTCACATGTTAGACCCCGAGCCAGAGACCGTTGCTGAGTACGTGGTGTTTGCTTACGCTGAGCCTGAGTCCATGTTTGCCTAGGAGGTGTTTTGTGGATGCCAGTGATCTTTCTTGGTGACTTTGCTGAGCTTTCCTTTGTTTTAGGTTTTCTGTTAGTTGTTGGTGCGTAGCACCGTTGTTTTGTACGTGGTACTTTTGTTGGCCATGTTTGGGCCTTTAGACTCTTTTCCTTTTAGCCTGGTGGCTTTTCTGCGATGTTGGAATTTATATTTATGGATATTCTGATATTATTCTTTTGTCTCATTTCATTATTATTATCTTTGTTTCGTTCGCGTTGCAAGGACCTGCAGTTTTAAATTTGATTGACGCTTATCGGACGTGCAGCTTTGTAGCTTCAAGTCTGAGCGGACCTTCTCACGCTTCGCCTCCATATTTTTGGGAAGCGGGGCGTGACAAGATCCAATTCAACTTGTTTAGGCTTCGGTCGGTGCGCAAAGCAACTCCTAATTAATTCATTCTTGTCAATCCCAGCCGTCCAATTCTTGATCCTGCGGTTGCAACGTCGTCACGTCAGCTTGCCAAAAAAACGCTCCGCTTCGTTTCGATTTCGATCACACCGTTCAATCCTAGCCGTTGACTTAATTTCCTGTTAATCTCGGCCGTCCGTTCAATATCCCATGCAGCAGCAACGACGCTTCGAGCTTCGTCCTCTCAGACGACAGCGGTGAGGAGATCTTCTACGATGGCGAGGTGGGACTTGATAGCGATGGCGGTGGGTTTTCCTTGGCAGCGTCGACGTCGGCGGCGGCTTTACAGTGCAACGGCGAGTTCTCTTCCGACACCGACGTCGGTAGCGACCCCGTGGCGATGGCGGCGGCGTCTTCTTCGAGTATGGTGACAACGTCCTCAACTCGACGGAGACACGGGCTCGGCGAGCTGTGCGTGAGTGCATCAACTCCAGGTGAGGCCTCCGAGCGATGGCGGCAACGTCTTGCATGTACGATGATGGCGATGGTCTCGACGACGGTGAAGCGGACTCCGAGCGGCGAGCAACTTCGGTGGCGAGGCGACGAGGCGATGAGTACGGCAGTGGTGTTCGCGGGTAAGCTTCGCTTCGACAGTTTCTCCTTCGGTGACTCAGTGATGGCTCTCCGATGAACAGCGGTGAGCTTCTTCTCACGACGACAACGGCTTCGACAACAGCTATCTCCGATATCTCAACGGCGGCGACAGCAACTCAGGCGACGAGAGCTTGGCGATGAGTCTCCGGTGGGTTCTTCAAATCAGATGGCATCGACAACTTCGGCGCACGGCGACGGCATCTCCTTCAATGTGTGCGGACATCTTCGATGGATTCTTCAAGCGGTGGCTTCACCGACGTTGCTCCTCCCGTGGGTGTGCGTTGATGATCATGCGGGCTTGGTGTTTTGATGTCATGCTCAACGGTGATGTTTGATGAAGCAAAGGCCCAGTTGTCGGTGGAGATAATGGCTTGGGGAAGATGAGACTTAGGCTTGGGAAAAAATAATGTTGGGCTGCCGCAACCCTTTGTGTATTTTTGATTTCCTCACCCTAACACCTTTTTTATTTCCGTAGCCCCTGTCAAATTTTTGATTGGCTGCCCTAAACTTTAGGGTTGAGAGGAGAGCTTATATAGAGTATAGGGAGATGAATTGTCAAAGATAGGATCCCTAGTATTTAGGAAAGATTTGAGGCCATCTTTTAATAGGAATCTTATTGGGATGATGTATTTGAATAGGAATTGGGTAGACCCTAAACTTTGATATTTGATACGATCACATCCAAAGTTGGTTTGATCTAATCCCAAACTTGATTTGAATTGGTCTCTTCTCATCTCTTCATCTTGACCAAGTCAAGAAATCCCATCACATCTTAAGTTGGACTAAGTCCACTTTGCTTAGGCACAAATAATCCATCTCACCCAATGTGCTATACGAATCGTAATTCCGCCAAATAGCCTAGATGTATTGTTTCAAGCCTGAAACACACTGAGCACACACATTAGATATACCGACACGCTTGTCATCATCAAACCAAGATCTTAGATCGTTGCTTCCAACACCCGTGTCACCCTCCAATGGGAGGACTGAACCACTATCTCACTCTCTCATGTTCGCGATAACATTTTACTTTCCATTTCCACATATGAAACCAACCATTTCCAACTTCATCAAGCAAAACTTTACCACAGCATAAAGGAGTCAATCATATGAAACCAACCATTTCCACATCATATGAAACCCATAACCACACGTGAATGGGACAATGAACACATCATTCGCAACACAACCAAATAGTATAATAAACCCATGACCAAAATATCCAAGGGTGAGAAAATGCCACCAAGTGAACCCCAAGTTACAACTTTGACTAACTACCTGAGAATTTTTCTTAATAAAAGTATAATAGGCCCATAACCAAAGTTTCACCATTATGCACCAACTTACTAAGGAATGTAATCTTATAAAAATTAGACAAAGATTTAGTTTAAGCAACCAACTTTAACTAAGGATACATGGAGATATAACAAGATTGATGTGATAGTTACTAACTTTAATTAAAAGAGTCAAGATAGATATGACCTTAAAACACAATTTGGCATGCTACACAACTAAGGTGTTAACTTTAAGTGGTCTTTTAACTAAAAACAACAACTTTAACAAAATAACATCCTTAAACTACAATCTTTGATGGAATTAATAAGGTCTATTTAAACTAAAATTTTCAAGTAGGTCATTAGGAATCTTGGGTGCAAAACAAGTTTAAAATGATTATAACAAATGTAGGCCTTGTAAAATAAGAGGAAACTTTCCAAGTATACATAGGAATTTTAACAAAGGAAAAGCAACATAAACGAAATAACAACGTTAACATACAATGATTACATTCAACATCAAGGCTAACTTATTTGATTTGCATTAGGATTTGGTATACAATATCAAGCATGCAACTAATTGGGACACCAAGCATACAAACGCAACATAAGGGATGCATTGAAAGTAAATGTATAAACGTGTAACCTCGAAAGAATTGCATTTAATCTACGTTAGGGTGACATAAGGGAAAGGAAAGGGCTAGCATGCATTAAATTTAAAATACTAGCATACACTAGGAATGACAACTTGATGAAATTCCATGACTAAAAAGGAAGCAACATGAGCTAATTTCAATAAAACACCATTGTTGAATTAAGGATTTATTAGCAACATGAACCAATTCCAATAGGACATAACCTCTCCAACATAAACCTTTCCAACATACCAATTTCAACATGAATTAATCTCCATGCAACATACACAATTCTCCATCAACATGCACATAACTTAAGTATGGATCTCTTGCATCATAATCCATTTCCATAAACCATCTCCAACCATTGAAATACAATCTTATAAATGAAACCAAGTAAATGCTAGGCAAGTGTTCTTTAAGAATGAAATTAGTTTTGATAAAATCCTTATTAATGAGAAAACCCATTCAAGGAAAACAATTTCAGTTTGCTGGAAAAATGCGGACAGTCATGAATATGGACAGATATCATCCATTTACATCGTGAATTTGACAAAACTTAGTGAATGAAAGTTGTAGATATGCTAGTTTTACATTGCCATACTAATTTTCAGAAAATAATAGTGAGTGTGTGAATTATAGAGGCCAACATGGTATCAGAGTGAATTTCTACAGAAAAGCTGAAATCTGCGTCAACTTAATCCATGAATTACTCATAGCTGAAATCAGTTATGGGTTTAAAAAACACAGAATTGTAGCTTAGGAAGTATAGATATCCAAAATGTCCTAAAACTTATGATTTCAACAAGTATAGTATCATATAGAGCTGTTTTAGTGAAGAGTGTGTCCAAACTGGCAGAATCTGCTACCCTGTAAAAAACTCCAGTTTGAGCTTAATTGCAGTACGAATTTGGAAAAAAATCCCAACACGAAAGTTGTAGGTAACGAATTAATCCTTTCAGCATAATTTTATCAGAATTTTCTATCACTTACAATGATCAATATATACGAATTAGCAGACATCAAAATTGCAGGAATTTAAAGTAGGGCCCATGCAATGAAAAGTGTTAACATCTTGTAAACTATTTCAATAAACATTAGGACTTCTTCAAGGAAACAGCATTATAAGCTTATAACCATTGCAAAGTAGCATCTTTCTCACTACTACTTAAGAAAATAATCATCTTGCATACAAATTCATGACAACTACCCGATATGCTAGCTTTTACATGCAAACATGCATTTTTAGCAACTTCTACTTAAAACCTAACTAGCATCAACACACTAATTGGAGTAGGATTTCCTACCTCATGGAGAATCAAAGCCCTCTCTTAATTCCATGAAGCTCCTCCTTGGGTCTCCATCTTCAAGCTCCAAGAAACCACCCTAATCTCCTCTTGCTCCTTCCTCCTCCTCTTTAAGTCCCCCCCTCTTCTCTTTTCTTCCTTTCTCTTTCTTTCTTTCTTTCTCTCTTTCTTTCTTCTTTCCTTTTTTTGGCTTGCTGGAAAATTCGGCAGGCTTGAGGAGAATGGGAAAAAGAAAACAAAAATAATTGAAGAGGAAGAGAGAAGAATGTTGTAGAAGGGAGTAAAAATTCTTTAAATAAAATCCCGTCTAGAAGCCCCCCTTAATAACAAGTTTGCCATTCCTCTTAACAAAATATCTCTCTCTAAAAATATCTATACACATGACATCTCTTTTTCCACACCCACATACTTAATTACAAGTTTGCCCTTCTACTATGCACACACCCATACTAATTACAAGAATGCCATTATCCAAATTTAATAATAACAATACGAATAATTGGTACCAAGGAATCTCATTAGAATAATCATAATAATAACCTCTTAAAATAATCTTCACAAAATACTTATCTTTAAATAATCCATATTAAAATAAGATTAAAACTACGTTTTTACTATACACACCCACCAACTCAAATCTTACTACATATTCATAAATACAACAATACCAGTCATTTTACTACCTCATATACATCTATATTCATCCAATAGGTCATCCAACACATCATTATTATATTCACTACGCATTTACTATATGCACCACACCATTCCTATATACACTACGAAGGCACCCAGGCACAATATGTACTCGTTCAAGCATACGTATACTACATACATCCAATCAAATAGACATACTCTAGCGTACATGGCACTAGTGCCATTACATCCTAGCTCCCCGTCCACGCACCGCCCTCAACCTCTTCCTCTGGGAAACTTCTACGATGCAGCTCCCCCCACCAACTTCACCTCCCCTCTCCCCTACACACTTCGCAACCACCCCGCGAACCCCTAACAATCTCAGCCCACTCTCCTCCCTCTACTCCTCACACAAACTTTGGCGACTTCACCGACCCAGCCCTCCTCCTCCACACCGCTGTCCATGACCGTTGCCCCGCCTTTCGACTTCTCCGTCCGACAACTCCAGCACCGAACCCCGACTTCGACCCCGTCACCCTCCCCTTCACGACACCGACGCGACCTCCTCTCTCCATCTCAGATAGCGCCACCGACGTTCACCGCCCCTCCATCCACGTTCTCCTCCGACGGCCACGACGACGCCGACTACCACACCACTGCCAAGCCCTGTCGACGTTCACTTGACACCACCGTTCCGAGTTGCAGGCGCCGCCGCGTGATCTCCCCTGCGAGCAAGCGAAAGAAGAGTAATAATATGGTGAGTTTTAATATAATGTTTATACATATACATGTTATATATATGTATATGCTGCAAATTCTATATGTTAGCTTATACACATTGGCATATATGACATTGCCTGTTAATTTGTACAAGTAAGCTTTTATTATAAAGTAAGTTTTATTATAAAATATGAGTTTTATTATAACGAGGCCTGATATGCCACAATAACTCATACATTATAGATATACTTATATATATATAAGTATCGATTATATGTAGCTATATATATCATTATTTAATGTGAAAAAATATTATAGATTAAATTTTATAATTAGTTTAGGACCTTTTAGCTGATATCACGAGACCATTGACGCAGGTAAATTCACGCCTCTGTAACGGTCGCGTGGGCACCAAATTGCGCAATCAGGCAAGTATTATCACCTACTAATTTTAAGATGTCAAATATTCTGTTATTTTAAAAAGCGTACATAAAATGTTATAATAGCTTGTGGTAACTATTATTTGTGTAGTGAATTGTCCACTTTAATTAATTGTGATATTGGGCCCTCGGGCATGTATTGAATTATACGGACACTACTGGATTGTACCCTATTGATTGATATATTCGACCATCGTCCAGACGGGCTCAGTGAGTACAGATATTGATTGATAATTCGACCGTCACCCGGATGGGGTCGGTGAGTACAGATATTGATTGATAAATTCGACCGTCGCTCGGATGGGGTCGGTGAGTACAGATATTGATTGATAAATTCGACCGTCGCTCGGATGGGGTCGGTGAGTATAGATATTGATTGATAAATTCGACCGTCGCCCGAATGGGGTCGGTACAGAGCCACGAGTAGCTCACGTTGGTTTGGGTGTAATTGTTGTTTCCTCCGCCCTCAGACAATGGGCTTGTCATTAGATAGAAAATTGAATGATGCACTATATTGTCTCTGCTGGTACTATCGTGAATTGTGTAAACTGTTAACTTCTCTTATCATGCACATATACAACTTGCATGCTTATTACTTTGCACACTACACTTTGCTTACTAGGCACACCACACTGGCCATGATCATTACTCTGTGCGCCACACTTGCTACGTCCACTACTCTGTACACTACACTTGCCATGCCCACTGCTTAGCACACCACACTCGGCCTGCTCACTACTTTGTACACCTCACGTTGTTATGCTCTCATATTCTTTCATGCTGCCCATGCTTCACCTTATTGCAATTATATTGTGCCACTCATCTTCAAAGCTATACAAACTATATTATTATCTTGTCGAGGGTTCATTTTCTAACATTTTAACTTGCCGAGCGACCCTCGCTAACGTATATTTTCCTGTTGTTTATCTTGTGAAATATACGTCAGGTTCTGAGACATATTCTGCAGAGGACTATACTTTGAGGCTGAGCTAGCTTACTAGGAGTACCAGGATGCCGAGACCCACTACTAAGGAACGACGCATTTTTGCAACGCTGCTAAAAGTTTAATATTTGTGCTATATTGTATTCAGGTGTATTTCTTTTCGAGTAACTGTTGTAATGGCCATGCTAGGCCTTAATTTCATTTGTGTACTTGTAATCTGGACTTGAATTTGTAATAATGATATTTGTGTTGTTCTGATATTCGCAAGCAAGAATCTACCAGGCTTTTACATAGACGATTATTGTGCTTAAGTCAAAGAAGAAAGAAAAAAGTACTAAGCACATGCGGACCCTCTCGCGTCCTCGCTCCTAAGTACAATGGAAAGCGGGGCATGACAGGCTTTAGTGGTGGCCCATGCAAGTCTCTACCTTCTGCGAATTACTCGGAACAATATGGATGTCATTATTAGCTAGATTGTCCAGATAAATCTTGTCCGCAAATGTTTACTTTCTTTCTCTTGTAGCATGGCAGGTAGACCCCACACTCAAGGGAAATGGAATCAATGGAAGTGGTTATCCCGACATCCGTGAACTCATGGGTGTCATGAGAGGGATGTTGGAAATTCAACAGCAGCTGATTCAGCAAGGACAACAGTCTACACCACCTACACCGCCTCCTCCCCGAGCCGAACCTGGAGCCAAGCAATTTCAGGAGCTGAATCCGAAGAGTTTCTCTGGAACGGAAGGCCCACTAGAAGATGAAGAATGGGCTCGAAGCACTGAAGACGACCTGAGCCTCTCCCGCATCGACCAGTCAGGCTGGGTAGAAGTTGCCAAGAAACAGCTGACCGGTAATACCCGGAACTGGTGGGATACCGAGGAAGCACATTGGTTAAGCCTATTAACTGGAACATCTTCCAAGAGCGCTTCGATGCTCAGTACTTCCCCAGGTCCGCAAAGAGAGAACTCCAGTAACGTTTCATCGACCTAGAGCAAGGTGATCGGATTGTTGACGAATACGAAGCAGAGTTTTATATGCTTAGTCGATTCGCTCCACATCTGGTGGAGGACCCCGAAGACCGTGCATATCAGTTCCTCCAGGGTCTCGACCTGGACTTTCAGGCTTCGATGTCTTCGATGAATCCGACTACACACCAGGACGTATTGGATGCCGCTAGGAAGCATGTGCTCATTATGAAGCAGAAGAAGACACTTCAGACTAAAGGAAGCAAGCGCCCGATGGAACCAACCCGGAATGATCTCCGACCAACTCAGACCACCAACTTCAAGAGGACTGCAACCCCGGTCAACCCCAGAACTACAATGGTGTGTCATCACTGTAACCGATCAGGGCACGTCAAGAAGGATTATCGGGTGCTGTTGAACCAGTGCTTAGTGTGCAGGGCATCTGACCATATTGTAAGGAACTGCCCTCGTCGAACTATTGATCCAGCGATCCAGACTTTGGTAGCGTCAGGATCAAGCTAACAGGGACCACCTCTGGCTCCTCAGCGTTAAGTTCCCCAACAGACCAAGCCCGAACACAGTCGAGACCAAACTTACCCTATGGTCGCCGAGGAAGTTAGGGACGATGAGCCAATGACGAATGAATACGTCTGAACCCTATTCTACCATCACATTTAATGATTCAAATCATAAATGTGCTTATCCTTGCTTTGTCATATCTTAGGTGTATCTTTTACTTTTACTATTACTATTTCGTCTATCCGACAGTTACTTAATCATTACCTAACTTGAGAAATTCCGAGGACGGAATTTTTATAAGGTGTGTAGGATGTAACGGCCTGTTTCTGAACGTACGTATTTCGTACATATTTCCATTAGTTGATATATTTGAATAATTGTTTTGAGTTTTCATTATTATTTTTCCTCGAATTCGAACTCGTGATCGGATCACGATCACGATGATGTCTTATTTAACTGTCGGTTGATGCTGATTGCAGGGGCGTAATCGTTTGATTATCCTTACTATATCGATTTCCCTAATCTAATCCAAATCCTAACAAGTCTTAATGTCTCGATCAAATCTAAACCAGTAATCTAAAGATCCTAATGTCAATTTCCTAACCCAATCGTAGCTAAACCGATCTTCCTGGTATCTTAATCATATGAATCTCATAATCATATCTTAACCCAAAAATCTTAATTTAAAGATTACCATAATCAAATCTTGATTAACCAATCCTAACTGTCGATTCTAGACTATCTCTTAATTTAATCTTGATCTAATCTTAATACTAATAATCTAAAAATCTATCTTAGTTAGATTTTCTAAACTAGATTTAATCTTAACTATACCCTGATCAAAACCCTACCCAACTCTGACTAAATCAAACCTCACTATCCTAACTAAGATATTTCCCTAAAAGATTTATTATCTTATCTAACTTTTATAATATCTTAGTTAAATCTCTTCATTTAATCAATTCAAATTAGTAGATTTTTTAAACTAAATATCTAATATATTACCCAGAGCATATCTTAAATCCTAACCGCATTATTCTCAACTCACCCACGCGTATATCCCATAGGGATCTCAACAACCCCCCGTTCTTCTCTTATCAAACCAGTTCCCTTTCTATTCTCCCCACGTTCCCAACCAAAGCATGCCACGCCCCAAACCCTCCCACGTAATCTTTTCTCTTTTAAAAAGCCTGCAACTCTGAATCATCACCTCCCTCTCATTGTTCTTCATGGAACCCAAACTCTCCTCTCAGTCCGCCACCAACCCCAAGCCCCTTCACCCCTCGCCTTGAACCCACACCCCCATCTCCCGTCAGGCGCCCACAAGCCCTCAACTCCCGACAACACCGCAGCCTTCGCCGTTCATCCTGTAAGCTTATACACAGTGGCATATATGACATTGCCTGTTAATTTGTGCAAGTAAGCTTATATTATAAAGTAAGTTTTATTATACAACATGAGCTTTATTATAACGAGGCCTGATATGCCACAATAACGCATATATTATAGATATCTTTTTTGGAGAATATGCTTTATCTTTATTGATCTCAAGAAAAAAGTACAAGGTTCGAGGAGTAGCAGGAGGGAAAAGTGAGTCATGGTTAAGGCACAGGCGCCATTACCACACCCCCACAAGACCCTTCTCTATATCCAAATAACCCACGATATTTACAAAGAATGAAACAATAGAAAAACAAGACAAAAACATTTACACCCTCAGAGCCCAATTGGAGAACACCTCCAGCCCAGCATCCTGGTCCTGATCCAAGTGCCTCATAGCCACTCTGACGTCCGCAGCAATGTCCTCAAACAGTGCCGAATGTATTTTGCTCTCACCATCAAAGATCCTCCTGTTTCTCTCCTTCCATACATGCCACACCAACGCAGCAAGAACAGTTTTTGCAAGAATCCCCAAATTTCCTTTCCTCTGAAATTTAGCAAGAAACACATCGCCAACACTAGCTAAAATGAGAGGGGGAGCATCGGAGATCCCAAGCTTGAGGAAGCTTCTGATGAGTATATAATATGAGTAGCTGCAACCAAAAAAGATGTGTTCAACACTTTCAGGAGCATTACTAGAACAAAGCACACAAAAGGGGGAAGAAGGAACTCCCCATTTGACAAGTTTGTCCCGAGTGAGAAGTTTGCCATGGAAGGCACGAAGTAAAGTGACAGCCATCTTTGGAACATGCCCATTATACCAAACCACCTTATAATAAGGAATGATAGGCCTAATAGCCCGAACACCATCCCATGCATCGTGAAGGGAGGGAGATTTAGTGCACCATTTCCAAGAGTCCTCACCAGGTTGCAGATATAGGGAGGAAATAATATGCAAAACAGGAGCTAACACAGATACATTGACCCATCCTGTTGCCTCCCAATAGTCACTAACCATTTTTCCTTCCTCTCCAGACGGAACAACATAACTGTCACATAAGGGGCCACAAGAAAGCCAGTTATCATACCAAAATAAGGTAGAATCCCCATTCCTGACGATGCGCTTAATGAGTTTTTGGTGATATCACGACATTGGAGCATGAATTTCCAAGTACCGGATTGCATAGGACTAGCCTTAGCCGAATAAAACCCCTTTTCGCCCATATATTGTTTACGCATATAAGAGGCCTAAACACCATCATGAGTAAGCATACGCCAAGTTAACTTGGCCCCATAGGCCATATTAGGATCAGAGAAGCGTCTAAGACCAACACCACCCTCCTGCTTAGGGACACAAAGATCATCCCAAGCCCAAGAATAAGAAGTCCCCCAAATAAACTTTCTGCATATAGAATTAAGAGTATTCATCACAGTCTTAGGAATGCGAAAGGCTTGCATCCAAAAAGCAACCATGCCATGGATAACAGATCTAACAAGCTCTATACGACCTGAGATAGAGAGAAGAGTAGATGTACATCCCTGCAATCTGCTTTTACATCTATCTATCAATCTAGCATACATTGCTGCTATAGGGTATTTAGTAGAGAGAGGAATCCCAAGATATATGGATAAAGATTGAACCTGTCGAATACCCAGAATATCAGTAATCCTCCCAGGATCTTTAGTTCCCTTGCCAAAAATGCCCGCACTTTTACTCCAATTAACATCCAGACCAGTAAGATTTTTAAACGTTCATAGAAGATCTTTCAAACCCTCTAGAGATTTAGCATTGGCACGACAGAATACCAGCAAGTCATCAGCAAAGAGGAGATGCGTAACCGCCCCAACTCTTTTCATGGGCAAAATGTTACGACTGACATTAGCCTTGGCCATAAGAAGGGAGAACGCCTCCATAACAACAACAAAAAGGTAAGTGGATAGGGGATTGCCTTGTCTCAGCCCTCTATTGGATTGGGACATTCCAAAAGGGGAACCATTAACCAAAACAGAAAAGGAGGGGGTAGAAATGCATTCCCCGATCCACCCAATAAATTTGGGTTTAAACCCCATCTGATGCAACATGAAGTAAATGAATTCTCTGTTCACACTATCAAAAGCTTTACACAAATCCAATTTCAAGCAAGCACGGCTACCCATAGGATTGTTGAAATCACGGATTTGTTCATGAGCAAGCAAGGCACAATCAGCAAGTAGCCGATCCTCAAGGAAAGCTGCTTGATTAGGAGAGATAAGCTCAATAATAGCTTTCTTAAGTCTGTTACATAGTACTTTACTGATGATCTTATATAGGACATTGTAGCAAGAGATAGGCCTATAATCCCCCAGACCAGTGGCATTTGTACCCTTAGGAATGAGCGTAAAAAGGTGTGATTAATTTGTTTGAGAATCTTGCCCGACCGGAAAAAAGACCCAATAGCTTTGGTAACATCATTCCCAACAACATTCCACGAATTCTGAAAGAAAAAGCCATTGAAGCCATCAAGCCCATGGGCCTTATCGCCACCAATCTGAAAAACAGCGTTCTTGATCTCATCATCAAGAATAGGACGTTCAACCCAGGCGGCAGCCTTTTTAGTGAGAATTATTTTAGTAGTGAGGCGAGGAAACACCCTCCAATAGTCCTCCTGATTATACAGGCTGGAATAAAAGACCGGACCATCAACTTTAATCTTTTTAATACTATCATCACCAGAGCCATTCGCATAGATAAGGTGCTCCAGACTATTATGGCTTTGACGAGCCTTCATGGCAGTATAGAAAAAACGGGTATTACGATCCCCCAAATGTAACCAATTCTGCCTACTTTTCTGTCTCAAATTGGCCTCTTCAATATCAATAGCATCAGCAAGTTGATTGATAAGATCATGCTCTCTATTCTGCTTTTCAACACAAATAGCTAACTCAGGGTCATTCTGTAAACAAATAAGATCGGCACGACACTTAGCCACCCCTTTAGCATCAATAATATCAGCACCAAAGCTTCAACCCGTATTTAAGATTTTTAAGCTTGGCAACAAGACGGATCATAGGATAACCAGCCACATCAGTCTGCCAGAATTTAATCAATATATCTTGGAACTCAGGATATCTAGTCCAGGAATTGAAAATTTTGAAGGGTTTAGGGTCAGAACCCTCTTTAGGATGGAGATGGACAACAAGCGAAGAGTGATCACTAGTGCCACTAGACACATATTCACAATACGATGAGGGGAGTTTATCCAGCCATTCACAATTGCAAAGAGATCGGTCAAGAGAAGCGCTGATGCGCTGAGCCCCGATGCTCCTATTAGACCAACTCAAAGGGTTGCCAACCGATTTGAGTTCAATAAGACCACTAGCATCAATGCAATTGTTAAAGTCATCCACCATATGCCTATCACTAGGCTTACCGCCAAGTTTATCCGCAGCATATTGACGTGCGTTTATATATCATATATTCACGCACGTCTTCTTTTGTGTTGTTTCTGTTATTTTCCGTCATCTTGTATTCGTTTTCTCGTGTTTTCTCGTTTTCTTTCACTTTTCCATGTTTTTTGTATTTTGCAGGAGTTTACCGGCGTAGGGGACATAAGAGGACGATATCATGAGTCCCCGGAGCAACGGGAGGAGTCACGCGTGATCCAGGGGGTCAAACAACGAAGATAGCATCTTTCAGCCCCTCACCTGACCGGTTGGTCACTTCCAACCGATCGGGTGATGCACGCGTGCACCACCCGGACACAAGTTGGAGCGGTCAGAAAGTCAACCGGTCGGTTCAGAGACCGGTTCAGACGTCCCAACTCGCTGGAATTTGATGCTGAATGCCAACCGATCGGGTGACCTTCACCCGATCGGTTCATCTGTAGCCAAGACACGGAGAGCTCAACCGACCGGTTCACCCAACGGCACGAAGATCCAACCGGCCAGCTTCAACCCTCAACCGACCGTGCCGTATGACCGGGTGAAGTCCCATGCTGAGCTGCCGAAGAACGAAGCAGGTCACCCGATCGGTTGACCTTTCAACCGATCGGGTGATATCGTATTCTATATATA
Source organism: Scilla litardierei (assembly GCA_030789695.1). Classification (NCBI taxonomy): domain Eukaryota; kingdom Viridiplantae; phylum Streptophyta; class Magnoliopsida; order Asparagales; family Asparagaceae; genus Scilla; species Scilla litardierei. The sequence goes on along the minus strand of CM061132.1, from coordinate 131,229,744 downwards.
GGACCCCCTAGGTTTTCCAAAAACGAGAGTTGTTATTTTTTACAGTTTTTTCTCTCTCTTGACGGCTGTAATTTTCTACTTATTTGTAAGTTTTTCGATCTTGACCAAACTTTAATATAGTATTATTTGCATTGTTCTTACTGCTTTTCAATCGCTTGATCATGTTTTTAACGGTCGATTTTGATTTAGATCGCTTTTTAGTAAATATGTGTGAGTAGTTCCCAAATCTGGGATTTTGGTGGAAACCCCTTCGTGGGTTCTCCCCGATGCATCCATATGACTAGGAAATCAATAGGGATTAGGAATCTACCGGTTACGCGGGGTGTTTTATTGTCATCGGTGTGAAAAAGACCGCCTTTGATCGTTGGGCCAAGGGGGAATAAACTTGGCGGTTGACTCCCTAGCCATAGCTCACGCCCTTAGCGTAGACGTCGAATCCTAGCGCGCGGGAGCAGCAGGATGAGATGGTGGGATTTATCGTTGTGAGCTTAGTGCTCCCGGAGTCGGTCAGTGTTAATGGACATGGGAATGCCCACTGACCAAACCCGGGAAGTCCGGCGTATCATCCTGGGCACCGACCGGAATATCGGGCCCATGGGACGCTGGTACCACTCTTAGAGGCAACGTCTCACCATTAAGCCCTAATTCCGATGGCAATCCTACCTGTAGGCCGTATCGGCGAGAATCGCACGATAGGGTGGAAACTGAAGTCCCGGGTTTTTCCTTTATATTGCTTATCCCTCGCATTCTATTTTCTGTGACAACCCATCATCCGATTCGGGCTAGCTCGCCCTCGGGGTGAATCCGATCCTTCTTGACACAAGCACAACCACGCCTCCCTGAGTTCGACCCCCAAGCCACACTACAACACCGTGTGCTTGCGGTTATAAATATTTAAATCTTACGCCCCCTATCATATATTGCACACTTGCATGCACGCAAACGCAGGGGACGTCAAGCTTTATGGCGCCGTTGCCGGGGAGGCAACGTGCTTGTTATTTTAGGATTTCATGAACCCTTGAGTCTAGCTCATATCCCCATCTCGAGATAATTTTCGAATTCTTCTTTTTTCCATTTCTGTTTTATTTTCTTATTTTCATTTTTATTTTTTATTTTATCTGTTTCTTTCCTACTTTTCGCTTCAAGGGTGTTTGTTGTTTTTAATGCGTAGGAGTTCAAGAAGTCTCGACGACTTGATTCCCGTTGATCCGGCGATAAACGCCACCCTAAGGCATCTTGCCACAGATAAGCAAAGAAGAGAAAAGCCGGAAACCATGTGGGAGAACACCCCACCTCACAAGTCCCTGCTGGAGTACTCGATGCCATCCATCGAGTCCACCTCCGCCATCCGTCCTCCTGCTATTACGGTGCAAAGCTTCGAGCTTAAGCCGTCTTTAGTGACGTGGATCCAGCAAGATCAATTCTCGGGGGCACCCATGGAGAGCCCCATCGAACATTTGGACTCCTTCTTGGAGAAATGTGACACCTTCCGGATAAATGGTGTCACAACTGAGGCGATCCGTCTGAAGCTATTCCCCTTCTCTCTGCGAGATAAGGCCAAGCTGTGGCTTAGGGGTAAGGACCCGAATACGTTCAACACCTGTGAGAAGCTTTCAAACGCTTTTCTGACAAAGTTCTTTCCCCCGGGGAAGACCATGAAGCTGAGGAGTGAGATCTCCTCCTTCTCCCAGGCCAGCCACGAGTCTCTGCATGAAGCCTGGACCAGATACAAGGAATTGCAGCGGAGATGTCCCCACCATGAGCTCCCTAAGTAGCAGATCATAAATCTGTTCTATAATAGGTTGAGGGACGATTTAAAATCCTCGATGGATGGGGCGGCTGGAGGGTCCTTCATGTCCCGAAGCGAAGAAGATGCCGGACAGATTCTAGAAAATATGGCATCTAACAATGGGAGGTGGTGTGACGAGAGAGCCACACATAGATCTGGGGGTATCCACATGGTCGAGGACATCGACAAACTATTCAGCAAGTTTGACTTGCTGTCAACCCAGATCTCCGCACTGATGGTAGAAGCCGATGGTGTCGGTACACAACATATTGCGGCGGTGGAAGCCAAAGTCTATGGAGAATTCGACGGTGGTGACATCTCACCACCGTTGGACCAAGCAAGCGCATTGTTCTACAATCCTACGGGGAATGCGCCGTACCCACCACGGACTAGCTCCAACCCGGCCTACTCTCCAAACCACCGGAATCGTCCCAACCTTAGCTACCGGGCACCGTATCAGCCGCCGCCGCCTCAGCAGCAGCAACAACAGATATATCAGCCGGCTAGGCCTCAGCAGCAGCAGTTTTAACAGCAGCAGCCTCCACAACAATATCAGCAATATGCTCCAAGGAATCAGCAGCCCATTCAGCAGCAGCAGTAATTTGGCCAGCAGAGGGGCATCTCTCCGGTTGAGTCCCTTTTGACTCAATATATCACCAACCAGGAGAAGATAAATTTGAAACTGGAAATGGGACACCGGGCTCTCACAAACCAAGTAACCCAGCTGGGGTTACAAGTGGCGAACCTTTCAAGGTCGCAAAACTTATTGCCGCTACAACCGGAGGTGAACCCGAGGGGAGCAAATCAGACCTTGGCACTGATGCACGAGCATGCGAACGTGTCCGCTATCGTCTTGAGGAGCGGAACACAAATCCCCACAAGAGTGCCCCCAAAGGAACCGGAAGCACCGTTGGTCGTGGAGCGACTGATTGAAAAATTGAATGACGCCGGTGCTTCGTCGCCAAAGCCAACAACTCCAGAGGGAGTTCCTGAAGAGGAAAAGAAGAAAAACGAGGAAGAGAGCCTCAGGGTATTCAAGCCCGTTGTGCCTTTTCCACAACGGTTAGCCCAAGCCAAGATAGACGAGAAGTATGGCAAATTCTTTGCCATGGTCAAGGATCTAAGCTTGCAAATCCCCTTCCTTGAAGCTATAAAGACGATACCATCCTACGCGAAATTCCTCAAGGATTTGGTGACAAAGGGTTCTAGAAAGGAGAAGGTCGTTCTGACGGCAAAATGTAGTGCTCTTATCCAGTGAGCAAACCTTCCTAAGCTCAAAGACCCGAGGAGTTTCTCTATCCCTTGTGCAATCAGAGAGGTAAAGATCCATCGTGCGCTCGTCGATCTTGGAGCGAGCGTCAGTTTGATGCCCCTGTTGCTGTATAAGAGGATAGGGATGGGTGACTTGGAGCCCACTGGAATGACCCTACAGCTTGCAGACCGCTTGGTCAAATACCCGGGAGGGGTTGTAGATGACCTCCTTGTTAATGTTAGAGGGGTGCATGTGCATGTAGACTTTGTTGTCATGGACATACCGGAAGTTGCACACACCCCCATCATCCTTGGACGGCCTTTCATGGCCACTGCCGGCGTATTAATCGATGTGAAGAATGGGAAACTTTCCCTTAACGTCGGCAACGAAAAAGTCGAGTTTGACTTGGGGTTGTCAATGAAGCACCCTGATCCCCCAGATGATCCAAGATGCAATGCGCTAGAGTTAAAAGAAGAGTGAGCTGTGGAGGAAAACTCCTGGGAGATTCTTTCAAGAAATCCCCCCGATAGCTTGGGGGACTCAGAAGAACGGGACGGCCCAAATAATGATGACGCTGCTGGGAAAGCGGATGTGGCACACACGATCCCTCCCGGATTCCCAAAGGCTCCTCCTACGAGGAGAAAAGGCAAAGAGCCCATGGGGCTCACCGGAGATGAGATCCGGATCCTTAAACGAGTGGCGGTGAACGCCAATATGAGGGAGAAGCCCCCGGACCCCGTCAACAAGGGGAGAGTCGTTGAGCGAGTCTTCTTGTCGCCACCGACTACATCAAAAGCCACCAGCTCTGAAGCTGAAGCGATGCCAGACTTTGGGCATCACCCGTATCGCCCACCTTGAACATCATCTACGGGCGTCGAGCTAACGACGTTAAACAAAAGCGTTTCATGGGAGGCAACCCATGCTCTAAACCTTTGTTTCCAATTTTTATGACTATTTTTAACTTCATTTCATCTATTTTAATAAATAAATCCAGCCGCAAGAATTTCCATTGAGGGACATAGGCCATGTAACGGCCTGTATTTTTCCAATACATTTAAATTAAGTATTTAAAGAAAATTCAATTTTAATTGTATTTTGTAATGGTTGATCAGGAGTCTTAAACTGATTTCAAAATTTCTTATAAAAATATTTTGAAGTACCAGACTAGTTGAGGAGTATTTTAGTAAAATCGGATTTCATCAAATACCTCTAAAAGATCTGATTAAAATTCATGTTCAGATATTGCTGTTTTGGTTCAATGAATTTATTTTCTATGCAAACATCTTCAAAACGTTTTCAAACTTCTGCAGTAGCATCCTATGATCATTTAGGGCTCCCCACATTAATTTCGTAATTTTCTGATATCATTTCAATAGAGAACCCGTAAACCCGCTTTCTAAACATTTTGGCCAAAAACTAGTATCCCCGTAGCCCAAACTCTAGAACGGTCTTCGTATTCGTGATTCTCGCGACGATACGATCCCGTGGGTATGTTTTCGTAATTTTTCGGACACGTTTACTAGTAGGGGCATTTTCGTAATTTTGTTTTTTCTAATTTTCTAATTAACCCTAATTATCTTTTACCTACCCTACTAACTTTCATTAACCTAGCTAATCCAATTACCTAAATCTACCCGTATCTAACCCCACATTTTTACTTCAGCTAACCCACGAGCCCCCAACTACCCCCATTTCATTACCCTATATATTATCTACCCAAAACCCAGGGTCTCACACCCTCACACAGAGTCCTCCCCTCTCTCTTCCAAATGCAAACACACTTGCTCTCTCTCTTCGAACCCATCCCTCACTCGCCGTGCAGCCGTCCCCGCCACCAACCCGAACCACATGAGCTCCACCCCGCAACCGTCGCCACCTCGCCCCAGTCCAATCCGACGAGCAACCCACGGCCTCCCCGATCCTCGCCTTGCTGCTAACGACGCCGCCGGAGATCGCCATAGCTCCGACAAGGCGCCGCCCAGCGCAAAGCTCTAACGGCCTCGACCCGCCGCCCGCTGCTTCGTCTCCGTGCCCTCCACCGAAGCGCCGCCGCCCGGAGCTCCTGCAGTCGCCGCAGCCACCGCCGCAGCTCCGCCATTCCCCGCTTCCTCCGAGCCCGCTGCACCGCCTAGCGTCCCTGCCACCGCGACACACCGCCACCGCTGCTTCCGCCTGAGGCGCCGACGCCGACGCTGTTGTGCCTCGCCGCCGCCGCCGTCGCGATGTCCGCCGCTCGCCCCCGATCGCCGCCATCCAACGCTCAAGCCCCGACGCCTTCAGCCATGCACGAAGACGAAGGAGCAACGGCGATGCGTAAGTTACTCGATGGCAAACTTGTAAATACGAATATAATTTCGTTTTCGTATTTTAATTAATTAATAAATGGATTTATTGGTTTTTAATTCATAATAAATAATATAAGCACCCGAAAAATGTGAGGCTGGCTCCAGAAAATCAGAAATGACATTCTGGACCCAATGGCGCTAGTTTCATCTCAATCCGACGCTTAGTTTTTCCAGAATTAAGTTTTAAGCCTATAAGTTAAATCCGTTATTTTCATTTAAAAATCAGTATCTTCTTATTTTAACGTAAACTAATATGTGATAAAAATATATGCTAAAGTACTCTTCGAGACGGTCGTTTTGACACCTCATTTGACCCATTCCGATGCAGATTGCACCCAGAATAAATTCCTGAATAAATACGTTACTAATTGAAAAATGGGGGTTTAAATTGTTTTTGAGCTTTTAAAAATTCTAAAAAATTACTATAAGCCTCAGAAAAATATTCCCTCTTGCAGTAAAACTATTTTTATCATATATAGTCTATATGAAAATTTAGGACGCTTTTCGACAACGTTTCAACCAGTTTTAAAAATCAGGACGATCAAATTATCTAAATAGAAATGTCGCGTTCCTTAAACAAGAATTTTTGTGATTGCAGGTACCAATCTTCGTGCACCAGCTCTTCTAGCTCCAACCTCGTCTTGCCACGACGAGCTCGATAAAGTAAGTCACGACATATTCTAACTTTAGAAAACTAGACTACTATACTTGTATGAACTTGTGACACTTCACCACTTATAGCCTCGAATGGCTATTTGACTTGAACCAAACTAGAGAAATAAAATGAAAGTAATCTACCAAAGATTACTTTGCCAACTTTCAACTTTGGTGGTTGTAGCACACAACTACCAACTTGGGTAAATTGTGTGCTAGCCACACTACCACGTGCTCAAAGAACGGAAGTAACAGCTTTTGGTGTTGGACTTGTCTTTATCCTACTTGCTGGTTTTCAATGAGGAAGTCAACCAGTTGACCTGGTGTGACTAACATGTGGAACATCCTGTGGAACAATCCTGTATAGAACTTGTAATTGACACGTCACCGGGGTTTCGGGGTAACTCACAGTTGCGAGAGTACGAGAGTGACTAGAGTTCGATCTACATGTCAAGCTGCCTGTGTTTCGGCCTCCTGTCTAGCTGCCTGCGTTTCGGCAAACCATCCTGCTGCCTGGGTTCCGGCATTCGTCTTGGTAGCACCCAGGCAAGAGACGAACTGAACGATCACATATTGTACTCTCCGACTTGAGTCACGTAGTTCTAGTGTAACTTGCACAGTTACTTTCTTTACAGTACATGCACTTTACTTTCCTTGCCAGTACAGTCACCGCACTTTACTTGCCGTACTTTTACTTTCTACACTTGTACAGACACTGCACCGTACTTTACTTTCACTTTGGTCTGCTTTGTCATACTTGTACATTACTCCTTTTCTTTATTTAGAATTGTTGTGACTTACCTACGGTTCCATCTCCGTGGCACCGCAGACGACGTACATATGGAGGCAGATGCTCTTGGGTTGATAGCGCCAGAGTTCGACCATGAGACCGCAGCTTTCAGAGCTATTTTCAGTTGTGTACTTTTTTTCTTTCATGTATATCTGTTGGGACATCTTGTATTGTAATAATTGGACACTATTTGGGTATTTTTGTACATCTCTGCATCGTGGCTATTTTGGTTTCACTGGTTAACTGCAGGACCTGCGCAAATATCAAATAAGTAACGGGCCCCCGAGAGCGGGTCGTTACAAGTTTGGTGGCCCATGCAGGTCCTCGCTAACTACCTCGTGAACAATATAGCAAGATCAGGGTGTACAATTTAAAATACTCAAATTAACCTCGAGTACGGGATGTCTCGAGTGTTCAACTGTATTGGATATATGGGTGAAGCGTCCTTATTACCATCTTCATTAGGTCTTCCTTACTTCCTTTGAACTCTTAACCCTTGCTTAGGAATTCGTGTTCCATTCTTGATTATACCTCTCTAGTACCCTCTTTTGCTAGCAGTTATAATGATTTTTTCGTTGGTTGGATTATCTACCCACTTCATCACCTTTCCTTCAGTTGTTGATGTCACGCATTTAAATGATAAGCTTCCCTCAATGGACCATGATCCGGTCAATGTGCTTGGCTAAGTTTGCTGGATCAACCTAGCTAGACTAGGTGTAAGTGATCCTGGCTTAGTCACTTCCCTGGTCGTGTCCGCTGGACCGCAAGGATGTGAATCGTGATTATGTAACACCATCGATCTTCATCACTAGCACCCCTTTCTTTAGCTAATAATGGCCTCCTGATTCTTTTACTTCTTCCTAAATCACATTTAGTTCGCTTGAACTTTAGCTACGTTTATTTTAAGGAGGGTAGCATTCAATTTTCGATCACCAGGAGTTCGAATTCGACAACGGAAGCGGATCGAAGGACGCTCAGAAGTATTAAAGGACGGTAAGTGTAGGCTGTTTGCACCTTTTGAGCTAGTGTTTCTCTTCTAGCCCCTACTTCTATCTTGTACCCGTCTTTTTCTCTCCAAGGGTTTAAATTCATGTCCCACCGACCACCTTCCTCCCCCTCTTTAATTCTTTTGTCCGTTTCCCACCTCGAGACCCGTTCCCGCCGAACCCTACCCTACCCTAACCCGACTTTCGGTGCCCCTTCCCCCCCTTTTCTTTTAACCCCTCTCCTTCCTCCCCAAACCACCCAGTGGCTTTCCTTTTTCGCTCAGACATCGCCCCCTCCCCCTCCCGGCCTCTTCCCCAAGCGAGCTCGATCGGACCTCGCATCGCCGCTCCGATCTCCGATCCACCGGCCTCACCCGAAGATCCGCCAGCTTCCACTTCGCTCCATCCCGGAGGCCCTCCCCACCATGGATCGACATCCAGTCGCAGTGCTCGCCGCCGTGGATCGCCAGCCGCCGATGGCCCACCAACGACCTTGGGGTCTGTTGGGCTTAGCATCAACCCTCGCCGCCACCCTTGCTTTGGCCGTGTGGTCGGGATATTGGGAACCCGCCGCCATTGGTATCATTGGGAGCTCCTTTTTCTGGTTCTTCCCCCTTGAGCTGCCCAGCTTCGAGTGCTTCTTAGGGGTGCTCCTTAGTGCTTGTAGGTCCCTGAGTTTTTGGTCGTTGAACTGCTTAGGGCTGATGGTGTTTACTGTAGATATCGACCAATGGTGTTGGGAAGGAGTATCCTTAGGATTGGGTATTGGCATACTTTTGGGCCTAGGCGTTGAAGTTGGATGTCGGTCTTGTGCTCGGATTTGGGAGACGGCTAGGATGTTGGTTTCTTGTTGGATGTTATGGAGACTGCTGGGACAAGTGGTAGCGATGATCTTGACCCTCGAGAGTTGGCCTTATACTTGCCTGTATGTGTTGATCTGGGTAATGGCTTGTAATTTGGTAGCATGTCAGATGAAGTCCTTTGTGTTCGGCTGGTTAAGTTGTAACCGTAAGGATGCACTAGGTTTATCCCTTACGCTTTTGTATGCGATGGTGATGATTTACATGATTAAGATCCAGACCATGTAATCATCATTTATAGACGCTCTGTCCTTCTCTTTGGTGTGCTTGCTTCTGACTTGTCACCTTATGTCCCAAGTTCGAACGGATGTCATCATCATCAGAACTATCTTTTTCATGTAGTGCCATTATCTCGTATTTTGGCTATTTGATAAATCGGAAGCAGCAATGGTGATAATATATATTATTCACATCCCTTATTTTCTTATCGCATTTCATGTTATTTACAACCTGATTTACTAGGTTACTATTTTTCTATCATTTATTTGTTTGAGCTTCTTCATAAAATCAATTATTTTCAAAAGAGATTTTTAAATTCCGAGGACGAAATTATTTTTAAGGATGGTAGAATGTAACGGCCTGTATTTTTCCAATACATTTAAATTAAGTATTTAAAGAAAATTCAATTTTAATTGTATTTTGTAATGGTTGATCAGGAGTCTTAAACTGATTTCAAAATTTCTTATAAAAATATTTTGAAGTACCAGACTAGTTGAGGAGTATTTTAGTAAAATCTGATTTCATCAAATACCTCTAAAAGATCTGATTAAAATTCATGTTCAGATATTGCTGTTTTGGTTCAATGAATTTATTTTCTATGCAAACATCTTCAAAACGTTTTCAAACTTCTGCAGTAGCATCATATGATCATTTAGGGCTCCCCACATTAATTTCGTAATTTTCTGATATCATTTCAATAGAGAACCCGCAAACCCGCTTTCTAAACATTTTGGCCAAAAACTAGTATCCCCGTAGCCCAAACTCTAGAACGGTCTTCGTATTCGTGATCCTCGCGACGATACGATCTCGTGGGTATGTTTTCGTAATTTTTTGGACACGTTTACTAGTAGGGGCATTTTCGTAATTTTGTTTTTTCTAATTTTCTAATTAACCCTAATTATCTTTTACCTACCCTACTAACTTTCATTAACCTAGCTAATCCAATTACCTAAATCTACCCGTATCTAACTAACCCACGAGCCCCCAACTACCCCCATTTCTCCTTCAGCTAACCCACGAGCCCCCAACTACCCCCATTTCATTACCCTATATATTATCTACCCAAAACCCAGGGTCTCACACCCTCACACAGAGTCCTCCCCTCTCTCTTCCAAATGCAAACACACTTGCTCTCTCTAACTATTCTCTCTCTTCGAACCCATCCCTCACTCGCCGTGCAGCCGTCCCCGCCACCAACCCGAACCACATGAGCTCCACCCCGCAACCGTCGCCACCTCGCCCCAGTCCAATCCGACGAGCAACCCACGGCCTCCCCGATCCTCGCCTCGCTGCTAACGACGCCGCCGGAGATCGCCATAGCTCCGACAAGGCGCCGCCCAGCACAAAGCTCCGACGGCCTCGACCCGCCGCCCGCTGCTTCGTCTCCGTGCCCTCCACCGAAGCGCCGCCGCCCGGAGCTCCTGCAGTCGCCGCAGCCACAGCCGCAGCTCCGCCATTCCCCGCTTCCTCCGAGCCCGCTGCACCGCCTAGCGTCCCTGCCACCGCGACACACCGCCACCACCGCTGCCGCCTGAGGCGCCGCCGCCGTCGCTGTTGTGCCTCGCCGCCGCCGCCGTCGCGATGTCCGCCGCTCGCCCCCGATCGCCGCCATCCAACGCTCAAGCCCCGACGCCTTCAGCCATGCACGAAGACGAAGGAGCAACGGCGATGCGTAAGTTACTCGATGGCAAACTTGTAAATACGAATATAATTTCGTTTTCGTATTTTAATTAATTAATAAATGGATTATTGGTTTTTAATTCATAATAAATAATATAAGCACCCGAAAAATGTGAGGCTGGCTCCAGAAAATCAGAAATGACATTCTGGACCCAATGGCGCTAGTTTCATCTCAATCCAACGCTTAGTTTTTCCAGAATTAAATTTTAAGCCTATAAGTTAAATCCGTTATTTTCATTTAAAAATCAGTATCTTCTTATTTTAACGTAAACTAATATGTGATAAAAATATATGCTAAAGTACTCTTCGAGACGGTCGTTTTGACACCTCATTTGACCCATTCCGATGCAGATTGCACCCAGAATAAATTCCTGAATAAATACGTTACTAAATGAAAAATGGGGTTTAAATTGTTTTTGAGCTTTTAAAAATTCTAAAAAATTACTATAAGCCTCAGAAAAATATTCCCTCTTGCAGTAAAACTATTTTTATCATATATAGTCTATATGAAAATTTAGAACGTTTTTCGACAATGTTTCAACCAGTTTTAAAAATCAGGACGATCAAATTATCTAAATAGAAATGTCGCGTTCCTTAAACAAGAATTTTTGTGATTGCAGGTACCAATCTTCGTGCACCAGCTCTTCTAGCTCCAACCTCGTCTTGCCACGACGAGCTCGATAAAGTAAGTCACGACATATTCTAACTTTAGAAAACTAGACTTCTGTACTTGTATGAACTTGTGACACTTCACCACTTATAGCCTCGAACGGCTATTTGACTTGAACCAAACTAGAGAACTAAAATGAAAGTAATCTACCAAAGATTACTTTTCCAACTTTCAACTTTGGTGGTTGTTGCACACAACTACCAACTTGGGTAAATTGTGTGCTAGCCACACTACCACGTGCTTAAAGCACGGAAGTAACAGCTTTTGGTGTTGGACTTGTCTTTATCCTACTTGCTGGTTTTCAATGAGGAAGTCAACCAGTTGACCTGGTGTGACTAACATGTGGAACATCCTGTGGAACAATCCTGTATAGAACTTGTAATTGACACGTCACCGGGGTTTCGGGGTAACTCACAGTTGCGAGAGTACGGGAGTGACTAGAGTTTGATCTACATGTCAAGCTGCCTGTGTTTCGGCCTCCTGTCTAGCTGCCTACGTTTCGGTAAACCATCCTGCTGCCTGGGTTTTGGCATTCGTCTGGGTAGCACCCAGGCAAGAGACGAACTGAACGGTCACATATTGTACTCTCTGACTTGAGTCACGTAGTTCTAGTGTAACTTGCACAGTTACTTTCTTTACAGTACATGCACTTTACTTTCCTTGCAAGTACAGTCACCGCACTTTACTTGTCGTACTTTTACTTTCTACACTTGTACAGACACTGCACCGTACTTTACTTTCACTTTGGTCCGCTTTGTCATACTTGTACAGTACTCCTTTTCTTTATTTAGAATTGTTGTGACTTACCTACGGTTCCATCTCCGTGACACCACAGACGACGTACATATGGAGGCAGATGCTCTTGGGTTGATAGCGCCAGAGTTCGACCATGAGACCGCAGCTTTCAGAGCTATTTTCAGTTGTGTACTTTTTTTCTTTCATGTATATCTGTTGGGACATCTTGTATTGTAATAATTGGACACTATTTGGGTATTTTTGTACATCTCTGCTTTGTGGCTATTTTGGTTTCAGTGGTTAACTGCAGGACCTGCGCAAATATCAAATAAGTAACGGGCCCTTGAGAACGGGTCGTTACAGGCCATTTGTGCACTTTTGCAGAAAACATGGCCCCAACCGATCGGTTGATAACTCAATCGATCGGTTGGGATGTATCAGCTGATGGCCGTATCAGTCACTCAATGAACCAATCGGGTGAAGATATGGAGGGCGGCAAGAACCATGCTTTCAGAGAAGTGGCGGCTTACATATTTAAACTCTGAACTGCGATAATAACTGACTAAGCCGTGCCTCCAGGGGGCATTCTCCACACGGGACGGGGCGATACCGGTTGGCAGACCGGGTGAACTGGGGCTGAAATCTCGAGAAATTTTCAGACTTTGTCAACCGATCGGGTGATAAGAAGCATGACCGGTTGACTGACCGGGTGAACAACACCGAACTCTCAGAAAAATTTGTGGAGCGGCCAACCGATCAGTTGAGTTATCAACCGGTCGGTTCGCCTGTAGCGTCTCTTCAGCTGAAAATCTCAACCCATAAGTCAACCGATCGGGTGACAACTCACCCGATCGGTTCGACTTAAACCCTATAAATAAACCCCGCCCCAACCGTTCATTTTCTCGCCCGATCTCGCATCTCCTGCCGTCGATTCGTCTCCCCCGCTCTCCCAACGGCTGGAAAACCCTCTCCCACGACGTCCACTCCCCCTCTAGCCTATCTCTCCACCTACCCCTTCCATCTCTCCATCGTTTTCTCTCTCTCTGTCTCTCCCATTTCGCTTTCTCAAGCCCTAATTCCACCATCTCCCATCATTTTCGAATTTTCGCTGAAGAGAAGTGCCACGGCTCCACACTCCGTCCAATTGCAAGGTGTTGGGTCAACTTCAAGCAAGGAACTCCAATCTCTGCTGGGTAACTTCGCTCCACTGCTCAAATTTTACTTTTCACCCTAGAATTTCTATTTGCTTGATTGTTTGTGTGTGCGTGCTTTTATCATATTCTACACTCATTTGCATCACACTCACACACCCACTATGGCCCGGGAACGCGATAAGGGGAAGGGTATCCTGCGGGAGGAGGAACCGTCTCGAAAGAGACGCAAACAAACACGTCCTCCTCCCAATACACCACGTGCAATATCACTAGCCCCTCCCCCACCTGTTATCCCCCCTGAGGACCATATGATGGGCCCGCATGGGTATCAGTTTAGGAACCAAGAGCATAAGGACTTCTACCTCAAGCTTGATGCTCGGGGGCATCTGTCGACCAAATTCGCCCACACCCAATCGCTTATCAATCTCGGTGTCTTCACCGAGGTCGAGACTCTTTTCGCGAACTTAGGTTGGTTAGCCTTCCTGAACGCCACCGCAGTGTCTTACCCGTCCCTCACACTAGATTTCTTTCCTCACTCGTTTGTGAGTCGGGGTCGACCGTCATTTTCCTGGTGCATAACAAAACCATCCGCACCAGCCTGAACACGATCAATAATATATTTGGTTTCCCTATTCTTGGGGACAACGCTATCTGACACTACGGGTATCCACCTGAATTCGATGTCGATCAGTTTTGGTTCCGCCTCACCCTACTCCCTCGCTATCCCCGAGGTAAGGCCAAGGCCTCCTCAATCATCCATCCTATAACCCGTCTGGCCCATCGGATCATATCCTCCGCATTTTTCCCCAGGGATGAGTCAGGCACTGTGACCATCCCAGATCTTTTCATTCTATGGGCCATGACTTTCCCTTTCGTTCGAGACGATGATGGGATTAGCTTTAGGGCCCCTACTGTCCCCGTCCATGTCGGCGACTGGCTTGTTTACAAGCTCCTCGAGATTAGCCGGGCCGGCAAGGGCAAGCTTTGTTGTGGGGGAATAATCACTATCATTGCTTCTTTTCCCCAATTTAATATCCCCATCCCCCGAGATCTTCCCACTGCCGCAGGACCCTCACATCTAGATCTTGATGTCCTGCAGCATATTCATATGATTAAGCCCCGCCCTGATGGTCGTTTCAATTTCAACTACGGCCACCCCCCAGCCCCCTACACCATTCTCCCCAACCCCGCTCGCATGACTATAGCTTTACCAGGAGATTGGACTTTTCCGCCCGATCCCGACTTTCTAGCGGGGTTGCGCCTTCCTTTCTTTCCCCAGGACGCACACAGACCACCTTCCCCTGTGATCACTCCATATTTTACACCTTTTTTCTGCATGTTTGCATGCCGTTTTGATCGCCCATATCGCGTTTTTCATGATTATTTGACAATATTGCGATGCTTTTCACTATTTCTTGTTTTTGTCGTATTTCAGGAAATATGGAGCGATTCGAAGCGATTTTTAGATCAAGTGGTTCGCAAGCGCTAAGGAGTGTCACCCACGGCTCATTTGAGGGCCATTCAGCGATGGAAGATGAGTGGAAGAAGAAGGAACTTCGTAGGAGCGACAAGGAGGAGAAACGGAGAAGATTGGGCATTTACAGCATGCTACTCGGCCGAGTGGAGCACTCACTCGGCTGAACCAGAAGCCGCACTCGGCCAACCAGAACGGATACGCACACAGAGCTAATTTCAGCGTATACTCGGCCGAACGAAGAAATCCCACTCGGCCGAGTGAGAAATCTCACTCGCCCGAGTGGTACAAGGAAATTGTCCAGAGAAAGGCCGAGGTTACTGGAATTTTCAGAGATCCTTTGGAGACCTACTCGGCTGAGTAGAGAAGCCCACTCGACCGAGTGGAGAAGTCCACTCGACCGAGTGACGCCGATGAGACACACGCCCAGATTTTCAGACAACCTTCCACTATTTTGAAATATGTTATCATTCCAGCAATCAAAGTATTTTTCTCATATTTTTTAGTAGACTTCATAACGGTTCCAACGCCGCCAAGAACGCGTCAATCGGAGGTTGGATGAAATCTGGAAAATTTCTGCAAGTTGATGTTGCAGTGCTGGAATTTCCACTCGGCCGAGTCATTTTCCCACTCGGCCCTAGTGGCGGCGGGCCCAGATTTTAAGTTGCGGCCTAGGCTATTTTTGGGCATGATTTTGAGGGGTTTTCTAGGGTTATTTGCTAGGGTTTTGGGAGGCTATATAAGGGGTTTGTAGCCGTCATTAGAGGGAGTTCCCAAGATGTTTTCTTAGACTCTATTTTAAAGGTTAGGCCATGCCCTAGGCCCCCTCTTGGATCTAAAAGCTTATATTTGGATTGAAGATCTTCATCAAAGCTAAGTATTTTGTTCTTGTTATTTGAATCTTTGTTTTTCTATCTTTTTGTATGCAAGCAATGATTTTTATTGATTCTCATATCGTTATTGCTATGCTTGAGTAGATTTGTTGTTTTAGGGCATGGGGATGAACCCTATGGATCTAATTTCAGATTTGTGATGAATGAATTTCTAAATTGCTAGAATTGCTAGGAGGTTAGGTTGTGATCGATTTATTACGGATAGCTAGGGATTTCCATCGATTGGGGTTTGCAAGAGATTGGATTCTAATCGATGGGAAGGCCTAGATATTCGATTTAGGTTTATAATCGAGATTCTCTAGACTTGGTTTGCAAGAGATTGGACCAAAGCTAGGATTTTTTTTCGTAAATCTATACCCATATTTGTTTGCAAGAGATTGGACGAATACGAACTATCACAACCTAGATCGTAACTCGAGTTTGCATGAGAGTGGGCTCGAGGGGCGATCGAATGATGATGTCGATCCTAATGCTAGCGGCTTAGGCTGGGGTTTGCAAGAGATTGGGCCCTATCCTAGGTTGCTACAGACCGGCAATAGCGAGAGAGCGTGAGCTTGGTTCTCTATTCAGTTACGACTAGTTCACTCCAACACAAGCCTAGTAATATTGAGATTCACTATTTACAATGATGTATGACGATCTGTAGTGGGGATTCCCTAGCTCTAGACTCTTTTATTGTATTAAATTTGAATCGATACTTTATCCGACTTCTTTATCACCGGCACCGACATCCACCACCATTTCCATTATATCATTCCATAACCATCTCCACCAATAAAACATTCGTAGTCAAACCAACCTAGGATAGATTGGAGCCAACACCACCTCCTCGTGTTCGATACCCGCTCGCCACTTGACAGTGCGCTTGCGGTAAAACTACAATCGTTCTCCGGGTGTATATCCGGGGCTCGATCAAGTTTTTGGCGCCGTTGCCGGGGATTCATCTCCGTGTAAATTGCGCCATACTTGGTTGTTCTTGGAGTTACATTTTGGATAGATCAAGTTTTTGGCGCCGTTACCGGGGAGGCGACAGTGTTTTATTCTCTTTACTTAGTGTCTTCTTTTTCTTTTATTACTTTTATCTTTTTACTCCTTATTCGTGCTAACAATTCTTTTGAAACTCTGTTTTCCTTTGCATGTACACGAGATCTACGGTGAACCCCGAGGAAATACTATTTGATCCGGAGATCGAACGTACCGTAAGGAGGATCAGAGCCGAGAGAAGGCACGCTACGGAGGGTGATTGTATGAACCGTACAGAGACACCGGAGGAACTAGCGGCACGTATGGCGAGGATCATATCCATCAGAGATAGGCTTCAGCCTAAGACTTCTTCCACCACATCATCCATCGCCATGCCGGAATTAGCGACGGACAAGAATTTTGAGCTAAAGACGGGATTGGTTGTATTGATGCAACAAGACCCGTTTCATGGGAACTCCCATGAGAATCCGCATTATCACATCCAGCTTTTCTTGTCCAAGTGCGCCACCTTCCAAATGCCGGGCGTTTCCATTGATGCAATCCGACTGCGACTCTTCCCCTTTACACTCAAAGATAAAGCTTTATATTGGTTGAGGACGCAGGCGGAGGGTATATTCACCACTTGGGATGAGTTGGCAAGCGCCTTCGTCGACAAATTCTACCCGCCATCCAAGACGGTGAAGATACGGAGTGCTCTCATGTCCTTTAAGCAAGGACCGCAGGAGACCCTATATGAGGCATGTGAGCACTTCAAGGATTTACAGCATCAATGCCCCCATCACAGTATAGAAGATTTGGAGCTTGTTCACAGTTTTTATAATGGACTCCAACCGGGCACGAAGCAAATTATAGACGCAACCGCCAATGGAGCCATACTATCGAAGACCCCGGATGAAGCTACGGCCTTATTAGAGGAGATGGCCTCTAATAACCAACAATGGGGCGACGAGCGAGGTCATTCTTCGTCCTCCTTGAAGCCCACTAGTATATATGAGGCCAAGGCCGTAGCGGAGCTTTCAAACAAATTTGACTCTCTCCACAAGGTAGTGGATAGATTGGAGAAATATATCACCGAGCCACATGGAGCACCCTCTACATCTACGCCGATAAGCAATATGAGTGATTGGCAAGACCAATCTCAAGCCATGTATGTAGGAGGAGAGCATGGAGAGGGGGCCTTGGAACAAGTGCAATATGTTGCGGGGAACTCCGGATATTGGGCCAACCCGGCGGTAACGGTCTGTTTTTATTGTACTTTGTTCATGCACGTGCTTTTGGCCGTGCACGTGTTTATTTTAGACTTTGTTTGATTATGAACACTTTTGTGTGATATGCCGTTGTGAACGTATCTGAGAGCATTAAATAGTGGCACTAATTTGGAACGACGTTTCTCGAGTCGTTTTCCCACAATTTAATCTTACTCGATGAGACGTGACGATTTTCACTTTTGACGGGAGACGTTTCTATTTTTAGTTTCGTCGTCCGACATCGAAATTGAGATCCGTCTTCTTAGTTAGCTCACTTTAGTCATCACAATCACCCTGATATTTATTTTATAATTTTTGGAGTTTATTTGACCACTTTTATATTTTTAGCAAGGTTTATAATATTTTTAATAATTACGTTTTAAATTATTTTCGGCCAAATAAAATGTATTTGAGTTTTAAACGTATTAAAGAACTTTTGAGCCAATTTCCAGCTCATTTGGACCGCATAAAATCCTTGTGTGAGTTGGAGAAGTTGAGATTCAAATTTTAAATATTTTTGAACTTCTAATCCTATTAGATTTAGCCCTAGACCAAGTCAACCCATCTACACTATATAAACAACCTCTAGGAAGACCTATTTTCGCAAGAAAATAACCCTAGCCTCTTCCAAAACCCAAATTTGACGTTGCGACGAATCGTCGCAACGTTGCGACGAATCGTCGCAACGTTGCGACGAACAGCTGCCGCACGACCGAGAAAACCAAGGCCGTTCCCCCGCTCCGACCGCTAACCGCCCCCGCACCAAGCCCCGTCCGCACCCCGCTGCTACCGCCCACTCCCATTCCCCCGCTCCGACCGAGAGAGGCTCTCGGTCAGACCGAGAGCTCAAGCCGCACAGCCGCCCGCACCCACCCCCGCTCTGTCGCTCCGCTCCGCACCGTGCCTGACCGGCCCGCATCTCCGCACCGACCGACGTTGCAACGTTGCAACGTTGCAACCCCCGCATCCAAGGCGCCTGACCGAGCCACTTCTCCGCTCCGACCGAGAGAACCAAGCCCCGCACCGACCGCAGCGCCGCACAGCCCGTTCCCCTGTGTCTGACCGAGCCAACCTCCCGCATTGGCTGTGTACGACCGAGGGCCACTCGTCGCAACCCCGCACCCGTCGCACCACTTGCCACCGTGGGCCCCCCAAGTTCTCCAGAGGTATTGTGGGTCCCCATAGGTCCCTAGGACTACTGTGGGCCCCACCTAGGTGCTTGCTCTTCGAGGAATTGCCGCGTACAACGTTGCGACACGTCGTAGCCAGTCGTCGCACGTGCTAGCTTTGGAATCTGGAAGCGTTGCTCCGGTTGATTGCTCTGAAATTTCCAGCGGGGAATCTAATTGGAATCTGGACTTGGAGCGCGATATTATTATTCCAACCCCCGGCGTCGCTACCCGACGCCGGTGTAGCTTTCGCGTCGTGTTGAGGTAACGCTTTGCACCCCTATGACCCCCAACCCAATTGCATGCTAAACAAGACTAAAAATCAGTATTTTAAAGTATTTTAAATGTTTTAGCAATCACTAATCAAGATTAATAAAACGGATGTAGGCCGGTGGACTTGTGCACGTAGGAATTGTGACTTTGGACTCGTTGGACGGTGTTTCTCTGACGTGATACTTGCATGCAAGTGAAACTTGCCAACTCTTGTGTAGGGCCATGCTTTTAGGCCACTTCCTTGTTTTTAGAGTAAAAGAGACTAGTCAGTGAAATGATAGCTGGCTAGACGCCTACTTGATCTAGTTTGACAACGAAACTAGATCCGTCACCTAATTGATCTAGCTTGACAACGAAGCTAGATCCAACCCTTAAACTTGTTGTTCATGCATACTAAACTGTCACGTTTACTTTCCTTACCTGTACGCCTTACTACTTGCCATGTCATGTCATCCATGCATTGAATGTCGCATTCGTAGCACACGCTACAATACTTGTACTCGTACTTCCTTGTCCGGCTAGGTGCACCCCTATGCCATACTTGTTAAAACACTTCCTGGCTCGTGATCCAGAAGCGGGGCTCATGTGTTGGTTGAAAACCAATGCCCGATACACGTGGAGGGGTAGGGATAAACGGTCACTTGAGCTTAGGAGTTGGCCCGCGCAGCCACTCTAGCCAAAAGGCGGAATCTCTGTGCACAAGGTGCTTACTTTACTTGTCTTGTACTTGTCTTGTGAATAATTCATGCCATGTTTAAATACCATGCTCGTACTTTACTTTACTTTACGATACCTGTTGCACTCATTACTTTAAACTGCCATGTCATTGCATCATGCTAGAACTGCTAGGTTGCTTTACTTTTACCTACTTTCAGTTTCCTTGCACAAGTCTCTTGTAGACTTGCTGACATGTGCCCCTTGCTCTTTTGGGTGTCACATGTTAGACCCTGAGCCAGAGACAGTTGTTGAGGACGAGGTGTTTGCTGACGCTGAGCCCGAGCCTACGTTCGTTGAGGAGTTCGAGGACACCGGAGACCAGTCTTAGTGACTATTGAGTTGCTTTTGCTTTAGGTTGCTGTTAGTTATCGGTGCTTGCACCATTACTTTGTTTTCGTACTTTGTACTTTCGTTGGCCATGCTGGGCCTCTTTTAGACTCTTTTCTTTTAGTCTGGTGGCTTTTTCTGCGATGTTGAGATTTATTATTAAGGATATTCTGAGATGTTTCTTTTGTCTCTTTCGTTATTATTATCTTTGTTTCGTTTCACGTTGCAAGGACCTGCAGTTTAAAGTGATTGACGCTTATCGGACTTGCAGCTTTGTAGCTTCAAGTCTGAGCGGACCTTCTCACGCTTCGCCTCCACGTTTTTGGGAAGCGGGGCGTGACAGGTTTTGTTGGTGGCCCATGTAGGTCCATCTTGCAATTGAGAACTAACGGAACAACGATAATAAACGGAATGTCCATTAAATAAATTGCAACATCCAAGTCATTAAGCTTTGAGTCTAATTTGTTTGTTCGTTTTCTATGTCATTAGATGGATGGACGACGACAGACCCGATCTGGCAGTGGGCCCAATCGTGCTGAGGTACCGGATAGAGAGCCCACCAATGCTGAGATCATTAGGATGATGCATCAGATGATGCAGGTGCAGCAGGGCATGCTCCAGAATACCCAGGGTGCCTCTCGCTTCGAGCCAGGGGCGAAGCAGTTTCGGGAGCTGGGCCCGACGTACTTTGATGGATCTGAAGGACCGTTGGCTGCAGAGGAGTGGATCAGAAACACCGAGGATAATCTGAAGATGTCGAAGGTCAACCCGGCTGGATGGGTTGATCTGGCAAAGAAGCAGCTTAAGGACAATGCTCGAAATTGGTGGGATGCAGAGGAGGAGCTGCTGGTGAGCCCTATACCTTGGGCTACTTTCAAGTCCAGGTTCAATGAGGAGTACTTTCCGAAGGCTGCTAGGAGGGAGATGTTGCAGCGCTTCATTGAGCTGAAGCAGAGGAATCTGACGGTGGACCAGTACCACCAGGTGTTTACTAGATTGAGTCGCTTCGCGCCGAAGATGGTGGAGGATGCTGAGGAGAAGGCTCAGAGGTTTCTGCAGGGTCTTTCTCTAGACTTGCAGAGTCTGATGTCTACGACGGACATGGAGTCATATCAGAAGTTGCTGGTAGCTGCTCGGAGACAGGAGAGGATTGCGAAGCAGAAGAGAGGACTGATTTCTGGAGCTGGGAAGAGGCCTATGGAGCAGGTCAGAGGAGTGGTTAGGCCTGGGACTAGGCCTAATCAGCCAGTGCAGTTCAAGAGGCCAGGTGTGCCTCCTCAGAAGACTTGCCATTTCTGTGGCAAGACCGGGCATATCAAGGATCAGTGTAGGAAGATGTTGGGACAGTGCCTGATTTGTGGAGACCCTACTCATGCTATGAAGGAGTGCCCGAAGTCTAAGCAACCTTGGAAGGAACCAGTCATAGCACAGCCGTTGCAGCAGAGAGCACCTGTACCTGCAGGTCGTGGAGCACCTCTCGCTCCTCAGAGGCAGGCTTTTCAGCAGGCTATGCAGCCAAGGAGGCAGGCTTATCTGATGACGGCAGTGGAGAGCGAGGCTGTGGATGAGGTTATCGCAGGTAACTCTCAAACTAGTTGTTTCCTTCCTTAGATAGTTTTGATTGTTAGCTTATGTTTGTTTGATTGCATATGATTGTTTGTTAGAATAAGGTTTGAATGTTAGATTGTTTGTTAGGTGTGATTTTGGTGTGCATGTTTCCTGCACGAGTCCTCTTTGACTCAGGTGCATCGATGTGCATTATTTCTCGGAGCTTCGTTGAGAAGCATTCCTTGAATACTTCCCCTCTTCCCAAGAGTTGGAATATCGTTACAGGAAATGTCATGATCTCGGTGCATCTTGGGTGCAATTCTTGCCCTTTGGTGGTCTGTGGACATGAGCTTTACGCTGACTTTATTATCCATGACATCATCAACTACGATGCAGTGCTTGGAATGGATTGGCTTGCGAGCTTCTATGCTACGATCGATTGTCGGAGGAAGAAGGTGGTGTTCGAGATCCCCGGACATCCGGTGTTTGAGTTCAGTCGAGGTAGCAGTTCGCTTGGCCCTGTCAGGTTTCGGGCCAAGGCAGTGGATATTGCTGCTATGCAGATGGAGCAGGATAGACCAGCTGTGGTACGTGAATTCGACGACGTCTTCCCCGAGGAGATGTCCGGACTGCCGCCCGATCGAGCTCTCGAGTTTTCGATCGACCTTGTGCCGGGAGCGCAGCCTATTTCGAAGGCGCCGTATCGAATGGCTCCAGCAGAGTTAGAGGAGTTGCGTAGGCAGCTGGACGAGCTTTTGCAGAAGGGATACATCAATCCTAGTGTGTCTCCGTGGGGAGCACCGGTGTTGCTGGTGAAGAAGAAGGATGGTTCGTGTCGCATGTGTGTGGATTACCGGGAGCTGAATGCTGTGACTATCAAGAATAAATATCCCTTGCCTCGTATAGATGACATCTTTGATTAGCTCGGAGGATCGAGGGTGTTCTCTAAGTTGGATTTAAGAAGTGTCTACCATCAGCTTAAGGTGAAGGAGGACATCCCGAAGACAGCATTCAGGACGAAGTATGGTCACTACGAGTTCGTGGTTATGCCTTTCGGTGTGACCAATGCGCCCGCAGTCTTTATGAACCTGATGAATCTGGTCTTCTACGACTTTTTAGACAAGTTTGTCGTTATCTTCATTGATGATATTCTGATATATTCAAAGTCGGAGGAAGAGCATGCATCGCACTTGAGGACAATGTTGGAGATCTTGAGGAAGCATCGTCTGTATGCTAAGTATTCCAAGTGCGAGTTTTGGCTGGATAGAGTTGCTTTTCTCGGGCATGTGGTGTCTGGTGATGGAATTTCTGTGGACCCCGAGAAGATTATGGCTATCAGAGAGTGGCCGGTTCCGCAGTCGGCGTCTGAGATCCGGAGCTTCCTTGGACTAGCAGGATATTACCGACGTTTCATTAAGGACTTTTCCCGGATTGCTGAGCCGATGACCAGACTGACGCGGAAGGAGGTGCCATATGTTTGGTCTGATGATTGCGAGAAGGCTTTTGGTATTCTGAAGGAGAGATTGACGACTGCCTCTGTACTTGCTGTGCCTGATCGGAGTGGAGGATTCGAGATCTTTTGTGATACTTCTGGTAAGGGTCTTGGATGTGTGTTGCATCAGCATGGTCATGTGGTTGCGTATGCTTCTCGTCAGCTTAAGGCTCATGAGAAGAATTACCCGACACATGATTTGGAGTTGGCTGCTGTCGTGTTTGTGCTGAAGATTTGGAGGCACTTCCTGCTGAGTGAGAAGGTGAAGATCTTCACCGATCACAAAAGCTTGAAGTATATCTTTACGCAGAAGGAGCTCAACATGCGACAGCGTTGATGGTAGGAGCTCATGGCGGACTATGAGATTGACTTGCAGTATCACCCTGGCAAGGTGAATGTGGTTCCGGATGCGCTGAGCAGACTTCCAGCGGTGATGATGTTGACTTCGCAGTGGAGATTGCAGCAGGATTTTTGCGAGACGGGTATCGAGATTATACTTCCTGGAGAGACTTCTTCGTTGATGAGTATGCAGATACAGTCGACGATCGTGGATAGGATCAAGGCTGGACAGGCTGGTGATGCTAAGCTGGTGAAGATTCGGGAGCAGGTGGAAGCCGGTCTGCGGACTGACTTCTTGATTCACGAGGATGGTTCGTTGAGATTTGGAGCCAGGTTGTGTGTGCCAGTTGGAGACATCAGAGAGGAATTATTGGTGGAGGCACACAGTTTGTCGTATTCTGTTCATCCTGGTGGGACCAAGATGTACAATGATCTTCGCCTGAACTTTTGGTGGCACGGTATGAAGAGGAGTGTGGCTCGGAGTGTAGCCAAGTGTTTGGTTTGCCAACAAGTAAAGGTGGAGCATCAGCATACGACAGGGTTGCTACAACCGCTTTCGATCCCGGAGTGGAAGTGGCAGCACATCACTATGGATTTCGTGACTGGACTACCTCGGAGTCCAAAGCAGAATGACGCGATTTGGGTGATCGTAGACCGATTGACCAAATCTGCGCACTTTATTCCCTTCCGAGTAGGACAGTCTACTGAGACGCTAGCGAGGAGATATATGGAGGTAAATTCTTTTACTCTCCGTTTATATTTCCTTTTCCTAGTTTAGATAGTGATGTAACGTGAATCGTGCAGGAGATCGTACGACTTCATGGAGTTCCTGTGAGTATCGTGTCGGATAGAGACACGAGATTCACATCTCAGTTTTGGCAGAGTCTGCAGAAGAGCTTGGGTACGAGTCTGAGTTTCAGCACGGCGTACCACCCGCAGACAGACGGCCAGTCCGAGAGGACGATTCAGATTTTGGAGGACATGTTGAGATCGTGTATGTTGGACTTTAAGGGATCTTGGGAGGATCATCTCCATCACGTTGAGTTTGCCTACAATAACAGCTACCAGGCGAGTATTGGAATGGCGCCTTTCGCCGCGCTATATGGAAAGAAATGTCGATCGCCACTGAGCTGGGATGACATTGGAGATCGGTAGCTGTTAGGACCGGAGATGATCGTGGAGGCCGTGGATGTTGTGAGGAACATCCGGGAGAAGCTGAGGATTGCGCAGGACCGTTTCAAGCATTGGGCTGATGCTAAACGAAGGCCTTTGGAGTTTCAGCCTGGCGATCATGTCTTCCTGAAGATTTCTCCGAACCGCGGAGTTATTCGATTTGGGAAGAGAGGCAAGCTGAGTCCGAGGTACATTGGACCGTTCGATGTTCTGGAGAGAGTTGGAGTTGTGGCTTATCGCTTGGCATTGCCACCGTCGCTGGTGGGAGTTCACGACGTATTTCACGTATCTCAGTTACGTCGATACGTTAGTGATCCATCCCATGATGTGGATTTCTCGGAGATTACGGTTCATCCGGATCTGTCTTATGATCAGTAGCCCGTTGATATTCTGGATCGTCGACAGAAGCAGCTGAGGAATAAGACCGTCGACTTGGTTCGAGTGCAGTGGCGTCACGGTTCCCCTGGTGAGTCTACCTGGGAGCGTGAAGATGAGATGAGAGAGCGTTTCCCACACCTTTTCCCGAGCAGTGCTTGATGTTGATTCCGAGGACGGAATCATTTCTAAGGTGGGGAGGATGTAACGGTCTGTTTTTATTGTACTTTGTTCGTGCACGTGCTTGTGGCCGTGCACGTGTTTATTTTAGACTTTGTTTGATTATGAACACTTTTGTGTGATATGCCGTTGTGAACGTCTCTGAGAGTATTAAATAGTGGCACTAATTTGGAACGACGTTTCTCGAGTCGTTTTCCCACAATTTAATCTTACTCGATGAGACGTGACGATTTTCACTTTTGACGGGAGACGTTTCTATTTTTAGTTTCGTCGTCCGACGTCGAAATTGAGATCCGTCTTCTTAGTTAGCTTACTTTCGTCATCACGATCACCCCGATATTTATTTTATAATTTTTGGAGTTTATTTGACCACTTTTATATTTTTAGCAAGGTTTATAATATTTTTAATAATTACGTTTTAAATTATTTTCGGCCAAATAAAATGTATTTGAGTTTTAAACGTATTAAAGAACTTTTGAGCCAATTTCCAGCTCATTTGGACCGCATCAAATCCTTGTGTGAGTTGGAGAAGTTGAGATTCAAATTTTAAATATTTTTGAACTTCTAATCCTATTAGATTTAGCCCTAGACCAAGTCAACCCATCTACACTATATAAACAACCTCTAGGAAGACCTATTTTCGCAAGAAAATAACCCTAGCCTCTTCCAAAACCCAAATTTGACGTTGCGACGAATCGTCACAACGTTGCGACGAACAGCTGCCGCACGACCGAGAAAACCAAGGTCGTTCCCCCGCTCCGACCGCTAGCCGCCCCTGCACCAAGCCCCGTCCGCACCCCGCTGCTGCCGCCCACTCCCGTTCCCCCGCTCCGACCGAGAGAGGCTCTCGGTCAGACCGAGAGCTCAAGCCGCACAGCCGCCCGCACCCACCCCCACTCTGTCGCTCCGCTCCGCACCGTGCCCGACCGGCCCGCATCTCCGCACCGACCGACGTTGCAACGTTGCAACGTTGCAACGTTGCAACCCCCGCATCCAAGGCGCCTGACCGAGCCGCTTCTCCGCTCCGACCGAGAGAACCAAGCCCCGCACCGACCGCAGCGCCGCACAGCCCGTTCCCCTGTGTCTGACCGAGCCAACCTCCCGCATTGGCTGTGTACGACCGAGGGCCACTCGTCGCAACCCCGCACCCGTCGCACCACTTGCCACCGTGGGCCCCCCAAGTTCTCCAGAGGTATTGTGGGTCCCCCATAGGTCCCTAGGACTACTGTGGGCCCCACCTAGGTGCTTGCTCTTCGAGGAATTGCCGCGTACGACGTTGCGACACGTCGTAGCCCGTCGTCGCACGTGCTAGCTTTGGAATCTGGAATCGTTGCTCCGGTTGATTGCTCTGAAATTTCCAGCGGGGAATCTAATTGGAATCTGGACTTGGAGCGCGATATTATTATTCCAACCCCGGCGTCGCTACCCGACGCCGGTGTAGCTTTCGCGTCGTGTTGAGGTAACGCTTTGCACCCCTATGACCCCCAACCCAATTGCATGCTAAACAAGACTAAAAATCAGTATTTTAAAGTATTTTAAATGTTTTAGCAATCACTAATCAAGATTAATAAAACGGATGTAGGCCGGTGGACTTGTGCACGTAGGAATTGTGACTTTGGACTCGTTGGACGGTGTTTCTCTGACGTGATACTTGCATGCAAGTGAAACTTGCCAACTCTTGTGTAGGGCCATGCTTTTAGGCCACTTCCTTGTTTTTAGAGTAAAAGAGACTAGTCAGTGAAATGATAGCTGGCTAGACGCCTACTTGATCTAGTTTGACAACGAAACTAGATCCGTCACCTAATTGATCTAGCTTGACAACGAAGCTAGATCCAACCCTTAAACTTGTTGTTCATGCATACTAAACTGTCACGTTTACTTTCCTTACCTGTACGCCTTACTACTTGCCATGTCATGTCATCCATGCATTGAATGTCGCATTCGTAGCACACGCTACAATACTTGTACTCGTACTTCCTTGTCCGGCTAGGTGCACCCCTATGCCATACTTGGTAAAACACTTCCTGGCTCGTGATCCAGAAGTGGGCCTCATGTGTTGGTTGAAAACCAATGCCCGATACACGTGGAGGGGTAGGGATAAACGGTCACTTGAGCTTAGGAGTTGGCCCTCGCAGCCACTCTAGCCAAAAGGCGGAAACTCTGTGCACGAGGTGCTTACTTTACTTGTCTTGTACTTGTCTTGTGAATAATTCATGCCATGTTTAAATACCATGCTCGTACTTTACTTTACTTTACAATACCTGTTGCACTCATTACTTTAAACTGCCATGTCATTGCATCATGCTAGAACTGCTAGGTTGCTTTACTTTTACCTACTTTCAGTTTCCTTGCACAAGTCTCTTGTAGACTTGCTGATATGTGCCCCTTGCTCTTTTGGGTGTCACATGTTAGACCCTGAGCCAGAGACAGTTGTTTAGGACGAGGTGTTTGCTGACGCTGAGCCCGAGCCTACGTTCGTTGAGGAGTTCGAGGACACCAGAGACCAGTCTTAGTGACTGTTGAGTTGCTTTTGCTTTAGGTTGCTGTTAGTTGTCGGTGCTTGCACCATTACTTTGTTTTCGTACTTTGTACTTTCGTTGGCCATGCTGGGCCTCTTTTAGACTCTTTTCTTTTAGCCTGGTGGCTTTTTCTGCGATGTTGAGATTTATTATTAAGGATATTCTGAGATGTTTCTTTTGTCTCTTTCGTTATTATTATCTTTGTTTCGTTTCGCGTTGCAAGGACCTGTAGTTTAAAGTGATTGACGCTTATCGGACTTGCAGCTTTGTAGCTTCAAGTCTGAGCGGACCTTCTCACGCTTCGCCTCCACGTTTTTGGGAAGCGGGCGTGACACCGGCTGCTAGAAACCATCCGGGCTTTTCATATGAAAACAATGATGGTGCTTTGAACCCGGCGTCACAACAACTTCCTCAAGCTCGGCCCCCACTACCACAACCTCAGTATCAACCGAGGGGTCCACTGCAACAAAATTACCCGCCTAGGCAACAAGCGGGACCGTATAGACCGCCCGGTTACAGCCAAGGTTGGAGAACTCCCAACCCACCTCAAGCTCAACCACGATCGGACCACGAAGCTAGGGTGGAGGAATTCATGGTGGAGCAAAGAAAGATCAATGCTAGATTGACGGCGGGACAAGATTCACTAAATACCATTGTCGCTCAACTTGGAGAGCAACTTGCGTTGCTCAACAAGAACGCCCAACAATTGCCGGCTCAACCCAAGCCCAATCCACGGAGCAACACCGGACACATCAATGCGGTGGTTGTGGTTACAACACGGGGCGGGAAGGATACCACTCCCGCCTTGACCCAAAACAAGCAACCCGTGGTGGAGATTTTGGAAGAAAAGGAACCAGCAATTGAAGAGGAGAGCCAAAAGGAGCCGATTAGAGGAGGAAATTCTGAAGTGGCAAAGCCAATTGATGAGCGCCGCTACATGCCGTCGGTGCCGTTTCCACAACGGCTAGCTAGAGCCAAGATAGAGAAAAGGCTCACCAAGTTTCTTGAATGTTTGAGGGGAGTAAGCCTCAACATTCCTTTCTTAGATGCAATAGTAGAGATCCCGTTTTACGCGAAGTTCTTGAAGGACTTGATTTCGGGAAAGAAAAGGAAGGAAAAAATCATGCTTGCGGAACAAGGAACTTGGTTTACCCGGAAGGTGAAGGAGCCGGCGAAATTAAAGGATCCCGGCAGTTTCTGCATCCCTTGCACACTAGGAGGCGCCCCTTTGCAAAAAGCTCTAGTTGACTTGGGCGCGAGTGTGAGCCTTATGCCCCTTAGCATGTTCCGGAAATTGAACACGGGCACCGACTTGAAGCCGACCGACATGAGAACTCAACTTGCGGACGGTCGGATTACTAGGCCGGTAGGGATCACAGAGAACATTCCACTCCAAGTTCCGGGAGGGATAAGCTTGCCTTGTGATTTTTTCATCATGGACATCAAGGAAGAGGGCGACACTTCGCTCATACTTGGACGCCCGTTCCTCGCAACCGCCGGTGTTATCGTCGACGTGCGTGAAGGAACTCTATCCTTGAATGTCAGGAACATAGAAGTCGAGCTTCACATACCCAAGGCCATGAAACATATGCCCTATCACGAGGAGGTAGACTATGTGGATCTCCTCGATGAGGTGATTGAAGAAGCTATCCCCCACTCTATTGGCGCTCTCCATAACGATGGCTTCGAAGAAGGCCAAGCTTCGGGCGATGAAGAGAAGTTGGAGGACCCCCCCCCCCCCCCGATAGCTCCACAAACGATGATTAAGGCGACGCTGATGTCGCGAGGATACGGGAGCTTTGCAAGCTCTCAAAGGCCAAGAATCCGAAGAAAGCTCCACCGAATAGAAGATCGATGTCACCGGCCAAGAAGAAGATAGGAACAAGCTCAAGCTTGGGGGACTTATCCCCCAACATTACCCATGATGAGGAGGCACCGAGGAAGACCAATAATCATCACGACCCAACTCCAAGTGGCCTTCCCGGCAAATTTGACGGGCGTATCTCGTATGCACCCAACATCACAAGCTAAACGAATATCTAAAGGGGCCGAGCTCATGACCTTAAACGAGCGCTTGTCGGGAGGCAACCCGACGGTTTTTGTATTATTTTTATTTGATTTTCATTTTTGGTTTAGATTTTTATTAGTGTTTAGAGTCCAATGTCTATGAAAATCGTGACAACGGGTCCTAATTTTCATGACAGGAGAAGGAGAAAGGGAGATCACTCATATGGAGGATGACCGAGGCAAGGAAGAGCGCTCCAGGGACGCGTTCAGGCCTTAGGAGGAGGAAGAAACAGACTGGAGGAAGAAAAACAGAGACTGGGGCGAAAACGGAGAGCCGATGCAGAAAAAGCACTTCACTCGGCCGAGTAGCTTATACCACTCGGCCGACCAAAGACTCCACTCGGCCGAGTGGAGCACCAAACAAGGAAGTTTTTGCAGACCAACTCTCTGGCACTTTCTATAACTTTTAGCCTTAATTTCCACTCGGCCGAGTAGCTTAGATCACTCGGCCGAATGAAACAGATACCCTCCTAGCTCAAACATTGTTGAGTGTCAGAGTCACTCGGCCGAGTGGAGTTCCTCCCTTTGGCCAAGTGAATCAAAGCCACTCGACCGAGTCGTAAGTGGCGAGGAGAATTTGAAATCCTTTTTCGTTTACGCCACTGACTTTGTCACTCGGCCGAGTCGTAACAATTCCTATATAAGCGGAATCGCAGCGGGCGCGGTTTACGAAACTAAAAAATCCCAATTTTTTCGCCCGATGCCGATCGCGCTTCCCTCGCCCGCTGCGACTTCCCCTCGCTCGATTCGCCCACGCCGATGCCCGAGCAGCCACCCCCTCGCCGGCGACCGACATGCCACCGACCGCCGACGACCGGCCACCCCCCACACCGCCGGCGCCGCCTCCGATCACCCCCATTTTGCCCCAAAACCCCCATTTCTCCCCATTTCTCTTGATTTGTACACCCGTGAGCCCCAAATCCAAATTAATTTCCATATCTATCTATTATCCCATATCTCCCCTATATATATTGAATATTATTTGCTGATTTGATCGTTTGATTTGCAGGCTAGCTTGGGGGAGCTTTGGGGAGTTTTTGGACGTGCTTTGAGCTTCGCGGCAGAGGCGTCTCTTCGCACACATTGCTGATTACTCTCGCGGTGTGCTCAGGTACACTCGTTCCATCATTTAGCACGTCGCATTACTTATTTGGTTGGGACACGTCTCACGGCACACATGCCGCCGTGCACTAGGCCACGTACATGGGGAGCCGCTTCAAAGCGGAAGAGGACCGATGATCCTGATCCCTCTTCCGCTAGGGAGGACTCCCCTCCATCTAGCCCGCCACCACCAC
This sequence comes from Scilla litardierei, assembly GCA_030789695.1. Lineage (NCBI taxonomy): Eukaryota > Viridiplantae > Streptophyta > Magnoliopsida > Asparagales > Asparagaceae > Scilla > Scilla litardierei. The sequence goes on along the minus strand of CM061132.1, from coordinate 131,198,538 downwards.
CTACATAGCCTATCCCTGCTGATCTCGTCCCTCCACCTGCTCCCGCCGTCGGGCCGATGGGGATTACGTTTCGAAATGATGCACACCGCGCCAGATTCGAGCGTATCTACCATCGCTCGATAGTACCATCTAGGTTTTCACACCTAGCTGACCTAGACCGCCTAGGGGTACTTGAGGGGCTTCTCACGTTGTACGACAACGTGGGATGGCGTGATTTTCTGTCGGTGTCGACGGATACTTACATCCGCCCGACACTAGAGGTCCTCAGTTCCATTGACCAGACCGCTGGAGGATGCTCCTTCTGATTGATGGATCGAGAGTGCGAGATCACTCTTGACATGCTTAGAGCGTTTTTCCAGTGGCCCGCCATCCCTGTCCCAGACCGCGCCTACGCTCCCACGCACACCCCACCCCCGTCGTTCGACACACACACCTTCTGGACACGGATCACGTGATCCCCACTCGGCTTTGACCCTAGTAGGGCCAAGGCCTCAGCTATCCTCCACCCCTGCCTCTGCATTACACAGCGCCTTATGGCGACTACTTTCCTCGCGAGGTACGAGCCCGGAACCATGCCTACGCCAGAGCTCTACATGCTCTATGCGATGACTTGCCCTAGGGTTCTAGATAGAGGTAGTGACGATTTGGTCCCCGCTGTCGAGATCGACATTGCCAGTTGGTTTTTAGACCACATTATCATTTCAGTGAGCGCTCTCTCACCTATCTGTTGCAGCGGTCTGATCACCCTTTTGGCCCTTATGACCAGCGTGGACCTACCTGACGACTTGCGTCGACCTCCCGGCCCCACTTCACTTTCGATAGATGTTATGGCCCAGATGAAGATGCTTCGTCCCCACGGTCATCAGCACTGGGTGTGGTTGCACGGTCCCTTCAGTGCTGATTACATGGTTCTCCCGAGCCCCGCTCGAACACACATTGGACCAGCTCACGGGGACTGGATTCCAGCGATGGACCTTCTTATCCCCGCCGCCTACGTGCTTAAGCCCGAGGATGCTGAGCAGGCACCCCCTGCACCACCTGTTGACCCCGTATTCCCTCAGCCTACCCCTGCACGTTCTGCACCTCCCGACACATCTGTCCACACGTCTGTTAGTGTCGGGAGCACTTTAGCTGAGCCATCCACCACCACTGTGCCTCTTTCTGCTGACCCTATTACCTCTCTGAGTCCCGAGCGTCCCACCACCATTTTAGAGAGCGGTGAGACCTCCTTTATCGTCGCAGTGGCGGTTCTGTCCTCACTTTTGTCCATGGCCACCCCGACTGTTGGCCCGTCTGACCCCACTGCCGCGGTCTTTTTCGAGAGCGTCGTGACGTCTGTCCCCACTTCTGTGTCACTGACCTCTATGCTTGCCTCGTCGTCTATTTTCACCTCCACTTCTGCTGCTGCTGCGTCCCCTTCGACCCAGCCTGCGTCCCAGCCTCACACCGAGGCTGGGCATCACTTAGTGAGCACAGCACCCCTTCCACACTTTCCTGCTGGACCCATCCTCTACACTGCCTGCGTAAGACAGCCCCGCACTTCACCTGTTAGACCTGTGCATCCCTCTGATCCACCACCCCCAGACACTCTAGTTCAGAGCATTCGTGCTCTTAAGGGGGCTGTTAGTGGACTCAGAGGAGACTTTAGGGCTCTCTCCGCCACAGTCAGCGCCGTGCAGACCAGCATCGCCATCCTTCCCAGTATTCAGGCTTGCCTGAATCAGATTCTGGCGCGTCTGCCCCCACCACCGACACCCACCCAGCACCTACCACGCCCACCACCTCCACCTCCACCTCCGCCACAGGATGGTGCTGGTGCATCACCACCAGCTTAGGCACACTCTTGATGCCTCTGATATTTTTGTCGTTTTGCTGCCCATTTGTTCTTGGGCCTGGTGATTTTTGCCCCCCTCCTCCACGTACTATTTTGGTGCCTTTCTGATCATATCTTTTTATATCTTTTTGGGAGTGAGGGAGAGACCTTTTGGGGACACTTATATTTGCACCATCCTGATCTTTGCATGCATTACATTCATTCACATCTTATTTTCTTTTTGTTTTTCTTTCTTTTTCATCACACATGCATCCTCACCCACCCCACCCACTTCACGTCTCTTGGTGTGCTACACTCCGCACATTGAGGACACTGTGCACTTCAGCTTGGGGGAGTGAGTTCTCACACTTTTTATTTTTTTTTTTGCCACCCTTCATTTTTGATTTCCCGCTCTTTTTCCACTTTTTCATGCATCACGTTTTATTATCTTTTCTGAGTATGCTGCATTGCACATATAGTTCTATTTTCTTTTATCTTTATTTCTTTCATCTTTTGCTAGAGACGACTTTTCTGTGATGATGATGACGTGGTGTTAGCTTATATTTATGTGCATGCTATTTTGTCATGTCATAGCTTTTGTTTCAGATATCATATGCTATGTTCTGATGTGCATTTGAAATAGTAGCCCACTCTTTTTCTGTGTGAATATGGATGAAATTCTGTTATTAGCTGATGTCTGACGATTCATATGTATGCTTTTCATAGAAAACACACCAAGCTTCACGCATTGATTGCTTATATCTGGAGTACTGCTTTCCTTTCTCGTATCACTTCTTATTGCATGAATTGTACGCTTCACTTTCAGGTTGATTGAATGTTTGCTAGGATGATATATCTGGACTAGTTTACTTTTTGAGATTAAACTGAGTAGATTATATTACTCTGCTGAAAGTTGTCGTGCACGTCCTATAGAGTGAACCGAGTGATACATTTATTTCTTTCTCCACATATCTTGAGCATTATTTCTCTACTTAAAATTCATTGGTGAATCCCCCCTAGCAAGTCTATTATCGGCATTTCTCCCGCTATTAATTTTCATGCTCCAAATCCCCAAAATCAAAAAGAAAAAAATATATACCTATATATCCTTCTCTCTTTTGATTTGGGATCACTTATGTATATATGTTCATTAAAAAAAGAAAAAAAAGGAGAAAATTTGAGAAAAGGAAAAGAAAAGAGAAAAGAAGTTTATAACGATCCCATCTCATACTATTTCTCTCTTTCTTCCCTCTTTTGTTTTTATTTTTCCTTTTTTTGGAGCTTCAAAAGAAATGGGTAATCTACATATTGATTTGTTTATGCCACCACGCTTATGGATAAGCTTGGGGGAGAGGATCCAATGATGAGTGAGAGAGTGACTACCTGGCTGTGCATGACAACCTAGGCTAAGTAATCTTCTATACTCGGCGAGATTGCTAAAGTTTCACGAAATCCAGAAATCGACACTTAGCCTTCATTTCATGAAAACCATACTTTTCTATTCTTACTATTCCATATTGTGTGATATCTCTTATACTCCTTATAGAAAGCATTCAATTGAAAAGTGTGTGATCTATGGTTATGCATACCGCTTTAGATGCTTCAGACGATGCTAATCCTAGAATGATTCCATATTTCATGCTATTTTGATATTTTGGGGTTTTCTATTTCGAATGCATCATTATACTATGGTATCGAGATAAAAGTCTGTGACATATGTTTTATATTCGATGTATGCTATATGAGTAAGCAAAACCCACGTCCTGAGAAAAATGATCTAGCACCTCCCTTCTTCGCTTTCTATTCTATTTTTATTTTTTATTTTTTATTTTCCTTCTTTTCCATTATTTTGCCCATCGGTTTTGCTTTTTACTCATCTTCCTCGAGGACGAGTAAGAGGTAAGCTTGGGGGATTTTGATCACTCCATATTTTACACCCTTTTTCTGCATGTTTGCATGCCACTTTGATCGATCATATCGCATTTTTCACGATTATTCGACAATATTGTGATGCTTTTCACGATTTCTTGTTTTTGTCGTATTTCAGAAGATAGGGATCGATTCGGAGTGATTTTGAGATCAAGAGGGTTTGCACCCACTCCGGAGTGTCACCCAAGGCTCTTTTGAGGGCTATTCGGCGATGGAAGACGAGTGGAAGAAGAAGGAACTTCGTAGGAGCGACGAGGAGGCGAAACGATGAAGATTGGGCATCTACAGCATGTCACTCGGTCGAGTGAATCACTCACTCGGCCGATACAAGAAGACCGCTCGGCCGACCAGACCGGACACGCACCACATAAGGAAATCAGCGTGCACTCGGCCGAGGGGCGATAGTCCATTCGGTCGAGTATGGAAATCCCCTCGCCCGAGTGGCACGGGAAAATCCACCATCAAAGGAGCTGACTTACTGGAATCCGTCAGGCTTTTGAGGGTTCCGACTCGGCCGAGCATGAAATGCCCGTCGGTCGAGTGAGTAAATCCACTCGGCCGAGTCACTCCCGAAGACAGACCCCCGAAAATTTCGACTTACTGGAAATGTACATGGTTTGTCACTCGGCCGAGTGACATTTGTCACTCGGCCGAGTGAGCCGTTCCGCCTGCTGCATAAAGTGCGATTTCTGGGCTGCGCAGGGGCGTTTTGGTCACGAATTTCTGGGCGATTTTGAGGGGTATTTAAACCCAGTTTTTGCCCTAGTTTAGGAGAACTTTTTGATACTTTTGGAAGCCTTTTTTGAGAGCTTTTTAGATCATTAGATTTAGCTTTTCTCTTGGAGATTAAAAGGTTATTTTTGTTGGATGCTATTGGATTCTCATTGGTTCGTCTCTCTTCTCATCAAAAACTCTATTTTTTTTTGATAATTTCTCTATTACAATGAATTGTGCTGATTTTGTTATTGATTTTCTCATGAATTGCATGATGATTAGTGGGTAGTTTTATCGCCTTAGGGCATAGGGATGAACCCTATGGACCCTATTTCTAAATTGTGATGAATTGGTGAAATTCTTACTAGAATTGATTAGGGTTAGGTTGGGATTGATTAATTACGGTTAGCTAGGGATTAATATTGATTGGGATTTGCAAGAGATTGGGTCCTAATTGATAGGAAGCCCTAGATATTCGATTTAGATTTACGATTGGACTTCTCTAGAATTGGTTTGCAAGAGATTGGGCCAAAGCTAGGATTTTTAATCGTGTTTCTATACCAATACCCGTTTGCAAGAGATTGGACGGGTAGGAACTATCTCAACCTAGGTTGTAGCTCGAGTTTGCACGAGAGTGGGCTCGAGGTACGGTTGGACGATAATGTCATTCTTCACGCTAGCGGCTTAGGTTAGGGTTTGTAAGAGATTGGGCCACACCCTAAGTTTGCTATAGACCGGCAATAGCGCGAGAGCGTGAGCTTGGTTCTACATTTAGTTGCGACTAGTTCGCCTACAATTCAAGTCTAGCAATGATGTAACCTACGAATCACAACGATGAGATACGGTCCGTAGCAGGGATCCCCTATCCCTAGGCGCTTTATTTTATTGATATTTCTATCGACATTCGAACGATTGTGAAAATTTTTCCCCAAATTATTCTCGACCATTGTGATAGCTAGGTGATTGGAAGGAGACACTGTCATTGTTCCTCCCTGAGTTCGATACCCGCTCGCCGCTACACCGTGCATTTGCGGTAAGACTACGAGTCGCTCGTCCCGGGTACGAGTGTATCCCGGGGCGCGATCACCCTACCGCCCGCTTAGGCGAGTAGGATATCCATGCGTCTCGGAAAGACAACGAGGCTGGCCCGAGTCACACCATCCGTGCTCCTGGCCCTATCACTTCTGAGGACCTTTCTGAGGCCATCTTCGGCCTTGTGTCCAGTGACGGCATGACCACTGCCGCCGGCACTACTTCCACATCACTTCCCGGCACCACTTCCGATTCACGTCAGTCCACTTCTTTTGGTCGCCGCCAGGCCTCAGCTCGTCTTGGTCTCGAGGCCGAGATCACTGCTCTCCGTGCTCTTGCCACGTCCTCTGTCCCCTCGGACCCATCACCATCCTCCTTTCTCACTCACCCACGTTTCCTCGCTCTTGAGAGGAACGTGGCCACCATCCTCCGTCTCCTGACTCACACTTGCGGACCACCTCCACCTACCCCACACCCATCACCACCTCCTTCACCCCCTCGACGATCGTCTCCTCCACCATCCCACCCATCCCCACCTCCTTCACCCCCACCTAGGCGATCATCTCCCCCACCCACATATATTCACATCCCTGTATCCACTTCTCCTCTCACGACCACTTCTGTCGCCCCCACACCACCTCCTCCCCCCCATCGTCACTCCATATGTGCGCCGCAAGAAATTGCAGGTGCGCTCTAGATCACTCCCACCGCCATCCACTACCGTCACCATCACGTCTTCTCTCCCCATTTCTATCCCTCCTACCACCGCCTTGATCGCCGTATTTCCACCACCACCCACCTCCACCGACACTCCACCCATCATTCACGCTCCCACTACACCTATTCCTCCACCTCTTTCCCCACTTCTCCGCACACCCCCTGCCTCCCCCGACCACCCATCCACACCCTCTTTCGAGGAGGACGAGGACTCCCCATCTCCTACTTTTTGATTTCATTTTGTTTTCTGACCTCCCCCTTGCATATCTCTGCATTTTCACGATCACATCGTTTCACTAGCACTGTCACGTCTAGCTTGGGGGAAGTCAAATTTTTTCCGTTTGCTGTCGTGTGTCGTTTTTCTTTGTGTGTTTGCTTATTTGTCGTGTCGCGTGATTTTCTTTTTTTTTTATTTTTCTGTTTACATGTGTGTTGTGAATTTTATTTTTATTCTTCTTTTCGGTTCCGTTTGTGTGTTTTTCTTGTCTTTCTTATCTTTTTGTGTCGGTGCGAATTCCCCCCATTATCATTGCCCTCCCGTATTCACTTTTATTGCATTGAGGGCAATGCAAACTTCAGCTTGGGGGATTCGCACTTTGTGTGTCATTTGAGTCTTTCTTTTTTCGTTTTTGAGTCCTTTTCATCGTGTTTTTATTTTTCTTTTCTTCCTTTTTCATCTCCTTCTCCTAGAGATGAACCCTATGATGAATTGCCACAAAATCACACACACCTAGCATGGCATCGATAATTACATTCACTAACCCTAGGATATCGAGTCCTCTTTCATTTCATGCATCGTGGGTCCACTTAGCTTTTTTGTGAGTCGTGCGTCGTGCCTAGCTGTTTGGTGTACTTCTACTTTGTGATTTTACTTTATACACCTGTCCAGGATGACCCCAAGATTATCATGCTTCGATTTGAATATGCGGTATTTGCTTCTACTGTCTGCTTCTATATGCATGTTATATGTTTATATCGTATGCTTCATTTCGCATGTGTCGGGATTCCACAGTTAGGACTAGGATAACCCATTTAGCCTACGCTCTCATTAGTGAAATATCTCTCTTGCCCAAGTGTCTAGAATCCGACTTCTTTTTTGTTTTACTTGGTGCAAATCCCCTCGTCGTGTACCGTTCTCTCACTGGGAGAGTACACATGTGTATAGCCAAAACCCCAAAAATTCAAAAAAAAAGAGAAAAGAAAAGAGAAAATTGTATAGCCAAAAAGCCAAAAAAAATACATATATCCAAAACCAAAAATATATATGAGTGTGAATATTTTCCTGCTTACCGAGAATAAAGGGAAGGCGAGAATTTGCACCGAGTGTTCTACTCCACATCATCTCAACCCACATCGCTTTCGAAAACACTTGGAATAGGGATTTCTAGCTATTATCTAGGTGATAGTGTGGTGATGTCCGAGCCCCTAGCTGTGGAGTCCATGACACATGATGCATTTCTATTCTCATACTCTTCTCTTGCATGCTTGAGCCATATATTCACCGCTTTTTAAAATCGAATCGATATTTGGGTCATTTCTTGGATTTGTGTGTATGGAGCTTATTGCACAATGTAGATAGTGACACCGTTTGCTAGCACACGACCACACTCACTCGCGCTTCACGGCGTGGGCCCACGGCACTTGTCTGGACTCGTATTCCTCAGTTTAGTGATGTGATTTGGCGTTTGTTTGCTTGGTGTGTTTTTGATTTTGTTGGCCCTGACGGGCGATTTAGGATTTTTGTTTTCTCCTTTTCTCTCTTCCTCTCTATTTTCTCCCTCCGAGCTCCTACTCTCACTCGTCTTCCTCGAGGACGAGGAAGGGTTCAGCTTGGGGGATTTTGACGTGCGTTTATATTTCATATATTCATGCACGTCTTCTTTTGTGTTTTTCCGTTATTTTCCGCCGTCTTGTATTCGTTTTCTTGTGTTTTCTCGTTTTCTTTCACTTTTCCGTGTTTTTTGTATTTTGCAGGAGTTTACCGGCGTAGGGGGCATAAGACGACGATATCATGAGTCCCCGGAGCAACGGGATGAGTCATGCATGATCCAGGGGGTCAAACAACGAAGATAGCATCTTTCAGCCCCTCACCCGACCGGTTGGTCACTTCCAACCGATCGGGTGATGCACGCGTGCAGCACCCGGACACAAGCTGGAGCGGTCAGAAAGTCAACCGGTCGGTTCAGAGACCGGTTCAGACGTCCCAACTCTCTGGAATTTGATGCTGAATGCCAACCGGTCGGGTGACCTTCACCCGGTCGGTTCATCTGTAGCCAATTCTCCGAAGCCAAGACACGGAGAGCTCAACCGACCGGTTCACCCGACGGCACGAAGATCCATCCGGTCAGCTTCAACCCTCAACCGATCGTGCCGTATGACTGGGTGAAGTCCCATGCTAAGCTTCCGAAGAACGAAGCAGGTCACCCGATCGGTTGACCTTTCAACCGATCGGGTGATATCGTATTCTATATATATGACCCCTAGGTTTTCCAGAAATGAGAGTTGTTATTTTTTACAGTTTTTTCTCTCTCTTGACGGCTGTAATTTTCTACTTATTTTTAAGTTTTCCGATCTTGACCAAACTTTAATATAGTATTATTTGCATTGCTCTTACTGCTTTTCAATCGCTTGATCATGTTTTTAACTGTCGATTTTGATTTAGATCGCTTTTTAGTAAATATGTGTGAGTAGTTCCCAAATCTGGGATTTTGGTGGAAACCCCTTCGTGGGTTCTCCCCGATGCGCCCATAGGACTAGGAAATCGATAGGGATTAGGAATCTACCTGTTACGTGGGGTGTTTTATTGTCATCGGTGGGAAAAAGATCGCCTTTGACCGTTGGGCCAAGGGGGAATAAACTTGGCTGTTGACTCCCTAGCCATAGCTCATGCCCTTAGCGTAGACGTCGAATCCTAGCGCGCGGGAGCAGCAGGATGAGATGTTGGGAGTTACGTTGCGAGCTTAGTGCTCCCGGAGTCGGTCAGTGTTAATGGACATGGGAATGCCCACTAACCGAACCCGGGAAGTCTGGCGTATCATCCTGGGCACCGACCGGAATATCGGGCCCATGGGACGCTGGTACCACTCTTAAAGGCAACGTCTCACCATTAGGCCCTAATTCTGATCGCAATCCTACCCGTAGGCCGTATCGGCGAGAATCGCACGATAGGGTGGAAACCGAAGTCCCGGGTTTTTCCTTTATATCGTTTATCCATCGCATTCTATTTTCTGTGACAACCCATCATCCGATTCGGGCTAGCTCGCCCTCGGGGTGAATCCGATCCTTCTTGACACAAGCACAACCACGCCTCCCTGAGTTCGACCCCCAAGCCACACTACAACACCGTGCGCTTGCGGTTATAAATATTTAAATCTCACGCCCCCTATCATATATTGCACACTTGCATGCACACAAACGCGGGGGATGTCACATATCTAACACAATTAAAATCTCCACTAATCAACCATGGGGCATTTGAGTGCCTGGTTGAGTCAGCCACAATAGAGGCCCAAAGACTTCTCCTATCCTGGGCACTATTGGAAGCATATATAATTGATATTCTGATAAGAAACCCAGCGGTGTTGGAACAGAGGATAGACATATATGCTGAGCGGAAATAGTATCAATCACGCATTGCCATAGCTCCGGATTATATGCAACGACGATACGCCCATTCTTATGGTAAATACGATTGTCAATGAAGGACCAAACCCTCGGGAAGCATTTAACTATTCTGTGGGCATTCTCCTCAACCACTTTGGTTTCCAACAACCCAACAAGGGAGGGAGCGTGCTGACGAACCCTAGCTTTAAGCTCATTACGCCTCACAATATTGTTGAGCCCCCGAGTGTTCCATATGAGGAAAACCATAATCAACAATTAGGTAGGGGAATCACCGGTCCCCCTTTAATTCTGTCACTCTTTCTAGTAGCTTTAGCACCATTCCCTTTTTTAAGACTATCAATCTTCTTACCCTTGCTTTTTTTAGTTAGGAGCTCTTGCTCAATATACCACGCCTCATTAATCATCGTCATATCATCCAGCTCACTTTCATCCGTAATTAGGGAGTTAGACTTCTCATCTCCAGCAAGGGGAGCGAAAGGGTTAACGCTTCTGTATGGCAATTCGTTTAGCGTCCGATGGTGGGATGGACTGCTCATGAAAGCAGAGGTACGAGTGCCGCACGAGGGTAGAATGCCCGATTGAGGTGCGGCGTTAGGTAGCAGCAAGGCGGAGCCCTTGCTAGTATCCTGTGCATCTACCCGCCCCCTCACCCGTATTACATTGATCGCCTTTTACAAGTTTGTCTTGGCTAGTGGTAGGCCCAAAATAGTGCTTCTCTCAAGCGCAAGAGTCCGTACAAGTAGTAAAATCTGGGAGTCCAGATGTCGAATCCTCGGGAGAAAATCTGTTGAAACCACAGCTCAAATCAAATAGAAATCTGACGGAAAGAAACTAACCACTTCAATAATGATGGTGATGATGGTGTGGAAGTACGTTGTGAATACGTAATCAATGCGAACAACGAACTTAGCGTATGAAAGTATCGACGAAAAGTGGGGTTCGTTAGGATCAATAATTCGTATTAACTTGGTTGACGAATATAACACAATGAATTCTCTTTTTCAGAGCAATTCACCGAAAAATACCCAATATAACTCAACGAATTGTCCTTTTGGGAGCAACTCATCGGAAAATACCCTTTTGGGGTTAAAGCACAATATGAATAAAATCATTGCTAAAGTTATAATCTTACAAATACTGTATGAAACTCTCTTTTGGAGAGATCAAAACTCACCCTTTTGGGGCGATCATCAACTCAATCACTTCTTTTGGAAGATGAAAAAGAGGATTTAATAACGAAGTTCACAACTTTAGCGACGTTATCGATTAAGCACAATGATATTCAACCAAACGAATACGATTCACATCCCCTAACTACTCCATACCATGCACAAATAAGATTTATCTACTCATAATGCAAGAAAAATCAAAGTCCATAGCAAAATACTTCATTCTAATAGCCAAATACAATAGAAAAGCTTCAAATACGGGGTATAAGTTTCAGAATTTATCACCAAATCTCCAATATAAGCCTCAAAACTCTCTGGAAAAATGAAGAACAGCCTCTGGAATTTTACAGAAATACGGCTCCTAGAGCCTCCAATACGCCAAGAATACGCCCAAAAACCCTAGAATACACTTAAATAGGCTCATTGCGGGTTTTAAAGGCTTATTGGGTTCAAAACCGCACCCGTTTACGCACCCAAACCCGCTCTTCGATCGGAGTAAACGTCGACCGCAAATCCTTGCAGGATTGGATGACAGCGTGACGCGTGGCTTTAAGATTTGCACCCCACCCGTTTGATTTCGCATCCGAACCCAGTTCGGATTAATTCCAGCCGTCCGATCTACACGGGAACCGTCCAATGGAAGCTGTGTGTCCCCGCTCGCTCAGCTGCATCGCATCAATTCGAATACGCGGGCTCATCCTCAGCCGTTCGATCGCAGCTGAGAGTGACGAGATTCCGCCACGTAGCCGCTTCTGTAGCCCGCTTCCACTGCGTTCGTTCTCGAATACGGGCCGTTGGATCGAAATCCAACGGCCGAAAAATCGCTGTGTCGTTCGCTTCAGTTTCGCGAGGCGGGGTGAATCTCGTCCGTTGGATAAGCATCCAATCGCCCAAACGAAGCCACGTCGCCTGCCTATTTTGCACTGCTACTAGCCGTTGGATCGAGGCGGGAAGCGACGGATGAGCGCCACGTATTGCGCCAAGATTCGTGCAAACTTTAATTTCTTCATTTTATTGGTATTCTGCATTCAAAAATACACAGTAATTAGCACAGATCTCAGAAAAATACAAATAAATAGTCGTTGGAATCGTGAGATCGAGACCAAGCTAGGAAAAATGTGCAGAAATACTCCATTAATTGCTGTTTTGTGCTCAAATAGAATGTTTTCTCTAATAAATGATTGTGTACAAAATACGAATGTATTAGAGAACAATATAGCATCACATGAGCACAAAATAGGGCTAAATGGGGGGTTAAATATGTAATATTGAACCCGAATCACACACCCCAACTAGCGATTTGTTAGTCTCTAGCAAAAAGAGCGATTAATACGGATGATTAATAAAATAATAAGTTCTTTCGATCGCTTATGGCATGGCTCAATAGTACGCTTTCCAACATGATCTAGACTATTAATATACACAATCCATGCACGAGATCAATCACATAATATTTTCTCTAATTTAATTTGAATAAATAGCATGCAAGCATCGTTTTGCGCAAGCGAAAGTATAACACGTCGTTATATTCTAGTTTTCTTGTTTCCATGGAATTGGCATATCACAAAGATCGTTCAAGTTATGGGTATTGAGGTTGCTTAGTTTATTCGTCACTTCTTTTCTTTTATTAGTTCTGCGTAACGCGCATCAAGCAACATTCGCAGAAAAATGTATACCTTGGATCGCTCCATCAAATGAGTGAGTTTTCGGTCAATGGCTCCCAAATCAGACGATAATAGGGCATTAGGCCAAGAAGGACCCCTCAGACTGTACTACTCGAGCCAACCAAGTTATTTATTAGTGACATACTTATTCATTCATTTTTCTTCATTCATCATTTTTTTCTTTTCTTTTTTTCTGTTTTTTTTGTAAGCAACTCAACGCCCATTCTTCGAATAAAACATTAATAACCATGGCCACATTCCTCTTCAACTTGAAGACTATTCTTATAAATCGTGTATACTTAAGCTTTTTCATCGCATTAGCATGCATGAAATAAATTCAAACTATTTCGAGATAGTAATCATGGCAATTGAAAATTTTCATGAATAGCATATTAACGGGTAATTCCATGAAGGAAAAATAATTAACTCAAGCCATAAACAAATTTTAAAACTCAATTAATGCGTAATCATCCGTATTTGAGGCATGTGAAGGAGTTTTAAAATGATGAGGTTTGGTGATTTATTCTTCTCAAAAAAAATCGTAAGGGCTCATACACACACCCCAACTAAAGATGGACATTGTCCGCAATGTCGAAAGGGGTACGAGTTTATTCAAGCCAGCAACCTAGAAAGCATATAAAAATCTACACTACTGGAAAGAACACACCGTGATCAAATGGCGGATCCCGAATCTTTGATGGTGGAGGGAGTTGTTCAATTTGCTCCTTGCGCTCCTCGACGATTATTTTTCCTCCAGAAGCTAAATTGGACCCCAGCAACACAACTCCAAGCATCTCTATAACTTGTTTGCCAATGTCCTGCGAGAGATGAGTTATGTCAGTCCAAATTAGTTTAAGATTCCTTTCAACAAAAATATTCCAAAAGTAGTCATCAAAATAGTTGAAATGAATTAAAGCAAGTTGATGACTACTCCCTGAAAGATATGCACTACTCTCGGTATGATGCTCGATCGTTGGGGAGATGGGTAAATGATTTTGGGATAAAACTGGAGGAGGGCATGGTTCTGACTCCATGGCGATAATCTCAAAACCCTTGTCCCTAGCTGTCTCCTCCTCTCGTTCATCCAAAATTGCTAGCTCGTCCTCTCTTTTGCACACACTTTCTGCCATGTAGATATTTTTATTCGTGTCCTCAACGTGACATGGCTTGCTCGATTTTCCTGCAATAGAAGATAAACTCGTATTAGATTCTTGAAGTTGAATTTCAAAAAAATTATTTTCTTCTAAGCAAGTGGCGATCAGAGTAAGATTTTCAAAAGATTTCTGAATCTGCAGTCTCCGAGCAAGGAAATTCTCTTGGAATTGATGGGATGTAGCCTCCTGTGTGTGAATAATCAAGTAAACTTTCTCTTTCAAGGATTGCAAAGGTACGTCTACGCTTTGCTCCCCTTGATCGAGGCACGAAGGCTCCGTTGAATTGCACTCTGAAGTCTCTTCCCTGGTTTCTTCATTTTCTTGCAGAGACTCCTTGTATTCCCACGCCTCTGTCGGCGTCATGACACCCAAGAACTCCTGCAGCTGTGATCATAGTCCATCTAGAAAGAACTCCATAAGCTCGTCCTTTGTGTACCCATGCTGCGGATAGCTCGATACTATGTTTGTGAACCTCCTCCATGCCTGAAAGAAAGTTTCACAATCAGTCTGATTAAAATTAACAATCTTGAGCTTCTCCATCCTATTTTTGTGTGCATTAGCGTACTTTGCATCATACAGATTGTTTGTGCAATAGAAATTCATATACTCCATTTAAAAAAATAAAAGTTTATGTACAATAAAATTAAACAAAAATTTATATACAATAAAGTGGAAAGATCTCACCGAAGGTCCTCTAAATGAAATAAACCGTGGTAACAAACCATTCCTCCCTGGCAACGACGCCAAAAACTTGGTAGGCCCAAAATATTGTTTCTCTCAAGCGCAAGAGTCCGTACAAGTAGTAAAATCTGGGAGTCCAGATGTCGAATCCTCGGGAGAAAATCTGTTGAAACCACTGCTCAAATCAAATAGAAATCTGACGGAAAGAAACTAACCACTTCAATAATGATGGTGATGATGGTGTGAAAGTGCGTTGTGAATACGTAATCAATGCGAACAACGAACTTAGCGTATGAAAGTATCGACGAAAAGTATGCACGTTGTATGGGTTCGTTAGGATCAATAATTCGTATTAACTTGGTTGACGAATATAACACAATGAATTCTCTTTTTGAGAGCAATTCACCGGAAAATACCCAATATAACTCAACGTATTGTCCTTTTGGGAGCAACTCATCGAAAAATACCCTTTTGGGGGTTAAAGCACAATATGAATAAAATCGTTGCTAAAGTTATAATCTTACAAATACTGTATGAAACTCTCTTTTGGAGAGATCAAAACTCACCCTTTTGGGGCGATCATCAACTCAATCACTTCTTTTGGAAGATGAAAAAGAGGATTTAATAACGAAGTTCATAACTTTAGCGACGTTATCGATTAAGCACAATGATATTCAACCAAACGAATACGATTCACATCCCCTAACTACTCCATACCATGCACAAATAAGATTTAGCTACTCATAATGCAAGAAAAATCAAAGTCCATAGCAAAATACTTCATTCTAATAGCCAAATACAATAGAAAAGCTTCAAATACGGGGTATAAGTTTAAGAATTTATCACCAGATCTCCAATATAAGCCTCAAAACTCTCTGGAAAAATGAAGAACAGCCTCTGGAATTTTACAGAAATACGGCTCCTAGAGCCTCCAATACGCCAAGAATACGCCCAAAAACCCTAGAATACACTTAAATAGGCTCATTGCGGGTTTTAAAGGCTTATTGGGTTCAAACCACACCCGTTTACGCACCCAAACCCGCTCTTCGATCGGAGTGAACGTCGATCGCAAATCCTTGCGGGATTGGATGACAGCGTGACGCGTGGCTTTAAGATTTGCGCCTCGCCCGTTTGATTTCGCATCCGAACCCAGTTCGGATTAATTCCAGCCGTCCGATCTACACGGGAACCATCTGATGGAAGCCGCGTGTCCCCTCTCGCTCAGCTGCATCACATCAATTCGAATACGGGGGCTCGTCCTCAGCCGTCCGATCGCAGCTGAGAGTGACTTGATTCCGCCACGTAGCTGCTTCTGCAGCCTCCTTCCGCTGCGTTCGTTCTCGAATACGGGCCGTTGGATCGAAATCCAACGGCCAAAAAATCGTTGCGTCATTCGCTTCAGTTTCGCGAGGCGGGGTGAATCTCGTCCATTGGATAAGCATCCAATCGCCCAAACGAAGCCACGTCTCCCGCCTATTTTGCACTGCTGCTGGCCGTTGGATCGAGGCGGGAAGCGACGGATGAGCGCCACGTATTGCGCCAAGATTCGTGCAAACTTTAATTTCTTCATTTTATTGGTATTCTGCATTCAAAAATACACAGTAATTAGCACAGATCTCAGAAAAATACAAATAAATAGTCGTTGGAATCGTGAGATCGAGACCAAGCTAGGAAAAATATAAAAAGTGCAGAAATACTCCATTAATTGCTGTTTTGTGCTCAAATAGAGTGTTTTCTCTAATAAATGATTGTGTACAAAATACGAATGTATTAGAGAACAATATAGCATCACATGAGCACAAAATAGGGCTAAATGGGGGGGGTTAAATATGTAATATTGAACCCGAATCAGCTAGCCACAACTAGCCCTACAGACCTCTCCACTGCTAACAGCTTATTCTCAATACAATGCTCAGGAGAATCAGAAGCATTCTCTGGTCTTAAGCTCCCGCCTTTAGCGACTTCTTTGCTCCTGCCTGTAGCGAATTGGTCCCCCGCAGACTTCTCAGTAGCAACAGCCTTGGAGATCTCCCCACAGCTAGGGTCTTCAGTCCTGCCTTCCTCATTACAAATCATAAACTCAAGCCCCTCCCTAGCATCATCTCTACCGGGCTTATTTGGGGAGCCTACATCACAAGGCTTACACTGCTCCCCCAATGCTTACAGTTTTCAGCAACTAAGACATTATCACCCAGTAACACAGTAATGGCATTTACACCCAGCTCTACCTCGCTTCCCTCTATGACCCCGCCAGGCTTACATCCCCCCCCCCCCCCCCGTTGGTTACACTTCCCAGCACCTACAACAGCACCACACAGCATCGCATTACTGGACACATTGCTCTTCGAGGACTCCTTTACACCACTGGACACTCCCAGCGCCACACTACAAACTCCCACATCTTTCGCAACACTGGCCATGCCCAGCATTTCACAGTTCATCGTAGCAACATTACCACCAACCCCTGATGATTTGCAAATCATCTCATAACCATTACAAATCGAAACCAAAGAACATTCCCCTACCTCAGCACGAGAGGAACAATTAACCTCCGCATCACCTTCATCCACAGCAGGAGCAGCTGGACATTGATGGTCTGTGTGCCCGAAACAAACGCAAAAACCACATCTAGGAGGCTCGCTTTCATAGCTGAACCCAACTTCGATGATGTCCTTCTCCCCCAGCAGAACGGTGACGGATCGCGATAGAAGCCCATCCGCCTGCACCTCAACCAAACAGCGGGCATATGCTAATCTCTCCAACCTTGTCGTAGCACGGTCCAAACAGATCGGAGATCCGATAATGCTGGAGATGGCGCTGAGAATCCGTCGTGTCCAGAGATTAAGAGGCAGATTAGGGAAGCGTACCCAGACCGGAATATCCGTAAGTAAGTCCCTGTTGAACCCCGCATCCTCGCTCCAATGTTGCAGCACAATGAGCCTCCCATCGAAGAGCCAAGGTCCACCGAAGAGCACCCTGTCGCGATCCTCCGCAGATTCAAACCTGAAGAAGAAGTATCCATTTTCCCTTGAGAAGATGCTAACCTCCCCCTTCAGCTTCCACATTTTCATAGTCCAAGCCTTGATTTGTCCATAGAACGGAGTATCACCCAGTACATAACCCACGAGGGTGTTATCCCAACCTTCAGCTCCCTCCGCCATCATCTCCTCCGTGAGGAAGGTAGCAGCTACACCATCCTCATTGATAGAGGGAGGAATATAGGACATCTCCAATGAATCGGAGAACTTACGCCTGTTGGAATAAACATCAAGCCAGGAACGCTTCACCGCATTAGCATTGATCTTAAGCAGCACTTTAGGTCTCATCGCCCTTCTCTCGATCATCTTCTTTGCATCACCCCTACTAGTAGTATTGGAATCACGCTTGGGCCCCTGGGCTTGTCCTTTGTTGTCCCCCGGCTTCCTGAGCTTCTTGGTGACCTCCCTCCAACCATTAGCAGGCACAGAGGCGGTTGTATCCTCCATCGGCAACAATACTAGTAAAGCACCAATACACCAATACGTCAAGCTTTAGAATGGAGAGTAATAAGGAGAATAAGGTCGGAAGACTTACCACCGGATCGAGACCTTAAGCAAGATCTCGATCTGTCAGAAGAAATCCTCGCCGTCTCCCACAAGATCTCCGATCACCGGAGAATCGAACAACCTCCTAGCGAAGAGGCACCAGAACCTCGCCAAGACACAAGAAAATCAAACCAGAACCAGATCTAGCAAACAAAGCAGATCTAAAAAATCGAAAAACAACAGGTCTCGAAGTCTCACCCCGAATCAAGATCTCAGATCTGAGATCTTGATTCGAACAAATGAAGGAGAGCAGATCCGGAGATAGAGCTTCAACTTCGAATCCAAACGTCGACTCGAATCAGATCTCGAATTGCCAACTCGAAACGAATCGAATCAAAAGCAAGAATCTATCGCAAGAACTCGAGACAACTACAAACTCTCAGTCTCCGAAGATAGCCAAGACGACATGCACCCTGGGGAACGTCGCTCCTCCCCCAGCCGCGAAGGCGGCCGGCGGTGACCGCCAAGCCCAAGAACGCCCTAAAATCGCCGGAGCTTCTCTCACTAAAAGAGAGAGAGAGAAACTTTTATATATATTATAGATATCTTATATATATATATATAAGGACCGATTATATGTAGTTGTATATATCATTATTTAATGTGAAAATATTATATGTTAAATTTTTTAGCTGATATCACGAGACCATTGACGCAGGTAAATTCACACCTCTGTAACGGTCGCGTGGGCACCAAATTGCGCAATCAAGCAAGTATTATCACCAACTAATTTTAAAATGTCAAATATTCTGTTATTTTAAAAAGCGTACATAAAATGTTATGATAGCTTGTGGTAACTATTATTTGTGTTGTGAATTGTCCACTTTAATTAATTGTGAGAATGGGCCCTCCGGCATGACACTACTGGATTGCACCCTATTGATTGATAAATTCGACCGTCGTCCGGATGGGGTCGGTGAGTACAGATATTGATTGATTAATTCGACCGTCGTCCGGATGGGGTCTGTGAGTACAGATATTGATTGATTAATTCGACCATCGCCCGGATGGGGTGGGTGAGTACAGATGTTGATTGATAAATTCGACCGTCGCCCGGATGGGGTCAGTGAGTACAGAGCCACGGGTAGCTCTTGTTGGTTTGGGTGTAATTGTTGTTTCCTCCACCCTCAGACAATGGGCTTGTCATTAGATAGAAAATTGAATGATGCACTATATTGTCTCTGCTGGTACTATCGTGAATTGTGTAAACTGTTAACTTCTCTTATCATGCACATATACAACTTGCATCCTTATTACTTTGCACACTACACTTTGCTTACTATGCACACCACACTGGCCATGTTCATTACTCGGTGCACCACACTTGCTACGTCTACTACTCTGTACACTACACTTGCCATGCCCACTACTTAACACACCACACTCGGCCTGCTCACTACTTTGTTTACCACACGTTGCTATGCTCTCATATTCTTTCATGCTACCCATGCTTCACCTTATTGCAATTACATTTTTCCACTCATCTTCAAAGCTTTACAAACTATATTATTATCTTGCCGATGGTTCATTTTCTAACATTTTAACTTGCCGAGCGACACTCGCTGACGTATATTTCCATGTTGTTTATCTTGTGAAATATTCGTCAGGTTCTGAGACAGATTCTACAGAGGAGCATACTTTGAGGCTGAGCTAGCTTACTAGGAGTACCAGGATGCCGAGACCCACAACTAAGGAACGCCACATTTTTGCAACGTCGCTAAAAGCTTAATATTTGTGCTATATTGTATTCATGTGTATTTCTTTTCGAGTAACTTTGTAATGGCCATTCTAGGCCTTAATTTCATTGGTGTACTTGTAATCTGGACTTGAATTTGTAATAATGATATTTGTGTTGTTCTGATATTCGCAAGCAAGAATCTGCCAGTCTTTTACACAGACGCTTATTGTGCTTAAGTCAAAGAAGAAAGAAAAAAGTACTTCTTCTTTGCTTTAAGCACATGCAGACCTGCTCACGTCCTCGCTCACAATTACAATGGGAAGCGGTACGTGACAAGTTGTCAATCCTCACTTACAATCATAAGAGAAAGCCTAAATCTACACTAATTTACCCCTACTCCTAAAGAAAGCTGTGAAAATGAGGGAAACTAGGGCAAAACGCGCGCCTCAACGGCCTCCTGTTCTTGGTCGTGCCCCTTCTCAATTTTTAGGCCCAGGAAAAACCCTAGAAGATCACACAAGAATCTGTCTCGGCACGACCGCATCGAATCCGGTGCGGCCGCAAAAGATCGCTGCTTGTAGGGCCGCTTCAGCTTCAGTTGGACGATTCGACACGGTCACATTGTGAAATTTCACGGCCGCGTCGATCAGTTAGGCTTCCAGTGACTACGGCGATGCGGTCGCAGTTGATTTGGTTGAAGCGGTTGCGTAGATACCTTCTCGTGGCAAGATCGACGCAGTCGCGTCAAAAGGAATGGAGCGGCCCTCGAAAATCTCTGGTTTGTAGTCTCTGAGAGAGAAAATACAGGAGGTTGTGCGACTGCGTTAATTGGGGTTACGCTTTGCGTGGTCGTTTGTGATACAATGGCATGACCGTGTGGATCTTGGTTTCGTTTCTGGTTGATGCGACCGTTTGTGGACACGGTGGCACATTCGCGTGGATTCAAGTTCTTCAGAAATTCCTTCTCCCTTGCACATTCTGATCCCCGGCCTTACTCCTTTCGTCTCTTTGCGCTAAATTCTTGCCAAACGGTCCCTAATTGGTACATATTACCTGTAAGGGCTAGGAGAGACCATAAAAGTAAGATAAAAGATGAAAATGGAAAAACCGAAGAGAAATGGAGAATGGAACGATGTTAAACGTATATGAAAAAGAGGGAAAAAGAAAATAAAATAAACACTTGTCAGACACTAAACGTAGTTAACTCGCAGGTTCTTGCATGCATACTCAAACAACACAGATAATCATTATCAACATTACAATCTCAATATCTCAAAAAAATATTACAACAAATGAAATGAAGAGGGGCCTTATGGCCATACAACCCGGGGTGCATCACATGGAGTTGCAACCTAAAACTGGTCTTCTGAAGAATCATGCCTCTAACTGGGTCCTGCAAGCTAGTATAGGATCTGTGAAACTACCATCAGGACCTGACAGACATTGCATTGAAAATACAAATATAATGTTTGTTAGTGATGTTTACTCGTGTAGGTTCACAAGCATCGATTTCATTTAAAAATTATTCAAATGACTCTAGCAGTGCAATAACATCGTCTATTAACAAGATAAAAGCATAATACAAAGGGAAATTAATAATACTAACAGGTGTGTAGAATAGACTAAGAAAAACAACAAGAGAAAAAAAGGAAACATAATAACATTAACATGTGCGTAGAAGTAATTATGCAACAATGGAATCTACTAGAAGGATAACTTGATACGAAGGAAAATTAATAACTATTACCAAGATGAAAACATGACACCCATAAACTTAATAAATGTTGGCATGTGCTCAGAGATAAGCTAATCATGATCAATTGATGTCATGGCAGTCATGAGGACGATTAACACATTTAAACATTTCTAAAACTGTCGTATCACTGAAATGTGATTATTATATGGTAATGCAAAACATTATTGTCAGAGGATACGACGTGCAACTGTCGACTACTCCATGCACGTATACTCGTGTGACCTCGTGCCCCATCTTTACGTCTAAAGATGATGAAATGCTTGTAAACCACACTCTCATGTCTAGTGAGTGGTGAAATGAATTTAATAATCGATAACGACCCTAACTCAACGTCTAGATAACGATGAAATGACATGATAAACCTCACCCCATCTTTGAAGGTGGTGAAATGATTTGTGACATGGTCGCTCATGCATCCTCATGACAATGTGTTATCTCATCGCAATGACATGTGTGACTAAATTTTTGTGTTAATTCATGGCATGAGTTTCCTACATGATTTATTTTACAATTTTCCACATGTAGCATGGCTCAATTCTTGTTGTTAGGCGAGACATGTTGAATATTGGATCTCCTAATGTGGTTTTGATGATAAACAAACATAATCAATTATGATTAATCCATATGTTTTGTAGTAAAGAAGATCATTGTCAATAAGGACAAAGGCATGTCAAATAAAGACGATAACTCAAAGCATTGATGCATGGACATTAACCCATGAAGCATGAAATACAGGAGATGATAAAAGGAAATCAAAGTGTTCGACTTCATAAGCTCAATGGAATTCTTCAAGGCATTCAATAGGAAGTGAATGGGATTAATATGTAAATCTTTCTTTATTTACTTCTTAGTTGAATTAGCATGTTAAACTTTGAATATACTCATTAGAACATCATTCATAACACTCACAAATCACTTTAGATCATATATCATTGAGTGTCATAGGGTTAGAACTTGCATAAACTCAAAGAAGAGTTTTTCAGCCTTCAACAAGCGCATGGTGCTTGGCCTCCAGATGCTTGGTGCTCATATGCATATAGTTCTCCAAAACCCTATCATGAACAGACGCCTGAAGTTCTAATTCCAGACGTATGAACAATTCGTCAGACGCCTGGATGATGAACTCCAGACGACTGTTTAATTCAAGCCGAAAAAACAGTAACTCGGCCTCTGATGACTGATAGAAAACAGACGTCTGGATGACATACATCAGACATCTAGGAAATTCATTCATAAATTTCAGGTAGCTTATTTATGTGGTCAGTCGTAAACTAGGCATCTGAAGTTGTATTACCAGACGTCTGAACAGTTTGCCAGATGTCTAGATAATGAACATCAGACGCCTGGATAATCAGATCATATATATTCCAGTAACCATGTTGCTCACTGTCAGTATGATCAGACGTCTGATGCATGTGTGCTAGATGACTGAATAGTAGACTAGACGTCTGGAAAGTATTCTTTAGACGTCTGGTATATGTTCATTAGACTGCATTTAATGCCCAGTCAGAAGATTACAACAGCCGACTGGTCGCTCTTCTTCAAGCGACTGGTGACTAGGATTGATGCCCGTTTATCGTTGTTTGAAGCATTAAATGCTCGGGCTCTTTAGCTGATTTTGTGCAGATTTCCATGCCTTATAAATAGGGCTTTAATGTCTTGACTTGAGAGGTTAGCTAAGCATCTAAGACTTCATTCAATACACTCTCAAGTGATCTCAAGTCATTAACTTCTCATATAGAGCATTCAAGAGCATTCAAAGTAAATCAAGCTCAAGCACTAAAGATCAACTTGTCTCCAAAGCTTTCAAGATTAGCTTCAAGCATTCATTGCTACACATCTTAGACAAGTTAGTAAGCGTTCTCACTCTCATCATTTAGAGGACATCACACACACCTTTATTGCCTCATTCTTAAGAGTATTATGCAAGGCATATGTTGTGAAATGGTTTCATATTTCGATTCAATATTCTCTCTTGTTATTTGAGAAGTCCTCTTGGGTGTGAGAGAAGTCCATTCCCGATTTGTGGAAAGTGGAAGAAAGGTTCGTCTCTGTTGTGAGAGTAGTCCATTCCTAGTTTGTGGGAAGTGGAAAAAAGTTGAATTGGTTTGCACTTGTCAAGTTTGGTAAGTGGCAATTAGTGGAAACACTAATCACTAGTGGGTTACTAGTGGGTTGCTGGAGTAGGATTCAAGGTAGTCAGGGAGACGGTCTTGACGATGTCGACACTCTCCTCCGCAACATTGGTTGGGATGAGTTCTTAGAGTGTGAGGCCAGAACTTATAGGAGACTTACCTTAGAGTTTCTATCCACTTTCAAGAATCTATTGTCGGGGTTCACGTTCAGATTGATGAACAAGGAATATTGCAGGTCCACAAATTCACTGAACCCCCTTTTCAAGTGACCCTTAGCTATGGATCCTGACACATACATGCACAACTCTCCCTATCCTGACGAGTATGCACAGAACACCTACTGCCAGTAGATTACTGACCTTTCTCCTTTCCCCATCACACAGGTAAAGGCTTCTAGCATTGTCCACCCTTTCCTTTGCATCGTGCATCGCATTATTACGAATTTTATTTTTTGTAGATATGAGATTGGCTAAGTCTCTTAGGATGATCTTTTCATTCTTTGGTGCACGACTCAGCCAGGTGTTGTCTACGAGGACGGCACTGCACTCCCACGATACATCATTCAGGCCGGGTCGTGGCTGACCTAGAGATTTCTTCACACCCTTGCCAGCCCACAGTCTCGTATTTGCTACGGAGGGTTTATAACTATCATTGCCAAGCTTCCCCATATTTCATTCAGGATCCCTGACCCAATGTGTCCCATACTAGGCCACACTTCACTAGACCTCTCTGTCCTCACCAATATGCATATGAGCAAAGCTATTGGGGACGATAGGTATCTCTGGTTTATGGGATCCACCACATCCCCTACAGTAGACTCCCAAATTCTACTCGCTTTGGTGCCGGGACTGCTACGCAGTGGATATTTCCACCTGATCCCGATCTTGCCCAGGGAGCTCTGGCACAACCTGCTCAGCTTCAGCTTGACCCGCCACAGCCTCAGCTTCAGGCCCAGCCCCAGCTAATCTAGGATCCTATCATCCCTCCTGCCTTTACTTCTTCAGACATCGTCAAGACCACCATCCGTCAGTTTTCCAAGAGATCCTGCCAACGTGTCGAGGGTTCTACCAGCACTTCTCCTCCACCCCTTTCTCATCTCGAGCGTATCACTCGAGTGGAGGAGGAGCTTAGGGATTTCAAAGCATCCACATTGAGCACCCTCACTTCATTCAAGGCCTCGGTAGACGGCCTCGTATCCATCGTCGTAACCCTCCAATCGCAGTTTGATGTCGTCTATCACTGGCATCACGCTCAGGGGCTCTATCCTATTGCTGAGCCTATTCTCTTGCCCATTCCACCACCACCTCAGCCATCTCAGACTGTGCATCCATCCATCCCTACATCTCACACTTCCACAACTCCCCATCACATTCCTACACTACCACCATCTCCACGTGCTCCACCTTTACCTCCCCAAGGCACTGTGGTTCCATCCACTTCTTCACTACCTCTCACGTCTGGAGCCCCACCATCTCCTCCTCCATCCACACGAATCCTATCACCTCCTCCCTCTGATATAGCTCAACACTGTTGGATCTGGATCAAAGCCTAAGGGGGTGAAGAGGCTAATAAAAATTCTTGTGCAATCCACGAGCAATCACAGGCAGATATAGCAGATGCAGCGTAAATAATATGCAATCATAAAGTACGTAGCAGATTTACCCTGGTTCAGTCATCCAACAACCTACACCAGCCCCCAAGCAGATACTAGCATTAATATGTTTCTTGTGTACAGCACAATGAGTTCAGAGCCTTGACGTGCCCCCGGTTTGCGAGCTGCAAATGGCCGGGGGACCCGCGTGAGGGTTTAGATATTTGTAACCGCAAGCGCACGGTGTTGTAGTGTGGCTTGGGAGTCGAACACATGGAGGCTAGGATGTGCTTGTGTCAAAGAGAACCAAAATCACCCCGTGGCGAGCTAGCCCAGATCGAATGATGGGTTGTCACGGTAAAGGAATGCAAGGTATAGACAATATGAAAATAAAACCCGGGACTTTGGTTTCCACTCCAACGAGCGACTCTCGCCGATACGGCCTACGGGTAGGATGGCGATCGGAATTAGGGTCTAATGGTGAGACGTTGCCTCTAAAAGTGGTACCCGGCATCCCATGGGCTCGATATTCCGGTCGGTGCCCGGGATGATACACCGGACTTCCCAGGTTCGATCAGTGGTCACTCCCGTGTCCATTAACACTGATCGACTCAGGGAGCACTAAGCTCGCAACGATAACTCCCAACGTCTCATCCTGCCGCTCCCGCGCGCTAGGATTCGGCGTCTACGCTAAGGGCGTGAGCTATGGCTAGGGAGTCAACCGCCAAGTTTATTCCCCCTTGGCCCAACGGTCAAATGCGGTCTTTTTCTCACCGATGACAATAAAACACCCCGCGTAACTGTTAGATTCCTAATCCCTATCGATTTCCTAACCCTATGGACGCATCGGGAAGAGCCCCCGAAGGGGTTTCCGCCAAAATCCCAGATTTGGGAACTACTCACAAATATTCATTAAAAGCGATCTAAACGAAAATAGACCGTTAAAATCATAATCAGACAATAGGAATGCAAAGGTAGTAAAGCAATTAAGATAATACTAAAGTTTTACAAAGATCCCAAAACTTACAAAAACTGGAAAATTACAGCCGTCGCAAAATGAAGAAAACAGTAAAAAATAACCAACTCCCGAATCTGGGAAACCTAGGGTTCTATTTATAGAAAACGACATCACCCGATCGGTTGACAAGTCAACCGGTCGGGTGAGCCGCTTCACAAAATCACAGCGCAATGCAGGGGTTTCACCCGGTCAGTATGAACCGGTCGGTTGGAACTTGGTGCGGTCGGTTGGATCTTGGTGCCGACCGGTTGGATCTTGGAGCGGACCGGGTGTGTCACGCCCCGCTTCCCAAAAATATGGAGACGAAGCGTGAGAAGGTCCGCTCAGACTTGAAGCTACAAAGCTGCAAGTCTGATAAGCGTCGATCAAGTTTAAAACTGCAGGTCCTTGCAACGCTAACGAAACAAAGATAATAATAATTAAATGAGACAAAAGAAACATCTCAGAATATCCATAAAATAAGTTTCCAACATCGCAGAAAAGCCACCAGGCAAAAGAAAAGAGTCTAAAGGCCCAAACATGGCCAACAAAAGTACAGAGTACAAAACAACGGTGCTACGCACCAACAACTAACAAAAGGCCTAAACAAAATAAAGCTCAACAAAGACTCAAAGAATGGTCACCGGTGTCCACCAAAGTCCTCCTGGGCGATCATGGGCTCAGACTCAGCGTCAGCAACTCATCACGTACTCAGCAACGGTCTCTGGCTCAGGTCTAACATGTGACACCCAAAGAGAAAGGGGCACATGTTAGCAAGTCTAAGAGACTTGTGCAAGTGAAACTGAAAGTACAAGTAAAACAACCTAGCAGTTCTAGCATGATGCAATGACATGGCAGTTTAAGTAATGAGTGCAACAGGTAAAGTAAAGTAAAGTAAGGTAAAGTACGAGCATGGCATGACATTCACAAGACAAGTACAAGACAAGGAAAGTAAGCACCTCGTGCACAGGGATTCCGCCTTTTGGCTAGAGTGGCTGCGCGGGCCAACTCCTAAGCTCAAGCGAACGTTTATCCCTACCCCTCCACGTGTATCGAGCCAGGGCATTACCCCCGAACTTGGAATGCTCGCTTCTGGACCACGAGCCAGGAAGTGTGTAAACAAGTATGGCGTAGGGGTGCACCTAGCCGGACAAGTAGTACGAGGACAAGTATTGTAGCGTGTGCTACGATGCAACAATCAATGCATGGATGACATGGCATGGCAAGTAGTAAAGCGTACAAGTAAGAAAAGTAAACGTGACAGTTTAACATGCATGAATGACAGGTTTAAGGGTTGGATCTAGCTTCGTTGTCAAGCTAGATCATTTAGGTGACGGATCTAGTTTCGTTGTCAAACTAGACCAAGTAGGCGTCTAGCCAGCTATCATTTCACTGACTAGTCTCTTTTACGCTAAAGGCAAGTAAGTGGCCTAAAAAAACATGGCCCTACAAAAGAGTTGGCAAGTTTCACTTGCCTGCAAGTACAACGTCTGAGCACACCGTCCAAGAGAGCCCAAAATCACAATTATCCTACGTGCAAAGTCCACCGGCCTAAAGTCCATATTATTAATCTTGATTAGTGGATTTAAAACATTTAAAATACTTTAAAAACACTGGTTTTAGTCTTGATTAGCATGCAATTGGGTTTGGGGTCCTAGGGGTGCAAAACGTTACCTCAACACGACGCGAAAGCTACACCGGCGTCGGGTAGCGACGCCGGGGGTTGGAATAATAAGATCGCGCTCCAAGTCCAGATTCCAATTAGATTCCTCGCTGGAAATTCAGAGCAATCAACCCGGGGCGACGATTCCAGATTCCAAAGCTCGTACGTGCGACGACGGGCTACGACGTGCGACGACGTCGTACGCGGCAAGTCGTCGAAGGGAACGTACCAAAGTGGGGCCCACAGTAGTCCTAGGGGCCTTTGGGGAACCCACAATAGCTCTGGAGAACTTGGGGGGCCCACGGAGGCAAGCGGTGCGACGGATGCGGGGTTGCGACAAGTGGCCGTCGGTCGTACACAGCCAATGCGGGGACTTGGCTCGGTCAGACACGGTGGGCGGCGCTGTTGCAGCGTTGGGGTCGGTCGCAGCAGCGGGGGCGGGTGTTTCCTTCGGTCAGACACGCTGGGGGCTTCGGTCGTTCGCTTGGGATGCGGGGTTGCAGCGTTGCAGCGATGCAGCGCTCGGGCGCTCGGTCACAGCGGCCGCTTCCTTCGGTCGGGCACGGAGCGGAGCGGGGCGACAGAGCGGGCGACAAGCGGGGGTCGGTGCGGAGCGGGGCGACCGGTCAGAGCGGGCCAAGCGATCGGTCAGGTCGATGGAACGGAGCGGGGGTGCTGCAGCGTGCGGAGCGGCTTGGGTGCGGACGGGGGCTTCGGTCGGAGCGGGCGAACGGGGCGATTTTCCTCGGTCGTGCGGGGGCTGAACGTCGCAACGTTGCGACGATTCGTCGCAACGTCCAAAAATGAGTTTGGAAGAGGCTAGGGCTAATTTCTTTGGAAAATAGGACTTGCTAGGGGTTGCTTATATAGTATAGGTGGGTTGACTTGGTCTAGGGCTAAATCTAATAGGATTAGAAGTTCAAAAAGATTTGAAATTTGAATTTAAACTTCTCCAACCCATTCTAGGATTTGACCTGGTCCAAATGAGCTGGAAATTGGCTCAAAAATTCTTTAAAACGTTTAAAACTCAAATAAATTTTATTTGGCCGAAATTAATCTAAAAATAAATTATTAAAAATATTATAAAACTTGTAAAAATTATAAAAGTGGTCAAATGAACTCCAAAAATTATAAAATAAATATCGGGGTGATCGTGGCGACGAATGTGAGCTAACTAAGAAAACGGATCTCAGTTTTGACGTCGGACGACGGAACTAAAAATAGAAACGTCTCCCGTCAAGAGTGAGAATCGTCACGTCTCATCGAGCAAGATCAAATTGTGGAAAAACGACTCGAGAACGTCGTTCCAATATAGTGCCACCATTTAATACTCTCAGAGACGTTCGCAACGGCATATCACACAAAAGTGTTCACAAACAAATAAAGTCTAAAGCAAACACGTGCACGGCCAAAAGCACGTGCACGAAAAACGTACGACGAAAAGTGGTCGTTACATCCTCCCCACCTTAGAATAAAGTCCGTCCTCGGACTTTCTAATATAGCTAGTCGCCCTAATAACTACCCCAATCAAGTCACATTATATAATTCAAACCAAGTATAGTCATTACAAGTGCTTATGTATGCACTAGGTAGTCAAACATTATCACTACCAACACGTATATATATACATTCACGTACGTTATTCATTAATATTTATTATAGTCCGTCAACTTCATGCATGTATTTCAATCAGGTATATAAACATACATCCCTTATATAACTGCTACTCGCAAACAATAGTTCAGATACTTATATAGGATAGTCTCACACTTAGCCAATACAATCATTGCTCTACCTATACGTAGCTACCTATGCACAAACATCAAGGGTATACTACCCTCTAATAATCCCTAGTATTCATCCAACACCAAACACATCAACACATGTAGTCACACCATGCTATAATTAAGTCAAGTTTCACTATGTATATATATATATATATATATATATATATATATATATATATATATATATATATATATATATATATATATATATATATATATACCACTACTATAGTTTCATAATATATAGCCATTCTAATACATGCAAATAGTTCACCATATGTTCACATCACGTACGGTCCTATAACTGTATTTACGACACGCCACATATATCATAGTCATCAATACCTATAACTAAGCACATACTTACCCGTGCATGGTGCACACCCATACACGCTAACATTTCATTTACATACACCAATCATACCATTATATAACTAGCACACATACACACCTAGTTTTAGCTAGTACACATACGTTCACACAACAAGTCCTTAGTAAATAACTATACCACAAGACCAGCACCTATAACTATATACTGGCGTAGCGACCCACAATCATGTGCGTAGCACAACCAGGCACAAACACTTCTATCACCATACATACATCAAGCATTTCTATATTCAAACTACAATCATACATTCAATATACTTAGAGTATACTCACTCAAGCTTGAGTGAGACTCAATACACATATCAGGATATTCTATATACGTAGCACGGCATTCATACCTATACTAATACCATTCCAATATTTATACGTCTACCAATACAACCATATACATTCCTTAGATCAATCACACTTAATATTTAGTCAGGCAATACTCACGTAGTTCAATCATTCTATATACCATAATAATAATACAGACATCAGCACACGTATATTCATAATACACTCCCTAGTACATGCATACGTATTCATGGTATAGTCCCACACACATGTAACATATATATTTATATATTCACACCATAGCCTATTACCTATAATTAGTATACTAACACATCCATACATACATAATTAAGATGTGCAATAGTCGTGTATACCTCACGGTATGCACGTATGCAACATCCCGTAAAAGCAACAATACCAATCAAAATTATAACCCTATTACTATATGTATATCACATATATACTCGGGCAACAAAACATAACTACTTACGTCTAAACACTATATATATCTACCTACGAGCACATACTCACACGTAATAATATATAGATCACTCAATAGGCCTACATACTTATCTATAAGTTCACACATTATCATCACACCTAGCATATACCTAACCTTACCAATCATTTTATTTCAACCATTATAAGTATCTCTTACTACATACACAACTTAGGTATTCCAACGCTAATTCAAATATACACAAGCATCCCTAGTATAGTATAGCTATCCACAACATCTATAACTACTGTCACACAACAACTTCATACCATCACGAATGGCTCCGAGTATATATATATAAATATATCACACAATAAGCAAGCACCAATATACTATGGGGCACGCTCATTCAAGCCCACGTACACAACTTAGGCACGTGCACTACGACACTTCACAGGGTCCAAGGGCCTACTAAAACTTAGGGTGGACATAGACATTGAAGGACCCTAAGGCCTAAGCAATAAAGAGTGGTCGAGAGCGTGACGAGGGAATGATCGATAAGCACGAAGTCAGATAGGACGAATACAAGGAGGCAGCTTGGTTGGGCGAAACATTAACTCAATGGTGATGTTTTAGGTGGAGGAAAAAGGGAGTTGTAGGAGATACATACATAGGATATAGGAAAGAAGATAGGGTAGGTAGCACGCGCTAAAATACGTGAAATCTGAAAACTGTTGTACTTTAAAATCCTCGTCGGAGAAGAAATGTTTGGGGATCGATAAAGCGAGTTGTTCAAAATAAATCTGAGTCGAATATTCAAAATAATAGAAAATGGCCTATTGGTTTTAAAAATCATTTTGAAAGGAAGTAAAATCATTTACGCGAATATTTAGGACATGGTTTAGAAAATTCTTTCCGTCAGTAATTTAAAAAATGTTGTCCAAAAAGTTTTGGAAGGTCAAGAATGAAATCAAGTAACGGGAAGATTCAAACTCATGTTAAATGCTTTCAAAACTTTGGGCTATGGAAAATTGAAGATAATCAATTTGAAACTACTTTTTAGAAAACCAAGGTTTGCCAAAAATGTAAAACTGATTTACACAAGGTTCTTAATACACGAGCACAACAAGTCTGGCACGGTTATAAAAATAGTTGAAATTCAATTTGGTTTAGAAATTTTTCTAAAACGTGTATGGTGAGCGGAAAGAAAATAGTAGTAGCTTAGCATAAGAATTTTCAAGATCGAATAGCAAATCTTTAAAATCAAATCAGGGAGGGTCTAAATCAGGAAGTGGTTATGAAAATAGTAATTTTGCAAAAATCTGAAATAGTGAGAACAACGAGCAAAAACCAACTTGCTGAAATCTGAAATTCCATGTGTCTTGAAAAGTATATTAAAAGTAAACACGATGTATTATTCAAATGGCATAAATAAGAGGGAAAATTATAAATCGAACTGAGCAAAATAAAAGTACGGTTCAGAATAAAATTAATATATGAAAAGACGACATGAGTACGAAAACATAGGCTGGGAAAAATATTATAAGCTAGAGTTCAAAATTCCGACAAACGTTTTTAAAATTTAAATCAATGAAGAAGTATGAAGTATAAGTATATTAAGATTTTGAACAAATTTAAACCTAGGGAAAGAGGAAATCGAAAGATACTTTCGGAAGATTCAAGATTGTAACGAAAAGGTTTGAAAATTGACGACGATCGTCATGGGGCGATCTCGTGAATCGAGGCAAGGAAATTGGTCAGGTGATCAAAACATTCATATGCCTAGGTTATGAATCAGGAAGGTCTACGGAAAGTCCTACGGTCGACCAACTAAAGATTAAAGACTAAGCGCTAAGACTTCTAAAGATTAGACGGTAAAGAAATGCGTTCAGCTTGGTCCGAAATCGATGGACCCAGGTGAACGACCGAAGGAAAATCTAGAAGTCTAATATGGTCAGGGTTAGGCAAGGGCCACTAAGGTAACTCCTACGACGATTAAATCAATTGCTGACAGGGAGTCTAACTATCAATCAGAGGCTTCTAAATAGCAAGCACGGACGTCTAACTAAGTCTTCTTACCACCTAGGGTCCTAAGAAAACGACTAAACTCAGGGCTTATGACCCGGATGTTGCAATTTATTTAATGGACATTCCGTTATTATCGTTGTTCCGTTAATTCGCAATTGCAAGATTGGACCTGCATGGGCCACCAACAAAACCTGTCACGCCCCGCTTCCCAAAAATATGGAGACGAAGCGTGAGAAGGTCCGCTCAGACTTGAAGCTACAAAGCTGCAAGTCTGATAAGCGTCGATCAAGTTTAAAACTGCAGGTCCTTGCAACGCTAACGAAACAAAGATAATAATAATTAAATGAGACAAAAGAAACATCTCAGAATATCCATAAAATAAGTTTCCAACATCGCAGAAAAGCCACCAGGCAAAAGAAAAGAGTCTAAAGGCCCAAACATGGCCAACAAAAGTACAGAGTACAAAACAACGGTGCTACGCACCAACAACTAACAAAAGGCCTAAACAAAATAAAGCTCAACAAAGACTCAAAGAATGGTCACCGGTGTCCACCAAAGTCCTCCTGGGCGATCATGGGCTCAGACTCAGCGTCAGCAACTCATCACGTACTCAGCAACGGTCTCTGGCTCAGGTCTAACATGTGACACCCAAAGAGAAAGGGGCACATGTCAGCAAGTCTAAGAGACTTGTGCAAGTGAAACTGAAAGTACAAGTAAAACAACCTAGCAGTTCTAGCATGATGCAATGACATGGCAGTTTAAGTAATGAGTGCAACAGGTAAAGTAAAGTAAAGTAAGGTAAAGTACGAGCATGGCATGACATTCACAAGACAAGGAAAGTAAGCACCTCGTGCACAGGGATTCCGCCTTTTGGCTAGAGTGGCTGCGCGGGCCAACTCCTAAGCTCAAGCGAACGTTTATCCCTACCCCTCCACGTGTATCGAGCCAGGGCATTACCCCCGAACTTGGAATGCTCGCTTCTGGACCACGAGCCAGGAAGTGTGTAAACAAGTATGGCGTAGGGGTGCACCTAGCCGGACAAGTAGTACGAGGACAAGTATTGTAGCGTGTGCTACGATGCAACAATCAATGCATGGATGACATGGCATGGCAAGTAGTAAAGCGTACAAGTAAGAAAAGTAAACGTGACAGTTTAACATGCATGAATGACAGGTTTAAGGGTTGGATCTAGCTTCGTTGTCAAGCTAGATCATTTAGGTGACGGATCTAGTTTCGTTGTCAAACTAGACCAAGTAGGCGTCTAGCCAGCTATCATTTCACTGACTAGTCTCTTTTACACTAAAGGCAAGTAAGTGGCCTAAAAAACATGGCCCTACAAAAGAGTTGGCAAGTTTCACTTGCCTGCAAGTACAACGTCTGAGCACACCGTCCAAGAGAGCCCAAAATCACAATTATCCTACGTGCAAAGTCCACCGGCCTAAAGTCCATATTATTAATCTTGATTAGTGGATTTAAAACATTTAAAATACTTTAAAAACACTGGTTTTAGTCTTGATTAGCATGCAATTGGGTTTGGGGTCCTAGGGGTGCAAAACGTTACCTCAACACGACGCGAAAGCTACACCGGCGTCGGGTAGCGACGCCGGGGGTTGGAATAATAAGATCGCGCTCCAAGTCCAGATTCCAATTAGATTCCTCGCTGGAAATTCAGAGCAATCAACCCGGGGCGACGATTCCAGATTCCAAAGCTCGTACGTGCGACGACGGGCTACGACGTGTGACAACGTCGTACGCGGCAAGTCGTCGAAGGGAACGTACCAAAGTGGGGCCCACAGTAGTCCTAGGGGCCTTTGGGGAACCCACAATAGCTCTGGAGAACTTGGGGGGGCCCACGGAGGCAAGCGGTGCGACGGATGCGGGGTTGCGACAAGTGGCCGTCGGTCGTACACAGCCAATGCGGGGACTTGGCTCGGTCAGACACGGTGGGCGGCGCTGTTGCAGCGTTGGGGTCGGTCGCAGCAGCGGGGGCGGGTGTTTCCTTCGGTCAGACACGCTGGGGGCTTCGGTCGTTCGCTTGGGATGCGGGGTTGCAGCGTTGCAGCGATGCAGCGCTCGGGCGCTCGGTCACAGCGGCCGCTTCCTTCGGTCGGGCACGGAGCGGAGCGGGGCGACAGAGCGGGCGACAAGCGGGGGTCGGTGCGGAGCGGGGCGACCGGTCAGAGCGGGCCAAGCGATCGGTCAGGTCGATGGAACGGAGCGGGGGTGCTGCAGCGTGCGGAGCGGCTTGGGTGCGGGCGGGGGCTTCGGTCGGAGCGGGCGAACGGGGCGATTTTCCTCGGTCGTGCGGGGGCTGAACGTCGCAACGTTGCGACGATTCGTCGCAACGTCCAAAAATGAGTTTGGAAGAGGCTAGGGCTAATTTCTTTGGAAAATAGGACTTGCTAGGGGTTGCTTATATAGTATAGGTGGGTTGACTTGGTCTAGGGCTAAATCTAATAGGATTAGAAGTTCAAAAAGATTTGAAATTTGAATTTAAACTTCTCCAACCCATTCTAGGATTTGACCTGGTCCAAATGAGCTGGAAATTGGCTCAAAAATTCTTTAAAACGTTTAAAACTCAAATAAATTTTATTTGGCCGAAATTAATCTAAAAATAAATTATTAAAAATATTATAAAACTTGTAAAAATTATAAAAGTGGTCAAATGAACTCCAAAAATTATAAAATAAATATCGGGGTGATCGTGGCGACGAATGTGAGCTAACTAAGAAAACGGATCTCAGTTTCGACGTCGGACGACGGAACTAAAAATAGAAACGTCTCCCGTCAAGAGTGAGAATCGTCACGTCTCATCGAGCAAGATCAAATTGTGGAAAAACGACTCGAGAACGTCGTTCCAATATAGTGCCACCATTTAATACTCTCAGAGACGTTCGCAACGGCATATCACACAAAAGTGTTCACAAACAAATAAAGTCTAAAGCAAACACGTGCACGGCCAAAAGCACGTGCACGAAAAACGTACGACGAAAAGTGGTCGTTACAGGGTGAGGAGATCGGTTGGAGCTTCGAGTCTTGGCTGTTGAAATTCAGCTACAGGTGAACCGATCGGGTGAAGGTCACCCGATCGGTTGGAAATCAGCTTCGAATTTCCAGAGACTTTGAGCTTTTGACCCGGTCACTGAACCGACCGGGTGACTTCTCGTGAGCTCCAAGCTGCGCCCAGGTGGTGCACGCGTGCATCACCCGATCGGTTGGAGATGACCAACCGACTGGGTGAGGGGCTGAAAGATGCAATCTTCGTCGTTTGACCCCCTAGATCACGTGTGACTCCTCCCGTTGCTCCGGGGACACATGATATCATCGTTTTACGCCCCAAATGCCAGAAAACTCCTGCAAAACACGGAAAACACAAAAAAGTGAAAGAAAACAAGAAAACACAAGAAAACACGAGAAAACAAATAAAATACGTCGGTAAATACGGAAAAACACGGAAGAAAACGCGCGTAAATATATGAAATATAAACGCACGTCAAAAATCCCCCAAGCTGAACTCTTCCTCGTCCTCGAGGAAGACGAGTGAGAGTAGGAGCTCGGAGGGGAAAAATAGAGAGAAAGAGATAAAAAGAAAACTCTATATCCTAGATCGCCCGTCAGGGCCAACAAAATCAAAAACGACACACCAAGCAAGCAAACGCCAAATCACATCACTAAACCTAGGAATACGAGTCCAAATAAGTGCCGTGGGCCCACGCGGTGAAGCGCGAGTGAGTGTGGTCGTGCGCTAGCAGTCGATGTCGCTATCTACGATGTGCAATAATGCTCGATCTACACAAACCCAGGAAACGACCCAAATACCGATTCGAATTTGAAATTGCGGTGAATATTTGTTCAAGCATGCATGAGAAGAGTATAAGAATAGAAGCGTATCATGCATCGGGGACTCCACAACTAGGGTCAGGGAAATCACGCCACTATAGCCTAGATACTAGCTAGAAAGTTCCTAAGCCAAATGTTTTCGAAACCGATGGGGGTTGAGATGATGTGGAGAAGAACACTCGGTGCAAATTCTCGCCTTCCCTTTATTCTCGGCAAGTAGGAAAAATATTCACACGGGAATTTTTTTGGGTTTTGGGTATTTGTAATTTTTTGGCTTTTTGGCTATACAACAATTTTTTTTCTTTTTGGGTTTTTCTTTTCTTTTCTCTTTTTTTTTTGGATTTTTGGGTATTGGGATATTTCCATGTGTACTCTCCCAAGTGGGAGAACGGTACACGACGAGGGGATTTGCACCAAGTAAAACAAAAAAGAAGTCGGAATCTAAACACTTGGGCAAAGGAAACTATTCTCGCTAAATAGAGCATGGGCTATATGGGTTATCCTAGTCCTTAATTGTGGAATCCCGACACATGCGAAATGAAGCGTACGATATATATAGCATGTAGAAGAGGCAGACAGTAGAAATAAGTATCGCATATTCATATCGAAACATGATAATCTAGGGGTCATTCCTGGACAGGTATATAAAGTAAATCACGAAGCAGAAGAACACCAAACAGATAGGCACGACACACGACTCACAAAAAGCTAAGAGGACCCACGATGCGTGAAATGCAAGAGAACTTGAAATCCTAGGGTTAGTGAATGTGATTATCGATGCCATGCTAGGTGTGTGTGATTTTTTGGCGATTCATCATAGGGTTCATCTCTAGGAGAAAGAGATAAAAAGAAGAGAAGAAAAAATAAAAACACGATGAAAACGACACAAAAACGAAAAAGAAAGACTCAAATGACGCACAAAGTGCGACTCCCCCAAGCTGAATCTTGTATTGCCCTCAATGCAATAAGAGTGAGTACGGGGGGGCAATGAAAATGGGGGGGAATATGCACCGACACAAAGAGAAATGAAAAACGAGGAAAACACAGATACAAAACTGAAAATAAAGAAAAATCAAAATCAAACCACACGACACGAAAATAGAAAAAGAAAGAAAGAAAATGAACAAACTACACGACACGACAGGATAAAAAGTAAAAACAAGCACACACACAAGAAGAAAATAAAACACGACAACACAGCAAAACAGACTTCCCCCAAGCTAGACATGACAATGCTAGCAAAGAAATATGATCGTTAAATGCAGAAATATGCGAGGGGGGTCATAAAAAACAAAGTGAAGTCAAATAAAAATAAAAAGGAAGTGATGTGACACGTGAATGGGTCCTCCCCCTGACAGAGACAAAGCAGGGCCCCGTAAAGACAGATGGGCACAAATATAGGGGGGCAAAAGCGGGAAAGGAAAAAATCAAGCAGGGGCACCACCCTCTGGGGTGGTGAAGGGGGCCTGTGTTGGGGGCCAGGAGTCGTGGGGGTGGAATGTGGAGCTCGGAGACATCGGGTGGATCTTCACGGATGTGGCGAATGAAACTTTGAAGAATGGGGAGGTCTCGGTCGACGGACTCCTGAGTTATCCGACCACCCTGTCCAGCTAGGAGAATCATGGCCGCGAATCGGTCGGCCTCGTCGTCGTCTTGGAAATGCATCCCGTATTCGGGATCGTCAACGTAAGGCGGGGGAGCGGTGCGTGGGGCGGTAGGTGGATTGGTGGTGGTGGGTTGAGCGGGGGGTTGTGTGCGACGAGTACGACGGGTGGGCCTAGGGTTGGAAGAGCTGGCGTCGGTGGGTTTAACACGACGGGGAGGCATTGTGCGGGAGTCGTGTGTGTGCGTGAGTATGGAAAATACAATGAATAAACACAAACACGACCAACGAGCAAATGGAAGATTTGGGGCAAAATTAAAATTGAGCTAAGGAGCGAGATTACCCAGATGAGATGAAGATCGTTGCTCGTAGACGCCCCGATGCTACTCAATAGGAGCACGTTGTGAAGCCGCGGCAATTTCTTCAGCAAGTTTCGAAATTGGGGAGAACGGGTGAAGGTTAGGGTGTTGTGTGTGGGTGGAATCGAGGAGAATGGAGAGAAATCGATGGTGGGATGGATAGGGAGATGGGGGGTCGATTGAGGTTGATTTTGGGGCAGAAAGAGGTTAGGCGCAAGAGGAGGAGGTGAAACGTCGGTTTGGGATTCGAAAATGGCGAGGGCGGAACGAACGGGCGGCGACGGAAATTTATAGGAATTTAAGTCGACCCGGTCGGGTGAGTTATCACCCGATCGGTTGACCTTAGGTCGAAAATTCGATGCTGAAGAAACGCTACAGGCGACCCGATCGGTTGAGAACTCAACCGATCGGTTCGCCGCTCCATAGATTTTCCCGAGAACTCAGAGTTTTTCACCCGGTCCCTCAACCGGTCTCGCATCTAGCCACCCGGTCGGTTGATGAACTCTGAAATTTTTCCGAGAGTTCCCCCAGGTCACCCGGTCTGCTCACCCGGTCTCATCATTCTCCACCCGGTCGGTTCATTTGGTGATAGACACGGCCGTAAGCTGATACATCCCAACCGATCGGGTGAGAACTCACCCGATCAGTTGAGGCCTTGTTTTCTGCAAAAACCCAAAAATCGCCTAAGTTCCTTCACGGAAGTTGTTTCGGCTGGATTTATTTATAAAAATAGATAAAAATAAAGTAGAAAAAGTTCTAAAAAGCGAAGCAAAAGTTTAGAACATGGGTTGCCTCACATGAAGCGCTCTTGTTTAACGTCGTTTGCTCGACGCCTCTAGCGGTGGTCAATTAGGATCCGGAGGGTTAGAGGAAGAGTTGTCACTCGTTGGGGATCCGACCGGAGAGAATTCTGGTTCTCTAACCGCATAGTGTTTCAGACGCTGTCCATTGACTTTAAACGGCTCATCCCTTCCCATTATCTCAATAGCCCCATGCGGGAAAACCTTGGTGACGCAGAACGGTCCCGACCACCTTGACTTGAGTTTTCCAGGAAAGAGCTTCAGCTTTGAGTTGAATAGGAGAACTAAGTCCCCTTCTTTGAATTCCCTCTTCAAGATTCGCTTATCGTGCCACCGCTTCAGCTTCTCCTTGTAGATCTTGGCATTCTCATAGGCATTGAGCCGGATTTCGTCGAGCTCGTTGAGTTGTAACTGCCGGTGCCCCCCTACCTCCTTGGCGTCGAAGTTCAGATTCTTAATTGCCCAGAATGCCTTATGCTCCAATTCCACAGGAAGATGGCAGGCTTTCCCATAGACAAGCCGGTAGGGAGTCGTGCCGATCGGAGTTTTAAATGCTGTCCTGTAGGCCCAAAGCGCGTCAGGAAGCTTTGATGACCAGTCCTTTCTAGAATTGGCCACCGTCTTTTCTAGTATGCTTTTAATCTCCCGGTTAGAGACTTCCGCCTGACCGCTGGTCTGCGGGTGGTAGGCACGCCCCACCCGGTGTTGTACCCCGTATTTTTTTAAGAGGGCCTCGAATTTCTTCTCTATAAAGTGTCTCCCTCCGTCACTGATCAGGACACGAGGTACACCGAACCGCGGGAAGATGTTGCTTTTGAAGAACTTGGCCATCACTCTGGAAACATTGGTTGGACTGGCCATCGCTTCAACCCATTTCGACACGTAGTCCACAGCCACCAAGATATACTGGTTCCCTGAGGAGGAAGGGAACGGTCCCATAAAGTCCACTCCCCATACATCAAAGATTTCTACCTCCAAGATGTAGTGTTGAGGCATCTCATTCCTTTTGGAGATATTCCCCGCTCTTTGGCATTTATCGCAGGCTTGGACATAAGCATGTGTGTCCTTGAAGAGTGTAGGCTAGTAGAATCCGCTTTGGAGAATTTTTACGGTGGTCTTGTAGGTGCTCGCGTGCCCTCCACATCGCTACCCGTGGCAGTGGAAAATGATGGAGGTCGCCTCAGTTTCAGGGATGCATCTTCGTATCACCCCATCATTGCAGGTTTTGTATAGGTGGGGGTCATCTCAATAAAATTTGCGGACCTCATGGAAAAATTTCTTCTTCTGCTGAAAGCTCACATTGTGGGGGACGATGGCACAAGCCAGATAATTTGCGATGTCGGCGTACCAGGGGGTCCAGGAGGAAGAGACAGAGAAAAGATGCTCGTCAGGGAGTGAATCATCGATCGGCGTAGCATTTAAATCGAGGGTAGGCATCCTGGACAGGTGATCGGCAACAACATTCTCCGCCCCCTTCTTATCTCTGATTTCCAGGTCGAATTCCTAGAGGAGGAGAATCCATCTAATGAGCCGCGGCTTAGCTTCTTTCTTGCTCAATAGGTATTTAAGAGCCGCGTGATCTGTGTGCACGATCACCTTGGCACCAACGAGATATTGTCGGAACTTATCCATGGCGTAGATGACCGCTAGCAATTCTTTTTCCGTGGTAGTATAATTTCTTTGGGCGGCATCAAGGTTCTTGCTCGTATAATATATGACATGAAGATTTTTATCATTCCTCTGCCCCAAGACGGCACCAACCGCATAATCACTAGCGTCACACATCAGCTCAAAGGGTAGATTCCAGTCCGGTGGCTGTATTATGGGCGCGAAAATCAAAGCTTGCTTCAAAGTGCGGAAGGCCTCCATACACTCCTTGCTGAAGACGAAAGGCACGTCCTTCACGAGGAGTTGGGTCGCGGCCTGGAAATCTTCGAGAAGTCTTTTATGAAGCGGCGATAAAATCCCGCATGTCCTAAGAAACCACGGACTCCACGAAGATTGAGCGGTGGTGGAAGCTTTTCAATCACCTCAACTTTAGCCTTATCAACCTCGATTCCCCTCGAAGAGATGACGTGCCCCAGCACAACTCCTTCTTGGACCATGAAGTGGCACTTCTCCCAGTTTAGGACTAATCCCTTTTCTTGACATCTCTCCAGGACTTTAGTTAGATTACTGAGGCACGAGTCAAACTTAGTTCCATAGACGGAGAAGTCGTCCATGAAAACCTCCATGATGTCCTGGGAGTAGTCGGAGAAGATAGCAGACATGAGTCTTTGGAATGTAGCAGGGGCATAACAAAGTCCGAACGGCATTCTTCTATAGGCATATGTCCCGAATGGGCAAGTGAAAGTCGTCTTCTCCTGGTCATCGTTAGGAATAGGGATCTGAAGAAATCCTGAATACCCGTCCATGAAACAGAAATAATTATGCTTCGACAGTCTCTCGAGCATTTGGTCAATAAAGGGGAGATGGTAATGATCCTTCCTCGTTGCCTTGTTCAGCTTTCTATAGTCAATGCACATCATGTACCCCGTGACGGTCCTCGTTGGTATTAGCTCGTTCTTCTCGTTGCGAACCACCGTCATTCCTCCTTTCTTGGGTACGACGTGCACCGGGCTAACCCAGCGACTATCGGAGATAGTGTATATAATACCG
Organism: Scilla litardierei; assembly: GCA_030789695.1. Classification (NCBI taxonomy): domain Eukaryota; kingdom Viridiplantae; phylum Streptophyta; class Magnoliopsida; order Asparagales; family Asparagaceae; genus Scilla; species Scilla litardierei. Next base: position 131,156,457 of record CM061132.1, on the reverse strand, counting down.
GCATTGATTCGGGATATAAATTGCATATTTTCCCCCCTAACTATCCCCATTTTGTGCCAAAGATTAGGCTTAATTGTGCTCTTATTGGGTATATTTTCATTTCATATCAATTTTAGGGCTTATTCTCATTCTTGGTACAAAATACGGTTTTTATCGTCGTTATTGGCTTCCTATTATTTTTCCTATGCTCCTGCCATTATTTCGATCATATCGCCATTTTTTGGGATTTATTTGAGCGTTGGAATATTTTATATAGCTTATTGGAGGTCAATATTGTGTTTTTAATAGTCGTTAAATTAATTTTCACATCAAATGGACTAATTTCTTCATCTTATATTTTTCAGGTACTCCTGGGAGTCTTGGGGATTTTTCAGAATTTTCTGGGATTTTTCTGAGATTTCTAGGTAATTTTTTGGAATTATTTGGAGGAGAAATGGGCTTTAAAAAGCCAGAAAAAGGAAATTATTGGGGGCGCCACGTGGGCCAATCAGATGGCGCCACGTGGCGCCATCGGCCGCTCCCGTACGCAGCAGCGCGCGCTTGTTTTAAAATAAAAAAAAATTTAAAAAAAATAATAAACTGCGAGCGGGCCGGCCCAGCTGGCCGGCCCACCCGCCTATTTTATATGGCAGCGGGCCAGCGGCCCGCTCGAAATAATCGAGCGGGCTTCGCCCCGCTTTCGCGAGCGGGCCCCACCTGCTCGAGCCCCAGGCGCGCGCGGAGGCGAATTGTGCGGGTCGGGCGTGATTTCCCCGACCCGCAAGCCCGATAAATTGATTTTAGAGGCCTGGGTGCGAAATGCTAGGGGAGACTCGGATTTTTTCAGCTGCTCTCGGTTTTGGGTGTTTTTGGCTGCGATTGGAGGCGATTTTTAGGGCTTGGGGAGTGCTCTTCCTCCCCAAGGCTTGGGATAGGGCTTGGAAGCCATTGGGGGGTGGAAAAGCTTGGTGGATGAGCAAATTGGAGGAGGCTAGGGCTCGTTTGGGGAAACCTTGGTGAAATCTTTCCTCTACCATTTTGTATTTTTGTATCTCTCATTTTGTAATGAACATTGGATGAATTTGTCTATGAATATCATCTTGTTTAGTATGATTGAGTAGTGCTATTGTGCTTGGGTTGTGATTCATTGTGTTGGATGTTAATTTCTTGCCCTAATTTCCTATTGCCAAATTTTGAATGTGAATGTTGGATGATTATTATGACACAAATTTTATTGGTTAAGTCCCGAGAGGGCAATTTGAGAAAATCCACATACTTAATTTGATTAGTGTCGTGATAATTTGTTCATCCCTCTTGCAAAATTACGTGTTCATGAAAGCTAAATATTCCGATTGGGCTTCCTTAGCCGGATGACCGATTGTGTTATATGCGGTAATTAGGACTTGATTAACGCCAATTTTAATGATCACACAACCCATGCTCTCTCTCCTAGCTATCCTAAACTCCACTTTTGGCTCTCTAACCCTACCAATTTAGGTTAATTTTTGTTTTCACCACACTTTTCCGACATTTCCACCGTAATTGAGTTAGTTGTAAATCACTTTAATTTTCTTTATCAGTCAAATTTGTGAACGTAGAACGACTTGTCCCTGTGATCCGACCCGGTACTCACCGGTTATTTTTATATTGCATTGACACTCCTACGCTTGGGAGTGGAAGGCGTGCACTTGCGCGTTTTTCCGAGTCAACCAATTGGCGCCGTTGCCGGGGACAACGGTTTCTATTATTAGTAATTTTTGATTGATTTTGAAATTTTTAGTGTGATACTTCTATCTTTTAGTGTGTGTCTTTCGTTTATTTATTTTCCTTTTATTGAGTCTTTTGGTTGTTATTTTCATTTTCTTGGAAAGTTTTTTTACCATGGCATCATCTTCAGATTTTTCGGACTTTGATTTGGAGGATATCCCACTTCCGCCATACTTTCATGGCACGGAGTGGGAAAACCCTCATTTACATATTAGAAAATTTGAATAGTGGATGCATTCATGTCTTGGTGGGAATATCGATGATGATTGCATATATTTTAGATTCTTTCCCGATTCTTTACAGGATGATGCTAGACTTTGGTTTGATTCATTGTCTCTGGACTCACATTTTACTTGGTTGTCATTTCAGGCTGAATTTCTCCGAGTGTTTTTGCCTATCTTTTTGGAGCAGGTACATGGGCGGCAGGCCATGGAGCATGTAGCGAGCTTTATCCAGGCTGAGTGGGAGGCCTACCATCAGGCTTGGCAGAGGTTCACTGATTTGGTGCTTGCATGCCCACACCAGAGCTTTCACAAGGATCATCTTCTGCAGATCTTCTACACAGGGTTATCGCCATCTGGGCGAGATTTGGTGCAGATGAGCTGCAGTGGAGAGTTCTTTGATTATTCGACCGAGGATTCTTGGTTGTACCTGAGAGACCTTGCAGAGTGGGAGCAGACTGAGCCATCTGGAGAGCAGTCACTTGGATATGAGGATGATGGCCAGTCCCAGTTTCCATTTCAGGATGCAGAGCTGCAGGCCCAGTGTCAGCTTGAGGAGCCACCTTTGGGCTCTTTTTCTTGCGACCCCATGAGATACAGAGCAGAGCAGGAGGATGGGTTGCATGAGAGCCAGGTAGAGGATATTGACAGATTATATATTGTTGAGTCGGATGAGATAGATGATGGAGTGCGTGTCGACCACGACGGTGACACGATGCATTTTCATTTTGAGGTTGATGAAGAAGTGGATGTGCATGATGGCCGAGAGCAGATCGAGTACACCATGGAGCCTGAGCCACAGGCCACTTCAGAGTTAGCTTCACATGTCAAGGCGGTTGAGTATTTTGGGAGGACGACTGAGATGAGCTATTTCTGGGATGGCGAGGATGATGCGTGCTTGGATTTGCCCGAGACGTGTCTACCTCCAGTCCTATCACAGATGTCACTTCCCTCGCCTCAGGATGCACACTTGCCAGTCATCGAGGAGGTTTGTGAGGAGCAGTTATCAGATGTGTGGAGTGCCGCAGAGATCGTTGATGTTGATATGGATGTCGAGGAGGATGATAGCGACGGTGATTGCGAGATTGTATATTCTGAGCCCGAGCTCCCTCTTACTCCAGTTTTCCCTCTGCAGCCACTTCCACCTCCTCCTGAGGCCGTGCATCATGCCACATCTAGCACCGCATTTCAGGGAAGTTTCCACCATCTCTTGCCTTGCATGTCTGAAGCCCAATTTACACTTTCACATATTTTTGCTTCAGATTGTCGTCCATTGCATTCAAATTCTTTTATTTGTTTTGACGACCCGTTTTGGAATGCTTTTGCAGGGCATGAGGACATGACTTGGATTGATGCAGCTCGTCTCCCACGTGATCCATATTATCCAAAGGAGATGCTTGGAGTTGCATTGCTGGAATCCAAGGAGGCCGGTGGTGGCCTAGCTCCAAAGCAGCTGGCGGAGGAGCAAAAAGATATGATCGAGTAGCTACCACCACCGTTATACATTCGAGATCCGCCATTTGCCACGGTGTGTTCTTTCCATGTAGTGTAAATAAATAAAATTAAAAGTTAGTTTGCTTTTGCATTTTGCTTTCGTATGCTTTTCTTTTTCTTTTCTAGGATCTTTTGTGAGATCTAGTACTCTCCCAACATTGAGGACAATGCTTATTTTAAGTTGGGGGGAGAGTGTTAGAATCTTTAGGTTTGTTAGGATTTTGGCCTAAATTTTTTTTTTTGAGATTCCTCCAAGTCTCGCCTCATTCCATGAATTCATTGCATATCATATTTTGGCTTCCTCGTTCCTACGCCATTAGCTTTGTTTTGTCCCTATATGCTTAATGCCATGCAATTTTTTCGGATTATTACTTTGGTATCGATTTCTTGATGTTGGATTGGCTTGTTTCACTTCTTTTCCATTTTGGATTCATATGCTAATATGCCATGTATGAACTACATTATATGTTGTGATACTCTCTTTGAGATAATTTTGGAAAAGTTTGGTGTAAGCGAATTCATGTGTTGGGATGAATGGTGTAGTTTTTAATTGGATTGGATTTGGCCAATTGTGCATGCTTTGTTTTCCTCTTAGGAGTGGGTGGATGAGTTGATAATTCATGTTGGAATGAAAAAAAAAAGTTAGTATAAGTGAATGTTTCTTTCTAATCGAATTGAGTAGCCGGTGCCCCACGAAACATTGGGGAGGACGTCAAAAATTAGATTTAGAAGATCATTCCATCCATTTGCATATATAGCGTCATCGCGTGTTTGTAAATGTGCCGGTGTTTGCATTTATGGCGTTATCGCGTGAATGCAAAACATAAACATCAAAAAAAAATCCAAAAAGTAAAAAAAAATGAAAAGAAAAGAAAAATTAATGAAAAAAATGAAAGAATAAGCAACATGAGTGATGCAATCTCATCTCCCACAACTTAGAGGAAATTTCTTTTGTTTTGGCCACTTTCATGAAAATTGGAAATTTTGGCATCGTGATATCCCGATACGTGTGATATGGGGCTTATTTCTTCACTTTTCTTTGAATTGAATTAAGGAGAATATCATTTGTTGTTTACTTTCATACATTTGGTATATTGGTTTTGAAATCAATTGGAAATATCATTTGGGTTGTGTCATGAAGATATCGAGGATTTGGTGCATGTTTTTCAATTTAATCCGAATTTTTCGCATATTTTGCTAGGGACTAGCAAAAAGCTAGTTGGGGGGTGTGATTCGGGATATAAATTGCATATTTTCCCCCCTAACTATCCCCATTTTGTGCCAAAGATTAGGCTTAATTGTGCTCTTTTTGGGTATATTTTCATTTCATATCAATTTTAGGGCTTATTCTCATTCTTGGTACAAAATACGGTTTTTATCGTCGTTATTGGCTTCCTATTATTTTTCCTATGCTCCTGCCATTATTTCGATCATATCGCCATTTTTTGGGATTTATTTGAGCGTTGGAATATTTTATATAGCTTATTGGAGGTCAATATTGTGTTTTTAATAGTTGGTAAATTAATTTTCACATCAAATGGACTAATTTCTTCATCTTATATTTTTCAGGTACTCCTGGGAGTCTTGGGGATTTTTCAGAATTTTCTGGGATTTTTCTAAGATTTCTAGGTAATTTTTTGGAATTATTTGGAGGAGAAATGGGCTTTAAAAGCCAGAAAAAGGAAATTGTTGGGGGTGCCACGTGGGCCAATCAGATGGCGCCACGTGGCGCCATCGGCCGCTCCCGTACGCAGCAGCGCGCGCTTGTTTTAAAAGAAAAAAAATTTAAAAAAAAATAATAAACTGCGAGCGGGCCGGCCCAGCTGGCCGGCCCGCCCGCCTATTTTATATGGCAGCGGGCCAGCGGCCCGCTCGAAATAATCGAGCGGGCTTCGCCCCGCTTTCGCGAGCGGGCGGCCCGCTCGATTATTTCGAGCGGGCCCCGCCTGCTCGAGCCCCAGGCGCGCGCGGAGGCGAATTGTGCGGGTCGGGCGTGATTTCCCCGACCCGCGAGCGCGATAAATTGATTTTAGAGGCCTGGGTGCGAAATGCTAGGGGAGACTCGGATTTTTTCAGCTGCTCTCGGTTTTGGGTGTTTTTGGCTGCGATTGGAGGCGATTTTTAGGGCTTGGGGAGTGCTCTTCCTCCCCAAGGCTTGGGATAGGGCTTGGAAGCCATTGGGGGGTGGAAAAGCTTGGTGGATGAGCAAATTGGAGGAGGCTAGGGCTCGTTTGGGGAAACCTTGGTGAAATCTTTCCTCTACCATTTTGTATTTTTGTATCTCTCACTTTGTAATGAACATTGGATGAATTTGTCTATGAATATCATCTTGTTTAGTATGATTGAGTAGTGCTATTGTGCTTGGGTTGTGATTCATTGTGTTGGATGTTAATTTCTTGCCCTAATTTCCTATTGCCAAATTTTGAATGTGAATGTTGGATGATTATTATGACACAAATTTTATTGGTTAAGTCCCGAGAGGGCAATTTGAGAAAATCCACATACTTAATTTGATTAGTGTCATGATAATTTGTTCATCCCTCTTGCAAAATTACGTGTTCATGAAAGCTAAATATTCCGATTGGGCTTCCTTAGCCGGATGACCGATTGTGTTATATGCGGTAATTAGGACTTGATTAACGCCAATTTTAATGATCACACAACCCATGCTCTCTCTCCTAGCTATCCTAAACTCCACTTTTGGCTCTCTAACCCTACCAATTTAGGTTAATTTTTGTTTTCACCACACTTTTCCGACATTTCCACCGTAATTGAGTTAGTTGTAAATCACTTTAATTTTCTTTATCAGTCAAATTTGTGAACGTAGAACGACTTGTCCCTGTGATCCGACCCGGTACTCACCGGTTATTTTTATATTGCATTGACACTCCTACGCTTGGGAGTGGAAGGCGTGCACTTGCGCGTTTTTCCGAGTCAAGTAGAAGCCTAACAATCTCCTTTTTTACAACTTCCATCATTATGGGATTTAGCCTCCGATGTGGCTCAATCGAGGAGGCTTGCTCATCTTCAAGCAGAATTCTGTGTGAGCATAGGCCTAAGCTAACCCCTTTTAAATCATCAATTGCATATCCGAAAACTCCTTTAAACCTTTTTAAAACACCAAGAAGTTTGGTCATTTGGTCTTCAGGTAGTGAAGAGTTCACTATGACCGGAAGGGTTGAGCCAGCCCCCAAATATTCATACTTTAGCCCTGGGGGTAACTCTTTCATCTCAACTTCATGAGGCCCCGACGCATACTTCTCAAGCTGAGCATCCTCAAGGGAAAGGAGTTCTTCGTGGATTTCTTGGAAGCCAGCATCCGGAATCTCACCCCCGGCAGCGGTTCCGCATGGCGAAGTTTTGCAAGGTATAGTGGGAACGATCGAGGAAGGCACCGGTTCTCTTTCAAGCTCATAATAATTATCTGGGAAGAAGGCTTCTAAGTGAAAGCAGGTTTCAATTGTCGATGGTTCCCCACAACTGTTTCTAGCTTCCTCATTGTCCAAAGATCCGGGACGCTCAATAGAAGTCTGCAAGGAATAGATTGGTTCATGTCCAACGTAGCCTACAGACTCAGCCTGATGGTTCTCCTGACAAAACTCCGCGAACAACTCTTCTTCACTAAATTCGGGACTAGGAATGTCGATATACGCCACTTCACCATGAGGAAAGAGAGTTTCCGTGGCAAGGTGCTCCTGCGTATCTCGATATCTCCTCTGATTTTCCACGGCGGCAGACAGGAGGGATAGTATATTCGAAGTATTCAGGGATTCCGCTAAGCTCCGCGCCAAACAGCGGATATGGTGAGAGTGATCCCAGATGTCTCCTGAAACTGCATGCAACATCCTCGTCGTGGGGCAAAGAACCTATACAAAAGGAGAGAGAGAACTGCACAAGTAGCAAACACGTCAAAAACACGGGTTGCATAAACGGGAACCGAAAGTAGCGATGGTAGCACGGCGATTCAGTCAATTAGCACTATACAATTACTATCTACAATATGTACAAGTGAAATTGAAAAGTGTAGAGTGCGAAAATTATCGCGAGGTAGGGATAAGAGCTAGACACTAGGGTTCAAGAGATCCTAAAATAACAAGCACGTTGCCTCCCCGGCAACGGCGCCATAAACTTGACGTGCCCCCGGTTTGCGAGCCGCAAATGGCCGGGGGACCCGCGTGAGGGTTTAGATATTTGTAACCGCAAGCGCACGGTGTTGTAATGTGGCTTGGGGGTCGAACTCAGGGAGGCTAGGATGTGCTTGTGTCAAAGAGGACCAAAATCACCCCGTGGGCGAGCTACTCCAGATCGAATGATGGGTTGTCACGGTAAAGGAATGCAAGGTATAGACAATATGAAAATAAAACCCGGGACTTTAGTTTCCACTCCAACGAGCGACTCTCGCCGATACGGCTTACGGGTAGGATGGCGATCGAAATTAGGGTCTAATGGTGAGACGTTGCCTCTAAAAGTGGTACCGGCATCCCATGGGCGCGATATTCCGGTCGGTGCCCAGGATGATACACCGGACTTCCCGGGTTCGATCAGTGGGCACTCCCGTGTCCATTAACACTGATCGACTCCAGGATCACTAAGCTCGCAACGATAACTCCCAACGTATCATCCTGCCGCTCCCGCGCGCTAGGATTCGGCGTCTACGCTAAGGGCGTGAGCTATGGCTAGGAAGTCAACCGCCAAGTTTATTCCCCCTTGGCCCAACGGTCAAATGCGGTCTTTTTCCCGCCGATGACAATAAAACACCCCGCGTAACCGTTAGATTCCTAATCCTTATCGATTTCCTAACCCTATGGACGCATCGGGAAGAGCCCCCGAAGGGGTTTCCGCCAAAATCCCAGAGTTGGGAACTACTCACAAATATTCATTAAAAAGCGATCTAAACGAAAATGGACCGTTAAAATCATAATCAGACAATAGGAATGCAAAGGTAGTAAAGCAATTAAGATAATACTAAAGTTTTACAAAGATCCCAAAACTTACAAAAACTGGGAAATTACAGCCGTCGCAAAATGAAGAAAACAGTCAAAAATAACCAACTCCCGAATCTGGGAAACCTAGGGTTCTATTTATAGAAAACGACATCACCCGATCGGTTGACAAGTCAACCGGTCGGGTGAGCCGCTTCACAAAATCACAGCGCAATGCAGGGGTTTCACCCGGTCAGTATGAACCGGTCGGTTGGAACTTGGTGCGGTCGGTTGGATCTTGGTGCCGACCAGTTGGATCTTAGAGCGGACCGGGTGAGGAGATCGGTTGGAGCTTCGAGTCTTGGCTGTTGAAATTCAGCTACAGGTGAACCGATCGGGTGAAGGTCACCCGATCGGTTGGAAATCAGCTTCGAATTTCCAGAGACTTTGAGCTTTTGACCCGGTCACTGAACCGACCGGGTGACTTCTCGTGAGCTCCAAGTTGCGCCCGGGTGGTGCACGCGTGCATCACCCGATCGGTTGGAGATGACCAACCGACTGGGTGAGGGGCTGAAGGATGCAATCTTCGTCGTTTGACCCCCTGGATCACGCGTGACTCTTCCCGTTGCTCCGGGGACACATGATTTCATCGTTTTACGCCCCAAATGCCAGAAAACTCATGCAAAACACGGAAAACACGGAAAAGTGAAAGAAAACAAGAAAACACTAGAAAACACGAGAAAACAAATAAAAGACGGCGGTAAATACGGAAAAACACGGAAGAAAACGCGCGTAAATATATGAAATATAAACGCACGTCAAGCCTCTAGCTCTCCACCTAGTTCATACCACACTCCCCTAGTGCAAAATACTATCAACCTAGTAAATGCTCTATCTTGACAAGTCCTAACTCGTCAAGACCCTCTTGTCTAGTCCTAGACTAAACAAGCCCTCAAATAGTAACAAGTAATGGTAAAGTTTCACCTTACAAAGATCGCTACACTACTACACAAATATAATAGTAAAAGAGTTTAGAAGATCTCAGTTTGTGTAGCCGTAGTCGTCTCTGTCAATCTGATCAGGTCAGATCAAGTCAGACGATGATGTAGTCGTCTTACGTCTGTAACTCAAGTTGAGGCACTTTGGATATCCTCTAGATCTCGGCCCCTTGCTTTGATGGCACTATAGGATGCTGGTCGACAATGTGTCTGGCTTAGAAACATGGTGTGTCGACAATGTGAGTGGCTTGGCCCAGCTCTCGATCGTCAAGGAGTGGCTGCAGCTCTATAGACTCGGTCGGTAATTAGATTGGCACAGCTGTAGACTCGGTCGGCGGCCTCCTTTGTGCAGCAGTCGGATGGGTTGGCAAAGAGAATAGGTGCTACTGCAGATCGATCGGCAGGAGGACTTGGTTGCTTGATGGTGCGGTCGGCAAGGATGATGAGCTAGCAGCAGACCAGTCGGCAGATGGTTGAGCATTGGGTCGGCAATAAGATATGTGCGGCATATTTGAGGGTCGACGACTGATGTGGCATTGCAATATCCCCGGTCAGCAAAGAGTTGTGCAGCAATGCAGATGGGATCGACAGCCTTGATGCGACAGCTGCTAGGATCTCCTTCGATCGGCTTGCTTAATGGTGTGATCAGATGTTGGATCGGCAAGCTATTTGGCGTGCCTCCTCCTCAGGTCGACGACACATGTTGGCACCCAAGTGCTAGGGTCGGCGGATGATCCTTGCGTGAGTCTCCTTCAATTTGATGTGCTTCTCCATGTCCCAACTTGATCTCTATGGCATCAACACAATGGGGACTCCTTCTTGTGGCAATGAAGATGTTGATGGAGCTTGGCTTAGGTTGCAGTAATGGAAGGAGTCCTTGCTAGTTGAACTTGCGTCAATGGTGTTGATGAACAATTGAAGCTTTGCTCATGCATGAGGCTTGATGGAGAGAAGCTTGCAGCTATGATGAATATGGCATTGGGGCTTAGGGCAATTGGATGGAGTAGAAGCTTACGGCTTGGATGATGTAGACTAGGGTTTTACCGAATTTACTTTGCCCTCTTTTTGCTTTGGCCGCATGCCCTCTTCCTTTGAAGTAGGGTTTTTTTATAGGAGTGGGAAAGCGAAGAGAGGATTAAGGAGAATCCCATGATTCAAGGAAATTTAGATTTGAATCCATCTTTGAATAGGAATACAAATGGGAATGGTTTGAATATGAAATTTAAAAGAGATTTGGATTGCATGGCAATTGGTAAAAGGATTGAATTAAATCTCATTTTGCAATTTGAATTGGATCCCTCCTTACCTCCATCTTTGACCAAGTCCACTTTGCTAATGAATAGCAAATTCTCCATCTCTTTGACCAAGTCTCGCCTTGGTGATTTACGTGCTTGCCACTCTTGAAAACACTTAGCACACACATTAGAATGTTCACACACATGTTTTATCATCAAACAAGAAGTCATCGATCGTTGTATCCAACACACGTTGTATCCAACAATCTCACCCTTTTGATGACGACAGACTAATATAAGATTTGCAACAACGATTCATATAGTATCATCGCGACATGTGTGTGTGAAGTGTGATGATGGATGATGTGTATGCAATAAGTGTACCAATGATGTTCAAGCATACAAGCATGTAATATTTCTCTTTCAAACATACAAGCATGCTCCCCCCTATATACATGCTCCCCCTTGAAAATATATTCATTAAGATATTCATTAAGCACATCATGAATCAACAAATCTTTCCCAATATTTCTCCCCCTTTTGTTATCATCAAAAGTGTATAATGAAGTCAATTGTATACCACATGCAAAAATAGAACATTATAAATTACAACAAGCATTTACATGCAGTCATTCTTAGAATAAGCACTTCAAATCAAATTATAACAAGACTTTAACACCATCGTGTAAGTGTGATGATTAAACATTGGAGTACAAAGACGAAACTTTTAAGAAATTCAACCAAAACCAATCCACATTTTCCATGTAACATGAATTCACCAGGATTGATTTTCCCCATCTCATTAACAATGAGTTCAATGTACCACAACCAAAAACATTGCCTATAAGGACTCTTAGATGTGGGGGTGGCATTGCTTGATGAGTAAAAACACCAACGCTAAAATTTACCCTAAAGCTTATGTTGGATACTCGTGGGTTGTGTCATTGCCAAGGATTGTATCCATTTTACATACGGAGCAATTTTCATACTTTTTTCAATTTTTTGTATTCAAGTTCAATTCTTTTGTGCTCAATTTTTATACATAGCAAGACACATCATATCCCTTAGATTTTCAGTTATTTTTCATCTTATATTCACTTTCCAATATTCATAAAGAGTATCTCCAAAAGTACAACAAAGTTTAATGCTCATGGAAGTGAAAGTAGGTGTAGAAATCATATTTTTCAATTCATTGAACATGTCATGGCTATTATGAAATCAAACATGCGCTTGTAGCTATAACAATAATACAACAATTTCTACATTGATATGATTATCATTCATTGATATCACTTAAATGATTCAAAAGAAAGATATGCATTAAGCCCCACAATTTTTTTTTGTCTTTTTCAATTTTTTTTGATTTTTTATTTTCAATGAACTAAGCAAACTAGAAAGCAAACAAACTAGCACACAAAATAAAAATAAAAAGGCAAGCACACACAAAAATACTATGAAGGAATGCATTAAGTTCAAAGTAGAAACCATACCTTCGCGTAGTCATTTGGCTACTGAACTTCAATAAGACGTGACATTCAATCAATAGTTCCTAGCCACCTTCATCTTTCCTACATGGAAGATGTTATTTGTGACCTTGGAATCCAACAAGGTCCACTCATGTTAGTCATCAAATTCTTAGGAACTCACACTTGTTTAAACTTTATGTTTGTGTTCCTATACATACAATGATATGAAATATGACCAACACTCCCACATGTAAAGCACTTTGCATGAATATTTTTAACCTTGGTTGGCACATTGTGAATTTTCTTATGCTTAAGCTTTTCAACATGTTTAGAACCAAATCCAATTCCACGTCTATTATTGCCATATAATTGGTTTCCAAGAATAATATCCAAGGATTGTTTTCCTATGGAAAATTTCTTAATGGACAATTCTAGATTAGTGGCTTTAGATTTCAAGAGCATATTTTCATTCACAAGCAAAGTGCATTTACTAATGAAGGCTTTCTTGTTTCCTCTTCTTTCTTTTCAAAATCAATCATTTTGCTTTTAATCTCATTATTTAGCATGCACATCTTTTCAATAAGTAATTTATGTTCAGTTTCAAGCTTAATCAATTTTTCTTTATACATGCTATTTTCATTTAATAAAGATGGACAAGAAAGGCATTCAGCTTTTTCATGCAACCTAGAATTTTCATGCAACCTAGAATTCTCTTTTTTCAGCAAATCAATAGTAGAATTACATGCAACAATTGCTTCTTTTAGATCATCAATTTCATCTTACATGTTGCTGTTTTTTTGCTGAAGTTCAAAGTTTAGATTTCTAATGTTTTCTATAGTAGACTCACGCTTCTCAACAGTAGATTCTAGGCTATAAATTTTCTCTTGCATTCCTACACACCATATCAAAAAGTTCATCTTTAGTGCAAGAATTTAACTCGTCGTGCTTTCCCATTAAGCAGAGGGAGGTGTGGTCTTCATTCTCCTCAGTTCATAATTGCTATCCATGTCCCACGTTAACGCTAAAGCTTTTCCTTTCTTTTCAGCGCTGTTATTCTTCTTTTCAGTTCATAATCGCTATCCATGTCTCATGTCCTACATTTATAACAAATAGTATTATCAGTAGCATTCCGTTCAGAAGTATTTTTAGTAGGATTAAAATGATTAGAGTGATTAAACCTTTGTGCCATTTCAGCTCTTCCTTGGTTGGTCTTGATATATCTTCTGAAACCTCTAACCATTAGTGCTTGTTCCTCATCAAGATCATTGTCGTTGTCTTCCTTAGCTTGAAGAGCTAATGGTTTGGGAGCTTTTGCCTCTGGTTTCTCTCTTTCTTCTATACTCTGCAGCTCAAGGTCATGGGACATTAAGTTGCCTATCAAGTCATCCACTCTCAGCTTTGATAGATCTTTAGCTTCTTGAATGGCTGTGAATTTAGGCCGGAACGAGCTTGGCAGCGCTCTTGAGATCTTTCTCACCTGCTCGAGACTAGAGTATGGCTTACCAAGGGAGCTGGACTTGTAGACGATGTCTGTGAACCTTGCAAACATCTCTTTGATGGATTCTGATGGTACCATGCGAAAGCTCTCATATTCTGTACTCAGCAATGCAAATATGGATTCCTTTACTTGTGATGTTCCCTCATGCGTCACCTCTAGCGTATGCAATATTTCCTACGCAGTTAAACATTGTGAGATACGATTAAATTCAGTTTTATCCAAAGAGCAAATAAGCGCATTCATAGCTCTATTATTCAAAGAAAAACGTTTTTTATCATTGTCATCCCATTTATCTTCAGGTTTCAAAATTTCAGTTTCTTCAATTTTAAGCATGGGAGGATATATCCTTTTTCAAAAATATTCCATACATTATAATCAACAGATGCTAAGTAAATTTTCATTGTAGATTTCCAATAAGCATAATTTACACCATTAAATATAGGGGGTCGTGATATGGAGTGACCTTCAGCAAAATCAGAATCAAAAGTATCCATGGTCAATCTAGCCTAGATCCTCTAACAGGCTTTGATACCACTTGTTGGATCTAGATCTAAGCCTGGCGGAGGGTGAATAAGCAAATAAAAATTCTCGTGCAACCCACGAGCAATCATAGGCAGATATAGCAGATGTAGAGTATATAATATGCAATCATAGAGTACGCATCAGATTTACACTGGTTCATGTAAGGACCCTGGCTATGGAGAAAACATTAGAAGGGGGTTGAATAGTGTTTAAGCAATTTAATAAGATAGTTACACCAATTTAAATTCCTAACCAACAAAATAGTGCGGAATAGAAATAAACACAAAATGAAACAAATGCAAACTCAAGGATGTTTCAAGGGTTCGGATTACCCAAGTCACTTCCCGACTTGTTCCCGGTAATCCTACGTCCCTTCCACCTGGTTAACAACCGGATACTCAAGTTAGAACCCTAACTTGAGGTTTCCGTAAAAACCCACTTGTAGCAACCCTACAAGTGAAATCGAAATACAATCGATTGACCTTGACTCCCACAACTTGGGAGCAAGCAAACCACTCTCACAACCAAGAGTAAATTCAAATAACGAAAGTTATGAAATATGAAACCAACACTTACAATCACCTATGCCTTGAAGTAAAACTTGAAGGAGAAGTGTGTTGTGTGTTGTGTGTTGAAAGACTCTCTTGGAAGAGAGGAAAGCCCTTTCTCTTGACTGCACCAAATGCCTAGAAGATATCTCTTTGGTTCTAGGTTGGAGAGCAAGAGATTGAAGATTGGAATTCTTAGGGCTTTAGGGTTTTTGAGAGCTTTGATCTTGAGAGATTTAGCAAAATGAAACTTGGAAGAATGAGTAACCTCTCAATAGAACAGTAGATGCTCCTTGTATAGGTTTCTCAAAACCCTACAAACGAATTCAACAAAACCGATTTGAAATCCGTGAGAAAAATCTCAACGAATAGAATCTGGGCCCGCGACAGTCGACTGTTGAATAACTCACAGTCGACTACTGCCCAGTTAGAGAGGGTAGGTGAGAATTCATAACGGTAACTTACCACGTGGACAGTCGACTGATGAGGCATAGACAGTCGACTGTTGAATCAACAGGCGACTGTTTATCCTACTATAGGTGACTGGACGTAAGTTGGGTAAGTTGATGAATTCTGGAAAACATCTGGGATAACAGGACAGACGACTGATGAAGAGAAGACAGACGACTGTTAATCAGAGCAGGCGACTGTAATTCCTTCTACAGATGACTGTCAAGACCCTGAGATTTTCCAGAGAGTTGAGTCAACAAATTGGCTCACAGACAGACGACTGTTGCAGCATTGACAGTCGACTATTCCATTGGACAGTCGACTGTAAATCCAACATAAGTCGACTGGCCAGAATAGACAGAGCGACTTGGATTTGGGCAACAGACAGACAGACGACTGATTAACGAAACACAGTCGACTGTCACTCGGACATGCGTCTGTGAATTGTTCATGAATCGCATGTGGGACATAAAGCAGAGAAGCCCAAAATTAGACTGTAAAAGTTTGTGCATAACAGGCGACTATAGAACAAAACACAGACGACTTTTTTTGAGACAGATGACTGTAAAATGTTCAGCAGTCGACTGTTATAAACAATACATGCACAATCAAGATTGAAATGAATTGGAGTATAAGGACGATTGATCTAATGATGTCCTAAGACTGAAATGATGATGTGTGTGTGCTCCAACAATGTTCTACTTCTAAGCTACATACTAGAAGAGATATAAGAAAGTTAGATTTGACGAACTCTCTCTTCTATCCAATACATGAGCTTGAAGTCTTCATGGAGATTCAATCGCCATCTACGATCATCCAATCCATTTCAGTTGCCTTCAATGAACTTTAAGTGTCATCCATTGCAAGTAGATCTTCATAATAAGCTTAGGCAATGGATTAACTGCAAAATAGGGGATTAGTCACAAGTATTAATGTTTGCTCATCATTAACACCAAGTAGGGAGAAGTCCAAAACTCAACAGTTTGGTCGTCCCATGACCTACTCCAGCCCCCAAGCAGATACTAGCATTAATATGTTTCTTTTGTACAACTACAATGAGTTCAGAGCCTCCAGCTCACCACCTAGTTCGTACCACACTCTACTAGTGCAAAACACTATCAACCTAGTAAATACTCTATCTTGACAAGTCCCAACTCGTCAAGACCATCTTGTCTAGTCCCAGACTAAACTGATGGGAAATCAAATCCCACCCCTAAGTGGTTTTGATAATGAACACACCAAATGATGTTAGTGTACTAATTACACTATAACTTAAGTGTGCAGGTTGTGCGATTGATAGCTTTATGCATACTCCGAAGAAGCTTAACCACACTCGGAAGACGGAGACGAAATTTGCAAGCTCTACGTCAAGCACAAGTATATCTCAATGATAAAGCTCATGCAAGTGCTCAAGCTTAATGAAAGAGGAGCTCAAATTCAAGAGAAGAGCACATCTACTTCAAACATCTGATCGGCTTCCTGAAGGTCTCGTCTAAGTCTAGTGTGTGTGAGTTGGTCTCTTTAGGATTATGTTAAAGGCAAGTAATATTGCGCACACACACACACACACAAATGATTTCGAAGCAAAAATGTTTTAAATATTTTTAAAACTCTTAAGAGCATTAGCTAGTTGATTTAAATCTTAGTAATCAATCTCCAAACACCCAGGAGTTGATTACACATTTTCCTAGCCGAGTTTCAGTGAAAAATGCTCTTGGAGTCTACTACCAGAGGAGGGAGTCGACTACCAGCTGAGAGCAGAATTTTCAATGAAATTCTGTGGGGAGTCGACTACCTCAGTAGGGAGTTGACTACCAGCTGTCAATTTCTTCTGCAATTTGACTTCCTGATTTCACTCTTCGTTCCTCATTTGTTGGACTAAAAGTCAATCGTTTTGAAATTCAAAATCACCTCTGAAACTCTATAAATAGAGCCCCTTTAAGATCATTTTATATATACACCTAATCTCTCTATTATTTCTTGAGCTAAATTCTATTCTAAAGATCTCATCGCTCTCATTGCTCTCAACGCTAATAGCCAATTTCTGTTTTTATTTTCTGATATCAAGTTCTAATTCTAAAATTCTTTTTTAGATCTATTTTTTATTTTGGCTATTTTAAATTGTTTTTCAAAATCCATTATTCTTTATTTTTCATTCTTGATAGGATTTTAAAAACCAGAGATCTAGATCACAACGAATCATTTCATATTCTTCGTGTGATCTAAAGATCCATTTAAATTCTTTTAGCCATGTAACACACAATTGCAATATTTATCTTGGCTATAGAATTTTTGGGTGTAAACCAATCTCCAGCAATATTGCGGTGAATTGGAACTTTGTTTCTTTGTGGATTCTCCTTTGTGTTAAGGGACAGTGTAAATCCTAAACAAGTCTAAGTGATTGGAAAATCCTAGTTAAGGCTATGTCGTTGGAAATCCTAACAAGTGGAGTTAGGTAATTGTATTGCCAATGCAATAGTGGATTAAATCTCGTACCGGATTGGTCGGGGACTGGATGTATCCAGGTTGCGGGGAACCAGGATAATCGCTTGTCTCTGCATTTGCTTTTCTGTGATTGTCTATATTCTTTGTACAAGCACTTTTATTCATTTGTTAATATTATATCATTGTAACTCTTCCTTTATTATTACAAAGATCATTCTTTTAATTCTGCTGTGTAATAATTATCTTTGTGTGTAAAGATTTATTTGCTTGTAACTTATTCTTATATGCTTTTAAGATTGACTTGTTGATTAAGAACCAAGCGTAGATCACTCTACTTGGTTTCTTAGGCAACATTAGAAGGTTTATAATTGTACTATTATTAACGATCGAAAAAGTTTACTATTTATACAACACTATTCAACCCCCCTTCTGGTGTTGTTTGCCATCCACAGGATCCAACACTTGGTATCAGAGCAAGGCTTTAAAAGACGATGGCATCAACATCCTTCCACTCTGAAGGACTCAACACCATGCGACCACTGTTGTTCAATGGAACAAACTACACAAGCTGGAAGATACGCATGAAGACTCATTTAGAGTCACTAGACATTGAAGCATGGATCGTCACCAAGGATCCATACAAACCACACATTGAAGTCGACACCGAATAATGGTCTGCCGAAAAGAAGAAAGCGAACCTTAACGCCAAAGCGAAGAACACATTATTTTGCGCTATGACATGTAATGAATTCAGTCGTGTCTCTCAATGTGATACGACACATCAGATATGGCATACTCTTCAGGTAAGTCATGAGGGAACCGAAAAGGTAAAAGAGTCCTGTATTAATGTTTTGCACTCTAACTTTGAATCCTTTAAAATGGAAGAATGAGAGAGTATCACCGATGTGAATACTTGGTTTACTAACATCACTAATGAGCTCGCAGGTTAGGTAAGAAATTATATGAGTATGATCAGGTAATGAAGATACTAAGATCTCTCAGATTGGAATGGAAAGGGAAGACGACATCCATTCGAGAAGCTCACAACCTGAGGGATCTTACCATTGAAGAACTAATGGGAAATCTCATGGCATACGAGATAGAACTTGAAGAAGACAAGAAGATAGCGGAGAAGCCAAAGAAAAAGAACATTGCGTTTAAAGCTCAAGAAGAAGACTCCGATTATACCGATAAAGAAGAGCACTTTGCTTTTGTCCCAAAGAACTTCAAAGATTTTATTACAAGTATGGTAAACGCTCATTTCGTCTTACTAATAGTATTATCTGTTTGGGTTGCAATAAACTAAGGCACGTGAAAAGAGATTGTCCCTTGGAGAAGAACAACCGAGACTCCAAAGATTGTGGGAAGAATAGAGAGAACAATGAAAGAAGGAGAGTAGAAGGAACAAACTTTGACGACCAAGGAAGGAAGCTTATGCAGCCTTCGATCAAAGCGATGATTCCACTTCAGACGAATCATCATCAGATGACAAAGACGAAAGAAGAGAAACAGCCCATATGTGTTTCTTAGCCTCCACGTCATCAAAGGTAAGTTCTTTGCATGACTCATCATCTAGCAATAGTGATTCATCATCAAGCGATGATGAAGACATGGACTATAGAGGAGCATATAACGAGATATGCTCAATGCATGAAAAGCTCATAAAAGAACATAGGAGAACACTTAGAATAGTTAAAAGAGATACTAAAGAATTGGAAGAGCTTATTAAAGAGAATACTATTTTGAAAGAAAAGAATGATTCTTTAGAAAAGGACATTCTATCAATGAGAGTGAAATTGAAAGTTTGGATAATATTCTCATATCTGTTAATGACCAATATGATTCTACGATGAAGATTGTTGAAATTTTCAATAAAGGAAGAGGGAAGTTAGATAGCTTAATAAATAGTCAAACAGCGTCATTTAGCAAGACCGGACTTGGCTATGATTCTAATCATACCAAGAAAAGGGTTAAGCATACTAGGATGCATCATACTAACCAAAGTTTTCTTATCATTTGGATACCGAAGAACCTGACAGATCAAAAGCGAAAAAGGTACGCAATTAATTTTGTCTTGAAAGTTCATTTGAGCAAAAATTACAAATATGTTTCTAATGAAGGAACTAAACCTTATTCGGTTTGGTTTCCTAAAGGCTAACCTCTTGGACTCAATGAATAAAGAGCACCATAAACGATCATACTTTCAGGTACTCTAAAACCAAGGAGGAGGAACAAAAAATTGCATTAACGCTTTGTGAGGAAAAGATAAGTACTTCGCTATATGAATGCTAATATGATTTGCTTAAATTTATTTGTGCTTCGTATAATGCCTATAAATGCTTAGTATGTTTTCTTGTGAAAGATTTTTTGCCAAAAACTCAAACATGTGCGTCAAAACCCCTCGGGGTGAGAAAACAGCTCAACCCAGCAAGGAGTCGACTACCACCCATAGGGAGTCGACTACCAGAGTGCTGCTGCGAAAAATCTGTGTTTGATTTCTAACTTTTTTTCTAACTCATATTGGGCTTCTTTGAGCTTATTGGGTTCATATCCAAAGAATGACTTAAATCCACTAAGAGAATAGATCTCAACCCTTCATCCTCTTGATCCAATGGCCACACATCATCACTTCTCTTCATCCAAAACATAAAAACCCCAAGCCCAAACCCTAAGGTAGCCGACTACCACCTTGTGTTCATCTCCTTGAATTTCTCTTGGGTGCTTGATCTCTCTTGGTAGGAATCCTCATTTCTTCATCATCTTTCAAAGAGAATTTCAAAGATCAATGTATAATCTCTATCTCCTATCATGAATACTTCATTTTGCCTCTTTGAAATCCTTCATACTTAGTTTACTATCAACATGCCTTTTAAGAAAGTGATTGGAAAGAGGATGAAGATCAACGATCCCTCTCTAAGTGAAAGAGAGATCATTGAACCATATCTTTTTAAATCAACTAGTTATGATAAGTTTGTCAATATTACCAAAAGGCAAATTCTCCATGAGAGATTTGTCAAACTTGAGGATGTTGAAAACTACGGCATTGATAGTATTCTAGAGTTCCAAAATCTGTCTAATCTGTTTTCATTTGATAACAAGTATTTCTGCTATCCAAGACTTGTCCACTTATTCTATGCTAACATGGACACCGAGCTTGCTATTACCGTTAAATCATTAGGACAGGCTTTAGGAATTCCTTTTACAGAAAAACTGCTAGATGAGATCGAATAACCGACGGGGATACATTGGATAAAATGTACTTGCCTGGAAAAATTTTCTTAACTAAACTACCATGTGGGGATCTTCGTTATCTCGGCAGAATTCTAACAAATACTTTATCATACAATATAACCCAAAAGTCTGGTAGTCACTCTGTTCTGTCTGAGAAACAAGCTAAGTGAATCTATGCTATGCTTGGAAATATTCGAGTCAATTGGTCCAGAGTTATCATGGATTCAATTCTTTCATCTGCTGCTTCCAATAGACTTGCATCCCCTCTATCTCATGGTCACTTTCTCACCATCCTCTTCAATGCATATGACATTCCTTTGGATATTGAAACCGAGGTTCTGGAACCTGCATGTGTGTTTGATGCGCATGCACTTGACCGAATGGGTCTTCACAGGGACCTCGATCAAAATGTTCGAGAAGAGAAGCTAGTCGGAGAAGCTAGCTCAACCTCAAGGAGGAAAGGTAAGAAACCTGTTGTTGTTGATTCAGAAGAAGAAGAGAATAAAGTGAAGAAGAATAAGAAGAAGTGCCACCGGCGGATGTGCCTGATTACATCGTCGAACTTCAAAAGATGCTCTTGAATAAGATTGGGAAATTAAATATTTCTGAAGAGAAAGGCTTTGAAAAGCTCAACCAGAAGGTGGATAATCTTAAAGACTTTGTGGCGTTCTAGAAATGAAATGACCGAAAAGACTCTGAGCTTAATCCTTGATGAAATCATGAAATCAAGGAACTGAAGAAGGAAAAGAAGAATGGAGGAACATCTTGAACTTGTTTGAATTATTTGGTTTTAAAACAATGGTTTTTTGAAAACAATGTTCTTGGACTGTAATAACTTCTATTATGGTGTGACGATTTGAACTTATACTTATGGTATGACATGCTTTGAATTATTAGTATATTATTCATTTCATATATCTACTAACTTTGTTTTGCAGAAAATTATCTTGAATTATTTTGAAGTATCTTGATTGAAGAATTTTGCGTCTCTCCTACTCTTAATGTGTGCTTTGTTTGTTGAATAAACTTAATTATCTATGTTCAATGATGACAAGGGGGAGAAAAAGAGTAAATGCAAAAATGAGAATGAATATCTTGTTATGCTAACCAGCTTTGATGCAGGGGGAGTACCTCATCTAAGCAGGGGGAGTAAGTTATCTTACTCGGTATTTTATTGAGCTAATATTCATTCTATTTTGCATTTGGATGTCATCATCAAAAAGGGGGAGAGTGATGGGATATCGAATCCCACCCCTAAGTGGTTTTGATGATGAACACACCAAATGATGTTAGTGTACTAATTACACTATAACTTAAGTGTGCAGGTTGTGCGATTGATAGCTTTATGCATACTTCGAAGAAGCTCAACCACACTCGAAAGACGGAGACGAAATTTGTAAGCTCTACGTCAAGCACAAGTATAGCTCAATGATGAAGATCATGCAAGTGCTCAAGCTTAATGAAAGAGGAGCTCAAATTCAAGAGAAGCGCACATCTACTTCAAACATCTGATCAGCTTCCTGAAGGTCTCGTCTAAGTCTAGTGTGTGAGTTGCTCTCTTTAGGATTATGTTAAAGCCAAGTAATATTGCAGACACACAAAAATGATTTCGAAGCAAAAACGTTTTAAATCTTTTTAAAACTTTTAAGAGCATTGGCTAGTTCATTTAAATCTTAGTAGTCAACCTCCAAACATCCCGGAGTTGATTACACATTTTCCTAGCTGAGTTTCAGTGAAAAATGCTCTGGGAGTCGACTACCAGAGGAGGGAGTCGACTACCAGCTGAGAGCAGAATTTTCAAAGAAATTCTCTGGGAGTCGACTACCTTAGTAAGGAGTCGACTACCAGCTGTCGATTTCTTCTGCGATTTGACTTCCTGATTTCACTCGTCTTTCCTCATCTGTTGGACTGAAAGTCAATCGTTTTGAAATTCAAAATCACCTCTAAAACTCTATAAATAGATCCCCTTTGAGATCATTTTATATATACACCTAATCTCTCTATTATTTCTTGAGCTAAATTCTATTCTAAAGATCTCATCGCTCTCATTGCTCTCAACGCTAATAGCCAATTTCTGTTTTTATTTTCTGATCTCAAGTTCTAATTCTGAAATTCTTTTTTAGATCCATTTTTTATTTTGGCTATTTTAAATTTTTTTTCAAAATCCATTATTCTTTATTTTTTATTCTTGAAAGGATTTTGAAAATCTGAGATCTAGATCACAACGAATCATTTCATATTCTTTGTGTGATCTAAAGATCCATTTAAATTTGTTTAGCCACGTAACGCACAATTGTAATATTTATCTTGGCTATAGAATTTTCGGGTGTAAACCAATCTCCACCAATATTGTGGTGAATTGGAACTTTGTTTCTTTGTGGATTCCCCTTTGTGTTAAGGGACGGTGTAAATCCTAAACAAGTCTAGGTGGTTGTAAAATCCTAGTTAAGGCTTGTCGTTGAAAATCCTAACACGTGGAGTTAGCTAATTGTATTGCCAAGGCAATAGTGGATTAAATCTCGTACCGGATTGGTCGGGGACTGGACGTACCCAGGTTGCGGGGAACCAAGATAAAAATCGATTGCCTCTGCGTTTGCTTTTCTGTGATTGTCTATATTCTTTGTACAAGCATTTTTATTCATTTGTTAATATTATATCGTTGTAACTCTTCATTTATTATTACAAAGATCATTCTTTTAATTCCGCTGTGTAATAATTCTCTTTGTGTGTAAAGATTTATTTGCTTGTAACTTATTCTTATATTCTTTTAAGATTGACTTGTTGATTAAGAACCAAGCGTAGATCACTCTACTTGGTTTCTTAGGCAACATTAGAAGGGTTATAATTGTGCTATTATTAACGATCGAAAAAGTTTACTATTTGTACAACAATATTCAACCCCCTTCTAGTGTTGTTTGCCATCCACAGGGTCCAACATAAACAAGCCCTCAAGTCGTCACAAGTAATGGTAAAGTTTCACCCTACAAAGATCTCTACACTACTACACAAATATAATAGTAAAAGAGTTTAGAAGATCTCAGTTTGTGTAGCCGTAGTCGTCTCTGTCAATCTGCTCAGGCTAGATCAAGTCTAATGATGATGTAGTTGTCTTACGTCTGCAACTCACGTTGTGGCACTTTGGATGTCCTCTAGATCTCGGCCCCTTGCTTGATGGAACTATAGGATGTTGGTCGACAATGCGTCTGGCTCAGCAACAAGGTGTGTCGGTAATGGGATGGCTCGGCCCAGCTCTCGGTCGATAAGGGGTGGCTGCAGCTCTGTAGACTCAGTCGGTAATCAGATTGGCACAGCTACAGATTCGGTCGGTGGCCTCCTTTATGCAGAAGTCGGATGGGTCGGTAAATAGAATAGGTGCTACTGCAGATCGATCGACAGGAGGACTTGGTTTCTTGATGGTGCGGTCGGCAAGGATGATGACCTAGCAATAAATCGGTCGGTAGATGGTTGAGCACGGGATCGGAAATAAGATCTGCGTGGCGGCATTGAGGGTCGACGACTGATGTGGCACTGCAAGATCCCCAGTCAGCAAAGAGTTGTGCAGCAATGCAGATGGGGTCGACAGCCTTGATGCGACAGCTGCTAAGATCTCCTTCGGTCGACTTGCTTGATGGTGCGATCAGATGTAGGGTCAGCAAGTAATGTGGCGTGCCTCCTCCTCAGGTCGGCGACGCTTGTTGGCACCCAAGTGCTAGGGTCGACTGATGATCCTTGTGTGAGTCTCCTTCAGATTGATGTGCTTCTCCTTGCCCCGACTTGATCTCTATGGGATCAACACAATGGGGACTCCTTATTGCAGCAATGAAGATGTTGCCGGAGCTTGGCTAGGATTGCAGCAATGGAAGGACTCCTTGCTAGATGAACATGCTGCAATGGTGTTGATGAACAATAGAAGCTTTGCTCATGCATGAGGATTGATGGAGAGAAGCTTACGACTATGATGAATATGGCATTGGGGCTTAAGGCAATTGGATGAAGTAGAAGCTTATGGCTTGGATGATGTAGACTAAGGTTTTACCAAATTTACTTTGCCCTCTTTTTGCTTTGGCTGCATGCCCTCTTCCTTTGAAGTAGGGGTTTTTATAGGAGTGGGAAAGAGGAGAGAGGATTAAGGAGAATCTCATGATTCAAGGAAATTCAGATTTAAATCCATCTTTGAATAGGAATACAAATGGTATTGGTTTGAATATGAAGTTTGAAAGAGATTTGGATTGCATTGCAATTGGTAAAAGGATTGAATTAAATCTCATTTGCAATTTGAATTGGATCCCTCCTTATCTCCATCTTGACCAAGTCCACTTTTCTAATGAATAGCAAATTCTCCATCTCTTTGACCAAGTCTCTCCTTGGAGATTTACGTACTTGTCTCTCCTTAAAACACTTAGCACACACATTAGAATGTTCAAACACATTTGTTATCATCAAACAAGAAGTCATCGACTGTTGTATCCAACACACGTTGTATCCAACAAACACACCTTATCTCCACCCCGTACATACATCACCACCACACCACCATTACCTGGCCCATTACCACCACCCACATCACCCACCTAGCCACCACCTGACGGTGGCACTATCTGATTGGATGACCCTTGCACTCCCTCTGATCACACGGCCCATTTCACTTATTCTCGCTTTTAGGGCATGACTCATCTCAGCTTGGGGGAGATGCACCTGGATCTCCTCTCCCCATCACATTTATGTCCTCCGATCTATCTTTCATGATTTTTATCGCGTTGAGGACACTGCTCACTTCAGCTTGGGGGAGGAGCGTTTCACGCTTGTTTTTGCTTTTATTTCCTTTTATCTATATTTTCCCTTTTCTTTATTTTACTTTTTCATATTCATTTTCATATCTTTTTCTTTTGCACCATGTTTATATTTCCATATGCATCCAAAACCCGAAAACAACTGCATTCGCATTATGCATCTTGCATCATCACGCATCCATGTGTATATACTTGCATTCGCTTCAAAAAATTTTCGAGTTCGAATTTTTATATGCTTGGAATCTCGAGTTAAATTTCATTTTCTAAACTTTTAAGCTCGATTTCCACGACGTCCATTAGAATATTTGAATAGGATGTGTCTCTACTTTTAAATCCCATGTAATATCCTAACTTTGGCCACCCTCATGGTTCCTAAGATAGAAGTACTTGAAACCGATCTAGATTGAACCATAGGAACACACTTTATGATTGGACCGTAGAACCGATAGTTGAGAATAATGGATTATAATCCCTCGAAACTTGGATAACAATATATCACTTAATACTGATGACTGGCATTGCTTAACATATAACAACATATCACTTAATACTGAGGACTGACATTTCTTAACATACTCATGCTTTCCAAAAAAGAGAAAAAGAAAGAAAAAAGAAAAAAGAAAAAAATCTACATCTTTGAATAGAAAATAATAATATGTGCACCGTTCTCCCAGCGACACCGAGTAGCCGGATCCCCACGATAGGAACCGTCAGGGCCTCGCACCAAAAGGTTTAGCTTGAGAGAGTGCAAATGAATAAGGATTTTGTGTGGTTTGAGTTAGTAGGTCCGAGGGGTCCTTCATGGCCCACTGCCTTAATGTCGTCTGATGGGAGTCATTGACCTAACGCTCCTTACACAAACCATTACACAAACCATTTTCTTAATTTGCGCGCACAAGTCTAAGCATTATCAGAACTTTTGGTGCAATTACCATCGCGCCCTTTAAGCATATAGGAACCTTTGGTGCAATTACCATCGTACCCTCTAAGCATTATCGGAACTTTTGGTGCAATTACCATCGTGCCCTTTAAGCATATAGGAACTTTTGGTTCAATTACCATCGCACCCTTTAATCCCTTTTCAAATCAACTTTGTACTAAATTACTCACCGTTGTGAGCATTGAGCAATAGGTCAACTGCCCGATTCGATCCATCGGCTGTTCTTAAAATTATACCACGTTATGAGCGTCGAGGAAAAACGGTTACACTCGTGTAAAATTACTCCATGCACACAACGACATGTAAAATTTCTCTAGCTTTGAACCGTTGTGCGCGTCGAGTAAAAACACACTGGATAAATAATAGCGCGTTGTGTGTGGTATTAAAAAAGCTTAGTGGGGAGTATTCTTACTCAGTACGAAAATAAGTTTATTTTCAATTAATATTAATCAGCACGCACAACAGGTAAATTTATACCCCGTTGTGCGCGTCAGGTAAAAACGGTTACAGTATGTCATGGCCTGTTTAGTCCTATACGGCGACTGATACGGTAGTCCTCTATCCATGAGTAGAGGGAGTATGAGGAGTTGGTAAGAGGTGATATGGCTTTTAAATGGATAGTGGCAGTCGTGTGATTCCGTGAAAAGTGGAGGGGCATTTTGGTCATTTGGCAATATGGGTGGAAGTGTGTGTAGAGTAAAGGTGGGTGTGTAAAGTAATGTCATGCTTGTAAATTTTGAAAGAGTGGGTTAGTGTGTGAGGGGCCAGTGTGAAAAGGGATGGGTTTAGTGGCACACCCGTAAATTTTTAGAAAGGCTAAGGGCAAAACGGTCATTTGGCCTAAAGCTGCTGTGCTTACATACTAAAGTTGTGTGTGCATAAAGTATTGGCAAACTTGTAAATACTTGAAAGTTGAGGGGTAAATTTGGAAGGGTATTAAGGTCATTTTAGCCTATGCATGCTTATCCTACGAGGATTCTAGTGCTAGATATTTTCTAGGAAATTTCTATCTTCTTCTTTCACTTTCTTTTCTTTTCTTTTCATTTCTATTTTCCTTCCTCCCTTCCCCAAGGCTTGGCCGAACTCCCCTCCCCCTTTGCTCATTTCTTCAACACTCCAAAACCCTAATTTCCATTCCAAAAATTCCAAGAAAACCCCTAGCTTTTCAAGAGAAAGAAAGGTGGAAAGAAGAGAAAGAGAAGAGAAGGAGAAAAGGGTTTCTTTGAGATAGGATTCTAACTTTGGTTTGGGAATTTTTATTTAGGATTATGAGGATGCTATGATGTTATTTTAATTGCCAATGTCTTGAATTCATGGATTATATGTGAAATAGATTAAAAAGATGACATTTTTCTTGGTTTTCCTTAGCTAATTACCCTCCCCTGAAATCCAGATTTTATGTTGTGTGTTTTTTCCTCAATTATGATCTCTGTGGTTTGATTTACTCTCTGGAAAAAATATTTATGTGTAGATCTTGAAGTCCTACCCTAAATTCATATAAGATTTGGTATATGTTGAGTTCAAAAAGTAGGAGTAAAAATTCAGTGTTTACAACATGTCTGGAAATCTGTCAAACTTGACACAGTTTAGAAAAATGAGGTTTATTAACTGCACACTCTATGGAATTTTCTGTTCTTGGTCTTGTTGTAAATTTAACAAGTTTATCTATGATATCATTGAAGTGCTCATATATCTAATTTCTGGCTGCAACATGCTTAAAATTGGATTTTTAATACAGACCTAGAATTCTGTCTGAAAAATAGTCTGGACATGCTGCACCAAATAAATCACCATAAATTGCATAGTTCACATTTCTACATGAAATTTTATGGGTGAACCCAGGACTATTATATCTTCAACTTTCAATCAGTGAGTTTTGTCAAATTCACAAGAGAAGTTGGTTAAAAATGCTGACTTTGTAGCTGTTCTTGCAATTTCAGTATGCTGGATTGTTTGGATGGGGTTGGAATTGTGTGGTAATATTAGTTTTCCATTCCAATATGCATGAATGATGTTGGCACCTATAAGAAAGTTTATTTATGCTGTTTTTTAGTAAATTTGATGGTGTACACCTTTCATTTACATGGCGAACGCTATATGTTTGTTAAAATGCTCAAATGAATTTGAAATTGAAGAAACTTGGGAAATGGCTATTATAACGTGTGTGCCATGTATTATCTTTGAGAAATTTTATATGTTCATTGAAGATCATGACACATGACATGTCAACTGGGATGTCTTAATCTGTTCTAAGGCGGGTGAACATCCCAGCATGGGGATGGGGGACGTTTGAATATAACTTAACTATAAGGGATGGACTGAGAAGTTGGAGAAAGAGATATGTGATATGTGATATTTATTTCCTACTCACCTTTACCGGGAGTGGAGGGGACATACAGAGGTTGTGTTATTATGTGGAGAGCATTACTCCTACCAGGGACGGGGGGAGCTGAGAGGCCCAGCGTACAGTGCACGTGTCCACTGCGTCGTGTGCTATGATCACCCCAAATTTGGGGTGAGGTCCAGGCCCTTATCTTTAGGCGATACTCAGACTTCCAAAGAGTCACTAACATCTGCTAACTAATGAATTTCATATGCGTTGTTTTTGCCCATTTGTATGTTGTACTCTTCATTTTAGCAGTTTGTACTTCTATTGACTTTACACTCATAACCTCTAAATGATTTCTCCTACCCTAGTTAGTTTCCTACTGGGCACGTTTGACGTGCTCATTTTACTTTTTAGGTCTTGATCAGCAGGTGACACTAGAGCTGAATCTCCCTCAGGAGATTTCTCAGACGTGAGTTTTTGACTTGGGGGACACCACCCCTTTTGGGCTGTGTTTTGTAGTGTGAGTTGGGTCGAGCGGTGAGCGAGTTGTCCTTTGTAGCCGTGATATATGTTGGTGGCTTGTTGTACTTCTCATGTATATCTGAGTTAGTTTCACTTTGTACTTGATGCTGTTGTGTAGTACTTTCTCTGGTTACGTAAATTTATGATTATGTACTCTCTGTGATGGCTGTATGTGTTGCTTCTTTCCTTTTATAATGTGATGTATGATCCCAGCATTCGCAGTAACCTGCTTATGGTATTTTCTATTTACGCTTGGTGATACACCGCGGCTAGTCAAGCTCCATCCTCCCTTTCCCAGAGTATAGAATGCCTTATAGGGTATTTGTGAGAATGAGGCGTGACACAGTAGAGTAAAATTACATTGATGCATACAACGCCATGTAAAATTACTCTAGATTTGAAACGTTGTGCACGTCGAGTAAAAATCATGCTACGAGACAAAATTACTCATAGAGCACAACGCGCTAAATAATAGCGTGTTGTGCACGGTAATAAAAAAGGTTAGAGGGGAGTATTATTACTCAGAGCGCACAACCCGTTGGCGCTTGGGTTAAAAGACATTAGTTAAAAGTAATATTAATTTGCGCGCACAATGGGTAAAATTATACCCCGTTGTGCACGTCGTGTAAAAAGGGTTGCAGTGGATTAAATTACTCCACGCGCATAACGACATGTAAAATTTCTCCAGATTTCGAACGTTATGCGCGTCGAATAAAAACTTGGCTACGAGAAAAATTCACTCATCGCGCACAACGTGCTACACTGTAACACATTATGGGCAGTAATGAAAAAGGGTATAGTGGAGTATTATTACTCAGAGCGTACAACCCGTTGTGCGCGTGGGTTAAAAGACGTTAGTGAGAAGTAATATTAGTCCGCACGCATAATGAGTAAATTTATACCTCGTTGTGCACGTCGTGTAAAAACAGTTATAGTGGATTAAATTACTCCACGCGCACAACAGCATGTAAAATTTCTCTAGATTTCAAACGTTGTGCGTGTCGAATAAAAACTTGGCTACGAGAAAAATTCACTCATCGTGCATAACGTGCTACATTATAACGCGTTGTGCACGATAACAAGAAAGGGTAGAGTGGAGTATTATTACTTAGAGCGCACAACCCGTTGTGCGTGTGGGTTAAAATACATTGATTAGAAGTAATATTAATCTGCGCACACAACGGGTAAAGTTTTACCCCGTTGTGCGCAATGTGTAAAAACAGTTACGGTGGATTAAATTACTCCACGTGCACAACGGCTGGTAAAATTTTACTCCACGTGGATTAAAATTATACGTCGGATGTAAAATTTCTCCAGATTTTGAATGTTGTGCCCGTGGAATAAAAACTTGGCTACGAGAAAAATTTACTCAATGCACACAACGTGCTAAATAATAGTGCGTTATGTGCGGTGTTAAAAAAGGTTAGAGGGGAGTATTATTACTCAGAGCATACAACCCGTTGTGCGCGTGGGTTAAATGATATTTGTTACAAGTAATATTAATCCGCGCGCATACCAGGTAAAATTTTACCCCGGTGTGCGGTCGTGTAAAAACAGTTACAGTGGATTAAATTGCTCTACTCACACAACGACATGCAAAATTTTACTCTGCGTGGATTAAATTTTACTCCACATGGATTAAAATTATACGTCGCATGTAAAATTTCTCTTGATTTAGAACATTGTGTGCGTCGAATAAAAACTTGGCTACGAGAAAAATTTACTCATTGCGCAAAACATGCTAAATAATAGCGTGTTGTGCGCGG
Source organism: Scilla litardierei (assembly GCA_030789695.1). Classification (NCBI taxonomy): domain Eukaryota; kingdom Viridiplantae; phylum Streptophyta; class Magnoliopsida; order Asparagales; family Asparagaceae; genus Scilla; species Scilla litardierei. The sequence goes on along the minus strand of CM061132.1, from coordinate 131,125,334 downwards.
TATTGCAAAATATTAGAGGTGAGTATTATTACTCAGAGTGCACAACCCGTTGTGTGCGTCGTGTAAAAACAGTTACAGTGGATTAAATTACTCCGCATGCACAACAACATGTAAAATTTTACTCCACGTGGATTAAATTTTACTCCACAGTGGATTAAATTTTACTCCACGTGGATTAAAATTATACGCCGCAAGTAAAATTTCTCTAGATTTCGAACATTGTCTGCGTCGAATAAAAGCTTGGCTACGTGAAAATTTACTCATTGCACAAAACGTGCTAAATAATTGCGCGTTGTGCGCGGTATTAAAAAAGGTTAGAGGGAAGTATTATTACTCAGAGCGCACAACCTGTTGTACGCGTGTGTTAAAAAGACATTGGTTTGAAGTAATATTAATCCGTGCGCACAATGTGTATAATTATACCCCGTTGTGCGCGTGGTGTAAAAACAGTCATAGTGGATTAAATTACTCCACGCGCACAACCTCATGTAAAATTTTACTCCACGCGGATTAAATTTTACTTCACAGTGGATTAAATTTTACTCCAGTGGATTAAAATTATATGCCGCATGTAAAATTTCTCCCGATTTCGAACGTTGTGCGCGTCGAATAAAAACTTGACTACGAGAAAAATTTACTCATTGCGCACAACGTGCTAAATAATAGCGCGTTGTGCGCGGTATTAAAAAGGTTAGAAGGTAGTATTATTACTCAGAGCACACAACCCATTGTGCGTATGGGTTAAAATACATTGGTTAGAAGTAATATTAATCTGCACGCACAACGGATATAATTATACTCCGTTGTGCGCGTTGTGTAAAACCAGTTACAGTGGATTAAATTACTTCATGTGCACAACGTCATGTAAAATCTTACTCCACATGGATTAAATTTGACTCCACACTGGATTAAATTTTACTCCATATGGATTAAAATTATACGACGCATGTAAAATTTCTCCAGATTTCGAACATTGTCCGCGTCGAATAAAAACTTGGCTACCAGAAAATTTTACTTCTTGCATACAACGGGCTAAATAATAGCGTGGTGTGCGCGGTATTAAAAAGGTTAGAGAGGAGTATTATTACTTAGAGTGCACAACCCGTTGTGTGCGTGGGTTAAAAGACATTGGTTAGAAGTAATATTAATCTGCGTGCAAAACGGGTATAATTATACCCCGTTGTGCGTGTCATGTAAAAACAATTACAGTGGATTAAATTACTCCACGTGCACAACGGCATGTAAAATTTTACTCCATGTGGATTAAATTTTACTCCACAATGGATTAAATTTTACTCCCGTGGATTAAAATTATACGCTGCATGTAAAGTTTCTCCAGATTTCGAACGTTGTGCGCGTCGAATAAAAACTTGACTACAAGAATAATTTACTCATTGCGCACTACGTGCTAAATAATAGCGCGTTGTGCACGGTGTTAAAAAGGGTTAGAGGGGAGTAGTATTACTCAGAGCGTACAACCCGTTGTGCTCATGGGTTAAAAGACATTGGCTAGAAGTAATATTAATCCGCGCGCACAACAGGTAAAATTTTACCCCGTTGTGCACGTCGTGTAAAAATAGTTACAGTGGATTAAATTACTCCACGCGTACAACGACATGTTAAATTTTACTCCACGTGAATTAAATTTTTCTCCACGTGGATTAAAATTATATGCCGCATGTAAAATTTCTCCTGATTTAGAACGTTGTGCGCGTCGAATAAAAACTTGGCTACGAGAAAAATTTACTCATTGCGCAAAACGTGCTAAATAATAGCATGTTGTGCGCGTTATTGAAAAAAGTTAGAGGGGAGTATTATTACTCAGAGCGCACAACCCGTTCTGTGCGTGGATTAAAAGACATTGGTTAGAAGTAATATTAATCTGTGCGCACAACGTGTATAATTTACCCCATTGTGCGCATCGTGTAAAAACAATTACAGAGGATTAAATTACTCCACGCGCCCAACGGTAAGTAAAACCACGTGGATTAAATTTTACTCCATGTGGATTAAATTTTACTCCACAGTGGATTAAATTTTACTCCACGTGGATTAAAATTATACGCCGCATGTAAAATTTCTCCAGATTTCGAACATTGTCTACGTCGAATAAAAGCTTGGCTACGAGAAAAATTTACTCATTGCGCAAAAGGTGCTAAATAATAGCGCGTTGTGCGTGGTATTAAAATAGGGTAGAGGGGAGTATTATTACTCTGAGCGCACAACCTGTTGTGTGCATGTGTTAAAAAGACATTGGTTAGAAGTAATATTAATCCGTACGCACAACGGGTATAATTATACCCCGTTGTGCGCGTCGTGTAAAAACAGTTACAGTGGATTAAATTACTCCACGCATACAACGTCATGTAAAATTTTACTCCATGTGGATTAAATTTTACTCCATAGTGGATTAAATTTTACCACACGTGGATTAAAATTATATGCCGCATTTAAAAAATCTCCAGATTTCGAACGTTGTGCGCATTGAATAAAAACTTGGCTACGAGAAAAATTTACTCATTGCGCATAACGTGCTAAATAATAGCATGTTGTGCGCGGTATTAAAAAAGGTTAGATGGGAGTATTAGTACTCAGAGCGCACAATCGTTGTGCGCGTGGGTTAAAAGGCATTGGTTAGAAGTAATATTAATCCGCGCGCATAACGGGTATAATTATACCCCGTTATGCGCTTCGTCTAAAAACAGTTACAATGGATTAAATTACTCCAGACATGGATTAAATTTTACTCCACAGTGGATTAAATTTTACTCCATGTGGATTAAAATTATACGCTGCATGTAAAATTTCTTCTGATTTCGAATGTTGTCTGGGTCGAATAAAAACTTGGCTACGAGAAAATTTACTCATTGCATACAACGTGCTAAATAATAGCGCGTTGTGCTCGTATTAAAAAAGGTTAGAGGGGAGTATTATTACTCGGAGCGTACAACCCGTTGTGCGCGTGGGTTAAAAGACTTTGGTTAGAAGTGATATTAATCCGCGTGCACAACAGGTATAAGTATACCCCGTTGTGCGCGTCGTGTAAAAATAGTTACAGTGGATTAAATTACTCCACGCGCACAACAGCATGTAAAATTTTGGTCCACGTGTATTAAATTTTACTCCACATTGGATTAAATTTTACTCCACGTGGATTAAAATTATACGCCGCATGTAAAATTTCTCCAGATTTCGAACGTTGTGCGCTCAAATAAAAACTTGGCTACGAGAAAAATTTACTCATTGTGCACAATATGCTAAATAATAGTGCGTTGTGCGTGGTATTAAAAAGGTTAGAGGGGAGTATTATTACTCAGAGTGAACAACCCATTGTGCGCATGGGTTAAAAGACATTAGTTAGAAATAAGATTAATCCATGCGCACAACGAGTAAAATTTTATCACGTCGTGTAAAAACAGTTACAGTGGATTAAATTACTCCACGTGCACAACGGCATGTAAAATTTCTCCAGATTTCGAACATTGTGCGGGTCGAATAAACACTTGGCTGCGAGAAAAATTCACTCATCGCGCACAACGTGCTACATTATAACGCGTTGTAGGCGGTAATGAAAAAGGGTAGAGTTGATTATTATTACTCAGAGTGCACAACCCGTTGTGCACGTGGGTTTAATGACGTTAGTTAGAAGAAATATTAATCCGCGTGCACAACAAGTAATTTTATACCCCGTTGTGCGCGTCGTGTAAAAACGGTTGTAGTGGATTAAATTACTCCATGCACACAACGACCTGTAAAATTTCTCCTGATAATGTCGAACACCCTGAAGTTTGTGTTCACACCAAAAAATGGGTAATATAAATAAATCATTAAAATGGTTTAAATATGATTACTTATCCATTAAAAATCCAGTTGTAGGTGACTACATGGGAACTTGCAATTACAATGCAAACCATCAAACCGCCTTCTTAGAACCTATTTATATGAGCAAGATCATCTCAGATAAACAGTTTCTGAGAACCCCTAACGGGGGAAGCGTTTAGAGCACATCTTATAGATTGTGTCATGATGAGTATACATCCTCGTATCACCACTATAAACCATCAAAATGCACTCTAACAGGGGAAGCATTTAAAATCACTTCTCCTAAGATGTGCATTGATGGGCTCTCCTTTAAAGATTCGATGAGATCATGAAGATCCTTCACATTTTTAATTCCCCGGTATTAGGTTCAACAGAAATATTATAATCATCCATGAGCCTGAAGCTCAATTGACCATTTCAATCATTAATACCTATGATCTGATTATCATGAATTATGATGAGATCATGAAGATCCACACTTATGAAAATGTTAAACGTTTATCAGACATAGTTACTGACAATAAAAATATTGTCAAAATCACACATCCATGCTATAAAAAATCCAGCTAGGATTGACATACCAAATATAATAGAGCAATCCACCAGTAGCAGAAGTGGATGTCCTCAATGGATGAGGGGACATACTACGAGGCTCCAAAGCGAGAAACAACTCCTGAAGACCCTAAAGCAATACCACCACAGGAAAGTGGGCTCATCTCCATATCCTCTCCCTTTCCAGAACCTCTGGAAGAGATGAATCTGGAATAAATTGAATAATGTATGTACAGGGGAGGTGATTGGATAAAAACCACATTTTGACAATTACTCACATTTCATTTTTCCATTTAAATGATAAATAATGTTCCACACTCCGTTTCCTGAAGCAAACGTAGAGATTAGCCAATAATGTGGAACGAGGTAATAATAAGTTGAGCTGGACTCACTTATGAAATGTGAAGTGTTTGGACCTGAAGTCCTGATATCAAAAGATATCAAACTTGTGGGCTAACCGAGTATTGTTTAAACATAAATATAATTAAATAAAATCGTGTGCTATAAGCAACACACTATAGCTTAGAGGTTTATTTCGCAGAAACCAGGAAGTAATCAATTAAGATGAGCTTGACTCACTTACAAAATTATATAAACTGATGCATCAGGCTCCCTGGTCATGGTTGCAAAAACCATTCGATTGGCAAAGGAAATTTTGGGCTATATTGCTATGGATGAAGTGACCATATACCCTTACAGATTTCCTCCTTATTGCCTGGATAGATTTTTGAGACATCTATCCTATGAAATTATCATCCTAAAGATGAAACAATCATCAAGAAGATGAAACCATCATCCAGAAGATGAAATTATCATCCCAAAGATGAAAACATCATCCAGAAGAATTATCATCCAGAAAATGAAATTATCATCCCGAAGATGAAAAAATGCGACATTAAACTTCATACACCCGAAGTTAATGAAGAAACATGGACAATTGCAATCCGCTAAACACACCTACTGGTTGTATGGATGCACAGTAAGATCCCTTTCGTTCGTTGGAAGTGGGGAAGGATATCCTAGGTCCTGAAGTGCCTTACTCAAGTGTTTTTGGTACACTCATTTATATGGCCAACTGCACGCGACTCTAGAGAGCATTGTAGTAAACCTGTTAACCAGATACAGTGCAGCACCTGCAGCGCACTACTGGACCAAAGATATGTAGCTTCTGTGCTACCTCTAAGGGTCAAGAATCATCCAACATGTTAAATGTATTTTCATATACAGGTTACAGATCATTGCGATGACTACAATAAAGGAACGACCAACTCCTAGAGACCAGCAAAGCATGCTTCCAAGGAAACATCAATCCCACCATCCCGAGAGGCGTATCATCCAAGAAGCAAATCATGAGTATGCACAGCCAGGTCCTGCAGTACCTCACAGAAACAGTGACGACTGGGTCAGAGATGTTGAGATACCTACAGAGTCTGCAGACCACTCTTCTTTAGAAGAGCTCCCTCGGATTCAGTAGCTGCCTTATATGAATAATTCTTGTATAGATGAGTGATGTCTTGTATTTGTACTTATTATCGAAATATTGTAAGAGATTGATGTATAGTTACCTAGGAGATCTGCAAGCCTGCAGCTTGTACAGATCAGGGAGGAGTCAAACGTAGTATTGTACTCTTTTTCCTTGGCTATTAGTTTTTCCCACTGGATTTTCCATAGCTAAAGGTTTTAATGAGGTAACATCATTGACTCTGGATCCAGAAGTATCCACCCCTAAATACTTCCACTAATCAGGGGAAGTTATGGAAACTGTACTCTTTTTCTTTGGCTATTGGTTTTTCCCAATGGGTTTTCCATAGCTAAAGGCTTTAACGAGGTAGTTATCCCTAACTCAGGATCTGGAAGAATCCACCCCTTATGATACTCATAAGCACTATGAATCCTGAAGTATTCATATGTCGAGTTTACAATGATGGATAGATATGTAACGACCACTTTTGGGTCGTGCGTATTTTAGTGCGTTTGTTGTTTCGTATGCATATATTTGTATTTGGTTTTTATTGTTATTTTCTTTAGCTCAGATGCGCGACCGAACCCCGTTTTCACGATCCTCTCGGAGGCGCGTTCGCCCCGGTATTTTCTTTTTAATTTTTGGATGTCAATGGACCAATCTGAATCTGCTATAAGCTCATTATTAATTATTGTTATGAATCAACTCATGGGGGAGGAACCCCCAGCCCTTTATTTATAGGCATGGTAGGAGAGTAGATACATCGAATACATAGATATGGGCGTATCTCTCAGATACCCGCAATCCTAACCAACTCTGGTTATTTCCATTCACAACACTCCCCCTTATCCAGCCATAGGTGTGGACTCCGCTCAAGAGTACTTCGGGATTCTGAGCGTAATAAGAGTCTCACATGGGGTGGATACTTCGGGATCCTGAGTTGGTGAGGTTTGCCTCGTTAAAACCTTTAGCTATGGAAAACCCAGTGGGAAAAACCATAGTTAAGGAAAAAGAGTACAAACGCTCTTTAACTCCCCCTGATTTGTACAAGTGACTCTGCTCATGAATACTTCTGGATTCTGAGCGTCACTGAGGGGTGGATACTTCAGGATCCAGAGTTGATGTGATTTGCCTCGTTAAAACCTTTGGCTATGGAAAACCCAGTGGGAAAAACCATAGCTAAGGGAAAAGAGTACAAATTCTGTCAACTCCCCCTGATCTGTAAAAGCTCTTAGGCTTTCAGATCTCGTAGGCTTATCTCATCACTCCTATTTACAATATTCTGAAAATGTACACAGATTACGAATTTTATCACCATCAAGCAGCTGCTGAATCCAGAAACTCTGAAGAGGTTGTTAAGTTTCGTCGCCTCTGATGTGGTCTTCAGACTATATGGTTAGCTCCACAGAACCAGCCTCTATCCCAGTCGTCACTGGGATGTGATGTACCAACAGGCGCCCTCAAATACACCATTGGTGTGATTCTGGAATGGTGAGGATCTCGGAATGATAGGATGATGTTACCTTCATAAGTTGCTTTGCAGATCTGCAGGGGATGGCCATCCCACTGTGGGTACCCGTTCTGTGATTTCTCAGCATAGGGACTGGACCTGAAACCTGCATTTGCATAAACATTGGAGGATGCTACTACATTTTGTAAGTCCAAATATTTCGACCCTTGGAGGAAGCGCAGAAGGCTTAACTCAGGTCTAATGGCCTTTTTTAGGTGCCAACTATCTCTGGCTAATGAGTTTACTGCAATTGCTATACCGGGACACATGCAGTTAGCCGGGAGTGCATGATTGCACTAAGATACGGGACTTTAGGACCAGTTATATCCTCCCCCTCTTCCAGCGATCGGAAGGGTTCTTTTTGTTCATCCAGTAAGTGTACCACCGTAGGTGTACTTTGGATGACAATGGTCCTTTTAATATCTCCAACGCACTTCTGGGCGTTTGTAACAGGATTCTATGAGCCATGACTTTATATTTGCCTAGGTCTTTTTATTTCATGTTTAAAAGTCAGGCTTGTACATTTATTTCGGTTTTCTCTTCAAGAGATCCGATGAGATGTTAGTTGTCTACAACTAAGATCTCCAATCCTGTTCTTTGCACAGATGCAAAGACAACCTTCAGTAGGAATCATTGACTTGTCAAGTGATTCTCTTGGTTGTACATTTATTTATACTTATTGTTTTTCTTGAATAGACATCCCAAAGTCTATTCGGGCATTTTAAGGAAATGTGGAAATTATCTTTACAAGATATCCATGAAGGTATGCCGTCACAACATCTAATAACAGCATATCCAAAATTTTCCTTCGCCAAATCGTAAGGTATTCGCTTTTGATAACTTAGGGAGACTGATGCATCATTTATGAGACATGCTCATTTGAATTTGTTCGATCCCTAGTTTCAGCGAAATTTTCCTTGGGCTATAGGTTGTACCGTATAGCATACGATTTTGTATTTATTTTTCTTATGTTTGCAATACTTTGTTTTATCCACAGGTTTGACACCTTTTAGTGTCTGGACTTCAGGTCCGAACATTTCACGTTTCATAAGTGAGTCCAGCTCATCTTTTATTGCCTCGTTCCACGTTTGGCCAATCTCTACGTTTGCCTTCTAGCAACGGAGTGTGGAACGATAATTTACAAACATCATCGCCATTGCGATGTATATGGCAATATGATACGTGAATACATTGTCGACAATTTATGTTCTATCTGTCCAACACCTCCCCAGTACGTACAACATTTACTTAATTTCACTTTTTCCCGGCAATTCCTCTGCAGTGGATTCCGGGAAGGGTGATGGTGTGGACAGGAGCTCATTGTCCTATGGTAGTATTGTCTTAAGGTCTCCAGGAGTTTTTTGTCCTAGGAGCCTGGTGGTCTGCCTCTTTTCTGTTGAGAATCAGCCACTTCTGCTGCTGGTGGATTGCATCCATTCTCGGGGATGTCAATCCTAGCTGGAGTTTTTGCAGCAGGGATGTGTGATCTGACAATCTTCTGGTTGTCAATAAATGATTCCGGTAATTGGTAGACAGTGTTCTGTATGTGGAGGATCTTCGAGATCTCATCTACATATTGTATTGTTATCGGATCATAGTGGGTCAAACTTTTTGTATCCCACGTTATAATTTTCTTCGCGCCAGATTTTCTAGTATCTGGGCATATTTTTGGGAAACTCGTCTCATCGAAATCACAGTCTTCAAGATGTGCCTTAAATGCGTCCCCCGTTTGGGGTTCTAGGTATCTTATAAGTGAGGGTGAGTCAAACCCTGCATGGATACCTAGGCGACGTTGAGTACCATTTTGGTCCTCTTTGGTGGTGCAATGGGGATTTAAGACTGCGCGACCGAAGATTCTCAGATGAGAAATGTTCGGTGGCATTCCATATGCAAGTTGCATTGGAGACTCTGACCTCCAGAGGGTCTTATTTTCATTTACGATGCAGCATGCAGAGTTTGCATGTCCCCATGCATCCATAGGCAATCGGGATTTAATGGACGTTCAGTCCATTGGAGTCTACTTTTCAGTGACTCTGCTGACCCATTTTAGGTATGAACATGCGGCACATGTATGTTCATTTTCAATTCCCGTTGATTGGCAGTACTCTTGAAAAGACTGGGAGGTATATTTCCCAACATTAACCAGACTTATTTACAACATTTTATTGTCTGGGAAATGTGCCCGCAATATTTTTATTTTTGTGCCAATAGCTTTGGAAAAGCTAAGTTGCGGGTCTGTAGTAGACACACGTACAAATATTCTGAGGATGCATTTATCAGTACAGTGAAGTACTAAAATATCCCACTAGGGGTGGTGGATTTTATCCACATCTATCTCCTTGTATTCTTTTTGAGGAAGCGTGGAGATTCTTTTTCAACTTATCGTGGAGATGGCCTTGCAATTAGTTTTCCCTTATAGTAAGGGATGCGAGGGATTTTTTTCCCGTTTTGAAGAATCTTCTGGTTCTTCAAGTCATACCCATAGGACAAGATGCGATGCATCATCACAAATCCAGGGTGGCCAAGTCCATCACGCCGGAGTAAAAACTCGGCTGATGTCGGGCACTTCAGGTGCTCCGTTTAATTCTGCTTCCTTTCTCCGAATCTTCGTATGGTGGAGGCCTATAAGGCTCTCAAAACGTTCAAGTGTGGATTTTACTCCTTTTTTTTGAGACGTTGCATACGGTAATTTTTTTTTCATTTACATTTGCTGTTTCCAAGTGGAATCCGTTGAAACGGATGTCCTTGAAACTTAGAAAGTTTCTTTTGGAATTCGGAGAGATTAGTGCATCCTTTATTTTTGTGTCGTTTGGGGGGCAACAGTGTTGCATTCCCTGGATCTTCAATATAGCCCTGATATTGGGCTTTGTATTGAAAAAGATCGTACGTGTTTATTGTCTACTAATTATTTATGAGAGCAGTTTCATCTAATCAAAGATGAATCGTTAGGCACATGAATATTCAGATAAACATTTTCATTTATTGTCTACTAAGCATTTTCATTCAGAACAAATTTCATAATTAAAATGCTCTCATAAATTATTTTCAAAACAGATTGCTAAGATAAAAATAAAGGCTAATCAAGCAAGTCATCATTTTCGAAGTTGTCAGCTGAAAACTTAACTGGAGCATCAGAGGTCATCAGGTTTGTTTCAGCTTTTTCTTGTTCTCTTTATACAAATCCTGGAGGTGCTGCGAAGTTCGGCACATTTTGGACCAGTGGCTTTTCATGCCACAATTATGGCACTGGTCTTCCCATTCCCTCTTGGGTGGGGGTGAATCATTTTTGTCATTTCTGTGCCACGTGAACTTCCGCTTACTTTCATTATTTTGCTGCTGCTGTACATTGCCCTTGGCATTTTTCTGTTGACCCACCCTTCTGTGGTCTTTCTTTTCTTTTATTATCTCTCTTCTTTTTGAAGGAAGAGGAATGGTGAGCTTCTGGTAGGGGGACAGTGCCGGGAGGGCGCATATTGTGAGTGGAGAGAAGAAGCTCTCTGTTTTGCTCGGCCATGAGTAAACATGACAGCAGCTCGGAATACTTGGTGAACTTGCGTTCACGGTATTGTTGCATGAGTATCGCATCTTTTTCATGGAAGGACGTATACGTCTTTTCCAGCATGCGATTTTCTGAGACTTTTTCACCACACAACTTCAGGCGTGCGGTGATGCTAAAAAGTGCTGAGTTGTACTCAGCAATGGACTTAAAGTCCTGTAGTCTCATGTTCTCCCACTCATATCGTGCTCTTGGGAGTATAACATCTTTCTGATGTTTATACCTGTCCTCAAGGGCAGTCCATAGCTCAAGTGGATCTTCGACCGTAAGGTATTCAGCCTTTAAGGTCTTGTCCACATGGCGGCGAATATAGGTGATGGCTTGCGCCTTCCCTATATCGCTAACATTTTCTTTTTCAGTCACAGCAGCGATGAGGGACTTTGCCCGCAGGTGAAACTTTACATCTAGCTGCCAGCTTAGATAGTTTCTACCTGATGCTTCCAGTACTTCGAAATTAACGCTTGCAATATTAGCCATTTATCTAGCAGAGCACAATCATGCATGAATTAATAATTACTCAGAGAAAACATTTTCATGCGGAGGCAATATTTAACGAAAAACTAAATGTGTGGATCGGCCAGTCCCACAAGAAAGAGTCCAAAAAAGTCCACAGTCCAAATTATACAAATTTGCAGCTTAAAGAAAATGAAAATACAACTTTGGAAACCTCGTGGGTCCCATATGATATCTCCATCTTCAAGTGTGGCCTCCGTCTCCATGGAAGTTGGTCTTCTTTCTTTGACATTTACATAAATTCCTCACTACAATTTCTCTCAAAAATAAAAGAAAAGTGCGGGAAATAAACTGTGGGACTAAACGGCCGATCCAAAAAAACCACATTTAGCAATTCATGCAGAAATATTGTGCTCGTCAACATTTTCATCAGACATTTTCATCACAGGCATCACAGGCATTTAATATTCGCAGAGATGGATAAATAATTTAAATACTTAATAATTATTGGACCACTGGGCAACGTCATACACCGTTAGTTTATGTTACTAACGGCAGAGCGGTCGTAGGATCTTCCTAATTATTAAGTTTTAAATACAATGCATAACCACGCATATAATATCCAACAGAATATACCATAGATGCAAAGCATGTAAATATGATTTTTGCAGAAAAAATCATTACAATGCAAAGGTTGTAATTTGAATGGGTTTAATCAATTAAATTGATTAAGAGCCCAAAATTAACATTTTCTTTGTCAGAGGAAAAAGTTTTCCTCATCATCCCAAAAGCCCCCCCCCCCCAAGAATCCCCAAAAAGTCCTCGCCTGCCCGGTATTTGTCCCGTAATTTACCGTGATTTTTCACGAATATTTTGCCCTTAAATCCCCTTTTTAAATTAATTTTTAGGCTAACAAGTTGCCTTTTGAGGCGAGTTTATAGCCCTTTGCCTTCCCCATTTTTTTTAAAATAAACCAGCCTGCGGGCCTGAAGCCCGCAGTCGACCTATGGGCTTCAGGCCCATAGGTTTTTTTTTTGAAATCTGTGGGCCTGAAGCCCACAACAGGTCTGTGGGCTTCAGGCCCACAGACTCTGATTTTTTTTTGAATTCTGTGGGCCTGAAGCCCACAGATCTGCTGTGGGCTTCAGGCCCACAGATCTGGATTTTTTAAAAAAAAAATTCTAGGGTTTCATTGTGTGGGGGCCGCCGCCGCCGCCGCCCCCTGCAGGGGGGCGCGGCTGCCAACGCCGCCCCCCCTGCAGGGGGGCGCGGCCGCGGAGGCCGCCCCTGCAGGGGGGAGCGGCCGGGGCCGCCCCCCCTACAGGGGGCGCGGCCTCGGGGGCCACCGCCCCCTGCAGGAGGGGCGGCGGGGGCCGCCCCCTGCAGGGGGAGGCGGCCACGGGGGTCGCCCCCCCTGCAGGGGCGGCGGCGGGGGCCGCCCCCCCCCCCCCCCCCCCTGCAGGGGGAGGCGGCGGCGGGGGCCGCCCCCCTGCAGGGGGAGGCGGCCAAGGGGGCGGCCGCCCCCCCTGCAGGGGGAGGCGGCGGCGGGGGCCGTCGCCCCCTGCAGGGGCGGCGGCGGGGGCCGCCCCCCCCCCCCCCCCCCGCAGGGGGAGGCGGCCAGGGTGGGGGGGTTTTCCTGCGAGGGGGGGTTCCGGCGAGGGGTTTGGGTGGGTCCGGTGACAACTAGCCGCCGGAGGGTTCAAAATTAGGGTTTTTTACCCTAAAAATTGAGTTTTTGGGATGAAAAATCCGTCGTTTTCAAGGCGACGATGAATCCCCATGACGATCTTGCGAGATCTAGGGGAGGGGCAATCATACGTATGATTAAAAGTATTGTTTTTAGTATTTTTACCTCTATATCCGTCCTCTGGATATAGCGACGGTTGCTCGAAGCCCTACGCGGATGACGACCCTTGATGGAGAAAGCCTTGCACCGCACTGGTGGATCTCCCGTCTCGCCTTCGCCTTCGCCTTCGCAACGAACGGAAAAAATTTTGTGGAAAAGAAAAATTTTTAGAGTCGTGCTGATAACGTGTTATGAATCAACTCATGGGGGAGGAACCCCAGCCCTTTATTTATAGGCATGGTAGGAGAGTAGATACATCGAATACATAGATATTAGCGTATCTCTCAGATACCCGCAATCCTAACCAACTCTGGTTATTTCCATTCACAACAATTATTAATATATATTTTTAAAAAAATTGAATTTTAAACTCAGTTACCATTTTTTAAAAAACAAATCTTATGATATTAATAATCTACACCTTTTTGATATCAATCCTAACAGACCTCCCCTATTCATGCAACTACCCTGTCCCCACGTCCCCACATCTCATCCCACGTGATTCTCTTTTCCCTACAAAAGTTAACATAGCCCTATTTTTCCCCTAGGCTTTCACTCAACCAAACCCCCAGGCCATTTCACAGCCCCAGCGTACACAAAACCCTAAGAGCCTACAGATAATAACTCACACACTCAGGCCTACCTCTCTCTCTCTCTCTTTTCTCCCTACAAATAACCCTAGGAGCTCTACTCTCCCCTCTCTCCAAACAAAAGCCACGCACCCCTAAAGCCTTTGCTCTCATCTCCAGGCCGCCGGCCATCTCTCCAAGCGCTGAAACCCCCACAGCTGACGTCCGACTCCGAGAAACCCAGTTCAACCCATCGTGTGGCCACCCTTCCTTCTCCCCTTTGACCTGATAACTCAGCCACGCAACATCTCCCTCTGGCGACCCAGTCCAAGCGCCCTCGCCTGCCTCTTCTCTCTCGGCTCCTCAGATCGCCCCTCACCGCCAGAGCCCCCTACACCCTCCGACAGGCCTTAGCCACGCCCAGTTCCCCGCACCGTCCAAGCCTCCCTCTCTCTGAGCTCCCCTGCAAACCATCGACCACTCTCATCCCTCACCTGAACTCCGGCCAGCCCCTCTCCAAACCGCGTGCAACCTCCCCTCTCCACCGCGCGTGCCTGCCTCCCCGCAACCACCAGTCTGATCGCTTCACCCTCCTCTCTCCACCACTGTCGGGCATGCCACACTCGGCGACGACACCCTGCAGCCAAACTTGCCACCACCCTTTACCAACGCAACGCCACCATCACTCAACTCCCCTCAGGCCAGCATGCTGCCACCATCCGTCTCCTTTCCGCCGTGCGTCGACGTCACCGACGACGTCGCCGCAGTCACACACCGGTCATCACCGCTTCGCTGTGTCGTCCCCTTGCTGCCATGTGCCACCCTCCTGGCTGCCAGACCACCCCCTTGCTGCTGCTGCTGCCCTTGCTATTGTCGCAAGCCACTATTTTCGCAAGCCGATTCGCTGCACTACCCGTAACCGAGGCGACCCCGACGACATCTTCTCACTACGCTACTGGCAGTCGAGGAATCGAAGCCGTGACGCGATCCATTACTACTTCTGTAACTAGTGCCAGATCTACATGTGATCATCATACTAGGTTGGTATCACCTACTCGTAGTAACCCAAACATTACGCCACTGAAACCTAATTAAAACTGGCAACTTAATCACTAAAGTTATTTTATGCCCCTTTAAACTGTTGTGACAACCTAGACCGTCGATTGGACTATTTTGATTGTGCACATAGGGTAGAATCGATGTAGAGAACCATAGAATAGATCTGAACGTGTAAACAACGTGATTTGGAACTGCTAGGATATCCACGATCAATCTAGAGACATGCCATAATAGGTCTTCTAAAACCAGTCCTGACATCATCACGTTTGACCTGTTACAGTAAACCGTAACCAATGCACTGCCCGTGACGAGACGCCCCTACGGACACACTTCTCGCCACTTCAGGTAAGTGTGCTCACTTGCGTTGAAACGGCCACGTTTAGGCCATTACCTTCCTTAGTTTGTAAAATATGAACAAGAGACCTAGACGTAAAATGATAGCCTCTAGTATACACTTACGACAGTCTAGATTTGATGATGAAGTCTAGGCCCAATATGCTATAACTGCCATGTTGAACATCTTAAAACGGACATGCATCATTCCTGCCATGCCTTGTAACTTCATGCATGAATTGTATTGAACATGCAAGGAATAAGACACTATCCTAGCAGAGAGAGTGATCCTTTGTACGGATAACCTGTGGGAATAAAGCACTCTCCTAGCAGAGAGAGTGATCCTTTGTACGGAATTGTCTTGTGCACTGGGTTGGGGTTGGGTTGAGCAGTCGCAAGGTTTAGAGGGTTTGGCCGCCCTCTAACCTTAAGGCGTGGACCCTATAGACACATACAGTCTTGTCTCGTCTTGTCTTGTAGCCGGTAGCACACGCTACGGCCATTGCCATGCCACGTTTACTTTCTTGTACAGTCTTTTACTTTACTGCCATGTTTACATAAATTGCCATGTTGTCGCCTCTCATAATATGCCATGTAAACAACATTTAATAATTGTCTTTAAATTGCATATACCTTGTAGTAGAGTCTTTCTTACATTTCATTTGTAGACTCTGCCTGACGTACAACTCCTCTTCTCTTGGGTGTTTGTACGTCAGGTACTGAGACAGAGTACGTATACGAGGAGACAGTACCTGCGGACTTGGAACAGGATGACACTGCTCAGGAGTACGATCCGGACGAGGACCAGTCTCAGAGTTCCCTTCCTGTTGCTGACTTGGAGTTTCCATTCTTCTAGTTTGGATGCGTATCACCATTTAGATTTTTGTCTAGGTTGGGTGTGTAGCACCAGTAGTTTCCCCTTTCCAGTTGTAGCCATGCCCGAGGCTTTCTTTTATTAGACTTCTTTCGTACTGCTGGATTATTATCTTGATGAATGAATGCTGACGTTCTTTTAAGTACTCTAATTATTCTGAACTGTAATATAAGAACATGTACATTGATTGGTGTATCCCTACAGACGCTTAGTGGGCTCGAGCTTCACAGCTCCAGCCCATACGGACCTTCGTCTCGTTCCTGCACACATATAATGGGAAGCGGGGTGTGACAGGATTAGGGGAGGTGTTATGAATAGGCCTTGTAACCTTTGGTATTATGACATTTGGTATTAGGACCTTTGGTATCCACCATGATTGTAAAAGACCATTGGTATCCATCTTAATCTATATATATGATCTATGGCCTCCAATATAGAAATTGATTCTCAACAGATGATTGATTTTTTTTATTTCTTGCTATTATTGGGCTTTAGTTTTTTTCCCTTTATGGCTACCTTACATCTGTGATGCTTGGTTATACATCATTGATTCATTGGTTGTTGGGGTCTTAGTTATGCTAGTGGATGGGTTGTTACTCAATGTAGTGATTATTGTTGCTCATATTTAGGGTTCGAATTAGCTCATTAGGTTGTTTTCCCCATGTTTTGCTCCTTATTAAGGTGTCGATTGTGTTTTTGGAGCTGGTTTGCCCCTTACTACTTGCAGCTTACTGATGCTAACTGTTTTGCTTATGCTACTACCTACTGTGTCGTGCCTGATGTCCCTTGTGATGGATCGTGATCTAAGCCTAGAAAGGAGCTGAATAGGCTTATGAGAAATTTTTGCGAATATAAAAATTATGCCTACTTAATCAGACAATCACAGGACGGAGTAAGGTACATATAAAATAAAGCGAAAGCAAACACAAAGTGCACATGATATTTACCCTGGTTCGGTCGCCCCAACGACCTACGTCCAGCACAAAAGTAATCACTAGAATAATAATGTCAAGATAAAAACACACAGAACTTCGTGCCCCAACACTCGGCTTATTAAGTTTATACGTCACTTCCCAAAGTGTCGAACACTAATATTCTAGCAAATACTTTCTCTTGACTTGCCCCAACAAATCAAGAGCCCAAAAAGAACCCGAAAAAAGGAACTAAAACCTAATACAAAGATCTTCCAATACTATCACAAATATAAATAAGATGACGAGTTTAGAGTCCTTAGATTGTGATGTTTGGATAGTCACTGTCGATAAGCACATAGTCAGCTTCGTGCTAGCGCAAACGGTGTCTCAATCTGATCTCTGGATCAAAAGACATAGCCCTCCAAAGTTGGTTGCGTAAATCTGTCTGACAGTGGTCTGTACGCAAAGCAATGGACGGTACTCTGAATATGCGGGTCAGCAACCCCCTTGGCTCGGTCACAACATGGGTCAGCGAGGAGCTCTGGCACTGTGTGCGTGAATATGGGCTATGCGAAAAGAAATCGGATGATCTGTCTTCCAGAATGTAGTATATTGCCCCAGGCTCAGCAAAATCTGAAAAAATAATCGTTGAAATTGTGAGCTCGTCCTCTTCGACAGAAAAATAAGAGATGGTAGATTTGGATGCTCTTGTAGAGAATAATTCTAAGATCTTTGAAGCTTAGCCTTAGAGCTTGGAAGGAGAACTCATATGCTTGCAGTAATGTGATTGGCTTGATGAAGTTCTTGATGAAGTCCTTGGCCGTGACTTTGATGCGAGAAATGACTTGATGATTGGAGATGGCTTGATGCTTGAAGATGATTGGACTTGATCTCTTGAACTTTACTTGAGAGAAAGCCTGCGGCAAAGATTTGAACTTTGGCTTCTTCACTTTGTAGGAGATGAAATCATGAAGCTTGCATGGAGTATTTGCTCGGCCAAGATGAAGAGGAATAATGCCTAGGGCCAGCCAACTTTGATTTCTCTTGTTCTCTCTCTTTGGGTTTTCCTTGGATGGCTAAGAGGTGTATTTATAGCTTTCAAGCAAGAGTTATAATCCCATCCAAACTCATTTGTTTTCATCTTAAGGATATGCTCCTCTTTTAATTGATTTTAATTTGACTCTCCTAGGTCTACAAGGACTCTTTGAATTTGATTTGAATCTTCAAATTAGATCTCCTTATCTCTTCATCCCTCCATGAAATTTGATTCTTCTTTGTTCTCATCTTATAGATAATTTTCATCTTAAATTGATTACTTTTGATCTCTCCTAGAGCCACTAGGATTCTTTCAAACATGGCCAATTAACTTGATCAATCATTGGATAAGCATGACTCCTCAAAAAATTTTCGAATCTTCAATCAAATCTTTTTTATCTCCTTATCCATCCATGGAATTTGTAGAAGATGTTAGCCAAGTCAAATGCCATAAATCACAAAATTGCAATCTCTCCTTTTCTTGGACATAAATTACAAGATTGCCTCTTGAACACATTCACATGTTTGCCACTATGTTGTCTATGTTTATTTGGACCTGAAAACACTTAACAAACACATCAAAATTATCCATGAAGGTTTGTTATCATCAAACAAGAAATCAAAGATCGTTGTATCCAACTACGTTATATCCAACACCTTGTTGCTTCTTGCGATTTATTATTACCAATGTTCTATGGCGGCACCCTCACGCTTTTTGAGGTGGCACGTGGCAGGCCATGGCGACGCCACAAACATAAGGCGATTTGAAGTTACTTTTCTGTCGTAGCCGCCTGCATTCGATTTAGGGCCTAGGGCTTTTCATCTCACTCGCAGCAGCCGATTCGCGGTGCCTTTGTCTCCGGCCGCCCTCGTCTCCGGTCCTCCATCTGAAAAGCGAATGTAACAAGCGACGGATTCACGAGGCTTAGCTTTAACAACCATAAGTAGATTGCTTTGATATTGATGACGTATTGAGGTCACATGCTTTTTAGTTATGTAAACAATTTCTTTTTAGTAAAGTAACACTTTAGTTAATTGTAAGCAGTAAGCACATATCTCAATGTAGATGGAAGGCTATGGACTTGATAGGATTTGGAAACTAATCCATCTAAGTGGAGCATAGTTTACTGTCTACCTCTATATATATTATATATATACACACACATTTTCCCCCATAAGCCACGCCTTGAAAAACACCATGGCTCCGCCAAAGCTCCTAAGGCTTGAGGCTTGACCTCGCCGCCACGCCACGCCTCACGTCATTTAGAACCTTGATTATCACCCCCTACTTTTGCTCCATTCTACCCCTTACTACACTCTATTGCTTTTGTTTGCTTACTTCTGGCTTTTTTGGCTTAGATTGACCCTCTGCATGGGTTGAAACTTGTTTTAATTCTTGGTAGCTTGTCGGCGTTCGGTTTTACATATTGAGGCTATTTGGTTCATGTTGACATCCTGTATCTTGTGGCTATAATGATTATTGTTGAATATGACCTTTTAGTCCAGACCTATCATTGTTTCTTGGGTACTTATCATTGTTTCTTGGGTACTGTAACATCTAGGTTAATATAGGACATGTAACCTTACATTAATAATTAGTCGTATCTCTTGACTTAGGGTTACACCCCATGTAGATGGAGCCATGCTTTTATTGGTTTCTAGGCAGTGTTATCTGATTGATTTTGATTGGATGATGGGAATGATCATGCCCCAGTCACTTATTACTATGCAAAGCTTCTTATATACATGATAGCCTAGTTTTAGAGTATAATATTCACTGAGGGTTTCTTTTAGGGCATGTTCCAATCGGTGGATTTGGGAGGGGAAAGTGAAATGGATTCAATATTCACCCCTCACATCATTCCATGTGGAACAAAGCAACAGTGCTGTGTTCCAAACGTCCAAAAAAACAAACCAAAAGAAAACTCCCAATCTGACGTGGAGCAAAACAACTCCGCTCTGCACAATCCCCGCCTTTTGCGGGGATTACAAACTTTTCTCGTTTGCAACAGTGAGTCCCGCACGTCCCCCTCCAATCGTGAGCGGCCAGCAAGTTCATAGCATTGCTTTTGTGCGAAAACTTCCAACTGTTTATGTTTTTTGTGCTTTTTAATTTAAGTTTTATTTTTAAATTTATTAGTTTATTAATATTTCTCTCATTTCCAACCTTCTTTATCCAACAATCTCAATCCCACTTAATCCAAAGAAACACACTACTTTAATGTGGGACCTACAAACAAATCCCAAACCCACTTTCCAACACCTTTTCATCCAAAAGAAACACAAAACTCTACTTCTCTCTACTCAAGATTTACTATTCACAACAGTAAATCCCAACCCAAAGTAAACCAAAGAAACATGCCCTTAGAATACGCCCAATCATAAATAAAATTATGTACAAGCCATCGACCCTCTCTTGGGTTATAACATCAAGATTATGTATGAATATCACTATGTGAAAATAAAATGGTAAGATCTTAGAAGAATGAATCTATTACATGTTCTTCATAATTGTTCCCTATACAAGCTCACTGTATATAGCATTGTACTTGTTACATGACATTGCACTATACATGCCTACTGGGCTGTCCACTGTAACTTTTATATAACGTTACACTTGATATTATAATTAACCACTGATAGATTACTGTACTTGATATTACATCTGCACTAGATAATTAAATCTGTTACCAAGGTTATTGACTACACTTGATATTGAATCACCAAAACATGACATTGTAACCATACACAGATCATGATGGGGTGTTCGATCGGGTTTTTTGTATGATTACATCTAGATCCATCTTCCAGATCTAGCGACGTTCGATGAAGGATGCCCGAAAAAATCGGTGGCGTCTCACGAAGCGTTGCGTCGCGAAAAAATCATCGGAGCTTCCACGGGTTGCCTCCCTCTCACGAGCCGTCGTGCTGATAACGTGTTGTAAAGAGTTGAGGGCTAGAAAACCCATAGCCTCATATATATATTAGTCAATGTGGGTGGATACCCAATAGGCCCATTGGGCCCTATTCATAACAAACGCAACAATAAAAGAACATGGAAACAAATCAAAGTGAAAAATAAGATTTAAGGAAGAAAAATGCATATTTTAATGGAGATGCAGGGGATTAAACCATGTATGCAAAGCGAGCACTCTACCATTTTAGCTACATCCCCGTGTGATTGCCTTTTTAATTCAAGTATTGTTTCATATACACTATTCACACCCCTCCCTCTGATATTTATTTGCGTCTACAATGGATCCCAACAGATGGTGGTTAGGTCTCTCCTAATATCTACACACAAAAGCCAACCAAACTGTTAACGAGTCGAATCAGAAGTATATGTATGTTGCTTTGGTTCTGCCAATGCACCAGTTAGTAGGGGTGGCAATTCGGGCAGGCCCGGTCTTATCGGGCCATGCCGGCCCGGTCCGATTTTCTTAAAGGACTGGGCCGGCCCGGCCCGATAAGACTTCGGGCCATTCCGGAGAGGTCCAGGCACGGTCCGATAAAAATTCGGGCCGCCCGGCTCGGTCCGATAGGGTTGAATGAATTATGTATTGTGACAATATTTTATCATATTTTAAAACAAAAACTTGTCGCATATGCTTAAAGATGCATCGAAATGGAGCACGAAAGAAGAGGATTAAGTGGTTTGCATAAGGTGATGTGTCCTACATTGTTTTCATTTATTTGGCAAAATGAAGTAACATGTTTGGTGGTTCTTTGTCTCTTCTCGGAAACTAAGATCGACCCCAAGATCCGAAGACATCAAAGTTGGCGCTGGCGAGAAGTTGTTAAAATTTATGATATTTGGACCTTGATCTGATAAGATTCATGACATTGGACTCAACACCATAAATGAATGCACATTGCTGAAATACGCTTTAGATCAGTGTGTGGTCAAATTGAAGTGGGGCGATCAAATGCTTTTCGTGCCGTGCCGTGCCGTGCC
Organism: Scilla litardierei; assembly: GCA_030789695.1. NCBI lineage: Eukaryota > Viridiplantae > Streptophyta > Magnoliopsida > Asparagales > Asparagaceae > Scilla > Scilla litardierei. The sequence goes on along the minus strand of CM061132.1, from coordinate 131,103,394 downwards.
GCCCATGGGCTGAAAAGCTTGGCCCGGGTCCGGCCCGAAATGAACCGGGCCGGGCCGGCCCGGTCCGATAAGGATTTCGGGCCAAAATTGTTAGACCAAGCACGGTCTTATCGTGCCGGGCTATCGTGCCGGGCCGAAAATTGCCACCTCTACCAGTTAGGTCTCGTAACATAATAATATGATAGAAACACAAAAGAGGGGAGTCGAACATTTAAGATGACTTGCCTTCCTATCTTAACATTGCCTATTACCATTGTAAACAATCAAGGGTATTTCGGTCATTTTCAAAATTAACATTGAACGTCATAATTGCGGATGTTTCTGTCTTTTTACCCTTCTATGGGAAGGCCTCATGGTAATAATCGCATGCTGTTATTCAGGTTTATAAACAATCATGTCAGAGTTTAACGCCCAATTTGTCCATGGGCCTTATTGGTCATAGGAGGCCTGTGAGGCCTCATGTTATCAGTTTTATTTCTCAATATTTCTAACAAGCTCTTATGGAACGATGGTTGAAGGATTGAGAAAGTCAGTTATTCACAACCAGATAATTGGCTAGAGCGTCGCCCTTCCGATTACAACCCCATTCATTTCCAAACTGAGGGCGACAAATTTCTCAGTTCATTTTTCTACTTTAATGCCATTATATTTCAAGCTGAATTAAATTTTTATGCTCACCGCATATTAAAGAATACCTAAAGCATAATATTTCTTTAGTTTAAAACATTTCAATTCAAACAAGAGAAGAAAAGAATTTGACATTATAATAAAAGATAGAGATCCCGTCCTCATGAAAATCTATTATACAAAAGAGGGATGGAGACAAGATGACTAGGACCCCAACTTTGTCCACTAGGACAAAGGGTTGGCCATTGTTGTGCCACATGGGCAAGGTGGGACACTCTTGGATGTGTGTGTGTGGTTGGGTGTTGGTTTTGGGGTGTCTTGGTGGAGAACCCAACCTTTGGACCATCTCCCTCTAAACTGGTTTACAGCCATGTCATCCATGTTTTTTGCACGTTGGCCCATGTTTTTTGCCTTTTCACCCACCGACAATCCCACCACGCAAACCCACTCTTTTTGCTCTTCTGTCGGTTTCGTGCTTGCATCGCATCCTCTGTATAGGTTTTACTTCTTCGCCATGCACAGAGAGTGCACGGGTTATTTCTAATAAATAAATTAGTAAAAACTAACTGTATTCTAGAAGGAAAAGATGTACAAAGTAACCCAACCCTCACATTAAAAAAGAATAAATAAAAGCATACTAAACAATAAAAGAACATGGAAAGGGAGGAAAAAAGCATACTTTAATGGAGATGCGGGGTATCGAACCCGGTAAACAAATCAAATTGAAAAATAAGACTAAATGAGGGAAAAAAGCTTATTAAAATGGAGATGCAGGGGATCGAACCCTGTACCTCTCGCATGCAAAGCGAGCGCTCTACCATTTGAGCTACATCCCCATGCTATTGCCTCTGTTTTGTTAGAATTAAATATATTGTAAATGCCACCAAGGCCTGCGGCCAATCAACTCATCCTCACCGCAGCATAATCCCTCCATCGTTGCTGCCTTTGTTTGATAAGATTACCTCTCTCTCTCTCTCTCTCTCTCTGATGACTTCTCTCCTTCCATTCTCTCATCCTCCCTTCCCTCTGCGCTACAAAACTTTCCTCCATTCAGCCTTCTTGGATTCGCCATTGGAAGAGAACAATACCATCAACAGCAGCGGCAAGAAGAAGTTGGGTCTCTCCATCCCTCAAGCCCAACACGGTAATTTCTCTCCTTCACCCTCCGCCTCAGTTTTATTCACTGCAAAACCCTCATCAAACACTTTCAAGACTAATAGCTCAATACCCGCAAGCCCACAAGTAGAGCTACCCAATTGGATTGTGAAAAATGAAAGCCTGGTATCCCAAATTGAAGAGGAAGAAACTAACTCAAAGCCTCAAAAAGAAGCTTTAGTACAAAACGAAGGACCGCCCATCACAGAAAAAGGTCATCTTGCTGAGAAAAATTGCAATTTGGGGCTAGAAAATGGTGTTAAGCTAGCAAAGAGATGTAAAAGCAAGTTGCTTGTCGATGACTTTGTCAAGAAGATTATAGGTCTGCCCGTCGCGGAGAGAGTCAAGGTTCTTGATCTATTTGAGTGTGATGATAAGCTTCTGACGATTTCCGACTACAATGACATCCTGTTGGCTCTTGTTAAAGCCGGAGAGTTCGAATCCGCTGCCAGTCTTTTTGATGGGTTGCGATCGAATGGGTTATCTCCGGATTCGTGGTCGTTTTCGATCATGGTGAGATGTTTTTGCAAGAAGAACGACCTGGATGAGGCGAAACAGGCGTTGGATGAAATGGTGGAGAGAGGGTTTTATCCAAATGTCGTGACTTTCACGATTATGATTGATTCTCTGTGCAAGAGGGGGAGATTGAAGAAGGCGTTTGAGATTTTTGAGACGATGGATCGGGTTGGATGTGTGCCCACGGTCTGGACTTATAATTGTTTGATCAATGGGATGTGCTATGTGGGTCGGGTTGAGGAAGCAAATGAGCTATTGAACAAGATTAAAAAGTCTTCAATGAAGCCTGATATCTATACATTTACTTTGGTTATGGATGGGTTTTGCAAGGTTGGACGAACAGATGAAGCCATGGAATTGTTGCAGGAAGCTCTGGAAACTGGTCTAAAACCGAATGGTGTCACATACAATGCCCTTTTGAATGGGTATTGCAAAGAAGGGAGACCTTTGGATGGGTTTCGCCTTTTGGAAAAAATGGAGAGGGGAGATTGTGCGCCGGATTTTATAAGTTATACCACCTTGTTAAGAGGCTTGTTGATGTGGGGGGAGAGCTTAGCAGCTTTGAAGATTTACAAGAAAATGAGGAAGGGAGGATTTCAGGTCGAGGAGCGTGCAATGAACACACTACTTAGGGGCCTTTGCAGGAAGTTTATGACATTGATGGATGGTGATTTATTGAAAGAAAGCAAGGAGCTCTTTGAAACGATTAGGGAAAAGGGTTACACTGCTTCAACGTATACCTTTTGCTTGATGGTGCAAGCTCTCGCTAAAGGAGGGGAGGTTGAAAGTGCACTGAGTCACTTGCTTCAGATGGTAGGGAGTGGGTATTCTCCAAGGATGATGACATACAACATCGTTATCCGTGTTCTATGCAAGGAAGGGAGAATTGGTGATGCATTTCGTGTCTTAGCCCTTATGATGGAAAGCGGTACTATTCCCAGCAAGTTCTCATTCACCATATTGATTGATGAGTTCAGTCATCGGGGAAGATTGCTGGAAGCTCTTGGAGCATATGGTGCTGCAGTTAAGCTTGGTGTTTTTCACAATTGGACGCCAAGAAATGACTGCAAGGACAATGAAGTAACTTCTATTTTGTTTGCGAGGGGAGCATAACTAAATTCATCAATGAAGAAACATGTGAATATCAGGTTACATTGTGAATAATAGAATTTTGAATTTGCAAGCAAGATGTTATGTTGCTCAAATTGTTAATGGAACACATTTTCTCTTCCACGCTCCTCTCAAAGCCAGTGGAGAACACCAGAGAATTTTCCATAACACAATTGTTACGCCAAGCTTCCCATTGTGCTAGGGAACAAGATGGGACAAGCACACACGTAGCTAAGTTAAAAAGGGGTGGTTTTTTGTTTGCTCTCTTTTGATTGAACTATGCTAAGTGTAAAATATAGTAAGGAGAACATGTCACATGGAGAATCTCTAATAACACAGATATAGCATTTAACTATTACAATTCATAATCCAGAAAGGTCTAAATATAGTAGTAAAATAATTATTACAACCTCATCCAAAGTTTTAAAATAACTAGAAGATAAAAAGGTATTATGGTTAGTACACCACAAGATCCATGTATGAAATAAATAATAAATATGAAAGGATACATTATGAAACAACAACATAAAGTTATTCCTCAGTAAAGTTTCTATCTGTCAACGATATCTTGTAACGTCAGTTTAGAATCTATGTACTCGTCCTTTGGATCTGACGGATATTCAATTTTGTATATTTTAATAATATCTATCAAATTCAGAGGACGATTATACAGATTCTGATCTAACATTGCAAGATATCGTTGACGGATAGAATTTTTCTAAGGCGTAGTTTTAGGTTGTTGTTTTATGTTTTACTCCTTTCATGTTCCGTTATTTATTTTATGTATGGATCGTGTGATGTACTGAAACCTTGAGACATCTTCATCTTGTAGTTGCTTTAAGACTGTCGATTGGTTTGTAAAAATTATGTTTTACTATATTTTGAATTTTCTAGATTATTGATTGTAATTGTTAAATATTATATCTGTGTTGTTGTTAGAGTTTCTGTATGTGAACAAGTTCTCCTTGTTGACATCGTACGCTTAGCGTAGTTGAATCAAAGAAAGGAAAAAACTGAACTCTCTCTTGACTTAGCTATGTGCGAGCATGTCTGGTCTCGTTCCATAGCATTATGGGAAGGGAAGCGTGACATGTCCATATGCAATTGAACAGGCTCAACATTGTTATGAGAGACTGTACAAAGTTGCTCGTATTATTTAGCTTGTCCGACAGCCTTTGTTGTTCATCTATGGGTGCAAATTACTGTTCTGGCTTTGTCAAACAGCACCAATCAAGCAGCAACTGAAAAGAAAGGCCCAACAATCAAGTGAGCATCAAGAAGCCTTTTTCAAGGCATGAAATGGAAGATGACTTTGCGACTTACCTTGAAGGCTCAGTTGGTTCTTTCATTGGTTAACTGGAGAAAAGGTAATTGACTTGACTGTACCTGCATTCACTTAAACCTGTATAATATTCTTTTGTAAAGTAGAAAGACATTATGATAATTATGAAGTTGATACTTCTAAAGTTGAGAGGTATCATGGAATTATTTTGGCATTGAGTTGAGCATTTTGATACTTGTAAAGTTTAGAGCTATCATATAATTATTTTGGCATATATAGCCAACCTTGAGGTGATCATTTTTAATGTGTTTGTTCATTTATAAATAAATAAGTAAATAAACCTTCATGTTCATGTCCTCTTGCTTGAACATTTTATCTGAAAAGTTGAACTTGATATACAATTTAATATGAGTCGGGAAAATACGATTGTTGTTTGACAATTAAGTTGGAAGGAAAATTGACTGAACCTTTGCCTTTCTTGGTTATAAAGTATTTCTGAGACCAAATATGTACTAGCACGTCCATGTATATTGTACATAGGTTAAAATGCACCAAAACGCCCCATGTTTGAGGGATTTTTCACATAAGTACTTTAACTTTTTAAGTCATACATCTTACTGCCCTTTAATTGACAGGCGTTAACTTCAGTTACCATTTAACGATTTTGCTCTGGTTGATCTTTCCCTTTCTCTATTACCCTAATCCTAACCCTAAATGGAAATATGAAGATTTCCTTCTCCCCTTTACCAAATCTCCCTCTATCACCCCCCATCCCATCTCCCTATCTTAATCATGCTCTTAAATCAGCTAAGTGAAGAAAAAAACTATGTCTTCCTTTAAAACCCCATTAGTCTCGAAATCATCCTTTACGTGCGGGATTGACATCAGTCCCAAAACCTCATCAATTATGAACTCCTTTCTAGTCATGTAGAGTTGATCTGAGAAGACGAGATGACTAGAGAAGAAGAGGAGAATGAGAGAGAGAGAGAGAGAGAGAGAGAGAGAGAGAGAGAGATAGGAGAGAAGACTAAAGAATAAGGGAGCATTTCGGTCCAAAAAATCTATTTGGATGGAAACTATAATAGATGGTACTAAAATGTAACGTTTTGTGATGTTAGGGTATTAACTTGTACAACTTAAAAGATTAATGTATTTATGTGAAAGAACCACAACCGTTGATGGATTTTAGTGTATTTTGCCTTCAAACTTAACTGAGCAGTGTCACATATGTACATATGTGCACCCACTTGTCAAATTTTTTGGCTTCCAAAGTTAAACTTGATATGCAATTAAAAGTGAGTTGTAAAAATATTGATAATTGTTTAAGAATAAAGTTGATCGTTACTTGATTAAACAACCTTTTCGTTTCTAGGTTGAGATCTTTCCAAGACCATATGTATGTCTGTCACATATGCATGCAGACATTCTTTAGCTCAATTGAGTCACAGGCTTATACGCATGCCTACGTTCATGCTCACACAAGATCAAGCTTAAGGAAACTTAGTCAAGTTTAATTGAGTAAGTCGTTTGTTGCATCTTTAACTCGAGTTTGTGCTAGCCAAGCTTGTAATAAACCTTTACTTTGGCTTCTGAGAACAAACAAATTAAATTGAAGATCACCAAGCAGACATTTAATATATGGACTAACAGCTTTTTCAGATTTACACTTTGGTGTATTTAAATATATTTGGATAGCAAAGGCATTAATCATCAGTTTGGGTTGCCATCATCTTCTACACGGTAAAGCTTCTCCAATTATAGACGTGTATATGGATGCTGTTTTAGTATGTCAGGCTGCGTATAAGTAACTAACTATTTGTGTGTCGGATAAACAAATGCCTGTTTGTGAACATTGTTTTATGCGAGTTTGTACGTAATATTTGTATTATTCAGGTCAGTTAGGTCTATAGTTTTCTAGCATCCATTTTTTTATTTTTATTTTTTGTGGGCATTTGTAGAGAAACTATGTGGTCTGCTTAGACTAATCTACAAGAAAGATGATGATCTGATGTATCTGATACCTTGGTAAGATTGCATGCCTAGCTTCCAATTTTACGTGTTTTCTTTGTCATCCTTTTATTTTTTGTCCTTTAATAGAGAAAGGTTTAATATAATCATAATTATACTAATAACATACTCAATCATAGTTCTGTTTAAGTTAGGACATGTAGTTGGGCTTAATATGATTCAAAGGCATGATTGAGAATGTAAATAGATCACATTATTTCTCTGACATTCATGAAATGGTAAATTTGGACTGGCTAATTCGTTTTGTCGTATTCCCTTGTTGTTTGCACACACCCTATGTTGCTTGATATTACGTACATAGATTCATGACTGATGGTGGTATCAAAATGCAAGATATACCTCGACTGTTTTGAGATCATGCACCAGCACACGTTGGAAGCCATTGTATCAGCATCTAACACATATATGCCCCAACACATGCAATATAATTGCTGCATACATGTCCGACATGTCCAGTTGACAACCGATTTGTTATCAGTGGGACTATGGATCGATGGTATTTAGTTTTCTGCGTTTATGTGATCTGGTTGTTATTCAGAGTTCCGTAAAAATTGCATGTATACAATTTGATGTTATAAGCTTTGAGATTTGTTATAACTTTTTCTTTGCTGTTTGCATATACCTTTATAGAGATTAATGGGTATCATGTGGCAACTAAGGGGTTTTCCTTAGTTGAAGCTGGCATGACGGCCTATCATTTAGATGGAGCGAAATAAAACACATAGGTTGTACTTTACTTTCCATTTACTCTACTCAATGATAGACTGGCATGTTGGTTGCAACCAAGGAAACCCCTTAGTCACCATTTGATATCTATTACTCTCATCTTTATACATGATATTACTATTATTTGGCTGTGTCTATGATGTATGTGTATCCTTTTTTTTGAGATTATGTGTATCCAGGTTCTTGCTTTTTTATGTCAGTGTCTGCACAACGTAGGCAAATAACCAAGGCATACTATGGTTTACTACAGCTAAAAACATACACAAGCTATATCATGAATCATTCCATGAAAGTCTTGATCATATTCTGACTTCTGTGTTCATGAAAGTAAAGGATAGTGACGTGTTAGATATGCAGAAAGGTTTCTTTTCTTGAGGACGCGAGTGGATATATCAGATCAACACTTAGCTTGGTCTGCAATGTACTCTTCCAGGTCGATGTTATCATTAAACATTTAGTAGCATCATAAGAATGTGTCCTTATGTTTCTACTCTTGCATTCTATGCCTTTTGGATCTTTCAAGTTCCTTTATGGCAATTCCATGTTAGCAATTGCAGTAACTGCAAAACCTATGGTAAAGCCTTTTATTTTGGGGTAGGATATCCTTTCCACCATTCAGATATGTTATGGCCATCTCCTCGCTTAGAATTAGGAATGTATGCAAATGCCACAATAGTTTTATGAGCTTATTTTTATGTTTTCTTCGTTTATTTTAATTTTAATTTTAATTTTAATTTAGATTTTAATTGCTTACTGCATGTAAAGGGAGGGGGAGCATGGAATGGGAGTGGATGAGTTTTAACTCAGCTTGTTTAAACTTCTTACCTTAAAATTAATTGAATGAAATATTTGATGTACACTAAAGTGTCTGACTCACATTGTAGATGTTAAACTAAGCTTAAATTCGTATACATGATACCACATGCATACCCTCACATATCCACATACATGCACGCATGCATGGATGCATGCGTGCATCCATACGTGCGGGCACACACATTCATGCAAACATGCATGCTCACATTCCCATATTCAGTGGTGAGCGCATAATTCTTTCTCAGTGTAGGTGTAATTATGTCAGATTTTTACGGCATTTAATATTCCTTAAGAAAGAATTGGTTAATAGTTTAAAGTTCAAATTATAAATTGTAAGTCTTGAAATATGTTACCTCATAATATAGATGTTGACATAAATATAATTAAAAATTAGTTATGAGATTTGTTCAGATTCGTATAGGAAAGGAGAAAGTATTAGTTATAACTATCATCTTTTGGCCCAAAACTGACACTGCTGAGACCTGACTCATTACTGAAGGGGATTGAGTTGGAAAATGGGAGATTCCAGGCTCAAAAATCATGCTACAGCTTTATTCATGTTAATGAACTAATGTTCCTACAGTTAAATTAGTTATGCATTATATTTTTTTTAACAAAGGATTTGGTACCTATCTTTACATATTATAATCTTATAGCACTTTACAAAATGTCTATATGTCATTTGTTGTTTGTTAATTAAATTGGCTATATGTTCGTCGGCATTGAGGGAGAATTAAGACTCTAAGACGGAAGAAAAAGGAAAAGAAAAAAACTTACTCCTGTGAGTTGAATCCAGTATCTCAAAAATCTAATTCGAAAGTGTCACTGTGCTAAAAGTTACGAATAAAAACTAGTCATAACCCGTGCCCGCGGGCATGGTTCATTTAAGATTTTCCTCCGCGAAATCTTTGTTCGCCAAAATATTATTAAAAGTTAAAAGAATAACAAATTAGTGTAAAAATATTAAGCGGCATGAGCGCCTTTGGCGTGGAACAACAAATTCGGTGCGGGCGTCTTTGACACAGAAGAACAAATTCGGCGCTGGCGTCTTCGGCGCGGAACAACAAATTGGCGTAAAAAAACCGTGCCCGTGGGCACAGTTTATTTAAGATTTTCTCCTGCGAAATCTTTGTTTCCCAAAAAATTATTAAAATTTAAAAGAACAACAAATTAGCGTAAAGATATTTAGCGGCACGAGCGCCTTCGGCGTGGGCGCCTTCGGTGCGGAACAACAATTCGGCACCGGCGCCTTCGGTACGGAACAACAAATTCGGCGCGGACGCCTTAGGCGCAGAACAACAAATTAACGTAACAAAAACCCGTGCCCGTGGGTACGGTTCAATTAAGATTTTTCCCTCCGAAATCTTTGTTCCCCAAAAAATTATTAAAATTTAAAAGAACAAATTAGCGTAAAAATATTTAGTGGCACGGACGTCTTCAGCATGGAATAACAAATTCGGCGCATGCGCCTTCGACACGGAACACCAAATTCGGCGCATGCGCCTTCGACGCGGAACAACAAATTTGCGTAAAAAAACCCGTGCCCGTGGGCACGGTTCATTTAAGATTTTCCCCCGCGAAATCTTTGCTCCCCAAAAATTATTAAAATTTAAAAGAACAACAAATTAGCGTAAAAATATTTAGGGGCACTGGCACCTTAGGTGCAGAACAACAAATTCGGTGCAGGCACCTTCTGCGCAGAACAATAAATTCGCATAGAACAACAAATTCGGCGCGGACCAACAAAAAATTTTTTAGCGGATGCATTTGGTGCGGAACAACAAATCAGCGTAAAAAAATTTCACGGTCGCCTTCGGCGCGAAACTGATTCACTGGCTGCTTTCAAAGCTGGACCAAATTTCAAAGCTCACATTCATGGTTTCAAAGTTCCCTTCATTCCAAAGTTGGACCAAATTTCAAAGCTCACATTCATGGTTTCAAAGCTTCATCTGTCTTTCATTTTCCAAGATCAAATCTCAGCTATTCTTTATCTTTTCTTAGTCAGCCCTAGAATTCAAAAAAGGTTGTCAAATGTATAATAGATTTTTATCTCAAAATATAACTAAGCTATAATAAAAACATTAAATTCCTTGTAAGCATTTAATTTCTTTGTAAATCCAAGTGCCGGCATCCCCCCTAACTCAACATGATGTGGGTCCATCCCTATACATATGCACGTGCATACATTCAAGCATTCATGCACACATGCAAGCAATAAGCACGGATGCACATGCACACATAACAATGTGTGCACCTTTACACATCAAATTTTAGGAATCATTGACTTACTATGTCTAAACTAGTTTAGCTCTCTATAGCTGGAGCTCTGGTTCTTTTCCCGTCAAGCCCTAAATAAAACTTTGCTTTATACTGCAAAGGGATTATCTTGAAGGTTTCCTTAAGCTAAAATTCTATGGCCTTGTTCATTGCTTGATTTATGCTTCAACATATTTGTAGACAGCTATATCATACTGGCATGGATCATCAATCTGCATGGATATAGATGATACTTAGACTGAGGCCCGTCGCCGACGAGACCTAGACGGGTCCGATAGTGAGAGCCCACAACGCGCAATCAGAAAGTCAATGTGTCCTCTGGATGACCTCCCATGTCAGGTTAGCATGACGAAACTTTGGCAGCAATGCTCTACAAGGACGACTTAGTAGTCAACGCCTAAAATCGACTCCTTACACAGCAGTGCTCTACTACACAGTAGTGCTCTACTCAACCCCCAGCACTCGAGATTAGCTCCTTCAGCCTTAGCTCCAAAGGCTAGCCCGTCTGCCAGGGTCGGTCATCATAACTCTGCATTCAATGGCCCATCTTCCATATATGACAGGAGAGTAAATGCTCAAATCTGAGGGAGCCAGGTATGAGATCGTCTTAACTGCCACACATGGAAAAAGAGTAAAGGCTCAAATCTGAGGGAGCCAATCATGGGATCTTCTTAATTGTTCATGTCATAACCGCTCTCCCACTAATGACAATGAAGTTATGGCCAAGAGATCTACTGGAGTATGTTGTGGCATAAAATCTACGACCCTCATAACTACCTGACATAGTTTAACATTTCCAATCTCTATATAAATAGTACACTTACTCCACCACTGGAGACGGAAAAACTTACATGCCTAACTTACGACTAACTTACACCACAACTTTTCTACGCAATCCACACCTTCTTCCTCCTACTTGAACTAAATTAAGCATCGGAGTCGAATTGGAGAGCCATCACTTCATTCCTCTGATACTCGTCTTTCTTTCAGTCATCAAAAGAAGGAGGCCGGTCCTACGAAACTCTGTCCGAATCCTCTGTTGTGAGGATCTACGCTTCTACAACCCAAATAGGCTCTCAGGTGCAAGATCTGGGCATCAATAGTTGGATTAGAATGAGGTCATTGTGTAGTCCAGTTACACATGCTCTTAAAACGATGTTCACTTCAGCATTATCTATTCCAATGGCGATGAACAGGAAGGATGTTACTGGTGAGACCAGTGATACCGTTGACGTCAACCAAACCACGAAAGACAGCTCATTGATGGCGTATCTCCACAGCCTCGTGTAGTTCCTATGGCCTCCCACATCCCAGTCCAGGCGTGGCCATGTTGGTCCGACTTCAAGGACCCAGCATGGGCAAGTAGCACTTTGCTCAGATTATGCTGCCTTAAATAAATCATCCAACCCATGCTGAGCCCCCTGTTGATCCAACCTCAGGGATCCAGCACGGGCAAGCAGCACTCCGCTCAAATCGTGATGCGTCCAGCAAAGCCTCTAGCTCAAGTTGGGACCCCTGCTAGTCTGATATCAGTGTCCCAGTGCAGTCAGACAGCACTCGATCATAGTCGTACTGAACCTAACCCCCAGCTTAAGATGTGGCTCCCGTTCGTCTTACCTCATTGTCCCAATGCTATCAAATAGTACTCGGCCCCGATCGTGCGGAGCTTAACCCCAGCTCAAGCTGGGAGACCCCGCTGGTCCGACCTCAGTGTGTCCCAACGCTGTCAAATAGCACTCAGTCACCGTTGTGCTGAGCCTAACCACAGTTCAAGCGGAGCTCCCGCTATACCGATCTCAGTATCCCAGCGCTGTCAAACAACACTCGATCTCGGTCATGTTGAGCCCAATCCACAGCTCATGTTGGGACCCCCAACTAGCGAGACCCTTGGTCCCAGCATTGACCTCTAGAAACCGACCTTACATGTCGTGCTACGTCCAAACAAAGTTGGCGAGAGCCATGCTCCCAGCTCAAACCTCTGGCACTCCACCCCACAAGTTGTGCCACGTCCAAACGTGATGGGCTTACCCCACGGATCCTAGCATCGACCTTTGGTACTCGACACAAGCCGTGCTAAGTCCAAAACACGTTGGTCATATCACACGGGTTCCAGCTTTGACAAACCAGCACACGATCCTGGTCATGCTGAGCCTAACCCCCGGCTCAGGCTGAGGCCTCCGCTGGATCGACCTCAATGTCCCAGCGCTATCAAACAGCACTTGACCGCGGTCATGTTGAGCCCAGTCTCAAGCTCAGGCTTATGCATGTGCTGGCGCAACCTCCAGGTCCCAACTCCGACCTCCAACACTCTATTCCGGGCGTGCTAAGTTCAAACATAACTATCACGGCCCTAGGTCCCAACTTCGTCCTCTAACACTCGAATCCGGTCGTGCTAAGTCCAAATCAAGAGCTGTTGAGACCCATGGTCCCAATTCTGACCTCTTGTTCTCGACTCCAGTCGTGCTACGTCCAAACTAACTTTTCCCACTTGACTCAAGTCGTGTTATGTCCAAACAAAGCTTCCAACCCAGGCTAGGGTCTGCTGGCGAACTCCATAGTTCCAGCGCTGACCTCTAGCACTTGACCTAAGTCGTGCTACATCCAAACAAAACCCTCAACCCATGCTACGACTGTCGTTGGCGAGACTCCAATGTCACAGAGCTGACCTCTAGCACTCAACTCAGGTCATGCCCACTTCAACAAAGCCCTCAGCCCATGCTAGATCCACTGCTGGTCTGGCCTCAAGGTCTAGACATCTACAGCCCAACTAGGTTCTCGGGGTGCAAGATCTAGGCATCAACAAGACCATCAACTGCGATGTGTGAAATTTCTCCAATAATCCCCTTGTTTAAGTCTATCGCCCATGCATGTAAGTGAATTCTTGAAACTAGAGGATACACATTGAAAGATTTGCTTCTAGTTCCTCAACAGAATGTGTCCCAGCTTTTGCATACATTGTACCGTATGGTTCTAGTCTTAATCAAATGTTTCATCCTTCTTCTGAAAACATTGGGTATGAAAAGCAACAACTGATTCAGAATTACCAAAGATGTCAGGATAGTGCTTGTTAGCTTTCGTGATTTTTGTTTGGAAAAAAATCTGTGTCCATTACTGTTCAAACAAATATATTAGTTTCCTTTGCCGGAAAAAAGCTTAGCTGGACTATTCCTTCCTCGGAGAAGATACGAGGATGAGACTTTTGAACAGTGCTAATCATGGTTTCATTATTTTTTCTTTGCTTATTCAGGCTTGTTCTTGTATATGCATGGCAACTAAGGAATTATTCTGTTGAAGCTTGCTGCTCCTTGGATTGGGATGTGTTATCATAAGAAAAGGCGCATGTGCCTTCTTTGTTGAATCAGAGGTGTCCGCTGGTAATACAGGTGGCATATTTACAGTAATGCTCCAGATGTGATAAAAATGAAGGTCTGTTGAAAATTGTTCTGTTTGAATTCGATTGTGATGAAGAACCATCATTTGCTGTAAATGGCCATGTAAAGGTTGAAACTACAGCCTATTTCTTAGTTTTCTCAAGGCAGCCCTGACTGTTGTAGATCTCTCTCTGCTCAATGTACTTGAATCTATACTTGGGGGAACTTTTAAGGTGAATGAACTGCTTTATCCCAGATTCAGATTTTCATTATACAATGTGCATATCAGTTTTTGATCATTACCCCATTTCTAGGGTAATTGCAATATATTTCCTGAAAGAGGCAAGATCTTGCGCTGCTAGCGATCGCTGATCCTAAGCGAATGGCCGTTTGGTACAGAAGCTTGAGCTTGAGCTCGGCGATTGATTTCTGATCTAATGAGAAGAGTTTGATGGATGTCGATGTGATAATATTTTCAATCCCAAGTATGTCTGTTGCAAAATAAGGCGGTAAGCATGTATGATAAGAGTATTTCCGTATTTGGTATTCAGTATTCTACTTGTGGATATGGACATGGATAGCAGAACATTTTCAAGTGATCCCATCAACGAGAAAACACCTTAGGGTTCACTTGGTTTTGATGTGTTGAGATTTTAAAATGTATAGATCATCGTGAAAGGCTCTGAGCATCGAAAAGGAGAGACGTGTGAAACAAGTGCCATTTTAGCCACATTTAGAAGGACTTATCACCCCCCATACATTATATACGAGAACATTTCACAGAATTGTTGCGAAAAGACAAAAGTTTTTTTCATACAATTATACATCCCATATGTGAAATATAATGGGAACTCGATCAAGGCATTGTGTCAAATCATTCCTACTCGGGGTATATAATTGTATGGATTGAAGCATGAAAAAATATAAAATTTTGGTTCAAAATGTTCTCATAAGCTACCATATATATGTACTAGAAATAACCCGTGCACAAAGTGCACGGAAGGAAAAAAAAACACATACGTATGGGATGATGTGCACTTGCGCAATCGAAAAGGAGTGAAAAGCGTGTATGGGTGTGTGCCGGTATCGTTGGGATAAAAGGATGCATGCAAATTACTGAGTTTGGGGTTTTTTGCGGTTTTTGGGGCGAATGTCAACCACGTAAATAAGAGGAACCAGGGTTTTTTTGGGGGGTGGGGTTTGTCCCAGTCAACTCGTGACTGGGACAAACCCGCCACATAGGACAATCTGACGTGGACGTCCCTCTTTTATAGAAGAGATTATGTATGTGTATGTATGTATCAAAAAAAATATAACTCTGAACATGCACATTTACATTAGGGACTATTTTAGGAAAAAAGCTAAATTTTTTTAAAACATTGAACAATCGAGTAAAAATTAAATAATTAGCAAAACCGACTAAGTTGTTCCATGGCAGCGCCCAAAGGCGCTTACTAGACACTGACTTAGTGTTGACGGGGTTACTTCGCACCGCGGCCAATGGTTTAAGTGGTGGGCCCTCATATTTGGCCAACATCGGCCAAATCCTTCACCATTAGAACTGCCAACATCTGCCAAATCGTTAACCATTAGACTAAAGCATGATCGACCGCTCATCTTCGTTCATTGAATCGAATCAGCACAGAAGAACGAAGCCCTCAGCAAACGCATGAAGCGCACCGTAGCCCCACCTCGGCCCCACCCGTAGTCCCACACACAACCCCGCCATTGGCCCATCAATCCCGCCGTGCGCCATTAGTATTTCCACACACAAAATGTTGTTCGTTTTTCCGGTACATATGGTTTAGGTTTTTAAGAATGAATTTAGGGTTTATGTTTTTTAATGGATTGGTTTCGATATCAATTTCTGATGCTTAGGTAAAGATTATGCATACCATATGATTATTTGTGACACGAAAATTTGGTATATGATGGAGGGAAGAAAGAGGGAGAATGGTCAAACATTTTTTTGTAGATCTACTTGTCCTTGATGTATGAATTTCCACTAATAAAATCAGAGCAAATACATACGACTCCTTCAATCTTCTCCAACACATGAGAGCACCAAACAACTCCCAACTTGAAATTCAAACTCTTCTCACGAGTAGAAAACACCAAGCTCTCACAAACGATCTATCAACCCGAAAACAAAGATCCCCAGAAGAAGAGTACAATGAAATTCACTCTCAAAACCATGCACCCAATCTCCAAGAACGCGCGAAGAAGAAGAACTTTGATGACGATTAGCACACGCTTCTCACTTCTTCTTCTTTATCAAAACAAACCATATGAAGATTTTTAAATAGCATATGGAGTCGTGTGGAGTCGTGTCCATTCGATTTGATTAACAATCAAATCAACGGCCCAGATCAAATACCGCACCGACTGCACCTTGCGCCTTCAGGCGTCTGACCCAGTGAAATCAGATGCCCGAGCCAATCGAATGTCTCAGACTTCAGAATTCTTGAAAGTTGTGGGAAATTACATCATATGACATCCAACCGTTTGAAGGCATAGTTAGGCGTCTGAAACCCAGTTAGGCAACTGGTCATAAAAAGTCAGGCGCCTGGTCATAAAAAGTCAGGCGCCTGATGTGTTTGTTTTATGATACATAGCTTGGATCGACCAGAATAAAGCACCTGGTCCCATAATATCAGGCGTTTTATGACGACTGAAAATTCAAAGGAATTTTGAAGCGTAAACTTCAACAGAAATATGATGGCTTATGAGATTCAATTGGAAGATAGAAGGAAAGTGGAACAATATAAGAATAATGCATTTGCTTTCAAGGCTACATCCAACACCGAAAAGTCTGAGACTGAATGAGACGATGTAGCTATATTGACGAGGACTTCAAGAGGCTTCTCAAAGGTTAGCTCAAACCAAACAGATCTTATTTATCTAATAAAACTGTTGTTTCTTTTCGGTGCAATAAGACTGAACATATCAAGAAGGATTGCCCCTAGAAAAGAACAAATGAAAGTTAAAGGAGAAGCCGAGCCAACTCAAGAAGAAGAAGAAGAAGAAGAAGAAGAAGAAGAAGAAAAATAAGAAGAAGAAGGAGAAGAGCGTGTGCATATGTGCGTCATGACACTTTTCGACAACTAGGTAAGTATAAATTTAAATTCCGAAGAAGAAGAAGAAGAAGAAGAAGAAGAAGAAAATATAAATGTTGAGTTTATTGAGTTAATAAAAATCAATCAAAT
Source organism: Scilla litardierei (assembly GCA_030789695.1). NCBI lineage: Eukaryota > Viridiplantae > Streptophyta > Magnoliopsida > Asparagales > Asparagaceae > Scilla > Scilla litardierei. The sequence continues at coordinate 131,086,280 of CM061132.1, read as the reverse complement.
TTTTTAAAACTATATTGAGCTTGGAGCTCTTCGGAGTTTGGTTTTTTAAAACTCTATTTTAATATCACTTAAGGCTTTCTGAGATCGGTAACGGTCCAAAAAGCGGGGTAAAATATTCGAATGGTCCTACCTGCTTCCCCTTGGGATGGGCCCCACATAATCACCGACGGTCCTACCCGAGGCACCGCTCTCCGTTGATCAAACAATCTCATCCCTGTTGAATAATTAGGAAAAGTGAGTAACCATGGCACAAAACCATGGGTCTCTAATTATTCAAATCATAGAAGCCCAAAGGTCATAGGATACCAAAGGTCCCCATTAGTAGGGATAATGGGGAGTAATGTGGGGATAAAGATGAGGGGAGGCCAAAGGCCTCCCTCATTCATAACACTCCCCATTATCCATCCATTACTTTGGTCTTAGTGTAAATGCTAATGGGGTGGATACTTCTGGATCCGGAGTAATCGTGTTTGCCTCGTTAAAACCTTAGCTGTGGAAAACTCTGTAACGACTGGTTTCCTTGTATCTGAATTTATTATAATATAATATATGTTTTGGTGGATTTTCTCCTCTTGTGTGGTTTTCGTCTCCGTAACTTTCATTTTCGATCGATTCGTCGTATTTTCTCGATTCTTCCGTAGGATCGTCGATTTCGAAGTACGTCGTATGTGACGGGCTTCATAACGGTCATATCTAACTATTAGATCAAGCCTAGGAGTCTTAGGATTCGATCACGGGGCCTCGCGCTCCGTATCGGAACTTTTGGTGCTCATTAGCCGGTGTAAGAAGGGGCACCGACCGACTAGATGACGATCTAGTCGGTCGGCAATCCTTCATGGACCGACTAGTGAGCTTTCTAATTTTCTGAGGAAGCTACTGTTTATCGTTAGTCGGTCTAAGAAGGTTTGTTGACCGACTAGGTTGCAAACTAGTCGGTCGGCAATGCTTCTTTAACCGACTAACTCATCAACTAAATTTTAGTATCAATACTGTTCATTTCTTAGTCGGTCTAAGTTCATCTTTCGACCGACTAGTTGCTAAACTAGTCGGTTAAGTTTTGTACTCAGACCGACTAATTCTTGGTTCTACTGTACAGTCAAGTTACTGTTTACTCCTAGTCGGTCTAAGAACGTTCATCGACCGACTAGTTGATAAACTAGTCGGTCAGTACTTGTTCATGGACCAACTAACTCTAAATCCTACTTTCGTTCAGGAGTTACTGTTTACACTTAGTCGGTCAGCGTTGGTCGACCGACCGACTAGTTGCCAAACTAGTCGGTCAGTGGTTGTACTTTGACTGACTAGTCTGTGTTAAAACCCTAATTTCTGGGCAGCCGCCAGCCCAACCTATAAATACCCCTCCCAAACGTTTCTTCTTCCTCCAACACGATCCAAAACCCTAGAAACTTCCCCTTTGAGCCCACATCTTCCTCCAAGCTCCATTTCTTCTTTCCAAGCCCTAGAATCATCATCCAATCCAACCATTCACCCTATCTACTTCTCATATTCCCCAAATCTCCATCAAAATCCATCAAACCCATCAAAATCTCCAAAACCCTAGCTTCCCCAAACTTCTCCAAACTTTTCCAGATCTGATCCTAGGGTTCCCCGGAGTGTTTCTTCCGTCTCCTCTTGGTAAGAAATCGATCTACCGTTGTTTCCTTATCTTATTGTAATTTTTATGAAACCCTAATAAAATACTTGTGTTTTGATGATTGTTCCCCATAACAGCGATTCCCCGTAGACTAGTATTCTCGGAAACGAACTTTCGTAACCATCATCCCCGGTGATAGGCAAGTGAAACTTGCATCTCTTGTTTTGGGCCATGTCTTAGGCCATTACCTTGTTTTAGCGTAAAAGAGACTAAACGGTGAAAGGATAGCCGTTTAGACGCCATTGACCAGCTTGACAACGAAGCTTGGTCCGTCACCCTCATCATGCTTGTATGTCACGTTTCAATTCAATTGACGGTACGCAATCTTTTGTTCATGTCGTTGCATAGTGATAAATTATTGTGATTGTGTAGCACACGCTACAACATTATATTCCTGGCTCGTGTTCCAGAAGCGAGCCCTGTAGTTGGAAACCCCAACGCTCGGATACCGGCTAGGCACCTGCGTTGCGAGCACAACCCTATGCCAATTACACTTCATGGCCCGTGATCCAGAAGCGAGCAATTGCTCGATACACGTAGGGGTGGGGTAAGAGATATGCGTCACCAGAGCACGAGATGGCCTGATCCGCCACTCCAGCCTGCAGGCGAAATCTCTAGTGTTTAAGTGAGTAAGAGATATACGTCACCAGAGCACGAGATGGCCTGATCCGCCACTCCAGCCTGCAGGCGAAATCTCTAGTGATTAAGTGATTAACAGTGATAAGTGATTCGTGAACTAGTGAGTTGGTAGCTTTGGCTACATTGTGCATGCTTGTCTCTCTTTTAAACTATTGCATCATACTTAACTGCCATGTCATTGCTTAATATCATAAGTGCTAGGTTGCTAGTTACCTTCAGTTTCCTTGCCCAAGTCTTTTAGACTTGCTGACATGTGCCCCTTTCTCTTTTGGGTGACGCATGTTAGACCCTGAGCCTGAGTTGCTTGCTGAGGGTGAGGTGTTTGCGGACGCCGAGCTTGAGCCCGTGTTGGACGGGGAGTACGTGGACACTGGGGACCAGTCCTAGTGTCTCCGTTGTGCTTTATTTTTGTTAGACAGTTGTTTTGTTATTGGTGCGTGGCACCTATACTTATTTATGTTGTTGCTTTTGTTTGGCCTTGTTCTGGGCCCTTAGACTCTTTCTTTTAGCCTGGTGGCTTTTCTGTGATGTTGAATATTTGTGGACAACCCTTGGGATTGGTGTTTCTTTTCCGTCTCATATTATTATTATTGTTGTTTCGATTGCAATTACAGGGACCTGCTTATACTAAATTGACGCTTATCGGGTTTGGGGCTTCACCGCTCCACTCCTGTGCGGACCTTTTTACGTCTCGCCTCCATTTTAGGGAAGCGGGTCGTGACAGGTTTTAGTGGTGGCCCATGCAGGTCCTCTGTAACAGCAACTATCGGGATAACGATAATGATATAAGATTGTCCAACAAATAATTTCGACATCAGAGCCCTAAGCTATGAGTCTAATTGTTTCGTTTCTGCGTCATAGATGGCAGGAAGGCGGAACACCCGAGGTGGTGGTAGTGGTGCGCCCCCTCACGACGAGGAGCCTGAGCGGGAGCCCACTAATGGGGAGATGATGAGGATGATGTTGCAGATGATGCAGGTTCAGCAGGGTGTGCTTCTGCAGGTGCAGAATGCTCCGGTGACTCGAGCTGCTCGGGTGGTGGAGACCCCTCGCCCTGAGCCCGGGGCGAAGCAGTTCAGAGAGCTGGGTCCTGCGTATTTTGATGGAACCGAAGGTCCCTTAGCTGCTGATGAGTGGATGAGGAATATTGAGGACAATCTGAAGATGTCCAAGGTCAACGAAGTGAGTTGGGTTGACTTGGCGAAGCGCCAGCTGAAGGATAACGCCAGGAATTGGTGGGATGCTGAGGAAAGGATGTTGGTAGAGCCGATCGTCTGGGCTACCTTCAAGGCCAGATTTGATGGTGAGTTCTTCCCGAAGGCTGCCAGGGAAGAGATGCTGCAGCGTTTTATCGACCTGAAGCAGGGGAACTCGTCGGTGGACATGTACCACCAGGAGTTCATGAGGCTTAGTCGGTTTGCACCAAAGATGGTGCAGGACGCTGAGGAGCAAGCTCAGAGGTTTCTTCAGTGGCTTGCTTCAGAGCTCCAGAGCTTTGTGACCTCTTCTGATCGGGAATCTTATCAGAAGGTTTTGGTCGCTGCCAAGAGGCAGGAGCTGCTTGTGAACCAGAGGAAGGGGTCTGTTGTTGGTGCTGTGAGGAGGCCTGTGGAACAGGCGAGAGCTGTGGTTCGACCTGGATTCAGGCCGAACCAGCCTGTTCAGTTCAAGAGGCCAGGAGGGCCTGTTCGGAGGGTTTGCCATTTCTGTGGCAAGGAGGGTCATATCAAGGAATCGTGTAGGAAGTTCTTGGGGCAATGTATTGCTTATGGAGATCCCGCCCATGCTATCAGGGAGTGCCCGAGGTTGAAGCGACCTTGGGGGACACCTATTGCTGCCCCGCCTTTGCAGCAGAGAGCCCCGGTGCCCGCCGGTCGTGGGGTGCCCCTCGTCCCGCAGAGGCAGGCTTTTGAGCGGGCTGCTCCGCTAAGGAGGCAGGCATTTCTGATGACCGAGGAGGAGGTCTTGGCCATGGATGAGGTCATTGCAGGTAATTTTCGATTTAGATTGTTCCTTCCTTAATTAGTTGATTGTTAAATTATGATTGGTTGCTTGTGTATGAATGTTGCTAGAGTAAGATTTGATTGATTAGACTGTTTGTTAGGTGTGGTTTTGGTTTGCACGTTCCCTGCCCGAGTCCTCTTTGACTCAGGTGCGTCAATGTGCATTATGGCCCAGAGCTTCGTGGAGAAGCATTCCTTGTCGACGTCCCCTCTCTCCAAGAGTTGGAATATCGTCACAGGGAATGGAGTAGTCACGGTGCATCGTGGGTGCAGTCCTTGCTCTGTGGTGGTTTGTGGACATGAGCTTTATGCTGATTTTATTGTCCACAACATCACCAACTACAATGCGGTCTTTGGGATGGATTGGCTTGCGAGCTTCTATGCCACGATCGACTGTCGTCGGAAGAAGGTGGTGTTCGAGATTCCAGGACATCCAGTATTTGAGTTCAGTCGTGGTAGCAGTTCGCTTGGTCCTGTCAGATTTCGGGCCAGGCCGGTGGAGGCTGTGGCTATGCGGATGGAGCTGGATTGGCCAGCTGTGGTGCGAGATTTTGGCGACGTCTTCCCCGAGGAGATGTCTGGGTTGCCGCCTGATCGAGCTTTGGAATTTTCTATTGATCTCGTTCCAGGTGCGCAGCCGATTTCGAAGGCGCCATATCGTATGGCACCCGCGGAATTGGAAGAGTTGCGGAAGCAGTTGGATGAGCTGTTGCTGAAGGGTTATATTAATCCTAGTGTGTCTCCGTGGGGAGCACCGGTGTTGCTGGTTAAGAAGAAGGATGGTTCGCGTCGCATGTGCGTGGACTATCAGGGATTGAATGCGGTAACCATTAAGAATAAATACCCGTTGCCTCGCATCGATGATATCTTTGATCAGCTTGGAGGTTCGAGGGTGTTTTCTAAACTGGATTTGAGGAGTGGTTACCATCAGTTGAAGGTGAAGGGGGATGATGTGCCGAAGACAGCGTTCAGGACGAAGTATGGACACTATGAGTTTGTGGTTATGCCTTTCGGCGTAACTAACGCGCCCGCAGTTTTCATGAATCTTATGAACCTGATTTTCTACGACTTTTTGGATAAGTTTGTCGTTATCTTTATTGACGACATTCTGATCTATTCGAAGTCGGAGGAAGAGCATGCCTCGCACTTGAGGACGGTGTTGGAAATCTTGAGGAAGCATCGTTTGTATGCTAAGTTTTCGAAGTGCGAGTTTTGGCTGGATCGAGTTGCTTTTCTTGGGCATGTGGTGACTGGAGATGGTATTTCTATGGATCCGGAGAAGATTCGGGCCATCAGGGAGTGGCCTGTTCCGTCGTCTGCGTCTGAGATTCGGAGTTTCCTTGGACTTGCTGGTTACTATCGGCGATTCATTAAGGATTTTTCCCGTATTGCTGAGCCGATGACCAGGTTGACGCGGAAGGATGTTGCTTTTGTTTGGTCGGGTGATTGTGAGAGTGCTTTTGGTATTCTGAAGGAGAGGTTGACGGGTGCCCCTATTCTTGTTGTGCCTGATCGCAGCGGTGGATTTGAGATCTTTTGCGATGCTTCTGGCAAGGGTCTCGGTTGCGTGCTTCATCAGCACGGGCATGTTGTGGCGTATGCGTCTCGTCAGCTTAAGGTTCATGAGAAGAATTATCCGACGCATGATTTGGAGTTGGCTGCCGTTGTGTTTGCTCTTAAGATTTGGAGGCACTTCTTGCTGAGTGAGAAAGTGAAAATTTTCACCGATCACAAAAGCTTGAAGTATATTTTTACTCAGAAGGAGCTCAACATGCGACAGCGTCGATGGTTGGAGCTTATGGCGGATTATGAGATCGATTTGCAGTATCACCCTGGCAAGGTGAATGTGGTTCCAGATGCGCTGAGTAGGCTTCCAGCGGTGATGATTTTAACCTCGCAGTGGAGATTGCAGCAGGATTTTTGCGAGTCTGGCGTGGAGATTGTGCATCCTGGAGTGGCTTCTTCGTTGATGTACATGCAGGTACAGTCGACGATCGTGGATCGGATTAAGGCTGGCCAGGCCGGGGATCCGAGGTTGGTAAGGATTCGGGAGCAGGTGGAAGCCGGTCTGCGGACTGACTTTTTGATTCATGAGGATGGCTCGCTGAGGTTTGGAGCCAGGTTGTGTGTGCCGGCTGGGGATATCAGAGATGAGTTGATGGTGGAGGCACACAGTTCGCCGAATTCTGTGCATCCTGGTGGCACCAAGATGTACCAGGATCTTCGTCTGAATTATTGGTGGCATGGTATGAAGAGGAGTGTGGCTCGAAGTGTGGCCAAGTGCTTGGTTTGCCAGCAAGTGAAGGCGGAGCATCAGCGTTCGGCCGGGTTGCTACAACCGCTTCCGATTCCGGAGTGGAAGTGGCAGCACATCACTATGGATTTCGTGACTGGACTACCTCGGAGTCCGAAGCAGAATGACGCGATTTGGGTGATCGTAGATCGATTGACCAAATCCGCGCACTTTATTCCGTTCCGAGTGGGACAGTCCACGGAGGTGCTAGCGAGGAGATATATGGAGGAAGTCGTGCGACTTCATGGAGTCCCCGTGAGTATCGTGTCTGACAGAGACACGAGGTTCACATCTCAGTTTTGGCAGAGTTTGCAGAAGAGTTTAGATACGCGTCTGAGTTTCAGCACGGCGTACCATCCGCAGACGGATGGCCAGTCCGAGAGGACGATTCAGATTTTGGAAGACATGCTGAGGGCGTGCATGTTGGATTTCAAGGGTTCGTGGGAGGACCATCTGCATTTGGTGGAGTTTTCCTACAACAACAGCTTCCAGGCGAGTATTGGCATGGCGCCTTTCGCCGCTCTTTATGGGAGGAAATGTCGATCGCCATTGAGTTGGGATGACGTTGGTGATCGGGAGTTGTTGGGACCTGAGATGATTGTGGAGGCCGTGGAGATCGTCAGAAATATTCGGGAGAGGTTGAGGATTGCTCAGGACCGTTTTAAGCATTGGGCGGATGCTAAACGTCGTCCTTTGGAGTTTCAGCCGGGCGACCATGTGTTCTTGAAGATTTCCCCGAATCGTGGTGTGATTCGTTTTGGGAAGCGTGGGAAGTTGAGCCCGCGATACATTGGACCATTTGACGTTTTGGAGAGGGTTGGCGAGGTAGCTTATCGCTTGGCCTTGCCGCCATCTTTGGAAGGAGTTCACAATGTTTTCCATGTGTCGCAGCTTCGTCGATACATTAGCGATCCATCTCATGCCGTGGATTTCTCGGAGATCGCCGTTCGCTCAGATTTGACGTATGACCAGTATCCGGTGCAGATTCTGGACAGACGTCAGAAGTCACTTCGAAACAAGGTCGACGATCTTGTTAGAGTGATGTGGCGGCACGGTTCGCCGGGAGAGTCTACCTGGGAGAGAGAGGATGAGATGCGAGAGCGCTACCCACTTTTGTTTCCGGACTCGTGAGTTTTTGGAAATTCCGAGGACGGAATTTTTCTTAAGTTGGGGAGGATGTAACGACTGGTTTCCTTGTATCACAATTTATTATAATATAATATATGTTTTGGTGGATTTTCTCCTCTTGTGTGGTTTTCGTCTCCGTAACTTTCATTTTCGATCGATTCGTCGTATTTTCTCGATTCTTCCGTAGGATCGTCGATTTCGAAGTACGTCGTTTGTGACGGGCTTCATAACGGTCATATCTAACTATTAGATCAAGCCTAGGAGTCTTAGGATTCGATCACGGGGCCTCGCGCTCCGTATCAGAACTTTTGGTGCTCATTAGCCGGTGTAAGAAGGGGCACCGACCGACTAGATGACGATCCAGTCGGTCGGCAATCCTTCATGGACCGACTAGTGAGCTTTCTAATTTTCTGAGGAAGCTACTGTTTATCGTTAGTCGGTCTAAGAAGGTTTGTTGACCGACTAGGTTGCAAACTAGTCGGTCGGCAATGCTTCTTTAACCGACTAACTCATGAACTAAATTTTAGTATCAATACTGTTCATTTCTTAGTCGGTCTAAGTTCATCTTTCGACCGACTAGTTGCTAAACTAGTCGGTTAAGTTTTGTACTCAGACCGACTAATTCTTGGTTCTACTGTACAGTCAAGTTACTGTTTACTCCTAGTCGGTCTAAGAACGTTCATCGACCGACTAGTTGATAAACTAGTCGGTCAATACTTGTTCATGGACCGACTAACTCTAAATCCTACTTTCGTTCAGGAGTTACTGTTTACACTTAGTCGGTCAGCGTTGGTCGACCGACCGACTAGTTGCCAAACTAGTCGGTCAGTGGTTGTTCTTTGACCGACTAGTCTGTGTTAAAACCCTAATTTCTGGGCAGCCGCCAGCCCAACCTATAAATACCCCTCCCAAACGTTTCTTCTTCCTCCAACACGATCCAAAACCCTAGAAACTTCCCCTTTGAGCCCCCATCTTCCTCCAAGCTCCATTTCTTCTTTCCAAGCCCTAGAATCATCATCCAATCCAACCATTCACCCTATCTACTTCTCATATTCCCCAAATCTCCATCAAAATCCATCAAACCCATCAAAATCTCCAAAACCCTAGCTTCCCCAAACTTCTCCAAACTTTTCCAGATCTGATCCTAGGGTTCCCCGGAGTGTTTCTTCCGTCTCCTCTTGGTAAGAAATCGATCTACCGTTGTTTCCTTATCTTATTGTAATTTTTATGAAACCCTAATAAAATACTTGTGTTTTGATGATTGTTCCCCATAACAGCGATTCCCCGTAGACTAGTATTCTCGGAAACGAACTTTCGTAACCATCATCCCCGGTGATAGGCAAGTGAAACTTGCATCTCTTGTTTTGGGCCATGTCTTAGGCCATTACCTTGTTTTAGCGTAAAAGAGACTAAACGGTGAAAGGATAGCCGTTTAGACGCCATTGACCTAGCTTGACAACGAAGCTTGGTCCGTCACCCTCATCATGCTTGTATGTCACGTTTCAATTCAATTGACGGTACGCAATCTTTTGTCCATGTCGTTGCATAGTGATAAATTATTGTGATTGTGTAGCACACGCTACAACATTATATTCATGGCTCGTGTTCCAGAAGCGAGCCCTGTAGTTGGAAACCCCAACGCTCGGATACCGGCTAGGCACCTGCGTTGCGGGCACAACCCTATGCCAATTACACTTCCTGGCCCGTGATCCAGAAGCGAGCAATTGCTCGATACACGTAGGGGTGGGGTAAGAGATATGCGTCACCAGAGCACGAGATGGCCTGATCCGCCACTCCAACCTGCAGGCGGAATCTCTAGTGTTTAAGTGAGTAAGAGATATGCGTCACCAGAGCACGAGATGGCCTGATCCGCCACTCCAGCCTGCAGGCGAAATCTCTAGTGATTAAGTGATTAACAGTGATAAGTGATTCGTGAACTAGTGAGTTGGTAGCTTTTGCTACATTGTGCATGCTTGTCTCTCTTTTAAACTATTGCATCATACTTAACTGCCATGTCATTGCTTAATATCATAAGTGCTAGGTTGCTAGTTACCTTCAGTTTCCTTGCCCAAGTCTTTTAGACTTGCTGACATGTGCCCCTTTCTCTTTTGGGTGACGCATGTTAGACCCTGAGCCTGAGTTGCTTGCTGAGGGTGAGGTGTTTGCGGACGCCGAGCTTGAGCCCGTGTTGGACGGGGAGTACGTGGACACTGGGGACCAGTCCTAGTGTCTCCGTTGTGCTTTATTTTTGTTAGACAGTTGTTTTGTTATTGGTGCGTGGCACCTATACTTATTTATGTTGTTGCTTTTGTTTGGCCTTGTTCTGGGCCCTTAGACTCTTTCTTTTAGCCTGGTGGCTTTTCTGTGATGTTGAATATTTGTGGACAACCCTTGGGATTGATGTTTCTTTTCCGTCTCATATTATTATTATTGTTGTTTCGATTGCAATTACAGGGACCTGCTTATACTAAATTGACGCTTATCGGGTTTGGGGCTTCACCGCTCCACTCCCGTGCGGACCTTTTTACGTCTCGCCTCCATTTTAGGGAAGCTGGTCATGACAAACTCAGTGGGAAAAACCAACAGCTTTAGGAAAAAGAGTGCAACCCACAGATTACTCCCCTTCATCCGTACAAGCTTCAGGCTTGTAGGTCTTTCAGCCGTCTCATACCGATTCCTTTTACAAGTTTTAAAAAAAACATCTCGGTAAAGATTTGGTAAACAAATCAGCTAAGTTGTTTCAGGACTGGATCTGCTGAATGTTGACCTCCTCGTTCTTCTGTAGATCGTGCGTCCAAAAGAATTTGGGAGAAATATGTTTCGTTCTGTCGCCTTTGATGTAGCCCTTTTGAGTTGTGCTATGCATGCAGTGTTATCTTCAAACAAGGTAGTGGGCTCAAAACCACCAGTCTTTAGGCCAGTGGCATCAAGGATATGTTGAACGACAGAGCAGAGCCAAAAACACTCTTTGCTTGCATCGTGGATCGCAATAAATTCAGCATGGTTAGATGATGTTGTTGTAGTGGTTTCCTTTACCGATCTCCATGAGATAGCAGTCCTTCCGTAGGTAAACATAAAGCCAGTTTGTGATTTTGCTGTGTGGGGATCAGAGAGGTAACCTGCATCAGCATAACCAAGTAATCGTGAGGAGGAACCTCTCTGGTAGAATAGTCCCAGATCTATAGCGCCCTGGAGGTAGCGTAGAAGATTCTTTACTCCGTTCCAGTGGCGCTTTGTAGGCACATCACTGTGTCTGGCAAGTAGATTAACTGCGAACGCTATATTGGGACGCGTGCAGTTTGCCAGATATAGAAGTGCTCCAATGGCACTGAGGTAGGGTACTTCAGGACCCAGTATCTCCTCCCCCTCTTCCAGTGGCAGGAAGGAGTCCTTATGAATATCCAGTGATCTCACTGCCATAGGAGTACTTAAAGGATGGCATTTTTCCATCCGAAACTTGTTTAAAAGTTTCCTTGTATAATTTGATTGGTGTAACAGGATTCCACCTCGTAGGTGTTCAATATGTAAGCCAAGACAATACCTCATTTTGCCTAGGTGTTTCATTTCGAATGTATGATTTAGGCTTTTAGATATCTCATTAATCTCTGCAGGAAATCCTATGAGATTTAAGTCGTCCACATATACTGCGACGATGACAAATCACATTCCCGTTCTCCTGATAAAGATACACGGGCAGACTTCGTTGTTTGTGAATCCTTGATGTGCAAGGAAAACACTTAGTCTGTTATACCACATTTTTCCCGATTGCTTAAGACCATATAATGATCTTTGAAGCCTTACTGAGAAGACATCCCGAGGTCTCTTTTTCATTTCTGGGGGTAAATTAAACTCATCTGGAAGTCTCATATAGATTTCTTTATCTATATTGCCATATAGATATGCAGTCACAACGTCCATGAGTTGCATTTCTAGACTTTCCAGAGATGATATGCTAAGCAAGAATCGGAAAGTGATTGCATCCATGACCGGGGAATATGTATCTTCATAATCAATCCCAGGCCTTTGGAAAACTCCATGTGCTACAAGGCGTGCCTTGTAGCGTACGACCACGTTTTCTTCATTTCTTTTTCTGATGAAGACCCACTTATATCCCACAAGTTTAATACCTATAGGTTTTAGGACTACTGGTTCAAATACTTTGCATTTCAAGAGTGCGTCCAGCTCTACTCTTATTGCCTCGTCCCACTTTGGCCAATCATCTCTACGCACTTTGCTTAAGCTTTGATGAGACACCTGCCTGAGGGCTTTCTTCATTATCGACCATTGTTTAAGTACTCTACCAATTGTGCTATTCAAAGGGATGTAACCATCTTGCAGCTTACATTCCGTTAGAGATCGTGGTTCGACGTCATCGTCGTATTCAGCGACGTGAACGGCAATAGCGAAGGCAAAATCGACGACGATGACTGTGCTATGTCTGTCCAGTACCTCTCCAGTACGTACGTAATTTAATGATGTTTCTCCTATTGTTTCCTCTGCAGGGGAAATAAGGAGAGGAGAGGTCGCTGGTCTGAGCTCAGCATCCTATGGAGGGATCATCTTGTTATCTCCAGGAATCTTCCTCTCTCGAGGAACTTTATCTTTTGAACCTGGCGGGCGTCCACTTTTCAATTGAGGTACAGCCAATTCTGCTACCGGTGGATTGCATCCATCTTTGGGGATGTCAATCCTAGCTGGCGTGTTGGCAGTAGGGACGTATGAACGAACAATCTTCTGGTTGTCCGTAAATTTGTCCGGTAGTAGGTGTACTATGTTCTGAATGTGAAGGATCTTCAGGATCTCATCTTCACACAGATTAGTACGCGGATCATAAAGGGACAAAGACTTCTTGTCCCAAGAAATGGTCTCAGAAGCATCAGTCTTCTTAGAATGTGTGCCTAGTTTTGGAAATGTTTTCTCATCGAATTCATAGTCATCAAGACGTGCCTTAAATGTGTCCCCTGTGAGAGGTTCTAGGTATCTAATAATAGAAGGCGAATCAAACCCAATATAGATACCTAGACGACGCTGAGGACCCATTTTGGTTCTCTTAGGTGGTGCTATTGGGACATACACCGCACAACCAAATATTCTGAAATGGGAGATATCTGGTGGTGTGACATATGCTAGCTACATCGGGGTTAATGTATGGCCACCCGAGGGCCTTATCCTAATGAGCGATGCGGCATGCAGTATAGCATGCCCCCCAAGCCTCCATTGGCAACTGGGATTGCATGAGCAATGGACGTACAATCCATTGGAGTCTCTTTCTAAGAGACTCTGTTAATCCATTCTGGGTGTGAACATGAGCTACAGGATGTTCAACTTTGATACACGTTGCCCGACAATAGTCATCGAAGACTTGTAAAGTGAATTCGCCCGCATTATCAAGACGTAATTTCTTGATATGGTTATTGGGCAAATGAGCCCGTAATCTAATTATTTGTGCCAATAGCTTTGGGAAAGCTAGGTTGCGGGTGGACAATAGGCACACATAAGACCATTTTGGGGATGCATCAATCAGTACCATGAAGTACCGAAATGGGCCACTTGCGAGGTAAATAGGCCCGCAAATGTCGTCATGAATTCTCTCTATGAAGCCAGGAGACTCTAATCCCACTTTCAGGAGGGAGGGTCTCGTTATAAGTTTTCCCTGAAAACAAGGGGGACATGGAAATTCACCCTTTTGAAGAATCCTCTGATTCTTTAAATTATGTCCACGGGATTCAGAGATGATGCGACACATCATAGCCGATCTTGGGTGACCAAGTCTATTGTGCCAGAATTGAAACTCTGGCAATGAAAGGCACTTCTGGTGCTCAGTCATATTGGCTTTTATTGGTTGCATATACGTGTGGTAGAGACCCGATGGGAGACCCTTAAACCGTTCGTAGATGGTCTTCTAGCCATCTTCTTGACGAGTCACATATTCACTATTTTCTTCATCTCTATTTTCTAAGTGTTATCCGTTAAAACGAATATCTTTGAAACTTATGAGATTTCTATTGGATTTTGGAGAGAATAGTGCATTTTGTATTTTAAGTCTTGTGTTATTTGGGAGCAACATGATTGCTTCCCCAGATCCTTCGATTATGTTGGACAGTCCCGAAATTGTGATAACAGGACCGTCAAATTTGTTTAAGCTATAAAAATAGTATGGATCGCGAAGGATAGTGTGCGTTGAGGCACTGTCCACTAGGCACTCATACTTCATCTATATATAAGCAAAATGAAAGTTTATTTAAGTAAATGAAAAACTGCCATTCAAATAAAAGAGCTTTCAAAGCAAACTATAGACGAAGCTACGTAGATTTAAATGCATAGATATAAAGATAGGGCTCAATCGAGCAGATCGTCATTCTCGAAGTCTTTTGCAGTGAACTTGGTTGGCGGTTGAATAGTCACCAAGTTTGTTTCAGGCAGAGGCTTCTGGCTCGCCTGATACAGTTCCTGGAGGTGGCGAGGAGTGCGGGAGTTTCTGGACCAATGTCCAGTCATGCCACATCTATGGCATTATCCTCATGATTCGGAATATAAATTGCATATTTCCCCCCATTTCTGGGCATTTTATGTGTATATCATGTTAATTTTGGCTTAATACGGGCATATTTGTGATATTGTGAATTATTAAAGCATATCTCTACTTTATACATAAAATGTGGTTGGACTAATTTTTGCTCCCCTTATTTTTAAGGTACTTCTGGGATTTTTTGGATTTTCTGGAATTTTTCCAGAATTTTCTGGAGCTCGGAATCATTTTTTGGGAATTTTTGGAGCAAAGAGGGAGTTTCTGGAATTTTTGTAAACAAATAACAAAAAAATAAAATAAGGCCCACGTCTTACGACCCGCTCTTGGAGCGGGCCGATGAGTATTTTAAAAAAATTAAAAAATAAAAGTTTAAAAGCCCGCGACCCGCTCTTGGAGCGGGCCGCTGGTGATTAAAAAATAGAATTAAAAAATGAATCGGCAGCTCGCGGGCCGGCCCAGCGGCCGGCCCGCTGCTGCAAATTCTTGCAAGCGCGCGCGCTGGCGAATGCGGGCCCGCATTGATGATGCGGGCGATCAGCGCCCACGGGTTGGGCGCGACCCGCGCCCGACCTGCAATACTTTAAAGGGGCCTAATGCGAAAAATTGAGCTTCAACTTCGTTTGAGCTGCTGTTTTTTTCGGCATGTTCTTGTTTTTTCGATTTTTTAGGGTTTTAGAGTGCTTGGGTGAGGAAGGAGGCCATTGGAGCTTGGTGGAGCTTGGTGGAGGAGCTAAAGTGGAAGGGAAGCTTCATTTGGAGAGATCTTGGGTGAAATCCTTCTTTTCCCCTTTAGTATTTTGCATCTCTCAATTTGTAATGGATATTGAGTTAATATTGAATGAAAATTCAACCTTTTGTTTCATGATAATTGAGTAGTGTAAATTGCTTAGGTTGTGATTCATTGTGATTGGTAGTTAATCTTGGCACTAATTCCCTATTGCATATTATCTTGCTAATGTTAGGTTATTATTAGGGCACAATTTAATTGGCTAAGACCCAAGTGGGCACTCTTTGAGAAGAGACCATGATCCTAATTTGATTAGTGTCATGATGATACATCCATCCATATTGCTAATTGTGGTGTTCTTTAATGCTAAATTTTCCGATTGAGTGTCCTTAGCCGGATGATCAATTGAGTTATTTGCGGTAATTAGAACTTGATTAACACCAATTTTAATGATCCCACAACCCATGCTCTCTCGCCTTGCTATTCTAAATCCTCTAAGTTGGTTCTCCAACCCTACCCACTTAGGTTAGATTTTTGTTTTCACCATACGTTTTCCCACTCATCCACCGTTAGCGAGGTAGTTGTAACACGCTATTTTCTTTCTTTATCGATCAAATTTTGTGAATATCGAACGACTTGTCCCTATGATCCGACCCGGTACTCACCTGTTATTTTTATTATATTGACACTTCTACGCTTGGGAGTGGAAGGCGTCTCACTTGCGCGTCTTTCCGTCACAACCAATTGGCGTCGTTGCCGGGGACAACGGTTTCTATTATTAGTCTTTTTTGATTGATTTTGAAAGTTTTAGTGTGATACTTCTATCTCTTAGTGTAAGTCTTTTCGATTCTTCATCTTTCACTTATTGTTCATCCTTATTTATTTTACGCTTTTTGAGTCTTTTTTATTGTTTGTTTTTATTTTTTTCAAACATGGCAAGTACTTCAAACTCTCTTAGGTTTGACATGCGGGTGACCAAATCCCTACCGCGATTCCTTGGTAAGGATGCGGAGAGCTCCTACCTACATATTAAGAAGTTTGAGAGTGCTTGCAAGCTTCATTTTGATGGGAACACGTGTGATGAAAAGTTTTATCTTAAATTCTTTCCCTATTCGTTGGATGGTAGTGCATTAAATTGGTTTAAAGTTTATATCCCTCATCTTAGTCCATCTTGGCCTGTACTAAAGCACAAATTTTGTATGAAATTTTTCCCATCTTACAGGACCAAAACATGGCAATGAAGAATGGTGAACTTTGCTCAGCGCATCGGTGATACATTTTTTCAGGCTTGGACGCGATTTTCAGAGTAGTGTACGGTTGTCCACAGCATGGATTTGACAGGGTGCGTCTTCTTGGATTCTTCTTGGAAGGATTGCTTCCGGAGACGCAGAATTTTGTGGATTTGTTGGACAACGGCCACTTTTGGACATGGATGAGAATGCGGCTTGGCGTTATTTGGAGTCCTACAAGGAGGAAGATCACACATTGGTTGTGACTCCAAATGAGCCAAGCCATGAAGTTTTGGTCCACCAAGCCCCGAATGAAGATGTTCTTATGGATCTCACCCCACCGGTAGTTGAAGAATTGAGTGCCACATGCCAAGTAGTAGTTGAGGAACCAAGTGTTGGCATGGAGGAGTTGGTTGAGCCGGTAGAGGAAATTATCATGACGGCATCTCCTATTTCTGTTGGGCCGTGTCAATTAGTTGTTGAGGAATTGGTTGTTGACATGGTGGAGATAGAGGAGTCGATCGCGCGCGCACTTGGGAGCGAAGTGGGCGAGGAGGATCGTTCTTGTATTGATGAGCCCGAAGAAGAGGCAAGCGAGGATGAGTTTATACCACACGCTATCATGGATCCCGAGCTTCCCTATACTTCGGTGGGTTCTATGGAGATAGCACTTCCTCCCTCGATTGATATTGAATGCCGCGGGGATGAGCTTCAAACCACATCATATTTGACCATCCAGGGAGTTTTCTCACACATTCATCATACTTCTCACTCCGTATTTTATATTGATGATTATGTGTCGATGTCTTTTTTGGGAATGTGTCCCCATCCCTTTCTTACACAACCCGTCTCCTTCCTTATATAGGTACATACTTTAAGGAGATGCTTCGGTGGCAATGTCGGCCGAACGTGGCCGCAATTGTCACGTTCGGCCGAGGAGCATTGGCGGAGGAAATAAAAGGAGCGTTGGAACAATTGCCACCGCCGATGAAAATTTTGGATCCGCCTTTTGCCACGGTGTGTTCTTTCCAATAGTGTAAATAAATAAATGTTTTATTTTAGTACTTTCGTATGCTTTTCTTTTCTTTTCTAGGATCTTTTACCGAGATCTGATACTCTCCCAACATTGCGGACAATGTTTATTTTAAGTTGGGGGAGAGTGTTAGAATCTTTAGGATTGTTAGGCTTTTGATGTTAGCGTAAATTTTTTTTTTGAGATACCTCCATCTTGCTCTCATCCAATGATCTTTATTTCATATCTTTTTGTCTCTCCTCGTCCCTACGCCATTAGCTTTATGCGTAGTCCATGCATGCTTTAATGCCATGCAAATTTTCGGATTATCATTTTGGTATCAACTACTTGATGTTTGATTTGCACGTTTTCATTTCTTTTCCAATTTGGATTCATATGCGAATATGCCATGTATGGAACTACATTATATGTCGTGATATCTCTTTGAAACAATTTGGAAAAAGTTTGGTGTAAGCGATTTCATGTTGGGATGAATGATGTAGTTTTTGGTTGGATTGGGTTTGGCCAATTGTTATGCTTTGTTTTCTTCTAAGGAGTGGGTGGATGAGTTGATAATTCATGTTTGAAATGAGAAAGAGAGTTAATATAAGCGAATGGTTTTTCTAATCAAATTGAGTAGCCGGTGCCCTACGAAACATTGGGGAGGAAGCCAAAAATGAGATTTAGGGGATCATTCCATCCCTTTGCCTATATAGCGTTATCGCGTGTATGCAAATGTGGCCGTGTTTGTATTTTATAGCGTTATCGCGTGAATGCAAAACATAAACATACAAAATCCAAAAGAATACAAAAAAGAGAGAAAAAGAAAAGAAAAAGAAAAAAATAAATGAATAAATGAAAGAATAAGCAATATGAGTGATGCAATTTCATCTTCCACCACTTAGAGGAATTTCTTTTGTTTTGGCCATTTTCATGAAAATTAGAAATTTTTCCATTTGTGATATATCCCAAAGAATGTAATATAGTGCTTATTTCTTTACTTTTCTTTGAATTGGATTGAAGAGAGTATCATTTGTTATTTACATTCATACATCGGGTATATTGGCTTTGAAATCAATTGGAAATACCATTTTGGGTGTGCCATGATGCTATCTTGAGTTGGTGCATGTTTTCCCATTTAATCCGAATTTATCGCTTATTTTGCTAGGGACTAGCAAAAAAGCTAGTTGGGGGGTGTGATTCGGGATATAAATTGCATATTTTCCACCCATTTCTGGGCATTTTATGTGTATATCATGTTAATTTTGGCTTAATACGGGCGTATTTGTAATATTGTGAATTATTAAAGCCTATCTCTAGTTTATACATAAAATGTGATTTTTGTGGACTAATTTTTGCTCCCCTTATTTTTCAGGTACTTCTGGGATTTTTCTGGATTTTCTGGAATTTTTCCAGAATTTTCTGGAGCTCAGAATCATTTTTTGGGGATTTTTGGAGCAAAGAGGGAGTTTCTGGAATTTTTGTAAACAAAAAAACAAAAAAACAAAATAAGACCCACTTCTTGTGGCCCGCTCTTGGAGCGGGCCGCTGAGTATTTTAAAAAATTAAAAATTAAAAGTTTAAAAGCCTGCGGCCCGCTCTTGGAGTGGGCCGCTGGTGATTTTTAAAAAAATGAATTAAAAAAATGAATCGGCAGCTCGCGGGCCGGCCCAGCGGCCGGCCCGCTGCTGCAAATTCTTGCAAGCGCGCGCGCTGGCGAATGCGGGCCCGCATTGATGATGTAGGCGATCAGCGCCCGCGGGTCGAGCGCGACCCGCACCCGACCCGCAATACTTTAAAGGGCCTGATGCGAAAAATTGAGCTCCAGCTTCGTTTGAGCTACTGTTTTTTCGGCTTGTTCTTGTTTTTTCGATTTTTTTAGGGGTTTAGAGTGCTTGGGTGAGGAAGGAGGCCATTGGAGCTTGAAGGAGCTTGGAGGAGGAGTTAAAGTAGAAGGGAAGCTTCATTTGGAGAGATCTTAGGTGAAATCCTTCTTTTCCCCTTTAGTATTTTGCATCTCTCAATTTGTAATGGATATTGAGTTAATATTGAATGAAAATTCAACCTTTTGTTTCATGATAATTGAGTAGTGTAAATTGCTTTGGTTGTGATTCATTGTGATTGGTAGTTAATCTTGGCACTAATTCCCTATTGCCTATTATCTTGCTAATGTTGGGTTATTATTAGGGCACAATTTAATTGGTTAAGACCCAAGTGGGCACTCTTTGAGAAGCGACCATGATCCTAATTTGATTAGTGCCATGATGATACATCCATCCCTATTGCTAATTGTGGTGTTCTTTAATGCTAAATTTTCCGATTGAGTGTCCTTAGCCGGATGATCAATTGAGTTATTTGCGGTAATTAGAACTTGATTAACAACCAATTTTAATGATCCCACAACCCATGCTCTCTCGCCTTACTATTCCAAATCCTCTAAGTTGGTTCTCCAACCCTACCCACTTAGGTTAGATTTTTGTTTTCACCATACGTTTTCCCACTCATCCACCGTTAGCGAGGTAGTTGTAACACGCTATTCCTTTCTTTATCGATCAAATTTTGTGAATATAGAACGACTTGTCCCTGTGATCCGTCCCGATACTCACCGGTTATTTTTATTGCATTGACACTCTTACGTTTGGGAGTGGAAGCGTCTCACTTGTGCGTCTTTCCGTCACAACCACCTCACAGTTCTTCTTAGGAATTGACACTAGACTAGTGTTCTTACGCTTCCATGTGTTGTTTTTCTTCCTCTGCTTGTTGTTATGGGGTGATACTTTTGATGGCTTCATTGCAGCTTTCCCTTTGTTCTGTTTAGTCTTCTTCTTGTTTTTCCACTTCTGGGGAGAAACATGGTGGGCTTCAGGGAGAGGTGCAGCACCAGCATGGCGCATATTATGAGTGGCCAGTAGTAAGTCTCTATTCTGCTCTGCCTTAAGAAGGCAAGATAACAAATTAGAGAACTTCGTGAAGTTGTGTTCACGGTAATGTTGCATGAGGATGTCATCTTTCTCGTGCAACGAGGTAAATGTCTTTTCCAACATGCGGTGCTCTGAGACTTCTTCACCATACAACTTCAGGCGTGAGGTGATATTATGAAGTGCTGAGTTGTACTCAGCAACGGACTTATAGTCCAAAAGACGGAGGTTTTTCCACTCATAACTGGCACGTGGCAGTATGACATCTATCTGATGCCTATAACGTGCCTCAAGTGCTGTCCACAACTCAAGAGGGTCTTCTACAGTTAAGTATTCGGCCTTTAAGGTCTGATCTATGTGTCTCCTGATATAAATAATGGCTTTCGCCTTATCCATGTCGGAGACTATGGTAGAACTGCTAGATGGATGTGCCGCTTCTGGGGCATTGCTAGCAGTTGTCACGGCCGCTGCAGGGTCCAATATTGAGTGAAGGAGGGCCATAGAACGTAAGTGGAACTTCATGTCCACTCGACAGCTAAGGTAATTCTTTCCTGCCGCGTCAAGTACCTTGAAATCGACGCTAGCCAATTTTGCCATTTATATTTATGCAATTAAATAAGCATGAATTAATAATAAGTGATTTAAAATCATGCTCATTTTAAAGAAATAAATAAGAAAAAATGCGGGGAATCTGCCAAATACCCAAAACATACAATGTCCAAAGTCCGTATTACAGTCCATAGAACGGAAATAAAGAAAAATACAAATTGGAAACCCATTGGGGTCCCATATAGAAGCAAGTTTCAACTCCGTCTTCATAGGTAGTAACACCGGTCTTTGGCATATATACATAAAAACCTCACTACAATTTCTCTCAGAAAAGAAAAATACAAAGTTAAGGAATTTAATAATAGGATATCAATACTGGCCGATCCCAAAAAACACATTTTATCTTATTTAAACATCCACGCAGTTAATAAGTGCTACAGGCAATATAAAAATCAATTGACGCAATAACGCAGGCAAAAGATACATTTACAACATATATGCTAATAAAAATTACGGTTTAAAAATTACTTGGACCACGGGGAAACGTCTTTACCCGTTAGGTTAGTTAACTAACGACAGAGCGGTCTTATGGTTTTTGTAATTTTTAAATCGTGACGGATTAAAAATAAATCCAAATTTTTATAAAGTTTGCATGTATGTGGAAAATGACATAATATGTAGCAAATGGTTAATAGCAACTAAAAAGCTGTCAAAATTAATATATAGGAATTTTCCTAAATAATTACCAAATTTTGTAAAAAGAATTTTCCAGAATTTTACTGGATTTTTCTGCTAATAATAAGGAGTTTTTAGTAAAAAAACGATTTAAAAATCAGTTCTAAAATAATATTTAAGTCTATTTGGGAGTATGAGTGGGCTACAGGCCCAAAAACAGCCAAAATAACTTATTTATAATTCAGTTTTGGGCTGCAGGCCCATGGGCTGAAATTGTGTTTAAAAATTAAAAAGAAAATGCCCAAAAGGAGTAAAACAACCTTAAATGTACTCTAACCCTAAAACAAAGTTTAAGTTTCTTGTTAAGGAGTGTAAAGGCCACCAACCCTTCATCTTACAGATGGGGGGGGGGGGGCAGAGGAGCCCCGGACGGGGGGGGGGGGGAGGGGGGCAGAGGCCGCCCGTCCGGGAGGGGGGGGGGGGGCAAGAGGAGCCCCTCGTCCGCCCGCGGGGGTGGGGGGATGATGCGTTAATATTTTTTTAATTTTTTATTATTTGTTATATAATGATAATAATTACAAAACGCCAAAATCTAATAGAAGTTGTTGTATGTTCTAGATTTTGAGCAAAAATGTATGGAATTTTTGCATATTGTATCTACGGGATAAGACATTATACCACTAGATCGATGATCTATGGAAGATCAATTGTAATCCGTAGATAAAATGATCATTGCTCTGCAAATTGACGTCGCACGAGCTTTGCCGCAACGGTTCGCTGCAACAAAAAGATTCCTAAGCGCGGTGAGGGTGATTTGAGGCGATGATTAGGAGTAGCTCAAGAAGTAGAGCTAAAAGTGCTGATAGCGTGTTGAATAATAAGAAAAAGTGTGCATGACACAAAACCATGGTTCTTGTTATGAATCAACTACTGAGGGGAGAGCCCGCAGGTCTATATTTATAGCCAAAGGGGAGAATACAAGTGGGCTTATACAGATATGGGCCCAAACACTTGGGTTGGCCCAATAACTCATCCAACCCAGTAAATACCCATTCACAACACTCCCCCTTATCCAGCCATAGTTGTGGACCCTGCTCATGAATGCTTCAGGATTCTGAGCCTGTATGGGTCTCACATGGGGTGGATACTTCAGGATCCTGAGTTGGTGAGATTTGCCTCGTTAAAACCTTTGGCTATGGAAAACCCAGTGGGAAAAACCATAGTTAAGGAAAAAGAGTACAAACTCTGCCAAACTCCCCCTGATCTGTACAAGCTCTCAAGCTTTCAGATCTCTTAGGCGTCTCATTCCAATCCTATGTACAAGTTTTCTAAAGGTAGCAGTAGGAAGGGCTTTAGTGAACAAATCTGCCAAATTGTCACATGATTGCACTTGTCTGATGTCGATCTTGCCATCTCTCTGTAGCTCGTGCGTCCAGAAGAACTTTGGTGAAATGTGTTTCGTTCTGTCGCCTTTGATGAAGCCACCTCGTAGCTGAGCTATGCAAGCAGCATTGTCCTCGAACATGGTAGTGGGCTCGAGGTATTCAGTCTTCAGTCCGGTCGTAGACAAGATGTGGTGGATGACTGAGCGTAGCCATACGCATTCTCTGCTTGCTTCATGGATGGCAATGATCTCCGAGTGATTGGATAAGGTCACCGTCAAGGTTTGCTTGATGGATCTCCAGGAAATGGTTGTCCCTCCGCAGGTAAACACGTACCCAGTCTGTGATTTTGCTTTGTGGGGATCAGACAAGTACCCTGCATCAGCATAACCTGCAAGTGTAGAGGATGTTCCATTTTTGTAGAAGAGTCCCAAATCTGTAGACCCTTGGAGGTAGCGCAGAAGGTGCTTTACCCCGGTCCAGTGGCGCTGCGTAGGCGCTGCACTGTATCTGGCAAGCAAATTTACTGCGAACGCTATATCGGGACGCGTGCAGTTTGCCATATATAGTAGTGCTCTGATGGCACTCAGATAGGGAACTTCCGGACCAAGTATATCCTCCCCCTCTTCCAGCGGCCGGAAGGGGGTCTTTATGTGCATCCAGGGATCGTACCACCATAGGTGTACTCAATGGATGGCAATGGTCCATATGGAATCTTTGCAATATTTTCTTCGTATATGTGGTTTGGTGTAATAGGATTCCGTCTTTCTGATGTTCAATCTGTAAGCCAAGGCAGAATTTGGTTTTGCCTAGGTCTTTCATTTCGAATTCTTTTGTTATGCTTACAGATATCTCAGTGATCTCTTCGGGAGATCCTATGAGATTCAGATCGTCTACGTAGACAGCTATTATCACGAATCCTTTTCCCTTTGTTCTTATGAAGATACAAGGGCAGACTTCATTGTTCGTGAATCCTTGTTGAACAAGGAACTCACTGAGTCTATTATACCACATTCTTCCTGATTGTTTGAGACCATACAATGATCTTTGTAGCTTAACAGAATAGACGTCCCGAGGTCTATCTTTCAGTTCAGCAGGCATTGAAAAGCAATCAGGAAGTTTCATGTAGATCTCCTTGTCGAGATTGCCGTATAGATACGCAGTCACAACATCCATTAGCTGCATATCTAGGCCTTCCTTTGCTGTTAAGCTTATCAGGAATCTGAACGTGATCGCATCCATGACCGGGGAGTATGTTTCGTCATAGTCTATACCCGGTCTTTGGGAAAATCCCAGTGCTACAAGTCTAGCTTTGTAGCGTGCGATCTCATTATTTTAGTTTCTTTTTCTGACGAATACCCATTTGTATCCCACAGGTTTGACACCGGTAGGTGTCTGGACTATTTGCCCAAAGACTTTTCGTTTCTGAAGCGAGTCCAGCTCGGCTTCTATTGCCTGATTCCACTTTGGCCAATCATCTCTACGTTTGCATTCAGCAACGGAGTATGGTTCATAATCATCATCGCTTTCGGCGACGTGAATGGCAATGTGAAACGCGAAGTCATCGTCGACGACTATACTCTTTCTGTCCAATACCTCCCCTGTACGTACATAATTTAGTGATATTTCTGTTTCTCCCGGCAGTTACTCTGCAGTGGATTCCGGGAGGGGAGATGGTATGGACACGAGCTCGTTTCTCTGTGGGGGTATCGTCCCAAGGTCTCCGGATATTTTTCTTTTTCTTGGATTTTTATCCTTGGAGCCTGGTGGTCTGCCTCTTTTCTGTTGAGGTGCAGCCACTTCTGCTGCAGGTGGATTGCATCCATCCTTCGGGATGTCAATCCTAGCTGGAGTATTCGCAGCAGAGATGTGTGATCTGACAATCTTCTGGTTGTCAGTGAACGAGTCCGGTAATCTATGGACTGTGTCCTGGATGTGTAAGATCTTCTGGATCTCATCATCACATTGTCTTGTTACCGGATCGTATTGGGTCAAGCTTTTTGTATCCCACGTCAACATTTGCTTTGCACTAGACTTTTCGATGTCTAGGCCCATTTTAGGGAAATACGTCTCATCAAAATTGCAGTCTTCAAGGCGTGCCTTGAAAGCGTCACCCGTTTGGGGTTCTAGGTATCTTACAGAAAATCCAAAAACCCTAAAAAAATTGATTTTTGGGATGGAAAATCCGTCGTTTTCAAGGCGACGATGAATCCCCATGACGATCTTGCGAGATCTAGGGGAGGGGCAATCATACGTATGATTAAAAGTATCGTTTTTAGTATTTTTACCTCTATATCCGTCCTCCGGATATAGCGACGGTTGCTCGAAGCCCTACGCGGATGACGACCCTTGATGGAGGAAGCCTTGCACCGCGCTCGTGGATCTCCCGTCTCGCCTTCGCCTTCGCCTTCGCAACGAACGGAAAAAATTTATGGAAAGAAAAAAAATTTTAGATGCTCGTGCTGATAACGTGTTATGAATCAACTATTGAGGGGAGAGCCCTCAGGTCTATATTTATAGCCAAAGGGGAGAATACAAGTGGGCTTATACAGATATGTGCCCAAACACTTGGATTGACCCAATAACTCATCCAGCCCAGTAAATACCCATTCACAACAGTTCTCTATTTATTCAAATCATAGAACCCAAATGCCATGAGGTACTTAAGTTCCCTAATAGTGATAACAGGGAGTAACGGGGAGATAAAGACCAGAGGAGGGCCAAAGACCACCATCGTTCATAACAGTCCCACCATTTTTCTTTTTAAAAAACAGGTCCAAATCGTAGACCCCAAAATGGAGAGCAAAAACCGTAGATTCCATTAAATTCGACCGTCTAAAACCCTAACCCCCCACCCCGAAAATTCCACGCCTATTCCGACGAGAGATGATCAATGTCCCCGCCTTATTGATCGAGAGACCTTCTCTAGGGTTTCGGATACATGGCGTCCGATAACCGCGGGCCGGTCCAGCACCAGCTGGCCGATAACGGGCTCAGCTCTCGCTTGATCTACTCCGACGAGGCGATTCACTTCTCTCGCGCAGGAGGTGGTGACCATACTGTACCGAGAAAGCCCGCAGCGGCCGCCTCCGGATTCGATATGGACGGCGAGCATGACCGGTTTGTACGGTCGCAGTATGGACCCAGCAACCCTAGCTGGAATATTGATGGTGGCTCGCAGAGCGAGGGATCGGATGGTGAGGGGGATGATGGTGTTGATGAGGATGATGATCTGGATGAAGGCGACGGCTTGGGTTCTCTTGAAGAGAACAATAATATTAAGAATGGGAATAATAGCAGCGGCAGTGTACAGAGTAGTTCAGAGAAACGGACTGTGGAGAAGAAGAGAAATTTACACCATTCTATTTTTGGTGAGTAAAAAGAAGATAAAGAGAGTTTTTTTTGTTATGCAATCATGTGAAAGAAATTGGACTTTGCAGGATCGAGTCAAGGAAAAACGGCAAAAGGTGGTAACTTAAATGAGCAGCAGCAGCAGCAGCAGCAGCATGAGGGAGCGCGTAATTATGAGAATGCAATTACTGTTGTACAGCCTGAATCGTATTCTGCACAGACTATGAACGGAGGAGATCCTTTGACTTCAAATGAGATGAGGGGAGAAAATGGATACGGGTTTGGTGGTAGAAAAGACGGCAGCACGTCAGTTGATCCGGGTGAATCTCTGAGAGCACATTTGTTGGATCCTGTAACGTGAGTTGGCAATTAATTTTGTTTGTTTAGTGGTTTAGATTCATTGACATTAGCACTAATCATTTAGTCATGAATTGATATTTTAGGCGTGCTCGAATTTACAGAGTTCTGGGATATAAATGAACATGCATGTTTGAATAAAGCATCATTCCTACTTACATACCATTCAAATTTCACCTTGGAAAAGACAAATCAGATTTTAGATAGCCTGGGCGCTTTATCTTTTACTTATTTTGTTCCTATCTATCACTTCACTTGAAACTAGTACTTCCTTTGACCCAGTTCCCTAAATGCATGTTGAACCTATGAATTGCCACTGACCAGTTCATGTTCATGTTGTTGGTTGGCAGAGTATACAATTGGGTAAATAAATAGAGTTCGTTTCATTTTCCTCCAAAATTATTGGCTATTGAAATTTACAATACTTTGAGTTATGTCACTTTTTCATAGTTTTTGCCATTGATTATGTTCAATTTGTAATTTCCTTCATTGAATGTCAAAGTTTATTCTAATTATTTTAGTGTTCTTCCTGGACCACGGAATCTTAAACTCCTATATTCTCTAAATAAGCCAACATGTAAGGTTTCATGGGGTGAAATGAATAATTTGGAAATCAAAAAATTGGCATCAGTTGGGAACGAAATAATATGCACTGTAGTGCATCAGAACCCTTCTTATAGGCAGCAGGCATTTAATCTCAAGTAGTACTGAATCCTAGTTGTATCTGTCTGGTAATATTTTTCCTGATTACGTAGACAAACCTGGAATTCGGCATAAGAGCAGTATATAGGTTTACTGGATACCTTGACTAAGATGCTAATGACTTCTTATTTTTACGATTCTAATTTTTTTTGGTGCCAAATTGTCTTTTCTAGTGGTGTTCTGATGGATGATGCGATGATCCTACAATGTGGACATTCTTTTGGAAGTGGTGGAATGCAGCATGTTTCCAGAATGGTGCGTCTTAGAGACATGCTATCATATTGCCGTCACTACCATTTTTGGTGTCATATAAATTTCTGTCAGAGAAAAAAGAATACTTCAAGCATGCTGCTAGTAAATGCTAATCCACAAAAATTTGAATTTGAAAGGTTTGTATCATAGAACAGCTCACTTGACAAACATTAATGAAATAGGAGTTATCTCCAATTTCATTAATTTTCAATGATGAGTATATTATGTTTATGAGGAAATTTTATGAATGCAGCCAAACAGGAGTAAAACATGGCAGGGTTGATTATCTTCTAATGGGTGCCTTTGGGGTGTCAGAAGATGCTTTGTGATTGGCGATCATTTTATCAACTTTTGTATTAGAGAAGTGCAATTGCAGCTGAGAACATAGGAGAGTAAGGATGCTACTGTTCCAAATATTGGCCAATATGATAATATAGTTTTCGAGAGTAAACCTTCACAACAAGGAAAGCATTTGGCATATCATTTTTACCCCATGTTTGTTGATACTTTGGATATCTATCTGGCCAAACCATTCTTGGCAAAAATCTGCCAATGTGGATCATATCAAACCTTATTGGGTATAATTGATAAAAAAGGTTTTTAGATTTATATACCCCCAATCTTCTATAATTTGAAACCTACCACCCAAATCATCATATTAATAAATGTACTCCCCAAATCTTCATATTTAAAAATTTAACCCCCCAAGATCATGTTATGTCAAATGAGAGGTTGTTCTTTCCTAAATGACCATTTGCCCTCCTTTTAGTTTAAAACCTACGGCACTCGTTCCCATCTCTGCCCTCCATCGTTTCGCTCAACAACCACTCAAATTTAATCCAAATCTCATTGTTACTCTTTTGTCGTCGTCATCATCATCATCATCTCTCTCCCCTTCCTCAGGCTCCCTCTACTTTTTGAGTCCATCGATGTCTGAGCTTTACTCTTTACTGGGTTCTATTAAAGTTTTGATTTTGGACCTGATTGAGGAATCACTGAGGGTGGACCTAAATAGGTTAGAGATATGAAAATTGAAAATATTCATTACCTATAAGAACAAAAATCCCACCCACATTTCAAGTAGTTTGCTTGAAGAGATCAATCAAACAAGTTCGTAGAGTCCGTCTAGTGTCAATGAAGCTGTGCATAAAGAAAGCATTCATGATATTGTCAAGTTCTGCTCTTGCTGCTGCTGCTGCTCAGATTGTCGCTATTGCTGGTCATTGGATCGAGAGATTTGTGGTGGAATATAAGTGTTATTGAAGAAGAGCTGTGGTTGCTGGAAGAACTACTTGTGCAACTGCTACTGTTGATGGGATATTGCTGCTGCTGGAGTTTATTCTCACTGAAATTGGACAGAGTAATGTGGTGTTTACCGAGGATGATGGTCATGGTCATGTTGTTGTTGGCCACGGGTAAGAACGACTTGGGATTTGATCTCGATGATTGGTAATGAATATCAACCAATAGGATCTAGAAAATTGTTGCACTCAGTCCTTTGCATGCCACACCCATTTTTCAAAGGTTAGAGAGAGGGGGGGGGGGGGGGGGGGGGGGGGGGAGGGGGGGGAGAGAGAGAGAGAGAGAGCTCAAGGGAGAAAGAATTCTGACTAAGGCATGTGTGATTGAGAGAGAGCTCAAGGGAGAATGAATTCTGACTAAGGCATGTGTGATTTAGGTGTTGCCCTTGAAAATGTTTAAGATTTAACGGGGACTGACCAAAGGGGTATTTTAACATAAATTAAGATCTTTTGGAGGTAAATTTCTAAATATGAAGATTCAATGGCTAAATTTCTAAATATGAAAGATTTGAGTGTATGCATCTAAAAAACCCCTTGATAAAAATGGGTTGGTTAAATACCCAATATTTACTTGAAATCGAAACACTTTGCCCATTTTTTCTTTGCACCCAACATCAGCAAGATCTCCTCAATTTCATTGCTTCTTTCCTATTATCATCTCTATCCATAATCCGACAAAAGCAATGACGCAAAATCATAAGTGCAAGTTGTCATTCTATATGAGTTACTTAGTTTTTTATTTCATTATTTTGTTTAATTGCAACACCGAACATATATTAACCTCGAAGTTACTTTCCATGCATGTTATGCAATATTTCTTTGAAATATGACATCCATGAAATTGCACCCGCTTTTCTTATCAGTGTTCGTATATATGAAATATAGAGCGACTGATTATATTGCACAGATACAACAATGACAACACGGGCATGACACGTCATATACTTAAAAAACACAACATGTGTCCATGCCTGTTTCACACGATGTGGTTTCATGATTGGGTGCTACATATGACTGACTGATATGAATGCCTGATATTGAAGTCATATCACTGATATAGTGTCCAATGTGTACCATACAACATTGGAAAAAAATTCCTAACGGATGCAACCCCGTTATCTGATACAATCTTAATGGATGCTGGCTTGACACTCTTTAAAAGAATATTCAATTGTCAATTTGTAAGTCAAACTACTGCATCAAGAGTGTAGTTCAAGAAACACGTTCTTCTTCTTCATTGGAGTTGGAGTTGCATGCAGTTCGAACCACAAAAACTAAACAAGCCCGATTGCAAGTTTACAAAAATAAAATTAAATGTAACCTAGACCTTATGGTCACATAGTGGGGCTCCACTTTGCACTACTATGTAGGACCGATTGTACTTACTCCATGCATGTTGTGTCCCAATCCTACACATTCACACACACAAACACATGCTGGCGTAATTCATATTGAATTGGGCACACACAAAAGCCAACTTTCCCACTGCCACCATTTGAATTTTTTCCTTAAAGATAAAATGTGTGGTAAAAAATGGTAGGCCTAATTTTTACCTACTCCACATGTATTGTATGATTGCATTCAAGGCTTACACATAGGCACATGTACAAGTCAAATTAACTAGTGCAACAGGGGCACAGCATGTGATAACAAGTTGACCCTATTTCATATTAAAATTAAATTTGTTCTTTTATTGTAGAGCTGATTATGAGTAATTATAGCATACAGATTATTAAATTATACAAATTGCTTATATAAATGTACAATGAAGCTTATAAAAAGCTGACACTGAAAGAAAACATTTTCTCATTTTTATTTGTGGCATATAATATTGGTGAGATCCTAAGATCAATTAGATACAATTGGCTCGATAAAATTTCTGAAAACCAATATAATTTTATACTTCCTTTGTTTCGTTCATAAATGAAATCATAAAATCATCATTCCAACTTGTTTGAGGATCCATTCGATTCTTCAATCATCAAAGCCCATGTAAGTGCATAGAAAGATGAAGGGGTTAGTAACTAGTTACAAAAAGATTTTAGTGTAGAAAATTCAACTTACAAAACCGTGTGAAAAGATAACATGCATATGGCATGGGTTTTTATTATTTGTGACAGAGCATTACTTGAGACTGTCTTTACATGTGAAGAGGATAATTTCTACAATGCGTCTGCATATGAAGAATAGTGGATATGATAAAAAGAAGATTTAATCATTTTAGTTTAGAATTTTTTTTTGGATTCCAAAACCTTTTAAAAGATAACATTCACATGGCGTTAATTTTAATTGTTTGTTAAGAGAGAGCATTACTTGAGCCCATCTTTACATGTGAAGAGGACAGCCTTTGGTTGAATACATAACAACTCTCAGACCTTCAAATTTTGCAAGATTGAAGTTTATAAATTATTGAATAAACTTGACTTTAACGATGCATTGGGGATGTGTGTCTCCAATCTCCGAGTTTGTTACTTACATCATACAAGACTTTAGAAATTAGTTGTTTCCAAAAAGGGGAATTTAGACATTTAGGTTCTGGATTATTTTGGTAGGAAATTCCCTCTTAAAGTGGTTTTAAGTTTTAACCATTCATCGCCTCACTCTAACTTTGATCCTAACTCAAAATTTACATCTCAATTCTCAATAATCAAATTTCATTGATCGACATCCTGCTGGATTTTGAATAAAGTAAACTTATTTATAAACAAATAGTTCATTCATTAAAGCCAATTCTAACCAAAGATAACAGATAAAACAAAACTCCTAAACAAACTCGAAATCCGAATGAAAGTCACTTAGTATTTTAGTCTAAAAGATAGCTTCAGATAATTCAATAATAATTTCCATATCAACTTAATGAAAATTTTAACTAGTGTCTAAGAGGTAATTATGAATAAGTAAAGGCAATACATATATAGTCTCAAGGTAGCTTTGCTGGGGTTTTAGCATCATGTATTGTGATCAGATGTAGACTTCCAAATAGAAAAGAATGTTAAAACATCACTTTTTGCGTTTCGGTTGGGAGGAAGGGTTAAAATTTTTTTATATGCTCCTTGAAGACATCAATCCACAGTAAAATTTCACTTCTCTACTGCAGTTATCTTAAATGTTCTTATTTATCCTTTCTCCATCAAAACAAGTTGAGGATATTTGTCTCCATAGTTATTATAACATACTAACTCCATTCTAATCTAAACTGAAGTATACATCCCTCATGTATTTCTGTCTATCTTGATATCATTCATTATTCAAATGCTCTTGCATTTTTGTCCGTGCTGTAATTATATTGCTCAGGCATTGCTTGCTGTTTATTTGTTAATACCACCTTATGTCTTCAAACACGCAGAGAGCTTGTTGGAAATGTTTGCGGCCTATTGCAGAAAACATGGTGCGACCAAATTTAGGTACAATCTAATTCTACTTTAATTGTGTTGCTGGTGAGCTGCTTCTGGATTCAGTAACTTTGCTGTTATGAAGTTATAGAAGTGACACTTGGCTGTGTGCATTCCTGCATGCATACACATACTAACATATGCTACCCTTTATGTTATAGTATAAGCCTGAAAGGTGTATTGCACCATTCAGCTACTAATCTGCAGCTTTGCGTAATTATTCAAAGTGATAATTAGTAACATGTGTGACCTATTTGTTTCTGTAAGGACTGTCTACCTTGCAATACTAACAACAAACACTCTGGGGGGGTGGGGCCCGTGGGGGTGAATAAAGTAATGCCAATAAATTGTGCAATTAAAATTTAACTTGCAAATGCGGAATAATAAATGCAAGAGGAATTAATCAACACAATCAATCCAAATGCAAATACAAGATTTTACACTGGTTTTCCAAACTTGGGTACGTCCAGCCACACCAAATATTCACTATAATCCTACACAAGATAGTGCATACAATCTCATACAGAGATACCTCACATAGAGGATTTTGTCCTACACAAGAACCCAACTAACCCTATACAAGGGTCAAAATTCCTATACAAAGAATTACTAACTCCCACATAGAGAATTAGAGTAAGTCCTACACTAAGACACCGAACTCCCACAAAGAGAGTAACTCCCACAAAAAGAGTAACCAACTCCCACAAAGAGAATATCTAATTCACACAAAGAGAATTAAGGTTTCAAGAAAACAAATAGAACAAAAGACTCTTACCTATGCCTTGAGATGGACTTACTCATATGAAGATGCAGGCATGGAAGAGGATGACCAAGTGCTTGCGATTTGCTTGAATGCAATTGGATGATTTCCCTTGAGCTTGACTTCAATACATGAATAGGAATATGAGATCTGAGAGGGAAATGGGAGAGTTTGAGAGTGGCTTAATCAATCTCTAATGATTTCCAATAATTTCCAGAAGTTCTAATGAACTCATCACTCTCCTATATATATAGGAAGCCCAAAGGAACCCTCAAACCCAAGTAAAAAGGCCAAATCAGAAAATCTGCAACGGCTACATTCTGGCAATTTACGGCACAGACAACCGACTGATGAACAACTGACAGTCGACATGTCAACGGCTATAAAAATCCCAACGGCTAATCTGAGCCAGGACAAGCGATTGTAGAATACTACACAGGTGCATGTACAATGTGCAGGCGCCTGAATATCCTTCAGCAGGCGATTGTCACACGGGATGGAAAGGCGCTGAGAAAAACACAACTTTCGCACTAGCGTCTTCAGACGATAGATGAACAAATCACATGCACCTGTAATTTGACAGGCGACTGAAATCTCATCATCAGTCGACTGGCTTGCAAATTGGGATGAAATCCAGAAAATGCAAGTTACGCACTTTGGCACACAGATGACTGTAGAACAATTCCCATGCGCCTGATGGAAAACATGCGCCTGTAAAATGAACGTCAGTCGTCTGTCTCCAATTCTCAAGATAAAGTCAATAAAAGTTAACTTGAGCTACTGCACAACAGCCGACTGTAGAAGACTGGCCAGTCGTCTGGAATCACCTAGTCGCCTGTCCTTCCTTCATAAGTCTCCTGTTGGATAGCCAGAGACTTCAATTGTCATTTGGCATAATGAACATATTGGATTGGATTCTATGATAATCCTAAGGTTCACTAAGATGATTATATGCATATGCATGAATGAGTAGACCATCTATCAAGGCATTACATTAAACCTAGACTCAAAAAGAGAAATTCAAGTAATAAAATATATACGGATTACATTGCTCCCCTTAGAGTCTATGTTTCAACCTTGATGCTCTGCATCATCTACATGCTTTGGCACACCTTGAGTCCAAGCTTTGGTATTGCTCCCCTTGATGTCCATCATTGCACCAAGCTATTAGTCTCCAAATCATGCTATTGTATATTTGATAAACATGAGACTAAAACAAGAGAGACATTAACAACATAATATTGTGATTATCATCAAAATAATATTGGTATGTAACACCAATACGTAACAATCTCACTCTTTTTGATGACGACACATATTATGTAAAACATAAAGAAAATAAAGCACAATGCTAATGAGATCCTCCTACTTATATGCACCAATTGTAAAATGAGATAAATCAATTGTAAATACTCATTATACCAATTGAAATAATAAGAAACAATGGTGATATATAATAGACATGGATTACATAAACCAATCTCTTATATGATTCTCTCTCCCATAGAAGATATGATTTACATACCAATACCTCTCTCCATATATGCATATGTATGATATACATGGTTTACATAATGCATATGTATGATACATGATTTACATAATGCATATCTCTCCCCCTGGCCATTGTCAAAAAGATGGACATCAAACATATCATCATTGTCATTCTAATAAAGGATGTGCCAATAAGTAAGAGATAAAGAGATGTATGATACCAAATTGTAAAAATTTAGTGGGTATCAATCACTATCCAATGCTTTCCTAGATCATAGAAAAGGTCAAATTGTTGACTTTTAGGATCTAATACCAATTGTAAAGAAAAATACAAAATCTTTAACAATTGAGATAATACCAATTGTAAGATAATCATCTTTACCAATTGTAAAACATAATTGGAGCCATGTGCCTAGCGTATCAAAGCATATAAATGGAATAATCAAACACATTGATACACAAGACATTGCCAAGACAAAATATATCTACAAAAGAGTTGGCAACATCAATGAGTTAAGATCAAGACCGTGATAACTAATTGTAAATAATGGTTTCAATCAAAACCCAAAAAGAGAGTTAAATTATGTTTTAAAATATTTTAAATATACTTAACATATTAACTCCCCCATTGACATAAATATTGATCAATAAATGCATGTATGCCAATGTAGTTCACAAGGTCCCTATTTTCATGAAAACTAAATTTGAAAACATTTTCAAAATCATGAAACATCACACAAACAATGGGCATGCTAAAAATAAACATTTAAGCACAATACCCATGCAATATGCATATGTGTGAGACCTAAACATTAAGAAACCAAATCCAAAAGGAGTTTGATTTCCTAATGTAATCACATCCCTAACTAGAGAACTGATGTATCTATCCATCTCTTGCACACTACACCTAGTGGAAATCCTAGGTAAGGGTTTTGCCTTTGCAAGAGGGGTGGATGTGACATGCTTAGGTGTAGAAATGAATTTTTTGGCATGCAAAGAGTGAGGATTTTGCTTCTTAGCAAAAAATGAAGGATTTTCATTTTCCATCACCACCTTGTGATTTACATGCTTCTTGTTGGTGTTATTGTTGTACAAGAAAGCATGTTGATTCTTCTTAGGTGCTTTAGCAATATTTCTTGTATTTGCACCATTGGAAGAATTAGAGGTGGTTTTGAGTACCACATTTTGAATATATCCCAAACCTCCTTTATGATTTACCGGATGTTTTTCCAACAAATCGTGGAGTGAATCCCTAGCATGTACAAAGCTTATGAGCTTTTGGGATTACTCTTCACATTTTAACGTAAGTTGTTGAATGCGAGTTTCTAAGTTAAGGTTTTGAGCTACTAATTTATCATTAGAAATACCCAATTCCTTTAACTTGAGAGAGAAGTGTCTCTCTCACTAGTGTCACAAATATGCATATCATTATTGTTTACACTAGAAGATTCTAAGGCAAGCACCCTACTCATAGCATTCTTAAATTTTGCTTTCAATTTAGCATATGAGTCGATGCACTTACTTACCGCCGCGTTGGAGGCCACATTGTATCGGTCTTCGAGCGCCTCATAGGATAGCTTTAGCTCCTCTTCTTCACCATCGCTTTCCTTCTCGTTGGAGCTTGACGAAGACTCTTCCCCTTTTTCCATGAACAACACTTCTTCATTGGTCTTGGGCCAAGCCTCCACCTCTTCATTGCTAGATCTTGAAGAAAGATCTTCCAATACCGTGAAGCACATGTGGGCTTGCTCCTTGTCTTCATCTTCTTCGTCACTTGATGAGTTCTCATCCGAGTCATCGAATGTGCCGACAAGTCCCTTCTTTTGGTTCTTGAATTTGGACTTGCCTTTCCAATGTTTCTTCACTTTCCCTTTATAGCAATCTTTGGAGGTTTGGAAGGGCATTCGGTAGAGCGATGACCTTTACCATTGCAAGTGTAATAAGTAGGAATCTTGTTAGAATTTGAGGCAAACTTTGACAAAGAATTTCCTTGCTTGCCCTTGAGGAATGTCTTGAATTGCTTAGCAAGCTCGATGAAATCATCATCGATTGCATCATCTTCTCCATCATCTTCACTCGAAGCTTCTCGATAGAATTTCTTTCTACACTCGATTGGTTCCTTTTCGGCATGGAATGCAATCCCATTTTGCTTCTCGGGTTTTGTTAGTTGAATCTCTTTTTTATGTTGAAGCTTCACTTCATATGCCATGAGATTCCCAATGCACTCCCCAACGGTGTATTTGGACATGTCATTTGACTCCAAAATCCCATTGGCCTTTGACTCTCATTGAGATGTAAGCGAGCCAATGATTTTCTCCACTCGATCCTCTTGGGAAATCACCTTCCCAAGTCCTTCCAAAGCGTTCACGATTTCTGTGAACCTTGTGAACATATCCGAAATTTCGTTGGCCGTTTTGCACATGGGAATGCAGTTGAACTCATTTGAAGTGATGGCGCAATGGAATGCATTCATAACCCTCACATTGAATTTGATTGAGTCCTTCACCGCTTTTGTCCTTGAAGCCTCGGGAGTAATAGGCTTTTCAAATGGCGATTCCATGACCCATACGTCTTGATCCTCCAAGTAGATAATCTTGATCTTCCAACTTGGATAATTTGTTCCGTTGAAGAGCGGGGGTCGAACGGTTGATAGACATTCTTCATGAGACTCGGATATAGCATTGAATGCCATCGTTGTATGCTATAATCTCGCTCTGATACCAATTGTAAGGACCGTCTACCTTGCAATACTAATAACACACTCTAGAGGGGGTGAATAGAGTAATGCCAATAAATTGTGCAATTAAAATTTAATTTGCAAATGCGGAATAATAAATGCAAGAGGAATTAATCAACACAATCAATCCAAATGCAAATACAGAATTTTACCCTGGTTTCCCAAACTTGGATACGTTCAGCCACACCAAATATTCACTATAATTCTACACAAGATAGTGAATACAATCTCACACAGATGATTTTGTTCTGCACAAGAACCCAACCAACCCTACACAAGGGTCAAAATTCCCACACAGAGAATTACTAACTCTCACACAGAGATTAGGGTTAGTCCTACACTAGGACACCAAACTTCCACAAAGAGAGTAACTCCCACAAAGAGAGTAACCAACTCCCACAAAGAGTATTTAATTCACACCAAGAGAATTAAGGTTTCAAGAAAACAAATCAAACAAAAGACTCTTACCTATGCCTTGAGATGAACTTACTCATATGAAGATGAAGGCATGGAAGAGGATGTTCAAGTGCTTGAGATTTGTTTGAATACACTTTGATGATTTCTCTTGAGCTCGACTTCAATGCATGTAGAGGAATATGAGCTCTAAGAGGGAAATGAGAGAGTCTGAGAGTGGTTAATCAAGCTCTAATGATTTGCAATGATTGAAGAGGAATATGAGCTCTAAGAGGAAAATGAGAGAGTTTGAGAGTGGCTTAATCAATCTCTAATGATTTGCAATGATTCCCAGAAGTTCTAATGAACGCAGCCCTCTCCTATATATAGGAAGTCCAAAGGAACCCTCAAACCCAAGTAAAAAGGCCAAATCAGAAAATTTGCAACGGCTAGATTATGGCAATTTACGACACAGACATTGGACTGATGAACAACTGACAGTTGATAGTCGACTGGTCAACTGCTCTAAAAATCTCAATGGCTATAATCTGAGCCAGGACATGCGATTGTAGAATACTACACAGGCACATGTACAATGTGCATGTGCCTGAATATCTTTAAACATGCGACTGTCACACGGGATGGAAAGGAGCTGAGAAAAACGTAACTTTCGCACTAGCGCCTTTAGACGATAGATGAACAAATCACAGGCGTCTATAATTTGACAGGCGACTGAAATCTCGTCATCAGTCGACTGGCTTGCAAAGTGGGATGAAACCCAGAAAATGCAAGTGACGCACTTTGACACACAGATGACTGAAGAACAATTCCCAGGCGCCTGATGGAAAACAGGGCATGTAAAATGAACGTCAGTCGTCTGTCTCCAATACTCAAGATAGAGTCAATAAAAGTTGACTTGAGCTAGTGCACAACAGCCGACTGTAGAAGGCTGGCCAGGCGCATGGAATCACCCAGTCGCCTGTCCTTTCTTCACCAGTGTCCTGTTGGATAGCCAGAGACTCCAATTGAGTCATTTGGCATGATGAACCTATTGAGTTGGATTCTATGATAATCCTAAGGCTTACTAAGATTGTTATATGCATATGCATGAATAAGTAGACCATCTATCAAGGCATTACATTAAACCTAGACTCAAAAAAAGAAATGCAAGTAATAAAAGATACTACATAGATTACATTGCTTCTCTTAGAATATATGGCTTCAACCTTGATGCTCCCTATCATCTCTAAGATTTGGCACACCTTGAGTCCAAGTTTTGGCATTTCTCCACTTGATGTCCATCCTTGCACCAAGCTATTAGTCTCCAAATCATGCTATTCTACATTTGATAAACATGAGACTAAAACAAGAAAGACATTAGCAACAGCATAATGTTGTGATCATCATCAAAATAATATTGGTATGAAACATCAATACCTAACAGTTTCTTGTAGGTAGTATGTTGGCATATGTTTGCTAGTTGTTGATGCTGTATGTTTATGGCCAAACACATCACGACTAATCTACATCTATTTGGACTTAAAATTTGTTTCTGAATGAATTTGTTAATGACCTGATTTCTCATATCATAAATCATGCAACTATGCTGTGCATTTGGGAGGAGTCTTTAGACAGCATGTTTTTGTTAAATATTTCCCTCCTCATATGTTCATGGACTTTGTTCAACTGGTTGTCCAATTTATTATTCAAGTCACAGGGTAGCATGATGATCTGCTAGGGATATAGATTGGAGCATTGCATGCTAATTTGCTATCTTCAGTTTCCATAATGCAAATGCTAGTTAGACTTATTCGTTTCTGGATGAATTTGTTAGTTTCTGGATGAATTTGTTAATCACCTGGTTTCTGAGAACTTAAATCATGCAACTATATTGTGCATTTTGGGTGGGCCTTTAGACAGTATATGTCTGTTTAGATATATTCTACCCTATTATGTTCCTGAACTTTGTCCCAACTGCTTGTCCAATTTTTTATTAAAGAATTGATACCAAGAGTCCAATGTGAAATTTGTATGCCAAGTTTATAAAGACATTTTCTCTCACATGGTAGTGACGGGAGAGGGAGATGGGCCATATCTTAAGAGACATGGCTTCAGTAGCTGGGAACCAACTTTCATATATGAGGTGAAGTTGTCAGAAGGTTTTTCCTTTGTAAGGCATGATATTTGCGGAATCTTATGTGGTCTTCATTTATTAGGATGGAGCATTTTAGAGATGGGGAAGAACTACATATGATCTTCATTGTTTTTAATAAAGCATTCAGCGAGCCCTTGCTTTTTGCACTGATTGCAACCCTTGAATTTCCCTTTTGATTTGGATTTGGGATGATTGCCTTTTTCAGCAACCTTTTCAACTGTTCTTCCACAAGCGACCAAAGCATTAGCCTATGACATCTTAACAGACGTTTTCCTCATCTCGTTTTGACAAGTGTGGAAGTAAGATCCTATAATTTAATAGTATCCTTGCCATAAAGCAGGGTAGTGGCCATACGCTTGTACGGTGGCGGCAAAGAATACGATAAAATAAGAGTTTTATCTTCTTTCTTAAATTGTACTTCAGCATTAAGTAAATAACAGTCAATTTTATAGAATACCTTAAGATGGTCGTGATTTCAAGTGCCTTCAGTATGTATAGTTGTTGCTTTAGCAATAGTATATTTGTCAGGGACTTGGTCATGTATAAGGTTCTAAGCTTGATCCATAATTGTTCACCATGATGATATTGTAGAGGACCTTGTTTGTAAGGATAGACAAATTGTATTAACAACTCTAAGATGATGATCTTCATAATCTTCATCTGTCATCTCTGTCACCTCTTCTGCTTTCTTTTCCTTCCCATGTAGCCCCTTGTGTAGCCCTTGTTCGACCAAAAGGTCACGGCCTTGGCAAGGATTTTCACTTGCCAAGGGACAAATTATTCTTTCCGCTAAAAATATCAACGTCAAACTTTGCGATTGACATTGCAGCCATTTTAGTAAGGATCACTTGTCAGAACAGAAAACTCTGATACCAATATATTTGGCACTATTAATGGCACTATTCAAGTTACTATTTGACATGGTTTGCCAATATGTTATGTGGAATCCGGATTGGTAGGTTGTGGAGGATTTAAGATGATAAAGTCGATTTACTCGTACAACTTATAACATGTTTCTAGACGTTGCTCTGGTGCAGGATCAGTAAGTAGCTCTTGCTCATGATGTGCTATTGGATTAGACTTAGTTTGTTGTTTTATATTATACCTGGCTTAGTTACGCACCAAGGCGCACGCCTGAGGCGCACCAAGGCGCAAGGCGCCCCTATCGCGCCTCGCCTAAGGCCAGGCTACATCTTTTTTGAAGGCGAGCCAAGGCGAGAGTCAAGGCGCGCGCCTTGGACCCAAGGCGAGGCGACCCAAGGCGCACGCCTTTTCATTTTTCTGTCTTTTTTACGTTTTCTAATTTTTTTGGGCCCACAAAGCAAAAAGCCCACAAATTCTGGGCCCATTTCTCCTCTAATTTGTTGCATAAGCCCACACTCTTCAAAATTTCAACCCTAGACACCCAATCAGCCCGACCAAAAATTCTCAATCGAAGAACAGAAGCCACGGTGCGGCCGTCTCTCTTGTGACTCTCGCTCGCGTCTCTCTCTCTCTCTCTCTCGTGCAACCAACGAGCCATAGCTCTCGTGCCGTCTCTCTCTCTCGCCGTCTCTCTCTCGTGTGCCGTCTCTCTCTCGTTGTCTCTCTCTCTCTCTCTCCGTCTCTCTCTCTCTTGCTGCACCCTATGACACAGGTGAGTTTTCGTCGTTTTGATTTTTTTTCGTTCTGTTTTTTTTTCTTTTATTTTTTTCGTTCTGTTTTTTTTCTTCTGTTTTTTTTTTTCATTTTTGTTCGTACTGTGCTCCATTTTTTTCGTTCTGCCTCTCTCCGCATCATCTCCAAGCATCTGTATAATTCGAATTTGCAATTGTGGACCTCTTGTAGCCTTAAAGTCTTAAGTGGAGGTTCTTGCATGCTCAGTTGGTTGGTTTGAATGATAGTGAGAAAAGAAACAAAAAGAAAATTAATGGAAAATTTTAGTTTCTAATGTTTGGCAGGAAAGAATATAAGAAAGAAAAAGAAAAATGAGATAAAACAAAAGAACATATGGTTTCTAAGTTTTTCTTTAGGCTTTTCTAGCATTTTCTAATAATTAGATGATTATTAGCCATTTCCAAATAATACTGATAAACAACATAGATGCATTTCCATGACTACCAAAGTTCCCACAAAACTTGAGACCCATCCTGATTTGATGCCAAGAAGGATGGTGGAAAAAAAAGTACAAATTATGGTACAAGCTTCAAATTATCAAAAAAGTCCCAAATAGCTAATATATATCTTTAACTGCTGCAACAACAATACATGAGATCCCAGCACTCTCTCTTGCTGCAACACAATACATGAGATCCCAGCACTCTCTCTTGCTGCAACTAACAAGAAAGAAACAGATAAGACCAGAGACACATATTTTTCTTCTTCCTCCTCCCCCCTCCTCCCTTGGTTCTGGAATATCATACCTCTTCGGGGTTATATATCCACTTTTTATACACTGTGCGTCTTTTCAAAAAAGCCCGCGCCTTAAGTGCGCCTTGCGCCTCAGGCTCCAAAGGACCTGTGCGCCTTGCCTTGCGCCTTGCGCCTTGACTACACTGGTTACAGGCTCGGGCTCAAGCATGAGTATGGACTCAGGCTTAGGCGTATGATCGGGCTCGATCATATACTTAGACTAAAACATGCGTAAGGATGCATGTTCAGGCTCACAATTTGGCTTTGCTAGCTTCTGCATGTCAGCGTTTCATGCTTTTGATAGTCCAGCAAGTCTTCTTAAATGTATATAGTGAAACTGGTTCTGAAAGTGATTAAATTGAATGGGAGATCGGGAGACATTTTAGAGCATACAAAATACCAAAGATCGATTTTAAATAGGGACCAACGTCAAAGATGAATATGATATTTTCTTTATTAAGATATTGCTTCTTCAATTAACTTGCGATAGGTATACACACATCTCTTTTCATTCTAAAAGGTAAAACTAAGAAGGAAGCTTTCAAATGATACACACAATCATCATATCCATATTGTTTGTCGAAGCCATAAAAGAGTGGTATGTGTTTGAACATTGCACACATATATTCTGTCAGAAAAGAGAAGCCTATATAGTAGTGGTCATTATAGTATCGCATGAAATTATCTTTAATTTGTCAAAAAGCATAGCGCAGATTAACTTAAATTGAACTTAATCTCTATTTTTCTCGTTGGTTTTGAAAAATTTACCACCACATGATGAATGGTGACAAGGATATGCATTCCAACTGATGTCAGCTACCTACGTTGGTTTGAACATGATCGTCTTAAAATTTTGAAATGAAGCAAAATGTAGCCTCGCAAATGAACATTGTCAGGAGAACGTACCAAATTCATAAAAGATAAGAAGGTACATACTGAAATTTGTCTTGTAGTGGAGGTCTAACCTATAAGGAAAATCTTCTGAGAATCTTCATACCTATCAAATATTTCCAAGAAGAACAATAACAAACTATTAAAGAATTATCTTCCAGCAAGATAATTCTTGTGTAGGTTACCATATAAGAATATAATGACATAAACATGAAATATATCATAAAATATCAGCATGAATCATATAAGACATGACAAGCATATAGAATGCAACATAGCAACATATATAGAAACATGAATGTGTATATATAGCACTCCTGAAAGCAAGAACAGTGATAAATGAGAATAATGAACAAACATATAGTGTTTAAGCAATATAAATACCAAATTCGAATAATTAATTATAACATTAATAGTGCGATGATCATATTCTAGTGATGAGCTCATGTCTGAAGGTATAATGACCAACTTGGGTATAATTAATGTCACGAGTTCTGTGGT
Organism: Scilla litardierei; assembly: GCA_030789695.1. NCBI lineage: Eukaryota > Viridiplantae > Streptophyta > Magnoliopsida > Asparagales > Asparagaceae > Scilla > Scilla litardierei. Next base: position 131,042,865 of record CM061132.1, on the reverse strand, counting down.
TGCACACCTATGTGTGCTAATAGTAAATAGCATTGATCCCATTACTAAAGAGCGAAAAACACAAACATGGTACTATAACAACACCTCCATTGTTGGAAGGTGAAAAATACAGGCACACAGGCACACACAGTAATATAACACACATACATCACTGGAAGGTGAAAAACACGGATATAATAAGGTTACTTATTGCTTTCACATCCTTTGAGACAATAAGTTTCCCATCCTTATGTGTCATGTGACAATGCAACGTCTAGTACATGAATGTGTACATATCATGTAATCAGGCAGGTAATCGGTGATAGTAATAAATACAATATCATAAAACATGTAATCAGTGGACAGATAGTGTCATGAGCAGTGAATATCATACTAGTAATAGATATAGTGTTGGGTCTGGTAATCATGTACTAGATACAATGATGTAAATAGTAAGTAGTATAGCAATCGGGTACGATGAACATGTAATAGGTACATTGTTAGTGTACATAATCTATTATACAAATGAGGCCTTTGTCCTAAGTGACCGGTTTTTGTCCCATGTGGCGCATTGTGGCATGTACTAAAATGCCATATCGCCACATGAGATGCTACCTCACCCCCAAGGAAAGAGCCCTACATGGCATATTATTTTCATGTTTGCCATTGCCCTATCATGAAACCAAAGAGCATCTCCAAAAAACCATCTCTTTCCTGTATTTACGGGTTTGTCAATTTTCTTTTTCCACTTACCCTCACGTATTTTACACTTTAGACCCTTCTTTTCTCCTTTTTACCCTCAGACGATACATAAACACACCCAAATTTCTCTCTACTTTGTCGCTGCGCGTGGGTCCCACATCATAGTGTGGATTTCTTCTTGGGTTACAGTGCATTATGTGCACATGTTATTTCTAGTAAATTAAATATTGTAAGTATATATGATTTCTATTTCTAGCATATGCTACAGATAGTAACATCATGCATAAATTATAAAAGTAACTTACTATAATTTATTATTCAAGTTTTTGTTACTTATCATTTTATTCTTCTAGTCAACCATCAAGTCAATAAAGAGACAGTTGAGATGTGAAATAAGATTAAGACTTAAGAACTCAGCTAAGGGACATGTATATCATTTCATAGTGTGAAGCAAGGCAAAGTCTGTAGAATGCAAATTGAATGAGGGTTGAATGCCCTATAATCAGTAGCATGTAGTAACTGGGCCTAGGACCGTTAAGAAGAAACATGATCATAACCATTCTTATAACCAACCAAATTAAAATCGTCCAACATAGCCTAAAAAACGACAAAAGCATGGCCTAAGTCTTATATTTGAGACGTAGCCCCGAGTTAAGTACATGACTAATCATCATTGCATTATCAACATGATCCAAATAACATACAAGATATCATATGCTGAGGAGCGACAATGAAAGGTTTAAGCCATCAATAGAGTCAAAACTCATTAACTAGAGCTATAAGATAAGACATCAACAATGAGCAAATAATTCAATAAAGGCACAATCGAGACAAAATTCTCCGCTGAAGGCAAAACAATGAGCAAGCATGAACAAACATCCCCAAAAACACAATCTGAACCAAACAAAGAGAAGGACAGAGAAGCAACAACCTAAGAAGGCAAGGACAAATCCAATCAAGAGACTAACAAAGAGTAAGCGAGGGCACAGTAGCTCAAGAAACTCAATCTGAACCATTGTAGGAAGTAAAACAAACACAAAACACAAAGGGATAAATCTAAGGGATAAATCTAAAACCCAACAGAGCCAACATGGAGCATCAGCCTTAGGAAAAGCACAACCGAACACCCATATGGATAGCAAACAACCACAAAATATCAAAAGAACTATAATAGGAAGTCTATACAGCCCAACGAAACCAAACCGAATATCGGCATGAACCAAGGTAACCCCAAAAATTCAAATACATTGTTGAACACCCAAATAATAGTCTCTATCAAAACAATCCAATTTTCATATAGTTCTTAGAAATTAAAAGAATATTATGGATCAATAGGAGCAAACAACCACAAAACATCAAAAGAACTCAGTCAATCAATAATAGGAAGTCTAAACAGCCCAACGAAACCAATCCGAATATCAACATGAACCAAGGTAACCCCAAAAATGCAAATACGTGGTCCAACACCCAAATAATAGTCTCTATCAAAACAATCCAACATATAATTCTTAGAAATTAAAAGAATATTATGGAATCTACTTGATAATCGGAGGGAGAAGAAAAGTTGATTGGGGACGTCGCCTCGTCGCGGTGGACTACGGTTGCTGTTGTTGCTGCCATGCTCCTCTGCCACGGTTATATCCTCATTCCTCATGCTGTTGTTGCTGGTGTCCGCGCAAAAATGAACGAGGGAAAGAAGAAGAAGAATGTCAACAATGATGATTGTGACGATGGTGATGATGAGATGATGATGATGATTCAGATGTGGATGATGATGACAACTAAAAGAGGGAGAAGGGAGAAGAAAGCTTGGATTGGGGTTTTTAGATTTGGGGTTTTTATAATGAAGAGATGGGGAGATGGGGTTACATGAAGTGAGCGGGGGAAGTGGGATTGTGGGCGGAGATGGTGGAGGAGCCGAAGAAGGGGGTGGTTACGTGGCATTGGGGGGGGGCAAGAATCATGGGAGATGGAGAGATCGAGGAAGAGGGTGAGGTCGAAAAGATGCGGTGGCGAGCCTAGCTGAGAAAAAGAAGGGCAATAGAAGAAAATTTTAAGAGAAAATGGTTGAGGATTTTAATGGGTCGGATTCGGATGGAGTTAAATACTTAAATGGCTTAACAGGTTTTGCTGCGGGTTAAGGTATTTACGGTCAAAACAAGCTAAAACCCCCAAAAATATAGAAAAACCAGCAAAAATTAAAATAATAGTATGGCATCTATTTGTTAATTTAAAAATATTTTTATTAAATTAATAAGCATGATAATGCGATATGACCATTACATCCCTAAACATAGAGCGAAGCACAAATAAAACTGCAAAATTCAAGCATGGATGCCACAACAAGCCCAATACCAAAAATAGACATCAAAATTCCTAAACTAGAACCTGAATTTAAGCCCGATGTCAACTGCTACGCTCAAGCTCTGAAAGACGATACATTTCAGTGATTATAATAGTGCAAAAAGGACTTATATAGTTCTCTTGATGTATAAAATGAGCAAAGTCAGAATTGTAAACCAGGGGCATGCCCTTGTTAATCATGGAAAGAAAACTGGTTGAAATAAGTGATTTGTGCTATTTATGCGTGAGTTTCCCTGTCCACATATTTACCGGCCCTGAAGGCTTTTATTCAGAAGACGGAAACTGGCATTGACTCTTGATTCTGAAACCATAGATTAGACAATAAACAAACAAATAAATTTAAAATAAGTTAAATATATCCCAAAGGGTGAAGTTGATAAATTCAAAATGTCTAATCTCAATTTATGCACACTCACACTTGAGATAGAGATCAGTTTAAGCATACATTTATTTTACTTCCTTTTGTTTTTTTGAGAAAAACTATCTTATGTTTTTGTGCATAATCTTTGTTTAATTACTATCTAGTATGATAGTGGGGATTAGTTGGGGGTGGTGATGGGAATAAAAGCAACCATAAAGTGTGGAAACCAGTTAGGAAGGTGTGGATCAGCTGCAACCCTGGTGGTCATCTGTTAGATCCGTGCGCGGCTAAAGAGGGGAGGGAATTACTTTGCGCAGAACAAGTCATGGAGAAATTACTTTGCGCACAGCAAGTCATGGAGAAATTACTTTGCACACAGCAAGGATGGTTTTCTTATTTTCTATTTAAACTAGGGCTAGCCGTCATTTGTATGCATGCTTGATATTTGATATTTTCTATTGAGCGTCCTTAGATTTAGATCTTAGATTAAACGAGTGTGGACGTCCTCTCCGGCGTCTTGGGAGGAGAGAACACCTCTTTTGTGCTCAAATATCTTGTTATTTCCATTGTTTTATCTATTAAAAATCGTATCTTTGTTGGTTCCTAACATTTTGGTATCAGAGCGACGATCTTGACATCCATGGAGGTGGCTACCACCAAAAAAATTGAAGCTCTGGAGGAGAAGTTCAACGATGAGATCGAGGGGATAAAGAGATCGTTGACGAGGAACGAGGATGCCGTAAAGAAATTGACGACGTCTATCGACCAATTAACGGTAAATCAAGCGAAGCACGACGAACAATTTGCAAAGATCTTCTCCCTCTTGGCGGCTATTACACAAGGTGAAGGAAACCCTAAATCGACGTCAAAGGCGACATCTTTGGATGAGAAAGGCCCAGATCTGAAAATTCCAGATCTGAAATTCTCAGATCCAGATCAGAAATTCTTAAATTCAGATCTGAAATTCTCAGATCTAGATATGAAATTCTCGGATCCAGATCTGAAAGTCTCAGATCTGAAATTTTCAGATCCGGATCTGAAATTCTCAGATCCAGATCTTTCAGATACAGATCTAAAAGTTACAGATCCAGATCTGAAAGGTTCAGATCCAGATCTGAAAGTCTCAGATCTGAAATTTTCAGATCCAGATCTTCAAGTTTTCAGATCTGAACCTTTCAGATCTAGATTTCTTCAGAACGGCAGTGAAAGCGGTGGAGATCATTTTCATCCTTTTGATCCGGGAGGAGATATGCAATACATGGAATGGATGGCACACACACTCCATGTACCACCTTGAGGACAATGTGGATTTTCAGGGGCGGAGTAATGTTAGATTCGTGCGCGGCTAATGAGGGGAGAGAATTACTTTGCGCACAATAAGTCATGGAGAAATTACTTTGCGCACAGCAAGTCATGGATATATTACTTTGCGCACAGCAATGAGTGTTTTCTTATTTTCTAATTAAACTAGGGCTAGCCGTCATTTGTATGCATGCTTGATATTTGATATTTTCTATTGAGTGTCCTTAGATTTAGATCTTAGATTAAACGAGTGCGGACGTCCTCTCCGGCGTCTTGGGAGGAGAGCACACCTCTTTTGTGCTCAAATATCTTGTTATTTCCATTGTTTTATCTATTAAAAATCGTATCTTTGTTGGTTCCTACCATCATCCCTCTATGGCTTGATGCATGCCATGTATTATTATTACATTCAAACTGTTAAGAGCTCTCCTACCATAAATGAAACCGATGAATAGTTTCCAGGTCGATATACTTCCCTTACTTGGTCATGTATTTTAAGCTTGTGCAGAGATTATGCAAGGAATGTACAACCCTCCATTTCCCATTACACAGAAAATATTTCTTACAGGGAACCTTATTGATCTGTGAGGCTCATCAAACTGGTCAACGACTTCGTGGAATTGCATCGCCAAATGCCACTATATAATTTTCGTTGAAAGATGGCTGTATATGCAAGTTATTTAAGGCTGTATATGTCTGTTTCTATATCTACCTTCTATCTATTTTATACGTCTGGTCGTATCTATTGCCACATTTTTTTTCAAAGCTTTCATGACCGTGATAATGCACCATCTTGACTCTTTTGATTGGTCATGTGGTCTTTTGATGCGTACACTCTCTAGACAATATAAATCTGCCTTGGATTGTGTTTTCTTTTCTTTACTCCACTGGCCATGCTAAGTGAGTTCATTAATTGCTTTCCACGTTCATATTGCTTGTATGAGTACACACTCATTTCCCCCCTTCCATGCTGAATGACTTCTAGACTCATCTAGAACTACTTATCGTATTGCCCAGCTCTACGCTCTGCTGTTCAAGCATTCCGCAGGGAAGAAGAGTCACAATCACCAAAAGTGCCTAAAAGAAAAAGAGACAGAGTTGAACAGGTATACATGCTTGAGAGATGCATTTCCACTATTCAGGTTGTAATTTTGCTTATCTGTTAGTTTATTTTTATAGAAAAATTACCCAAAATGGTTTTTATTATTTAGGAAAAGTGCAGTTATGATGATCCATATCTCATGGATTCACGCGGTAAAGGTGTTCAGTTTCCATTTGTCGTCTCTGACCGGGTTATAATCAAGGTATGATATCAAGATCTTACAGGGTACTGTCCTTTCCGTGACACTTTTGGAGTATTGTATTGAAGAGATTATCTCAGGGGAATAAGAGGACGCCACCACGCTTTGTTGGACGTGTTGCAGTAGTAACAACCCAATGCTTAAATGGATGGTTAGTTACTTTTGTTCTCCATCATTTTCCCCACACCGGTCATTTATGTGAATTGATTCATGATTTTTTTATATCATATACTTGCTATTGTTTTTATTGTGCTTTCATGCCTCTCCCTTGAAGTGAAAATGAGTTCCATTTTACTTTTTCCTACTTTTCCATGATTACTTTGAAATATAATTCTGTTCTAGCTTCTGATTCTAATACTATGTAACTGACATATTCACATATTCTCAAACTCCATTTCCTTGGGGTACTACTTAAACGAATAATCTAGTATCCATGCTAGCGAACCCTATCAAACTGACATGGTCATGATATAACCAAAATTATGCTTTGATGCCAATTTTTCATCTTACGATTGGAATTTATCTATTACATTAAAGTTGCAGCTAACTTGTCTCAGAAGTCAGAATACAGAAATTGGTCTTGTTAACCATTGAATTTTTTTTGCTATTGTAGTACGAGATTCTGGTAGGATATCTGCCCCATGCTTTTAAGTTGCTCATTGAATTGGATTATGCTTTGAGTGGAGCTAGGGGCAGCAAACGGATCAGGTCGGGCTATGTTTGACCCGACCTGGATAGGGATAAACCCAAACTCGACCCGGATTGAATCTTGGTCAAAGTATCCTACTCTATTGTGTGGATAGATGGTCTTCCTTTTGTATTTCGATGCCTAACCGAGTAATTTTGGATAATTATTATTTAAATAATTTATTATTATTATTCTTTAATGAAGTTTTTCTGAAAATGAATCATAGTTTTATGCGAAGAATTAAGGTATGTGAGGCAAGAAAAGCTTTAAAGAGAATGAAATCTAGAAAAGCTATGGACGGGAGGAGATTCCAGTTGAGGTTTGTAAATACATAGGAGATGTAACTGTTATGTGGCGGGTAAAGCTATTTAACAAAATGTGAAAATCAAATAAAATACCAAAGGAGTGGAAAAGTAACACTTTAGTACATTTATATAAAAATATAGGTAACATAAAAAGGTGCTCTAATTATTGTGGAATCAAATTGATGTGACATACCATAAAGTTGTGGGAGATAGTGATTGAGTTTAGGTTAAGAAAGAATGTCATCATATCACAAAATCAAGTTAGTTTCATGTCGAGATGTTCGACAATAGAGGCAATCCATCTCATCAGGCATATTATGAAGGAATATAAGTACGGAAGAGAGATTTATATATGGTCTTTATGAAAAAAAGAATTCGATGAATTTTCTAGAGAGGTTCTGTGATGGATCTTACTGTAGAAGTGTGTCTATCTAAATCCCTTTAAAGTATGTTACTCTAATTTAAGATGTGTATAAAGAAGCAATCATTAATATGAAGATTTATGAAGGAAAAACTTTTCAATCATCATTTGGTTACATTTGAGGCTGTCTTTGAATCTACTCTTTTTCGATATAGGGATGGATCGACTCACTAGGTATATATTCAAGATGATGTATCTTGACGTATGTTATTCGATGACAACATTATTTTGATAGATGCGACTGATGCGACGCGGGTCAGAGAGCCCAAAGAGAGGCCGGTTCAAGTGTATCAAAGGAAGATGCGACTCGGGTCCACCACGGACCCGGTGTCAATCTTGTAGTTTCGTAACTACGAGGGGGAGCCGTTTAGTAAATCAACATTTGGCAAATTCCCCCCATAAGCAAAGGCCGGTCGGCCCTAGGAGCATTATCGAAGAATTGATTTGAAGGTATTTTTATTTCCTAGAATCCTAGAGCAATTTTTCCTTTAATTTCCTATTGTTAGATTTGCTTTAGATTAATTATTCTCGCATTTATTAGTAATTTCAGATCTGTTCTTCATATCAAAACCCTATTTTTATTAGTCCAAAGCCATAAAAATCCACATTTATCCCCACAAAAAGCCCTAGACGCATCAAATTGGTATCGGAGCACTAGATCCATGGCGAGCACACGATTTATGGAGCGGATCGCAGCGTTGGAAGAGAAAATGGACAAAAGGGAGAGCTGAATCAGCAAGCGATTTAACGATGTCAAAAAGGAGACCGCGGAGATCGTCGCGGCCGCATCCGCATCCAAAGCGCGATTGACGGCAATTATGGAGGCGAATAGATCGTAGATGATGAGGGACATAGCGGCGATGATAACAAACATCAACCCTAAAACGGATCCTAGCAAAAAGGAGCCGCCTATGTCAACAAATAAAGGTAAAAATGTGATTTTTAGCGAAGGGGTTCCGGAAGTAGAGGAAGACAATGACTTGTATCCGTACGACCAGCAAAACGCAGCAGATCCAGAGGATTGCGATGCGTTTCCAGCCACCTCACCACCGCGCAGAGGAATTCCGACCAGGGGCGCCCCCTCGGCAGCCTTGGGGGGCCGCCGAACCCCTAGATGCACCTGGAGGGCCGCCGAACCCCCAAGTGCACCTGGGGGCCCCGTCAAACCCCCAGGAGGGGCGGCAGGGGCCGCTGCCCCATCCTGGGCCCCCGGCGACAACCTGGGGCAGCGGCAGGGGGCCGCTGGCCCAAATTGGGGTCGGCATGCCCCGCCGCCCCGTTGGGGGGGGGGGTTCACCCACCCCCCGCGGCCCTTTTCGAGGGCCGCCCGAGCACCCAGGGGGTCTGCCGACTTCCAGGGACCCCGACAGCCCATCCCGACCTCATCGGCGCCACTTGAGGTCCAGTTCGGGGCCTGAACAGCTTATACGCCTGGTTTTCAGCAGCCTGGTACATGTTTTCAGCAGCATGGAGGGTGACAGCAGCATATTGGGGGCCCGTCGACCCAGCCACCACCTTTGGGGGGAGTGACATGAGATTGGATAGGGATATATGACACCACTAGAGACCATCAGGCAGATTACGGGTACCCACATGGAGATGAGAGGGGCGACTGACAGTGGGATGGAGCGGACGGAGGAGCACGAGATCATGCAGTGAGGTACATTCCCAATAGACCACCGGGTTTTCAGCAGAGGCGTCAGGATCAGCTGCAGGAGAGGGGGTTCGCGGGGGAGAGTCGACTGAGGAAGTTGAAGATGCCCATTTTTGAGGCCGGGGACCCTGATGACTGGCTGTATCGCGTGGAGAGATATTTTGAGGTGTCCGCGATACCAATAGAGGATTGGCTACGGGCGGTATGAGTCTGCTTGGAGGGAGAGGCATTGGGTTGGTACAGATGGACACATCAGCAGCAGCCGTTCTGGACATGGGAGGAGTTTACTACTCTATTGGTGGAGCGATTTGGCACAGTACAATCTGGGGGAGTATATGAGGCGGTTATATTCACTGAAGCAGGATGAGAGCGTGGGGGAGTACATCAATAAGTTTAAGTCACTCTGCCACAGAGTTCGAGGCGTCTCAGGGGAGTCTTTGGAGGGTTGTTTTTTGAAGGGGTTGAAGCCCACTGTTAGATCCGGGTTGAGACAACTGCAGCCAGTGGGCCCGCGAGGGATGATGACTTCAGCTAGGATAGTTGAAGACCATCAGGAGACTGAGAGGAGAGCCCGTGGGGCGTGAGAAGACATCGCTTTTCGGGGACATGCACCAATTGGAGGACAGAGAGCTGCTCCGACCCAGGGGGCCTTTCCTGCCCAGGGGGTACAACCGTTGCCGCGAGTAGCAGGGACATGAGACCAGAGCCACGGCCAGGGGCAGGTACGGAGGATGACTGAGGCGGAGATCCGGGAGAAGCTGGCAAAGCGAATATGTTTCAAATGTGACGAGAGGTTTACTCCAGGACACCGCTGTGGAGATCGGACTCTTCAGATACTGATAGTGAATGACGACGAGGAGGACGAGATAGCAATATGATACGATCCGCTTGGATCGATCACACAAATCGATTTAAAGTGGAAAAATTAAAAAGAGGGAAATATTTTTAGGGTTTTGAGATTAGAGAAACAAGAGGAATCAAGAGATAAAAGCCTCTTTCGAGAGGAGACTTGCTCTCCGAGCTTTTGATTGAACGGAACAAAAGCCTAAAGATCCTTCACTAAGGATGCCCAAGAGTTTCTCAACAATCTAAGCATAAGAAAATACAATGGGGGGCTAGCCCTAATAAAGAGAAAGAGGGGATTTACTAATTTGGCCTAGAGTGACCAAAATACCCCTAAAGCTAATAATAACTAATTGGCGCCTCCCTGTCTCCTCCTGCGCACGTAAGTGATCGTGGGTGGTCCATCCACGTCCTCCGCACGTGATGCGGCATGGTCCGCATCAATACCCCCCGTAGAAGAGCCACCTTGTCCTCAAGGTGGAAGTCCAGAAACTGCTCTCGAACAACGTCGAACGCCTCCCACGTGGCATCGCAATCCGACAATCCAGCCCAATGTATCAGTACCTCCTGTCGACGTCCCGGACCCTGGCGCACCGCCCTGACGTCCAGCGGCTCCATCATCACCTCCATGTCCTCTGTCAGTGTCGGTGGAAGTGTGGATGCCACCGTTTGGTCTCCAATGGCACGGCGAAGCTGCGAAACATGAAAAGCTGGATGGATCGTCGCCGTCGTGGGTAACCTCAGTCTGTAGGCCACTTGGCCAATCTTGGCCTCAACCTCAAAGGGCCCAAAGAACCTGGCAGCTAGCTTCTCATTCCTCCTCCTCGCCACTGATCTCTGTCTGTATGGCCGCAGCTTGAGATATACCATATCTCCTTCCTGAAAGCTCACATCTCGTCGATGTCCATCTGCCTTCGCCTTCATCACCTCCTGAGCCCGTAGCAAGTGCTTCTTCAGCTCGTCTAGCATCCCATCCCTCTCCTCCATGTAACCCTCCACCAACGAGACTGGTGTCTGTCTACTCCCGAATCGAATCAGCTCTGGTGGGTCTCTTCCATATAACACCCGGAAGGGGGTCGTCCCTGCTGCTGAATGGTACGAAGTATTGTACCAATACTCCGCCCAGGCCAACCAGCGGTACTACTGTCGCGGTGTCTCCGATGCAAAACATCGCAGATACGTCTCTATACTGCGGTTAACCACCTCTGTCTGTCCGTCTGTCTGGGGGTGATAGGCGGTACTCCTCTTCAACACCGTTCCCTGTACCCGGAACAACTCCCGCCAAAACCCGCTCAAGAACACCTGGTCCCGGTCAGACATTATAGACCCAGGGATCCCATGCAACCGTATCACCTCCCGAGTAAATGCTTGGGCCACTGAAACTGCCGTGTACGGGTGTTTCAGCGGTATGAAATGTGCGTACTTACTCAGTCTGTCCACCACTACGAAAATCACCGAGTACCCCTCCGACCTGGGTAATCCCTCGATGAAGTCCATGGTCACCTCTTCCCACACTCGCTCAGGCAGAGCCAACGGCTGCAACAACCCAGCAGGTGCCATGGCCATGTACTTGTGACGCTGGCAGACATCACAAGCCGCCACCAAGAGGGCGATCGCCTTCTTCATCCCCTGCCAGTAAACCTCTCGGGCCATCCGCATGTAAGTCTGCTGCACCCCGGAGTGTCCCCCGATCCCTGAACTGTGGAATTCCTGAAACAGCACTGGTATGAAGGTCGACCTCCGCGGTAAGACCAACCGCCCCTGGTACAACAGCCTGCGTCCCTCCAAAGCGTACCCCTTCGGCGCCTCCCCGCCGCCCTGTAATCGCTCCCTGATCTGACTCAGCTCTGGGTCGGTCTCTGCCTCCTGTAACATGGGCTTCCCGTCCAGCCACATTGGTAACGAGAGTGCCCTCAGGTGCACTCCCTCCTCTCGTCGACACAAGGCGTCAGCCGCCTTGTTCTCCAACCCGGGCCTATACTCAATGACAAACCGGTACCCCACCAGCTTCGAAAGCCATCGCTGGTGCTCCTCAGTCACCAACCTCTGCTCAAGTAGGTACTTGAGGCTCCTCTGGTCTGTCCTGACCACGAACTCTCTCCCAAGTAGGTACGGCCGCCACTTCTGCACCGCTAACACGATCGCCATCAACTCTCTCTCGTACACTGACTTCAGCCGGGCTCTAGCAGAAAGCACGTGGCTGTAGTAGGCTACGGGCCGCCCCAACTGCATCAACACCGCCCCCAGACCTACACCTGATGCATCCGTCTCCACCACAAACGCCATGCTGAAATCAGGCAACGCCAGCACCGGGGCCGTGGTCATGGCCACCTTCAAGGCCTCAAAGGCCTTGGTTGCTTCCTCCCCCCAAGCGAACCCATCCTTCTTCAAAAGGTCAGTAAGCGGCCGTGCAATCGTGCTGTACCCCCCTTACGAACTTCCGGTAGTAGCCCGTCAGCCCAAGAAAACCCCGCAACGCCCTCAAAGAAGTAGGCACTGGCCAGTCCAACATGGCCTCTATCTTCGCCCTGTCCGCCGCTACTCCCCCCGCCGACACCACGTGCCCAAGGTACTCTATCTGCCGCTGGCCGAAGCTACACTTCTTCCGGTTCACATACAACTGTTGCGCCCCCAGCCCCTGGAAGACTGTCTCCAAATGCCCTACGTGATCCTCCATAGTCCTGCTGTAAACCAAGATATCGTCGAAGAAAACCAAGACGAACTTCCTCAAGTACGGCCGAAATACCTCGTTCATCAAGGCCTGGAAGGTGGAGGAAGCATTCGTCAAGCCGAAAGGCATGACGAGAAACTCGTAGTGCCCCTCATGTGTGCGGAACGCCGTTTTCGGCACATCCTCGGGCCTCATCAAGATCTGGTGATAACCCGCCTTCAAGTCGATCTTCGAGAACACAACTGCGCCATGCAGCTCATCGAGCAGCTCGTCGATCACGGGAATGGGAAATCTGTCAGCCACAGTCTCCTTGTTCAGCGCCCTATAGTCGACGCAGAACCTCCAGCTCCCGTCTTTCTTCTTCACCAACAGTACTGGTGAAGAGAAAGGACTCACACTGGGCTGGATCACTCCTGCCTGCAGCATCTCCCCGACCATCCTCTCAATCTCGTCCTTCTGCACATGAGGATATCGGTACGGCCGCACGTTCACTGGAGCTGCTCCCTCTCTCAAAACTATCGCATGCTCATGTCCCCTCTCTGGTGGTAGTCCCTGCGGGTCCTGAAAGACATCCTGAAATCGCTCCAGCACCTGCTCAACCACCTCGGGAACCCCTGTCGGCTGCTCCTGCTCCACTCCAACTGCACGGCACTCTACCAAGTACCCCTCTCCTTCCCTCTGTAAAGCCCGAGTAATGACCTTGAAGGCCACCAACGAAAAGCATAGGGTCGGGTCCCCTGTGAGTACCACCGTGCGGTCACCCTCCTCGAACTCCATCCTGAGACGTTTCCAGTTCATCCGCACATCCCCTAACTTCTTCAGCCACTGCACGCCCAAAATGATATCGACATTCCCCAGCTCCAGGTGTAAGAAATCCTCTATAATCTGCACCCCCTGCAAGGTCAGACATAACCCCTTGCAGAGCCCCTTGCTCTCCTCCATCTTCCCAGTTCCCAACAACACAGTGAACTTCTCCATGGTGCTCAACTGCAGCCCATGCCGCTCCACTATTCAGCTAGAGATGAAATTGTGGGTGGCCCCACTGTCTATCAGCACAGTCACCGCCATATCGTCCAACCGTCCTGAAAACTTCATGGTGTGGTTCGGTGTGAACCCCACCACGGAGTTCAGGGAGACCTCCGCGAAGTCTAGGTGAGACTTCTCCTCCTCCTCGAGTGGCTCCACCCCGGACTCCTCGTCATCCCTACACTCCTCCTCATCCGGCACCATGGTAATCTGTAGCAGGCGGCTCGCACATCTGTGGCCAGGGGTGAACTTCTCATCGCAACGAAAACACAACCCCTTGGCACGCCTCTCCCTCACCTCCGCCTCCGTCATTCGTCGTCCAAGAGTAGCGGGACGAGTCTCTCCCCTCGCCTCGGGTACACCGGCAGGTGCCCTCGGTGTTGCCGCTGTTGGCGTGGGTCGGGAATTTTGGGTCCCCCAAGTCCCACGTATCCTCCTCTCCTCCGTATGTTTCTCCTCCGCCTTCTTCGCGAGGCGAATCAGGTCCTCCAAGCTCCCCGGGCTCTGCATCCTCAGCTCAGCTCGAATGGAGGGCTTGAGCCCCCCATGAAGTTTCCCATGAGCGCCTCCTCCGTGACCCCAGATACTCGGCCAGACAGTAGCTCGAACCTCCTGACAAAGTCCCGCACCGTTCCCTCCTGCCGGAGCACCCGGAGCTGCTCGTAAAAATCTCCTCCTGGGGTCTCCTGGAATCGGTCCATCAAGTAGGCTGTCAAATCCGCCCAGGAGGAAAAAGGGCTGCGTGCGACCTTCCACCGGTACCGCGCTAAGGCCTCTCCCTCAAAATAGATGCCCACCGCCTTCAGGAGCTCCTCCTCAGTAAATCCCATCGTCTGGAAGTATCTCTCCGCTCTGTAGATCCACCCATCGGGGTCGCTCCCCTCAAACACGCGCATCTTCAGCTTCTTCAGCCGCCTATCGGCGTGGAACTCCGCTTCTCCCCGTCTATCCTGGTCCCAACGCCTATCTCTGTGGTCCCTGAGGGGATCGTAGTCCTCATCTGCATACTCGTCCTCCGGCCAAAGGGTCTACCGTCTGGTCCCAGCCCATGAGGTCTCCCAAAAGCTGCAGTAGCTGGTCGCTGCCCTCCTCGACCCCCCGAATTGACCCCCCGGCACTCGACCTCGCCTCGGAAACACCCCAGTGCCCTCCCGAAGACCTCCTCCTACTGGCCGCCTCCTGTCGACAGCCCCTAGGGCTTCTTCCGCTACCGCCGAAACCCCCAGGGCCAATCGGAGCCCCTGGGGTCTCGGCCGCCCCCACCCGCCTGCGCGCGGCCCCCCAGCGCCCATTCGGGGGCCGCGCGGGGCCTCATCCAGTGCGGCGGGGCCGCACCGCCCCCGGAGTGGGCTCGCGACCCCCCCGGGGGGTTCACCGGCCCTGGCCGACCCCCTGGGGGGTTCGTCGGGTCTGGGCGGCCCTCCGGGAGGGCCCCCAGGCCCCGTCGCCCCCCGCGCGTGCTGTCGCGGCTGCCCCTTTCGTCGCCGTCGCCCGGTTTCGTGACCTCCGAGGTCCCGGCTGTTTGAAACTGTGCCGCCACCCTTGCATCACGCGCCCTTAACTCTTGAACTTCCAGATCTGAGTCATCTTCCTCCTCCGTCCAAGATTTCTTCCCCTTTCCCTTAATTAGGGTTTGCAAAATCTCCATGATTTTGATTTGATTTGCTTCACTTTTTGCATGCTTCTCTTCTTGGGCGCGGTTGCTTTCCTCTATCCTCTTCTCAAGTCGATCGCTCATCGTCTCCATCGTGGATCCGATCTCCTTGGTGATTTCTTCATGTAGGGCTTGAAGCTTTTCCTCGATGGTGGCTCTCGTGCCTTGCGCCATTGGGTCTTATGAGCTCTGATACCAATTGATACGATCCGCTTGGATCGATCACAGAAATCGATTTAAAGTGGAAAAATTAAAAAGAGGGAAATATTTTTAGGGTTTTGAGATTAGAGAAACAAGAGGAATCAAGAGATAAAAGCCTCTTTCGAGAGGAGACTTGCTTTCCGAGCTTTTGATTGAACGGAACAAAAGCCTAAAGATCCTTCACTAAGGATGCCCAAGAGTTTCTCAACAATCTAAGCATAAGAAAATACAATGGGGGGCTAGCCCTAATAAAGAGAAAGAGGGGATTTACTAATTTGGCCTAGAGTGACCAAAATACCCCTAAAGCTAATAATAACTAATTGGCGCCTCCCCGTCTCCTCCTGCGCACGTAAGTGATCGTGGGTGGTCCATCCACGTCCCCCGCACGTGATGCGGCATGGTCCACATCACAATACTAGAGGCTGGAGAGAATGAGGAGGCTGAGCACCAGCACTTGGATTTGGCAGAGTTATCCCTTAATTTCGTGGTGGGGTTCACACCGAACCACACCATAAAATTGGTGGGACATGTGGGCGGCCAGGAGGTGATCGTATTGGTAGACAGTGGGGCTAACCACGATTTCATCTCCAGCAGGTTGGTGAGAGAGCAGAGACTGCAGCTGAGCGACACAGGGATGTATGGAGTAGTGATGGGCACTGGTCAGGTGACACACAGTCGCGGCTTCTGTCAAGGTGTGCTTGTGATGATACATGAGGTGAAGATTGTCACGGATTTTCTTCCCTTGGAGTTAGGGAGCACTGATGTTATCCTGGAGATGAAGTGGCTGCAGACATTAGGAGAGACCAGGACGAACTAAAAAATGCTGTGGATGGAGTACTAGGATGGGGGAGGACAGTGGTCTTACAGGGAGATCCCAGCCTTTGTCGTTCTTTAGTGTCCTACAAAGCCATGACACGAGCGATACACATGACATGGGGTGGATTTCTGGTTGAGCTACATGCGATGACGACCTTGCCAGTCTTGGCACTTCCAGATTTCAGCAGGTCATTCGTGATAGACACTAACGCTTCAGGACATTGGTTTGGGGCGGTGCTGATGCAGGATCCGAGACCTATTGCATATTTTAGCCAGACTTTGTCAGCACGAGCGAGGCTGAAATCAGTATATGAGCGGGAGTTGATGGCGATCGTATTCTCCATCCAGAAGTGGCGGCCCTATTTGTTGGGGATGAGATTTATAGTGAGGACCGACTAGCGTAGTTTGAAGTATTTGTTGGAGCAGCGCATGGTCACAGAAGAACATCAGAAGTGGCTCTCCAAGCTGACCAGGCTTGGAGAACAAGGTGGCAGATGCACTGTCCCGCAGAGGAGCCAACAGATGTAGCAGCCATTTCTGTACCGGTACTCCTAGACTGGGAGCCGTTGAGCAGAGAGATTGAGGCCGATACGGGCTTAGCACAGATACGGCAGGCACTGCATCAGGGTTCAGCGGAATTTCCAGGATACACCATAAGTGGGCATCGACTACTTTACCAGGGGAGACTGGCGATTTCCAGGGGTTCCACACATACCATTGATATTTTAGGAGTTCCACGGCAGCTCCATCGGAGGGCATTCATGGATACAACAAACCTACAGAACAATGTTTAGGGATCTATACTGGCCTATTGCATATTTTAGCCAGACTTTGTCAGCACGAGCGAGGCTGAAATCAGTATATGAGCGGGAGTTGATGGCGATCGTATTCTCCATCCAGAAGTGGCGGCCCTATTTGTTGGGGATGAGATTTATAGTGAGGACCGACTAGCGTAGTTTGAAGTATTTGTTGGAGCAGCGCATGGTCACAGAAGAACATCAGAAGTGGCTCTCCAAGCTGACCAGGCTTGGAGAACAAGGTGGCAGATGCACTGTCCCGCAGAGGAGCCAATAGATGTAGCAGCCATTTCTGTACCGGTACTCCTAGACTGGGAGCCGTTGAGCAGAGAGATTGAGGCCGATACGTGCTTAGCACAGATACGGCAGGCACTGCATCAGGGTTCAGCGGAATTTCCAGGATACACCATAAGTGGGCATCGACTACTTTACCAAGGGAGACTGGCGATTTCCAGGGGTTCCACACATACCATTGATATTTTAGGAGTTCCACGGCAGCTCCATCGGAGTGCATTCATGGATACAACAAACCTACAGAACAATGTTTAGGGATCTATACTGGCCGGACATGAAGAAAGACATTGCTAAGATGATAGCCGAGTGTGACGTTTGCCAGTGTCACAAGTACATGGCAATGGTACCGGTGGGACTTCTACAGCCATTGGCCCTTCCTGAGAGAGTTTGGGAGGATATCAGCATGGACTTCATTGAGGGGTTACCACGATCAGAGGGCTACAATTTCATATTGGTGGTGGTGGATAGGCTCAGCAAGTATGCCTACTTCGTGCCACCGAAGCACCCCTACACGGCAATTACAGTAGCTACATCCTTTTTACGGGATGCGATCCGCCTGCATGGTTTCCCTTCTTCCATAGTATCTGATCGCGACAAAGTATTTTTGAGCAGTTTTTGGCGTAAGCTGTTCAAGGTTCATGGGACCAAACTGAGTAGGAGCACATCCTATCACCCGCAGACATACGGTCAGACAGAGGTGGTGAATAAGAGTGTGGAGACCTATTTGAGGTGTTTTGCTTTAGATTCGCCGAGACAGTGGGCCAGGTGGTTATCATGGGCAGAATACTGGTACAATACCTCGTACCACTCGGCAGCGTAGAGTACTCCTTTTCGGATTTTTTAGGACGGGACCCACCACAGTTGATCCACTACAGTAAAGGTACCGCTCTCGTGTCACGGGTAGAGGAGCATCTTGGGGAGCGGGACATGTATTTGGAGGAGCTGAAAAAACACTTACTTCGGGCCCAGCAGATCATGAAAGCTAAAGCGGATGAGCACCAGAGAGATGTGCAGTTTGCCGTGGGGGACCGGGTTTACCTTAAGCTCTGGTCTTACAGACAGAAGACGTTGGCCCATCGGAGCAATGAGAAGCTAGTGGCCCGCTACTATGGGCCATTCGAGATTACCGCTCAGATAGGGAAGGTGGCGTATCGTCTGCAGTTACCCTCTACTTCCACTATCCACCCGGTTTTCCAGGTTTCACAGTTGCAGCGTGCCATCGGGGACCATACACTCTCACCTACCTTACCGCCCACCTTGACAGATGATATGAAGGTTCTGCTTGAGCCTCAGGAGCTGACCGGTGTTAGACAGGCCGCATATGGAACACAGGAAGTGCTGATCAGATGGAGAGGCCTGCCGGAATATGATGCTACTTGGGAACCCCTTGCGGTGATACGAGATCAATTTTCAAACTTCCACATTGAGGACAAGGTGACACTTTGGGGGGGAGTAGTGATGCAGCGCGGGTCAGAGATGCGCGGGTTAGAGAGCCCAAAGAGAGGCCGGTTCAAGTGTATCAAAGGAAGAGGCAACTCGGGTCCACCATGGACCCGATGTCAAACTTGTAGTTTCGCAACTACGAGGGGGGCCGTTTAGTAAATCAACATCTAGCAAATTCCCCCTTAAAGCAAGGGCCGGCCGGTCGGCCCTAGGAGCACCATTGAAGAATTGATCTGAAGGTATTTTTATTTCCTAGAATCCTTGAGCAATTTTTCCTTTAATCTCATATTGTTAGATTTGCTTTAGATTAATTATTCTCGCATTTATTAGTAATTTCAGATCTGTTCTATTTTACAGAATATTTCTATTCTTCCTATTCTGCTTTTACTGGTAACCAGCAGGACATGTCTTACATCAGCTTAGCCTTCATCCCAAAATTTGGTGTTAGCTTCATGGAGTCAATAGGCAGAATATTAATTCATGATCATATTAGATCGTGATGTCGGATACTCATTTTTCATGTATTATGATATACATCTTTCTCTTCCATCAAATCAAGATATTTCATATCCCTTATCTTCACTTCCATCTATGTCTTCTTCAATCTATCTCTTTCTCTTGGTCTTAACATTTATATGTTTTATCTTTCTTACGTGCTTATCAATAAGTCTTCCACGTATATGGCCAAACCATCTTAAGCGACATTCTCTCATCTTTCCTCTATAACATCAACACATACCTTCATTCAAATATCATTATTTCTTACCTTATCTTTTCTACTATTTCCATGCATCCATCGTAACATTCACATTTCAATCACAAATATTTTGTTCATGCTTCTTAATGATATGCTAACACTTTGTATCATATAACAAAGTTAGTCAAATTATTATTCAATAAAATTTTACCTTTTAATCGCAATAGTATATTTTATTTGCATAACATTTTTGTTGCAGCTCTTCACTTCAACTATCATGCTTTGATTCTTTTAACTAACATCTTCCTTAATCCATGCATTCTCTTGAATAACCGATCTATTCTCTTGAATAACCGATCTGAGATACATAAAGTACTTACGGTTATATTTTTCCCATCTAATTTCATCCTGCTACGATCATTCATGTTTCACTTTATTAAACTTACATTTTATATTCTCGGACTTGTTCATACTAAGTCTAAAACCTCAAGTCTCCAATGTCTGTTCCAAAATTTTAACTTTTTATTTGTATCATTGTTGGTCTCTGATGCGTTTAGGGCTTTTTGTGGGGATAAAGGTGGGATTTTTATGGCTTTGGACTAATAAGAAAATTTTGGAACAGACATTGGAGACTTGAGGTTTTAGACTTAGTATGAACAAGTCCGAGAATATAAAATGTAAGTTTAATAAAGTGAAACATGAAAGATCGTAGCAGGATGAAATTAGATGGGAAAAATATAACCGTAAGTACTTTATGTATCTCAGATCGGTTATTCAAGAGAATAGATCGGTTATTCAAGAGAATGCATGGATTAAGGAAGATGTTAGTTAAAAGAATCAAAGCATGATAGTTGAAGTGAAGAGCTGCAACAAAAATGTTATGCAAATAAAATATACTATTGCGATTAAAAGGTAAAATTTTATTGAATAATAATTTGGCTAACTTTGTTATATGATACAAAGTGTTAGCATATCATTAAGAAGCATGAACAAAATATTTGTGATTGAAATGTGAATGTTACGATGGATGCATGGAAATAGTAGAAAAGATAAGGTAAGAAATAATGATATTTGAATGAAGGTATGTGTTGATGTTATAGAGGAAAGATGAGAGAATGTCGCTTAAGATGGTTTGGCCATATACGTGGAAGACTTACTGATAAGCACGTAAGAAAGATAAAACATATAAATGTTAAGACCAAGAGAAAGAGATAGATTGAAGAAGACATAGATGGAAGTGAAGATAAGGGATATGAAATATCTTGATTTGATGGAAGAGAAAGATGTATATCATAATACATGAAAAATGAGTATCCGACATCACGATCTAATATGATCATGAATTAATATTCTGCCTATTGACTCCATGAAGCTAACACCAAATTTTGGGATGAAGGCTAAGCTGATGTAAGACAGGTCCTGCTGGTTACCGGTCAAAGCAGAATAGGAAGAATAGAAATATACTGTAAAATCATACTTGGACGAATAGTCTCAGAAACTCTGTGCATAGCTCAAAAGAATGGGAAGCTAATCTTAGAACTTTAGAACTCACTAGAAGACCTGTTCAACGCTTGAGAGACCTAATATTGGTTTAGAGTATATTATATTTATATCCAAGCAAACGGTTTGTGTACAAAACAAAGTAATAGTGCAAGCATATAAAAGTACTATATAAAACAAGGTGTAACAAGTGAATGAGAGTGTCAAGTCATGAACAATTAAGGCATTTGAAAGACATGCATATTAATTTTAAACAAATAGACATCAGTAATATATTGGCAAACAAAACATGGACAAAGATTAAGAAGTCTCGCTAGTAAGCATTCGGAACATTAAGCATTAATATAATTATCCAAACAAGGCAATAATAAACTAAAGCAAATGACTAAGCATGAGATAGCGTGTCCCACAAGTATTATCTTGTATACTAAACTGTGATGTCCTATGCTAGTGCTGTGACACGATATACAATCCGAAGACCACCTTGGATCTCGAGAAGCTACATCGGGCCGAGTCCAGAACAAAAACCAGGAAGGGACTCATGATCTTTGGAACATGAAACAAGAAAGGAAATCCTCTGAATCCAATCGCTTCCGCACACTCTAATATCAGTTACCTCAAAATCGCGAGTCAAGTGTAGTGTCAAGGTACCGTGACTGTTGTATCATTTGTCATGTCAAACAATATTGTATTTGGTGCTGTGATGGTGATGAGAAATTGGAGGGATAAAGGGGTGGTTTCTAAAGATAGGACGTGGAATACAAAGATAATGTCGTCAATTAGAGAGGACACTTCCAAGATCTAAAACTATCCCCGACTCCTAACTTCTACTCTTTACTCTATACTCTTCTTCTCCAATTTCCTTCATGCCCTAAGACTAACCCCTTCCGTCATATTTATATCTCGCTGATTTGCCTTCATTTACAAAATTGCTACTCGGACACCAAATTACAAAATTGCCCTTCGGGCCCCAGAACTACAAAATTGCCACTATTGTGGCTATAATCATCATTCCCTAACACTACTCTGCCCCTGAAAACCTACCTTGTCCTTAAGGTGGTGCATGCAATCCACGAATGCGTTTCTCCGAGTGTTGTCTCCTCGCCTCCTCTTGGATCAAACGGCCACCCACGAGTTCCGTCCTATTTGAAATGTTGCCGCAAGAGTTGTAGTGTGTCCGCGGTTGAGTTGTCTACGCACCGGCGCTTTTCGTTCTGAATTTGGACTCTAAATGGGCCCGAAATCATCAAAATACAAAAGCTGCGCAAAAATCCACTAAAATAGCCTAGAAATTCCCAAAAAAATCACACGGCTCACTGTTCATTCTCTGACCAGTCAACGGCTCGGGCAAGTGGATGATCCACGGGATCAGTTGGATCGAGGCGCCACCGTAGCGGTGGCGGCTCGTCGGTGCCAATCCCACTCTTCGGTGGCTGTTGGCCGCGAATTTTGGTCCGACGCGTTCATCTGGTCGAGACGTAGCCGTTGGTGGTGATGGTGGTCCTATATCTCGTCTTCGGCGCCACTGGTGAAGGTCGAAAAACTTGCCGGAGGCTCTCCGAGGGTTCGCCCGACTCGGGGTGGCCCTCCGGGGGTCGCCGAAGTCGGGGCGGCCCTCTGGGGGCTCGCCCGACTCGAGGCAAGCCTCTGGGGAGTCTTCGAAGTTGGGGCGGCCATGGTGGAGGCCGCCGCCGGTGGTTGGTCGTCGCTGCTTGTCGAAGTTAGATCTGGTTCGCCGACGGATGCGAGCTTCAGATCCGCGCCATTGTCCGCCTTCTCCAAATCTGGTAGATTTGGGCTTGAAATCTTCAGATCTGGAGCCGGATCATCTTGGAAATGATCCCCTTGCACAAAGACACCACTTTTTGGCCCTGATCGGCGACGTAGACTACATCTTTCTTCAGATTTACGTCTTTCTCCTCCCTGCGGCGCTGGATCTTCAATATCTTTTTCATCATGGTCAGAAGAGAGTCCATCCTTTTATCTGCTCTCGCCGCCGCCACCGCCACCGCCAAAGCTGCCTCCATGGATCTTGAGCTCGATACCACTTGATGAGAAATTGGAGGAATAAAAGGGGGGATTTTTGTAGATAGGATGGGGAATACTAAGATAATATCCTCAATTAGAGAGGAGGACCACCCTCCAAAGATCTAAAACTATTCTCTACTTCTAACTTCTATTCTCTATACTCCACTCTTCTTCTCCAATTTCCTTCATGCCCTAAGACTAACCTCGTCCCTCTTATTTATAGGGCTGATTTGCATCCATTTACAAAATTGCCGCTCGGGCACCAAATTACAAACTTGACCCTCGGGCCTCAGAACTACAAAATTGTTACTATTGTGGCTACAATCCTCATTTCTAACAGATAGCTTTCATAATAAACTGTAGAAGGGATTTTAGAGGTGACTCCCATGGGTCAAGAGATGGCCCCCT
Organism: Scilla litardierei; assembly: GCA_030789695.1. NCBI lineage: Eukaryota > Viridiplantae > Streptophyta > Magnoliopsida > Asparagales > Asparagaceae > Scilla > Scilla litardierei. The sequence goes on along the minus strand of CM061132.1, from coordinate 131,019,410 downwards.
CGGTGTATCGTGGCACTTTGTCCCCAATCATGAACATGTACAATATTTCAAAGTTTATGATTCAGTGTGTATTATCCAGTGACTAGATACAATATCAAAACATGCATTCAGTGCACAATATTCAAGCATGTAATTCATGGTATACTATTTATTGCAATCATGTCAGTTAATTGGATCAACCACTTTCTCATAATCAACTGTTATCAGATAATGGACATGTTATATGTAAACTATGTATCAATAGCTTTTCAATGTAAGAACTATGTAAATAAAACATTAAAGTGATAACACATGGTTAAACCGTTGCAGTGTCAGGTGTGATGTCTAGGGACTGTAATAATTTTCTAGATGTCTAGTAGTTCTCATGATTGGCATGTCATCAATGTCAATGTTTGGTAATATCATGGTTCTTAGAAAATTACTATGTTACATACTATCTTAAATTAGCAGTTTAGGGGTTCTGTTACCAAGTCAAGTTCTAGTTTATGTTTTCACCAACGAAAAGGATGCGATGAGATCAGATTTATTACGAGGCAACCAAGGTATCTAATACAATCGACCAGCCCAATGGTAAAGTATTTGCAGTTATTTGATTAACCGTAGGCTAAAATAAAAAAAAACCCAAAATTCAGGCCCACAATGACTAGTCACGGCTTGCATGTGTGATTAGCAAAACAGAGGGCCCATAAGTAGCACACCAGGGGTACGACCCCCTTTAAACCGCAGCAGGGGCCCAAGGGCCAGAACAATCATAGGGCGAAAAAGCCCTAGGGAAACACAGTCACCCGAAAAGGCAAAGGCCCGAAATCAGTAGGGGTTAAGGCCCACGAGAAAGAAACACCAGCAGTGGGCAAGGCCCACGGAAAATAGACTCAGATCGAACCTAGGAGTTTAGCCAACAGAGACTTCGTCGTAGTGACAATCATGGCGGTGATAAAGTCAGAACCCCTCTTTAACCCCTCTTTGGTGGCTGATTGTATTTCTGAACACCCAAACAAGACTTAAGAAAAAGAAATGTAGCGAGTCGAGGGTTGCCATGTAGCCGATCGGTTCCAGAGATCCATGAATCATTGGGGAAAATCCCCTCCACAAGACTCCCATCATCATATCCCAAAAATAAAAAATCCCACTAATTTCCCAATCAACGATTTCCATCACATTGAGCAAATAAATTTCAGAGATTTAAAAAAACAAAAGATTAAGAAAACATAAATCGAAAGATCTTGGAATTAGAAACAATCTATCGTTCACCGAAAATGGCCAAGAAATCCAGATCGAACCCCAGAAGAGATCGAAACGCCCCAAACATATCCAAGAAATTTTGAGAAGAAAGATTATTTCGCATACCTCAAACTCTAGAATTAATAGAGTATGTATATCTATGTATGAATGAGAATAATGGGTATCATATGGCATATGAGTCTATGCCTCATATATCAAGACAGAAAAGTGGGAAAGTTCAAGCTTCACATGGTCTTGTACTTGTTGTACCCGTCCCCACTTTTGTGTCTTGGTATGAGTCATAACCTCATATGCTATTATATATATGTATATATATTTATTATACAAATGAGGACTTTTTTGAATCTTTGTCCTACATGGCATCAAAATATGACTAGGACAAAATGTTTGGGAGACTGGGTGGCCCAATGGAGTGTGGGTGAGTGGTTGGGTGTTTTGGTGGAACCCCCAAACAAAAGCCCACCACATTCCCGTATTTGCAAGTTTGCCATTGTTTTTCATAAAACCCAAAGACCCCTCATCTTCCCCTATTTACGGATTTGTAATCGTTCTTTTTCTGCTTTGCACCCGTGTTTTTTTGCGCTTTATTCCCTGTTTTTGTGCCCCTGCGACGACTGCCAAGGTTTTTTTTGCCGTCAGTATTGCGTCCGGGAGACGATTGTCCCCGTCGTTCTTGCGCTCGGGAGACCACTGTCCCCGTTGTCATTTCGCCCATAAACCGGCTGTCCCCTCGGTTTCGCACCCGGGAGACGACCTTCGCCATGCAGTCCGGGCACTGGCATTTGCTAGTATATATATATGGCAATCTTATGTTGCGAAAAAACGGTGCGAATGCCCGTGCGAAATATTTTTTTATTTATTTGAAATTTTTTTTTCAATTTTTTTGATGTTTAATCCATACAATTATATACACTAGGGAAAATAATGGGTGAACCCTAGGGGGATTTGAGCACCCATCCACCCGTTACAAATTTAACGGTCTCAAAACGTGCGAATTTGTTGAAATGCCTTGATCGAAGGCCAAATGACATTATTTCTCAACGATTATTTTTGAGGGGGGTATAACAACATATAATGAAGGTGGAAAAAAGAATTTTTGTAATTTTTTTCAAAAAAACCAAAACATTTTCGCACAGTGCGAAATGTTCTCAATTGAAGAGTTACATTTTCGCACGGTGCGAAATGTTCTCAATTGAAGATTTACATTATTTCTCAATTGAAGATATTTTATCATTACATTTTCCTTATTTTCAATTCAATTCTCTTCCTTTTTCTTTTTAATTACTAGCTATTAACTGTCATACATGCCAGCAGTACTCTCCTTGTTTCTCGAAACCACTTTTGATGTACCAAACATACCCGTGTTCATGAAAACTCACCCGATTCCTATTTTTCAGCATAGAGGTGAAATAACCACTTCCAACAAGGAATATAACTTCAATTCCCAAACATTGCATATTGGCTATAAATGCCTTTTGTTTAAGTATGTTTTGTTATGAAGAATTTGAGTGCACTATTTTGACTTTTTCGAGGTTCTGAAGGGGTATGGTAAAGAAGAACTTGTTGCATGGTTATCACGAGAAGCGAACCAGAGTCCAGGATCGAATAATGTCATAGCAGATATCTATGAGGCAATGAGGAATATGGTATATGCCAATATGAAACAGTTGTTCTACATATGAAAGATTCACCGCAGCTTTATGATGGGATTAAGGCATGTAATGAGGGAGCAATCACATTATTACCGAAATCTATCAGGGAACAATGGGAAGTGTCATTTACTTACAAGAAATAGTTATATAATGAAAGTATGTATCCATTTCTCCCTCCCCGTACAAGGGTGAATTCAAAGGGAACTTTCCAATAAAGGGAACCTATGAGTATGTGCAATGCGTTTGAGCATGAAGTTAAACTGAGATATATGTTGCGGAATATTGTATTCATCTTGCAGCCACTGTCACATCAGTTGAAGTCTGTTCGATCATTCATTTGGCATCATTAGCAGTTGTCTAGCATCAACCTAGGGCATGCGCTCATACTTTAAGGCACGCCCTCATACTTTAAGAAAATCAATCAATTGTTCTAATTTGGATGTGGACTTACATAAATTTTTTTAATAAAGAACTCTATATATCCATTAATTTTTATCTGAATTACTTGGGTTCAAGTTGATGCATTGCCAATTTCTTAGAAAATTTTCTTTTAGATTATCATCAGACCAACTGGATTTGATTATGTCAATTGAACATGTAGTGCTGAATTGGGTGCCAATGTGTTGTTTGGTCTAGGAACCCACTGGATCTGTCTTGTCCAAACCAAAGCTATAGTATACTAGGTTGTATTTTCCTTTCTGATATGAATGCTGTGACTCATTTATGCGACACAAACACGTGGTATTCTGTTTGTAAGTTTACTTCTCAGTTATTACACAGACTTTTATTATCTTATCTCGATAGTTGAGTGTTAAGTTATCTGGAGTATCTGTCCCTTTTCCCCTTTAACTCAAACTGAAAATTGAAGAAAAAAATGACATCCTAAGAGGTAAGAAACCTATGTAGATGTTTGGTTTTGAAAACTTTGGTGCTCTCTTGTGTCAACTCTATCTGTTTTTTGTGGGAAGTTTTGGTCATGAGCCCTCTGAGACTATTAACATGTGGTATTTAACTTGGATGTCGATCCGGCCATATTTAAATTTTGGTAATAAAATTCTGGAATTCCAATGATTTTTAGGAAACTAAACAAATTTTATCTGAGTAAAACTTACTAAACAAATCACATCTCCAGTGTTGCAGAATATCCCACTATGAAACTATTTGCATTGACCTAGTGATTTAATTTGGGTCTACAAACCCTGATCTGGTTTTGCCTCACATGGTCACATGTAGTTGACTTTGTTACCGGAGTATTCCTTGGCCTGCCCTACCACAGATACTGTCAAGGGATTCTTTTAGTAGGAACCCAAAATGTTTAGTTGGAACCTGATTTGTTTACTAGTCTTTTTAGTATATTTTCTTTTATTAAATTTTATGTATTTGATATGTTAATATCGATGATCTTTCTTTTTAAGTAGCACTAATATTTAAAGTTTAGTGTTACATTTACATGGCTTGCCTTTAAGATACTAGCGAGTTGTGACGATCATAACAAAAGCAAGCCTGTCATATGAACACCCATTCATTTAAGGAGCTCTAACTAGTTAGACACAGTGAAATATGAGAGAGGAAATAGAAGGATGGTAAATCAGACGCGTTTCCAAATTTTTTAAAACTCACATGGACTTTTAAGATGCAAGTCCTAGGAACGAAACTAAATGAGTTTAAGGGCGTGTTTGGTTTGAGGGAAAAGGAAAGAAAAGGAAAGAATATGTAGGAAAGTCAATTTCCATTGTTTGGTTGAAAAAAAGGAAAATGAAAGAAAACAAAGGAAATGAGGGAAAAGAGAGCTAAACTAATTTCTCTCACATTCATGTATTTGCATTTTTTAGCAAACATAATTAGTTGCTAATTTAAAGAATTCACTAATTATTCATAAATTTGTTTCAAAAAATCGTGTATAATTCGTGAATTTTTAAAAAATCATGAACATTACCAAATTTCTATTCGCAAATTGTTTGAAAAATTCACGAATTATTCACGAATTTCTGAAACAAATAATGAATAATGTCGAATTTATTCAAAACCTTTAATATATATTCATTCATGAATTGTTCGAAAATGCACGAATGTTTCATGAATTTTTCAAATAGCTTGCGAATAATTCCCTAATTTTCCAAATAAATTCGTAATATTTAGTGTCTTTTCTTTCATTTATGAACTATTCAAAAATTTAGGGAATAATAAACGAATATTTAAAAATTTCACAAATTATTCATGCGTTTCATGAAAAATCCACACATTAAGCACGAATTTTTCATATCGCTAGCGAATTATTTCAAACTTTTTAACAAAATTTGTAAATTTTTTATGTACTATTTAATAACATATTATTTACGAATCATAATATTTATAGTATTAGCAAATTATTCGTTACAATTCGCAAATTATTTGCTAACTTAACGAAGTATTCAAAATAACTAACAAGTTTTAAATTTAAAAAGAAAAATTTAACTTGTTATGGGAGTAAAAGGATTTGAATTCACATCGTCTGCTTGAACAACAAAGCAAACTAAGCAATCGGCAACTAGCTTTTGTTGATGATATATTCATAAATTATTTTAAATAACAAACTTATAGTAATGTTATCATTTTATATTAGCCATAACTATCACCGAATTTGATGAAATTATTTTCAAAAAGTTTCGACTATACATATCATTCATGAATTAAATCCTAAAAATAATTTAACAAAGATATCTTTTATTTTTTATTCATTTTCAATGTACAACCTAATAAAAGTAATTTACACATTTTCATTTTATCTTTCTTCCCAATTTTGTTTGCAAGTAATTTACACATTTTCATTTTATCTTTCTTCCCAATTTTGTTTGGCAACCAAATATGAGAAAGAATCTCATTTCATTTCTCTTTTCGTTCTTTTTCTATTTCCTTTTCATTTCATTTTCTTTCTTTCATTTTCTATCAATCCAAACACACCCTAAGCGGCACTCTATCCTCTTTGCATTTCAGACTTGTGTTTTCTTTCCTTTCTGAATCTGTGTCGTTCCCAGGCAGGACAATGGGTATTCATTGACTAGCTGGTGGGTAAGACTATTTATTGGTTTTCTTATTTAGCTGTTAACTTGGTTGGTTATCAAGTTTTTTGTAATTTGTAACTAAAGTAGTTTTTAGTTCATGGCTTGCTTTATTTATTTATTTTAATCTTTATATTAATCGTAAATCTAATTGTTAGTTTCTCATGAAATTGTAGACTTAGTTAATTGATGCTGTCACATATCCAAACAAGTTTATTTGGCGTTAGGTGTTAAATTTCTGAAAGCATTGAACTTTCACATGGTTTTCTATATTTTCCTAATTCGTTAAGAATATGGTAATGCTGTTCAGACCCATTGTAGGCAAGCCACATGATCTGATCGATTTGGAGGAACAAAGAAAGGAAAGACATTTGCCCCTGATCAACCACCATACGCCCACCACTGTCATTTCCTGAAGGCAAGGCTGGGTGGCAAATAGATTTTGACCCAATTGGTCGAACCCATGCCTAACCCAAATTTCTGAATATGGGGGCTTATCCGGGTTCATATCCAATTTGGCAATTTGGATCAACCTGCCTGACCACTGTGAAGACTTTAGAGCTTTGGGGTTCAAGCCTTATATTTTCGTTGGATATTATTATAATAAATTAATAATTACATTTAAAGATAAACTTTTATCGCCAAGATTTCTTTTGCAAATTGAATGACAACTTTGAATTCCATTCCAAAGTGACAAGTTCAAATCTTTATTATAGAAGATATTTTGGCCAATAAAAAGAAAGGCACGCCTAACCCACACTTGATCCAGACATTACCTGATTTCTTAAACGGGTTGGGTGTGGGTGACCCGAATTTATTCCGGGTCACATATAGGGTTTATAGTACTTGACTCGATGTAAATCTGGGTCAGGTTAATGTATAACCTAATGCAGGTCGGGTCAAGTTTGACCCGACTCGTCTGCCATGAACCCTCCCAATACCACAAACAAACAAAAAGACGCACACACAAAACTCCACCCACTTAAACAAAAAAGCAAATGAAAAACAAAACATACTACAGAAACAGAACACTACCCCACCTCAACAGAACAATTAGCTCATTGGAAGTGGGAAGCATGGATACATCCCCAAGTAAGCAGACCATGGCCAAATATCGCTACTCTTAAGAATCATCTAGCTTTTTGTGAAGTGAATTCTCTGGTAGAGGCTACTGCAAGCTGCTTCATAGGCACATATATCCAGCATATGCCCTGACGGACTTGCATAATCCAATAATGCAGTGTACCACACCAGGTCATACTCAGACTGCACACACATTGAAAATAATAATAATAGTTCAGTTTTTATCATCAAATAATAAACCTTAGATTATATCCAATGTCATTTGGATCTTAAAAGTTGCTAATTCCCAAAGATTGAGAGATACAAAAGATTTTGTAGCAACAATTTATCTTCAATTGTGCTTAATGCCTATATTTATTTTCCTGTTTTGGCTCAGGTGACCAGATTCTTGCATACAAGAACAAACACAATTAAAAATCATTAACACAAACATGGAAAATAAAGAAGAGAGATGTCATGCCCTAAGGCATAACAACCACTGTATATGTAGGGGATGATAATCCCATACATATACAAAGGTTATAATCTATGCTATCAAACATAATATCAATGACATAATATCATGATCTATTATTTAAAAAACAAGATTCGACTTAGAGTTTTCCAATTATTCAAAAATATCAAAGTTCCCTGAGATGACTAATTTACCAATAGACGGATAACATGACATCGAGTTCATCATCTTTATTACAATAATCAAAATTCTAAAGGACTGGGGGCTAACTACCTAAAAATCCTCCTTGAAACTCCTTTATGCAAGCCCAAAACATGCACCACCAGCTTCTCGGAATCTTAAAAAATTAAGTAAAGGGTGAGCCACATAGCTCAGTAAGTTACGATCACCACACGCACTAGCAAATTGAACTTGTTTTTTAACAAGTGGTGGAAAATAAAGCATAGTTAAGATGTGATAATAAAACATAGTTAAGATGTGAATAATGGATTGTAAACTATAGATCTTGATAGTTTCATAGAAAAATAAACTAATAAGTATGCACATCCAAACAGAATAATACTTTTCTTTTCAAAATGAGCGATAGATTTCTAAGCAAAGGAAATAGAGTTTCATTCAATAGTCTTTTAACATTAAAGTATTACTTAAGCCATAAGTCAATGCATCAGTAAGCTATTTCAGCAAACCATTATCACTTATCAACAATTAACATTGAAAACCCATCGCTCTATAACCTCAGGTTACAAATAATCCCAATGACACTGATTAGAATCAATAGGTTACCATTGCAAAATAATATGTTAGCCAAATCGAGTGATTCAAAGATCCAGAGCAGAGAGTGATCTGAAGATCCAAGGGCTTCGAAGAGCATAAAGAATAGAGTGTGCACAACCATATGATACGGCAGAACAGATCATATCAGGATTGAGTTTGAGTTTGAAATCTTTTTCTTTATATTTATTTAATCATATACTTCAAAATAATAGCATTTTCCCATTTTAATTACAAATGATGTTAAAATAACTAAGTCCGGTCCTCGCAATATAAAAATACATGCTTTGAAATTGTTTAGTAAATAGAATTTCTATAGCAGCAAATAATTTTAAATAACACTTAGTATGAATCATCATTTACCTAAAAAGAGACCGACGATTGCTCCATGACCAATCCAACGATCTCAAGTCTCATAATCATATAAAAGTTGTAATGAGTATTATTTTGGGGAAAAATTCATCTTTAGCGAGTTCTAATATTACCCAACACTTAATCTTGATTAAAAATGCAGTTGCAACATATTCAAAATTGTCTGACATATATTATCGGTTCTAAATTTATTTATAGTCATTTTCAATGCAAAACACTAATTTTTACATGTCAGGACTTATTCTCGATTACTGAATTTGCATAGTCTAATGTTGGGTTGGTTCTGTAATTACAGTCTATCTGCAAAATCTTTGAGTACAAGCATATATGTTCTGGGTAGATTCTGCAATTAATATTTGTGGTTTATGACTGGATCTGTTTTCTAATTTATAGTTTATATATTCTATTAAGTTTTGGGCAAATCTTTCAATTAATATTTGCTGCTTAACTTTTCTCAGTTAAGGTTTGCAGTTTAACAAAACTGTATATTTTGAAATTATTGGGCTACCCATTTCTCTAAAGAATTTAGTAAGGTTTTCTGTGTAATGTTCCTTGTCCTTTATTAAATAGAATTCTTTTCACCCAAGATACGGTAGGTTAATTACGATGTGAACTTATCAAAATCTCAATCAATTTCTAAGTAATAAAATCTTTTTAGTTAATCCTCAACTAACAAAATATTTTTTTTGGGATCTTAGCATAAATATCGTTATGTTTCAGCTATATTACATATTTCTTGTCATACGCATATTTTCATATATGTCCTTTAGTTTTCAACTTATTGTGCAGATATAGACTTCTTTTAATTTATAGTTAATGAAGGCCTCCTTGAAGAAATTTTCTAGATCGAAACCCAGTTTAGTTAAAAATTAAAAATTGAAGGATTAAATTACCGTCAACTAGTCAGATTGAAATTTACTTCTCCTAATTAATCCCAATAACAGTTTCTTTGGCATTCTTGGTTCACCTTGTTTTCAATTCCTTCTCAAAATAACTTCCACTTAAATTATTAAAAAAATACCTTCATGTTTCACCAATGTCCTGACATACTACCAACCTGAACTTTGAAAATAACAAAAAAACTACAACTTTATTTTCACAAATTACTATGCTGAACTTCATTAATAGAAAAATATATCCATCTTTCTAAACATGCTTAAATTACTTTAATGTTCTCAAAAAATCAAAAAACCATCTCAATCTTTGATTAACATATCAGAAAACTACTTCTATCTATTAACAATTTAGAGAATTAATTTGAGAAAAGGGAAAGTTCAATGTATTCAGTTATTTTCAAAGAAAAACGTTGAAAGATAAATGTTGTTTTTTGAATATTAGCCCCCGAATCATGGATGTCATTTAATGGAATAATCAAAGCTAGAATCATACACTTAATATTTCATCAGGTTTTTTTCTTTTGGTTCGCAAATGAATATTTGCGAAACTGAACAACTAAAAAATTAGATCATGGATAAAAAGTAATAATTAGCTCAACAAGTAACTTCGATAGAGATAATCAAATTTGGATGCATCAACATGAGGAAGGAATTCATGATATTAGAGGATGTGTTTCTTTATTTTCTATTTTAAGGAAAATAATGTCTCTTTATGAATAAGATCTTTAAATCTGAATTGAAATATCAAATCAGTGAAAATGGAGGAATGAATTGATAGGGGAAAGGAAGAGGAGACCAACAAGTTTCGCCTCACTGCAAAAGAGGGTTTAAGAGTTGATATCTTGGTTTTTGGAAAATTTAATTTGACCACTAGACTAATTTCATCTAAGAAGCTTTTTGATCCAATGGGTTTTCTAAAGGAAGGATATATCCACAAATTAAATGGAAACCGCACAGATACAAAGGAGAATAAACATAAAACAGGGATAAATTCGTATTGTAGAGAATCTATTAGGATATGTAGCAAAAAACCATATTTTATTAACTAATAAGTATGTAGTTTTTCTTGGATATTACGCCCGTGAAGAAATGTTTTGTAACGGACATAACTAATTAATAACCAAAAAAACTTCTGGTCAGTGGACAAAAAAAAGCGAAATATCAATTTCTAACATTTTAAAAGTAAAATTATTAAGTTACCAACAAAGATGATGCATACAGTAAAAAAAGCAGCCTATCTTGCATGACATGTAGAAATACAGTACAGCTTTTTGGGTTTGTCTGGGGTTTGATACGGCCTCGATGGGCATTTGGCTCCTCTTCGATGTGTGACAAACAAGCCTCTCCTTTTGTTACAGCCATAGTATCTCTCTATCACCTGTGATCATTCTCATTCTGAAATAAGCTTGTACTCGGTTCTGGACAAAATACTTGTATTGCCTGGCAAAAATCTCATACTTTGTTCTGTGGTCCCTCTCTTTGTTTGCTTAAATCCTTTCAAGTAAACCTGTAATCGTATTAAGGACATTCTTATAGTCTTGTTCATTGACAGTATCAGCTAGATTAAAAAACAACCCATGAATTTTTTACGATCAACAGGTATGTGGTGAAAACCTTGGACAATGCAGAGAGCGTCAAGCTGCAATATCGTTCATTAGCCAAGGTTCCAGATAATTCGCCGCCATCGAATGCCATCCAAAATAAAACGATGGCCCCAAGCTGGCTGTGATAGTGATATCGTTCATTCGCCAAGGTCCATAGACGATGATTGGAAGTATTTGTAATTGGGATAAAAGCTGTATACAACATCTGTACAGACTGTGTTGCAAACCGAACAAAAGATCTGCTTTTGAAATACCACGGACATTATTGAAGGAAAGGTCAGTTTTTTGTGAAAGCATTCGCCCAATGGCCACAAGGGGCCAAACACCGGTGTACAGTAATGATAAAAAAAATTCGATGAAACGTGAGATGTAAAGCTATTCTCCTGTCTCGTTTGTCCTTGGCGTTCTAGTTTCTTTGAATAAAATTACTGATGTTGAGCAGGGTTTTTTGTGAATGGGTCATATCGGATTCTGACCGAGTCCACCGATCCCCGATACTATTTTGAAGGAAGAGGAAATAAATGAATGCGTCAAAGTACCGATGCCTCCCAAGCGCGACATACGGACACTATATATTGTAGGGTGTGAACTGTAATCCATTTTACTCTCTATTTACAAAACCATATAGCTAAACAAAGAAACGCCAACATAAAGAACTACGCATGCTGCTCAGCATGTCCTCGCTCACCCCCACCACTGCCGCCAGCTGAGGCCTTGGTAATGTCCTCAAAACCGAGCCCGCCCCTACCATAACCGGGAGTTGGTTGGTCCTGATGCCGTGAATCCAAGAAACTCGAAGGGACCTCCCCTCGACGCGATCTGAGAGAACGGAAAGAACCTTGGGATCCAAAACATATCACCAGTGGCAACCTCCGCCTTCATGGCCGAAGTCCCGGTTGGATAAACTACTTGGATTTTACCAGATCCACCGAGTATGATGCCCGTATTCAGTCGCATGAGGAATGACACGAGGTGCAAGCATGGATCCTGCATGGAGGTGCACAAGGCAGACGCCGATATTGAAGAAATTACATGTAAAACACAATTCAAATACTAACTACAGGTCAAGCACGCCAAAATTTTTGGTCAACGCACACGCCAAAATGAGAGTGCAGCTGAACGTGAAGATCGATGAATTGAGGTGAGAGAGATTGGGGGAGTTCGTTGAAGTGAATTTTCTCGTCGCATCGGCAAATCCCTAAGCTTGATTTCAAAAAGGAAAAAAAAAATGAAACGCTGAAGGCTGAAGGGGAAATCGTTGAAGGGGGAGGCAGTTCCGCACGGGGGAAGGATTAGGCAGGTTGCATGTATATTTAGTGAGCTGTGAATTTAGCTCGGCAATGAAAGTTTTGGGGTACAATATGATTTGTTTTATGTAAATGAAGAAAGGGGTTTTCTGGGATAGAGTAAAAATTTGATGATTGTAGGTCAGAAATATTATTGAAATTTGTAGATAAAATAAGGGGGTAATGTAGTATTTTTGAGCACAAGTGAGTTCATTGTAGTTCGATATAAGTATGAAGTTTTTGGGGTTGAAAATGACGTAGTTTACGTAGAGAGAAGAAATTTTTTGGATTGAAAATTGAAATTTTGTTCTATCTGGAAAAATTAGAAAAAAAAATGTGATGATTGCAGTGCAACATCAATGAAATTTTGTGATGTATAATATGTTACTTTCTATGTGATAAAATTTGTTGATTTGAGTGGCATTGTAGCAGATGATGGAAGAGGAAAAATAGTCATAAAACGTGCAGGAAACAACCCAGTTGCTTCTGTGGACTTAAAGCGCCGTTGAGGACTACAACGACAAGGGAAAATATTGGGAGAAGATTTTATGAGTGTATAAATTTCAACAAGAGCAATCGATGTAATTTTCTTATTTAGGTGGATAAGAGAGAATTGTGTCTGCATGGAAAGGAATATGTAAGAGAGTTGCTATAAGAAATAACAAAGTTAAAGAGAATGATGCGAGATCGTAAAAGGAATTATGGAGAATTCCAGGAGGAAACTGTTAGGTGTTGGTGTTTTAGACCAATATTATTTTGATGATGATCACAACATTATGGTGTTGCTAATGACTCTAATGTTTTAGTCTCATGATTATCAAATGAAGAATATCATGATTTGGAGACTAATAGCTTGGTGCAAGGATGGACATCAAGAGGAGCATAGCCAAATCTTGGATCTTGATGAAGGGAAGCTCATCAAGAGGTGCCAAAGCTTGGAAGATGATGGGGAGCATCAAGGCATCTAAAGCTTGAAGATTAGTCTCTAAGAGAAGCAATGTAATCCATGAAATTTCATTTACTTACTTTTTTCTCTCCTTTTGAGTCTAGGATTATTGTAATGGCTTGATAGATGTTCTACTCATACATGCATATGTATATAACCATCTTAGTTAGCCTTAGGATTATCATAGAATCCAACCCAATAGGTTCATCATGCCAAATGACTCAATTGGAGTCTATGTCTCTCCAGCAGGCAACTGCTGAATGAAGGACATGCGACTGGGTGATTCCAGGCGCCTGGCCAGCCTTCAATGGGCAACTATTGTGCACAGCTCAATTCAAATATTTATTGACTCTTTCTTGAGCTTTAGGAGCAGGTGATCAAAGTTCATTTGACAGGCGCATGTCTTTCTTCAGGCACCTGGATATTGTTCTTCAGTCATCTGTGTACCGAAGTGCGTAACTTGTCATTTCTCGACATCTCTCCAGCTTGTGTGTCAGTCGACTGATGTAGAGTTTACAGTCGCCTGTCGTTTTTCAGGCGCCTGGACGTTGCTTGTCAGTCGTCTGAATGCACAAGTGCGTAAGTTGCATTTTTCTCTGCTCAAGTCCATCCCATGTGACAGTCGCCTGACGAAGTCTTTACAGGCGTCTATACATTGTACATGCGCCTGTGTAGTCTTCTACATGCGACTGTGTAGTCTTCTACAGGCACTGTCTCGGCTCAGATTATAGCCGTTGGGAATAATATAGCCGCTGACCAGTCGACTATCCATCCTTATACAGTCGCTTGTCGATGCCGTAAAATCTCAGATTCTAGCCGTTGCAGAATTCTGTCCTTGGTTTCTAGCTTGGGTTTTATGGGGTTTTTGGGGTTTCTTATAAATAGGAAGGGGCTTAGTTTATTTAGAACTCTTGGAACTATTGAAGATCATTAAGAGATCATTAAAGTCATTCCTAGTCTCTCTCATTTCGCTCTCATGAGCATTTCTCTCTTCATGCATTGAAGCAAGCTCAAGGGAAATCCATCCAAGTGCATTCAAGCAAATCTCATCACTTGGAGATCCTCCCGCCTTCTTCTTCATATTGAGTAAGTTCATCTTAAGGCATATGTAAGAGAGTTTATTTCATCTTTGTGTAAGTTGATACCCTAGCTTTTTTTTGTAAAAGCTAGTTACTCTCTTTGTGATAGTTTAACCCTTGTATAGGGTTGGTTGGGTACTCTCTGTGTGAGAGTTAAAGTCTCTCTGTGTGAGAGCAAGGATTTCTCCGTGTGAGAATCCAAATCCTCCGTGTGAGGTATCTCTGTGTGAGATTGTATTCACTCTTTGTGAGAATCATAGTGGATATTTGGTGTGGCTGGACGTACCCAGGTTTGTGGAACCATAGTAAAATCTTGTGTTTGTGTTTGCATTGACTGTGTGAATTATTCTCCTCTTGCATTTATAATTCCGCATCTGCAAGTTTAATTTTTAATTACACAATTTATTGCAGAGTGTTTGTTGTTAGTATTGTAAGGGATAGACGGTCCTTATAGAAATAATTTACTCTTTTTCCAGCGCCAATGACATGAGCAGAAGCGAAGCGGATAGTAGCAATTATATGGGAAACATTGTGTCGACAAAATCTAGAAAATCAAGTCGTATGATAGTGCTTGAAATGTTGTGGTTTTGTTTTAGTTGTCTATCTTCTTTGTTGATCACTGCAATTTCTTATGCATTTATGATGTAGTAAGATGTAACAAGATGTTGTTTAATAGTGACGAACAAATAAATCTTATGGTTCTTGTGCAGAACGTGTCTTATGTTTTATACCGGTATAACTATGTGTTATATATGTGCCAGAGTTCAAGTGTAAGTTTAGATTTTATCAGATATTACCAGAACATATATTCCCAAAATATACATTCATACATATATATAATATACATTCCCAGCAAATTTGATACATTCATATTCCCAAAATATACATTCATACATATATATAATATACATTCCCAGAAAATTTGATACATTCATATTCTCAAAATTTTTTACATTGCCAAATACTTGTTTTGAATATACATTGAAAGAACTTAAAATTGATACAATCACAAATTTTGCACATAACTTTCAGGTGTCAAGTGTTCCAGCTTCATGGTTTTTTCCGCATAACTTTCTGGTTTCCAACGTTCATGTGGCAAGTGTTCCAACTTTCAGCTTGATTGTTGCATGATTCCATGATTTGCTTCATTTGTTTGCATTTCATATAAAGAGATGCAGATTTGTAAAAAAATTCATTCCTTGGTTGTTGCATCCCATATGTAGGTTTACCTCCTTGATTGTTGCAGGCTACCATGTTTATGCTTCATGTTTTTGAATTCCATGATTTGCTTCCTGGCAACAAAAAAGTTGTTTTAACTATGATACTATGATACACATAAAAATCTGCTTTAACTATGATACTATGATACTATGATACAAAATATCCCATATAAAGAGAATGTGAGCAGCACTTGCGTATTGAACAGATTTGTAAAATTCACATACCTGGCACAACATATTTGTAAAATGCACATACTTGGCACCACTGATTAACTTGCTAGGGCTACTATGATATCCGGCGCAACAGATGTGTAAACTTGTTCGGGCTACATGTTTCCAAGCAAAGTATATATATGTTTCCAGAACCAAAGTATGTTTATGTTTCTAGAATTAAAGTCTGTATATGATTTCAAGAATTGTATGTATATGTTTCCAGAATCAAAGTATGTATATGTTTCCAAGCAAAGTATGTATATGTTACTAGAATCAAAGTATGTATTTGTTTCCAGAATCAAAGTATGTATATATTTCCAAGAAAAGTAAATGTTTCACAGCAAAGTATGTATATGTTTACAGAATCAAAGAATCAAATTTGCCAAAATATATATTTGATACAAGCTATATCAGAAGGCTTAGAGTTATGTAAACATACACCATACTTGGGTAAACATATAATATTTCAGAATTGCTCAGAATTGCTCAGTTCACCAGACCTTTTTACTCTTCGCGTACAAACCAAAATACTTGGGGTTTTGACCGTGGACTTCGCGTACAAACCAAAATTCAAAAAATATATATTTGAATTGTTTCAGAGTGTTTTCTCACTACAAAAGCGTTGACCATGGACTACCCGGTCAACGTGGTCAAGGGGCTGACTTGGGTCCCTCGGGTGTGTCGAGCCCGTGCAGACGCGACACGAATCGGAGTTGCGGGCGACGTGGAGCCCGTCAGCTGGGCTGGGTCTGGATCCTCGGCCTCAAGGGGGCTGAGGGGAAGCCTCGGCCCGGTGTGAGACGCTCGGCCTCAGA
Organism: Scilla litardierei; assembly: GCA_030789695.1. NCBI lineage: Eukaryota > Viridiplantae > Streptophyta > Magnoliopsida > Asparagales > Asparagaceae > Scilla > Scilla litardierei. Next base: position 131,002,739 of record CM061132.1, on the reverse strand, counting down.
CGGTCGGACGACGAGGGGTAGCCTCGGCGCCTCGTGAGCGGAGGGGAAGCCTCGGCTCGGATGGACGTGCTCGGCCTCGGTCGGTCGGACGGTGAGGGGTAGCCTCGGTCGTCTTGCTTGATGCATGGCCGGCGTGGGGCGGAGGGGAAGCCTCAGCCCGTGGATCTGACGTCCTCCTGAACAGACGAGAACACTCGTCAGGGGGGCCGAACCTTGGTTCCGGCCAAATCCCCTCCGATGCCTAAGTCAAATGACGATCTGAAAGAGGAGGCCCGGCGGAGGCGGTTCGACTCGAGAGGAGATCGGAACGACGTCCTCCGGCGTGAGCGGGGGAAGGAGGAGATGAAATGGGGGAACTAGGTCGTTGATGGAGTACCTTAGGTTTTAGTTACCTGAGATGCGGCCCCTTGTCTAGTCGTCCTTCTAGCCTTTTTATAGGCCTCCCGTTGTGATTGTCCATGACTCACGTCCCTCGTCCGCCCCCGATCGTGCCCCCTCAATCCGCCTCCCCCTCGCCGCTCCCTGCGCCATGCCAGCACCTCCCCATAACGGCCATTAAGTGGTCGCGGGCTTGGGGGAATGGTTATCGCTGGAGTGGGCGAGTGACTTGCGTGTTTTCGGGGTCGGGTCGGATCGCCGTTCGAGGGTCCTCTAGGGGGCTTTGTCGGGCGGGCCTGATCTCGCAGACGGGCTTCTGGCTCCGTGTTCTTTCGGGCTTCGTTTGGTGGGCTTGGGCCTTTGGGCCCATGCCGTTGGGCCTCCGCAAAATAGACGTATCAATTGCCCCCATCGGTGGGACCGATCGGCCTTGGCCGGCTCGGTTCGACCGATGTGACTCCTGGGGTTCCGAATGGCTCGTCAGTCGAGGCGCGGTCATAAATGAAGGTCATGATGTGGCGGATCGATAGGACTTCCCTTGGCGCCGATTTCGAAACGCCGTCGGTTCTTTGAGGCTTGCCACGCGTTCCTGTCAGGCGTTTCGAATTCGCCCCTGGGTCTTGTATATAAGTGCCCCGGCTGCGTTGATCCCAACTTCTTCCTCGCTCTTCCTCATGTTCCTGGCTTTCCACAAACTCGGAGTCTTTCACCGCCTTCGTTTCCTTGCCTCCTCCAGATAAGCAAAAAGGTAACTCCTTTCCCATTCTCCTTTTATGGCAGCTCTTAGGATAGGTGGCTCTGGCCAAGGGGCGAGGGATCCTCCTGAGTCCAGGCGTGGCGGGCTCTGATCCGCGGGATCCGGTTCCTCCTTGGAGAGCCGTTCCCTCCGAGACAAAGGGAAGGGGAAGCTCTTCCCAGATTATGCAGGCGATGATGTGGCGTCGGCTGCCGTGCGGCTTAATGTATCTCCGGTTGTCCTCAGAACGCCGTCGAGGACTTCTTTTCCGACGGCTGCGGAGATTCAGGGAAGGTACCTCTGTCACCCGTATGATGTTCGAGTCCTATTCATTGACGAGCGGATCTGTCTGCCGAGGAGCAACGAAGTCGGCGTTTATGTTGAGATGTTCCGTCTAGGTCTTCGTTTCCCGCTCCATCCCCTCTTTATCCAAGTCATGGAGTACCTCATGGTGTCCCTTTGCCAGTTTACCCCCTGTTCGGTTGCGGTTCTGACGTGCTTCGTGATGCTCTGCTGCACTCGCGGTTTGGAGCCATCTCTCTCCCTTCTCTTCTATTTTTATCAGATCCAGACGGTCGGTCTAGGGTCATGGCTACACCTCCGAGCCCGCGTGGGGAGGGAATGCCTGATCGGGCTACCCCACTGGGCGGGGGATTGGAGCTCGGATTTCTTCTTCGTAGTCTTCCTTGAGGATTCTCAGATATTGACAGGTTGGGGCGGGTCTGGTCGGCCTGGCCGAACGCTAACCCTCTCCGAGGCTGATCGGGCGGCCGTCGCGCTGCTGTCGGCCCTCCCTTTGGAGGCGAAGTCTATCTGGCCTTTGCTGGACGACCTACTCCTGAAGGCCGTCTTGTGGTCTCCGGGTAGGCCGCCTTTCTAGTCCTGGATTGCCCCGTGGCTTACCCTGATTTCGGTTTCGCTTGCAGGAATGGCTGGTTGCGAGTTCACCCGCGACGTCGATGAGCTGATTCGGCGTGGAGCCGCTCGGAGCCGAGGTAGCATCTCGGGAAGGGCACCTCGTCGGACCGTCGAGGAGGAGGTGCGCCGAGCCGAGCCCGCCGTGGGCAAGGTGGTGGCCGCGCCTCCCGCCTTTTCTTCTGGTAGTCTCCCCCCGGGGGGTTGCAAAGGCCGGACCCGTCACACCAGCTCAAGGGGCGGGGGTAATGACGGGTCCGGTGCAGCTCCTCTCGCGCTTGGCGTGCCCCCTCTTGTCCCCGAAGGTGGAGGCGACACGAGGCGGAAGCGCTCCCCTTCGGCGCCTGCCGAGCCTCACGAAGGGAAGAGGAGGAAGGAAGGCGTGGATCCCTCCAGTCTGGTGCGCTCCGTGCCCCCGGCGGTGGCCGCCGAGGATCTTCCGGTGGCCCTGGCAACCACCCCCGTCGCAGCGTCTCCGCCTCCATTATCGGGAATCGGTGCCCTGTTGGCGAGCAGTTCGGCCCCCCTCGAGGTCACCCCCGGGGGTTCGGTGTTCGTCGACCGAGCCCTGGCTCAGCAGCTGGCCGAGGGCTCCGTCTTCCCCCGGGACCGTAGTCTCCTCGAGAGGATCCCCGCCGACAAGGTGTCAGACTCCTTGGTCTGGATCCTTCAACAGGTCTGGCTATCCTGCTGTCCCTTTCCTTCTTTCGCTCTCTTCTTGGCTCATGTCTTGTCGTTCAGGGTTCAACGCTCGCTGTCGAGTCGCAGCGTCGAGCTGTCCGTATGAGGGAGCTGGAGGAGTCCTCTGCGAGGGATCACGAGCGGGCTGGGGCAACGGAGGTAGCTGCGGTGGCGGCACAGATGGAGTCTCGGCAACTCAAGCTCCGGGTGGCCGAGCTAGGGGGACGAGTGGACGTCCTCCAGGGAAAGTTGGAGGACGCTCGGCGGTCGGCCAAGGAAGCGGCGGAGTCGTTCCGCCTGGAGAGGGAGGAGCTTCAGAGGGAACTGTCGGACCAACGTCAGGTGGCGCGGTTTGCGGAGGAGGTGGAGAGGGGCGTCGTCGGGACTCTGGGGGAGAGGATCTTCGAGGTCCTTAGGGAAGCCTTCGGTACATATGAAGGCCTTATCGGCCCCCGGATCGTCGAAGTCGTCCAGTCCTCCTTCCGGGACTGTGCGGAGCGAGTCCGGCAAGCCCCTCAGCCTGTCGATCCCCCTCGCTCTGAGCAGGGCGAGGCGCCTGAGGATGCGTCCCCTCGAGCCCGGGCCCCCTAGGTCGTCCTTTCCGGCCTGTCATCCTTGTTTTTATCCTCAAATTTTTTAGCATCCGCTTCGCTTTGAGCCGGTCTACTTGGAATGGATCCCTGGCCTCGCAATCTCCATTGGCGTCTTTACCGGTTCTCTGCTTCGGAGCAAACAATTGCTGATTGCAAGGATGTTCGTCTAAGCTAGCAACTTTGTGTTCTTGGTCGACAAGCTTTGTTCTGTCGGTGTTTCCCTAGTTTCCGTAGGTGACGAATTTTGTCGTCCGCTGAGAGCGGATTATTTGTAAGGAGGTTTCTCCACTTCGATTTCCTGTAAATAAGACACGCTTTTGTACCTTGGTTAATTGTTGGAAATGAAATTGACTTACTTGAATTTCCCGCGCATTTTGCTTTGTTGCTGTGAGCTCGGCTCCTCTGCTGATGGTGGTCGCTTGCTTCCTTTCTCTGGGAGGTTGCCCCTTGCCCCTCGAGTGGACAAGTCGGTTGGCGTCCTTGATGGCTGGGGGGCTGCCCCCAGTCTTATGAACAACGGAGTCGGTCAGCGGGGGTGTAGCTCCTCGACTTAGGACCGGTCGGCGTCTGCGCTGGCTGGGGGGGATTGCCCCCAGACTTACGAGCGAAGGAGTCGGTCGGCGAGGTCGAAGCTCCTCGGCTTATGACTTGTCGGCGTCTGTGCTGGCTGGGGGAGTTGCCCCCAGACTTACGAGCGGTTTAGTCGGTCAGCGAGGGCGAAGCTCCTCGGCTTAGGACCGGTCGGCGTCTGCGCTGGCTGGGAGAATTGCCCCAGTCTTACGAGCGATGGAGCCGGTCAGCGAGGGTGAAGCTCCTCGGCTTAGGACCGGTTTTGATTAACCCCCCATCCGGAGAGGTGGCGGTCTTCACTCTTATGCACCCTTAGTGAAATGTTGATTCCGTTGGAGATGAAGAAAAGATAAAAGGAATGCATTTGTACTCTTAAAGGTCCTATTGGACTAGTACATTTGGAGGAAAAAAGGAAATAAAGCTAGATGGAGGGATGTAAACCTAGATAATCTCCTCCTGGCTAGGCTGCGACTGGGGGGAGGGGCCTCGCTTGCTCACTCTATGATGCGGAGGGGTCCTTGGACGGTGTTGACCTTCTTCCCCTTGTCCGGCTGCATGGAGGTTCCTTCTCCGTGGGCTGGCTCATCGGCTAAGTTCCTTGCGTGCCCTCGGCTCATCAACTTCTCAATGTCCTTCTTTAGGTGCCAACAGTCTTCAGTGTCATGGCCGTTGTCCTTGTGGTATTTGCAATACTTTTCCCCATTTCCCCCCCTCTTTTTGTCTTCAGCGGGGGGCGATCAGCGCGCTCCTCCTTCTGCACTTGAGCGAGGACGGCGTCTGTGGTGGCGTCCCTCGTATCCTCTCCTTGCTGCCTGTTTCTCGTCCTCTTCTCGGTCCGGTACCCTTCGGGGCTGCGGCGCTCGCTATCGCCGCGTTTGGTCCATCGTCTGGCCTTTCCTGCCTCGATGGCCAAGGTCTCCTCGGTCAACATGAAGCGCTCGGCCCTCGCCATGATCCCAGGGAGGTCTTTCGGGGGATCATTGTGCAGGGATTTCTTCAAGCCTCTATGGCGCAGCCCTTTCTTTAGGGCCGTTTGGACAACGAGGTCGGGAGGGCTGTTTACGTTCAGTCGTTCCGCGTTGAAGCGGCGCATAAATTGTCGGAGCGGCTCGGTCGGGCCCTGCACTATGTTAAACAAATGCTCAGCATCAGGCATTACCTGTCGCCCTGCCATGAACTGTTTGCAGAACAGCTGGGTGAGTTCCTCGAAGCTGTCAATGGAGCGGCTGGGTAGGCTGCGGTACCAAGTTGTCGCCGCTCCCCTGAGGGTCGAATAAAAGCCCCGATAGAGCAGGGTATCATCAGCTCCCTGGAAGGACATGTCCCCCTCGTAGTCCATCACGTGGTTCCCTGGATCTCCTATCCCGTCGTACTTCCCCAGCACTGTGATCTTGAATCGAGAGGGGACCCGCGCTTCGGTTATTCTCCGCGACAGGGGGCACCGGTCTCCGTGGATGCCTCCGGGGATCCGACACCCGCCTACCTCAGGCTCGTTCGGTTGGGGAGGCGGCACAGGTGCTGGCTGGGCCGGCTCCACGGCCCTCGCCACACTGGGGGCGGGGCTGATCCGGCGTTCCCGGCTCCTCCGGCGGGAGCTCCCGCTTCGCCGTGACCGGTCCCTCGAGTGGTGCCGATTACTCCTTCTGCGGTGGGGTGATCGTGACCGACGAGACGACGCAGTCACCGATTCGTCCCCCGTGTATTCCGTACCCCTCCTGCTCCTTTCGCGATGAGAGGAGGAGGCGCGCGATCTCGCCTGGTGGAAGCCGGGCAGTGTGAACCGACGCTCCGGGTTCGGTCCTCGGTTTCCGTGGTCAGCGACCACAGCGGACCGCAGGAGCGGTGGGCCCCCCTCCCAGCGATGGCCTTCGCCCAACACGTCTCCGTTGGCTGGCGCGGTGCCGATGAGCTGCTGTACTGTCGCGACCAGCGTCTGAATGTTTGCGTTGGTCTCCTGGGCCAGGGCAAGGAGTTTCTCCTGCGTGGCCGGCTCGGTCTCGCCAGTCTCTTCGGCTGAGGGGGCGTGGTGATTGCCGTTGGGTGCGCCCTCAGGGTTGCTGTTGGGTGCGCCGTTTCCCTCCTCCGGGATGGGGGGCATGAGTCTCTTCCCGTTGCAGGCGCGTGCCATCGCAAATGTGGTCTGTTTTTTCGTGGGATGGTTCGTTCCCACAGACGGCGCCAGATGTTTCAGAGTGTTTTCTCACTACAAAAGCGTTGACCGTGGACTACCCGGTCAACGTGGTCAAGGGGCCGACTTGGGCCCCTTGGGTGCGTCGAATACGTGCAGATGCGACGAGAATCGGAGTTGCAGGTGACGTGGAGCTCGTCAGCTGGGCCGGGTCTGGATCCTCGGCCTCAAGGGGGCTGAGGGGAAGCCTCGGCCCGGTGTGAGACGCTCGGCCTCGGACGGTCGGACGACGAGGGGTAGCCTCGGCGCCTCGTGAGCGGAGGGGAAGCCTCGGCTCGGATGAACGTGCTCGGCCTCGGTCGGTCGGACGACGAGGGATAGCCTCGGTCGTCTTGCTTGATGCGTGGCTGGCGTGGGGCGGAGGGGAAGCCTCAGCTCGTGGATCTGACGTCCTCCCGGTCAACGTGGTCAAGGGGCCGACTTGGGTCCCTTGGGTGCGTCGAATACGTGCAGATGCGACGCGAATCGGAGTTGCAGGCGACGTGGAGCTCGTCAGCTGGGCCGGGTCTGGATCCTCGGCCTCAAGGGGGCTGAGGGGAAGCCTCGGCCCGGTGTGAGACGCTCGGCCTCGGACGGTCGGACGACGAGGGGTAGCCTCGGCGCCTCGTGAGCGGAGGGGAAGCCTCGGCTCGGATGAACGTGCTCGGCCTCGGTCGGTCGGACGACGAGGGGTAGCCTCGGTCGTCTTGCTTGATGCGTGGCCGGCGTGGGGCGGAGGGGAAGCCTCAGCCCGTGGATCTGACGTCCTCCTGAACAGACGAGAACACTCGTCAGGGGGGCCGGACCTTGGTTCCGGCCAAATCCCCTCCGATGCCTAAGTCAGATGACGATCTGAAAGAGGAGGCCCGGCGAAGGCGGTTCGACTCGAGAGGAGATCGGAACGACGTCCTCCGGCGCGAGCGGGGGAAGGAGGAGATGAAATGGGGGAACTAGATCGTTGATGGAGTACCTTAGGTTTTAGTTACATGAGATGCGGTCCCTTGTCTAGTCGTCCTTCTAGCCCTTTTATAGGCCTCCCGTCGTGATTGTCCATGACTCACGTCCCTCGTCCGCCCCCGATCGTGCCCCCTCAATCCGCCTCCCCCTCGCCGCTCCCTGCGCCATGCCAGCACCTCCCCATAACGGCCATTAAGTGGTCGCGGGCTTGGGGGAACGGTTATCGCTGGAGTGGACGAGTGACTTGCGCGTTTTCGGGGTCGGGTCGGATCGCCGTTCGAGGGTCTTCTAGGGGGCTTTGTCGGGCGGGCCTGATCTCGCAGACGGGCTTCTGGCTCCGTGTTCTTTCGGGCTTCGTTTGGTGGGCTTGGGCCTTTGGGCCCATGCCGTTGGGCCTTCGCAAAATAGACGTATCACTTGGGTAAACATATAATATTTCAGAATTGCTCAGAATTGCTCAGTTCACCAGACCTTTTTACTCTTCGCGTACAAACCAAAATACTTGGGGTTTTGATGTTTACAAACATCAAATATATGTTTACAAAAAATGGACCAAATTTGCCATAACATATATTTGATACAATTTATAGCAGAAGGCACCAACTTTGCATCTGAGTAAATGGCTACAATGGTTGCCAGCAAAGAGTTGATGATCCCCAGTTGCCTTGCCATCACATAGAACTCACAATTAAGAAGAAGAATACCAAATAATGGTAATTAGGGCAAATCATCATTGCAATAATACAACAATTAAAAAAGTTCTATGTATCAAAAAGTAATGAGCCATACCAAATGCTAGCATGTCTGCATACTTATACACACTTCAATTAGAACCATATACATACTTTGATTCTGGAAACATATGCATGCTTTGCTTGGAAACAAAACTAATTTATAGAATATGGCTCAAAAATGATGGCTGTCATGTAGATACAGGATACAATGATGTATAGAATTTGGTCAGAATTGCCCTTTCGTTATTCACGTCAATATAATGACGTGGCATGGTGCTGCCAAATACCCATTTCACATATTATTTTGCCACCATAAATCCAAAAGTTTGTATCCCAAAATTTAATACGCATACAACGCAACAAATTTACATCCTAGTAAATGGCTGAAATGGTTACTAGTAAAGAGTTACTAACCCCCAAGTTGACTTGCCATCACAAAGAACTCACAAATAAGAAGAACAACAAATTCGCGGGGGGAATCTTTAATGAACCGTGCCCGCCGGCACGGGTTATGACTAGTGTATATATATATATATATATATATATATATATACATGTATACATGTATACATGTATATATGTATATACATCTATACATCTATACATGTATATATACATATATACATATATACATGTATATATGTATAGATGTATATACATATATACATATATACATGTATACATGTATATATATATATATATATATATATATATATATATATATATATATATATATAGAGTAATGCTATTATGAGATGGTGAGCTCAAATCCTTATCGTGAGCTAGCACAATCGGCAACACCAATTAACGATCGGCACCGTTCATCTTTAAGAGCATGTCGATAGATCTATACCCTAAAAAAATTAGAGATTATAAACCCCAAAATCCTATAGATCAACCCGTTCCAATTTTGTTACATTTACAGGCAGCTTGTAAACCGTTCATCTTGCAAGCACTTGATGGATCTGATAGAAATGTCCAAATGACACAAAAAATTATACATAAAGATCACTTGATAGATAGAAGAAGATGGACGGTTCCGATTGATGATTTGGCAAATAGTTTTGGCTAGTTCGAGATATGAATATCTCATCTCACCATCTCACCATCTCATATTATCATCATTCTATATATATATATATATATATATATATATATATATATATATATATATATATGGGTAAAGTGTTCCTAGGGTGACTCCTTAGATTCAATCTAAGGAGTCGCCCCCATTTTCTCCCGTATCCCACAATTTTTTTGGATTTTATTTTTCATGGGGTTGTTTTTCACCTCATGGATGATCAACATACCAAAAATCAACCCATTCCAATACTTTTAGAGCCACCATCTACCCCTTGCAACTTCAACGGTCTGAAAACGTGCTGAAAACCCATGAAGTTGCAAGGGGTAGATGGGGGCTCTAAAAGTATTGGAATGACTTGATTTTTGGTATGTTGATCATTCATGAGATGAACAACAACCCCATGAAAAAAAATTCCGACAAAAAATGTGGGAGATGGGGAAAAGGGGGGCGACTCCTTAGATTGAATCTAAGGAGTCACCCTAGGAACACTTTACCCTATATATATATACTAGTCATAACCCGTGCCCGCGGGCACGGTTCAATTTAGATTTCCCATGCGAAATCTTGTTCCCCGAAAAATTATTTTCTCGGCTAAAATTTAAAAGAACAACAAATTAGCATAAAAATATTTAGCGGAACGGGCGCTTTCGGCGTGGGTGCCTTCGGTGTGGAACAACAAATTCGGCGCATGCATCTTCGACACAGAACAACAAATTCGATGTAGGCACCTTCGGTGCGAAACAACAAATGAGCGTAGAGCAACAAATTCGGTGTGGAACAACAAATTCGACGTAGGCGCATTCGACACGGAACAATAAATTCGACGCGGGCGCCTTCGGTGTAGAATAACAAATTAGCATAGAACAACAAATGAGCGTAAAAAAATTTAGCGCCTTCGGCATGCCTAGGATGATATTTACCGTCCATTTCAAAACCAAGGAATGGGACGATTTTTTCACCCCTGCTCATGGTGGGCCCAACATTCATTCACCCCCCCGAACAGCTAGCGCCCTGGTTTTTGGTGGGTGTTCATTAAATGAAGTCTGCACATTTTGACGCTCACCTATGGTGGACCCCCACATTCATTCCCACCCAGCAAAAGCAAAGAGAGAGACTAATGTGGGCGTTTTTTCAGAATGAAGTCGTGATCTTTTGCAATGTGCTTCAATAATCTGAGCCATGGCCCAATCTTCAGGCTTGGCAGCCCTACCCACCTCAACCATTCTCCTTACTTTGGAACCTAATTTCCACATTGGATAGAACCATTACATATTTCCATGCTTCAAAACCTTGCAATCTATTTACACTATCAATCGGCAAAAAAGAAAGAGCTCATAAAAGAGAGAGTTGCATAAAAGCCAAACATATCAACAGTTTTATCTTGCATCAAGTCCTAAGACCATCAACTATATGTTTAATAGTCAAGACCGCAATAAACATATATATGTATAAAGATACATACAAACTTCTTAAAATTCCTAGAATTTCTTCAAAAACTTGAATGTGCAAATTAGATCCAATGTTATTCCCACTTTATGGAGAGAGAAACAATCGTAGGAATTTAATTCGGCATTCTCTGAGTCCAAATCACATATATTACAACCATATGAGTCAGAAATTGAGATGTTGATCAGCTGGTCATTTGTTCTCAACAGAAAAAAAATTGCAAGATACAGTTGGAACCTTGAAGTTTAACCGAATAATACATTTCTTAGAGACAATGAGTGCTATTAGATCAAATCACACCAGCCCACACTAAAAAATGCATCAAGCGCCATAAGATGAGGGTCGGACGACTGAAAACAGCAGTGTGGCGGCTCAAGATGATGACATTGGAGACATTCTCGACATTGGCAGCCTCCCAATGCCAATCGAGATCGTCCTCAACGATGATGCTTCTCTCTTGCTTCAGTGACCGGATATTGTAGTTGGCAAAACCCGCTATCTTATCCTGCAACAAAGGAAATAAAAGTTGTAATTTTAAAAATAAAATGAGATTTTTAGATGGAAGAAGGGGATAGTGCAGGGTGGATGCCGACGGGGATGAAACACATCAATCTCATGAACCACCAGATCATCCTCTTCCACATCATCGATCTTGGTAACCACTGGATCGTCCTCTTCCGCACCGTCAAAATATACATTAATCTCACGAACAAATGGCGACATAACAACCCTTTCTGCATAACCTCAAATAACTATAGCATATTTCTACGGAATTACTATAAATGGATAGTATTTCCATGTATATTTTGATGGTGATAATTTACCAGAATCCATAGAGAACCACGAAAACATTAAAAAAGGTTGAAACTGGATGAAATTAGGTCAAAAGCCCATAGAATCCAACAAACCCATCCACTGTAATTTCATAGCATCCAACAGAGTCACATCCTTATAATCCATGAGATTAGAAAATGGGACAAAGATCCAAAACATTTCAGGTGAAAATGTAAAGGAAAAATGCAATCAAACCCGCAACCCTTCTACTATAAACTCAAGATGATCTTGCTCCTCATCCTCAAAGTCGCGACAGCAAGCACCCTAGGCAAATCTAACAAACCCATCCCCTGCAATTTCATAGCGTCCAACAGTCACATACTAAAAAACCGTGAGATTAGAAGATGGGATAAAGATCCAAAACATTAAAAAACCCTTAAATTTCTTGCATGCAAACTAACATCGAACAAATGAAAGAAATTAAATTGTTGACCTGAAAAATGCGAGAAAGAACAGAAACACACTCAAAAAAAGCTTTGCGAGAAGACCCTTGCAAGAAGACAATTGTTAGAATACCAAATTAAAATCCAAAACCAATAACTAAAAATTTCTGCAAGGGCTGATTCAATTGAACGAACAATTTGGAGAACGAAAGAATTGAGGCTGACCCCATGAGTACACGGATGCAACCACCGCCGTGTGCTCACGGCCGCAGGCAACGTCCGGCCATCGCAGGCGATGTCCAGCCACCGCAGGTTCTTCCGCTCGGGATAGGCTCTTCGTTATCCTCAAATGCTAATCTTTCCCCTTTCTTGCAGTTTTCTCGGATTGATTGTAGCCCCACAGATCATATATGAAAAAGAGCTTTTTGAATTAGAGTTGCATGAATCATATATGAAGAAGAAGTGCAAGAGACGAAACAAAGGCAAACGCCATTGCCCGAATTTTTTTGAGGCAAAAAATGGGTAAAATATCTCGCCTTGCAGCCGAGTGAGCAGAAGCGGAAGGGATCGAGGAGTAACCAGGGGCAGATCTCGCACGCATAGGGGATGCGCCCTTCCCGCTGGCACGTGTGCTGTTGATCACGTACGTCTGCACCCCGCCGATGTCCAGCGCCTTCTGGATCTCCGACACCCTCAGCACATCGTGATACGACGACCGCCGTAATGTAATGTCCCCCCACCCCCATTCAGGTCACCTGAATGACGGGATGGTCGGCGTGGCAGTAGGGGCAATCGAGGCAGTAGGGCCTGAAGAAGTGCAAGTTACCGGTTATATAACCAGAAGGGCCTGAAGAAGTGCAAGTTACCGGTTATATAACCAGAAGGGCCTGAAGATGAAAGAGGCGATGAAGAATATTGATTGGGAGAAGATGAAAGACCCAAAACACCACTTGCTCCTCCCCAAAAAAAATTTGTTTTCCAAGAGCCAAGCAGCAAGAAGGGGCTGTTTCCCCAAAAAAAAAGTTTCTTTTCCAACAACGAAAATGCATTTGATTTGTAAAATGGGACCCATAATCAAATGAGGGGCTGTTTCCCAAGAAAAGATATCTAAAAAATACAAACTTATCATCTCAAACCCTCATCTAAACCGTTCATCATCCAAGATTAAATCCTGGCCGTCTTTTATCTACCCCTTTGTCCTAGTCAGCTTGTCCTAGTCAGCCCTAGGATTCAAAAAACTCTGTCAAATGTAATATATATATATATATATATATATATATATATATATATATATATATATAGGTAAATCTTCATGTGAGAACATTTCGCACCGTGCGAAAATGTTTTTATCTTTTTTTTGAAATTTTTTTTTTCAAAAATTCTTTTTTCCACCCTCATTATATGTTATTATACCCCCCTCAAAAAATAATGGTTGATAAATAATGTCATTTGGCCTTCGATCAAGGCATTTCATCAAATTCGCACGTTTTGAGACCGTTAAATTTGTAATGGGTGGATGGGTGCTCTAATCCCCAACGGGTTCACCCATTATTTTCCCTGGGGTATATAATTGTATGGATTAAACATCAAAAAAAGAATTTTTGAAAAAAAAAATTTCAAAAAAATAAAAAAAATGTTTTCGCACGGGCTTTCGCACCATTTTTTCGCAATGGAAGATTGCCCTATATATATATATATATATATATATATATATATATATATATATATGGGCCTGAACTATCAACGAAGGAAATTTTTCCTGCGCTAACAGCGATTTGGGGCATTAAAAAGTATTTTTTAAATTGTTTTTTGCTGTTGGTCCTACAACTTGTTAACTAGCTTTCCACCAAATTTCAAGTCAATCCAACACCATTTGAGCCTCTGTTCATGCGTTTCAAAAATGTTGCGCTGACAGTTCGGTTTTCGGTAGCGGTTTTTTTGAAACGTATGAACGGAGGCTCAAATGGTGTTGGATTGACTTAAAATTTGATGGAGAGCTAATTAACAAGTTGTAGGACCAACTACAAAAAAAATTTTAAAAAAATACTTTTTAATGCCCCAAATCGTTGTCAGCGCAGAAAAAATTTCCTGCACTGTCAGCTTAGGCCCATATTCCACACACACACACACACACACACACACACACACACACACACACTAGTCATTACCCGTGCCCATAAGGCACGGTTTATTTAATGGCCGAGTTTTCCCCCCCATAAATTTCAAGTTCCCCCAAATTTCAAGTTTTCCCACAAAATTTCAAGTTCCCCACCAAATTTAAGTTTTCCCCCAAAATTTAAGTCCCCCCAAAATTGTCATTGCCACCTAGGTCAAACTTGCTACGTAGGACAAAGCTTTGTCCTAGTAGTATAAGATTCAAAATCTTCAAAGGACTGGAAAAAAATGGTCGAAAAGGGGGGAGAATAAAAAGTGTGGGTGGGGGTGTGGGGATGGTCCAGGGGCAAAAATGTAAAACCGGGGTTGTATGCGCAAAATTTCCCACCTCCTCTCTTATCCCTCAAAAGCTCATCTCTTATAATATATAGTCATTACCCGTGCCCATAGGGCACGGTTTATTTAATGGCTGAGTTTTTGCCCCCCCACAAATTTCACGTTCCCCAAAATTTCAAGTTTTCCCACAAAATTTCAAGTTTCTCTCCAAATTTAAGTTTTTCCCCAAAATTTAAGTCCCTCAAAATTGTCATTGCACCTAGGACAAACTTGCCACGTAAGACAAAGCTTTGTCCTAGTAGAAATCTTCAAAGCACTCGGAAAAAATGGTCGGAAAGGGGGGAGAATAAAAAGTGTGGGTCGGTGTGGGGGAGGGTCCAGGGGCAAAAATGCAAAAATCAGGGTTGTATGTGCAAAATTCCCCACATCCTCTCTTATCCCTAAAATCTCATCTTTTATATTTTCTCTTATCCAATTTCTCATGTCCAAATTCTCTTATCCAATTTCTCTTGATAACATCCCTCATTACCCGTGTCCATAGGACACGGTTTATTTAAGATATTCTCATCCTCAAAATTTTTGTTTCCCCCAAAATTAAAGCACAATAATTGTTATGTAGTTCCCCCCAAAAAATAAATGATTTCATTTTCCCCCAACCAAGAGTTTCCCCTAAAATACAAACTTCCCCCCAATTGTTTCATAGATTTTTCAAATTCAAACTTTTGGTGCCATGATGATAAAATATCTTTCAAACATTAAATTTCAAACTCCCAGCAAAATTTCAAAACTCCCACTAAAATTTAAACTTCCCCCAAGGTTTCTCCCAAAATTTCAAAATTCCAACCCATTTTTGTTTGTCCTATTCATCATGTATGTTTGTCCTAGTCAGCCCTAACCTTTATCCTAGTAGGACATAATTCAAAATCTTCATCAAATATAGTGTGTGTGTGTGTCTGTGTATATATTATATATATATATATATATAGGAAAATGCTATTGTGAGAAGGTGAGAAGGTGATATGTATATTGTTAGCTAGCCAAATCTATTTTACAAATCAATAATCGGAACCGTTCAGCTTAACCTATGTATCCAGTGATTAACATATCTCTTCTCATCTTAATCTATATAGTAATGCTATTGTGAGAAGGTGAGAAGAGACTCTTATCGTGAGAAGGACCAATCGTTAACACTAATCAAAGATCGGCATCGTTTATCTTGAAGAACATGTTGCTAGATCTATACCCTAAAAAATTGGAGATTATAAACCCCAAAATCCTATGGATCAACCCGTGCCAATTTTGTTACATTTGCAGGCAGTTTGTAAGTCGGCCATCTTATGAACAATTGATGGAATTGATAGAAATCTCCAAATAAGAAAAAAAATTATACATAAATATCACTTGATAAATAGAATAAGATGAACGGTTCCGATTATTGGTTTGGAAAATAGATTTGGCTAGTAAACGATATACATATCTTTTCTCACCTTCTCACTTCTCATGATAAACATTCTGGAATTTTTTTGCAACCTTTTTGTGATGGACGATTCGATGCCCAAATGGTTGTTTGACTTGAAATTTTGTGGGGTGTTAGCTAACATATAGAACTGCCATTTGCAAAAAACAATTTCAAAAAAAAAAATACTTTAAACCCCCCCCTGAAAGGGGCTGTGCGTAGGTAAGGTTACCTAAGAACGTTCTTATGTACATTTTCCTTATATGAGAAAAATGTACCTAAGAACGTTCTTAGGTATTGTTACCTGCGCACAACCCCTTTCCGGGGGGGGGGGGGGGTTTAAAGTTTTTTTTGAAATTTTTTTGCAAATGGTATTTCTTTATGTTAGCTAACATCCTACAAAATTTCAAGTAAAACAAACACTATTTGGGCATCAAATCATCCATCACAAAAACGTTGCAAAAAAAATTCCAGAATTCTGGAATTTTTTGCAACCTTTTTGTGATGGACGATTTGAAGCCCAAATGGTGTTTGTTTGACTTGAGATTTTGTGGGGTGTTAGCTAACATATAGAACTACCATTTGCAAAAAACAATTTCAAAAAAAAAATACTTTAAACCCCCCGAAAAGGGGCTGTGCGTAGGTATGGTTACCTAAGAACGTTCTTAGGTATTGTTACCTGCGCACAGCCACTTTTCGGGGGGTTTTAAAGTATTTGATTTGAATTTGTTTTGCAAATGGTAGTTCTATATGTTAGCTAACACCCCACAAAATCTCAAGTCAAATAAACACCAATTGGGCATCGAATCATCCATCACAAAAACATTGCAAACAAATTCCAGAATTCTGGAATTTTTTGCAACCTTTTTGTGATGGACGATTCGATGCCCAAATGGTGTTTGTTTGACTTGAGATTTTGTGGGGTGTTAGCTAACATATAGAACTACCATTTGAAAAAACAATTTCAAAAAAAATACTTTCAAACCCACCGGAAAGGGGCTGTGCGTCGGTATGGTTACCTAAGAACGTTCTTAGGCACATTTTCCTCATATGAGAAAAATGTACCAAAGAATGTTCTTAGGTATTGTTACATACGCACAACACCTTTCCAGTGGGGTTTAAAGTATTTTTTTTGAATTTTTTTCAAATGGTAGTTCTATATGTTAGCTAACACTCCACAAAATTTCAAGTCAAACAAACACCATTTGGGCATCGAATCATCCATCACAAAAACATTGCAAAACAAATTCCAAAATTCTGGAATTTTTTGCAACCTTTTTGTGATGGACGATTCGATGCCTAAATAATGTTTGTTTGACTTGAAATTTTGTGGGGTATTAGCTAACATATAGAAATACCATTTGCAAAAAACAATTTCAAAAAAAATACTTTAAAACCCCCCAGAAAGGGGCTGTGCGCAGGTATGGTTACCTAAGAACGTTCTTAGGTACATTTTCCTCATATGAGAAAAATGTACCTAAGAACGTTCTTAGGTATTGTTACATGCGCACAACCCCTTTCCGGAGGGGTTTAAAGTATTTTTTTGAATTTTTTTTGCAAAGGGTAGTTCTATATGTTAGCAAACACCCCACAAAATTTCAAGTCAAACAAACACTATTTGGGTATCAAATCATCCATCACAAAAACGTTGAAAAAAAATTCCAGAATTCTGGAATTTGTTACAACCTTTTTGTGATGGACGATTCGATGCCCAAAGGGAGTTTGTTTGACTTGAAATTTTGTGGGGTGTTAGCTAACATATAGAACTACCATTTGCAAAAAACAATTTCAAAAAAATACTTTAAAACCCCCCGGAAAGGGGCTGTGCGTAGATATGGTAACCTAAGAACATTCTTAGGTACATTGTCATCATACGAGAAAAATGTACCTAAGAATGTTCTTAAGTATTGTTACTTGCGCACAACCACTTTCGGGAGGGTTTTAAAGTATTTTTTTTGAAAATTTTCTTTCAAATGGTAGTTCTATATGTTAGCTAACATCCCACAAAATTTCAAGTCAAACAAACACCATTTGGGCATCGAATCATCCATCACAAAAACGGTGCAAAAAAATTCCAGAATTCTGGAATTTTTTGCAACCTTTTTGTGAGGGACGATTCGATGTCCAAATGGTATTTGTTTTACTTGAAATTTTGTAGAGTGTTAGCTAACATATAGAACTACCATTTGCAAAAAAACAATTTCCAGAAAAAAATACTTTAAAACCCCCGGAAAGGGGCTGTGCGCAGGTATGGTTACCTACGAATGTTCTTAGGTACATTTTCCTCATATGAGAAAAATGTACCTAAGAACGTTCTTAGGTATTGTTACCTGCGCACAACCCCTTTCCGGGGTGTTTTAAAGTATTTTTTTTGAAATTGTTTTTTGCAAATGGTAGTTCTATATTTAGACAACACCCCACAAAATTTGAAGTCAAACAAACACCATTTGTGCATCGAATCATCCATCACAAAAACGTTGCAAAAAAAATTCCAGAATTGTGGAATTTTTTGCAACCTTTTTGTGATGGATGATTCGATGCCCAAACGGTGTTTGTTTGACTTGAAATTTTGTGGGGTGTTAGCTAACATATAGAACTACCATTTGCAAAAAACAATTTCAAAAAAAAAATACTTTAAAACACCCCGGAAAGGGGTTGTGCGTAGGTAACAGTACCTAAGAACGTTCTTAGGTACATTTTCCTATATATATATATATTGCAGATCAAGCATCGTACATGAACAAAAACATAATGGAAAGATTTGTTATTTGTACTCACCGGATTGTATGATGAGAATAATGGCTATCATACGCCATATGAGGCCTTGCCTCATATTCCCTATCACATAAAGTAATTAAGTACAACCAAGTACAAGCCCATGTGGGCTTGTACTTGGTTGCTTTTATGTGAGAGGGAATATGAGGCAAGGCCTCATATGTCGTATGATACCTATTAATCCATTGTATGATATAGATATCAGAATGGCTTGATATCATAAGACCTACCAGTGTATAACACGACATAACCTCAAGATATCAAAATGGCTTGATATATAACAATACCTACCCGTGTATCACAAGTCATAACCTCAAGACATAGCCTCGAGATATCAGAATGGCTTGATATATCACAAGACCAGAAGCTTGATATATCACAAGAACTACCTGTGTTTTATAAGACATAACCTCAAGATATTAGAATGGCTTCATATATGTTTCCAGATAACAAGCAAATTATATGTTTACAGAAAACAACAAATCCAGATTGTTTCTTTGTACTCACCAGCAAAGTACTCATCCGACTAGCATCAAATTCTAATCCAAAAAACATGAACCAAGCAAAGTACTCACCAGATTTATTGAAACAAATAAATTTGTGCATGTCAAAATATCAGTTTGCTCTCCAGATTTTTTTCATTGTGAAGTAAAAAATCCCTAGCAACACTTGACAAATGATTCTTGAATGATACATCTACATCATTGTATGATACATATACCTCATTCTATGGATGAATCAAGTTTGTAATTTGGCTGCACCAAATCAGGAACAAATTATTAATGAAATTATAAAAATTCAGCTAAACGACCAATATAATGGAGATTGATAGAAGTATATGTACTTTTGCTTTCCACCTCATAATTCATTAGTTTGACATACATATATGATACCTAAAATATTGAGGAAATGGCCATAGTGTTTTTGACGATATCCTTTAATTGCTTCACCCTTTCTACATACGCATCATTCCATCCGTTTGCTCGAGGGTGATGGTATCGTGACCAATTTAATGCAACGGGTGGTAATGGCTTCCATCCATAAGGTAAACTTCTACCAAGTGATTACCATTCACAAATCCAATCTTGATATATGGACGATGAGGTAATGTTTCTAGCTTAGTTCTTAGAGGCAAAAAGGTAAGACACTATTATGTTGGATATAAAATGTAGAACACAGTTATAGCGAGATGCTATTAGATGATCTATATCTGGCATGGTCATCCAACAACCATAGGTGGAGTTGTCCTCCAGATATGCCAATGCCATATTATGGTGTTCTACCCCTTCTTCACCAATAATTTTTAAGTACTCATCTTTGTGTTTATTCAATTCCATCCTCAAATAAATTCTTTTCGTCCTCCAATTGTCCTCCCTTTTGCCAAGTAGACCTACTATTGCCCTGTAATTATAGTTGCCATCGACTTTTGCATCCTTGATAAGCCGTACATATGTCTATATACCTTCTGGAATGTTATCAATATATGGAGTAGATGATGAAGCCAAATGTGACCTATACACCCTTCATTCACTTGCCTCAGAGGTGGTAATAAGTATCTGTGTGTCGTATAGTCTACACTGGGAGAGGTGCAACTATCTTCAATAGATAATAATGCTCAAATAGAGAAGGCTTACACCAGATGGATGTATCAATCTTTCATTCTTTCTCTGTTATCCATACCCCTCACGTTTACCTTCATCTCCAACTCAATAAGCAACGTGATCTCTAGAGTTGTTATCTCCTTCAATAGCTGCATCTTGCTAGCACTATTCCGTTGTTCGTATCGCTTGTATATGCGACCTAACTCATCCTTTATCATCATGTCATCTGAGCTCTCATCCTTTTTGGGTTCAATAACTAGCTTCTTCCAATGTGGATGTATGGAAGATAAGGGAATGTGGTGATTTTTTTCTTTTGCATTCTCTAATCTCATGGGCACATGGTAATTCATAAATATGTCGACCTAGAAATTCACATAATGTTGCATTTACGCCAATTGAATTAGGCTATGCAACTTTTTGTAAAATTATCTTCATTGCATTCTTTGCCATAAATCCAATCAACTCACTGAATAAGTGTCCCATCATGCCATGTTGCACGATACTCTCAAATTTCTCAAAAGAGGCCTTGATCTTTATATGCTACAACTCCATCAAAGCATGCGTTATAGACCATGATGTGGCAAAACTACAGGCCGATGAACCCAAGTGCCTTTTAAGCTTTGCATGTGAACTCTCTGATTTGTTAGTTGTCACATTTCTGAAAGACAAATTGTTATCAGTCCATACCGACCGAAATACTCCTTATACTTGTCCAACCACCATGTCTTCAATAGCTTAATGCCTTGGGGGTAAGCCATGAAATTTTTCTCCAATACATTTTGGTGTTGCCCATACTTTACTTCAGTCAGTGATAACACCAATAAATTCCAACTAGAAATGAATGTATCACATCTCTCTTTAACTTCAAAATATATCTTGTAATTTGCCAATACAATTTTAGATATGTGCCATCTATATAATTGCTTCTTCACGGAGGAAAATACATTGCTAATAGCATTCATAAGAGCAATCTCTCTATCTCTCAGAATTATTCGAGGCATCTTGTATCCCACTAGCAAAGATCTCAACTTCTCCGGTGCCAATGTGTATCAACCTCCCTTTCGGTATCCATAAAACAAAATGCGACTAGAATATCATTTCACTTAAGGTAACACCAACAATCTCCGACAATGGAAGATCGTATCTGTTAGTCTTATAAGTAAAGTTCATGATCAAAATATTTGGAAATGCCCATAACATATTCACTGATGTAGGATGGGCCCAAAGAAACTCCTAATGTACGAAGTCTATTCATCAATAGAATGATATTCAATGTAATTCTTTTTACCCAAGCTCTTCATTAGTTGTTGCATTTGAGATCTTCCAGCCATCTCCGCAGTTTTTAACCTTTTTCATGCATTGTATATGGCTTTACTTGTGGTAATATTTTGCATATCTCGTTGCTTCAATTAACTTAAATTTCTCTTGGCCTCACCAAACTATGCGACATCTCTACTGCTGTTTCTATCTCTGATCATTGTAACCTCCATGCATATGAATGTCCTTCGAGGTACATCGCGGCTGAATGGTTGTGCATGCCACATAAGACTGTTAACATCCACCCATCTTTAGTGCCCACCATCTTAGCCTTCAAAGAGAATGGACATCCACACATCTTGCTTCCGGCTATCTTCTTGGTCTTTTTCTCACTATTCTTGAACTTGTGACCATAATATTTCCCATATCTTTCACAAACAAAGTACATATGTGGAGTATACCACCCTTGGTCCTCTAATTTGTAACCCTTTTCATAATTACAAGCCTATATTTACTTCTGATGTCATTTATCCAATTAAAAAGTGCATTCATATTTTGAAATATGGTTGTGGTTCTAAACTCGTTTGTAAAATCGATAAGGTTATCTGACCCCACGATGCTGGATACAATATCCTGAATTTCACAATTTCCATCAACTATTGGGACATGGAAAACATTTATGAAGATCTATTACAGAAAAACAAATAGCAACTATTTCATACCTTTGTTTGTTATTCATCATATATAT
Organism: Scilla litardierei; assembly: GCA_030789695.1. Lineage (NCBI taxonomy): Eukaryota > Viridiplantae > Streptophyta > Magnoliopsida > Asparagales > Asparagaceae > Scilla > Scilla litardierei. The sequence goes on along the minus strand of CM061132.1, from coordinate 130,980,973 downwards.
AGATATATTACACTCCATATTATAAATTTCCTTCACCATCTAAGTAATGTACTTTGTCGAACTTCGTCAACGACTTTGAAATTCTCACTCAACACCTACTTGATATGCATCAATGTTAAAGACGAATTTCATATTAAAAATTCTCACAATTTAACAGCACATAATTATTTCTCACTAATTTAAACATGCATCAATTTGTCGAAATTCATTTTTAATGTCACCCAATTCAATGGTATCGAAATGTAAACATGCATCAATGTTATCAAAATTTAAACATGCATCTAAAAATTCCACCCAATTTATTTTTAATTCCAAAAAAATTCGAAACATTACTTACCAATTCACCAACTGTATAATCTGTCGTTGCGCTTCACGTTTCCTTATCACAATTTTAGGTCACAAATTTTGTAACGGCATGTTTTCATTGTGCACGTTTTTCCATAAGTAAAACGATTTCAAATGATTTCAAAATGAGTAAATGGTTTTTTTTTCTATTTTTTGTCATTCAAATCTGAAAATGGACTTCATTTTCATGATCCTCGCGACGATACAGACCCGTGGTACTATTATCGTAATTTTTCAGCCATGTTTCGTTTGGGGCAAAATCGTAATTTCATATATAATAACATTTTTACCATTTACCTAATTATTAATTGCTTTTGTTAATAATGAAATTAACTTTTCTTATTTAACCTAATCCACCATCTGTCGGCAGCCACCCCATTAACATTTTAATTTTTGTTTAAAACGTTTATATTTTGCTAAACTTTAGGCAATGATATTAATTACACTAATTAATGGTAGTTTAATATAATATGTAAGGATCGCCTTACCCTTGCAATACTACAACAACACACTAGAGGGGGGGGGGAGGGTGAATAGTGTAATGGTAATAAATTTTCCAATTAAAATTAAACTTGCAAATGTCGAATAATAAATACAAGAGGAAATAATTGACACAATCAATCCAAACGCAAACACAAGATTTTACCCTGGTTACCCAAACTAGGGTACATCCAGCCACACCAATATTCACTATAATCCCACAAAGAGAAGTGAATACAAATCCCACAAAGAGATACCTCACCAAGAGGATTTTGCCCTACACAAGGACCCAACCAACCCTACACAGGGGTTAAACTCTCACCAAGAGAATTACTAACTCCCACTTAGAGAATTAGGGTTAGCCCTACACTAGGACACCAAACTCCCACTAAGAGAGTTACTCCCACAAAGAGAGTTATTCCCACTAAGAGAATATCCTAATCCCACAAAGAGATAAACTCCCACAAAGAGAGAAAGACTAATTCCCACAAAGAGAATTAGTGTTACAAAGAAACACCAAGTAAAATAAATACTCTTACCTATGACTTGAGATGCTTACTCATAGATGAATGCAAGGCATGGAAGAGGATCTCCAAGTGTTGAGATTTGCTTGAAAGCACTTGGATGATTTCCATTGAGCTGGACTTCAATGCGTGAAGAGGAATGAGAGCTCAAAGAGGGAAATGAGAGAGTTTGAGAGTGCCTTAATCAATCTTTAATGATTTTCAATGGCATCAAGAAGTTCCTATGAACTCAGCCTTCTCATATATATAGGAACCATATATCAACCCTCAAAACCCAAGGAAACAGCTAAAAACAAAAAGATGCAACGGCTAGTTTCTGGGCAGAAATGTCATTGACAGTCGACTGATGAACAAATGACAGTCGACGGTCCAACGGCTAGAAAATATCCAACGGCTATAATCTGAGCCCCGACAGTCGACTGATGAAGTCGATACAGTCGACTGTGAACAGGACATGCGCCTGTAAAACCTTCAGCAGGCGACTGCTGCAGGGGATGGAATAAACAGAGAGATGCACTCTTTCTCCAGATAAGCATACAGACGACTGATGACAATAATACAATCGCCTGTAAAATAGACATGCGATTGTAAACCCTTCATCAGTCGGCTGCAGCAGGAGATGGAGAAATACAAAGAGAGACAGAATATGCACTTACGCTACTCAGACGACTGTTAACCAATTCACAGGCGACTTTAAATATACAGGCGACTGTAAAATGAGCATCAGTCGACTAATGCGAAAAGCTCAAGTAGAGTCAATAGAAATGTTCATTACAATCGACTGTAGAAGGATCGACAGGCGACTGGAAATCACCCAGTCGACTGTGAATCCTTCAGCAGGCGACTGATGGAGAACCAGAGACTCCAAATGAGTCTTTGGTCAAGATGAGCCTTTTGGATTGGATTCTATGATAATCCTAAGGCTCACTAAGATGGTTAAATGCATATGCATGTATGAGTTAGACCATCTATCAAGGCATTACATTAACTTAGACTCAAAAGAGAGAGAAAGCAATAAAGGAAATATTACATGGATTACATTGCTTTCCTTAGAGTCTATGTCTTCAATCTTGACGCCTTGATGCTTCCCATCATCTCCAAGCTTTGGCACCCCTTGAGTCCAAGCTTTGGCCCTTCTCCACTTGATGTCCATCCTTGCACCAAATGTTTTGTCTCCAAAAAATGATATTCTGAAATGTAACTTATGAGACTAAAACAAGAGAGTCATTAGCAACAACATAATGTTGTGATCATCATCAAAATAACATTGGTATGAAACACCAATACTCAACAATCTCCCCCTTTTGATGATGCCATACATTATGTAAAACATAAAGAAATAAAGCACAATGCTAATGAGCTCCCCCTACTTATATGCGCCAACTATAAAATGAGATACATAATAATAGATACTCATTGTACTAAATGAAACAATAAGACATCATGGTGACATATAATAGGTAGACATGGATTACATAAACCAATTGCAATAGACAATATCATGCAAACATGAATGGTTTATACAATCCCATATATCTCTCCCCATAGATATATCTCTCCCCAAATGCATATGTATGAAATACAAGAAATTATATTTACATAATGCATATATCTCTCCTCCTTGCCATCGTCAAAAAGGTGGACATCATAAATATCCCCCTTTGTCATCTTAATCAAAGATGTGACAATATGCAAGATATAAGGAGATGTGTGATACCAAATTTGTAAAATTTATTGGGTATCAATCACTATCCCATGCTCCCCCTAGATCATAGAAAAGGTCAAATCTTGACTTCTAGGATCTAATACCAATTGTAAAGTAGTAGATAAACAATCTCTAACAATTGAGGTAATACAAATTGTAGACAATGAATCTTGGAATAATCCTCTTTACCAATTGATATACAAATATTGGAGCCATGGGCCTAACGTGTATTAAAGCAATAGATATGGAAAAATCAAGCTTCAATATGATACATGATGACATTGCCTACAAGAAATATAACATGAAACATGTTGGAAATATCCAAGGGGTTTTGTTTGAGACCAAAACTAACCAATAGTAGACAAGGATCTCAAACACACCCCGAAATGAGAGTCAAAATATGTTTTAAGATATTTTAAACATACAACATATTAACTCCCTCATTGACATACATATGAATCAACAAATGCATGTATGTCAATGTCTTCCCCAATATTCCCATTTTCATAAAAAAATAATTTTGAAAACATTTTCAAAATCATGAAACACACACAATCAATGGGTATGCTAAAATAAACATTTAAGCACAATACCCATGCAATATGCATATGCGTGAGGAACCAAAACTTAGGGAACCAAACCCAAGAGGAGTTTGATTTCCTAATGTAATCACGTGGGGTGATCACTTCCCTAACTAGAGAGTTGATGTAATTATCCCTCTCTTGCACACTAACCTTAGTGGGAATCCATAAACTCAAGGATTTCCTGTTGAGTATTGGACTCTCCACCTTGATTTTGATGATGATCAAACACAAATCATTGTGATTAACTCATGTGTTTGCAGTTAGCTAAAAAGTCACCAATTAGATTCAAGAAGATCAAAAGTGACTACACGTGTTGATTCAAGTGGAGGACTTGGTAGATCAACAAAGGTGAAGCATTGGCTTGAAGAACTCAAAGGCTACCTCAAACCTCAAGCAAATGGCATCAACAAATGAATGGAGATTCAATCCAAAGAGAAGATATGAATGGTTGAGTCAAAAGCTTCAAAGACTATGACGTTGGAGATATTCAAGTCATTCAACTAAAAGACTCAAGACCATGAAGAATTATGGAGATCGTCGCCAAAGCACTTTGTTCATCTCAAGCGATGTCCCAAGACTTCCTCAGAACGCGTGATCGTTGTGCCTGGAGCTTCGTTGAAGCTCAAGGAGTTATTCATGAAGTCAAGGGGATTCAGATTCTCCGTGTTGAAGCTTTAAAGACGGTTCGTCATGGTATTTATATTGTCTTCTAGCTTCTTCTCATAGAATGTTAAGCCTTGAGTAGTACTTGCCTAGAAATATTCATAACTTTCATATCTTATCTCTAGGATTGCCTTAGAAGCCATTAGAAATTTTTCCGTTGCTTATCGCTTCTTTTCATGGCTTCTTATGCATCTTAGTTGGTTCAAGTAGAAGAACCAACCGACTAGATGACGATCTAATCGGTTGAAAATCCTTCTTGAACCGACTAGACATCCTTGCTTGTTTCAGCCCATTTACTGTTGACCAATTAGTCGGTCCAAGAAGGTTCATCGACCGACTAGATGCCGATCTAGTCGGTTAGAAATCCTTCTCAGACCGACTAGTTATCCTAATTAGTTCAAGCCTATTTGTTGACCAATTAGTCGGTCCAAGAAGGTTCTCCAACCGACTAGTTGTCAACTAGTCGGTCGGGAATCCTTCTCAGACCGACTAGTTCTCCCAGTGAAATTCGACTTCGTTACTGTTGACTACTTAGTCGGTCTAAGAAGGCTCACCGACCGACTAGTTGTCAAACTAGTCGGTTGATGTTTCTTTTAAGACCGACTAGTTCTATCTCTTGATTTCACCATCTTCCCTGTTAACCTTCTAGTCGGTCCAAGAAGGTTCACCGACCGACTAGTTGCAAAACTAATCGGTCAGTGATCCTTCTTAGACCGATTAAGCTGCTCGAAAATATGACCGTTGGGAGATTTTTTACCACGACTTTAATTGATTCTTTCTATATAAACCTGATTCGTTTCAAGCAAGAAACAAGGTCCATTATCAGAGTTATTTCAGACCTAATAGATGAGAATTCACTATCTATTTCCAAGCTCTCTCTCTTGCAAGAAAATCTCTCTCTTTCTCTTTGAAGCCTTAACTTCTCAAGAGAGATTTTCAATCTTTGTGAACTCCTCTAGCTAAGAGCTTGAATCACAACCAGCATCTTCACCATAAGCCATCTCTTGCTGATCATCTTGGTGGTGTTAGGGTTTGTGATCTCATCTTCCTCAAAATTCATTCTTGCCCTATATTGGTAAGTATTTCTCAAGGCATAGGATTTTGTGGTAAGAGCTTTACATTTCATTCTCTATACTTCATATAAATTGTTGTATACTCTCGGTTGTTTAAAGGGTTGGCTTGATCCCAAGTTGTGGGAGTCAAGATTAAGAATTTGCTCTCGGTTTGTGAGAGTGTTCTTAGTCCCTAGTTGTGGGATTAAGGTATTTGCGTGTTCCCGGGTTGTGGGATACACTGACATCGATTGTAGGTCGATTGCGCTTGTGGGGTTTCCGCAAGTGGGCTAAAGGAAGCTCTAGTGGTTTTACTAGAGTATCCGGAGGGGATCCTGGTGTTGCTGGATTAGGGCACCGGTAACAAGTCGGGGAGACTTGAGTGGCACCGAACCAGGGTACTTTGCATGTTAGCATTGCATTCTTGCTTGGGTTGTTGAACATTTCTTTCATTCCGCATTTGTTGGTGAATTAGGGTTTTATTTGGCGTAAATTCCTTATAATTCTATAAAACATTATTCACCCCCCCTCTAGTGTTTATTCCTCATAGCACATGGTCACTACAATTGGTATCAGAGCAAGGTAATAGCTATGGCAACCAACAACAACAACACACGAAGCCCTTTTCCACCATATCTCATTGGACCCAACTATCAAATTTGGTGTGTGAAGATGAATGTCTATATTCAATCCATCGATGATGATTATTGGAAGCTTGTGGAAAAGCCCCATCGTGCACCTACCACTTCCGAACATGAATGGACAAATGAGCAAAAAGAATTGGTGAAGAAACATCAAGAGGTAATGGATATCTTGCTTGAGTATTTATCTTATAACATTCTTATGTGTGTGCCAAGGCAACAACGACATATCAAATATGGCACATGCTAGCGGAGCAAGAAGAGTCCACCTCGGAGTGTTCTTCCTCCAATGATGAAAGGGATTCTTTCATGGGTTTGATGGCACGAGAGGACGCCACTATGGGTGACTCTAGGGACGAATCAAGCAATTCAAGTGAAGCGATAGCGACAATGAAGAGGTAACAATGGAAGATCTTGGAATTGCATTTAGACAATTAATTGATAAATATCAAAAGCTTATACATAAATATTGTGATGCTAAGGATAAGATTGCCAGTCTCACTAACACATCTACATGTAGCACCTCTAACAATGAAACCATTGTTGATACACTCGCTATTGAGAAAGCAAGTTTGCTTACTCAAAATGGCATGTTGAGAAATGAGGTGGAGTCCCTCAAATCTCAACTTGATCGTGTTTCCATTGTGGATAGCAACGATCTTGAGATTGAAAATCTTCAATCTCAAAACACTAGTTTGGGCATTGAGAATGAGGATCTCAAATCCCAAGTGCACGAGCTCACCACACATGCATCCACCTTGAATGCCACTATTTCTTCAATTTCGAAGAAATATGAGCTCATGTCCTCCATTGTTGAGAGATTCAATAATGGAAAGGACAATTTGGATGATTTGCTAAAGAATCAACTACCAACAAGCCATTGTGTTGGCCTTGGTTATTCTAAGGCAAGTGCATCAAATTCACGCACCTCCTATGTAGGAACATGTCAAAACAGCGTTAGGATCGATAAATGAAGTTGAGACTTACGCTTGCGTATGCAGCACGGTAGTCTCGGAACTTCGCCTTCGGATTCGCCACGACGGATCGAGTCTTCTCACGAACGGAGTAAGGCTACTAAATCCACAATCTAAATCTCTACTTTTAGATTAAGAACTTGGATAAAGAGAGAGGAAGGATTTCGGCAGAGCTTCGCTAGAATGAAATGCAAGGCAAGAATACCATGCAAAAAAGTGTAAGAAAATGGCTAAGCCTTGGGTCTTATTTATAGCCCCCAAGGTAGTTATTTTAGGAGTAATTGTTCCTTTGGAACAATTTAACTAAAGTGTACCATCATACATGGCACATTATAAGCTTAAGTTGTACCATATGCATGGTACAACATAAGCTTAAGATATTCCCCCTTTATTAGCCATATGTCGCATGCACTTATGCACATATAATGCGACTTTCCCACTAATCTAGAGATCCTCTCCGCAAGGGAACAGATTCCCTTTGCACACGACTTCGTGTACGCGACGTTCGAGGTCCGTATTCCCTCGTACATCCCCTACAAGGGTGTACAAACGTAATCCATATCCAACATCTCCCACTCACACTTGAGGGGATTGTAAGAGAACGTCTTTCTCTTAGTTCTTTCATCTATCATACCGAGAAATAGACCGTGCGACCGTCATGCACGTAGAGTCTGTTGTTGTGCACTTGTTAGAGATACACAACGACCTCGAAGGTGCAAAGTTGAGTAGTTCAACGCATGCTTTACCCTAGATTATTTCTTCACATTTCTTATACTTTATATTCAATAATTGAATCCCATCTGGATCACAATTGGCTGGCCAGCTTTGAATCATTAAAGTCCAAATGCGAATATGAAATCAATCTTCCTCTTCTTGCGAACCTTTTGATCTTGACTTGATTCGCTTTTCTAACGTGCCCCGCCGAGCCGAATTATCATAGCCCATTAGCAACACGCTAAGATAGCGATCATCTCGTCAAATCTAAAGGAACCAATTGGAGTCCTTGAGGGTAAGAGTTAAGACCCATATGGCCTTTGAGTCTCACATAATAGCAAACACTATTGCTACTAACTCAGTGGTCGAAATGCATACGTGGTATGAACACGTATTACAACATCACTCCTTTCCCGGGGAGAGTATGTCTTAATGATGTTGTACGGATGAAAGATCAGACACCACAGTGCCTATCTTTTGAGTCCCCTTACTTCCCATGAAATATTCCCGGATTCTCATCCTGCATAAGACAGATAGGATTTAAAAAATCCTATGAGATCTCTTTTAAATATCCTTGTGATACAGATCTCAGATCTTTTGTAAGCATCCATATGATGCAGATCTTTCATTCGACTATCTTGTTTAAGTCACGACTCTAAATCATTTGTCTAATGATTTTGACTTTAAACTAGTCTCATCTTATCCATCTGATAAGATAAGGCGGTTGCTCATGTGAGAGAGCCAACCTTAATCTGTCCGACATACACACAATAAAATAGCTGAGACTTAAACACAAATGTATATAAAATCATTTGTAAGAAACTTGTATGCAATATATATAAAAAAACTTCTTCTTTTTATTAAACTTTGATCTTCTATAGACATGGTAAATATTACATGATACAGCTCAGCACCTACGCATTCCCATAGATGATAAGTGTTTGAAGAACACATCTCTGGGGATCGGCTTAGTAAGGGGATCCGCTATCATCTTATGCGTGGATATGTATCTTATGTCTACTTCCTTCCGTTTGTCATAGTCCTTCTCAAACTTGAATCGAATATCAATGTGTTTGGTCTTACAATGAAATTTAGGATCTTTGACATATGCAATCGAAGCTTGACTATCACTGTATATAGGAACAGTGCTCGAGTCAGTGGTATCCGTCAGCCTGTCTAAGAATTTCCTAAGCCAAACAGCTTCTTAGACCGCCATGCTGAATGCTACAAATTCGGCTTCCATGGTTGATAGGGCGATGCAGGTTTGCTTCTTGCTACTCCAGGATATTGCACCATTCCCGAGCAAGAAAACAAAGCCTGAGGTAGATCTTCGCTCGTCGAGATCACCTGCCCAATCAGCATCGGTATAGCCTTCGAGTCTCAAGGTATTGCCTTGATAGCATAACGCATAGTCCGCAGTCCCTTGAGGTACCTTAATATCCTCTTCACCGCTTTCTAGTGTGCCGGTCCTGGGTTGGATTGGTAACGGCTTACCATACCAACATCATAGCAAATGTCCGGTCTGGTACACATCATGGCGTACATCAGACTCCCGACAGCACTGGAGTATGGAACCTTTTCCATAGCTTTCTTTTCTTTTGGATCTTTGGGACACATTTCCAAACATAGACCCTCGCGTTTGCTTATTGGAGTATCAATTGGCTTGCAGTCCTGCATATTAAACCGTTCTAAAACTTTCTTTATATATGTTTCTTGAGAGAGAGAAAGAAGTTTCTTGGAACGATTCCTTGAGATCTTAACCCCAAGGATATATGCAGCTTCACCCATGTCTTTCATCTCAAAGACGGATGAAAGCCAGGCTTTGATATCCATGATAAGACGCTTATCATTTCCAGCTATAAGTATGTCATCTACATAAAGAGACATAATTACATACTTGTTCTTAATCCTCTTAATGTATACGCAGTTGTCTTCGTCGAGCATGGAGAAACCATACGACAAAACGACTTCTTGAAAGCGCATATACCACTGCCTTGAGGATTGTTTAAGACCATATATGGATTTACGAAGTTTACAAACCTTATGTTGTTTTCTTCTTGTACGAACCCGTTTGGTTGTTCCATGTAGATCTCCTCATCTAGTTCTCCGTTAAGAAAAGCAGTCTTTACATCCATCTGATGTAACTCGAGGTCCAAACAAGCCACCATTGCCAGAATTAAGCGAATGGAGGTAAAACGCACGACAGGAGAGAAAGTCTCTTCGTAGTCTATTCCTTCCTGTTGCGTGAAACCTTTCGCAACAAGGCGAGCTTTATATTTCTCGATGGAGCCATCAGCCTTATGCTTGATTTTGAGAACCCACTTGTTTCCAATGGCTCTACGTCCCTTAGGTAAATCAACCAAGTCCCAGACTTGGTTTGTTTTCAGGGATTGAAGTTCTTCTTCCATCGCCGCTATCCATTTATCTTTAGCAGGGCATGTGACGGCCTGTTTGAAATTTGCAGGTTCGTCATCATCTTGTAGTAATGTCATGAATGTTTGAGGAAATTCATCCTCAAATCTCAGAGGTGTTAGCCTCGTTCGATTACTACATCTTGCTTGAGTTTGATCACTCCCACTTGGAATGACATCACTCCCACTTGGAATAACATCACTCCCACTCGGAATAGGATTGGTATCGTTCGTATCATCCATAGGTGAAGTATGAGGGTCATTTTCCTCTTCACCAAGAATTCTCCCACTCGAACGTTCCGATCCTTCTTGATCCCAAGTCTCAAACAAGGATAAGTCTTGACTTATCTCACCCTGTCTTGGAAACTCGTTTTCCAAGAAGACAACATTCCTCGATTCGAATTCTATTAGACCCCCATTGTCCTCTTGACCGACGAAAACATATCCTTTGGATTTTTCAGCGTATCGGATGAAGATACACTTCCTCCCACGTGGCCCAAGTTTGCCATATTTGTGAGAGGATAAATGTGCGTAAGAGGCACAACCCCAAGGTTTTAGAATGCTTAAGTCTGGAGTTCTATTGTTCCATAACTCATAAGGAGTAGAACTTACCGACTTCGAGGGTACACGGTTTAAGATGAATGCTGCCGTCAATAATGCATCACCCCAAAAGGTGATGGGCAAATTTGCCTGAGGCATCATTGATCGGACCATTTCCATCAATGTCCTATTTCTTCTTTCCGCAACACCGTTTTGTTGCGGAGTATAAGGCATAGTTATTTGATGAACTATGCCTTTTTCATCACAGAGTTCCTTAAAACTCGTTGATTGATATTCTCCACCCCGATCGGTTCGCAAGACCTTTATCTTGCGATCTAGTTGATTTTCCACTAAACTCATATAGTTTTTGAAGCAAGATAAAGCTTCATGTTTGTGGGAAATCAAATAAATGTGACCGAAACGGGTGAAGTCATCAATGAAGGTGATGAAATAGGACTTCCCGCGTCTTGTCTTAACATTCATTGGACTGCAAATGTCCGAATGGATAAGCTGTAATGGAACTTCGGCCCTTGTGCCAGTTCCAAACGGCTTGCGACAAGTTTTCCCTACAAGACAATGTTCGCAAGTTGACATTTCAACTTTTGAAACATTAGATAGCAAGCCACTTTTGGCAAGTCTATCCATTCTAGTTGGTCCAATGTGACCAAGTCTTGCATGCCAACAAATGATCTCAGATTCAGAATTAGAAGCATTTGTCAAATTGAAACTTTCATTAATAGAAGAAGAATCATCATACATAGTGTTTAAAACAATCAATCCATTACAAACATTACCCGACCCAACTAAAGAACTATTACAAACAAGGTCAACATTTTGTTCATAGAACCTCCATTCATAACCTAAAGACATTAACATGACCACGGATACGATATTCCTTCGAATATCTGGAGCAAAGAGGACGTCGTGCAATAATAGAGTCCGGCCGTTGTCGAGAACTAGCTTGCATGTTTCGATGCCCTTGACTTCAACACGAGTGTTGTTGCCGACGTATATCCACTTTGTTCCTTGAGTTATCCTTCGATACTCTACGAAGAACCTTATGTCCTTCGCTACGTGGTCTGTGGCCCCTGAATCAATCAACCAAAAATAGTTAGATTCAGCAAGAAACATGGAACTAGAAACACATATGTAACTAGCCCTACAAGTTACCTTATCACTTCCATCCGTACACGTACGGGCGAAGTGACCGTACTTGTTGCACTTAAAGCACTTGATCTTCTTCAAGTTTTTCTTCTTTGAGTGCACTTTCTTTTGCCACTTTTTGTTCTTAGTCTTCTTTGAGGTTTCCGGTTCTTGCTTTCGTTCGTTCATAAACCTTAAGCGTTTATCCTTCCGCTTCTTTCCTCCATGTGAGGAACTAGCGGCCATGTGCACTTCGGCACTAGGTTTTGCGGCTTGAATCCGCTCTTCCTCGAGTTCGAGGTGTTTGGATACATCGCTTAAAGTTTTAATGCACTCATTATGAGTGAGGTGCATTTTCATGTTATCCCAGCTATCTGGGAGTGAACGAATGACTGCTTGGATCCGCTGTTCGTCAGACAGCGTAAGACCCGCATCCTTCAATTCAGCTATGAGATTCGCCATGTGGCGGAGATGCTTTTTCATAGATTGATCTCGCCGCATTTTGTACGAATCAAATTGAATATTTAAGGAGCGGAGTTTGGTGACCGAAGTTCCACCAAACTTTATTTCTAGCCCAGACCATATGTCTTTGGCTAGGTCGAATTTCCGAAATAGACGCATTATGTCATTGTCCATTGCGGACAATAACGTAATACGTGCTATTTTGTTCTTTCGTGTCCAAGTCTCATAAGCTTCTCGGTCCCTCTTGTGTTGGGCCGTATTGCCCAACTCAGGTTCTTCCATTATGTTTTGGAGCGTTTCAAGCACATCTTGCTCCTCCAAAACATATTGGATTTTTATTGACCAAAGTTTATAATTGTCGCCGTTGAGCTTCTCACCTTTGTTAAGCTCGGCGACAATGTTCTTAGAAGCGGTAGACATATTCGAATCAAAAAACTGCAAAGAAAATGAAAAACACGATCAAAATTCTATGCATAAAGTTTCGATTCTTTAAACACTTGATAAGTTCCTTGGATAAGCTGAAATGTTACTCTAGAATCAAGAAGTTCACTACGTTCCCAACTATCATCTAGAAGTAACTTTCAAAGTATCCCTCTTACTTATCTCATGTAAAAAGAAATCAGAAATGATACCCGTATGGTACCAGCAGCGGAAAAATACTTTTGAAAAACATATCTTTCAAAATGGAATAGGTGAGAGTTTGCGCAAAGAATTTTAGCGCAACAATTGCCAAGCCACGAGACCTGTTCTACACACACATGGGTTAGATAACCATGGCCGGATCGTGGTAGGACTTGGAATTCTAAATTGTGCTATCCCGATTAAGGACGGGACATAACCTATTTGAAAACATCTTTTTCAAAAAATTTGAAATACATTGGCTAATCTCCGTAGAGTAGAGCACAATGTCATAAGTACATTGGCTAATCTCCGTAGAGTAGAGCACAATGACATGGCTAATCTCGCATGAAGTAGAGCACTACGGCTAATCTTCAAGGAGTAGAGCCCAAGAAAAAACTTTATAAAATAAGAGCAGACGACTGTCGTTAGCCCCGTATGGGCTAGTCGGCACATTCGTGTTTGACCAAGGCCTTTTGACACCCCGTATGGGCTAGTCGGCAAGTTCGTGATCGACCAAGACCTTTTACCGGATTGGTCGACCAAAACACCCAAATTGGTCGACCAAAAATTGGTCTACATCATTCCCGGCCAGTGCCGGCCAGGCCGGCCCTCGGCCAGGCCCTTGCCGCTGCAAGGGCCGGCCGTGGCCCTGGCAACGACCAGAGCCGGCCATTGGCCAGGCCCTGGCCGAGGCCAAGGCTGGCCATGCCCTGGCCTCTGCCAGGGCCGGGGCCGGCCAGGCCCTGGCCAGGGGCCAGGGCGCTGCCCTGGCCTCTGCCAGGGCGCTGCCCTGGCCTCTGCCAGGGCGGCCTGGCCCTGGCCCTGGCCTGGCCTGGCTTGGCCGCGGCCAGGGCTCCCTGGCCCTGGCCGGGGCCGGCCAGGGCCGGCCGGCCATGGCCATGGCCGGCCATGGCCCGGCCATGGCTTATTGGCCTTGATCGGCCATGGCCCTTTGGCCATGGCCGGTCTCCCCCTTTCATGGGGTGGCCGCATGCACTCCTCCCCCTTGATGGGGTGGTCGCGGTGGTTTTCATTGTTATTGGCCGTAGCCAACCCCCTCCGCATGGGGAGGGGGAATGCATTGCCTCCATTGCCCATATGGCCATAGATTTCATGCACCAAAAGTCATCTTCCCCGATGGGAATAACCACCATCTTCTTCTCCGGTGAAGCACCCGTTCGTCGATGAAGCACCCGTTCGTCGAGAAAGTAGTTATTCTCTAATGGCCGTGTGCCAAAAATGAAAAGTAACACACTTTAAAGTTCGTAAACTACGCGCTCCACATGAAGAGAGTTCACATTCCCTATGAATGGAGACTCAGCATCCATGAAGAGAGCGAGCTTGACGATATGAACGGTCGGTTCTTCCCGTCACGGAGAGTTCCTACCATATCCGTAATGGTCGGAGACCCTAACGTGAAAAGAAAAACCGCTGCGTTCTCTCCGTCACGAAGCGTTCCTACCATATCCGTAATGGTAGGATACCCATTCGTGAAAAAGACAACGCCTCGTTCATCGGTTCGACAGGACGGCGGTTTGACCGGGGCGAATCCGTATGGCTCTGATACCAATGTAGGAACATGTCAAAACAGCATTAGGATCGATAAATGAAGTTGAGACTTACGCTTGCGTATGCGGCACGGTAGTCTCGGAACTTCGCCTTCGGATTCGCCACGACGGATCGAGTCTTCTCACGAACGGAGTAAGGCTACTAAATCCACAATCTAAATCTCTACTTTTAGATTAAGAACTTGGATAAAGAGAGAGGAAGGATTTTGGCAGAGCTTCGCTAGAATGAAATGCAAGGCAAGAATACCATGCAAAAAAGTGTAAGAAAATGGCTAAGCCTTGGGTCTTATTTATAGCCCCCAAGGTAGTTATTTTAGGAGTAATTGTTCCTTTGGAACAATTTAACTAAAGTGTACCATCATACATGGCACATTATAAGCTTAAGTTGTACCATATGCATGGTACAACATAAGCTTAAGATATTCCCCCTTTATTAGCCATATGTCGCATGCACTTATGCACATATAATGCGACTTTCCCACTAATCTAGAGATCCTCTCCGCAAGGGAACAGATTCCCTTTGCACACGACTTCGTGTACGCGACGTTCGAGGTTCGTATTCCCTCGTACATCCCCTACAAGGGTGTACAAACGTCATCCATATCCAACATCCTATAGTGAAGTAACTATAGATTTTATGAGGCCATCCTCCGGTGCATCCACGAGTGGTGTCTATAACAACTTGTGTAGTTCTACTACTAAGGAAACCACCACTCCTATTCCTCCCTCCTTTGGAAAGAAACCCACTTTGGGTGGACCCCCAAAGAAGGGTCATGCATTTATGTACACCAATACTATGCCACGTAGTAACACACCTCCTACTCCACATGTTCACACGAATGATGGTTTTTATGCTCCACACCCACGAGCACGTGCAAACACTCATTTGAGACACTCTCATGCACGTACTCATGCTCATGCACCTTCACATGCTTATGATCATACATCACATCCACATGTGCATACTTATTCTCATGATCATCCTCATGCATACACACCTCATATTCATCCACGTATGTATGCAAATCCACACCATGGACCATATGTCCATCATCATACTTTAGTACAACACAATGTTCCATACACATTTCCTCATGCTCTTGCTAGATATCATGTTCCTAGGACACATGCACCACATAGAGATCAACCTTTTGTGCATGCAACTACTAGGAAGAGGATACCCAAATCATACACTATTTGGGGTCCTAAGAACACTAGTAATCATGCTAAGAATATGTATGTGCAATCTTGTTAAGTATTGACTCCCCGGATTTGGTTTTGGATGATGAACAAATATAAATATATCGTGAACTAACTCTTTGTGAGCGCAGTTATGGAGATCGTCGCCAAGTTTCTATGAACATCTAAAGCGACGTCTCGAGAATTCTCAAAACACGTGATCATGTGCTTGAAGCTTTGTTGAAGCTCAAGGACCATTATTGAAGTCATGAAGATTCGATTGAAGCTTTTGAAGATGGTTCGTCAAGTTTTATTTATAGTCTTCTAGCTTCTTTCGTAGAATGTTAAGCCTTGAGTATGTCTTACGTTTTAATCTTCATAACGCTCCTATCTTAGAGCTAGGATCTTAGTAGAAGTTCATACAAACTTTCTCAAAGCTTCGCGCTTCGATTCGCGACTTCTAGTGCATGTTAGTTGGTTCAAGAAGAAGAACCAACCGACTAGATGGCAATTTAGTCGGTCGGCAAAGCTTCTTGAACCGACTAGTTTGCCTTGTTCAATTCTAGCTCAGTTACTGTTTACAGTTAGTCGGTCCAAGAAGGTTCACCGACCGACTAGTTTTGAAACTAGTCGGTTATGAATCCTTCTTAGACCGACTAGTTGAGCTTTCATTTTTGAGCCTAAGTTACTGTTTATCGTTAGTCGGTCAAAGTACATTTGTCGCCCGACTAGTTGATAAACTAGTCGGTCAGCATTTGCTCTTAGACCGACTAATTCAACTTGTACTCAGACTATTTTTTATCTATTAGTCGGTCTAAGGACACTCACCGACCGACTAGGTGTGAAACTAGTCGGTTGGCAAGTCTTCTTGGACCGACTAGTTCCTTAAGTCTGAACTTTCTTTATTCACTGTTCACCTCTTAGTCGGTTCATGTTGTTTCACCGACCGACTAGTTGATGAACTAGTCGGTCAGTGATCCTTCTTTGACCGACTAGTCTGCTTCAGAATAGAGCCGTTGGAGCATTAAATGCCACGAATTTTGCTCTCTCTCTTTCCTCTATCCTATATATACTTGGAGTGCTGCATTCATAGCATTCAAGGCTGATATTTATTGAACTTTAGAGAATCAAAGAGAAGCATTCATTCTCATTCAAAGCTCATTCATTTCTCAACTTGAATCTCTCCCTCACTCTTATTTCAAAAGAGAGATTCATTGATTATGAGCCTTCCAAGCCAAGAGCTTGATTCTAGGTCACCAACATCCACCTAGGACTCCATTGCTGGTCATCTACTTGGAGCTAGGGTTTGGTGCCTTCATCTTCCCCAAAATCATCTTTGCCCTAATTCATAAGTATTACTCAAGGCATATGTATTTTGTGGTAAGCATTTCTATTTCAATTTACTTTGATATTGTAAGTGTTTTACTCTCGGTTGTGAGAGTTTGTTTGTGATCCCGGTTTGTGGGAGTCACATTTCGATTTGTGTATGATTTGATCTTGTAGAGGTTTCTACAAGTATTTCATAGTGCAAATTTGAGTTAGAAGTTTCTAACTCAAGTATTCGGAGGGGATCCAGGTGTTTGGGACGTAGGATCACCGGGAACAAGTCGGAGAGACTTGGGTGGATCCGAACCCGTTAAATTGTTTGTTTGCGATTGCATTTTCCTTGTTGTCAATATTTTCATTTCCGCATTTCCGCATTGTTGGTTGAGTTTGCAAGATAATTAGGAATTATCTTCTTAATTATTTTAAAGTACTATTCACCCCCCACTAGTACTTGTGCAGTAGCTACGTAGGGCATTATATTTGGTATCAGAGCCAAGTACCTAGCTATGTCTTCCAACAACAACAAGACCGTTCGTCCACCTTCAGAGTATAGCACCTTCAGGAACCGTGAAGGAGCTTCTTCGGTGATGGAATGACACTCCTCAACGAGGCCTCCCTTCTTCAACGGTACCAATTACGGGTACTGGAAATGTCGGATGGAAACTTTCCTCCGGAGTGCTTCACTATGGAGGGCCACGATGAAGGAGTATGTTGAGCCCGCCGAAGAAGATTTCGAGAAGTGGACTACTGCGGAGGTCATCGTGGAGGTAAGCAATGCCAAGGCAATGAACGCCTTGCAATGCGCTTTGGAGCCCGATGACTTCAATAAGATATGCACATGTAAGAGTGCATATCAAATATGGAACTCCCTCCTCATCTTGCATGAATGGACGAGTAGGATAAGAGACTCCAAACTCGTAGTTGTAAATAAAGATTACGAATTATTTCATATGCTACAGGGTGAGAAGATGAAGGAGTACTATGCTCGCTTCGTCGACATCACCAACGAGTTGGAGGCTCTTGGTAAGACCTACACCCAAAAGGAGAAAGTCTCGAAGATCATCGATGGACTTCCTTCTTGTTGGGAGAAACGTACCTTCGCCATCGAGGAAGGTAATGACATGAAAACATATACTGTCGTACAACTAATGGGTACCTTAATGTCATATGAGGTACGCAAGGATAGCAAGATGAAGTTCCAGGACAAGATGAAGTCCTACTTGAAGCAAGACGAGCCAAAGAAAAAGGCGATTGCGTTCAAGGCCGCTCCATCAACATCCACATCTACCGATGATGAAGAATCGGAAGAAGAGTTGGACTTGGAATCCATTGCCCACATGGAAAAGAAGTTCAACCAGTTCTTCCGGAAAGGTAATTTCAAGAACAAATCCAAGTTTAGTTCTTCTAACGCCTCCTCTCATTTGTGTTTCAAATGCAACAAGCCAGGACACATGAAAGCGGATTGTCCTCAAAACAAGCACAAGGAGAAGTGGAAGGCGCCAAAGTTCGACAAGTGAAAGAAGTACAAGAAAGGGTACAAGAATGGACTTGTCGGGACATTCACCGACTCCGAGGATGACTCCTCAAGTGGAGAGTCGGACGATGATCAAGTGGAGAAAGCACATATGTGCTTCATGGCTAGAGAGGAGCAAGATAAAGATTCCTCCTCCGATGATAGCGACAATGAAGGCGAGGAGGTAACCATGGATGACCTTAGACATGCTAATGAGCAAATATGGTCTAAATATACTAAATTAGTAAATAGATATACTAAGGTAAAAGATGATTTAGCTAGCATCCAAACCTCGCCTAAACCTATCATCACCAACAACGACACCGTTGTTAAAGAGTTGAGAAATGAGATTGTAAATCTCAAATCTCAACTTGAACATGTTCATATTGAGGAATCGGATGAACATGAGATGGCGGATTTGACTTCTCGGAACTCAACTTTGAGTATTGAGAATGAGAATCTCAAATCTCGTGTTTATGCACTCACATCGCAAGTATCCACTTTGGATGCTTCTATGCATTCTCTCACCGAGAAATATGAATGCACATTAGGCCGAATTAATAAATTCAATAAAGGTAAGGACCAGTTGGATAATATCCTAAATGACTTACTTCCGGCCAATCACCACATTGGCTTGGGGTATAAGTTGGGAAATTCATCCAAGTCGGCCACTACCTTTGTTAGGCCAACTTTCGATGCTTCAACGAGTGGGAGCAAGTACTCTATTGGTAGTTCATCTACTAATGGTGCTTCCTCCTCTTACACACCCTCGTTTGGAAAGAAACCCACTTTGGGTGGACCTCCAAAGAAGGGTCATGCTTATATGTACACCAATACCATGCCACGTAGGAACACACATCCTACTCCACATGCTCACACATATGATGATTTCTATGCACCACATCCACGGGCATGTGCACACCATGTGAGACACCCTCACGCACGTGTTCCTCCACATGCATATGTTCACCCACATCATCATATGAATAATTATCATCATGCACCATTTCATCATGTGCCTTATGCCTATCCACGACATGCATCACGTAGAAAGCAACAACGCATGCATGCTCCCAATAGGAATAGGGCTCCTAAAATCTTCACTATTTGGAGCCCAAAGGACACAAACATGAATTAAAAACAAGTTTATATGAATTCTTATTTCATGAATGTCGTGCATAGTGATAATTATGTGGGAAAGTCTAAGTCCAATTGGACTTGGCTTCCAAAGGTCTAATCTTTTAGGACCCAATGATCTTGGGTACCATGATACGATATTTTCTATCTATAGGTACTCAAGAGAAAGAAACGGAGCAACAAATCTAAATTTAGCTCCAAGAATAATTGGATACTCAATAGCGGGTGTTCAAAACACATGACGGGTGACGCTCAATTGCTCTCCGGAGTGGTACCCATTGCAAATGGAAACCGGGTAGTCTTTGGAGGCAACGAGAGCAGAACCATCATAGGTGTTGGCAAAGTGGGTAATCCTTCTAAACCACTTATAAGTGATGTTTACCTTGTTAAAGGATTAAACCACAATCTTATTTCAATAAGCCAACTTTGTGACAAAGGTTACAAAGTTAGCTTTGCGAAAGGAATGTGCCATATTTTAAGAAAAGATAATAATGATTTATTATTTTTCGGCACACGCCATAAGGATATTTACATCCTAGATCTTCCAAGATCACATGAACAATATTTCATTGCCAACACAAGTGAACAACACTTATGGCATCGACGTTTTGGTCATGTGAACTTTGGAACACTTTTTAAGCTTTCCAAGTTAAATTCTATTAGAGGCTTCCCTAAGCTTGTATTTCAAAAGAAAAACTTTTGTGACTCGTGTCAACGAGGCAAGCTTCCAAAATCGTCATTTAAACCTAAGAAAAGCATTTCTTCTAAGCGGCCTCTAGAGCTTTTACATCTAGATCTTTTTGGGTCAACTAGAGTTGCTTCATTAGGAAATGCACGTTATGGACTTGTCATCGTTAATGACTTTTCTAGATTTACTTGGGTATTTTCCTTAAGTAATAAAAATGATGCTTTTGAAAACTTCACAATTTTTGTTAAGAAAGTACAAAATCTCATTGGAACCACCATTGTCACTATTCGTAGTGATCATGGAGGGGAATTTGAGAATGAATCTTTCTCAACTTTTTGTGATGAAGTTGGTATTACTCACACCTTTTCATTCCCTCGCGCACCTCCTCAAAATGGTGTTGTTGAGAGAAAGAATAGGACGCTAGTGAAATGTGCTCGCACTATGCTTGATGATAGCCAACTTGGCCATCAATTTTGGGCGGAAGCGGTACATACTGCTTGCTATGTGTTTAATAGGATACTTTTGAGGCCCGGCACTAAACAAACTTGTTATGAATTGTTGTTTGGTAGATTGCCTCAAGTTAAACATTTTCGAGTTTTCGGTGCAAAATGTTTTATTAAAAACACGTATGGTAGTTTGGACAAATTCGATCCAAGATCCGATGAGAGGATATTTGTTGGATATTCTTCCCGTAGCAAAGCCTACCGGATATACAATAAACGAACATCAACGATCGAGGAATCACTTCATGTTTCATTTAATGAAGGTTTTGTCCCTACTAGAATTACTAATGATGATGACTCCATGGATGTCGTATGTGATTCAATTGGTAATTCTAATTCTATTGATTCTATTGATACTAACCCTACTAATGAATCTTTTGAGAATGTTCCTAGTGATCAGGGAATTCCCAAACGGCTTCATACCGTTCGTGACCATCCTCATGAGAAAGTCATTGGCAACATCCTTGATAGTATCAAGACGCGATCTCAAGTCAACTACTTCGCTCATTGTGCCTTTGCCTCCTCGATAGAGCCAAAGAATATTAACGAAGCATGCGAAGATGGTGCTTGGATCCTTGCCATGGAAGAGGAACTCTTTCAATTCGAGAGGAATGCGGGTTGGGAGCTTGTTCCATTGCCATCGAAGAACCACACCGTTATAAGAACGAAGTGGATTTTCAAGAACAAGACCGACGAAAACCAAATCGTCATCCGGAACAAAGCTAGGTTAGTAGCTCAAGGCTATCGACAAGAGGAAGGTATTGATTTCGAAGAATCCTTTTCTCCGGTAGCTAGATTAGAATCTATTAGATTATTGTTATCTTTTGCATGCCATAAAGATTTTAAACTCTTTCAAATGGATGTAAAAAGTGCGTTTTTAAACGGAGATGTTGTTGAGGAAGTTTACGTTTCTCAACCTCCGGGTTTTATAAATGAAAAATTTCCAAATCACGTTTTCAAACTTAAGAAAGCACTTTACGGTTTGAGACAAGCTCCTCGAGCTTGGTATGACCGTCTAAAGAATTTTCTTTTGGATTTAGGTTTTAAAATGGGAGAAGTTGATTCCACATTATTTGTTAAGTATTCGAATAATGATATAATTTTAGTTCAAATTTATGTTGATGATATCATTTTCGGTGCTACTAACTTCACTCTTTGCGAAGAGTTTTCTAATGTGATGAAGGATCAATTTTAGATGAGCCACATGGGTGAGCTCAAATATTTCTTAGGTCTCCAAATTCACCAAATGAACGATGCAATCTTCATCCACCAAACCAAATACACGGTGGAGTTGCTAAAGTGATTTGGAATGGAGAATGCCTCCGGGAAGAAGACTCCAATGAGCAGTACTACACATCTTGATAAGGATACATGCGGTAAAGATGTAGACATTCGTCTATATCGAGGTATGATAGGTAGTTTATTATATCTTACCGCAAGTAGGCCCGATATTATGTTTGCCGTATGTGTATGTGCTCGTTATCAGTCTCAACCTAAGAAATCTCACTTAGTAGTGGTAAAACGTATTTTCCGTTATTTAAGTTACACACTTGATTTTGGATTACTTTATCCAAAATCTAGCACATATGAGTTAATCTCATATAGTGACGTAGATTATGCGGGATGCAAATCCGACAGGAAAAGTACTAGTGGCACTTGCCATTTTATAGGAAATTCTCCTGTCTCTTGGTTTTCCAAGAAGCAGAATTCCGTATCACTTTCAACCACCGAGGTGGAATACATTGCCGCCGGTGCCGCATGTGCTCAGGTTCTTTGGATGAGACACACTCTTAAAGACTTTGGTATAAACTGTGATACTTGCACTATCATGGTGGACAACCAAAGTGCAATATGTCTCTCTAAGAATCCGGTACACCATTTCCGTTCTAAACACATAGATGTCCGACACCATTTCTTAGATGATCATGTTGCTAAAAAGGACATCATTTTAGTGTACGTTGAAACCCAGAAGCAAATCACCGATATTTTCACGAAACCACTAAAGGAAGACTCCTTTGTACGGTTGCGTCGAGAATTGGGGATTTTGGGTGAATCCGAGATTTAGGATTCATATGTTCAATAATCTTGCATGCAATTAAATTTCGTTATATTTGCACATGCTAGGTTTATTGGAATTTTCTGGATTTTTGGTTGAATTTTCGGAATTTTCGATCGATTTATATCCATTCTAACCGACTAACTCTCCTTCTAGTAGGTGCGATTTCTCCTTTTAAGCCCCAAAACCCCCGAAACCCTTCATCTCCTCCGCCGTCGATCACCGTTCTCTGGCCATCTCCACCGGTGTCGATCTTCCTCTCTCCACCTAGGGTATCTTTTTATCATCTCTTTCAGTTGTTTAGACTTCTAGGGTTATGGTTTCTATCGTTTTCAGTTTCTAGGGTTCGGCCTAGGGTTTGTCTTTAGGGTTCCTACTTTCGATTCCACGCGTGTCTTGTCTCGCTTATGGCAAAGAAACGCATTCTGATCGACCCCTCGCGTCCATCACCTATGACCATAGAATCACCTTCTACGGACCCCCCGCAACCCAAATGCCGTTCCAAGACCACCCATCTTTCATCGTCTTCGCCTCCTCTTAAGAAGAAGAGGACGGCGATCGCCAAGCCTAGATCTCAGCCTAGGAAGCAACCCGTGTCTTCAGCTTCATTCAGTGCTCCCACTCCTCCTGATGATTTCGACACGGAATATATCCCTGAGACCGAGCCTAGCCATAGGGATCCTACTCCTCCACCCCGATCTAGCACTCGTCAGCCTAAGGAGAAGGCTCCGATGCCAGTTGGCGGTGTCGATATTTCGTTGTGTCGCGATGACCCGTTGTGTCTCACGGCTTACAACCGTATCGAGCACTGCCCGCTGCTATTGGAGCACTTCGTACAGTTCTCCGATTTCCCTCACCTAGCCGATCTCCTATCCTATAGTGGACTTCTCGATTATCTTCGCTTTGACCCTAAGGCGAATCCACATCCTTATCCTCACCTTGTCAAGCTATTTTATGCGAACCGTGTCCGGGGTCAGTATGACGAGACCCATTCCATTGAGACGACTGTCTTGGGGACACCGATTGTCCTCACGGCAGAAATCTTAGGGGACTTGATTGGTGTCTCCTCGTCTGGCCTCCTCCCTTCCGATATCTCCGTCGATGATATTTCTTCCCTTGACCAGGTCATGCTATCTGAGATTTTCCACGTCATCCCTCCCGCCATGATTGGCGTCCCTTCGAAGTCCTTTAAGCCGAATGCCTGGGTTCTTAATCTCATCTTGAAGTCGTGCCTCCTTCCGAAGTACGGCTCCTCTTCCTTGCCTTCCCAGCCATTCCTCAAACTCATTTACGCTCTTTTCATGGGGAGTGAGATCAATTGGGCACGGATCATTCTTGACAAGATGGACTCCTTCGAATGTATTCGAAAGTCCACCAAGTCTGCCCACATTCCGTACCCGTGCCTATTGACTCTCGTCTTCCGTCACTTCCATGTCCCTCTTCCTCCCGACGATGAGCGTCCCCTCGGTCCCCCTCTGAATGCGACGGCCGTCAAGAAGTCTCTTGCGGCGCTTCGTCATATTCAGAGGACGACCCCTTCAGCTTCTGCCTCTGCCTCAGCTGCCCCTGCTCCCTCTCCTACTCTTGCTGAGCTTGCACGTTCGTTGAAACGTGTAGAGTCTCGTTGTGCTCGATCTGAGGAGATTCTCGCTCGCATCGCATCTCATTTGGGGATTGAGATCCCTCCGTCAATTTCTGACGAGGAGGAGATGGATGATGCTGAGATCGAGGAGCTTATTGGATCTGCTGCTGCTCGTGCCCCTGAGGGTACTTCTGGTACTGCTGCTACTTCTGCCGGTGATCTCGAGAGCACACCTGCTGCCACCATTCCTCCGGTGGATGCTTCGTCTGTTGCTGCTCCCGAGACCACTCCTGTCGTGCCAGAGATCTCCACTCCTGCTGACCCTGTGACCACTCCTTCCGCAGAGCCTGCTGCTGCTGCTGATCCTCCCACTGGCTCCTGAGCTTCTTTGGAGGACTCTCCTGTGCACTTTGGATGATAGATCTTGTAGTGAGAGTGTGGGTTAGGATAGTTTGGGTGGTTATGGTTTTTGATACTTTTGGATGTATTTTGATGTATCTCGTATGGAGTTTTTGATATTTTTGTTGTATGTGATACTCCTATATGTTGTGATACATGTTGTATTTTGTGCTTCGATCTGAGGATCGTTTTTGTATGTTGGCGATGTATAATTTTGTTGTATCATGTTTCATATATATATATATATATATATATATATATATATATATATATATATATACATCGATGTTGACATTCAATTTCTTGTGCACATTATATTCCTTTTGTGTCTCTGATGATTGATTTCGTCGCTCGATGATAATAACTTGGTTAAATAGAAATTATTTCTATGGAAACATAGAATTGTTTTCCATGCACTAAATTAACCAAGAATGTTGATATTGGAGAGTATATTCCATAACTCAATTCGTGAAATTGATTTGAGTTTTGATGATTTTATTTAACGGGTTTCGACTTTGGTCTCATTGACACGCTTTGATTTTATTCGTATTTTACTTCGGTGTCATTTGGACCGTGGTCGTATTCTACGACTTCCGTGCTTTTATGTTTTAGCCATTGTTGTCGTTGATCTCCTCCCGCTCTTTTTACTTATGCCAAAGGGGGAGAGAATTAATAATAACGATGTGCTAATGTTAATTCAAAGCAATTCACCGTGAATCTAATTTGATATGTTAGATTCAGGGGGAGTTAAGATATAAAAATTTGATATGTCAGATATTTCAATAATTGAAATCTCATGTTTTACTTTACTCGTCTGCTTGATGCACATGAATATTAATTATTTTGGAATTAACGTGTCATCAATGCAGGGGGAGTAAGTAAATTTCTTTCGAATCATTATTTTTTATTATTATTTATGTTGGTTAGTCATCACCAAAAAGGGGGAGAATGTTGAGTATTGACTCCCCGGATTTGGTTTTGGATGATGAACAAACATAAATATATCGTGAACTAACTCTTTGTGAGCGTAGTTATGGAGATCATCGCCAAGTTTCTATGAACATCTAAAGCGACGTCTCGAGACTTCTCAAAACGTGTGATCGTGTGCTTGAAGCTTCATTGAAGCTCAAGGACCATTATTGAAGTCATGAAGATTCGATTGAAGCTTTTGAAGACGGTTCGTCAAGTTTTATTTATAGTCTTCTAGCTTCTTTCGTAGAATGTTAAGCCTTGAGTATGTCTTACGTTTTAATCTTCATAACGCTCCTATCTTAGAGCTAGGATCTTAGTAGAAGTTCATACAAACTTTCTCAAAGCTTCGCGCTTCGATTCGCGACTTCTAGTGCATGTTAGTTGGTTCAAGAAGAAGAACCAACCGACTAGATGGCAATTTAGTCGGTCGGCAAAGCTTCTTGAACCGACTAGTTTGCCTTGTTCAATTCTAGCTCAGTTACTGTTTACAGTTAGTCGGTCCAAGAAGGTTCACCGACCGACTAGTTTTGAAACTAGTCGGTTATGAATCCTTCTTAGACCGACTAGTTGAGCTTTCATTTTTGAGCCTAAGTTACTGTTTATCGTTAGTCGGTCAAAGTACATTTGTCGGCCGACTAGTTGATAAACTAGTCGGTCAGCATTTGCTCTTAGACCGACTAATTCAACTTGTACTCAGACTATTTTTTATCTATTAGTCGGTCTAAGGACACTCACCGACCGACTAGGTGTGAAACTAGTCGGTTGGCAAGTCTTCTTGGACCGACTAGTTCCTTAAGTCTGAACTTTCTTTATTCACTGTTCACCTCTTAGTCGGTTCATGTTGTTTCACCGACCGACTAGTTGATGAACTAGTCGGTCAGTGATCCTTCTTTGACCGACTAGTCTGCTTCAGAATAGAGCCGTTGGAGCATTAAATGCCACGAATTTTGCTCTCTCTCTTTCCTCTATCCTATATATACTTGGAGTGCTGCATTCATAGCATTCAAGGCTGATATTTATTGAACTTTAGAGAATCAAAGAGAAGCATTCATTCTCATTCAAAGCTCATTCATTTCTCAACTTGAATCTCTCCCTCACTCTTATTTCAAAAGAGAGATTCATTGATTGTGAGCCTTCCAAGCCAAGAGCTTGATTCTAGGTCACCAACATCCACCTAGGACTCCATTGCTGGTCATCTACTTGGAGCTAGGGTTTGGTGCCTTCATCTTCCCCAAAATCATCTTTGCCCTAATTCATAAGTATTACTCAAGGCATATGTATTTTGTGGTAAGCATTTCTATTTCAATTTACTTTGATATTGTAAGTGTTTTACTCTCGGTTGTGAGAGTTTGTTTGTGATCCCGGTTTGTGGGAGTCACATTTCGATTTGTGTATGATTTGATCTTGTAGAGGTTTCTACAAGTATTTCATAGTGTAAATTTGAGTTAGAAGTTTCTAACTCAAGTATCCGGAGGGGATCCGGGTGTTTGGGACGTAGGATCACCGGGAACAAGTCGGAGAGACTTGGGTGGATCTGAACCCGTTAAATTGTTTGTTTGCGATTGCATTTTCCTTGTTGTCAATATTTTCATTTCCGCATTTCCGCATTGTTGGTTGAGTTTGCAAGATAATTAGGAATTATCTTCTTAATTATTTTAAAGTACTATTCACTCCCTTCTAGTACTTGTGCAGTAGCTACGTAGGGCATTACAAATCTTATTTTCATGATATTATTTTGAATGATGATTATGTTGGGAAATCACGGTCCTCTTGGACTTGGTTTCCAAAGGGTTAGTTTCTGTTGACCCTTCTTTGCTTGGTACCATAAGTTTATATTCATTTTATGGGTACCAAAGCATTTGTGTTAAGAATTGGTTTATTCTTTTGTTTGCATATTGGTCTTAGATGCTCATGTTTGTTAGAAACTTAAATTCATATTGAATTTGATTTCTATTGTTTGATTATTAGTAAATCACTGTGTTTAGGATTTTCATGTGTAGAATATTTAATACTTTATCATGCAACACATGCTTTGGTTCATATTTATGTTTTGTTGCATGTGTTACATGTCATACTTTTGGATTAATATACATATTTACTTTTGGTACTATTGCTACATGCATGTATATGGTTAAATATTTATCAAGTGACATGATTACATGTAATATAAAAATTGTGTATGATTACATTAGGATATGGGTTACAATTATTTGAATTTAGTATTTTAAATTCGTTGCCTAACCCATAGGATCCAAAAAGATTTTTGGATACTAAAATTATGTTTTCTAGGTTCAATCCACATTGGGATACCAACTCTACCAACTCCTTGATTTGCAAAGACTTTCATTCAAATGGAGTTGATGGTGCTTAAGTGATGCACCAAAGTAGGGGGAGCTTAATGTAGTAAGTATATTCTTACATTTGGTATCCATGTGTGTTGGATGCATGTAGATGTCACTTTTTGTTTGAGACTATCTCATGCATATCCTATGTTTGCATATTATGTGTCTTGTATGTCATTCATGTCTATGTATTTCTTTTGTGTCAAATTCTTGACTCATGTACATTGTGTATTCTCATATGTTTATTCGAGGATTATTTATAACATGTGGCTTAAAAATTTTCATGTTAGAACTAATGCTCATTTGCATGTTTCACACACGGGACACACTT
Source organism: Scilla litardierei (assembly GCA_030789695.1). Lineage (NCBI taxonomy): Eukaryota > Viridiplantae > Streptophyta > Magnoliopsida > Asparagales > Asparagaceae > Scilla > Scilla litardierei. Next base: position 130,952,518 of record CM061132.1, on the reverse strand, counting down.
ATATTTATGTTCCACTTCACAAGCGTGCATCCCAACTTCCTACTCATGCCACTACACAACCTCTACTTAAGAATCCCAAATCACTATCTTTTGGATTCCTAAGATTGTTTCTAGGCATGATATGAACACACTTATAGAATCGTATATTAGGAATGTCATATTCTCATGCGACTACATATAGTTTGTATGATTGTGTGGGAGTATGACATGTTTTGATTGCTATCATGTTATGTTCATCTATATGTCATTGCATTTCATTCGTAGTATGTTTGTGCATATAGATTAGTTGATTTCTCTGATCCTTGGTGATTTATTATCAATTTGCACCTTCCTATCTTGTTGATATGCCAAAGGGAAAGAGAAATTTGGTTTTGAAAATTAATACTTTATGCTTTTCATGCACACTCTTTGTGGTATTACTTTTCATGCCTTCCTTCAATATGTGTTTTGTCGTGAGTGTTTATTTTGTGCACATGTGCATATTGAACGGGGAACCTTTCGTGCACACACTATTGTATTAGATGTGTGTAGTCATAATGATGTTGCTTGACTAAATCATATGCATATGAACTATTAGTATAAGTGTATCTAATTTCTAATGTTTGAGAATTGTTAATTCCTTATATGTATGATTTTCGTGATTATAATAACTCCTATTAATACATGTCATGCATTTCTATTGATGCGTGTTATTTACAATTGGTAAATGATTGGTTATAGGACTACTTGATTTTGTTCCTTAACCTATTGGATCCAAAAAGTTTTTGGATACCACCAATTGTTGAATTGTCAGATTGTTGTGCAAGATGCCTACTTTACACACTCCTTGGTTTACAAATGATGGATCAATTCAAAGGAAAGGATGGTGCATTGGAGATGCACACATATAGGGAGAGCTAAATGGTTGTAAGTATGTGTTTTGTACAATTGGTATTTTAATATATTGGCTTTGACTACCATGTTTACAATTGGTATTTTAATATATTCGATTTGTGTAATATAACATACTTCTTCATTAGCTCATTCTTGTCACACCCTCATGAAGATTGTTTGTTTATGTGACTACCTTGTTCATGTATGTCATATATGTCTTATTACGACTCATGTACCATGGTAGCTATAACATTCATATAATGAATTGGTTAGTTGCTATTGATGTTCATATCTTTTTCATGCGATGAATAGGATTAATGATTTAGGATCTTTATGCATATTTGTTCATTGTATCACCACACATCTCATACTTTTCTTGTAGTTTGTATGGTTATCTTTACGAGACGTATTGATATGATTTGGGGTGATCAATGTATGTTACTTGTCATTTTAATTACTTCATGACTGATGTTTAGCTATAATTTTATTCAAGAAATCTTTCATGTATGATATTTTCACAAGTGACGTAACACTCATTCACATTAGTTAGTGATCTTCAAGCTATATTTCTCACTATGTCTTCTCTCATCTCATGCTCATATTTTATGCTATTTTTATGAGATGTTAGAGATAACTTGTGCTATACACGATCATATAAGCTTTATATTGTGTTTGATGATATATATATTCTGTCATAGATATTCTTCCATGAATATATCTTGATGCACATGACTTCATTGATGCTACCTCCGATTAAATTGTGCTTTCACAAGCTTTTTATTCTATTCGCACAATTGGTATGTATGCATGCGATGTTCATGATAACTTTATTCGTTTATGTCCTACCTTGTGACTTTGAACGTTGACTATCTTCATGCCTTTGCTCAAAAGATGTTTTGTTACATTATGCCGCATGTTGAATCCTTTGTGATAATTGAGCTAGGATGAGATCATGTCTCTATTTGTTCACTTGGTTTCCTTCTCAAGTGATGTCATGATCTTGACATTATTTGCCTGCTTTGCACACTGTGTTAGACTATTTATATTGGATATCATCTTTACATGCTCTTGCTTGATGCTAGTTTTGAGCTAGCGATATAGTGCTTATCTTCCTTATGCTCATGGCATTCCATGCTTATCATTGACTCATTATGCGAGTATCTACTCTGGAATGCATGCTAGTACTATGGCTCTTTTGAACATTGTTTCAATTAGTATCCCAGTGTGCTAGAATTGTGTATGCCATATGTTTTATGATGTTACTATCTCTATTTTGGCATAACACTTTTGCATGATATAGATATTTGTGTATGCCCACATCGCACACTTCACTTAGATTTGGTATGCTTACTTTTGGAGATGCTTTGTGGAGTTTAGCTGGAGATGATTTGGTATGCCTACAATTGGTAACACATGCCATTATACTTAATTTGTGTTATAATTTCATAACATAACTGTGTACACATGGCTAAGAATTTCCATAGTCATGATTGTTGCTTTTTTTTATGTTTGACTTAGATCTCAGTTTATTGATATTATTTGTTGATCTATGTCTTGTGATGATTTTGATTCCACCATTATGTATTTAATCATGTTCATGTCATATGTCATGCCCTTGCTCAAGGACAGTCTATCACATTATGCTTAATGTTATAAATTTTGTGATAATTGAGTTTGTTTGTGTATTTGACACTATTTGACCACTTGTTTTCTCTCACAAGTGATGTCATGATGTTTGCATTATTATCCGTATTCTTTATCATATTTTTAGCTAGTAGCTACTGCTAATTATGCTATTGTCACTTTTCTAACACTGCTCACACTACTCTTTACAATTAGTATCTATTGTAATCTTTTATCACATATGCTTATTGCTTCTCTTTTTGTGATAATTGAGGGTGGTTGAGTTGTTGTTGGATATTTGCTCTTGCTATTGATATATTTATTTTGATATCTTGTTTTAAATTGGTAGCTTATCTAGTTTACATTAGATATACCTTTTAGGTTTCCACTCTATTTTTGCTTTTGTTGTTTCTATACCCCCATGTCTTTTGGATAATGCCAAAGGAGGAGAGAAATAAAAAAAGGATGTGCTTATTAAATGTTGAGTGTTAAACAATAACTTGAATCATATGGACTTTATGTATGATCGTTCATGTATATGATTCATGGGGAGCATTGGTTATTACCTTGGTTTATATTGATTACATTATATATATATTGGTAATCATGCTCATGTTTATGATGTGTATCACCTATATGATTTGTGTTGTGTACGCATATTATTTCTAGTCATTCATGCGATATATACACAACCTCATATGATACACACACTATTAACTGCTGAATGATGCTATTGATTATTGATATTAACTTGATTGGCATCATTGCAGGGGGAGTAAGTATATTTAATGCACAATTATTTATTTTGTTTATATTTGGTTTATCATCATCAAAAAGGGGGAGAATGTTGAGTATTGGACTCTCCACCTTGATTTTGATGATGATCAAACACAAATCATTGTGATTAACTCTTGTGTTTGCAGTTAGCTAAAAAGTCACCAATTAGATTCAAGAAGATCAAAAGTGACTATACGTGTTGATTCAAGTGGAGGACTTGGTAGATCAACAAAGGTGAAGCATTGGCTTGAAGAACTCAAAGGCTACCTCAAACCTCAAGCTAATAGCATCAACAAATGAATGGAGATTTAATCCAAAGAGAAGATAGGAATGGTTGAGTCAAAAGCTTCGAAGACTATGACGTTGGAGATATTCAAGTCATTCAACTAAAAGACTCAAGACCATGAAGAATTATGGAGATCGTCGCCAAAATACTTTGTTCATCTCAAGCGACGTCCAAAGACTTCCTCAGAATGCGTGATCGTTGTGCTTGGAGCTTCGTTGAAGCTCAAGGAGTTATTCATGAAGTCAAGGGGATTCGAATTCTCCGTGTTGAAGCTTTGAAGATGGTTCGTCATGGTATTTATATTGTCTTCTAGCATCATCTCATAGAATGTTAAGCCTTGAGTAGTACTTGCCTAGAAATCTTCATAACTTTCATATCTTATCTCTAGGATTGCCTTAGAAGCCATTATAAAGTTTTCCGTTGCTTATCGCTTCTTTTCATGGCTTCTTATGCATCTTAGTTGGTTCAAGTAGAAGAACGAACCGACTAGATGACGATCTAATCGGTTGGAAATCCTTCTTGAACCGACTAGACATGCATGCTTGTTTCAGCCCATTCATTGTTGACCAATTAGTCGGTCCAAGAAGGTTCACCGATCGACTAGATGACGATCTAGTCGGTTGGAAATCATTCTCAGACCGACTAGTTATCCTAATTAGTTCAAGCCTATTTGTTGACCAATTAGTCTGTCCAAGAAGTTTCTCCGACCGACTAGTTGTCCAACTAGTCGGTTGGGAATCCTTCTCAGACCGACTAGTTCTCCTAGTGAAATTCGACTTCGTTACCGTTGACTACTTAGTCGGTCTAAGAAGGCTCACCGACCGACTAGTTGTCAAACTAGTCGGTTGATGTTTCTTCTAAGACCGACTAGTTCTATCTCTTGATTTCACCATCTTCCCTATCAACCTTCTAGTCGGTCTAAGAAGGTTCACCGACCGACTAGTTGCAAAACTAATCGGTCAGTGATCATTCTTAGACCGATTAAGCTGCTCGAAAATATGACCGTTGGGAGATTTTTGACCACGACTTTTCTTGATTCTTTCTATATAAACCTGATTCGTTTCAAGCAAGAAACAAGGTCCATTATCAGAGTTATTTCAGACCTAATAGATGAGAATTCACTATCTATTTCCAAGCTCTCTCTCTCTCTCTTGCAAGAAAATCTCTCTCTTTCTCTTTGAAGCCCTAACTTCTCAAGAGAGATTTTCAATCTTTGTGAACTCCTCTAGCTAAGAGCTTGAATCACAACTAGCATCTTCACCATAAGCCATCTCTTGCTGATCATCTTGGTGGTACTAGGGGTTGTGATCTCATCTTCCTCAAAATCCATTCTTGCCTTATATTGGTAAGTATTTCTCAAGGCATATGATTTTGTGGTAAGAGCTTTACATTTCATTCTATATACTTCATATAAATTGTTGTATACTCTCGGTTGTTGAGAGGGTTGGCTTGATCCCAAGTTGTGGGAGTCAAGATTAAGAATTTGCTCTCGGTTTGTGAGAGTGTTCTTAGTCCCTAGTTGTGGGATTAAGGTATTTGCGTGTTCCCGGGTTGTGGGATACACGGACATCGATTGTAGGTCGATTGCACTTGTGGGGTTTCCGCAAGGGGCGTAAATGAAGCTCTAGTGGTTTCACTAGAGTATCCGGAGGGGATCCGTGTGTTGCTGGATTAGGGCATCGGTAACAAGTCGGGAAGACTTGGGTGGCACCGAACCAGGGTACTTTGCATGTTAGCATTGCATTCTTGCTTGGGTTGTTGATCATTTCTTTCATTCCGCATTTGTTGGTTAATTAGGGTTTTATTTGGCGTAAATTCCTTATAATTCTATAAAACACTATTCACCCCCCTCTAGTGTTTGTTCCTCATAGCACAGGGTCACTACATTTCCTAGGCAAGGGGTTTTCCTTTGCAAGAGGGGTGGATGTGGCATGCTTAGGTGTAGAAACGAATTTCTTGGCATGCATAGAATTAGGATTTTGCTTCTTAGCAAAAAATGAAGAGTTTTCATTCTTCCTCATCACCTTGTGATCTACATGCTTCTTGTTGGTGTTATTGTTATACAAGAAGGCATGGTGATTCTTCTTAGGTGCTTTAGCAATATTTCTTGTATTAGCACCATAAGAGGAATTAGAGGTGGGTTTGGGTACCACATTTTGAATATATCACAGCCTCCTCTATGATTTGCCGGATGTTGTTTTTCGAGCAAATCGTGGAGTGAATCCCTAGAATACACAAAGCTTTTGAGCTTACATGATTCCTCTTCACATTTCAACGTAAGTTGTTGAATGCGAGTTTCTAAGCTAAGGTTTTGAGTAACAAGATTATCATTCGACAAACTCAATTCCTTACCTTGAGAGAGAAGTGTGTCTCTCTCACTAGTGTCACAATCATGCATTTCATCATGAATTACTCTAGTAATTTCTAGTTCATGCAATCTACTCTTAGCAATCTTATATTTTGATTTTAATTTATTGTAAGAGTTGATGCACTTACTAGCGTTTTCGGAGACCATACCAAAACGATATTCAAGCTCCTCGTATGAGATCTTCTCATCATTCTCATCATCGTCTTCTTCCTTGCTTGAGCTTTATGATGACTTCTCCCCGACTACCATGAGCCATGATTCCTCATAGGAGTTAAGCCAAGCTTCCAACTCATCTTCATTTGAGCCAGAGGGGATTGGTGTAGGAACATCAATTGCTACAAAGCACGCGTGAGCATCCTTTGCATCCTCTTCTTCGTTATTTGATGTATCCTCACTTGAATCATCAAATGTCCTGACAAGCCCCTTCTTGTGGTTTTTGGACTTGGACTTCCCTTTCCAATACTTCTTCCCTTTACCCTTGTAAGTCTCTTTGTTGGGTTTGGAAGGGCATTCGGTGGATAGATGACCTTTTCCACTGCAAGTGTAACAAGTAGGAACCTTGTTAGAATTGGAGTCCAACTTTGACAAAGACTTACCTTACTTGCACTTGAGGAATGCCTTGAATTGCTCGGCAAGATCCTCAATTTATTCTCCACTCGCCTCTCCTAGCTCATTTTCTTCACTAGGAGCTTCTCGATGGAATTTCTTCCTCCATTTGATTGGCTCCTCCTTGGCATGGAATGCAACCCCCTTGTGCTTTTCCGGCTTCTCGGGCTTCGATGGTTGAATCTCCTTCTTGTGTTCAAGCTTTACTTCGTACGCCATGAGATTTCCAATGCACTCCTCAATGGTGTATTTGGACGTATAATATGACTCCAAAATTCCGTTGGCCTTTGACTCCCAATGAGGTGAGAGAGAGTCAAGGATCTTCTCTACACGATCCACTTGGGAAATCATCTTCCCAAGTCCCTCCAAAGCGTTCACGATATCTGTGAACCTTGTGAACATCTCTGAAATGCTTTCTCCTTCCTGCATCTTAAACATTTCATATTTAGATCTTAAAAACAGTTTGGTTAGATTTCTTTACCTTTATAGTCCCTTCATGACATATCTCCAAAGTATGCCAAATTTCGTTGGACATTTTGCACATGGATATGCGGTTGAACTCATTTGCTGAGAGGGCGCAATGGAATGCATTTATAGCCATCACATTGAATTTGATCGAGTCCTTCTCCGCCTTTGTCCTTGAAGTCGCAGGTGTAGTGGGCTTCTCAAATGGCACCTCCGTAATATCCCATAGGTCTTGACCCAACATGTAGATCATCATATTGATCTTCCAACTTGGGTAGTTGGTTCCGTTGAAGAGCGGGGGTCGAACGGTTGAATGACCTTCTTCATGAGACGCGGATGATGCGTTGAATGCCATCGTTGCAGTATGCTATGACCTCGCTCTGATACCAATTGTAAGGATTGACTTACCCTTTCAATACTAACAATAACACACTAGGGGGGTGAATAGTTTAATGTCAATAAATTGTCCAATTAAAATTAAACTTGCAAATGCGGAATAATAAATGCAAGAGGAAATAATTGACACAATCAATCCAAACGCAAACACAAGATTTTACCCTGGTTCCCCAAACTTGGGTACGTCCAGCCATACCAATATTCACTATAATCCCACAAAGAGAAGTGAATACAAATCCCACAAAGAGATACCTTACCAAGAGGATTTTGCCCTACACAAGGACCCAACCAACCCTACACAGGGGTCAAACTCACACCAAGAGAATTACAAACTCCTACTCAGAGAATTAGGGTTAGCCCTACACTAGGACACCAAACTCCCACTAAGAGAGTTACTCCCACAAAGAGAGTTATTCCTACTAAGAGAATATCCTATTTCCACAAAGAGATAAACTTCCACAAAGAGAGAAAGACTAATTCCCACAAAGAGAATTAGTGTTACAAAGAAACACCAAGTAAAATAAATACTCTTACTTATACCTTGAGATGCTTACTCATAGATGAATGCAATGCATGTAAGAGGATCTCCAAGTGTTGAGATTTGCTTGAAAGCACTTGGATGATTTCCCTTAAGCTGGACATCAATGCATGAATAGGAATGCGAGCTCAAAGAGGGAAATGAGAGAGTTTGAGAGTGGCCTAATCAATCTTTAATGATTTGCAATGGCATCAAAAAGTTCCTATGAACTCAGCCTTCTTATATATATAGGAACCCTATATCAACCCTCAAAATACAAGGAAACAGCTAAAAACAAAAAGCTGCAACGGTTAGTTTCTGGGCAGAAACGTCATTGATAGTCGACTGATGAACAAATGGTAAACGACTGTCCAACGGCTAGAAAATATCCAACTGCTATAATCTAAGCCACGACAGTCGACTGATGAAGTCGATACAGTCGACTGTGAACAGGACAGGCGCCTCTAAAACCTTCAGCAGGCGACTACTGCGGGGGATGGAATAAACAGAGAGCTGCACTCTTTCTCCAGATAAGCATACAGGCGACTGATGACAATAATACAGTCGCCTGTAAAATAGACAAGCGACTGTAAACCCTTCATCAGTCGGCTGCAGCAGGAGATGGAGAAATACAGAGAGAGAGAATATGCACTTACGCTATTCAGACGACTGTTGACCAATTCACAGGTGACTGTAAATATATAGGCGACTGTAAACTGAGCATCAGTCAACTGATGCGAAAAGCTCAAGTAGAGTCAATAGAAATGTTGACTTGAGCCGTGCATCACAGTCGACTATAGAAGGATCGACAGGCAATTGGAAATCACCCAGTCGACTGTGAATCCTTCAGCAGGCGACTGATGGAGAACCAGAGACTCCAAATGAGTCTTTGGTCAAGATGAGCCTTTTGGGTTGGATTCTATGATAATCCTAAGACTAACTAAGATGGTTAAATGCATATGCATGTATGAGTTAGACCATCTATCAAGGCATTACATTAACCTAGACTCAAAAGAGAGAGAAAGCAATAAAGGAAATATTACATGGATTGCATTGCTTTCCTTAGAGTCTATGTCTTCAATCTTGATGCCTTGATGCTCCCCATCATCTTCAAGCTTTGGCACCCTTTGAGTCCAAGCTTTGGCCCTTCTCCACTTGATGTCCATCCTTGCACCAAGTGTCTAGTCTCCAAAAAATGATATTCTGAAATGTAACTTATGAGACTAAAATAAGAGAGTCATTAGCAACAATATAATGTTGTGATCATCATCAAAATAACAGTGGTATGAAACACCAATACTCAACATAATATTTACATTATTTTATTAAAAATTAACCCATTCCCCCTTATTCTCTTCTCGATTCAAAACACAACAGAACCCCCCAACTCTCTCTCCAGTGCTCCTCCTTCATTCACGCTCACAGCCTCCCCCTATCACTTCCACAACTTACCCCTGCCCCTTTCGTCCTCCCTCCCCCTCAACCCCAGTGCAGCCTGAACCCACACTCTATCCCTCTGCCCCTCCCTCTCAACAACTCATGACCCACGCCACGTTGGTGATCGACAGCCACCGTAGCGAGCCCCGGTAATCCACGACAGCACACCCAGACGCGAGCTCCAGCACGCCTCCCCCAGCGCCCCCTCTCTCCTCCACATGTTGCCGCCTGCGCAACCACTCCACGGCGAACTCCCACCCCTCCGGCGTGCGTCCCACGCCTCCGGCTCCCCCAGCGACGCCTCCGTGCGCTGCCATCACACCACAAGTCCCCACTGCCTTGCCCAACGCCACCAGTGTCGCGCCCTCCACCCTCGCCTTCCCCAGGACTTCGCTGCGGCCCCCTCCGACCTCCGACGAGACCGTCGTTGTTGTTCATCTACACGAAGCAAAAACAGAGCCTCAGTGAGCTCGATCACCTCATTTGTGTACGGTTCCCCACCGCTTTCCTCCGTTTCACCGTGCTCTGACATCGTCCCGAGCTCACCCCCTCTCCAAGCTCTTAGCCCCATTGCTTCCATCACCGGTACCCTCCCCGCGGTCGTCGTCGATGACAACAATTTCGTCAGTCCCGCCGTCGACCGATGGCCACCGCCCCTGCTGTGCCGCACCTCCCGCCGCTCCCCTCCTCCACGCCGCTTCTGCTCCCAACAGGCAAACCCCCAAGACCTTTCCACTGATGCATCGCGAGAAGAAGAGGGAGAGGTTAAGTATTAATACATCTATAAATATGTAGGTATATGTATATATTTAAGTATATAAATACATATTATATAAGAGATATTAGTTAAATTCATAATAAATAATCTATGAACCAGAAAAATACACAGAAAAGGCCAGAAATTCCAGCGCGTCGCGTAGAACGCGTAGATGCTGAAATCATCCCAATCTGAGACTTATATCTTTAAAAATGATTTTTCAAAGATTTAAGTGATTAATTCTAAATTGCTTTTAAAATTCGTATCTTCTAAAAATACGCGTATTTTTCAAATACAAAAATATCTTTGTGTTCTACTAATCGACCTATCATATGAAGATTTCAGACGTGTATATTTTTCTGAATAAATCGTAGAACATTTAGGATCGTTAATTAATGTAGTTTTAATTCTAAAAATTGTTCTTGAGCTTTTAAAAATTATTAAAAATACGTACGAACATCATAAAATTGTTTTCTTCCTATATAAAATTATTTACCTCACCTCTAGCCGATCTAAAAATATTTAGTACGTATTTTGATGAGTTTTAAGACTTTATAAAAATACGAACACGTTAAGAAAATAGATAGAAACTGTCATGGAAGTTAACCTATGATTTCTTGTGATTGCAGGTACCGTTTCTTGAGCACGAGCATCCCTAGCTCTAGCCTCGGCTTACTATAACGATATTGAAACCCGTAAGTCACTCTAATTCTAACTCTAAAAATTTAGATAGTGAACTCGTATGAACTTAGGATTCCATGTATAGCCTCAGAATGGCTATTGACCCTAAACAAACAACTAGAGACCTAATTAAATAGGAAACTAATCAACTGCAGAACGATTGTTCACTTAAACCAACAACTTTGTATTCCATGTTTGTTAGACTTGTTTTTATCCTCAAATGTTTTAGCATCCACTTTTCTTTGGTCCAGTCGATCTGAAATGTGTTCTTAACTTTCTGGTTTTCAATAAGAAAGTCAATAGTGGTCCCGATTTAACTATCTTAGTAGTAGAGATCTAAATAGGGAACTACCCTACTGTTTGTTAACATAATCGATAGAACAGATGTGATCATTGGCAATCATAACATTGGTACTACCCAGTGTCTAGGATCGTTTGCGCCAAAGTTTGAATCACCCTGCTTACGGGGATAGCGACTTGCTTGGCCAAATCTGACTGGCCGTGTATGCATGGATCACTGTTAGAATTCCAATTATCGTCAGTTTACAACTATTGATTATAAATACATTTAAATAAGTTACTTCAACCTTTTCATCACCATGATAACTCACTTGTCTTGTTCAACCTTTGCCTACCACGTCCTGATGTTTGTAATATTGATCCACTTATTGCACGATTGCGCACGCTTAAACATTCACATCACCTGATACTAGTCATCGATTGCCATTGAAATATCGTACTGAATCATTACAGAAAATGTAACATGAAATGGCGTGTTGGAACAACTAATTGACATACCGTATTGAAAAATAGCGATCGAATGACAACATAATGCTGGACTATCCTATTAAGATTGAATGCTTGAAAGTAGTTGGCACTGCACTGGCACTGGGTTTTGGGGCAACTTATATTAGAGAAAGTGTGGGAGCGATCGCGAGCCATCTTCACATTGCACTGTACCGTACTGACCGTCTAAAATGAACTGTACCGCCTAAAGTGAAGTGAGATCCGCCCATGTGAGCGCCCCCAGGCAGGAGATGGGCTCAATAGTCACACATTATACTTTCCTATATGAGTCGCGTAGTTTCTAGTTTTACTACTGCTTATTTGTCCTTTTTATTGCTACTGCATCTACCTGCTTGTCTTACTATTGGTACCACACTGCATGCTGGTTAAAATGTTGTTACTACTATATCGCATGTGCCATATCACAGTTGTTGCTCTTGTACGTTACTTTTCGCACTTGTACAGTCACCTTTTACGTCGCTTATCGCACTTGCACGGTCACCTTTTACGTCGCTTATCGCACTTGCATGCATGTCTATTCTTACCTTACTTGTTGCACTTACATGATCATCTTTAATTGTTTGCCTTAGCTTGTGACTTACCTACGGTTCCATCTTCGTGGTACTGTCAGACGATGCACAGGTTGACGTAGGTGCTCTTGAGTTCACAGAGCTGGAGTTCGACCTTGAGACTGCCGACTTTTAGACTTAGAATTGTGTGTATGAGTGACCTACTTTCATATGTATTTCCTTTCAGTATTTCCTTTCATGTATTCAGTGTGAGAGTGCTGTAGTGTGATGTTTTCTATATGGATTGTAATAATAAAATGTATGTTGGTTTTAGTATTTTTGTACATCTCTGCATCATGGCTATATTGTTTTCGCTGATGATCTGCAGGCCTGCAAATGTAATCAAATAAATAATCTCCCCCGAAAGTGGGTCGTTACATGTTTGGTGGCTCATGCAGGTCCGCGCAAAATACATCGTGAACAGTATAGTAAGATCAGGATGTACTATATATAATACTCAACGAAGCTGACATTTTCGTATGTATGCAGGTGTGACATTCAAAAGATGGACAGAAACACTTCTGAGAGTCCTAATGGAGCTGATGTGTCCGGAGCTAGCAACCAAACCAACAACGGACCACCTCTCACGGTGCACCACATATCTGATGTCGCACTGCAAGAGCTTGTTCAAGCCATACGAGGAGAACACAAGCGCGAAGGAGGAATACAACAATTTATGTCGCTTCGCCCAAAGCCTTGGAATGGTTTGGACGGTCCTCTGAAGATCGAAGAGTGTTTGTGAAGCATTGAGGATGACTTAAGAGCAGCTCAGGTCATGGAATACGATTGGGTGGACACTACTAAGTTGAAATTGACTGAGGAGCTCGAATTTGGTGAAATTCAGCTGAACGTCGCCTGCAACGACCAATTGATTGGGCGACATTCATCGATCACTTCAACACCCAGTACTTCTTGCCCGAGGCACAGATGGAACTGCATACACAGTTCGTCAATTTGAAACAAGGTTCCATGACATTGGAACAATATGATGCTCAGTTCACTATGCTTAGCCGATTTGATCCAGGGTTGGTTGACACCCCTCTGACTCGAGCCCAACGCTTTAAGCACTGACTGAACATCGAGATTCGACGAAACTTGGTCGGACGCCAACTCTGTACCCATACTGAAGTCCTAGCTGCAGCTCACGAGCATGAGTTTATCAAAAGAGAAGAGAAGGAAGGGCAGTCCATAGCTGCCCATCCTAGAAGGTCGCCACCTCCAACAACTACTGCTAGACCCAGCCGTCAATCTTCATCCAACCAGATGCATCGCCCAGTCCAGCAGACTCAATTCAAGAGACATGCACCACCACAACGTCCAGTGTGTCACCATTGTGGTAGGTCTGGACATATGAAATTAGAGTGCCGATGCTACCTGAATCTCTGCTTGATTTGAGGGTCAGAAGAACACCTTGCTAAGGATTGCCCAGATGCAAGAGCACAAACTGCTACCACTGCCCCAGCTACTACCCCGTTGGAGACGCTTCTCAACAACCACCACTTCCCCCTCAACAGAAGGTGTTCCAACGAGCTCAACAATAGGCTCCACCACCGAGACGACAAGCCTACACAATGATCGCGGAAGATGCCAAAGCCATCAGACAGGTGATTAGAGGTATGAATTATCGCTTTTAATATTACACTCGTTCATTTTCAATCAATGGTTGAGACGTAGCTCTTGCAATAGTATCTCATACCATTATCTCATCGTAACTTTGGCTACTTGAGAAATTAGGGTAGCTATTATAATGATACTGGTCTTGGAACTAGCTACGGAAGCTATGTTGATGTTAATAATGTGTATTAATACATAACATCTCTTGCTTTCTTGATGCTATTATGTCACACTATATTTCATGCTATTTACAACTTATTTTACTAGATCGTTATCATTCATCAAGTCTTTCCTTTAATCGTTTAATTGCTTAGGCAATGATCTGTCTTCTAAATTCCAAGAACAGAATTTTTGTAATAAGGGTATAAATGTAATGGCATGTTTTCGTTGTGCACGTTTTTCTGTAACAAAAACGATTTCAAACTGAGTAATGATTTTTTTTCTATTTTTTCGTCGTTCAAATCAGAAAATGGACTTCATTTTCATGATCCTCGCGACGATAGGGACCCATGGTACTATTTTCGTAATTTTTCAGACACGTTTCGTTCGGAGCAAAATCGTCATTTCATATATAATAACATTTTTACCATTTACCTAATTACTAATTGCTTTGGTTAATTATGAAATTAAATTTTATTATTTACCCTAATCCACCATCTGTCGACAGCCACCCCATTCACGTTTTAATTTTTGTTTAAAACGTTTATATTTTGCTAAACTTTAGGCAATGATATTAATTACACTAATTAATGGTAGTTTAATATTATATTTATTTTATTTTATTATAAATTAACCCATTCCGACTTATTCTCTTCTCGATTCAAAACACAACAGAGCCCCCCCAACTCTCTCTCTCTCTCTAGTGCACCTCCTTCGTCCACGCTCACAGCCTCCTCCTCTCACTTCCACAACTTACCCCTGCCCCTTTCGCCCTCCCTCCCCCTCAACCCCAGTGCAGCCTGAACCCACACTCTATCGCTATGCCCTCCCTATCGACAGCTCTCGCCCCATGCCACGTCGGTGATCGACGACCACTGTAGCGAGCCCCGGCAAGCCACGACAGCACCCCCAGACGCGAGCTCCAGCACCCCTCCCCTAGCGCCCCCTCTCTCCTCCACGCCTTGCCGCCTGCACAACCACTCCACGGCGAACCCCCACCCCTTTGGCGTGCCTCCCATGCCTCCGGCTCCCCTAGCGACGTCTCCGTGCGCTACCATCACCCCCACAAGTCCCCACAGCCTCGCCCAACGCCACCAGTGCCGTGCCCTCCACCCTCGCTCCCCCAGGACTTTGCCGTGGCCCCCTCTGACCTCTGACGAGACCGTCGTCGTTGTTCAGCTGCACGAAGCAAAAACAGAGCCTCAGTGAGCTCGATCACCTCATTCGCGTACATTTTCCCACTGCTTCCTGCCGTCTCACCGTGCTCCGACGTCTTCCCGAGCTCACCCCCTCTCCGAGCTCCCAGCCATGTTGCTCCCATCGTCGACACCCTCCCCTGCGGTTGTTGCCGACGACGACTACGTCATCAGTCCCTCCATCGACCGCCGGCCACCGCCCCTGCTGTGCCGCGCCTCCCGCCGCTCCCCTCCTCCACGCCGCCGCTGCTCCCGACGGGCAAAATCCTCAATACCCCTCCACTGCTGCATCGCGAGAGAGAAGAGGGAGAGGTTAAGTATTAATACGAATATAAATATATAGGTATATGTATATATCTAAGTATATAAAAACATATTATATAAGAGAGCTTAGTTAAATTCATAATAAATAATCTATGAACCAGAAAAATACACGGAAATGGCCAGAAAATCCAGTGCGTCGCGTAGAACGCATAGACGCTGAAATCATCCCAATCTGAGACTTATATTTTTAAAAATGATTTTTCAAAGATTTAAGTGATTAATTCTAAATTTCCTTTAAAGTTCGTATCTTCTAAAAATACGCGTATTTTTCAAATACAAAAATATCTTTGTATTCTAATAATCGAGACGAACATTTTGACCTATCATATGAAGATTTTTGACGTGTATATTTTTCTGAATAAATCGTGGAACGTTTAGGATCGTTAATTTTTAATGTAGTTTTAATTCTAAAAGTTGTTCATGAGCTTTTAAAATTTTTTAAAAATACTTATGAACTTCATAAATTTGTTTTCTTACTATATAAAATTATTTACCTCACCTCTAGCCTATCTAAAAATATTTAGTACGTATTTTGATAGGTTTTAAGACTTTATAAAAATACGAACACGTTAAGAAAATAGATAGAAACTGTCATGGAAGTTAACCTATGATTTCTTGTGATTGCAGGTATCGTTTCTTGAGCACGAGCATCCCTAGCTCTAGCCTCTGCTTACTATAACGATCTTGAAACCCGTAAGTCACTCTAATTCTAACTCTAGAAATTTAGATAGTGAACTCGTATGAACTTAGGATTCCATGTATAGCCTCAGAATGGCTATTGACCTAAACAAACAACTAGAGACCTAATTAAATAGGAAACTAATCAACTGCAGAACGATTGTTCACTTAAACCAACAAATTTGTATTCCATGTTTGTTGGACTTGTTTTTATCCTCAAATGTTTTAGCATCCGCTTTGCTTTGGTTCAGTCGATCTGAAATGTGTTCTTAACTTTCTGGTTTTCAATAAGAAAGTCAATATTGGTCCTGGTTTAACTATCATAGTACTAGAGATCTAAATAGGGAACTACCCTATTGTTTGTTAATATATTCGATAGAACAGACGTGATCATTGGCAATCTTAACATTGGTACCACCCGATGTCTAGGATTGTTTGTGCCAAAGTTTGGATCACCCTGCTTACTGGGATAGTAACCTGCTTGGCCAAATCTGACTGGTCGTGTATGCATGGATCAATGTCAGAATTCCAATTATCATCAGTTTACAACCATTGATTATAAATACATTCAAATAAGTTAGTTCAACCTTTTTATCACCATGATAACTCACTTGTCTCGTTTACCCTTTCCTACCACGTCCTAATGTTTGTAATATTGATCCACTTATTGCACGATTGCTCACGCTTAAATATTCACATCACCTGATACTAGTCATCGATTGCCATTGAAATATCGTACTGAATCATCACATAAAATGTATCATGAAATGGCGTGTTGGAACTACTGATTGACATACTGTATTGAAAAAAAGCGATCGAATGACAACATAATACTGGACTATCCTATTAAGATTGAATGCTTGAAAGTAGTTGGCACTGCACTGGGTTTTGGGGCAACTTATATTAGAGAAAGTGTGAGAGCGACAACTTATATTAGAGAAAGTGTGGGAGCAACCGCGAGTCATCTACACATTGCACCGTACCATACCAACCATCTAAAATGAACTGTTCCACCTAAAATGAAGTGAGATTCGCCCGGGTGAGCGCCCCCGGGCAGGAGATGGGCTCAATGGTCGCACACTATACTTTCATATATGAGTCACGTAGTTTCTAGTTTTACTACTGCTTACTTGTCCTTTTTATTGCTACTCTACATGCTTGTCTTACTATTGTTACCACACTGCATGCTGGTTAAAATGTTGTTACTACTATATCGCATGTGCCATACCACAGTTGTTGCTCTTGTACGTTACTTTTTGCACTTGTACATGTTGGATATTGGACTCCCCGGATTTGGTTTTGGATGATGAACAAACATAAATATAACGTGAACTAACACTTTGTGAGCGCAGTTATGGAGATCGTCGCCAAATTCATATGAATATCAATTACGACGTCTCAAGACTTCTCAAAGCACGTGATCGTGTGCCTAAAGCTTCGTTGAAGCTTATGGACCATTTTAGAAGTCATGAAGATTCGATTGAAGCTATTGAAGATGGTATCGTCAAGTTTTATTTATAGTCTTTAAGCTCCTTTCGTAGAATGTTAAGCCTTGAGTAGGTCTTACGGTTTAAATCTTCATAACGCTCATATCTTAGCTCTAGGATCTTAGTAGAAGTCCATACAATCCTTCCCGAAGCTTCGCGCTTCGATTCGCGACTTCTTGTGCATGCTAGTTGGTTCAAGAAGAAGAACTAACCGACTAGATGGTGATCTAGTCGGTCGGCAAAGCTTCTTGGACCGACTAGTTCTTCTCAGTCATTTCCAAGCTCTTTACTGTTTACAGTTAGTCGGTCTAAGTTGACTCACCGACCGACTAGTTTGTGAACTAGTCGGTCAGTGATGCTTCTGTGACCGACTAGTTGAGCTTTCCCTGTACATGCACATTTGAGCCTGAGCTACTGTTTATCATTAGTCGGTCTGTGTTCATTGATCGACCGACTAGTTGATGAACTAGTCGGTCAACTTTCCTTCTTAGACCGACTAGTTTAGTTTTACTGTACATGCCAATTTTTCACCTAACTTACTGTTTATCGTTAGTCGGTCTATGCTCATTTGGCGACCGACTAGTTGGTGAATTAGTCGGTCAACATTTGTTCTTGGACCGACTAAGTCTATTTCTGCTCAGACTTCAGTTTTATCTGTTAGTCGGTCTCTGTTGAGTGACCGACCGACTAGTTGTGAAACTAGTCGGTCAACTACTCTTCTTAGACCGACTAGTTCCTTATGTCTGTGCTTTAACCTTTTCTCTGTTCACTCATTAGTCGGTATGCGTTAATTGACCGACCGACTAGTTGATGAACTAGTCGGTCGGTGGTTGTTCTTTGACCGACTAGTTGGGTTCAGAAAAGAGCCGTTGGAGCATTTAATGACTCGAATTTCTTTCTCTCTCTCCTCTATCCTATAAATAGTTGTTGGGCTGCATTCATTGCTGC
Source organism: Scilla litardierei (assembly GCA_030789695.1). Taxonomy (NCBI): domain Eukaryota; kingdom Viridiplantae; phylum Streptophyta; class Magnoliopsida; order Asparagales; family Asparagaceae; genus Scilla; species Scilla litardierei. The sequence goes on along the minus strand of CM061132.1, from coordinate 130,933,971 downwards.
CAAGGTTGATATTATTGCAAGTTTAGAGATCAAGAGAAATCATTCCAAGCTCATTCAAAGCTCATTCATTCCATTCAATAATCTCTCCTCACTCTTACTTCCAAAGAGAGATTCATTGAGTGTGAAGCCTTCCAAGCCAAGTGCTTGATTCTAGGTCACCAACATCCCCAAAGCTCTCCATCGCTGATCTACATCTTGGAGCTAGGGTTTGGTGCCACTTCTTCCTCAAAATCATCCTTGCCCTAATTCGTAAGCAATACTCAAGGCATAGGTATTTTGTCGGTAAGAAGTTTTCTTATTTCATTTCATATTTGAATTGTAAGTTTCACTCTCGGTTGTGAGAGTGTGGTTGTGATCCCGGGTTGTGGGAGTCACAAATTACATTTTGTATGATTTGACTTGTGGAGGTTTTTCACAAGTATTTCATAGCGGAAATCTTGAGTTAGGTTTTCTAACTCAAGTATCCGGAGGGGATCAGGGTGGTTGGGACGTAGGATCACCGGGAACAAGTCGGGGAGACTTGGGTGGATCCGAACGCAGTAATATCGTTTGTTAGCGTTGTTAATTTTGTTGTTGTCTTCAATTTAAGCTTCCGCAAATTGATTTGGTAGTTGTTTGCACTATAATTAGGAATTATACTCCTTGTTATTTTTAAAGTACTATTCACCCCCCCCCCTCTAGTACTTGTGCAGTAGCTTGTAGGGCATTACATTTGGTATCAGAGCCAGATACTTAGCTATGTCTGCCAACGACAACAAGACCGTGCGTCCACCTTCCGACTATGGCACCTTCAGGAACCGTGAAGGAGCATCTTCGGTGATGGAAGGACATTCCTCGACGAGGCCTCCATTCTTCAACGGTACCAACTACGGGTACTGGAAATGTCGGATGGAAACTTTCCTCTGGAGTGCATCTCTATGGAGGACCATGATGAAGGAATACGTCGAGCCCGCCGAAGAAGACTTCGAGAAATGGACAACCGCGGAGGTCGCCGCGGAGGTAAGCAATGCCATGGCAATGAACGCCTTGCAATGCGCATTGGAGCCCAAGGACTTCAATAAGATATGCACATGTAAGAGTGCATATCAAATTTGGAACTCCCTCCTCATTCTACATGAAGGGACGAGTCGGGTAAGAGACTCTAAACTCGTAGTTGTAAACAAAGATTACGAAATGTTTCATATGCAACAGGGCGAGAAGATGAAGGAGTATTACGCTCGCTTCGTCGACATCATAAACGAGTTGGAGGCTCTCGGCAAAACCTACACCCAAAAGGAGAAGTGTTCGAAGCTTATCGAAGAACTTCCTTCTTCTTGGGAAAAGCGTACCTTCGCCATCGAGGAAGGTAATGATATGAATAAGTACACCGTAGTTCAACTAATGGATACTTTAATGTCATACGAGGTACGCAAGGATAGCAAGCTAAAATTGAAAGAAAAGATGAAGTCTTACCTAAAGCAAGACGAGCCAAAGAAGAAGGCTATTGCTTTCAAGGCCGCTCCATCCACATCCACATCAACCGATGATGAAGACTCGGAAAACGAGTTGGACTTGGAGTCCATGGCACTCATGGCCAAGAAGTTCAACCGTTTCTTCCAAAAAGGTAACTATAAGAACAAAGCTAAATTTGGTTCTTCTAACGCCTCTTCCTCTCCTTTGTGTTTCAAGTGCAATAAGCCAGGACACATGAAAGCGGAGTGTCCTCTCAACAAGCAAAAGGAGAAGTGGAAGGCGCCAAAATTCGATAAGTCCAAGAAGTACAAGAAAGGAAACAAGAAGGGACTTGTCGGAGCAACATTCACCGACTCCGAGGATTCCTCAAGCGGAGAGTCGGACGATGAGCAAGTGGAGCAAGCGCACATGTGCTTCATGGCAAGAGAGGAGCATGATCAAAGATCCTCATCTTCCGATGATAGTGACGACGAAAGCGATGAGGTAACTATGGATGACCTTAGGAATGCAAATTCTCAATTATGGTCTAAATACACTAAATTAGTAAATAGATATACTAAAGTAAAAGATGACCTAGCTAGCATTCAAACCTCGCCTAAGACTATCATCACCAACAACGACACCGTTGTTGAAGAGTTAAGAAATGAGATTGCTAATCTCAAATCTAAACTTGAACATGTTAGCATTGAAGATCCGGAAGAACATAAGATAGCGGATTTAAATTCTCAAAACTCGACTTTGAGTATTGAGAATGAGAATATTAAATCTCGTGTTTATGTGCTCACATCGCAAGTATCCAACTTGGATACTTCTATGCGTTCTCTCACCGAGAAATATGAGAACACATTAGGCCGAATTAATAAATTCAATAAGGGTAAGGACCATTTGGATAAAATCCTAAGTGACTTACTTCCGGCTAATCACCACATTGGCTTGGGGTATACGATGAGATGTTCATCCAAATCGGCCACTACTTTTGTTAGGCCAACTTCCGGTGACTCAACGAGTGGTAGCAAACACTCTATTGGTAGTTCTTCTACCAATGGTGCTTCCACCTCGTCCACACCCTCTTTCGGAAAGAAACCCACTTTGGGTGGACCTCCAAAGAAGGGGCATGATTATATGTACACCAATACTATGCCACGTAGGAACACACGTCCTACTCCACCGGCTCACACGTATGATGATTTTTATGCAACACATTCTCGTGCACGTGCACACCATGTGAGACACCCTCACGCACGTGTTCCCACACATGCATATGTTCACCCACAACATCATATGAATAATTATCCACATGCACCATTCCATCATGTTCCTTATGCCTATCCACGACATGCATCACGTAGAAACCAACAACGCATGCATGCACCCAATAGGATGAGGGCTCCCAAGATTTTCACTATTTGGAGCCCAAAGGACACAAGCATGGATGAAAAACAAGTGCACATGAATGCTTATTTTTCGGATGTTGTGCATAGTAGAAATTATGTGGGGAAGTCTAAGTCCAATTGGACTTGGCTTCCAAAGGTCTAATCTTTTGGACCCAATGACCTTGGGTACCATGATATGAAATTTTCTATCTTTAGGTACTCAAGGAAAAGAAAAAGAAAAGGAGCAACAAATTTAAATTTAGCTCCAAGGGGAATTGGATACTCGATAGCGGGTGTTCAAAACACATGACGGGTAACGCTCAATTGCTCTCCGGAGTGGTTCCCATTGCAAATGGAAACCGCGTCGTATTTGGAGGCAACGAGAGCGGAACCATCATAGGTGTTGGTAAAGTGGGTAACTCATCTAAACCCTTAATTAGTGATATTTATCTAGTTAATGGCTTAAATCATAATCTTATTTCAATAAGCCAACTTTGTGACAAAGGTTACAAAGTTAGCTTTGCGAAAGGATTGTGTCATATTTTAAGAAAAGATAATAATAAATTATTATTTTCCGGCACTCGTCATAAAGATATTTATATTTTGGATCTTCCTAAGTCTTATGAACAATGTCTCGTTGCCAACACAAGTGAACAACACTTATGGCATCGACGCTTTGGACATGTGAACTTTGGAACACTTTATAAGCTTTCAAAATTAAATTCCATTAAAGGTTTTCCGAAGCTCGTTTTTGAAAAGAAAAGTTTTTGTGATTGTTGTCAACGTGGCAAGCTTCCTAAATCTTCATTTAAACCTAAGAAAAGCATTTCTACTAAACGACCACTAGAGCTATTACATCTAGACTTATTTGGGCCAACTAGAGTTGCTTCCTTAGGAAATGCAAGATATGGACTTGTCATCGTAGATGATTATTCGAGATTTACATGGGTGTTTTCATTATGTAATAAAAATGAAGTTTTTGAAAACTTCACAATTTTTGTTAAGAAAGTACAAAATCTCTTAGGAACCACCATTGTCACTATTCGGAGTGATCATGGAGGTGAATTTGAGAATGAGTCTTTTGAGACATTTTGTGATGAAGTTGGTATTACACACACATTCTCTTTCCCTCGTGCACCTCCTCAAAATGGTGTAGTTGAGAGAAAGAATAGGACGCTAGTGGAGTGTGCTCGCACTATGCTTGATGATAGCCAACTTGGCCATCAATTTTGGGTGGAAGCGGTACACACCGCTTGCTATGTGTTTAATAGAATACTTTTGAGGCCCGGCACTAAACAAACTTGTTATGAATTGTTGTTTGGTAGGTTGCCTCAAGTTAAACATTTTCGTGTTTTTGGTTCGAAATGTTTTATTAAGAACACGTATGGTAGTTTGGACAAATTCGATCCAAGATCCGATGAGGGGATTTTTGTTGGATATTCTTCGCGTAGCAAAGCCTACCGGACATTCAACAAACGAACCTCAACGATCGAGGAGTCGCTTCATGTGTCATTTAATGAAGGATTTGTTCCAACTAGAATTTCAAATGATAATGATTCTATGGATGTTTTATGTGATTCGTTTGATAATTCTAAGTCTAATGATTCTATTGATTCTATTAAGACTAACCCATCTAATGAAGTTGTTGAGAATGTTCCTAGTGACCAAGGTATTCCCAAACGGCTTCATACCGTTCGTGACCATCCTCATGAGCAAGTCATTGGCAATATCCATGATAGTGTCAAGACGAGATCGCAAGTGAACTACTTCGCTCATTGTGCCTTTGCCTCCTCGATAGAGCCAAAGAATGTTAATGAAGCATGCGAAGATAGCGCTTGGATCTTAGCCATGGAGGAGGAACTCATTCAATTCGAGAGGAATGAAGTTTGGGAGCTTGTTCCATTGCCATCGAAGAACCACACCGTCATAAGTACAAAGTGGATCTTCAAGAACAAAACCGACGAAAACCAAGTCGTCGTCCGGAACAAAGCTCGGTTAGTTGCTCAAGGCTACCGTCAAGAGGAAGGTATTGATTTCGAAGAATCATTCGCTCCGGTAGCTAGATTAGAATCAATTAGATTATTATTGTCTTTTGCATGCCATAAGGATTTTAAATTATTTCAAATGGATGTTAAAAGTGCATTTTTAAATGGAGATGTTGTTGAGGAAGTTTACATTTCTCAACCTCCGGGTTTTATTAATGAAAAATTTCCAAATCATGTTTTTAAACTAAAGAAAGCACTTTACGGCTTGAGACAAGCTCCTCGAGCTTGGTATGATCGCCTAATGAATTTTCTTTTGGATTTGAATTTTAAAATGGGAGAAGCCGATTCTACTCTTTTTGTTAAGCATTCGAATAATGATATAATTTTAGTTCAAATATATGCTGATGATATCATTTTCGGTGCTACTAACTTTGCTCTTTGCGAAGAGTTTTCTAATGTTATGAAGGAACAATTTGAGATGAGCCACATGGGTGAGCTCAAATATTTCTTAGGTCTCCAAATTCGCCAAATGGACGATGCAATCTTCATCCACCAAACGAAGTATACGGTGGAGTTGCTAAAGCGATTTGGAATGGAGAGTGCCTCCGGGAAAAAGACTCCAATGAGCACGACTACGCATCTTGATAAGGATACGGGCGGTAAGGATGTAGACATTCGTCTATATCGAGGTATGATAGGTAGTTTACTTTATCTTACCGCAAGTAGGCCCGATATTATGTTTGCCGTATGCGTATGTGCTCGTTATCAGTCTCAACCTAAGAAGTCTCACTTAGTAGCGGTAAAACGTATTTTTCGCTATCTAAGTTACACTTTAGATTTTGGATTACTTTATCCGAAATCTAGCACATATGAGTTAATCTCATATAGTGATGCCGATTATGCTGGATGCAAATCCGACAGGAAAAGTACTAGTGGCACTTGCCATTTTATAGGAAATTCCCTTGTCTCTTGGTTTTCCAAGAAGCAAAATTCCGTATCACTGTCAACCACCGAGGCGGAATACATTGCCGCCGGTGCCGCGTGTGCTCAAGTTCTTTGGATGAGACACACACTTAAAGACTTTGGTATAAATTGTGATACTTGCCCTATCATGGTTGACAACCAAAGTGCAATATGTCTTTCCAAGAACCCGGTACACCATTCCCGTTCGAAACACATAGATGTCCGACACCACTTTTTAGATGATCATGTTGCTAAAAAGGACATCATTTTAGTGTACGTTGAAACCCAAAAGCAAATCGCCGATATTTTCACGAAACCCCCAAAGGAGGACTCCTTTGTGCGGTTGCGTCGAGAATTGGGGATTATGGGTGAATCCGAGATATAGGATTCATGTTTCATTCAATAATCTCGCATGCTATTATATTTCGCTATATTTCGTTCATGCTAGACTTATTGGATTTTTCGGGATTTTATGTGATATTTTGAATTTTTGCTCGAATTCATGTTTGAATGTCGTATTTGAGATTTCGATGTTTAATGGGGTAGTTTAGATGATGTTTGAGAGTCTTGCGATGTATCGTCCAAGTGTTTTTAGGAGAGAACTTAATTATCAACTTTTGGACTCATTTAGTCGGTTTCAGTTCAATCACCAACCGATTAGATTCGTATCTAGTCGGTTAGTAAAAGAACTTAGACCGACTAACTCAAGCTTTTTGCATTTCCTCTCCAGCTTCACTCCTTAGTCGGTTCAAGTTTACTTACCGACCGACTAGATTGAGTTCTAGTCGGTCAGTATTTGAACTTAGACCGACTAATTCTCGTTCAGGAAATCTTCGACTGTTCTCTGTTTGCAACTAGTCGGTTCAAGCTCATTGACCGACCGACTAGATCGTGATCTAGTCGGTCAGTGCTTGAACTGTGACCGACTAGTTGTGCCAGGGACTGTTTGGTCTTTTGAGCTATCGACCGACTTAAGTTCATTTTAGTCGGTTCGTTTTCATTCTAGTCGATTGTTTTTTAATTCTCCAGCTCGAAACCCCCGAACCTCCCTCGTGACCCTTCGTCTTCCGGCCACTTTTCCGATCATCTCCACCGTCACCGGCCGTCGTCTTCCTCCTAGGGTAACCCCTCTCACTCCCTCTCCTGTCTAGGGTTCAGATTTCAGCTAGGGTTAGGTTTTTGTCTAGGTTTGATCTCCTAGGGTTTCGATTAGGGTTTCCTCTATTCGGCTAGGGTTTCTTCGCTTTGATCTCTCGTGCGTCGTGTCTTGCGTCGATTATGGCAAGAACACGTATACCGATCACTCCCTCTAGCCCCTCGCCGTTGACCGTAGAACCAAACCCTACGGATCCCGTTCAACCTTCGAGAACCCCTCCGAAACACCATGCCAAGACCACCCAACCCTCTTCGTCTTCGCCTCCTCTTAAGCGTAAGAGGACGGCGACTGCGAAACCCCGAGCCAAATCTCAGCCCAAGCCCAAGCCTGTAGTTTTTCGTGCTCCCACTCCACCCGGTGCTTCGGATTCCGACACCGAGTATATCCCCGAGCCTGAGACTCATAGGGAACCCACTCCTCCTACCCATCCCGAGTCTAGCTCCCGACCTCGTACGTCTACCCGTAAGCCTAAGGGAAAGGCTCCGATGCCGGTTGGCGGTGTCGATATCTCGTTGTGTCGCGACGACCCTATGTGTCTCGCGGCTTACAACCGTATCGAACAATGCCCGCTGCTTCTGGAGCATTTCGTCCAGTTCAGTGACTTCATAGGGTTAGCTGATCTTCTTTCGTCCTCGGGTCTTCTCGATTACCTTCGATATGACCCGAAGGCGAATCCTCACCCGTACCCTCGATTAGTGAAGCTATTCTACGCCAATAGGATCCGGGGTCAGTACGATGAGACCCACTCTGTTGAGACGACTGTTTTGGGGACTCCTATAGTCCTCACGGCAGAAATCTTAGGAGAGATTTTGGGTATCTCTTTGTCTGGCCTCCTCCCCTCAGACATCTCTGTTGATGATATTTCTTCCCTTGATCAGACTGTCCTTTCTGAGATTTTCCATCAGATTCCTCCCGCCATGATTGGCGTGCCTTCCAAATCCTTCAAGCCAAATGCATGGGTCCTCAATCTGATTCTGAAGTCGTGCTTGCTTCCCAAGTACGGATCCTCATCTCTACCGTCCCAGCCCTTTCTGAAGCTGATCTATGCCATATTCATGGGGAGCTCGATTAATTGGGCTCGCATTATACTCGATAAGATTGACTCTTTCGAGTGTATTCGCAAGTCCTCTAAATCGGCTCATATCCCATTTCTGTGCTTGTTAACCCTTGTTTTCCGTCACTTCTGTGTCCCCTTGCCTCGTGACGATGAGCGTCCCCTTGGTCCTCCCCTGAACGCGACGGCCGTCAAGAAATCTCTTGCGGCGCTCCGTCACGTTCAGAGGACGACTCCTTCAGCGTCTGCCTCTGCCTCTGCTGCTCCCTCTGCCACCCTTGATGATGTCGTACAATTACTTCGTCGTCACGAGTCTCGCTTGGCTCGTACCGAGGAGGTAGTTTGCCGTATGGCTAGTCTGATGGGTGTTCAGCTTCCTCCTTCTGTTTCTGAGGATGAGGAGATGGATGAGTTGGCTGAGGAGGACATTGAGGAGCTTTGTCGTACCTCCACTCGTGCCCCCGAGGGCCCTTCTGGTACTGCTGCTGGTGCTTCCTCTTCTGGTGCTGCTGTTTCTGCTTCGTCTGCTGGTGCCCCCGAGAGCACACCTGTTGACACCGATCCTGCGGTGGATACTCCGACTGGTGCTCCCGAGGCCACTACTGTTGCTGCTCCAGAGATTGCCACTTCTGCCGTCGCTCCTGCTGATATTCCAGACGTTCCTGCTGATCCAGTTGCCACCACTTCTCCTGCAGAGCCTGCTGCTGCTGCAGATCCTGTCCTCTTGAGCTTCTTTGAGGACTCTCCGATGCTCCTTAGATGATACATCTAGTGTGAGTGAGTTTGGTTAGGATAGAGTGGGGTTTTGGGTCATTTTGATGTCTTTTGGATCTTTTTGATGATGTACTTTGATGTACTTTGATGATATTTTTTTATGATGTATCTTCATGTATTTTGACACTCCGATATCTGTGATATAATGATATTTTTTTGTGCACCGATCGGTGGATCGATGTTTTCTATGTCAGTGATGTACTCTGGTTCATATTTTATATATATATACATCGCAGTTGACATTTCATTCTATTGTGCACAATTTATATTTTTTTTATGACTCTGATGTTTGATTTCGTCGCTCGACGATATTAACTTGGTTTAATAGAAATTTCTTCTATGGAAACATAGAATTTTTTTCCATGCACTAAATTAACCAAGAATGTTGATATTGGAGAGTATATTCCATAACTCAATCCGTAATATTGATTTGAGTTTTAATGATTTCGTTTTACGATTTTCCGACTATGGTTTCATTGACACGCCTTGATTTTATTCGTATTTTCTCTTTGGTTTCACTTGAATCGTCGTCATATTCTACGACTCCCGTGCTTTATTTTTTTGAGGCCATTGTTGTTGTCGTTGATCTCCTCCCGCTCTTTTTGCTAATGCCAAAGGGGGAGAGATATAATAATAACGATGTGCTAAATGAAAATTTAGAGCATTATTCCAAGAATCTAACTTGATGTGTTAGATTTAGGGGGAGTTAAGATATATAAATGGATTTTCAAATCCGATATTTCAATAACCTATTTTTGGTATTCGACAATTCAATAATTGATTCTCATTATATACTTTACTCGTCTGCTTGATGCGTATTATTATTGTTTAATTTGGAATTAACGTGTCATCAATGCAGGGGGAGTAAGTAAATTTCATTTGAATTATTATTTTTGATTATTATTTATGTTGGTTTGTCATCACCAAAAAGGGGGAGAATGTTGGATATTGGACTCCCCGGATTTGGTTTTGGATGATGAACAAACATAAATATAACGTGAACTAACACTTTGTGAGCGCAGTTTTGGAGATCGTCGCCAAATTCATATGAATATCAATTACGACGTCTCAAGACTTCTCAAAGCACGTGATCGTGTGCCTAAAGCTTCGTTGAAGCTTATGGACCATTTTAGAAGTCATGAAGATTCGATTGAAGCTATTAAAGACGGTATCGTCAAGTTTTATTTATAGTCTTTAAGCTTCTTTCGTAGAATGTTAAGCCTTGAGTAGGTCTTACGGTTTAAATCTTCATAACGCTCATATCTTAGCTCTAGGATCTTAGTAGAAGTCCATACAATCCTTCCCGAAGCTTCGCGCTTCGATTCGCGACTTCTTGTGCATGTTAGTTGGTTCAAGAAGAAGAACTGACCGACTAGATGGTGATCTAGTCGGTCGGCAAAGCTTCTTGGACCGACTAGTTCTTCTCAGTCATTTCCAAGCTCTTTACTGTTTACAGTTAGTCGGTCTAAGTTGACTCACCGACCGACTAGTTTGTGAACTAGTCGGTCAGTGATGCTTCTGTGACCGACTAGTTGAGCTTTCCCTGTACATGCACATTTGAGCCTGAGCTACTGTTTATCATTAGTCGGTCTGTGTTCATTGATCGACCGACTAGTTGATGAACTAGTCGGTCAACTTTCCTTCTTAGACCGACTAGTTTAGTTTTACTGTACATGCCAATTTTTCACCTAACTTACTGTTTATCGTTAGTCGGTCTATGCTCATTTGGCGACCGACTAGTTGGTGAATTAGTCGGTCAACATTTGTTCTTGGACCGACTAAGTCTATTTCTGCTCAGACTTCAGTTTTATCTGTTAGTCGGTCTCTGTTGAGTGACCGACCGACTAGTTGTGAAACTAGTCGGTCAACTACTCTTCTTAGACCGACTAGTTCCTTATGTCTGTGCTTTAACCTTTTCTCTGTTCACTCATTAGTCGGTATGCGTTAATTGACCGACCGACTAGTTGATGAACTAGTCGGTCGGTGGTTGTTCTTTGACCGACTAGTTGGGTTCAGAAAAGAGCCGTTGGAGCATTTAATGACTCGAATTTCTTTCTCTCTCTCCTCTATCCTATAAATAGTTGTTGGGCTGCATTCATTGCTGCCAAGGTTGATATTATTGCAAGTTTAGAGATCAAGAGAAATCATTCCAAGCTCATTCAAAGCTCATTCATTCCATTCAATAATCTCTCCTCACTCTTACTTCCAAAGAGAGATTCATTGAGTGTGAAGCCTTCCAAGCCAAGTGCTTGATTCTAGGTCACCAACATCCCCAAAGCTCTCCATCGCTGATCTACATCTTGGAGCTAGGGTTTGGTGCCACTTCTTCCTCAAAATCATCCTTGCCCTAATTCGTAAGCAATACTCAAGGCATAGGTATTTTGTCGGTAAGAAGTTTTCTTATTTCATTTCATATTTGAATTGTAAGTTTCACTCTCGGTTGTGAGAGTGTGGTTGTGATCCCGGGTTGTGGGAGTCACAAATTACATTTTGTATGATTTGACTTGTGGAGGTTTTTCACAAGTATTTCATAGTGGAAATCTTGAGTTAGGGTTTCTAACTCAAGTATCCGGAGGGGATTCGGGTGGTTGGGACGTAGGATCACCGGGAACAAGTCGGGGAGACTTGGGTGGATCCGAACCCAGTAATATCGTTTGTTAGCGTTGTTAATTTTGTTGTTGTCTTCAATTTAAGCTTCCGCAAATTGATTTGGTAGTTGTTTGCACTATAATTAGGAATTATACTCATCGTTATTTTTAAAGTATTATTCACCCCCCCCCATCTAGTACTTGTGCAGTAGCTTGTAGGGCATTACAGTACAGTCACCTTTTACGTCGCTTATCGCACTTGCATGCATGTCTGTTCTTACCTTACTTGTTGCACTTGCATGATCATCTTTAATTGTTTACCATAGCTTGTTCCATACTTTTGCACTACTCTATTTCTATTGCTAGAATTGTCGTGACTTACCTACGGTTCCATCTTCGTGGCACCGTCAGACGATGCACAGGTTGACGTAGGTGCCCTTGAGTTCGCATAGCCATAGTTTGACCTGAGACTGCCGACTTTTAGACTTAGAATTGTGTGTATGTGTGACCTACTTTCATATGTATTTCCTTTCAGTAGTTCCTTTCATGTATTAAGTGTGAGAGTGCTGTTGTGTGATGTTCTTTCTGTATGGATTGTAATAATAAAATGTACGCTGGTTTGAGTATTTTTGTACATCTCTGCATCGTGGCTATATTGTTTTCACTGGTGATCTGCAGATCTGCAAATGTAATCAAATAAGTAATGGCCCCCGGAAAGCGGGCGTTACAAATTTGCCTAAATCTTTGGATCTCGCTCTACAACTTCGGCTTATCTCTCAAGAATTCCTTCAATCTCTCTTGATTCAAGATGTAATTCGTTTGATTCTCTAAAAAATCGAAGTTAGCGGTTGCTTGTACGCGCTTGGCAAGTAGGTCTGTGGTCTTCGAGCAAATTTCTACCCCTTTTAATGTCGGGTGCACGTTGAGTAATAAGGTCCGTGTACTCAACAATTTTTTGTGCCTCCGGTCTGTGCGTGAAGATTAAAAAGCCTCTGAACTCATCAATTCGGAGGGTAGTTCGGGATTTTTTTAAAGGATTTTTTTGGTATTTTTTCTAAAAATTAAATCTGAGCAAAAAGGTCTGTTCGCATTAGCAATTCCCTTTTCGAAAAGGCTTTGAGCAAAGCAACACGACACGATGCCGCGTTGCAAAAAGTACAGGTGCATAGTTCAACCCCATTCAAATAAAGTCAGAGAATTGCTATCTACACCTCAAAATGAGGTGCATGGAGGTGACAAGTTGCCTAAAATGGAAACAAAAACCTCAAAATGGGCCACATCTCATCATCTGTCTTCCAAAATTTTGCCATTTTAGACAACCATCACCTCCATACACCTCATTTTGAGATGTATATAGTCCCTGCCTAAAGTTAAGAATTGCCTACATTAAACGCAGTACGAAATGTTGCGACATCGAACACCGAGAGCATTGATTTGGGATGGTCTCATCCGCCAAGGAAAAATGACGACAAATCAAGATATCAGCATGTCAGACGAATATTATTCAATCCAAATTTGGTGAAGATTTGATCATAGATTAATTAATTGCTTATTAGGACCTGATAAATAGGAGCAAAGGGCATATTGATGCTGCCGATGATCTGCAGCCTCTGGCCAAGTGTAAGTGTAAGATTGTTGGATCATTAATCTGACGTTGGGCTTATATGTAAATAATTATGTATATAATTATTTATTGCAAACCGTTAAATAAATAAAGTTAAGCACAATTAAAAGTGATCTGTTAAATTATTGGTTATTTGTGACTTAATGTATTTGATAGAACGCTGAGCCTTTAATGTATATGGACTTGAATGTTAATTTCTATGGGCTAAAATAAAAATAACAAAGATAACATGTTTGTTGTCTGTATATAACAACGAAAATTTTCTATTCTAACTTCGCATCATTGATATAGAACATTAAAGGAATTATCTAGAAAATCGTGTTGATCTGAAAGGCTCAATTATTTTTTTAAAAGTATATTCTCAATGGATTTAATTAATTTTCTTGTTAGCTTGGGTGATGATTCTCATCATAGAAATTCAGTTACTCCCAACACACAACATAAATCTGAAGCGATAGAAAATGCATCCAATCATTTCTCATTGCAGAATCTTATACTGCAGATGCACAAGAGTGGATTCAGGAAATACATATGTTTCTCACTGCAAACAGCAACAGCCGCATCTGTGAGACAAGCATATGTTTGTTTACAATCGAAGTAAACTAGAAATAGACAAGCAGTCCAAATTTTCTTTCAAAAATAAAATAAGCTGTAAATTTTAGAAGTAACGATAATTCACATTGCATCGTTGAGACACTGTCTAGTAGTACAATGGTGAGAAGAACTAGAGAACTCTGCTACTTGTACAAGCTACAAGGGTTGTCGGAATCAAGAAAAAAGAAGACTCGACTCCTATGACGCGGAGGGATACAAAATCCACACACCGAACTAAAATGAAAAAATGGAGAGATTAACATAATTAATATGGAAAATTGAAGGTGTGAAAGCTTGGATGAGCTTAAATCCATGGATCATTTTATTTCGTCATGATCAAGTTGCTTGTGGAGTAGATGGAAGCTGCAGCTGCCCTGACCGCATTTTCCCTCTCAACAGCCTCTTTTGTCTTCAAGCCACTGAAAAATTGGGAGGAATTAGCTAAGGGAACATACAGAGTACAGTGGGCCTGTCTGAAGCATACAAACAATGACTAATTGATGCTATTCATCTTAAATCCTCAAATTTTAGGTGTCTAAATGTATTAACTTAAGTGATAATACCATCAAAACTTAACAGAGAATATTGCAGATTAAAATCTCAGGGAAAACATCGAACCTGAATTCTTCTGCAAGTAGCACGGTTCGATTTGCACCAAAATATTTCAGTCCTCCTTCGCAGTGTGATTGCATATCTTGGACTTGTCTCAACCAACTCTCCTAGGAAAAAAAACCATTAGGGTGTGTTTGGTTTAAGAGAAAATGTATGAAAGAAAAGTGAAACGAAAAAAAATAGAAAATGGAAGAAAATAAAAATGATATGAGTTTCTTTTTCATGTTTACTTACCAAAGACAATTTTGAAGAAAGTTGAAAGGAAAATAAGGAAATTTCTTCTATTAGGTTATTAATTGAAAATGAAAAACATTTAAGATGTGTTTTTTGCTAAATAGGATTTAATTCATGAATAATATGTATAGTTAAATGTTCTTGAAAATAATTCCATCAGTTTCGATAATAGTTTGGCTTAATATAGAATGATAATATTATTGTAACATAATTATTTAAAATAATTTACGAATATATCATCAATACATGTTAGTTGCCTATTGTTAGTTTGTTTTATTTTTCAAGTGGAAGGTATGTATTCAAATCCTTTGTCCCATAATAAATTAAAAACTTGTTAACTGTTTCGAATAATTCGTAAAGTTAGCAAATAATTTACGAATTGCAACAAATAATTCGCTAACACTACAAATATCATAATTCATAAATAATTTTTTATTAAATAGTACATGAATAATTTACACATTATATGAAAAAGTTGATAGAAAAATTCGAGCACAATGTTCGAAATTTCAAGAGAATTTATGAATTTTTGAAATATTCGTGAATTATTCGCTCATTTTTTGAACAAGGTCATGAATAAAAATATATTAAATATTCGTGATTTTCTAAAAAATTTTGGGGATTATTTGCTTACTATTTTGAAAATTTCGGGAGAACTTTGCGAGTTTTGAATAATTCACGAATTTCAAACAATTCGTGTGGAAAATTTAGGTATGATTCGTGATTTTTTGAATAATTCATGAATTATTCATAATTTTTTGAAAAAAAATACTGAATTATTCATGAACTTATTAAAAACAACGAATAACTATATTTGTTAAAAATATAAATGCATGGATGTGAGAGTAATTAGTTTTGCTCACTTTTTCCTCATTTTCATTGGGTCAAGAGGAGAAAAACTTGAAAGAAAAGTATTAATATTTATTTTCCACTCTTTTCCTTCATTTTTCATTTTCTTTTCATTTTTATTTTCAATCAAACAATGAAAATTCATTTTCTTTCTTAATTTCTTTCCTTTTCTTTCCTTTTCCTACCAACCAAACACATCCTTAGTGTCCATTATGCCCATAAAAGTTTCTTCTTTCTTTAAAAAGGAGAAAGCAAATGTTGAGGCCAACATCTAATCTGCAATGTAAACGTTCTATACTGATTAAAGATAATGGCGACGGCCATGCCTTCATATAACTATTTGAAAATTTTAGTATAGTCTTGGTTAGAATTCAACTGCTAGATTGGAAGGAATGAGGAATCCAGTGAGAATCCCCACTTTCTCCATGTGTGACTGCATTGGTAAATCTAGCACAATTTCACTTTAATCGAGATTTCATCGACTTGGATTTTGGTAGGGCAATACAGCAAAATACATCCAAGTAAACATTCAATCCAGCACATAAAAGTTCAAAGTTTTAGATACCCGCATGGGAATAAAAATTGGGTTATTGCAGTTAAAAATCAGGTAAGCAATACTCACAAGGTGTTTGCCTTCCTCATGCAGTGCTTTGTCCATTTGGCTGAAAATTGATTTCCAACGTGCCATGTGCATATCCAAAATTGCCTTCTTGGAACAGCCACTCTCTGATGCATGCGCAAAGTAGCCCTCGTTTTCATGGTTAGAAGACAGCTCTTTTGATAGCAGGTAAGGCAGTTCAGTCTGAATAACGTTCCTTACTCTTTTCTTACTCCGCCTCAACGCTGCATCCATGAAAAAATGTTAGTGTACATTATGGGTACACATGCACCGAAAATTGTTTGCAAAAGATGGTAGTTCACCAGCAAGCCGCCCTTTAATGTCTTGTTGTAGAAGGTCCAACCACTGAGCAGCTACAGTAGCACCTGCACATAAGGTGGGAAGGCATTCCCATCAGATCGTTTGCAGTACCCTAAACAATTAAACATTGAATGATCTTTCTAGATTTGTAGTCAACTCGATGAATGAAGACGACCTTTCAATGATAGAGAAGCAATTGTATCTTGGCTATCTGGGAAACCAGTGCGTGATGAACTGTCGGCAATTTCTGATGCCATAGCTACCGCTGATGACAGTTTCAGTGTAAGCGACTCATCAACATATTTCGGGTTGAACTGTGGTCTGGAAGAACTCTCATGATAGAACTTTCCTGTGATACCAGTGCCAATTATTTGACTTCTGCTTCCATACTCTGAGGCAGAAAGAAAAGAAGGCCTGTGTAGATGCAAACCGTACTGATTGCCAGCTAAGTTGTGGTCAGCAACATCCTTGCTCCCCAACACAAATTGATCCAAAGACCTATTCTCTAATTGGTTTGCCCTCTTCTCAGATTGCAGCATGGCTTCTATTATAGAATTGACCTGCTTGCTATTTCTGACATGCTTGATGATACCAGGATTCAGTCCAGAAAGTAACCCAGTGGGAGCAGCAATCTTGGTGTACTTGCTTGGCGGCTCTCTTTTAGTTATGTCAGTCTTTTTCTTGATGTCTTCCTCTTTCTTTCTTTTAGGTTGACGCCCCCTCTGCTTAGGCACGGGTATGCCTCCATGGGAAGATGAGAGGAAACCATTCTGCTTCATCTCCTTCCACATTCTCAATGGCTCGCTCTCCTCCTCCAAGGGACCAGTTGTGCTACCACATTCGGAGGCATCTACAGACCTTACTTGTCCCAAACTTTTATAGGGGTGAAATGGATTGTCATTAAGATCCAAACTGAGACACGACAAGTGCATGTTGTGGGCATCAAGCGCCTTTTCAGGCATTGTGTGTGTAACTTTGCTGACCAGGTTCTCAGAAGACTCTGCACTATCAGGAAGGCCTAATCTCAAACAGACACCATCTGTTGGTTTAACAAAACGAGAACTTGTCATCAATTGTCTGGATTTTTCTGAATGCAATGACACAGACGTATCTGTGATATGGGAAATCTCATCTTCTTTGCTCTGATGCATCTGGACATTTGCTTCTGTTATGTTTGAGCATTTCTTCATTACTGGTGTACAGAAAAATGATTCTAGCAAATTAGTAAGGAGAAATAAGGCCTCAATAGACAATCATAGAGGAAAAAGAAGAGCAATAAATATGAAATTAGCCCCACATTAATGAAAATTAAACAAGTTACATTTAACAGACAAGGGAACACAGTCAAATTACAAATTTGTAAAATAGGAATGTGAAGCAACAAGATCATGACATTACTGCAGCTAATTGAAATATACATGGGGTCTTTCCATTGAATACATAAATGATAGTTGAATTCATCAGCCATTTATTTACATATCAAGAGCTTGACTAATTCGGATCCATAAGGGGAACCGGTGAACATCTATGTACGGATTTAGAGTTTATTGTCATCTGTGTATGTATTCAGAGAATACTCTCATAAGATGCAAACTGATATTAGCATCACGCAATGTTGATGTTGTTTCCAATTTTATTGAGGCAATTATATCATGGTTGCAAGGAGAAGGATTTGGAACAAAAAATAAATTGCACTACAGTGGCTCTTTATTGTTAAACGCCATTTAGTTTTCGAGTTGGATTATTCATTGATGAATAACAGAAAGTTCTTTTTTTAAACCATTGCACACATCTTCAAGAATATTGTATGACTTCTCCTACATCAAAACTTTAATGTGTCGAACACCAACAGGTCAACTAGCATCTGCTCCAATAAACTAACACTAATACCTCACCGGTCTGGATTCAAATAAAATTAAACTCATGTCAAATACAAGGCATCCAGTAAAGCATCTGGACCTAAAAAACCAAAAACGAGGAAATGAACAAAATTAGGAAAATGTCAGCTTTTTGCCAATTCATTCAACAATGTATGCTATGAAAAGATATAAACTTGGGACCAGGAATGGACAAATAGGCCATTTTCGAGAGAGCAATGTCGATCAACTTTTCCTTCGAATCTTAAACTTGGCAACTCCGATGCAGTAGCTACAATTTGAATGGAAAAGAAACAAATTTTCCCAATTTGAGAAATAAAAACCCAAAACCCTCGATGCAACCTTTTCGATAATTAAAATCAAACTAAAGAAAACCACACCTCCACAACGCAGAACCGAATCGAGATCCCTCGTCTTGATCCGCTTCCCGCCCTCCGGCTTCTCGTCCAAATCCTCCTCAGGGCCCCTCTATCCAAACAAACAAGAAAACAGATCGACAACTGACGAATCAAGGATCAAAATTTCCCGCCAACAAAAATAAATTGAAAAAAAATTCTCCAAACCTTTGACGGAGCTCGAGAGTGGGAGAGATCTATGACCTCCGATCGGTCCTCCATTTTTTTTTTTTTTTTTGAAAAATCCAAGAAGCCCTCTTTTTAAAAGCGATGGGGGCCCTAAAGAATCGGAGATTGTGGGCGGGGTCGAGATCTTGGATTGATAGACAAATGAAGAGGAGCGAAAAAGAGAGAGGGAAAGGGGGAAAAAAGAGAAAGCAATAGGGTTTATATCTGCTGCTGCTGCTCTCTCTCTCTCTTCGACTGCGGTTTTTATTTTGTTAGATTCATTCGATTTTGAAATTTTGAAAAGAGAGAGAGAGTGTGGGTGAGTATGAGAGCGCGTTGTGTTGGGCGGCTTGGATCTCAACGGTGTAGTTTTGTTAGGAGCCCGGTTTAAGGTTCAAATGGAGGCAAAAATGATGATGGCCATTTGGCTACCCACATGATTCCGGGCTATCTTTAACGAGAGCCCTACATGCTTCCTTTATTTGCATATCATGAATCAGTCTCAGCTTTTTTTTGCTGGAATGGAGAAATGTGATAGTTGGAAAAGTTTGTATTCCGAGGAGAAAGAAAATGGAGTTTTGAGTTCTTTTGGGTGTAAAGTTGTATGGAAAGTGGGGTTTGGAAAGTAAAGTGTGGTCCACTCTCTATTCTTGTGTTCTTTTGGGTTTTAAGAATTGGAATGAGAAAGTGGAAAGTTGGTAAGTTGGAGGAGAGAGAGAGAGATGAGAGAGTGGGCCCCACCTACACCAACTTTTCTAAGCTTTCCCAACAAAAAGCTTGGAATACAAAAGGCCTTGGGATTCCCAATTTTTGACTCCACGTCAGCTTACTTTCCAATTTTATCAAATGGCCAAAAGAACACGCAGATGGGGGGGGGGGGGGATGTTTCACTTTCTCATCTCCATTCTGGCCAAAAGAACAGGCCCTTATTCATCCTACTTCCCGCCTGATTTTGCTTGGGAGATAAATATGTGAACATTTGACAGTGAATCATTTCTTAGTTATCGTTTAAAAATCCAATTTCCGTTATTTTTTGAACGATCCGAAAGGTCATTTTGTACAGAGAAAGAAAGAGTAAGTGTGAGAGCGCATGTGCTGTGTTGGGCACGCTTGGATCTCAACAGTGTGGTGTTTTTTAAGGAACCCGGTTTCAAATTCAAAAAGAGGCAAAAGTGGTAGGGGCATTTCGCTTCCCACGTGATTCTGGTCAATCTTTTTGCAAGAGAGCCCTCAATTCTTGCTTTATTTGCATATCATGAATCATCCTCAGCTTATTCATCCTCCTGATTTTACTTGGGAAATAAATATATGAAAATTTGACAGTGAATCATTTCTTAGTTATCGTTAAAAATCTAATTTACATTATTTTTTGAACGATCCGAACAGTCAATTTGTAGAGAGAGAAAGAGTGAGTGTGAGAGCGTGTGTGCTGTGTTGGGGCTTGCTTGGATCTCAACGGTGTGATGTTATTTAAGGAGTCCGGTTTCAAATTCAAATGAAGGCAAAAATGGTGGTGGGAATTTCGCTTCCCACGTGATTCCGGGCGATCTTTTTGCATGAGAGCCCTCTATACTTGCTTTATTTGCAAATCATGAATCATTCTCAGCTTATTCACCATTATACACACCTGATTTTACTTGGAAAATAAATATGTGAAAATTTGACAGTAAATCATTTCTTAGTAATCGTTAAAAAAAATCTAATTTCCGCTATTTTTTGAATGATCGGAACGGTCATTTTGTAGAGCGAGAAAGAGTGAGTGTGAGAGCGCGTGTGCTGCGTTGGGTGCGCTTGGATCTCAATGGTGTAGTGTTTTTTTAAGGAGAACGGTTTCAAATTCTAATGGAGGCAAAAGTGGTGGTGGGCATTTCACTTCCCACGTGATTCCGGGCTATCTTTTTACATGAGAGCCCTCCAGCTTGGTTTATTTCCATATCATGAATCGTCCTTAGCTAATGAACCCTTCTACCCGCCTGATTTTACTTGGGAAATAAATACGGGAAAATTTGACAGTGAATCATTTCTTAGTTATCGTTAAAAAAATCTAATTTCCGTTAGTTTTTTGAACGATCCGAACGGTCATTTTGTAGAGAGAGAAAGAGTGAGTGTGAGAGCGCGTGTGCGGTGTTGGGGCGCACTTGGATCTTAACGGTGTAGTGTTTTTTGAGGAGCCTGGTTTCAAATTCAAATGGATGCAAAAGTGGTGGTGGGTATTTCGCTTCCCACGTAATTCCGGGCTATCTTTTTGCATGAGAGCCCTCCATGCTTGCTTTATTTGCATATCATGAATCATCCTCAGCTTATTCACCCTATTAACCGCCTGATTTTACTTGGGAAATAAATATGTGAAAATTTGACAGTGAATCATTTCTTAGTTATCGTTAAAAAGTCTAATTTCCGTTAGTTTTTTGAACGATCCGAACGGTCATTTTGTGGAGAGAGAAAGATTGAGTGTAAGAGCGTGTGTGCTGGCCATTTTGCTTCCCACATGATTCCGGTGTGGTGTTTTTAAGGAGCCCGGTTTCAAATTCAAATGGAGGCAAAAGGTTGTGGGCATTTTGCTTCCCACATGATTCCGGGCTATCTTTTTGCATGTGAGCCATCCATGTTTGCTTTATTTGTATATTATGAATCATCCTCAGCTTATTCATCATACTACCCGCCTGATTTTACTTGGAAAATAAATATGTGAAAATTTGACAGTGAATCATTTCTTAGTTATCGTTAAAAAAATCTAATTTCCGTTGGTTTTTTGAATGATCCGAACAGTCATTTTGTAGAGTGAGAGAAAGAGTGAGTGTGAGAGTGTTTGTGCTATGTTAGGGCGCTTGGATCTCAACGGAGTGGTGTTTATTAAGGAGCCCGGTTTCAAATTCATATGGAGGCAAAAGTGGTGGTGGGCATTTCGCTTCCCACATGATTCTGGGATATCATTTTGCATGAGAGCCATCCAAACTAGCTTTATTTGCATATCATGAATCATCCTCAGCTTATTCACCCTACTACCCGCTTGATTTTACTTGGGAAATACATATGTGAAAATGTGACAATGAATCATTTCTTAGTTATCGTTTTAAAAAATCTAATTTTTGTAAGTTTTTGATCTATTTGAACCGTCATTTTGTAGAGAGATAAAGAGTGAGTGTGATAGCGTGTGTATTGTGTTGAGGTGCGCTTGGATCTCAACGGTGCGGTCTTTATTAAGGATCACGGTTTCAAATTCAAATGGAGGCAAACGTGGTGGTGGGCATTTCGCTAACCATGTGCTTCCAGGCTATCTTTTTGTATGAGAGCCCTACATACTTGCTTTATTTGCATATCATGAATTATCCTCAACTTATTCATTCTATTACCCACCTGATTTTACGCGGGAAATAAATATGTGAAAATTTGACAGTGAATCATTTCTTTGTTATCGTTAAAAAGTCTAATTTTCGTTAGTTTTTTGGACGGTTCGAACAGTCATTTTGTAGAGAAAGGAAGTGTGAGTGTGAGAGAGCGTGTGCTATGTTGGGGCACACTTGGATCTCAACGATGTGGTGTTTTTTAAGGAGGCCGGTTTCAAATTCCAATGGAGGCAAAAGTGGTGGTGGGCATTTCGCTTCCCACGTGATTCTGGGCTATCTTTTTGCATGAGAGCCCTCCATGCTTGCTTTATTTGCATATCCTGGATCATCCTCAACTTATTCACCCTATGACCGGCCTGATTTTACTTGGAAAATAAATATGTGAAAATTTGACAGTGAATCATTTCTTAGTTATCCTTAAAAAAATCTAATTTTTATTAGTTTTTTATCCTTCCGAACAGTCATTTTGTAGAGAGAGAAAAAGTGAGTGTGACAGCGTAAGTGTTGTGTTGGGGCGCACTTGGATCTCAACGGTGCAGTGTTTATTACGGAGCCCCTTTTCAAATTCAAATGTAGGCAAAAGTGGTGGTGGGCATTTAGCTTCCAACATGATTCCGGGCTATCTTTATGCGGCAAAGCCCTCCATGCTTGCTTTATTTGCATATCAAGAATCATCCCCAACTTATTCATTCTATTCCCCGCCTGATTTTACTCGGGAAATAAATATGTGAAAATTTGACAGTGAATCATTTCTCAGTGATCGTTAAAAAAAAATCAAATTTCCGATAGTTTTTTGAACGATTCGAACGGTCATTTTGTAGAGAGAGAAAGAGTGAGCGTGAGAGAGCATGTGATGCGTTGGAGCGCTTTTAGATCATAGCGGTGAGGTGTTTTTAAGGAGCCCAGTTTCAAATTCAAATGGAGGCAAAAGTGGTGGTGTGCATTTTGCTTCTCACGTGATTCCGGGTTATGTTTTTGCATGAGAGCCCTCCATGCTTGCTTTATTTGCATATCATGAATCATCCTCACCTTATTCACCCTAGTACCCGCCTGATTTTACTTGGAAAATAAATATGTGAAAATTTGACAGTGAAATCATTTCTTAATTATCATTAAATTTTTTAATTTCCGTTAGTTTTTCGAACGATACGAATGGTCATTTTGTAGAGAGATAAAGAGTGAGTGTGAGAGCATGTGTGATGTGTTGGAGCGCGCTTGGATCGCAACAGTGTGGTTTTTTAAAGGAGCTCGGTTTTAAATTCAAATGGAGGTAAAAGTGGTGGTGTGCATTTCACTTTCCACGTGACTCTGGGCTATCTTTTTGCTTGACAGCCCTCCTTGCCTGCTTTAATTGCATATCATGAATCATCCTCGGCTTATTCACCATACTACCCGCCTGATTTTACTTGGGAAATAAATATGTGAAAATTTGATAGTGAATCAATATTTCTTAGTTATCATTAAAAATCTAATTTCTATTAGTTTTTCGAACGATCTGAACTGTCATTTTGTAGAGAGAGAATGTGTGAGTGTGAGAGCGTGTGTGTGCTGTGTAACGGTTGCTGGATCCTGCCAAAACAGAGGTAGGATCGATAAATGAAGTTTAGACTTACGCTTGCGTATGCGGCACGGTAGTCTACGAACTTCGCCTTCGGATTCGCCACGACGGATCGAGTCTTCTCACGAACGGAGTAAGGCTACTAAATCCACAATCTAAATCTCTACTTTTAGATTAAGAACTTGGATAAAGGGAGAGGAAGTATTTCGGCAGAGCTTCGCTAGAATGAAAATGCATGCAAGAATGCCATGCAAAAGTGTAAGGAAATGACTTACCCTTGGGTCTTATATATAGCCCCCAAGGTAGTTATTTTAGGAGTAATTGTTCCTTTGGAACAATTTAACTAAAGTGTACCATCATACATGTCACATTATAAGCTTAAGTTGTACCATATGCATGGTACAACATAAGCTTAAGATATTACCCCTTTATTAGCCATATGTCGCATGGACTTATGCATATATAATGCGACTTTCCCATCAATCTAGAGATCCTCTCCGCAAGGGAACATATTCCCTTTGCACACGACTTCGTGTACGCGACGTTCGAGGTCCGTATTCCCTCGTACATCCCCTACAAGGGTGTACTAACGTCTTCCATATCCAACAACGGTGAGGTGTTTCTAAAGGAGCCCGGTTTCAAATTCAATTGGAGGCAAAAGTGGTGGTGGGCATTTTGCTTCCCACGTGATTCTGAGCTATCTTTTTGCATGAGAGCCCTCAATGTTTGCGTTATTTGCATATCATGAATCATCCTCAGCTTATTCACCCTACTACCCGCCAGATTTTACTTGGGAAATAAATATGTTAAAATTTGACAGTTAATCATTTCTTAGTTATCATTAAAAAATATAATATCTGTTAGTTTTTTTTATCGATCTGAACGGTCATTTATTAGAGAAAGAAAGAGTGAGTGAGATAGCATGTGTGCTGTGTTGGGGCGCGCTTGGATCTCAACGGTGTGATGTTTACTAAGGTGACAGGTTTCAAATTCAAATGGAGGCAAAAGTGGTGGTGGGCATTTCGCTTCCAATGTGATTCATGGCTATCTTTTTGCATGAGAGCCCTCCATGCTGTCTCTATTTGCTTATCATGAATCATCCTCAACTTATTCATTCTTTTGCCTGCCTGATTTTATGCGGAAAATAAATATGTGAAAATTTAACAATGAATCATTTCTTAGTTATCGTTAAAAATCTAATTTTCATTAGTTTTTGAAAGATCCGAGCGGTCATTTTGTAGAGAGAGAAAGAGTGAGTGTAAGAGTGTGTGTGTTGTGTTGTGCTTGGATCTGAGCGGTGTGGTGTTTATTAAGGAGCCCGGTTTAAAATTCAAATGGAGGCAAAAGTGGTGGTGGGCATTTCGCTTCCCACATGATTCTGAGCTATCTTTTTGCATGGGAGCCCTTCATGCTTGTTTTATTTGCATAGCTTGAATCATCCTTAGCTTATTCATCCTACTACCCACCTGATTTTACTTGAGAAATAAATATGTGAAATTTTGACCCCAAATCATTTCTTAGTTATCTTTAAAAAATCTAATTTCGTTAGTTTTTTGAAAGATCCAAACGATCATTTTGTTGAGAGAAAAAGAGTCAGTGTGAGAATGCATGAACTGTGTTGGGGTGTGCTTGGATCTCAACGGTGTGGTGTTTTTAAGGAGCCCGGTATCAAATTCAAATTGAGGCAAAAGTGGAGGTAGGAATTTCGCTTCCGGCTATGTGATTCCGGCCTATCTTTTTGCATGGGCGTCCTCCATGCTTGCTTTATTTGCATATCATGAATCATCCTCAGTTTATTCACCATACTACCCGCTTGAGTTTACTTGGTAAATAAATATGTGTAAATTTGACAGTGATCATTTCTTACGTCTGCGAGGGATACACGGACTCCGAACCAGTACAAAACGACATTGACCAGGGAAGTTCTCCCAACTCTATACTCGATAGCGAATGCATACTTGAGTACTTTACCTCTATTGACAGGTGCGCTATGGAAATGAAATCTGCAGATGTCTGCCATGACGTACCATCGTCTCCCTGCTCATCCTATAAATCTGCCAACGGAAAGTTTCCGGCTTCTGGACCAACAATTGAGGATGCATCCTTCTCACAGGTGAGCGATGATGGAGGTATAGTGCCGCCTCGGGTAGAACTAAAACCTCTTCCTGCTAATTTGAAATATGCTTTCTTGGGTGAGAATTCCACATACCCCGTTATCGTCAATGCAGCCGTCACCGAGCCCCAATTAGAAAGCCTCTTAAAAATCCTTAGATCCCACAGAAAAGTAATAGGGTATAGCATTGCTGACCTAAAGGGCATCAGCGAAACCATATGCACCCATAGGATTCACCTTGAGGATAAGAACACCACCTCTATTGAGCCTCAAAGGCGACTAAATCCCAACATGAAGGAGGTGGTGAAGAAGGAGGTTTTGAATCTATTAGAAGCCAACATTATCTATCCTATTTCCGACAGTAAATGGGTTAGCCCCGTGCAGGTTGTCCCCAAAAAAGGGGCATGACAGTCGTTAGAAACGATAAAAATGAGCTAATATCCACTAGAACTGTCACTGGTTAGCGTATGTGTATCGACTATAGGAAACTCAATAAAGCCACCAAAAAGGGCCATTATCCTCTACCTTTCATTGACCAAATGCTTAAGCGTTTAGCCAAACACAAATATTTTTGTTATATTGATGGATACTCCGGATTCTTCCAAATCCCATTGCATCAGGAAGACCAAGAAAAGACAATGTTCACATGCCCATATGACACATTCGCCTACCGAACAATGCCGTTTGGGCTATGACGTCCCCCGGTTTTGAATCATGCAGAGTGAAATTGGATAGGGGATGCCAGATTTAAATATTTGTACCGCAAGCGCACGTGTTGTAGTGTGGCTTGGGGATCAAACACAGGGAGGCATGGTTGTGCTTGTTTCTAAGAGGAACCGGTTCACCCTACGAGTGAGCTAGCCCGAGCGATCGATGGTTTGTCACGGAATGTAATTACGGAGGATAGACAATATAAAAGGAAACCTAGGACTTCGGTTTCTACCCTATAATGTGTTCTCGCTATTACGACCTACGGATAGGAAAATGATCGTAATTAGGGTTTAGTGGTGGGACGTTGTCTCTGAAAGTGATACTAGTGTCCCATTGGCCCGATATTCCGGTCGATACCTAGGATGATACGCCAGACTACCCGGGTTCGATCGATGGGCATTCCCATGTCCATTAACATCGACCAACTCCGGGAGCACTAAGCTCGCAACGATAACTCCCAACATCTCATCCTGTCGTTCCCACGCGCTAGGATTTGATGCCTATGCTAAGGGCGTGAGCTGTGGATAGGGAGTCAACTGCTAAATTTATTCCCCCTTGGCCCTACGGTCAAAGGCGGTCTTTTTCCCACCGATGACAATGAAACACCCCGCGTAACTTCTAAATTCCTAATCCATATCGATTTTCTAGTCCTATGGACACATTAGAGAGAACCCACAAATGGGTTTCCACCAAAATCCCAGATTTGGGAACTACTCACAAATCATGGCTAAAAAGCGATATAAACAAAAATCAACCGTAAAAATCATAATCAGGTGATTGAAATGAAGTAGTAG
The DNA here is from genome assembly GCA_030789695.1 of Scilla litardierei. NCBI lineage: Eukaryota > Viridiplantae > Streptophyta > Magnoliopsida > Asparagales > Asparagaceae > Scilla > Scilla litardierei. The sequence continues at coordinate 130,906,831 of CM061132.1, read as the reverse complement.
CAATGCTATTAAGACTATATTAAAGTTTCACAAAGATCAGAAGACTTACAGAAACAGTAAAATTCCAGCCGTCACAAATGGAGAAAAAAGACAGAAAAGTAACAGCCTTCATTTTTGGAAACCTAGGGCAACTATATATAGAAATCGACGTCACCCGATCGGTAGAAGCATCAACCGATCGGGTGAGCTGCTTCGCGGTTCAGCATCGACGGTTTAGAACTTCACCCGCTCGCATGGTCCGGCTGGTTGGCGTCTCCGGGTCGTCTCTTGGAGAAATGCAGCATCAGGTCACCCGATCGGTTGGAAATATCCCCAAAATTGATAGAGAGTTTTGTCGATTTGGCACGGTCAGCGGACATCGGTTGAGCTCTCTGGGTCGTCTTTTGGAAGAATCGGCTACAGATGAACCGATCGGGTGAGATGTCACCCGATAGGTTGGAATTCAGCTCCAAATGGCCGAGAGCCCTATTGGTTTGAACCGGTCGACGAACCGGTCGGTTGATTTTCACTTCGCTTCAGTTTCCGTCTGGGTTAGACACGCGTGCACCACCCGATCGGTTGGCTGTGTCCAACCGATTGGGTGGGGGCTGAAAATGGCGATCTTCGTCATTTGACCCCCTGGATCACGCATGACTCCTCCCATTGCTCCGAGGACTCATGATATCTTCGTTATATGTCCCCTACACTGTAAATACACAAAAACACCAAAAAGTGAAAGAAAACTAGAAATTCCAAGAAAATGGGCACGAGACAACGGAAAACAACAGAAAAACACAAAGAAGACGTGCGTGAATATATAAAATATAAACACATGTCAAAATCCCCCAAGCTGAACCCTTCCTCAACCTCGAGGAAGACGAGTGAGAGTAGGAGCTCGAAGGGAGAAAATAGAGAGAGATAGAAAGAGAAGTCAAAATCCTAAATCGCCCATCAGGGCCAACAAAGTCAGACACGCCACACTAAACAAGCATACGACAAAACACATCACTAAGCCGAGGAAATATGAGTCCAAACAAGTGTCGTGGGCCCACGCGGTGAAGCGCGAGTGAGTGTGGTCGCGTGCTAGCAGAGGGTGTTACTATCTACAATGTGCAATAAAGTTCCATATACACATATCCAAGAAAAGACCCAAATATCGATTCAATTTGAAATAAGCGGTGAATATATAGCTCAAGCATGCATGAGAACAGAGTAAGAATCGAATCGTATCATGCATCAGGGACTCTACAGCTAGGGATTAGGAGATCACCACACTATCGCCTAGATAATAGCTAGGAAGTTCCTATTCCAAGTGTTTTCGAAAACGATGGAGGTTGAGAAGGTGTGGAGTAGAACACTCGGTGCAAATTCTCGCCTTCCCTTTATTCTCGGTAGGTAGGAAAATATTCACACATGAATTTTTTTGGGTTTGGATATATGTATTTTTTTGGATTTTTGGCTATACATATACATATATTTTTTTCTTTTCTCTTTTCTTTTCTTTTTGGGTTTTTCTTTTCTCTCTTTTTTTGGATTTTTGGATTTTTGGGTATATACATGTGTACTCTCCCAAGTGGGAGAATGATACACGACGAGGGGATTTGCACCAAGTAAAATAAAAAAGAAATCGGATTCTAAACACTTGGGCAAGGGAGATTTTCTTCGCTAATCAAAGCATAGACTAAATGGGTTATCCTAGTCCTAACTGTGGAATCCCGACATATGCGAAATGAAGTATACGATATAGATATAGCATGCATATAGAGGCAGACAGGAGAAGCAAATACCGCATATTCAAATCGAAACATGATAATCTAGAGGTCATCCCAGGATAGGTATATAAATCAAAATCACAAAGTAGAAGCACACCGTAAGCTAGACACGACACACGACTCACAAAAAAGCTAAGTGGACCCACGATGCATGAAATACAAGAGGACTCGACTTCCTAGGGTTAGTGAATGTGATTATCGAAGCCATGCTAGGTGTGTGTGATTCTGTGGCAATTCATCATAGGGGGTCATCTCTAGGAGAGAGATGACAAAAGATGAGAAGAAAAAAACACGATGAAAACGACTCAAAAATAAAGAAAAAGACACAAATGACGCACAAAGTGCGACTCCCCCAAGATGAAACTTGCATTACCCTCAATGCAATAAAAGTAAATATGAGAGGGCAATGAAAATGGGGAGGGAACACACCGACACAGAAAGAATGAAAAACAAGAAAAACACACATACGAAACTGAAAAATAAAGAAAGAGGAAAAAGAAAAACGGAAAATAAAAGATAGAAGATCACACCACACGACATATATAAACAAACACACCACGACAAAACACACGACAAAACACATAAAATTCGAAGTCCCCCAAGCTAGACATGAGAGTGCTAGCAATATGATGTGAAAATGAAGATGTAGAAATATGCTAGGGGGAAGATCGAAGAAGAAAAAGAAATCAAAAAGCAGTAGAGGGGTTGTCCTCGTCCTCCTCGGTAGAAGATGGAGGGGTGTGGAGGGGAAAGGTGGGGGGTGTGCGGAGAAGTGGGGAGAGGGGTGCAAGATGGGTGTGGATGGGTGTGGAGGTATGGACGATGGGTGGTGTGGTGGTGATGATGGTGAGTGGTAGGGAAATGGCGACCAATGCGGTGGTAGATGTGGTAGATACGACGACGGGAGAGGATGGTGGGGGAAGTGATCGCGAACGTACTTGCAATTTCTTGCGGCGCATGTATGGGGTGACCGAAGTGGAGGGTGGTGGATCTGTGGGATCGACGGAAGTGGTCGTGAGTGGAGGTGAAGTTGCAGGAATGGAAATAGTGGTGGCGGGAGGGGATGGTCGCCTAGGGTGTGATGGGTGTGGTGATGAATGTGATGGGGGAGGTGAAGATCGTGGCGAGGTGGGAGGAGTGGATGGTGGGGGACCAAAAATGTGAGTGAGGTGGCGGAGAATGGTGGACATGTTCCTCTCTAGCGCGAGGAAACATGGGTGAGAGAAGATAGAAGAGGAAGGGTCCGAGGGGGTAGAGGACGAAACACGAGCGCACAGTGAAGCAAGCTCAGCCTCGAGAGCAAGGCGAGCGGAGGCGGCTCAGTGAATGGAAGAAGTAGAGGCTGGACGGGAAGTGGAAGTGGTGCCAACGGCAGTGGTCATGCCGGCACCAGAGGCTAGGCCTAAGAAGGCCTCAGTCAGAGCCTCAGAAGTGATAGGGCCAGAAGCCGGGGTGGTATGACTAGGGCCAGCCCCAGAGTCTCCTTGGGACGCATGGATATCCTACTCACCTAAGTGGGCGGCAGGGGGAGGTGATCTGCGTGCGCCTGGGGGAAGGAATGGAAGACGTAACCCCCCAGAAACTCGGGGTCGGGAGGGAATGTCCAATCTACCACTAGAACGATAGTCATACGAGCGGGGTTGGGTAGAATGGTATAAGGAGCAGGGGTGACCGTAGTAAAAAGTGAAACGACCGTCGGGGTGGGGCTTGATCATGTGCATGTGCCGCAGGACATCAAGATCTATATGTCTGGGTCCTGGGGCAGAAGGAAAATCTCTAGGGATGACGATACTAAACTGGGGATATGAAGCTATGATAGTAATGAGGCCCCCCGCAGCAGTATTTGCCTTTGTCGATGTGGCTAATCTCAAGAAGCTTGTGAATAATCCACGTACCAGTATGAATAGGAATGCGAGGGGCCTCGAAGGCAATCCCGTCGTCACCACGGATAAAATCGAATGTCATGGCCCACAAAATGAAGAGATCAGCGATAGTCATCGTCCCGGATTCATCCCTGGGGAAGAACGTGCAAGATATGATTCGGTGGGCCAGACGAAACATGGGGTGAATGATGGAGGAGGCCTTGGCCTTACCTCGGGGATAGTGATCGTGGAGGGTAATACTGAACCAAAATTGATCGACGTCGAAATCGGGGTGATATCCGTAGGGACGGATGGCGTCGTCCCCAAGAATGGGAAAACCGAAAATGTTATTAATGGTATTCAAGTGGGTGCGGATAGTTTTGTTTCGGACCCGGAAAATGACGATCGATCCCGACTCACTACGGAGAGATGATAGAAATTCTAGAGTGAGAGCGGGGTAGGACGCCGCGTGGGCGTTCAAGAAAGCTAACCATCCTAAGTTGGCAAAGAGGGTCTTGACTTCAGAGAAAACTCCGAGATCGATAAGCGTTTGTGCGTGTGTAAACTTGGTGGAGAGGTGCGAACATTTGTCGAGTCTATGGTAAAAATCTTTTTGTTCAAGACTCAGAAAACGGTAACCACGCGGGCCCAACATGGTCCTCAGGAGGGATGATAGGTTGGGGTGGGGGCTGTGTAGGCAGTGTAGGAGGAGGACGCAAGATAGGCGGACGTGTGGACTTCCGGCTCTTGCGAGACGGCTCCTCCTCATGCATGATACCCTTACCCTTATCTTTTTCCCTAGCCATGATAGTGTGTGACGCAAGTGAATGCAACATATGATGAATGCACACAATCAATGGCAATTGAGCAAAAATATAGTAATAGGGCAATACTAAAAATTGAGCTAAGGAGCAAAGTTACCTAGTATCGTAGTGAATCCTTGCTCGTAAATCACCCACCGTTGTGCAATTGATGGAAGTGTGAAGCCGTGGCACGTCTCTTCAACAATTTTTTTGAAATATGGGGTGGTTGGGCGAAAATTAGGGCTTGGATAGGGATGGAGGATAGAGAGGGATTGCTGGAGAGAAGGAAGGAGGAAGTGGAGAGATCGATTGAGGGGGATTGGTGGTCGGTTGAGGGAAGAACGTGGCCAGTTGGGGCTTGGAGAAGTCGAAACGGCGGAGGAGAAATCGAAGTCGGGTGAAGAAAATGAGTCGGGCAAAACGGGGGGGGGGGGGGGGGGTATTTATAGGGTTTTAGGCCAACCGATCGGGTGAGATCTCACCCGATCGGTTTGGCAAATTTTCGAAAAATTTGTTGAAAAGTGGCTACAGGCGAACCGATCAGTTAAGATTTCAACCGATCGATTGGCCGCTTCACGATTTTCCTGAGAGTTCTATGCACTTCACCCGGACGGCCACACGACCACTGCTTCTATCAACCGATCAGTTGATTTAATCCCAAAAAATCCAAGAGTTCAGCTCTTCTCACACGATCTGCCACCCGGTCTCTGCTTTGTTCCACCCGACCGGTTCGCTGAAGAACAGATATAGGCCATTGTCTGATACGTCCCACCCGATCGGTTGAGGGGTCAACCGATTGGTTGGGGGCTTGTTTCCTGCGAAAGTTTACAAATAGCCTAAATCCCTCGACGAAAGTTCCCGTGGCTGAATTTATTCAACAAAATAAGAAAAATAATCCTAAAAATAATCCTAAAAACAAAGATGAGGGTTTAGAGCATGGGTTGCCTACCATGAAGCGTTGTTGTTTAACGTCGTTTGCTCGACGCCCGGTTGATGATTTTCAAGGAGGACGGGAGTGATGCCCAATGTTTGGCATTCCTTCAGATGTTGGAGCGGTGGCCTTTGGTGTCGTTGACGGTGATAAATAGACTTGCTCGACGATCCTCCCTCCGTTGATGGTATCCGGGGCTTCTCCCTCATATTGGCGTCGACCGCCACTTTTCTTAGTATCCGGATCTCATCAGCGGTAAGCCCCATGGGCTCTTTCCCCTTTCTCCTTGTCGGAGCAACTTTTTGGAATCCGGGTGGGATTGTATGTGAGACACCTTCTTCCCGAGCAACTTTTTCCTTCTTCAAGCCGCCATGCTCTTCAGGGTCCCCCAAGCTGTCGGGGGGGTTCCTTGAGATAATTTCCCAGGCTCCAGCTTCCACAGCTCTTTCTTCTTCAATATCCATCATATTGCAACTAGGTTCATCTGGAAGGTGCTTCATAGACAACCCTAAGTCAAACTCGACCTTCTGGTCGCCAACATTAAGTGATAACTTCCCTTTCTTCACATCTATCAGCACGCCAGCGGTGGCCATGAATGGCCGTCCAAGGATGATGGGTGTATGAGTATCTTCGGGCATATCCATCACCACGAAGTCTACTAGCACATGCACTCCGCTAACGTTGACTGGCAGGTCGTCTACAATTCCCACCGGATATTTGACCGATCTATCGGCAAGTTGAAGTGTCATACCCGTGGGCTTCAGGTCTCCCAACCCTATCCTCCTGTACAGTGACAAGGGCATTAGACTGACGCTCGCTCCCAAATCCATGAGCACCCGATGGATCTTCACTTCCCCAATCGAACAAGGAATGGAGAAACTTCCCGGGTCTTTTAGCTTGGGCGGATTCGTTCGCTGAATGAGAGCGCTACATTCCGCCGTGAGAACAACCTTTTCCTTTCTGGAACCACTCGTCACCAAATCCTTTAAAAAATTCGCATAGGAGGGAATTGTCTCTATGGCTTCGAGGAAAGGGATCTGTAGGCTTAAATCCTTGACCATAGCGAAGAACTTGCCGTATTTTTCATCAATCTTTGCCTTGGCAAGTCGTTGTGGAAAAGGCACAACCGGCTTAAATACTCTCAGGTTCCCCTTCTCGTCCTTCTTCTTCTCTTCTTCAGGGACTCCCTCCGGAGTTGTATTCTTTAGTGACGAAGCTCCATCATCAATTGATTTTTCAATTGGTCGCTCACCGACCAACGGAGCTTCTGGTTCCTTAGCGGGCACTCTTGTAGGAATTTGTGTCCCTTTTCTCAAGACGATAGCGGACACATTCACATGATCATGCGTTAGTGCCAATGTCTGATTTGCCCCCCTTGGATTCACTTCCGGTTGACCCTGCAATTGGTTTTGTGCCCTTTGATGGTTCGCCACCTGCAACCCAAGCTGGGTTACATGGTCGGTGAGAGCCCTCTGCCCCATCTCCAGCTTCAAATTGATCTTCTCCTGGTTTGTGATATACTGAGTCAAGAGGGACTCAACCGGAGAGATGACTCGCTGCTGGCCATATGGCTGCTGCTGCTACTGCATGGGCTGCTAATTCCTGGGGGGATACTGCTGATATACTTGATGTTGTTGCTGCTGTTGCTGAAACTGCTGCTGCTGTTGCCTAGGCGGCTGATATACTTGTTGCTAAGGCTACTGAGGCTGCTGATACGGTGCTCGATAGCTAAGATTTGGGTGGTTACGGTTATTGGGAGAATAAACCGGATTGGAGCTAGTCCGTGGTGGATACGGCGCATTACCTGTCGGGTTGAAGAAAAGTGCGCTAGCTTGATCCACCGGTGGTGAAATATCACCACCCTCGAAGTCTCTCAGGACTTCCGCTTCCACCACTGCTACTTGTTGGGTGCTGGCACCACCAGCTCCTATCATAAGCGCTGAGATCTAGGTCGATAGCAGATCGAATTTGCTAGACAACTTGTCGATGTCCTCGACTCTATGAATGCCTCCAGATCTGGGTGTTGCACGCTCATCGCACCACCACTCATTGTTTGATGCCATGTTTTCTAAAATGTTGCCGACATCTTCTTCACTTCTTGACATAAAGGATCCCCCAGTCGCAGCATCCATCGAAGATTTTAGGTCATCCCTCAACCTATTATAGAACAGATTTATAATCTGCCACTTTGGAAGTTCACGATGAGGGCATCTCTGCTGCATCTCTTTGTATCTCGTCCAAGCTTTGTGTAGGAACTCGTGGCTGGCCTGGGAGAAGGATGACATCTCACTCCTCAGCTTCATTGTCTTTCCCAGGGGAAAGAACTTGGTCAAGAAAGCATTCGAGAGCTTCTCCCAAGAATTGAAGGTGTTCGGGTCCTTTCCCCTAAGCCATTGCTTGGCCTTATCCCACAGAGAGAAGGGGAATAGCTTCAGACGAATTGCTTCAGTTGTGACACCATTAATCCTGAATGTGTCATACTTCTCAAGGAAGGAGTCCAGATGTTCAATATGGCTATCCATGGGCGCCCCAGAGAATTGATCCTGCTGGATCCACGTCACTAGCGATGGCTTAAGCTCGAAACTTTGTTGAGTATTGACTCCCCGGATTTGGTTTTGGATGATGAACAAACATAAATATCGTGAACTAACTCTTTGTGAGCGCAGTTATGGAGATCGTCGCCAAATTTCTATGAACATCAAAAGCGACGTCTCAAACTTCTCAAAGCGCATGATCGTATGCTTGAAGCTTCGTTGAAGCTCAAGGACCATTATTGAAGTCAAGAGATTCGGAATGAAGCGTTTGAAGACGGTTCGTCTAGTTTTATTTATAGTCTTCTAGCTTCGTTTCGTAGATTGTTAAGCCTTGAGTAGGTCTTACGTTTTAATCTTCATAACGCTCATATCTTAGAGCTAGGATCTTAGTAGAAGCCCATAGAATCATTCCTGAAGCTTAACGCTTCTTATCGCGGCTTCTTGTGCATGTTAGTTGGTTCAAGAAGAAGAACCAACCGACTAGATATGAATCTAGTCGGTCGGCAAAGCTTCTTGAACCGACTAGAATGCCTTCTCAATTTCTAGCTCACTTACTGTTTACAGTTAGTCGGTCAAAGAAGGTTCACCGACCGACTAGTTGTGAAACTAGTCGGTTAGGAATCCTTCTTAGACCGACTAGTTGAGCTCTCACTATTCAGCCTAACTTACTGTTTACAGTTAGTCGGTCAAAGCACAACGACCGACCGACTAGTTGAGAAACTAGTCGGTTAGAAGTTGTTCTTAAACTGACTAGCTGTATTTGTATTCAGCCTCTTTGATTTCATCTGTTAGTCGGTCAAAGTTCACTTACCGACTGACTTGTTGTGAAACTAGTCGGTTGGCAAGTCTTCTTGGACCGACTAGTTATTCATTCCCCGAACTTCTTCTTTTGGCTGTTCACCTCTTAGTCGGTTCATGTTGTTTCACCGACCGACTAGTTGATGAACTAGTCGGTCAGTGGTCCTTCTTTGACCGACTAGTCTGCCTCAGAATAGAGCCGTTGGAGCATTAAATGTCACGAATTTTGCTCTCTATTTCCTCTATCCTATATATACTTGGAGTGCTGCTTTCATAGCATTCAAGGCTGATATTTATTGAAGTTTAGAGATCAACGAGAAGCAATTAATTCTCATTCAAAGCTCTTTCATTTCTCACTTGAATCTCTCCCTCACTCTTATTTCAAAAGATAGATTCATTGATTGTGAGCCTTCCAAGCCAAGAGCTTGATCCAAGGTCACCAACAACTTCCTAGGTCTCCATCGCTAATCTACATCTTGGAGCTAGGGTTTGGTGCCTTCATCTTCCCCAAAATCCTCTTTGCCCTAAATCGTAAGTTTTACTCAAGGCATAGGTTTTTGTGGTAAGCATTTCTATTTCAATTTACTTTGAATATTGCAAGTTTTACTCTCGGTTGTGAGAGTTTGTTGTGATCCCGGTTTGTGGGAGTCATAATTTCATTTGTGTATGATTTGATCTTGTAGAGGTTTCTACAAGTATTTCATAGTGCAAATTTGAGTTAGAAGTTTCTAACTCAAGTATCCGGAGGGGATCCGGGTGTTTGGAACGTAGGATCACCGGGAACAAGTCGGGGAGACTTGGGTGGATCCGAACCCGTTAAATTGTCTGTTTGCGATTGCATTTCTTTGTTGTCAATATTTACATTTCCGCATTGTTGATTGAGTTTGCAAGATAATTAGGAATTATCTTCTTAATTATTTTAAAGTACTATTCACCCCCCCTCTAGTACTTGTGCAGTAGCTACGTAGGGCATTACATTTGGTATCAGAGCCAAGTACCTAGCTATGTCTTCCAATGACAACAAGACCGTTCGTCCACCTTCAGATTATAGCACCTTCAGGAACCGTGAAGGAGCTTCTTCGGTGATGGAAGGACACTCCACGACGAGGCCTCCCTTCTTCAACGGTACCAATTATGGGTACTGGAAATGCCGGATGAAAACTTTCCTCCGGAGTGCTTCACTATGGAGAGCCACGTTGACGGAGTACGTCGAGCCCGAAGAAGAAGATTTCGCTAAGTGGACTCCCGCGGAGGTCGCCGCGGAGGTAAGCAATGCCAAGGCAATGAACGCCTTGCAATGCGCTTTGGAGCCCGAGGACTTCAATAAGATATGCACATGTAAGAGTGCATATCAAATATGGAACTCACTCCTCATCTTGCATGAAGGAATGAGTAGGGTAAAAGACTCCAAACTCACCGTTGTTAATAAAGATTACGAGTTATTTCATATGAAACAGGGTGAGAAGATGAAGGAGTACTATGCTCGCTTCGTCGACATTACAAATGAATTGGAGGCTCTTGGAAAGACCTACACCCAAAAGGAGAAAGTCTCGAAGATCATTGACGGACTTCCTTCTTGTTGGAAGAAGCGTACCTTCGCCATCGAGGAAGGTAACGATATGAACAAATATACCGTTGTTCAACTAATGGGTATCTTGATGTCTTATGAGGTATGCAAGGATAGCAATATGAAGTTGTAGGACAAGATGAAGTCCTACTTGAAGCAAGATGATCCAAAGAAAAAGGCGATTGAGTTCAAGGCCGCTCCATCTACATCTACATCTACCGATGATGAAGACTCGAAAGATGAGTTGGACTTGGAATCCATTGCCCTCATGGCAAAGAAGTTCAAGCGGTTCTTCCGAAAAGGTAATTTCAAGAACAAATCTAAATTTAGTTCTTCTAACGCCTCTGCTACTTTGTGTTTCAAATGCAACAAACCAGGACACATGAAAGCGGATTGCCCTCAAAACAAAAACAAGGAGAAGTGGAAGGCGCCAAAGTTCGACAAGTCAAAGAAGTACAAGAAAGGGTACAAGAAAGGACTTGTCGGGACATTCACCGACTCCGACGAGGACTCCTCAAGTGGAGAGTCGGATGATGAGCAAGTGGAGCAAGCACACATGTGCTTCATGGCAAGAGAGGAAAATGATCAAGGATCATCTTCGATGATAGCGAGGATGAAGGCGATGAGGTAACTATGGATGAACTTAGATTAGCTAACGAGCAAATTTGGTCTAAATACTCTAAATTAGTAAATAGATATACTAAGACCAAAGATGAGTTAACTAGTCTACAAACCTCGCCTAAATCTATCATCATCAACAATGACACCGTTGTTGAAGATTTGAGAAATGAGATTGTAAATCTCAAATCTCAACTTGAGCATGTTCATATCGAGGAATCGGATGAACATGAGATGGCGGATTTAATTTCTCGAAACTCAACTTTGAGTATTGAGAATGAGAATCTCAAATCTCGTGTTTATGCACTCACATCGCAAGTATCCACTTTGGATGCTTCTATACATTCTCTCACCGAGAAGTATGAGTGCACATTAGGCCGAATTAATAAATTCAATAAAGGTAAGGACCATTTGGATAAAATCCTAAATGACTTACTTCCGGCCAATCACCACATTGGCTTGGGGTATAAGATGGGAAGTTCATCCAAATCGTCTACTACCTTTGTTAGGCCAACTTCCGTGCCTCAACGAGTGGTAGAAAACACTCCATTGGTAGTTCTTCTACCAATGGTGCTTCCACCTCGTACACACCCTCGTTTGGAAAGAAACCCACTTTGGGTGGACCTCCAAAGAAGGGTCATGCTTATATGTACACCAATACCATGCCACGTAGGAACACACATCCTACTCCACATGTTCACACATATGATGATTTTTATGCACCACATCCACGGGCACGTGCACACCATGTGAGACACCCTCACGCACGTGTTCCTCCACATGCATTTGTTCACCCACATCATCATATAAACAATTATCATCATGCACCATTTCATCATGTGCCATAGGCCTATCCACGACATGCATCACGTAGAAATCAACAACGCATGCATGCTCCCAATATGATTAGGGCTCCCAAAATCTTCACTATTTGGAGCCCGAAAAACACATGCATGAATGAAAAACAAGCTTATATGAATTCTTATTTTATGAATGTCGTGCATAATGATGATTTCATTGGGAAGTCTAAGTCCAATTGGACTTGGCTTCCAAAGGTCTAATCTTTTAGGACCCAATGACCTTGGGTACCACGGAATGATATTTCTATCTTTAGGTACTCAAGAAAAAGAAACGGAGCAACAAATCCAAATTTGGCTCCAAGAATAATTGGATACTCGATAGCGGGTGTTCAAAACACATGACGGGTGACGCTCAATTGCTCTCCGGAGTGGTGCCCATTGCAAATGGAAACCGGGTAGTCTTTGGATGCAACGAGAGCAGAATCATCATAGGTGTTGGAAAAGTTGGTAATCCTTCTAAACCACTTATAAGTGATGTTTACCTTGTTAAAGGATTAAACCACAATCTTATTCAATAAGCCAACTTTGTGACAAAGGTTACAAAGTTAGTTTTGCGAAAGGAATGTGGCATATCTTGAGAAAAGATAATAATGATTTATTATTTTCTGGCACACGCCATAAGGATATATATATCCTAGATCTCCCAAAATCACATGAACAATGTCTCATTGCCAACACAAGTGAACAACACTTATGGCATCGACGTTTTGGTCATGTGAACTTTGGAACACTTTTTAAGCTTTCCAAGTTAAATTCTATTAGAGGCTTCCCTAAGTTTGTCTTTCAAAAGAAAAGCTTTTGTGACTTGTGTCAACGAGGCAAGCTTCCAAAATCTTCATTTAAACCTAAGAAAAGCATTTCATCTAAGCAGCCTCTTGAGCTATTACATCTAGATCTTTTTGGGCCAACTAGAGTTGCTTCATTAGGTAATGCTAGATATGGACTTGTCATCGTTGATGACTTTTCTAGATTTACTTGGGTATTTTCCTTAAGTAATAAAAATGATGCTTTTGAAAACTTCACAATATTTGTTAACAAAGTACAAAATCTCATTGGAACCACCATTGTCACTATTCGTAGTGATCATGGAGGGGAATTTGAGAATGAGTCTTTCTCAAATTTTTGTGATGAAGTTGGTATTACTCACACCTTTTCCTTCCCTCGCGCACCTCCTCAAAATGGTGTTGTTGAGAGGAAGAATAGGACGCTAGTGGAATGTGCTCGCACTATGCTTGATGATAGCCAACTTGGCCATCAATTTTGGGCGGAAGCGGTACATACCGCTTGCTATGTGTTTAATAGGATACTTTTAAGGCCCGGCACCAAACAAACTTGTTATGAATTGTTGTTTGGTAGATTGCCTCAAGTTAAACATTTTCGAGTTTTCGGTGCAAAATGTTTTATTAAAAACACGTATGGTAGTTTGGACAAATTTGATCCAAGATCCGATGAGGGGATATTTGTTGGATATTCCTCCCAAGCAAAGCCTACCGGATATACAACAAACGAACCTCAACGATCGAGGAATCACTTCATGTTTCATTTAATGAAGGTTTTGTCCCGACTAGAATTACTAATGATGATGACTCCATGGATGTCTTATGTGATTCTATTGGTAATTCTAATTCTATTGATTCTAATGTTACTAACCCTACTAATGAATCTTTTGAGAATGTTCCTAGTGATCAGGGAATTCCCAAACGGCTTCATACAGTTCGTGACCATCCCCATGAGCAAGTCATTGGCAACATCCTTGATAGTGTCAAGACGAGATCTCAAGTCAACTACTTCGCTCATTGTGCCTTTGCCTCCTCGATAGAGCCAAAGAATATTAACAAAGCGTGCAAAGATAGTGCTTGGATCCTTGCCATGGAGGAAGAACTCATTCAATTCGAGAGGAATGAGGTTTGGGAGCTTGTTCCATTGCCTTCGAAGAACCACACCGTTATAGGAACGAAGTGGATTTTCAAGAACAAGACCGACGAGACCCAAATCGTCGTCTGGAACAAAGCTCGGTTAGTAGCTCAAGGCTATCGTCAAGAGGAAGGTATTGATTTCGATGAATCCTTTGCTCCGATAGCTAGATTAGAATCTATTAGATTATTGTTATCTTTTGCATGCCATAAAGATTTTAAACTCTTTCAAATGGATGTAAAAAGTGCGTTTTTAAACGGAGATGTTGTTGAGGAAGTTTATGTTTCTCAACCTCCAGGTTTTATAAATGAAAAATTTCCAAATCACATTTTCAAACTTAAGAAAGCACTTTACGGTTTGAGACAAGCTCCTCGAGCTTGGTATGACCGTCTAAAGAATTTTCTTTTGGATTTGGGTTTTAAAATGGGTGAAGTTGATTCTACATTATTTGTTAAGTATTCGAATAATGATATTATTTTAGTTCAAATTTACGTTGATGATATCATTTTCGGTGCTACTAACTTCACTCTTTGCGAAGAGTTTTCTAATGTTATGAAGGATCAATTTGAGATGAGCCACTTGGGTGAGCTCAAATATTTCTTAGGTCTCCAAATTCGCCAAATGAACGAAGCAATCTTCATCCACTAAACCAAGTACATGGTGGAGTTGCTAAAGCGATTTGGAATGAAGAATGCCTCCGGGAAGAAGACTCCAATGAGCACTACTACACATCTTGAAAAAGATACGGGCGACAAAGATGTAGACATTCGTCTATATCGAGCTATGATAGGTAGTTTACTATATCTTACCACAAGTAGGCCCGATATTATGTTTGCGGTATGTGTATGTGTTCGTTATCAGTCTCAACCTAAGGAATCTCACTTAGTAGCGATAAAACATATTTTTCGTTAACACACTTGACTTTGGATTACTTTATCCAAAGTCTAGCACATATGAGTTAATCTCATATAGTGACACAGATTATGCGGGATGCAAATCCGACAGGAAAAGTACTAGTGGCACTTGCCATTTTATAGGAAATTCTCCTGTCTCTTGGTTTTCCAAGAAGAAGAATTCCGTATCACTTTCAACCACCGAGGCGGAATACATTACCGCCGGTGCCGCGTGTGCTCATGTTCTTTGGATGTGACACACTCTTAAAGACTTTGGTATAAACTGTGATACTTGCCCTATCATGGTGGACAACCAAAGTGCAATATGTCTCTCTAAGAATCCGGTACACTATTTCCGTTCTAAACACATAGATGTCCGACACCATTTCTTAGATGATCATGTTGCTAAAAAGGACATCATTTTAGTGTACGTTGAAACCCAGAAGCAAATCGCCGATATTTTCACGAAACCACTCAAGGAAGACTCCTTTGTGCGGTTGCGTCGAGAATTGGGGATTATGGATGAATCCGAGATTTAGGATTCATATTTTGTTCAATAGTCTTGCATGATATTCAAATTTCGTTTATATATGCTCATGCTAGAATTATTGAGATTTTCCAGATTTTTGGTTAAATTTTCGGAATTTATGCTCGAAATATTCATGAACGTCATATTTAAGATTTTTGATGTTTTATGGGGTAGTATAATGATATATCAGAGTTTTTCGATGTATCGTCCAAGTGTGATTAGGAGAGAACTCAAAATTTCGAAATTTCAAATTTTTGAACTCTGTTAGTCGGTTCATGTTCATTGACCGACCGACTAGATTCCGTTCTAGTCGGTCAGTAAATGAACACAGACCGACTAATTCATGCCTATTTTTTGGCCTCAGTTACTGTTTGCACTTAGTCGGTTCAAGCTCATTGGCTGACCGACTAGATCGTCATCTAGTCGGTCAGCGCTTGAACTATGACCGACTAAATGCATCGGGGACTGTTGTGTCTTTTCGCATTCCGTCGACTTATACACTCACTGCACCGACTAATTTCCATTCTAGTCGGTGTGAAATTCCTCCAACCCCCAAAACCCCTCGACTTCCTCCTCTCCCTCCGCCGTCGATCGTCGTTTCCGGCCATCTCTGGGCATCTCCTCCGTCGCAGATCTCTCCCTCTCCTCCTATCGACCTAAGTATCCTCCTCTCACCTCGTTTTAGGGTTAGGATTTCATCGATTTCAGTTCGGCCTAGGGTTTTAGTTTTCGATTTCGTGCGTTGTTTGCGCGTGTCTCGTCTCGATTATGGCGAAGACATGCATCCCCATCGAACCCTCGCGTCCGTCACCCATGACCGTCGAGTCTCCGTCTAAGGACCCCCCGCAACCCAAACACCGAGCCAAAACGACCCATCCATCATCTTCTTCGCCTCCTCTTAAGAAGAAGAGGACGGCGATCACCAAGCCTAGATCTCAGCCCAAGCCTAGGAAACAGACCGTGTCTCTAGCTTCATTCCGTGCTCCCACTCCTCCAGCTGATTCTGATTCTGACACGGAATATATTCCGGAGTCTGAGCCTACCGCTAGGGATCCTACTCCTCCACCTCGATCTAGCACTCGTCAGCCTAAGAGGAAGTCTCCCATGCCAGTTGGCGGTGTCGATATATCGTTATGTCGCGATGACCCGTTGTGTCTCGCGGCATACAATCGTATCGAACACTGTCCACTGTTATTGGAGCACTTCGTTCAGTTCTCCGACTTCCCACATCTAGCCGATCTTCTTTCCCATTCCGACCTTATCGATTATCTTCGCCATGACCCTAAGGCGAATCCACACCCGTACGCTCGTCTAGTCAAGCTTTTCTATGCGAACTGTGTTCGTGGTCAGTATGACGAGACCCATTCCATTGAGACGACTGTCTTGGGGACACCGATTGTCCTCACGGCAGAAATCTTAGGGGATTTGATAGGTGTCTCCTCGTCTGGCCTTCTTCCTGCCGATATCTCTGTCGACGATATTTCTACTCTTGATCAGGTCATGCTTGCTGAGATGTTTCATGTGATCCCTCTCGCCATGATTGGCGTCCCATCAAAATCCTTCAAACCAAACACATGGGTATTAAATCTTATCCTGAAGTCGTGCCTCCTTCCGAAGTACGGCTCATCGAGCTTGCCATCCCAGCCATTCCTTAAGCCGATCTACACTCTCTTCATGGGGAGCGAGATCAATTGGGCTAGGATTATTCTTGATCAGATGGACTCTTTTGAATGTATCTGAAAGTCCACAAAATCAGCTCACATCCCATACCCTTGCCTGTTGACTCTTGTCTTTCGTCACTTCGAGGTCCCTCTCCCTCCCGATGATGAGCGTCCTCTTGGTCCCCCTCTAAATGCGACGGCCGTCAAGAAGTCTCTTGCGGTGCTTCATCATGTTCAGAGGACGACCCCTTCAGCTTCTGCTTCTGCTGCTCCTGCTCCTGCTCCTACTCTCACTGAGCTTACACGTTCGTTAAGACGTGTGGAGTCTCGTTGTGCTTGTTCTGAGAAGATGCTCGCTCGCATCTACTCTCGCTTAGGCATAGAGGTTCCTCTGTCTGTTTCTGACGAGGATGAGATGGATGATGATGAGCTCCAGGAGCTTGTTGGATCTGCTGCTCATGCCCTAGAGGGTACATCTGCTGCAGCTGCTACTTCTGCCGGTGCTCCCGAGAGCACACCTACTGCCACCGTTCCTCCGGTGGATACTTCGTCTAGTGCTCTCGAGGCCACTCCTGCTGCGAATCTCCCATCTGTGAACACTCCTGCTAACCCAGTGACCACCACCCCTCCTGCAGAGCCTGCTGCTGCTGCTGACCCTGCCTCCACCCCCTGAGCCTGCTTGGAGGACTCTCCCTATACACATTGGATGATATACATGTTGTGAGAGAGTGTGGTAGGATAGTTTGGGTAGTTCTGGATTTTTGATGTATTTTTGATGTTTTGATGATACACTCTTGATGTATGTTCATTTTGATGTATGTGCGATCTATGTTGTATGATGTGCTCCGATCATTCGATCGTGTTTCTGTATGTTGGCGGATGTATACTTTTGATGTATCCATGTTTGATATATATATACACACACACACACACACACATCGTTTTGTAATGCCCTGCTAAGCTACTGCACAAGTACTAGAGGGGGGGGGGGGGGTGAATAGTACTTTAAAATAATTAAGAGGCTAATTCCTAATTACCTTGCAAACTCTACCAATTAATGCGGAAATACAGAATAGTAAATAATTGACAACAAATAAACAATCGCAAACAAACGATATTACTGGGTTCGGATCCACCCAAGTCTCCCCGACTTGTTCCCGGTGATCCTACGTCCCAACCACCCGGATCCCCTCTGGATACTTGAGTTAGAAACCCTGACTCAAGATTTCCACTATGAAATACTTGTGAAAAACCTTCACAAGTCAAATCATACACAAATGAAACTTGTGACTCCTACAACCCGGGATCACAAACACACTCTCACAACCGAGAGCGAATCACTTACAATAACAAAGTAAATTGAAATGAAATGCTTACCACAAAATACCTATGCCTTGAGTAAACTTACGAATTAGGGCAAAGATGATTTTGAGGAAGATGAAGAGGCACCAAACCCTAGCTCCAAGATGTAGATCAGCGATGGAGAGCTATGGGATTGTTGGTGACCTAGGTGTTGGATCCTGTGGATGGCAAGCAACACTAGAAGGGGGGGGGGGGGGGGTTGAATAGTGTTGACCAAATACTAAAACTTTTTCGCTCAACGATATTAACACAAATAAATTCCTTCTAACGTTGCCTAAGAAACCAAGTAGAGTGATCTACGCTTGGTTCTTAATCAAAAATATAATTTTAAAGTGCACAACGAAATTTCACAGTAGGTAGTCGACTCCTTATGAGCAGTAGTCGAATCCCAGAGAATATGTTAGGACAAATAAGATTATAAATATGAATTTCAGCGTATATAGATAAAATTGATCTTTGCTGTAGATAGAAGATATAAATGTAAATATAATCAAACACAGATCAACAATCGCAAACAAAAGGATTTTATCCTGGTTCCCCGCAACCCGGGTACGTCCAGTCCCCGACCAATCCGGTACGAGATTTCCACTATCTGCCTTGGCAAATACAAGCACCTAACTTCACTTGTTAGGATTTCCAACGACCTAGCCTTGACCAGGATTTCCGAACGCAACACCTAGACTTGTCTAGGGTTTTACCCTTGCCTCACAAACCGAGGACTTTCCAACTGGCAACAACTAGACTTGTCTAGTGTTCCAACAATTAACACAATAAGAGATTTGTTCAATACTCTACAATAAATGATAGAGATTGAAAATACACCCGATTCTATAGCCAATCAAAAGATAGACAATTGTGTAGTGGCTTAATAGAATGATAGTCTAGATCACACAAAGATACGAGATAAGTTCTTTGTGATCTAGAGCTTTTTCAAAAATCCTTCAAATAAAATTAGAGAGAAATAATAGAAGGGATTTTGAAAAACAATTTAGCCAATAGAAAATAATAATACGATCTTAAAAAAGATGAGAAAATATTGCAAGATCAAAACTGAATTTAAACTGGCTAGAGAGAAAAATTAGAGAGCTTTGATTCACGAGAGCTTTTACGAATTTTGATTTTCAATGTTGGGGTTTTCACAAAAGAATTAAGCTCTATTTATAGGAAAAAAAACTGAGATTTGAATTTCAAATTTCGTTTGACTTTTGTCCCAAAAATTTCGGAGTAAATTGCTTAAAAGATTTTAAAATTCAAATTCAAAACGTCTGAAAATTTCCAGCAGGTAGTCGACTCCCTCTATAGGTAGTCGACTCCCAGAGGAATCTAGAAAATTTTCATCCCTGAGAAGTAGTCGACACCCTACTTTTGGTAGTCGACTCCCAGAGGAGATTTTCCTGTTGTTCTAGTCAAAAGGGTAGTTAACTCCAGGGTGCATGGAGTTTCACTACGAGAATTATGAAGTGACTAGAAAAGCTCTTGAAAACTATTTTTGAAGATAGTTAAAAATTGTTTCGAAATCATTTGTGTGTGTGTGTTGTCTATTTGATATGGCTTTGACAAATACCCTAAAAGACACGACACACTCACACTAGACTCTGAACATGTCTTCGGCAGTTTAGTCAACTTGATGAAGTGAAGATGAGCTTATCTTTGAGCTTCTTGTTTTGTTTGAGCTTGAGCTTCATCACTTGAGTTTAGCCATGTTCGTCTTTGTCGTGGAGCGTTGATACGTGCTTCTTGGAGTATTAGTAGAGCTTCACGAAATCTGTATACTTAAAGTGTAGTGTAGTTAGTACACTAAGCATTCATTTGGTGTGCTCATCATCAAAATTACTTAGGGGTGGAATTCAATTTCCATCACTAGGATCAAGCACTTGGCTTGGAAGGCTCACAATCAATGAATCTCTCTTTTGAAATAAGAGTGAGAAGAGATTCAAGATTGGAAATGAATGAGCTTTAAATGAGATGAATGATTTCTCTTTGATCTCTAAACTTGTCTTAATATCAGCCTTGAGTGCAATGAATGCAGCTCAACAAGTATATATAGGTTAGAGGAAAGAGAGAGAGAAAAACGTTTCAATTAAAGCTCCAACGGCTCTATTCTGAACCAAACTAGTCGGTCAAAGAACAACCACTGACCGACTAGTTCATCAACTAGTCGGTCGGTCAATCAACATGAACCGACTAATTGGTGAACATGGAATAGATCAAGTTCAGACTGAAGAGAACTAGTCGGTCAAAGAAGAGTTGCTGACCGACTAGTTTCACAACTAGTCGGTCGGTGACTCAACTTAGACCGACTAAGAGATAAAACAAATAGTCTGAGAACAAATAGAATTAGTCGGTCCAAGAACAAAAGTTGACCGACTAGTTCATCAACTAGTCGGTCCCCAAATGTACATAGACCGACTAACGACAAACAGTAACTTGGAATGTACAGTAGAAGCTCAACTAGTCGGTCTAAGAAGGATCACCGACCGACTGGTTCACAAACTAGTCGGTCGGTGAGTCAACGCAGACCGACTAACTGTAAACAGTAAATAGCTATGATTTGAGAAGGCAAACTAGTCGGTCCAAGAAGCTTTGCCGACCGACTAGATCACCATCTAGTTGGTTGGTTCTTCTTCTTGAACCAACTAACATGCACAAGAAGTCGCGAATCGAAGCGCGATGCTTCGGAAAAGTTAGTATGGACTTCTTACAAGTTCCTAGCTCTAAGATAGGAGCGATATGAAAATTAAAACGTAAGACCTACTCATGGCTTAACATTCTACGGAACGAAGCTAAAAGACAATAAATAAAACTTGACGAACCGTCTTCGAAAGCTTCGATCCGAATCTTCATGACTTCTAAAATGGTCCAAAAGCTTCAACGAAGCTTTATGCATACGATCACGTGCTTTGAAAAGTCTTGAGACGTCGCTTTGGATGTTCATATGAATTTGGTGACGATATCCATAACTGCGCTCACAAAGAGTTAGTTCACGATATATTTATGTTTGTTCATCATCCAAAACCAAATCTAGGGAGTCCAATATCCAACATTCTCCCCCTTTTTGGTGATGACAAACCAACATAAATAATAATAAAAAATAATGATTCAAATGTAATTTACTTACTCCCCCTGCATTGATGACACGTTAATTCCAAAATGAATAATAATAATACGCATCAAGCAGACGAGTAAAGTATAAAAATGAGAATCCATTATTGAAATATCGGATTTGAAATCCAATTTTTATATCTTAACTCCCCCAGAATCTAACATATCAAATTAGATTCTTGGAAAATGCTTAAATTATCATTTAGCTCATGTCATTATTATATCTCTCCCCCTTTGGCATTAGCAAAAAGAGTGGGAGGAGATCAACGACAACAACAATGGCTTCAAATAAAAGCATGGGAGTCGTAGAATACGGCCACGGTCCAAATGACACCAAAGGGAAATACGAATTAAATCAAGGCGTGTCAATGAGACCAAAGTCGAAAATCGATAAATAACATCATCAAAACTCAAATTAATTTTACGAATTGAGTTATGGAATATACTCTCCAATATCAACATTCTTGGTTAATTTAGTGCATGGAAAACAATTCTATTTTTTCATAAAATGAATTCTATTTAACCAAGTATAATCGTTGATCGACGAAATCAAACATCAGAGACATATAAAATATTAAATGTGCACAACATAATGAAATGTCAACATTGATGTATATATATATGAATGAAGCATGAGTACATCGGAAAGATACATCGCCGACATACAAAACATCGATCCAACGATCGGGGCACAAAAATACAACATCATAACATATATCAGAGTATCACAAAAACATACAACATCATCAGGGATACATCATCATACATCCAAAAAGTATCAAAAAACATAACCACAAAACCACCCAAAATATCCTAACCCACACTCTCTCACTACAAGATATCTCATCTAAAGTGCACATGAGAGTCCTCAAAGAAGCTCAAGAGGATGCGGCAGGATCTACAGCAGCAGCAGGCTCTGCAGGAGTGGAGGTGGTCACCGGGTCAGCTGTAGTGTCCACGGGAGCGACAGAAGTGGAAATCTCTGGAGCAGCAACAGTAGTGGCCTCGGGAGCACCAGTCGGAGTATCCACCGCAGGAACGGTGGCAACAGGTGTGCTCTCGGGGTCACCAGCAGACAAAGCAGCAGCAGCAGCACCAGAAGTGCCCTCGGGGGCACGAGTAGAAACACGCACAAGCTCCTCAATCTCCTCCTCGTCCAACTCCTCCTCGTCAGAGAATGACGGAGGGATCTCAATACCAAGGTGACGAGCGATACGAGAAAGAATCTCCTTGGTACGAGCATAACGAGACTCCACACGTTTCACTGAACGTGCGAGCTCGTTAAGAGTGGTAGAGGGAGCAGCTGAGGCAGAGGCAGAGGCAGACGCTGAAGGTGTAATCCTCTGAACGTGACGGAGCGCCGCAAGAGACTTCTTGACGGCCGTCGCGTTCAGAGGGGGACCAAGGGGACGCTCAACGTCAGGAGGAAGTGTGACGAGGAAGTGGCGAAAAACAAGAGTCAGCAAGCACGGATAGGGGATATGCGTAGATTTCGTGGACTTCCGAATACACTCGAAAGAATCCATCTTATCGAGTATAATCCGGGCCCAGTTAATCTCGCTACCCATGAAGATGGCATAGATCAACTTCAGAAATGGCTGGGATGGCAAAGAAGAGGAGCCGTACTTAGGAAGTAAGCACGACTTCAAGATCAAGTTTAGGACCCAGGCATTTGGCTTGAACGACTTGGAGGGGACGCCAATCATGGCGGGAGGAATCTCATGGAAGATCTCAGAAAGGATGACCTGATCAAGTGAAGAGATGTCATCGACAGAAATATTAGAGGGGAGGAGGCCAGACGATGAGCAACCTATCAACTCGCCTAAGATTTCTGCCGTGAGGACTATCGGAGTCCCCAAGACAGTAGTCTCAATCGAGTGGGTCACGTCGTACTGACCCCAGATCCTATTGGCATATAAAAGCTTCACTAGGAGAGGGTAGGGGTGAGGATTCGCCTTAGGATCATATCGAAGGTAATCGATAAGACCCGAAGACGACAGAAGGTCAGCTAGCCCTATGAAGTCAGAAAACTGAATGAAATGCTCCAGAAGCAACGGACAGTGTTCGATATGGTTGTAAGCCACGAGACACAATGGGGCGTTGCGACACAATAAAATATCAACACCGCCCACCGGCATCGAACCCTTTCCCTTAGGCTGACGGGTAGAAGTACGGGGTCGGGAGCTAGACTTAGGTTGCCTAGGAGGAGGTGAAGGATCCCTATGGGTCTCGGTCTCGGGTCTATACTCAGTGTCAGAATCCGAAGGAGTATGGAAAGAGGAGGGAGACGCAATTTGCTTCACAGGCTTGGGTTTAGGCTGAGATTGGGCTCTAGGCTGCGCTGTCGTCGTCCTCTTCCGCTTGAGAGGAGGCGACGATGACGAGGGTTGGGTTGTTTTCGATCGGCGTCTAGGTTGCGAGGGTTCAATGGGATCCGTAGGAGATGGCTCTACGGTCATAGGTGAGGGGCTTGTAGGACGGATCGGAATACATGTACGTGCCATAAGCGCGACACGACACGTACGAATCAAGATCGAAAGCCCTAAAAACTAACCTAGGCCGAAACCCTAGAGGTTGGAAACCCTAGTCGAAGAGATCTAAGCCCTAACTCTAGACAGGAGAAGGGAGAGAGGGGGGTTAACCCTAGGAGGAGGTCGACGGCTGGAGAGAGATTTTGATCGACTAGAAATGAGAATAGTCGGTCGGGGGAGCTTTTAATCGAACGGAATGCCAAAAGACAAGACAGTCCCCGTCACAACTAGTCGGTCACAGTTCAAGCACTGACCGACTAGATCACGATCTAGTCGGTTGGTCAATGAGCTTGAACCGACTAGTTGTAAACAGTAACTGAAGCCAAAAATCCTGACAAGAATTAGTCGGTCTAAGCTCATTCACTGACCGACTAGAACTGAATCTAGTCGGTCGGCCAATGAACTTGGACCGACTAAGAGAGTCCAAAAATTGAAAATTTTGAAATTTTGATTTCTCTCCTAATCTCACTTGGACGAAACATCAAAATACTCTCATTAATCATTATACTACCCCATTAAACATCGAAAATCTGAAATTTGACGATTACGCACAAATCGAGCATAAATTCCGAAAATTCAACAAACATCCAGAAAATTCCAATAAATCTTGCATGTGCAAATATAATGAAATTTCATAGCATGCAAGATTATTGAATAAAAATGAATCCTAAATCTCGGATTCACCCATAATCCCCAATTCTCGACGTAACCGCACAAATGAGTCTTCCTTTAGGGGTTTCGTGAAAATATCAGCGATTTGCTTCTGGGTTTCAACGTACACTAATATGATGTCCTTTTTAGCAACATGATCATCTAAGAAATGGTGACAGACATCTATGTGTTTCGAACGGGAGTGGTGTACCAGGTTCTTGGAGAGACATATTGCACTTTGGTTGTCCACCATGATAGGGCAAGTATCACAGTTTATACCAAAGTCTTTAAGTGTGTGTCTCATCCAAAGAACTTGAGCACACGCGTTACCGGCGGTAATATATTCCGCCTCGGTGGTTGAAAGTGATACGGAATTCTGCTTCTTGGAAAACCAAGAGACAAGAGAATTTCCTATAAAATGGCAAGTGCCACTAGTACTTTTCCTGTCGGATTTGCATCCCGCATAATCTGCGTCACTATATGAGATTAACTCATACGTGCTAGATTTTGGATAAAGTAATCTAAAATCAAGTGTGTAACTTAGATAACGGAAAATACGTGTTACCGCTACTAAGTGAGACTCCTTAGGTTGAGACTGATAACGAGCACATACACATACAACAAACATAATATCGGGCCTACTTGCGGTAAGATAAAGTAAACTGCCTATCATACCTCGATATAGACGAATGTCTACATCTTTTCCGCCCGTATCTTTATCAAGATGCGTAGTCGTGCTCATCGGAGTCTTCTTCCTGGAGGCGTTCTCCATTCCAAATCGCTTTAGCAACTCCACCGTGTACTTCGTTTGGTGGATGAAGATTGCATCGTTCATTTGGCGAATTTGGAGACCTAAGAAATATTTGAGCTCACCCATGTGGCTCATCTCAAATTGATCCTTCATCACATTAGAAAACTCTTCGCAAAGAGCAAAGTTATTAGCACCGAAAATGATATCATCAACATATATTTGAACTAAAATAATATCATTATTCTAATACTTAACAAATAATGTGGAATCAACTTCTCCCATTTTAAAACCCAAATCCAAAAGAAAATTCTTTAAACGGTCATACCAAGCTCGAGGAGCTTGTCTCAAACCGTAAAGTGCTTTCTTAAGTTTGAAAACATGATTTGGAAATTTTTCATTTATAAAACCCGGAGGTTGAGAAACATAAACTTCCTCAACAACATCTCAGTTTAAAAATGCACTTTTTACATCCATTTGAAATAATTTAAAATCCTTATGTCATGTAAAAGATAACAATAATCTAATTGATTCTAATCTAGCTACCGGAGCAAAGGATTCTTCGAAATCGATACCTTCCTCTTGCCGATAGCCTTGAGCTACTAACCGAGCTTTGTTCCGGAAGACGACTTGGTTTTCGTCGGTCTTGTTCTTGAAGATCCACTTTGTCCCTATGACGGTGTGGTTCTTCGATGGCAATGGAACAAGCTCCCAAACCTCATTCCTCTCGAATTGAATGAGTTTCTCTTCCATGGCAATGATCCAAGCGCTATCTTCGCATGCTTCATTAACATTCTTTGGCTCTATCGAGGAGGCAAAGGCACAATGAGCGAAATGGTTGACTTGAGATCGTCTTGACACTATCATGGATATTGCCAATGACTTGCTCATGAGGATGGTCACGAACGGTATGAAGCCGTTTGGGAATTCCTTGATCACTAGGAACATTCTCAACAACTTCATTAGTCGGGTTAGTATCAATAGAATCAATAGAATTAATAGAGTTAGAATTACCAATTGAATCACATAAAACATCCATATAGTCATCATCATTAGTAATTCTAGTTGGAACAAATCCTTCATTAAATAAAACATGAAGCGATTCCTCGATCATTGAGGTTCGTTTGTTGTATATCTGGTAGGCTTTGCTACGTGAGGAATATCCAACAAAAATCCCCTCATCGGATCTTGGATCGAATTTGTCTAAACTACCATACGTGTTCTTAATAAAACATTTTGAACCAAAAACACGAAAATGTTTAACTTGAGGTAACCTACCAAACAACAATTCATAACAAGTTTGTTTAGTGTCGGGCCTCAAAAGTATTCTATTAAACACATAGCAAGCGGTGTGTACCGCTTCCGCCCAAAATTGATGGCCAAGTTGGCTATCATCAAGCATAGTGCGAGCACACTCCACTAGCGTCCTATTTTTTCTCTCAACAACACCATTTTGAGGAGGTGCACGAGGGAATGAAAAGGTGTGTGTAATACCAACTTCATCACAAAATGTCTCAAAAGACTCATTCTCAAATTCCCCTCCATGATCACTACGAATAGTGACAATGGTGGTTCCTAAGAGATTTTGTACTTTCTTAACAAAAATTGTGAAGTTTTCAAAAGCATCATTTTTATTACATAATGAAAATACCCAAGTAAACCTAGAAAAGTCATCAATGATGACAAGTCCATATCGTGCATTTCCTAAAGAAGCAACTCTAGTTGGCCCAAATAAATCTAGATGTAATAGCTCTAGTGGCCGCTTAGAAGAAATGCTTTTCTTAGGTTTAAAAGACGATTTTGGAAGCTTTCCTCGTTGACACGAGTCACAAAAGCTTTTCTTTTGAAAGACAAGCTTAGGGAAGCCTCTAATAGAATTTAACTTGGAAAGCTTAAATAGTGTTTCAAAGTTCACATGACCAAAACGTCGATGCCATAAGTGTTGTTCACTTGTGTTGGCAATGAGACATTGTTCATGTAATCTCGGAAGATCTAGGATGTATATATCCTTATGGCGTGTGCCGGAAAACAATAATTCATTATTATCTTTTCTTAAAATATGGCACATTCCTTTCGCAAAGCTAACTTTGTAACCTTTGTCACAAAGTTGACTTATTGAAATAAGATTGTAGTTTAATCCTTTAACAAGGTAAACATCATTTATAAGAGGTTTAGAAGGATTACCCACTTTACCAAGACCTATGATGGTTCCGCTCTCGTTGCCTCCAAAGACGACGCGGTTTCTATTTGCAATGGGCACCACTCCGGAGAGCAATTGAGCGTCACCCGTCATGTGTTTTGAACACCTGCTATCGAGTATCCAATTCCCATTGGAGCTAAATTTAAATTTGTTGCTCCTTTTCTTTTTCTTGAGTACCTAAAGATAGAAAATTTCATATCATGGTACCCAAGGTCATTGGGTCCAAAAGATTAGACCTTTGGAAGCCAAGTCCAATTGGACTTAGACTTCCCCACATAATTATCACTATGCACAACATCCGAAAAATAAGCATTCATGTAAACTTGTTTTTCATTCATACTTGTGTCCTTTGGGCTCTAAATTGTGAATATTTTGGGAGCCCTCATCCTATTGGGTGCATGCATGCGTTGTTGATTTCTACGTGATGCATGCCGTGGATAGGCATAAGGAACATGATGGAATGGTGCATTATGAGAATTATTCATACGATGATGTGGGTGTACATATGCATGTGGGGGAACACGTGCATGAGGGTGTCTCAGATGATGTGCACGTGCCCGTGAACGTGTAGCATAGAAATCATCATATGTGTGAGCCGGTGGAGTAGGACGTGTGTTCCTACGTGGCATAGTATTTGTGTACATATAAGCATGACCCTTCTTTGGAGGTCCATCCAAAGTGGGTTTCTTTCCAAAAGAGGGTGTGAACGAGGTGGAAGCACCATTAGTAGATGAACTACCAATAGAGTGTTTGCTACCACTCGTTGAGTCACCGGAAGTTGGCCTAACAAAAGTAGTGGCCGATTTGGATGAACTTCCCATCGTATACCCCAAGCCAATGTGGTGATTGGCCGGAAGTAAGTCACTTAGGATTTTATCCAAATGGTCCTTACTCTTATTGAATTTATTAATTCGGCCTAATGTGCTCTCATATTTCTCGATGAGAGAACGCAAAGAAGCATCCAAAGTGGATACTTGCGATGTGAGCACATAAACACGAGATTTGAGATTTTCATTCTCAATACTCAAAGTCGAGTTTTGAGAAGTTAAATCCTCTACCTTGTGTTCTTCCGGGTCCTCAATGCTAACATGTTTAAGTTGAGTCTTGAGATTAACAATCTCATTCTTCAACCCTTCAACAACGGTGTCGTTGTTGGTGATGATAGTTTTAGGCGAGGTTTGGATGCTAGCTAAATCATCTTTTACTTTAGTATATCTATTTACTAGCTTAGTGTATTTAGACCATAATTGAGAATTAGCATTCCTAAGGTCATCCATTGTTACCTCATCGCCTTCGTTGTCGCTATCATCGGAAGAGAAATCTTTATCTTGCTCCTCTCTAGCCATGAAGCACATGTGTGCTTGCTCCACTTGCTCATCATCCGACTCTCCGCTAGAGGAATCATCGGAGTCGGTGAATGTTCCGACAAGCCCCTTTTTGTTCCCTTTCTTGTACTTCTTGGACTTGTCGAACTTCGGCGCCTTCCACTTCTCCTTTTGCTTGTTTAGAGGACACTCCGCTTTCATGTGTCCTGGCTTGTTGCATTTAAAGCACAAAGAAGAGGAGGAGTTAGAAGAATTAAACTTTGACTTGTTTTTGAAGTTACCTTTTCGGAAGAATCGGTTGAACTTCTTGGCCATGAGAGCCATGTACTCCAAGTCCAACTCGTCTTCCGAGTTTTCATCATCGGTCGATGTGGAAGTAGATGGAGCGGCCTTGAAAGCAATAGCCTTCTTCTTTGGCTCGTCTTGCTGTAGGTAGGACTTCATCTTTTCCTGCAACTTCAACTTGCTATTCTTACGTACCTCATAAGACATCAAGGTACCCATTAGTTGAACAACGGTATAAGTTTTCATATCATTACCTTCCTCGATGGCGAAGGTACGTTTCTCCCAACTAGAAGGAAGTCCATCGATAATCTTCGAGACTTTCTCCTTTTGGGTGTAGGTCTTATCGAGAGCCTCCAACTCGTTTGTGATGTCGACGAAGTGAGCATAATACTCCTTCATCTTCTCACCCTGTAGCATATAAAATAACTCGTAATCTTTATTAACTACTACGAGTTTGGAGTCTCTTACCCTACTAGACCCTTCATGCAAGATAAGGAGGGAATTCCATATTTGATATGCACTCTTACATGTGCATATCTTGTTGAAATCCTCGGGCTCCAAAGCACATTGCAAGGCGTTCATTACCTTGGCATTGCTTACCTCCGCGGCGATCTCCGCGGTAGTCCATTTCTCGAAATCTTTTTCGGCAGGCTCGACATACTCCTTCATCGTGGCCCTCCATAGTGAAGCACTCCGGAGGAAAGTTTCCATCCGGCATTTCCAGTACCTGTAGTTGGTACCGTTGAAGAATGGAGGCCTCGTCGAAGAGTGTCCTTCCATTACCGAAGACGCTCCTTCACGATTCTTGAAGGTGATATAGTCGGAAGGTGGACGAACGGTCTTGTTGTCGTTGGCAGACATAGCTATAGACTTGGCTCTGATACCAAATGTAATGCTCTGCTAAGCTACTGCACAAGTACTAGAGGGGGGGGGGGGTGAATAGTACTTTAAAATAATTAAGAGGCTAATTCCTAATTACCTTGCAAACTCTACCAATTAATGCTGAAATGCGAAATAGTAAATAATTGACAACAAATAAACAATCTCAAACAAATGATATTACTGGGTTAGGATCCACCCAAGTCTCCCCGACTTGTTTCCGGTGATCCTACGTCCCAACCACCCGGATCCCCTCCGGATACTTGAGTTAGAAACCCTAACTCAAGATTTCCACTATGAACTACTTGTGAAAAACCTTCACAAGTCAAATCATACACAAATGAAACTTGTGACTCCCACAACCCGGGATCATAAACACACTCTCACAACCGAGAGCGAATCACTTACAATAACAAAGTAAATTGAAATGAAATGCTTACCACAAAATACCTATGCCTTGAGTAAACTTACGAATTAGGGCAAAGATGATTTTGAGGAAGATGAAGAGGCACCAAACCCTAGCTCCAAGATGTAGATCAGCGATGGAGAGCTATGGGGTTGTTGGTGACCTAGGATCAAGCACTTGGCTTGGAAGGCTCACAATCAATGAATCTCTCGTTTGAAATAAGAGTGAGAAGAGATTCAAGATTGGAAATGACTGAGCTTTAAATGAGATGAATGATTTCTCTTTGATCTCTAAACTTGTCTTAATATCAGCCTTGAGTGCAATGAATACAGCTCAACAGGTATATATAGGTTAGAGAAAAGAGAGAGAGAAAAACGTTTCAATTAAAGCTCCAACGGCTCTATTCTGAACCAAACTAGTCGATCAAAGAACAACCACTGACCGACTAGTTCATCAACTAGTCGGTCGGTCAATCAACATGAATCGACTAAGTGGTGAACAGGGAATAGATCAAGTTTAGACTGAAGAGAACTAGTCGGTCAAAGAAGAGTTGCTGACCGACTAGTTTCACAACTAGTCGGTCGGTGACTCAACTTAGACCGACTAAGAGATAAAACAAATAGTCTGAGAACAAATAGAATTAGTCGGTCCAAGAACAAAAGTTGACCGACTAGTTCATCAACTAGTCGGTCGCCAAATGTACATAGACCGACTAATGACAAACAATAACTTGGCATGTACAGTAGAAGCTCAACTAGTCGGTCTAAGAAGGATCACTGACCGACTAGTTCACAAACTAGTCGGTCGGTGAGTCAACGTAGACCGACTAACTGTAAACAGTAAAGAGCTATGATTTGAGAAGGCAAACTAGTCAGTCCAAGAAGCTTTACCGACCGACTAGATCACCATCTAGTCGGTTGGTTCTTCTTCTTGAACCAACTAACATGCACAAGAAGTCGCGAATCGAAGCGCGATGCTTCGGGAAAGTTAGTATGGACTTCTTACAAGTTCCTAGCTCTAAGATAGGAGTGATATGAAGATTAAAACGTAAGACCTACTCAAGGCTTAACATTCTACGGAACGAAGCTAAAAGACAATAAATAAAACTTGACGAACCGTCTTCGAAAGCTTCGATCCGAATCTTCATGACTTCTAAAATGGTCCAAAAGCTTCAACGAAGCTTTAGGCATACGATCACGTGCTTTGAGAAGTCTTGAGACGTTGCTTTGGATGTTCATATGAATTTGGCGATGATGTCCATAACTGCGCTCACAAAGAGTTAGTTCACGATATATTTATGTTTGTTCATCATCCAAAACCAAATCCGGGGAGTCCAATATCCAACACGTTTTGCCTTTTACTTCTTTTGTGCATATTATATTATTGTCTCTGATGTTGACTTCGTCGCTCGACGATTAAATCTTGATTTAATAGAAATTATTTCTATGAAAACATAGAATTCTTTTCCATGCACTTAATTCATCAAGAATGTTGATATTGGAGAGTATATTCCATAACTCAATACGTGAAATTGATTTGAGTTTTGATGATTTTATTTTTCGACTTTGGTCTTGTTGGCACCCTTTGATTTAATTCGTATTTTCCTTTGGTGTCATTTGGACCGTGGTCGTATTCTTCGACTCCCGTGCTTTTATTTGTAGCCATTGTTGTCGTTGATCTCCCGCTCTTTTTGCTTATGCCAAAGGGGGAGAGAATTAATAATAACGATGTGCTAATTGATAATTCAAAGCAATTTACCGTGAATCTAATTTGATATGTTAGATTCAGGGGGAGTTAAGATATAAAAATGGATTTCAAATCTGAAATTTCAATAATTGGATTCTCATTTTATACTTTACTCGTCTGCTTGATGCGTATGATTATTATTTAATTTGGAATTGACGTGTCATCAATGCAGGGGGAGTAAGTAAATTTTATTTGAATCATTATTTTTGATTATTATTTATGTTGGTTTGTCATCACCAAAAAGGGGGAGAATGTTGAGTATTGACTCCCCGGATTTGGTTTTGGATGATGAACAAACATAAATATCGTGAACTAACTCTTTGTGAACGCAGTTATGGAGATCGTCGCCAAATTTCTATGAACATCAAAAGCGACGTCTCAAGACTTCTCAAAGCGCGTGATCGTATGCTTGATGCTTCGTTGAAGCTCAAGGACCATTATTGAAGTCAAGAGATTCGGAATGAAGCATTTGAAGACGGTTCGTCTAGTTTTATTTATAGTCTTCTAGCTTCGTTTCGTAGATTGTTAAGCCTTGAGTAGGTCTTACGTTTTAATCTTCATAACGCTCATATCTTAGAGCTAGGATCTTAGTAGAAGCCTATATAATCTTTCCCGAAGCTTTAGCTTCTTATCGTGGCTTCTTGTGCATGTTAGTTGGTTCAAGAAGAAGAACCAACCGACTAGATGTGAATCTAGTCGGTCGGTAAAGCTTCTTGAACCGACTAGAATGCCTTCTCAATTTCTAGCTCATTTACTGTTTACAGTTAGTCGGTCAAAGAAGGTTCACTGACCGACTAGTTATGAAACTAGTCGGTTAGGAATCCTTCTTAGACAGACTAGTTGAGCTCTCACTGTTCAGCCTAACTTACTGTTTACAGTTAGTCGGTCAAAACACAACGACCGACCGACTAGTTGAGAAACTAGTCGGTTAGAAGTTGTTCTTAAACTGACTAGCTGTATTTGTATTCAGCCTCTTTGATTTCATCTGTTAGTCGGTCAAAGTTCACTTACCGACCGACTAGTTGTTAAACTAGTCGGTTGGCAAGTCTTCTTGGACCGACTAGTTATTCATTCCCTGAACTTCTTTTGGCTGTTCACCTCTTAGTCGGTTCATGTTGTTTCACCGACCGACTAGTTGATGAACTAGTCGGTCAGTGGTCCTTCTTTGACCGACTAGTCCGCCTCAGAATAGAGCCGTTGGAGCATTAAATGTCACGAATTTTGCTCTCTATTTCCTCTATCCTATATATACTTGGAGTGCTGCTTTCATAGCATTCAAGGCTGATATTTATTGAAGTTTAGAGATCAACGAGAAGCAATTAATTCTCATTCAAAGCTCTTTCATTTCTCACTGTAATCTCTCCCTCACTCTTATTTCAAAAGATAGATTCATTGATTGTGAGCCTTCCAAGCCAAGAGCTTGATCCAAGGTCCCCAACAACTTCCTAGGTCTCCATCGCTGATCTACATCTTGGAGCTAGGGTTTGGTGCCTTCATCTTCCCCAAAATCCTCTTTGCCCTAAATCGTAAGTTTTACTCAAGGCATAGGTTTTTGTGGTAAGCATTTCTATTTCAATTTACTTTGAATATTGCAAGTTTTACTCTCGGTTGTGAGAGTTTGTTTGTGATCCCGGTTTGTGGGAGTCACAATTTCATTTGTGTATGATTTGATCTTGTAGAGGTTTCTACAAGTATTTCATAGTGCAAATTTGAGCTAGAAGTTTCTAACTCAAGTATCCGGAGGGGATCCGGGTGTTTGGGACGTAGGATCACCGGGACAAGTCGGGGAGACTTGGGTGGATCCGAACCCGTTAAATTGTATGTTTGCGATTGCATTTCTTTGTTGTCAATATTTACATTTCCGCATTGTTGGTTGAGTTTGCAAGATAATTAGGAATTATCTTCTTAATTATTTTAAAGTACTATTCACCCCCCTCTAGTACTTGTGCAATAGCTACGTAGGGCATTACAAACTTTAGGCTACAATAGCCGGAGATTGGATGGATGAGGTGGACCCGATAGAGGGCATCGAGTATTCCAGCAGAGATCTCTAGGGAGGAGTGTTCTCTCCTATGGCTTCAGATTCTTCCCTTCTTCTTCTTTCCGCGTTTAGATGCCTCATGGTGGCGTTGATTTCCGGATTAAGTGGAATCAAGTCGTCTAGACTCCTTGTATTCCTGCGCATGTAAAACAAGAAATACATGTGAAGCAAGTATGGGATAAGAACAGATAAAAACAGAAAATAAAAATAGAAAATGAAAAATGAAAATGAAGAATGCGAAAACTATCGTGAGGTGAGGATATGAACTAGACTCAAGGGTTTGAAAGGTTCTAAAATTAACAAGCACGTTGCCTCCCCGGCAGCGGCGCCATAAAGCTTGACATCCCCCGGTTTTGAATCATGCAGAGTGCAATTGGATAGGGGATACCAGATTTAAATATTTGTACCGCAAGCGCACGATGTTGTAGTGTGGCTTGGGGGTCGAACATAGGGAGGCGTGGTTGTGCTTGTTTTTAAGAGGAACCGGTTCACCCTAAGGTGAGCTAGCCCGAGCGATCGATGGTTTGTCACGGAATGTAACTACGGAGGATAGACAATATAAAAGGAACCCTAGGACTTCGGTTTCCACCCTATCATGTGTTCTCACTATTACGACTTACGGATATGAAAATGATCGTAATTAGAGTTTAGTGGTGGGACGTTGCCTCTGAAAGTGATACCAGCGTCCCATGGGCCCGACATTCCGGTCGATGCCCAGGATGATACGCCGGACTACCCGGGTTCGGTCGATGGGCATTCCCATGTCCATTAACCCCGACCGACTTCAGGAGCACTAAGCTCGCAATGATAACTCCCAACATCTTATCCTGTCGTTCCCACGCGCTAGGATTCGATGTCTACGTTAAGGGCGTGAGCTATGGCTAGGGAGTCAACCGCCAAGTTTATTTCCCCTTGGCCCAACGGTCAAAGGTGGTCTTTTTCCCGCCGAGGACAATGAAACACCCCGCGTAACCTCTAAATTCCTAATCCATATCGATTTCCTAGTCATATGGACACATTAGGGAGAACCCACGAAGGGGTTTTCACCAAAATCCCAGATCTGGGAACTACTCACAAATCATGGCTAAAAACCGATCTAAACAAAAATCAACCGTAAAAATCATGATCAGGCAATTGAAATGAAGTAGTAGCAATGCTATTAAGACTATATTAAAGTTTCATAAAGATCAGAAGACTTACAGAAACAGTAAAATTCCAGCCGTCACAAATGGAGAAAAAAGACAGAAAAATAACAGCCTTCGTTTTTGGAAACCTAGGGCAACTATATATAGAAATTGATGTCACCCGATCGGTAGAAGCATCAACCGATCGGGTAAGCTGCTTCGTGGTTCAGCATCGACAGTTTAGAACTTCACCCGCTCGCATGGTCCAGTCGGTTGGCGTCTCCGGGTCGTCTCTTGGAGAAATGCAGCATCAGGTCACCCGATCGGTTGAGTATTTAACCGATCGGTTGGAAATATCCCCAAAATTGACAGAGAGTTTGGTCGATTTGGCACGGTCAGCGGACGTCGGTTGAGCTCTCTGGGTCGTCTTTTGGAAGAATCGGCTACAGATGAACCGATCGTGTGAGATGTCACTCGATCGGTTGGAATTCAGCGCTAAATAGCTGAGAGCCCTATTGGTTTGAACCGGTCGACGAACCGATCGGTTGATTTTCACTTCGCTTCAGCTTCCGTCCGGGTCAGACATGCGTGCACCACTCGATCGGTTGGTTGTGTCCAACCGATCAGGTGAGGGCTGAAAAATGGTGATCTTCGTCGTTTGACCCCCTGGATCATGTGTGACTCCTCCCGTTACTCCAGGGACGCATGATATCTTCGTTATATGTCCCCTACACTGGAGATCTCCTGCAAATACACAAAAACACCAAAAAGTGAAAGAAAACTAGAAATCCCAAGAAAATGGGCCCGAGACAACGGAAAACAACGGAAAAATACAAAGAAGACGTGCGTGAATATATAAAATATAGACACATGTCAGGCTATGTAATGCACCTGCCACATTTCAAATGTGTATGATGTCTATTTTCTCGGATTTCATCGAAAATATTATGGAAGTCTTCATGGACGATTTCTCTGTTTATGGCACCGAGTTCGATGATTGTCTAGCCAATTTGTCCAGAGTTTTAAAGCGGTGTCATGACAATAACCTGACCCTAAATTGGAAAAAGTGTCATTTCATGGTGACAGAAGGGGTTGTGCTTGGCCATGTCATCACCTCTAAGGGAATCGAGGTTGATAAAGCCAAGGTCGAGGTTATCAAGAGTTTACCGTCTTCCACTAACCTTAAAGATATCCGTGGTTTCCTAGGGCATGCAGATTTTTACCACCGCTTTATAAAGGATTTCTCTAACATTGCTCGCCCTCTCACGGAGCTCCTCGCCAAGGACGCTCCTTTTATGTTTACTGACACCTGCTTACTATCTTTTAACAGGTTAAAGGAAGCTCTCATCTCAGCCCCAATTATACAACTGCCAGATTGGAATCTACCATTTGAGCTGATGTGCGAGCTAGTGACCAAGTAGTGGGGGTCGTCCTTGGCCAGAGAAAAGAAGGAAAGCTTCATGCTATATATTACGTTAGTAAGACTCTCGCTGATGCTCAAAAGAACTACATCATTATGGAGAAGGAGCTGCTAGCCGTAGTTTATTCTATCGAGAAGTTCAGATCGTACCTCTTAGGGTCTAAAGTGATTATCCACACAGACCATGCAGCACTGAAATACCTATTGAGCAAGAAGCATGCAAAACCGTGCTTAATACGGTGGATCCTCCTCCTCCAAGAATTTCATATTGAGATCAAAGAGAAGAAAGGAGTGGAGAATGTAATGGCAGACCACCTGTCGCGGTTAATTCAAAAGCACGAGGATGACAGTTTGCCAATTAATGACTCTTTCACCGACTAACAGTAATTTGCAACGAACTCCTCTGAAGCCTCTTGGTACACATATATAGTGAACTACCTGGTAAGCGGCATAGTCCTGCAAGGGTTAGCAACTTACTCGAGGAGGAAGTTTCTGCATGATGCCAAGAGCTACTTTTGGGATGACTCGTACCTGTTTAGAACATTCACCGATGGGATCATCAGACGATGAATCCCAAAGGAAGAGGCGAACTCCATCATATCACATTACCACAATTAACCATGCGGGGACACGCAGTGGTCACCAAAACCACAACAAAATTCCTCCAAAGTGGTTTCTATTGCCCACCATATTTAGATATGCCAATGAAAACATCAGAAAATGTGATAGATGCCAAAGGACAGGAAACATCACGAACAAGAATGAAATACCCCTTCAGGGCATCTTGGAGATAGAACTATTTGACTGTTGGAGCGTTGACTTCATTGGGCCTTTTCCATCGAGTAACAGCAATAAGTACATCTTGGTCGCCGTTGATTACGTCTCGAAGTTGGTGGAGGCTATGGCCACTCTGACAAATGACGTGAGGGTAGTAGCCAAATTCTTCAAGAATACCATCTTTCCTCGTTTTGGAGTCCCCATGACAATCATAAATAATGGAGGGAGCCATTTCATCGAGAAGAAGTTCGAGACGATGCTAAAAATATATGGAGTTCATCACAAGGTCGCTCTTGCTTATCACCCTCAAACTAGTGGTCAAGTGGAGGTATCCAACAGGGAAATCAAAGGCATCTTGGAGAAGACGGTGAGTGCCTCGAGGAAAGATTGGTCACACAAGTTGGGCGATGCCCTTTGGGCATATCGCACTGCTTTCAAAACTCCTATCAGAACAACCCCCTACAGACTAGTGTATGGAAAATCTTGCCACCTTCCAGTAGAATTGGAACACAGAGCGTATTGGGCAGTAAAGAAAAAGAACTTTGACTACCAGAGTTCCGCCACGAGACGAGCTTTGCACAGCAACGAGCTTGAAGAAATTCGACGACACGCCTATGAGAATGCAAAGATATATAAGGAGAGGACCAAGGCATATCATGACAGGAACGTGGTTCGCCATGATGTCGGTGACCAGGTACTCCTCTTCAATTCAAGATTACGCCTCTTCCCTGGGAAATTAAAGTCAAGGTGGTCCGGCCCTTACAAGATAGTAAGTTTACCTCCGGGGTGCCGTAGAGCTCGAAGGGAAGAACGATAATTACAAAGTAAACGGCCAGAGAATTAAACCGTACAGAGCAGGAGAACCAATTGGGCGAGAGGAGACATGCCTCCTCGATGAATGCCCCACTATTTGTTGAAGAACTTGAGGTAGTCGAGCTCATGACTCAAAATGAGCGCTTATTGGGAGGAAACCCGACTTTTTACATCTCTCTCTCTTTTTGTTTTTGTTTTATCTAATTCGAAAAACTAAATAAAAGCGCTTTCCCTTTCTGCCGGTTGATAGGTAAGGGGGCACACAAATCAATGTTTTAAATGGAAGAAAGCTGGAAGGAGAAAAGCTGAGAGGGGCAAAACAGCTGAATGGAACAGTCACGGGTGACTCGACCGAGCGGCCACCTGCTCAGTCGAGTAGCGTAGGTGACTCGACCGAGCAGCAATCTGTTCGGTCGAGTAGTGCAGGCACAAGAAAAGAGAACGAAAATGTCATTCTGTCTACACGGCCCGAGCAGCCTTTACTCGGTCTGAGTAGACACTGACTCGACCGAGCAGCCACCTGCTCGGTCGAGTAGCACATGCACGTGAAAACAAGGAAGAAAGGTGTTCTGTCTACACGGCCCAAGTAACATCTGCTCAGTCGAGTAATCCCTTGCTCGACCGAGTAGACCAACTGCTCGATCGAGCTGA
Source organism: Scilla litardierei (assembly GCA_030789695.1). Taxonomy (NCBI): domain Eukaryota; kingdom Viridiplantae; phylum Streptophyta; class Magnoliopsida; order Asparagales; family Asparagaceae; genus Scilla; species Scilla litardierei. Next base: position 130,868,049 of record CM061132.1, on the reverse strand, counting down.
GAACTGCATGGAAATGTTGGAAAATCGTCGTTTTGTCTACACGGCCCGAGCAGCCTCTGCTCGGTCCGAGTAGACATCGACTCGACCGAGCAGTCCTTATTCGGCCCGAGCAAAAGAGAAGATCAGATTCGATAGCAAAATACTCGACCGAGCAGACCCTGCTTGATCAAGTAGATGAGGGAGTATTCTAAAACTCATTTTTAGTTTTGTCTGGCTCGATTGAGCAGTAAGCTGCTCGATCGAGCAACTATATCCTATATATTACAGGGCCCACTTCCGAACGAGCTGGGTTATTAAAACCCAGCTCGATTTCCTTTAGCCCTAACTCTTTCGCTTATTCGATAATCCTTTACCCGAGCACCTACCCGTTAACCCTACTCGTCCCACTCCACCGCCAACGTCTGCCCTTCCTACGCCTGCACCGCCAGCCACGCCACCAGCATGGTCAACTCCCTCCCTCTCTGTCTCTCTTTCTCTCTTTCTCTTCCCTCATTCCTCCACCCCTTTCCCCATGTTCCCCCCTTTTCAAACCGCCGACCATCGCCGTCGGTGCCTCCCTTGCCGGAGGCGCTTGCAAAACCCCCCTCTTGAAACACCCCTACCTCCCCGTTGCTCTATCCCCTTCCCTATCGGAACATCTCACCGTCGCTCCAGCCTTAAAATCCCCTAGGGCATCGCCACCTGCTCGATCGAGCACGAATGGTGCTCGACCGAGCACTCAGCCCACCACTCCCATTGACATTTGCTCGACCGAGAACATTTGGTGCTACATCCAAAAACATCAATCTACTCGACCGAGCAGTATTGCTGCTCGGTCGAGTGGCACTCAGTACCTCAGCATCAATTCAGCTCACACGCTACTCGACCGAGCAAGGCTGTTGCTCGGTCGAGTAATTGCACACATTCCTTATTTTATTTATCAGCTAACCACCTGATATCATATTTGTTTCTATTTCAGGTACGCTTACGTCAGGGTACACGTCTGGGATTAGCTTGGGGTAGACCACCGAACGGCAGCACTCTGTGATTGCCTTGTCGGTATATTCTTTACACTTTTTAATCTTTTTACCGACACTCCAGCATTGCCTCTTGCACGATGGTTCACATTAGAGGGGCCCCCACACATCCCCGTCGTGGGAAGAGGCCGGCCATAGGCGCCTCCTCTTCTTGACCTACACGACGCCCTCGCCGTGCCACTACTCCCACCTCTGAGGAGGAGCACGTGGGCGATCCGTTGTCTACGTCCGACTCTTCTCCCCCACGTCACACACACACACACACACACACATGCACGCACACGCACACACACACACACCTGCCACTTCTGCACCTATCCCCACCACTACACTTACCGTCCCTCCTGCACCTCCTGTCGTTCCCGTCGCTCTGCCACCACATGTGCAGACAGTCGGCATCACCTTCCGTAACGATGCACACCGCGATCGCTTTGTTCGGCTGTCGCAGCGTCGTCTTGTTTCCACACTATTCATAGACGTCCCCACCCTCTGATCCCTTGGACTCTTGTATGGAGTCTATTGGCTCTATCACACGATTGGCTTCGAGCGGCTCCTAGTCGTCTACGCCCCCACGTACACTCATCTTACTCTGGAGGCATTGAGCTCCGTCACCTACACCCAGGCAGGAGATGGCATCACCTTCCGTCTGATGGATCACGACTTCACGATCACACACACCATGATCCACTCATACTCCATTTTCCAGCCATCCCTGACCCCCGATCCGCCTTCACCCCAGACTACGACCTTGGCACGTTCGATGCCTCAGCTTTCTGGCATCGCATTTCAGGTCTGGACCACTACCGTCCTAGCTGGGCGAAGGCATCATGCATTGTGCATCCTTGCCTTCGCTACGCGCAGAGACACCTCGCCACCACCATCTTTTGTAGGCAAGAGGTCGGGACCATGTCCATACCAGAGCTTTCCCATCTTATGGGCATGACCCGATCGATGCGCTTCCATCCCGATGGCTCCCCCTGTCCTTTTTTGCTTTCTGAAGCAGCCCACTGGCTGTGTCATCGCCTTTTGTAGACCGCCACCACCCACTACTCCACCGATATCTGCTGCGGTGGATTCTTCACCATCTTTACACAGATACTTAGTATTGATCTTCCCGATGATCTAGTGACCCCTCCTGGCCCCACACGCTTGACTCTAGGTGTGCTTGAGCACATGCATATCATTAGGCCTTATGGAGCCCGTCACTGGACCAACCTTGTTGGCACCCACCACACGCCCCACTTTGTCCTTTTCGCCCCTCACCTCACCAACATAGCCCCTGTCCAGCTTAGCTGGATGATTGATAGGGTCCACCCACTTCCAGCACTCCACGTACTCGAACCCCCGAGAGCTCTCGTCGAGGCAATCGACGACGACCGGGTTCCCCGCTCCTCCGAGTACGAGGAGCACGAACTGGCAGCCATTGTGGCCACCCTTCCAGCTCTGCCTGTGCACCCACCACCCCCAGGAGGCACTTCTTCTTCCACCTCTGTATCTATCACCTCCACTACCGTCGAGGCCTCGGGGACTGTCACCACTATCTGCCCCGAGTCCCATACCACTGTCTCCATTGTACCTGTGCCTGAGGGCACTGATATTTTGTCTGTTCCAGAGCCAATTGCTCTAGACTTTCCGGAGCATGAGCCAGCCGTCACCCTTCCACCACTTAGGGACCTTATAACTTCACTGCACATCTCCTTAGGGTCCCACATTCCACTCGCTGGCACATCTTCGTCATCAGCAGCAGCGGTCCTTACCGAGAGCGTCTCGACTTCTGTCCACACATCTGTATCGACGACTGCTCTATCCTTTGCTGCCCCTGTTTCCACCATAGTTTCTCCTGATCTTAGCCACATTACACCACACACTTCCACTGCTGAGATCCCATCGAGCACACCCTCTCCGACTTTTCAGCCTAGGCACTGTGGATTATCTCCACGGGGAAGTTTCACTAGAGTGGTGTCTCACGGCTCTCGTCCTCCTCTTGACTCTCGTACCACTAATGCTTGTCTGACCGTGTTGGAGGACACGAATTCTCGCCTATGGCAGGATTTTGACTCCTTCATCCGCTTAACAGCCACACATCACGAGAGAGTCGAGGCAGACCTAGCCTCTATCATAGACCTTCTGAGGACACGAGGCTCACCTCCCGTGATCCTAGCTCACGCCCCTCCACCCAGGCCACCTCAGCCTCGACCGTTGCACCACTCAGTGCTCCACATTCTCAGGCTTCTGCAGGGCCTGCTACTTCCACACCTGAGTCGGTCGTCACAGTCGGGTCCACCACTGCTATTGTGTTATTTTCAGCTGCCACCTTGCCTGGTCCACAGCAGAGGGACCCATCACCACTTGCTTGATGTTGTTCCCTACCCACTTTTGCCTCCCTCAGATTATATTGTGTCCATCTGTCTCTTCGAGGCCCTAATCTTACACAGCTTGGGAAAGGACCACCATGCATCATTTCATGCATATGCATCATGTTTTTATCATTGCATCATATCATGTTTTATTTCTTCTGAACAGTTTTATTTTCTACCGTACCACCCACCCTATTTAGTATCATTTCCCGCATACTAGCGTTTCCTCAGCAGTGAGGACACTACTGGGTTTAGCTTGGGGGATGAGCGCTATCGCTTTATTTTTCATTTTTCATTTATATTTTTCTTCCTCTTTCAGCCTTTTTATTTTACTTTTCCACCCATTTTCCACCTTTTTATCCTTTTTCTCATTCAGCATCACGTTTTTTTCGTTTTTTTGCCATGCATGCATGTCTGCTCTCATTCTCTTGTTCTATCCGCCCTTTTTCTTTTTGCTAAGGTTATTCTGCATGATGATACTTCTTCTCATTGCCCTCAGTAGCTACTCATGGTGCTTATTATTTGATGACATGCTATTTAGGGTAGTTTCAGTTTTATTATTCATATGCATGCATATTCTTTTGTTGATCTCTCTAATTTAATGCCTGATATGAATTGAAATTGAATGCATGAAATAATATCTAGTATGTGCTTGTTGGGTAATGCACCTAGGTTCACGCATCATTAGAACATTTGGAGCACCTGTTTGCTATCTCACTCACTTCTGTTTGCATGCTTGATATTATTGTGCTTATTAATGCATGCTTTTCAGTATTCATCAAGATGAATGAAAAAAAATCCATGCTAGTTATGAGTTTAGTTAGATATTATCCTATTGAATCGTTGTGCACCTCTGATGAGTGAACCGAGTGATTTATTATTTTTCTTCTCTACATATCTTTATGATTCTCTACATATCAGTTGTTTTCGCCCCCTACAGCTCGCATCTTACTTCCCAAAAAAATCCCAAAAGAAAAAAAAGTTAGCTTCTAATTAAGATGAAATGAAAAAAAATGTGAAAAAGAGAAAAGAAAGAAAAGAAAGAAAAGAAAGAAAAGAAAGAAATAAAATTGTTTAATATCCTTTATTAGAAGCTATCACAAATACTTGGGAAAAGACAAAAACTTTCATATCCTATTCCTAGATGCAACGCCATGAGCTAAGCTTGGGGGGATGAACCAATTGATCATATGAGTGAGTATAACATTTGAGTGGAGACGGTGCACAACGGGGAGATTCGACAATGCTTGAACTTTGCAAAATATTTCAGTTTTTGGAGATTTTTCATGATTCGAAGTGGATATTTGAATAGCATGATTCCTTCCATTCTTTATTGCATGTTGGTGTGATTTCCTTATGCTCCACTTGTCTCTATTGATTGAAAAGTGCATTGCTAACTCTTTTTATACTAGACTCTATAGATTGCATGAGATTGATATGAGTTGATGTAATACCCCGTATCCCTATATACGTATATATGTACGTATTTTTGGACGTAGATACGTGCGTATAATTTTTGGGAGTATGCTTGTATTTTTCTTTAATTATTTTGGTGTAGGAATTATTTTTTAAAAGATTTTAAACTCATCTTTTGAATTTAGTAAATAGGAGTATTTGGATGAATACTTGTATTTATGGTGGATATGGTATTTCAACATGTATTTTTATTTTTGCAAAATACAAATTCCAAAATTGTTTTACCATGACACCTTACTTATTAGGTGTCATCTTGCTAATTAAGAAGGAGACACATGGCTTAGACTTTGACTAAATGAAAGGATGAGAGGGGTTTAGGGAGACCTAAAATCTAGGCAAAAAAAACAAGAAAATCCCATATTCTCTCACTCTCCCTCTCCTTCCCAATTCTGGCCAAAATTTTGTCTCCCCCTCTTTCACTCATTTGCTTCATTTTTCTCTCCACCAAGAACTCTTCCAAGCACCCCTCTCATTCCTAGTCATTCCTCCATCAAAATTCAACTCAAAAATCATCCCAAATCCATCTTTAGAAGCCAATTTGGAGCTTGAAGATAGGAGATTGAAGAAGGAGGCCCAAGAATTCTTCAAGGACTAAGAAGGGCCAAAGAAATTTTGGAGGACTTGCAAGGTAGAAATTCTTATCACCTTAGTAGGGTTTAGTTTTAGAACTAAGAGTTTAATTAATTAGCAAGATCTTTAGATTTTGTGTAGAAGTTAAGTTTTGAACTTCATGCTGAAATTTACACAGAATTGGCTGATACTTTGGTAGATTGCTGCACTTAATTGGCTATATAAAAATTCATGAAAATAAATATGTTGTTCATATTGAAGTCCTTAACAACTTTCATTTTTACAAGTTTTGCAAATTCGCCCTGAAAGATAGAGTAAAAATTCAGTTTCTAAAACTGGTCTGTTTTTAGACAGTTTTGACACCTTTCAGTAAAACGAGTAGAACTCCATGCACACTTTATAAAATATTATGATCTTGATGCCGTTGGAAAGCTGACTTCAAGATCTTCAACCTATAGTTTTTTTAGATTTTAATTTTGTCTGTAACTTGTAGCAAAATGGACTTGAACTGAACTCAGTTTCTGGTTCAGAATGCTGAAATTATACCTGTCAGGAGAAAATCTACCATAAATCACATATGTCAACTGCGTTTATGAAAATTGGTTAGTAAAAGGAAAACACCCATATCTACAACTTTCGTGAAGGGACCAGAGACCAATTCGGACTGTAGATAGGCTAAAGGTGATGTTCTTTCTGCTATAACCGTTTAGACAGATTCAAATTTTATACTATTGTCATACCATGCATTACTCTTTTATGTTTTGTTCAATTTCAGTTATCATGCTATTATTTGTCATGATTAATGTGATGATTAGTAGCTATGTTCACATGCTTTCCAATTTGTTGTAGTAAATAAAATTGTGTTCAAGTTAAAGTGTATATTAACATGTTTGCTATGTCCAAATAAAAGCTAGTTTATTATGTTGTGTTTAAAGGACGTTTTATGTCATTTACTAACATGCAACAAGCTAGTATACATGGTTGTATTATTACGCCATTACTTTCCACTATGCTAGCATGTAGCTTTATTTTGATTGAGTATGTCAACTTGAGACATTTGCTAGTGTTGTAGTTTCATCTTGTTTAGTGTATCATATTAGTGTTGTAACTTCATTAAGAAAGTAAATGGAATTGATGGAACTATGCGATGTTGAAATAAATGAAAAGACGATGGTCGTTGCTGAATTACGACATCGGTGAAATTATGAAAGAGATGGAGAGATGAAAAAGCGGTAGTCGAGACCGCTAGATGATTGTTGACAAACGAAGAAATACTTTAAAAACTGAGAGTGAGGATAAGAGTTTGACATCGGGAGCTCAGTCCATTCTAAAATGGATGAGACTCCGGATGTGGGTTTGGGAAAAACACGGGTAAACTTTAGGAGTTAAGGAGCGGACGTATGAATTATGATTTCTCGCCCGATGTGTTGCCCCAGAAGGGGAGTTGGAGAGGGCTAGAGAGGCCGCTGGTGTGCTCGTGTCGCACCATGACGGTAAATGATGGTTTGCTCCGTTTTTCCGACAGAAAAACCGAGATGAGTCTCGTTCTAGTACCTTGCCCCGTTCGGGTACGGAGTTACGAGAGGCCCCTCTAGTGCTCGTGTCGCTGGTTGAGGTACCATTTTTTACCCACCTTAGGTGAAGTCCGACTCCTTAGCGTCCTGCGGTTTACACGAGTTTCCAAATATGTGAATCAACAACTTAAAGTAATTGTCTTTTAATTATAAATGTTGTTATCCCATGTTTACTTGTTTCTCTACCACTTAATGCTATTAACTCATGCTGATTCATTCTCTTGCTCACTTTAATATTACAACTGCATGTTCACATGTTCTCTTGCTTACCTCTAGCACTTGCATGTTATAATACGGTTCCTTATGCATGTTTACAAGTTCTCCTTTAAACTTGCATGTCTTGTTGAGAACACTTTTGAAAAATATTATGAACCCTTATTTGTTAGACCACCCTCTTCTGCATAATCTGTAATGATGTGACACTTGTAGTTAGTTGGTTAATTAGGAAGACCAATTCTAAAACTGGGTCCTACTAGAGTGTTAGGAGTTTCTATTAGGTCACGCGTTGACGTGTCTCCGTTGTCTTTCAGGTCATGTGAGTTGGAGGTTGGAGATAGCGGCTGGAGCTTTGGAGTTAGTGATCAGTTGTAGTATTGGGTGGTGAGGGGTATGATGAGAGACTTGTACTTTTGGTGTTTCTTTTTCGAGTGGATCTTTGTACTTAGAGTTGTGAATATGAAGATGTTGGTGTATGTATGAGATGTATCAATGTATCAATAACATGGAATATTGTACTTTTGTTATTTTCTCAGTGTTTTTATCTGTGATGGAGTTTTACTTGTACTTCCCAGCACGTGCGTAGTACCTGCAACATTCTTTTGTTCTCTTCCTTTCTCTCTTTCTACGTAACACTTGTTGATCTAGGAATACTTGGGACGGATTCGTACTTCCCGGGTATCCTGGAGAGCGGGTCGTTACAGTTGATGGCTTTATTTTAGAAGATCCCTGTTTTTGTCTTTATTGCATGCTAGCCATATGATTAGTATACCTTGAAAATACCATTAGCATGTGTTTTTACCATTCGGAGCATCGTGATATACTGCTTAGGCTTGAGATCCGATTGAACAACTTTAGCACCCTCCTTTCATCTCTATTCTCCTTTATTTTTATTTCCTTTTGTTTATCACCCTACATATCTAGTATTCGTCTTCCTCGAGGACGAATAAGAGGTAAGCTTGGGGAATTTTGATATTATATATATTTTCATAGCATCATTCCATTGCATTTTCATGCCATATTCGCATCCAAATTCCGCATTTTCCTACAATATTGCAATTCTAACGCCATATTCGAGTTTCGTAGAGTTATGTTGAATTTCAGGGATTTTGGAGCGATTCATGATCAATTTTGGATATGGACACATCTGGCATGCCTCTGAGTCCGTTAGCAAAGCTCTACAGGAGTTTGCCGAGTTTTGGAAGCCTATGGAAGGAGTAGAGGAGATTTCCAGGAGTAGAGGAGAAGCTACAAGAAGAAGCTGAGATTTTCCCAGGCGACTCGACCGAGCAGAGCATCTGCTCGGTCGAGCTAATACACGAGGCAGCTGATTGAAGGCTGATACGCACCCTGCTCGACTGAGCAGTATGGTGAGTCGGTTGAGCAGCTTCCATTCTTCGAAGCTCAATCAACATCCTGCTCGACCGAGTAGGACTTAAGCAACCGAGTCAGCTGGCGACTCGACCGAGAAAGGCTCACTCGGGCCGAGCAGACAGAACGACATTTTCTTGAAGAAGCCCGACCCACTGACGGACTCGACCGAGCAAGAGGGCTGCTCGATCGAGCAGCACGACCGAGCAAGCTCCTACTCGACCGAGTCACTAACTTGGTCGACGAAAATGAGGGTCATTTTTGGAAATTTTTGTGGGCCTGTCTGATGCGCGTAGCTGAGTGAAGTGCGGATCTGGGCGAAAGGATCATGGGGGCTTATTTCTTTTGTTAATTTGGAATTACATCTGGAGGGAGGGAGATTAGAAAGGATTTGGTAGATCTAAACCTATTTCTTCTAGGGAATTGAATTGTTTTTGGAAGATCTATTGTTCTTCGTGTTCTGGAATCTACGGAATATTCTTGGATTATTATTGGTTATTATTCTTTCTCGTCTTCGGCAAGTAAGCTATTCAATTCTCGCTCGATTAATTTGCTACAATGTTTTCTCTTATAAAAATCACATATTTATTCGTCAAAATCACCATGTGTGAGTAGTCTCCTCTAGGGTTGATGGGTTAGCCCTAAGACTTTAGGAGGGAGATGTGGATCTGGATCTCTAGGTTGTATTGGGAATAAAGGGGCGTATTTCGGTCAATCCATCCGAATCCCTAGGATAACTCGTACTGAGATCATGCCCACGGTCGGTGGAATTGATGAGCTTAAGGAGTATCCTTGGGATTTAAATAGGGAAATCAGTGGATCCAACCAAGTCTTGTGACCATGCCCGGCTCGTGCCTTGAGGGGATCCACCGACGAACTATATCGCTACATTGACGGCTACCGCCATTGCGTCAATGAGAGCCATCGAAATACCTCGAAATTATAACCCACGCGAGTGGTATGAATTGAGAGACTAATCCTCTAAACCTAATGCAACGTAAGGATTCCATTTCAACATTGATCTCCGACGTTCTTAGCGGTGATCCCTAAAACCCTAGTTTTCTTTATTATCAAGTAAACAACAACATCACAACCAATTCTTCCAAACCGATAGCTATCTCACTTCGAGATCTAAAAATAACCTGAGACCTCAAATACACTGTCACCGTGCCTTGGGATCCGACATCTTTTATACTATAATTTGACACCGCCCGCTTGCAGATAGAGCCCGGAGCTGATATCTAGAAGCCATACTACTCCTAGCGATTGTGACACCACTAGGTGAAATTTAGGTGTAAGGTCGGGGTGCGTCAGCTCCCAATGTCGGTCTCATCAACATGATAATGGGAGGTCCTCCGCACCTGGAGCTATCAACTTCTCTCCAAAGCTCCTACACCGGAAGGTTGATGATAGTGTCTATGAGGGGAAAGAGCCCCAGAGATTCTACGCTCCCTGTGTCTGTGGGGCGAAAGAGCCCCAGAGATCCTACGTCCCCTATCTCCTTCTCAAATGAAGATCTAAAGGGTGTGGAACTGCTGCATGATGATGTCATCGACATCACGGCTATCATCAAGGAGATCATCGTAAAAAGGTTACTTGTCGACACCGAAAGCTCGTGCGACATACTCTTATTAACTATGTTGGAGAGGATGAGGTTGTCATCTGTGGAGTTGACGCCTTGTTCGGGACCCCTGGTGGGATTCACCGGACGTTCCGCCCCAATAGCAGGCATCATTACCCAACCGATGACCCTTGGCACGTATTCTTGACAAATCACTCGCATAACCAGTTTCATGGTGGTGAAGATCAACTCGGCGTACAACGGGATTATCGAAAGACCACAACTAAATGCTATAGAAGCGGGTGTTTCAACTTTCCATCAGATGATCAAATTCCAAAGAGGGAGTCGGAAAGGCAAGAGGAAATCAGAAACAGGCACAGTCGTGCTATATGATGTCCACCGCTCTGAGGAGAATCGAGCAGGTAGATCCAGTCAATTCCCAAGTCGAAGATTGATGCCCTGCAGCAGTCGAAGAAACGGAGAACATCCAGATCTCCAAAGAAGAGGGAAAAACTATCTCTATTGGATCACTGCTCCCTTTCGTTTTTAGAGAACAGTTGATTGCTCTCCTGAGAGAGCATGCAGACAATTTTACCTGGTCCCCGAAGGATATGCCCGACATCGACTCTATGGTAATGTCCCACAAGCTGGAGGTCGACCCGACTTCCAGACCCATGAAGCAAAAGAAGGGAAACATGGGGGCAAAAAAATGAAGGCTGTGATCGAAGAAGTGGGTCAACTTCTAGAAGCACGCTTCATTCGAAAAGTCAAATACCCTGAATGGCTCTCGAATGTCGTGATGGTCAAGAAGGCAATTGGTAAATGGCAGACGTGTATCGATTTCACCGACCTCAACAAAGCATGCCCCAAGGATAGTTACCTCATGGACGCATTCTCAAGATACAACCAGATCCAGATGGCACCAGAGGATGAAGAGAAACCTTCTTTCATCACCGATCGATGTATTTTCTGTTTCACCAAAATGCCATTTGGTTTGAAGAATGCATGGGATACTTACCAATGCATGATGAACGTAGTTTTCGAGGATCAAATCGGTCGAAATCTAGAAGTCTACGTCGACGACATGTTGGTCAAGTCGAATAAGCCGACGGATCACCTTGCGGATCTACGAGAGATATTTGCATCAATCTGATGATACAACCTTCGGCTGAACCATGCCAAATGTCCTTTGGGGTTCGGTCTGGGAAGTTCCTCGGTTTCATGCTGATGAATCGGGGGATTGAGGCAAACCCCGACAAGATCGCTGCGATCGTTATGATGAAGGAACCTTCGACCATCAGAGAACTCCAGAGGCTGAACGAAAGAATAGCAACTTTGGGCCGATTCTTGTCCAAATCAGCCGAGAGGTCATTGCCTTTCTTCAAAGTGCTGAAGAAGGCAATAGCTTCCGTATCGAGTGGCAAAAGAGTCATCGAGTGGGATGCAGACTGTAAGAAGGCTTTCTCCAAGTTAAAGGAGTACCTTCGTAGCCCACCACTCCTGACCAAGCCAGATAAAGGTGACCAACTCATCATCTATCTGGCCACCACCATGGAGGCCATAAGCTCCGCACTCGTCAAAGAAGACACGGGGATACAACGGCAATCTACTACGTCAGTCAGGTTCTTCAAGGCACGGAGATCAACTATTCGAGGATAGAGAATATGGCCTTCGTACTGATCTAATCTGTGAGGAGGTTGCAATCGTACATCCAAGCGAACACTATCATGGTCCTCACCGACACTCCCCTAGAGCAGACCTTAAAAAGACTTGATCGTTCAGGGAGAATGACCAAATAAGGGGTCGAGCTATGTGAATTCGACATCTAGTTCAAGTCGAGGACCGCCATCAAAAGGCTGTCTCTTGTCGACTTCATTGTCGAGCTCACTTATGATGACAGTCCGGAGGAAGAGGTATGTGTTGCTAACATACTACCCGAGGATACCCCCTCACTCTCGACATGTATCAATTCACCAATTGATACAATTGAAGACGTGGGAACCTAGATCGTACAAGTTGACGGTTCGGCCACTCAAGCCGAAAGCGGGGCCGGAATAATTATCCAAACGTCAGCGGGCAATATATTTGAGTACACTCTCTGCTTCAATTTTCAAACCACAAATAATGGAGCTGAGTACGAAGCGGCCATCAACAGACTCTGATTGGCTCGAGCTTTAGGAGCGAAAGTATTCCAACTACTCAGCGACTCCAGCCTCGTCGTCCACCAACTAAATGGGACCTTCGAGGCCCGCAAAGACTCGATGCAGAGTTACACGCAGGTCGCCAAGGCGGAGCTTGCCAAGTTCAGACGCATGGAAATTCATCATGTGCTAAGGTCGAAAAATCATCGAGCTGACGCCTTGTCGAAGCTCGTGTCATCCTCTCCTACTGGGCTCGGACGGACAGTGTATGTACAACGTCTCCCATACCCCAACGGGTTGGAGCCAGAGCTGCTAAGCCTCGACAAATCAATCACTTGCATGGATCCTATAATTTGTTACCTGAACACGGGAGAGAAGCCAACCGACCCAGTGGAGGCACGAAAGCCAGAACGAAAGGCCTACCAATTCGTCCTGCTAGATGGTTCATTGCACAAAAGGCGATGGACCAGGTATGATGTTTTTCCCGACCTCAAATGTTTGGCCCCGCAGGAAGTGCACTAAGTGATCCAAGAGATCCACAAGGTCGATTGCAGAAACCATTGCGAAGGAAAAGCTATAGCTTTGAAGGCCGCAAGATAAGGGTAATTTTGGCCAACGATGTCACGCCCCGTTCCCCAGAATACCCGACATCTAGTTTTTTTCAAGTATTCTGAAGAGTGAGGGTGATGAGAAAGGAAAAGAGAGAGAAAGGAGAAACTGAATAAGCAGGCCACTGCGCACGTGCTGGGATAGTACAAGTGAAGCTCCACTATAATATCAAACAACTCATAAATAACAAAGAACAACAACAACATATCACACATATATAACAACTTCCATTTATATACATCATCCAGGTACACATTACATATACACCGTCATTCTCCACCTCCCAAGACAACCATACCAAACCACAACTACAGCTCACACCAAGTGTTACCCCTGAACCCAACTCCAAGTCACCTCCAACAATGATACCCCTGCTACCTGAAAAATAAGGCGGAGCACATCAATGTGTGCCCCAGTAGGAACCAACTTGGATTTGGAACGCCATTCTAAGGTTATCAATCCACAAGGCAAGACAAGAGAAATAGAGCATGTAACTAAGTGATATAATGAAAGTTAAATAGCTAAAACAAGGGAATCATACCTGCGGTTCAATGTCGAGTTACTGCAAGAAAGGGTTAGCACAGATAATAATAATAATAATAATAACACAAGTGTTCAAGCAACCAATATCTAATAAGATAAGTGCAAGTGCCTGAGGCATGACACAGAGTCACCAAGAAACATGCAAAGGGAAGGGGAAGTGCTGCCAGCAGTAGAAGTAACATGCAATTTTTATTTTATTATTTCATAATTGAGTTACTTGGAACTAGGGTAAACTATGTGATACCAGGACCTGGACTTCACCCCAAATTTGGAGTGAATATAGTACACGACACAGTAGACACGGGCACTGTACGCCGGGCCTCTCAGCTCCCCCGTCCCTGGCAGGAGTGAGGCTCATATCACATCCTCCGTATGCCCTCTTCCCCTCCACTCCCGGTAAAGGCGAGTGGGTATAAAAATCCCCTCCACTCCTGGTAAAGCCGAGTGGGTATAAACTCCACACATCACATAATCATCTCCCAACTTCACAGTCCAGGCCTCATATCCACAATTTACTCAAATCCCACCAAAACCCCGGGTTTTGCTAACTTACCCCCTTTTGGAGGGGATTGAGACATTTTCATTCATCAATTAAGCATTTTAAGCTTCATTATGGGAATCATGGTGGCATGGTACACGTTTAGTAACTTCCTTTCATCAACACAGGTCATGCACTTAAGTGCTATGCCCTCAGTCATCGCATCATCACATAGCAATCTGGGTCATGCACTCACGTGACATGCCCTTCATCACATCACATACACATTCATGTATAATAATGTATCCATGCCATCCATGTCCCCAACATCATCAATTTATAACAGGGTTCTTGATACAAGAGCATATAGGTCCAATTTCCATGTTTCTTTAACTTCACATTCATTGGGGGCATTTCAACAAACATGTGGCAGACGCCATAGAAACGAACATAGTCACATTATCAAATGTAATAACAATAGCGTAACTAAACATTCCGTCATTAGCACAACATCCATGCATAATGGGATGGAGAAATTAACATTACCACACGATTCAATATTCAACTAACACTCCAACTTACTGGAATTACAAGAACAGCCATAATGATCAACACATTTCATCCATTTCTCTTTAGAATTTGACACAACTTTATAAATGAAAATTTAAGATATGACCGTTATGGATTTACAGTTAAAATTTCATGCAAAAATATGAACTATATGATTTATGGTAATTAATTGGTGAAGTGTGTCAGATCTGTTTTTCAGACAGATTTCAGTGTCTATATTGAAAGCCAATTTTGGGCATGTTGGAAGTAGAAATTCGACATATCAGAACTCTGGAATGTTTAGAAAAACTTGTTAACCTTCCAACAAGCCCAAGATCATAAAATTCCATGATGTTTGTAGGTGTTTAGCCCACTTTTGCTAAACTGTGTCAACACTGAAAATCAAACCGACATGTTGTAAAGATGGATTTATTTCTCTCAATTTTTGAATTGAACATATTTTACAATTTATATGATTTTGGGGTAGAACTTCAAGATCTACAAGCTCAATTTTTTTTCGAACCCTAATTCAAGCTAAAGTAAGCACAATCAAGACAAAATCAGACATCAAGATTTCTGAATTTCAAAAGGAGATGACTTTGCTAAGAATATCAAAGGAAAATTGTGAAATTGAGCCATAGCATGTAAAAATTGACTATCCTCATCACATATTGGATAAAACATGCTATAAAAACATATTAGCAAAAATTAATTTGATGGAATTCCAAACCAAGAGAGTTCCTACCTCAAAAGCTTAATTTCCTCTTCTCTTCTTCTTTCTTTCTTCTCCATCTTCTTCTCTCTTCAAGCAAGCATTGCTTCCTTCTATTTGTGAATGTGAATTAGGGTTTTCATTTGTTAAATGAGGGGGAAGGAGGAGAGGGGTGGCCGGTCATGTAGGGTGAGAGAGGGAGAAAAGAAAAATGAAAGGAGAAAAGAAAAGAAATGTAAGGAAGAAAGGAGAAAGTTCCCTAAAAATATCTCTACCTAGAAGTCTCTTAAGATAAGCATGAAACAAGTTAAATGGCCAAAATACCCCTCCATCATCTAGGTATTTACATGTTTGCCATTACTTTATGCACACACAACTTTGGTATGTATGCACAGCAGCTTTAGTCCAAATGACCGTTTTGTCCCTCGCCTTTCTAAAAATTTACGGGGGTTGCCATTGACCCCTAACCCCTTTCACAGTTACATGGCATTCCTATACACACCCATGCACCCCAACACATGCATACATGCACCACACACACACACACACGTCCAACACATTCCTGTTGTTTTGCACCCATGACGTCTTTTGCACTTCTCCCGCATTCACATTCCGCATTCTCTTCCCTTAGCTACGCATTACAGCCTAATCCCTCTTGCACTACATCACATACATCGATATCTACGTTTATTTCATTCCTACGCAAGCACCGTAGATAGAAATACGATACGTGTTCAGTATAATACCCGTATAGTGCAAAATGGGGCATGACATCCTACCCACCTTAAAATAAAGTCCGTCCTCGGACTTCTTAGGGTGTGAACCTTGCCGAGGTCGGCTAAGTATGTTGGTCTTACTACCTATGAAATACAAGCAAGAATACGTATCTACACCACACTTATATACACTATTTACTTTATTGTCATTCCTACCTATCTGAATCACTTACATATCACGGATACATCCTATTATTCATCTAGTAGCACATCCACATCACTATATGTATCACTACATAAACATATATATATATATATATATATATATATATATATATATATATATATATATATATATATATATATATATATATATATATATATATATATATATATATATATATATATGTCTTCCACATAAACATATAGGCACACATATTCACACATTAACATATACATCACACACCACAATTAAGTCTCTATACGTATTATTACACGTATTTAGATCACTACTCACATCCATGTGCATACGACAGCACATCGTATCCACATTATGATACCTTCAAGTATAACGACTTATATTCTACCTGCTTATATATATATATATATATATATATATATATATATATATATATATATATATATATATATATTCGTCTATATCCATGCACAAATACACAATAATACACATTAATCCACACACCATCTCTTGATAGACAGGGTCACTATCACGGTGTCACCCCGTATGTACACCTAATCCCTATACACCCAATACTTAGTCATATGGGCTCACTTCCATGCATAGGCATATAAATATCCATATACACATACTATTTAGTCTCATCCATACATACATTCACGTGCACATTCCAACGTATGCATGATCAGGTCATATATGGTTCACAATCATGCTTTAAATAATTATACACATAACCTCACATCCATAGTAGTGCACCTACTGCCTCACACAGATAGGCACTTATACCACACACAATACACATAAGAGTGCACAACATATCACGTCCCCCACCATATGCTATATATATAACTATCTTTGCACATCCCACGTGTATACTGTCATGATAGTCAAATAATTATAAATATTCATATACACTCCACACACGCATATACATATAAATTTGCAAACAAACACACACATCTCAATACCTATATACCAAACAGTTTCATTTTACTTACATTTATCAACATATATATACACCTACATTCCATGTCTTATCACATTTACATCTACATTGCAAATGTTTATACATACATACATGCTTTGGTACACACACACACACACACACACACACACACACACACACACACACACACACACACACACACACACACACACACACACACACACACACGCATACAAGCAGAAATACATTTATCCAGGGCATACCGAGATACGCCTGGATGGACAACCCTATAGAATAGATCAGCAAGTAAACAAACAAGATATGTATTAGTGAGTGAGTGAGTGAGTGTGAGTGTGAGTGTGAGTGTGAGTGTGAGTGTGTGTGTGTGTGTGTGTGTGTGTGTGTGTGTGTGTGTGTGTGTGTGTGTGTATTCATACATCCAATATACACACCATTACATATACTCCTATTGCACAGTACACTTACATGAACACATCCATACACCTCACATTCATACAAGTATGATACATATTCACATATAGGTAACAAACAGTACTTCACATAGATACCCACATCTACTTATATACACACTCATTATATACCCACATATATATTCGTATCAACACCATATATTTTTTTGCAGAGTAAGTAATTTATATATTAAGAAGTGAACAAAATGTACAACGCGGACTCAACTTGATTGCGAACTAAGTGGCTAGGGGAGAGGACACAAGCGTCGTCACCCTAGAACAAATAGATCCGCATCCAAGCATAGAGCCACACACCAGACTACATAAGAAAATAATACATTCACAGATAATAGTGATACAAAGCAAGTCATCCTTTGTCTTGAATATCCCAATTAGCAAAAGCAGTTGCGGCTTCATTTTCAATGTCATCCAAATTCCTTAGAATTGTGCGGACGTCGCAAGCTATGTCCTCAAATAGGGCAATCTTGGATTTACTGATATTATCAAACACACGTCTATTGCGTTCACGCCAAAGATGCCAAACCACTGTCGCAAGCACAGTTTTACAAAGCAACCCAAGAGTACCTCTGCTGCCGTAGCCTGTCAAGAAATGCCGGCCAACATTGCTTAGAGAAAGCACAGCCGGCCTATTGGAATTCAGCTTGAGGAGGGCTCTTCTCATTATGTAATTCGAGAAAGAGCAATCAAAATACAAATGCTCTACAGTTTCCGAAATGGCCTCATTGCACAGTGAGTAATGAGTAGAGGGTAGGTCGCACCAACTTGCCAGGCGGGATTTAGTGAGGAGTTTGTTGCTGAAGGCACGGAGCAATGTGATAGAGTATTTAGGGATAGACTTACTGTACCAAATGAGTTTATAGTATGGGAATGGAGTCGATTTCAGACGCACGTGGTCCCAAGCCTCCTTGAACGTAAAAGTCGAGCCCAGCTTCCATTCCCATGAGTCAATGCCCACCGATAAAGTCTGATGTTGAAGATTGACCTGAGATTGAAGATATCAGGGTCATCAATCCAAGAAACCCCATTCCAATAGTCTGATACGCACTTTCTACTTGCCCCATCCGGGATATTGTGTAAGCATTTTAGGGGGCCACACGGGAGCCAATTATCATGCCAAAAAAGAGTATTCCTCCCATTTCCAACTTTCCTCTTGATAATACTCTGTGAAACTCCTCTGCAATGGAGCAGGAACTTCCACGTTCTAGAATGGGTGGCCGCTCCCAACTCCTCTGCTATATATATATCTAGGCCTACACATAGCCATATACACGTTTGCTCGTACACAACAGATTATTATTCTAATAGTATGTATGCACACAGACAAGCATATATACCTATTAGGATCATACAACCATGCACATACATCCCCATGTATGGGCACGCACACGCACACACATACATATATATCCTGCTATTACCCACCTATACAGACAAACTACTCCACTATACTAGCAAGTAGTCGGTAGCTACCCATACTACTATATTCATAACATCCAATATATCCGCACTTGTCCTAGTTTACTAGTACATACACAAATAAGTATATTTCTATATTCATGCACATTCAGTAGATAGTCACACCCCATATACGTTTACATTCATATATTAGTACACGCATATCAGAATAGGGATCATTCACATACATATACATATAACCACTCATAGAACACACACCAATACACATTCAATAACACATATACACAGTCACACCACGCTTGTTACAACACACCTACATACATACAAGTATCTCATATATCAATACACAGTCCTCCCTCATGCCACCATATGTAGAATAATACATACACTACATATACATCCAAATGGTCTTACAAACATCATCCTACGGTAATGTTTACACACATATATATACTATAACTCCACTTAACCGTGCAAACCCATAGCCATCCCATTTATATATATACGCTGTACAATTTCTAATCTTCACATTCATCACATTCTACATATGATACATGTAGCACTTATATCCATATCCGATAATAGGCACGGTATAGAGCTAAGGCCTCAACTTAGGTGGACGAGTCTAAAGAATCCCTACCCACCTTAGGATACATCTACTCCAAACACCCCGGAGCATTACTCATAATACTCGTGCATCCACCACTTATCTATATCGCTACATACATGCTATATATGGCCCAAACACAACACCTATCTTCACGCAATAATACACCCACGACCATATACCTAAGTAAAACAATATACCAATCCCTACATGCACATAGGCAGCACATACATATATTCTCAATTATTCAAATCTAACACATTAGGAATTCACACACTAGCAATACAACACTAGTGATATATATACCAATATTTCAACCCATATCTACACCACCTATCCATACAAGCACACATATATTCACACACATGCGCTTTCCCCACATATATCTACAAGACCATATGAACACTCCACCACCCTATCCACACAAGGATATATATATGCACCTTCGTACTTTCCCACAGGGGGAACACCCATAATGTAATAGACAGGAAAACGCTTACATGCACTCATATCAGCTATGTACATATCTTCACTCACACACATTCAAGGCACATATCCCCATTAGCTCATATATACCCACCAATATACATCTACGATCAAACATGTATATATCACCTATGTCTCGGAGTCGCACAAGTATACCACATACCAGCCTCACATATCCGTGTCATGTACTTTTATAGAGACGTAGTATACATACACTCAAGTATTCACCCATCTAGTATATACTCCCACGCCTATCCATACATGCAAATTTCGTGCTATTCAAATACAAATATTTATATATACTGAATACAAGTATACATGCGACACATATAATTCAAATATCCAAGTACAACAATTGCATTTATATACACATATTCTCATTATTATATCAGTATACACTGATACCAGCTAATATACTTCTATAGTATACTACACTGTAGGAAATTCATCCTCTAACTTCCTAAGTTAGGGGTCTAAGGGTGGATCACTTAAGGATTTAAGGTCACTACCCACCTTAGGGCTAATGTATCCTAATCATCTACTGAAGCATCACGTGTAAAATCCTTACACACATCACAGTGCGGTGACCTTCGTGGGCCACCAAAAACTGTCAGGCCCCGTTCCACAGAATACTCGACATCTAGTTTTTTCCAAGTATTCTGAAGAGTGAGGGTGATGATAGAGGAAAAGAGAGAGAAAGGAGAAACTGAATAAGCAGGCCACTGCGCACGTGCTGGGATAATACAAGTGAAGCTCCACTATAATATCAAACAACTCATAAATAACAAAGAACAACAACAACATATCACATATATATAACAACTTCCATTTATATACATCATCTAGGTACACCACTACATATACACCGTCATTCTCCACCTCCCAAGACAACCATACCAAACCACAACTACAGCTCACACCAAGTGTTACCCCTGAATCCAACTCCAAGTCACCTCCAACAATGATACCCCTGCTACCTAAAAAATAAGGAGGAGCACATCAATGTGTGCCCCAGTAGGAACCAACTTGGATTTGGAACGCCATTCTAAGGTTATCAATCCACAAGACAAGCCAAGAGAAATAGAGCATGTAACTAAGTGATATAATGAAAGTTAAATAGCTAAAACAAGGGAATCATACCTGCGGTCCAATGTCGAGTTACTGCAAGAAAGGGTTAGCACGGATAATAATAATAATAACACAAGTGTACAAGCAGCCAATACCTAATAAGATAAGTGCAAGTGCCTGATGCATGACACAGAGTCACCAAGAAACAGGCAAAGGGAAGGGGAAGTGCTGTCAGTAGTAGACGTAACACGCAATTCTTATTTTATTATTTCATAATTGAGTTACTTGGAACTTGGGTAAACTGTGTGATACCGGGACCTGGACTTCACCCCAAATTTGGGGTGAATATAGCACACGACGCAGTGGACACGGGCACTGTACGCCGGGCCTCTCAGCTCCCCTGTCCCTGGCAGGAGTGAGGCTCATATCACATCCTCCGTATGCCCTCTTCCCCTCCACTCCCGGTAAAGGAGAGTGGGTATAAAAATCCCCTCCACTCCCGGTAAAGCCGAGTAGGTATAAACTCCACACATCACATAATCATCTCCCAACTTCACAGTCCAGGCCTCATATCCACAATTTACCCAAATCCCACCAAAACCCCGGGTTTTGCTAACTTACCCCCTTTTGGAGGGGATTGAGACATTTTCATTCATCAATTAAGCATTTTAAGCTTCATTATGGGAATCATGGTGGCATGGTACACGTTTAGTAACTTCCTTTCATCAACACAGGTCATGCACTTAAGTGCTATGCCCTCAGTCATCGCATCATCACATAGCAATCTGGGTCATGCACTCACGTGACATGCCCTTCATCACATCACATACACATTCATGTATAATAATGTATCCATGCCATCCATGTCCCCAACATCATCAATTTATAACAGGGTTCTTGATACAAGAGCATATAGGTCCAATTTCCATGTTTCTTTAACTTTACATTCATTGGGGGCATTTCAACAAATACGTGGCAGACGCCATAGAAACAAACATAGTCACGTTATCAAATGTAATGACAATTGCGTAACTAAACATTCCTCATTAGCACAACATCTATGCATAATGGGATGTAGAAATTAACATCACCACATGATTCAATATTCAACCAACACTCCAACTTACTGGAATTGCAAGAACAACCATAAGGATCAACACATTTCATCCATTTCTCTTGGGAATTTAACACAACTTTATAATTGAAATTTGAAGATATGGCAGTTATGGATTTACAGGTAAAATTTCATGCATAAATATGAACTATATGATTTATGGTGAATTAATTGGTGAAGTGTGTCAGATCTGTTTTTCAGACAGATTTCAGGGTCTGTATTGAAAACCAATTTTGGGCATGTTGGAAGCAGAAATTCGACATATAAGAACTGGATGAATGTTTAGAAAAACTCGTTAACCTTCCAACAAGACCAAGATCATAAAATTCCATGATGTTTGCAGGTGTTTAGGCCAATTTTGCTAAACTGTGTCAACACTAAAAATCAAACAGCCATGTTGTAAAGATGGATTTATTGCTCTCAATTTCTGAATCGAACATATATCAAAATTTATATTATTTTGGGTAGAACTTCAAGATCTACAAGCTCATATTTTTTTGAACCCTAATTCGAGCTAAAGTAAGCACAATCAAGGCAAAATCAGACATCAAGATTTCTGAATTTCAAAAGGAGATGACTTTGCAAAGAATATCAAAGGAAAATTGTGAAATTGAGCCATAGCATGTAAAAGTTGACTATCCTCATCACATATTGGATAAAACATGCTATAAAAACATATTAGCAAAAATTAATTTGATGGAATTCCAAACCAAGAGAGTTCCTACCTCAAAAGCTTAATTTCCTATTCTCTTCCTCTTTCTTTCTTCTCCATCTTCTTCTCTCTTCAAGTAAGCATGGCTTCCTTATATTTGTGAATGGGAATTAGGGTTTTCATTTGTTAAATGAGGGGGAAAGGAGGAGAGGGGTGGCCGGCCATGTAGGGTGGGAGAGGGAGAAAAGAAAAATGAAAGGAGAAAAGAAAAGAAATGTAAGGAAGAAAGGAGAAAGTTCCCTAAAAATATCTCTACCTAGAAGTCTCTTAAGATAAGCATGAAATATGTTAAATGACCAAAATACCCCTCCATTATCTAGGTATTTATAAGTTTGCCATTACTTTATGCACACACAACTTTGGTATGTACGCATAGCAGCTTTAGTCTAAATGAACGTTTTGCCCCTCGCCTTTCTAAAAATTTACGTGGGTTGCCATTGACCACTAACCCCTTTCATAGTTGCATGGCATCCCTATACATACCCATGCACGCCTACACATGCATACATGCACCACACACACACGTCCAACATATTCCCGTTGTTTTGCAGCCACGACGTCTTTTGCACTTCTCCCGCATTCACATTCCGCATTCTCTTTCCTTAGCTACGCATTATGGCCTAATCCCCCTTGCACTACGTCACATACATCGATATCTACGTTTATTTCATGCCTACGCATGCACCGTAGGTAGAAATACCATACGTGTTCAGTATAATACCCATATAGTGCAAAATAGGGCATGACAAACGATTTTCAAGGATTTTTCAAGGATGCCGTCAAATACGTTCGAAAGTACTCGACTTGACAAAATTCTCAATGATCAGCTCGGTCCCACCAACAGATCTGATCCCCATCATCAATCCAGTCCCTTTTGCCAAGTGGACATTAGACCTCCTTGGTCCATTCAAACAAGCGAGTGGTAACGAAAATACCTAATAGTGGCGATCGACTACTTCATAAAGTGGACCGAAGCCAAGCCCATGTCCCGGATCACCTGGAAGAAAGCTCTGAGCTTCATTTGGAAGTCCATCGTTTGTCGTTTTGGCATCCCACAATCCATTGTGACGGACAATGGGACACAATTCGACATCGTTGGTTTCAGAGACTTCTGCTCCGAGCTGAAGATCAAGCTGCACTTCGCCTCTATCGCACATCCCCAGGCGAATGGATTTTCAGAGGCAGCCAACAAAAGCATCCTCGGACCCCCTTCGAAAGTGAATAACCAGGCTCGAAGGGACTTGGCCAGAAGAAATCCCCGGCATACTGTGATCGTACTGAACGACCCACAAAACCTCGACGGGGGAAACACCATTCATACTGGCTTACGGATGCAAGGTTGTCGTCCCAGTAGAAGTTAATGAGCGACTGCTTCGTCTCCAATACTATGACAAAGAAAGAAACTCGGAAGGACTCGAGCTCAACCTACAACTGGTAGATGAGATCCGTGAACGGGCCCTGGTGACCCTCATTGAACAGAAAGGACACATGGCCCACTATTTCAACTCAAGGGTCTGTGAATGTAGCTTCCATGTAGGCAACTTGGTGCTGCGTAAGGCTATTTTCACTCCCGAGATTCTCAAGAAAGGGAAGCTCGCTGCAAAGTGGGAAGGACCTTACATAGTGATCAATGTACTCGGTCCTGCCACCTACCGACTCGCTACATTGGATGACAGATAACTTCCTCATCATTGGAACACTGAGCACTTGCAAAAGTATTATCAATGATTGTACCAACAAGGGTAAATGATCGAAATCTATTTTCATCTTTTATCTTTTGCCTATTCAGGATAAATACAATTCGATAGTCTTTTGATATTTCTCCAACTTTTTGCTAACCAAAGTAGTCGGCCGTAAGTCGAAGGGGCCTCGCCCCTTGCTACCTAATGACCCTTATCGTCAGCTATAAGTCAAGGGGTCCCCCTTGCCACTGAACGACCCACGACGCTCGTCGGCCGTAAGTCAAAAGGGCCTCGCCCCTCGCCACCGAACGACCCTTGTCGTCAACCATAAGTCGAAGGGATCCCCCTCGCCACTAAACGACCAACGATGCTCGTTGGCCGTAAGTCAAAGGGGCCTCGCCCCTCGCTACCGAACGACCCTTGTCGTCAGCCGTAAGTCGAGGGGTCCCCCCTTTCCACTGAAACCGTAAGTCGAAGGGCCCTCACCCCTTGCTACCAAACGATCCTTGTCGTCTGCCATAAGTCGAGGGGTCCCCCTTGCCACTGAACGACCCACGATGCTCGTCAGTCGTAAGAAGAAGAGGCCTTGCCCCTTGCTACTAAACTAAGTGCGATTTATGATTTAAAAGGTTGTATTCAATCTATTGAATGCACCTAAATTTTCAACGAAAAAACTTACTTTCTAATTGGAAGTTAGGTCATTGAGCGGCCATACACATGCATATATTCAAGAAAAGAAAAATGCGAAAGTACGCCAAAATTGCAAAAAAAATTCATTTACTTTCATTTCATAAAGGGAAAAGTTGTGAAAACAGGAAAAGTACAAGAAACCTAGACTAAGGCCTAAGAGGGTGGAGGAGCACCCCCGGATGCAAAGACACTGGTGAAAGCTTCCATTGCCTTTGTAAGCCTAGCCGTGAGCCCCGCTTTCTCATTCGCAGCGGCCTCCTCGAGCTCCACGGCTTTGGCCCGGTATTCAGTGGCCTCTGTCTTGCAAGCCTCTGCCCACCTCTCAGAGTCGAAATCTTTGGTTCGGAGCTCGAACGCCTCCTTCTTGAAAGCGTCAAGCTCCGTCTCGAGCTGAGCCTTCTCCGTCCTCCACTAGAGCTCGGTAGACCTACGGAGAATCGACCGGGACGAGAGACTATTCTTAGCCTCTACAGCTGTCAATTCAGCTACCACCTTAGCCGCAAGGGCTTTCTCTAGGCCCTCCTCCGCCTCTTTCGTCCAAGCCTCGAGCTCGAATGCCTTCTGCTCTGCGTCTGCCACCCGCTGACCTCTTTCGGTTAAGTCGAAGGCTTGATGACGTAACACGGCAGCAAGAACAGACATCTACAGAAAGGATCAGTCAGGGACGACTAACTCAGATGTCAATAGACGAAAGGCAGATGACGTACCTGGTATCCGCTACCCATAAATAAGATGGCTACCCTTTCGAGGTCCAACCTCTGAAGAAGCTCCAGGTCCCTGGGGAGAATCGAGTTCTCCACCAACCGAGCAGTCGTCTCAAAGTCCAGGAGGGCCGTCTCCTCCTTTCCAAAGGCCAAAGGAGGCTGGTAAAGGTCATCCCATACTGGCCCAGAGGAGCGAGACGAAAGCTGATTGAGTAGTAACGCTCGATCGAACTCCACAGGGATTGGGCGGACCAAAGGAACGGGCGACACAATGCCACCCCAGGGCCACTGATCCAGAAGGGGCATCATGGGAGCCACGATGCCGAAGGAGTCTCAATTGCCCCCAGAGACTCGAGAGGGGCGACCCCTATACCTTTCTCCAAGGGCAAAAGCAAAAGGATCCTCCTCCTCCACTCGCCTCCTCTGTCCTGGTTCCTCCTTCCCATTGGAGGGCATCTTCCACTTCTGGCCAACAGCTTTGGTCGGCTCAACAACATCAGCATCATTGACGTCGACCACCATCGGTGGCTCCAAAACCACTACGGAGGCCAGGGGCACTGCAGACCGCACAGGGGCCTGACTCAAGGCCTCTCTTGAGGAGGCTCGAGAAGAAGGCATCGAGGTCTGCCTAACCCCACCCCTCTCGAAAGAAGAGCTTTGGATGATTGGGAGGAGAGATCGAGCGCGTGACCCATTGTTGTGTCTATATTTCCATGTTTTTATCACATCATTTCATGTCATATTCACCTCTAAACTTCATATTTTCATACATTATCACGCTTCTAATGCCATATTCAAGTTTTGTATAGCTTTATGGATTTTCAAGAGTTTTGGAGCGAATTGGAGCTATTTTGAAACATGGACACATCTGGCACGTCCGAGACGTCATTGGCAAGGCCCCATGAGAGTTCACCAAGGCAAGGAGGAAGATTAGAGGAGAGGAGGAGAAGAGAGCGAGAGACAGCCAAATTCAGCATCAGTTTCCCCGGTGACTCAACTGAGTAGCATCAGCTACTCAGTCGAGCTGACACACAAAAATCACACGGAAACGGCCTCAACCTAGTCAACTGAGTAGACAGCCGACTCGACCCAAGTTGCATCAAACAGAGCGAAGATTTTGAGCTATTCTCCAAGGCACTGTAGCTCGACCGAGCAGCAAAGAAACTCGACCGAGCAACTCACCTACTCGATCCGAGTCGTCATCAAAAAGAGTAGTGTTTTGGTGGAAGTTCTAATTTACTATAGCTCGATCGAGGGGATACTCGACCGAGTAGCCTGTATCAGCCAGAAGCAGAGCAACAGCAAGCGGAGCCTGAAGTCGACTCGACTGAGCAGGCGTCGCTCCTCGGTCGAGTAGCACGACGTGTCCAGCAAGTTGCGGGCCCAAGTGCCTAAATTTTATAATATTTTTTTGGGGTCCCTACCCCTCGTATATAAGCATGTTTTTACCCTATTTTAAGGACACTAAGGACATCTAGAGTTTTAGCCTATCTTTAGTTTTAATTAGAGTTTTTAGATCTAGAGAGTTTTGTACCGTCGCTAATTTTGTGAAGAAAAAGATCGAATTTTTATTGTTTTATTGCGCAAGGAAACTCTATTTTCTTAATTCTCTTTGGTTTGCTATTGCTTCACGACACATTAGTAACAATTCTCTAAACTTTCTATTGACTTATATGTCTTCTATCGCCAAGATGAATTCCTTTGCATCTATTGAATCTTTCATTGATTTTTCTATGATGCGTGAATAGTTCCATCTAGCGCTAATGGATTAGCCCTAGGATATTAGGATTTAGATGCAAAGTTAGGAATTTTAGATTGCGTCGGTATAAAAGGGACGTATTTTGGTCGATCTTGCAAAGTTTGTAGGAGATCTCGTACTGAGATCGTGCACACGGTTGGTGGAATCGATTGGCTTAAGGAGTATCCTATAAACTTAATTAGGAAGTTAGTGGATTCAATTAGGGCTCATGACCATGTCTGGCTCGTGTCTTGATGGGATCCACCGACGAACTATATTACTAATTGACGGCTACCGCCATTGCGTCAATGAGAGCCACCAACATACATCAAAACTCTAACCCACGAGAGTGGCATGAGTTTAGATCATTCTGACCACGAGAGTGGCATGAATATTGTCGATTCTTAATGTACGGATCGTGTGCGCCTGTCACGAGAGCTGGGTTAATGCGATATGTTATATTCATGGCGCTTAGAGCCATGAATTCCACATCTTAGATGCGACAATCCCTAATAAAGCCAATGCAACGTAAGAGTCTTAACCTAGCATCGACATCCAACGATCCTAGTGGTGAGTCCTAAAGCCCTAGTTTTTATTAATTAATCATAATCCCAAACAAACAATCTGTTGAACCAACTGCTACCTAAATTCCGAGATTTGAAAATAGCCCGAGACAATAACATCTCTACCTTCCCTGTGGGATCGATAATCTTTTATACTATTACTTGACACCATACGCTTGCGTAAAGTGACGGGAATTCACATTTGGGATACATCTAGCCCTTGGCATTCAAGCCATTGCTAGGTGGCTTCTAGGTGTAAGTTTCGGGAGCATCAAGTTTTTGGCGCCGTTGTCGGGGAAGGTAACCGTGTTACTTGGGTCATTCTTCTATTGACAAATTTGTTAGCAAATCTTACCATTTCTTACCATTCCACCTTTTTACTCTTTTATTACTTTGCTAATGATGTTATTTTTCTGAGTTCTTGTTGTGCATGAACACTCGCCTTGGGGGCATTGACAAAGAGTTATTATTTAACCCTGAGATTGAAAAGACCGCAAGAAGGCTTAGAGCAGAAAATAGGAGTCAGACTACTATAGATCCAATGGCATAGGGTAATACCTCTCCTCCATGCAAAGGGTCCATTCGAGACTATATAAAGCCAAATTTTACTGGTGCTTCTTCTATATTGAGGCCACAGCTGGCGGCAGGCAGCTTTGAGCTGAAAACTGGGTTGACAAATCTGATGCAGCAGGACCCCTTTCATGGGTACCCACATAAAAATCCAAACCACCATATAGATACATCCTTGGCGAAGTGCGACGCATTCTATGCCAAAGACGTGAGTGAAGAAGCTATTAAGCTCAGACTATTCCCATTCACTCTGAGGAACAAGGCCCCTTATTGGTTGCAAGCGTATCCTTCTAATACCTTCACGACTTGGGAGCAGTCGGCTACAGCCTTTGTGAACAAGTTCTATCCACCATCTAAAATGGTGATGATTCGAGGAGTGATCTCAAATTTTAAACAACTTCTCCAGGAGTCGTTGTATGAGGCTTGGAAAAGATTTAAAGACCTGCAGCATCAATGCCCGCACCATGGAGTCCTAGAGTGGGACCTTGTTCAGAGCTTCTATAATGGGCTCCAACCAAGTACAAAGATGATTATCGACGCCTCCGCTCAAGGCACTCTCTTGGATAAGCCATCCGATGAAGCTCTATCTTTGCTGGAGCAAATGGCGCAAATACTCAGCAGTGGAGCGATGAACGCTCATTTACTAGAGGCCCCGAGGTAAAAATCACTACCCGTCTTGATAGTCATATTGAGACTCTTTGAAAACAGGTGGCGAGGATTGAACAGAGGTTGGACGCTATTCCAACCACTTCTAGAGCTCTAGCTTATCCCACAGATGAAGACTATGTGGAGCAAGGCTATGCTCCTAATGAAGAACCCTATGATGGAGCAGACATTCAAGATGAGCAGGTACACTTTGTAGCTGGAGAGAGAAGAAATCAATGGCAACATCCGACGACGAGAAATCATCCCGGATTATCTGATGGTAACCCCAACGGAGGATTGCAACCTCTGCAACAACAAAGGCCACCACCACCTCCTAATCAACAACAAGGGCTGCCTCCGCAACAATATGGGTTTAGGCCATCTGGGCCTTACAGACCGCCGGGGTACAATTACCGCCAACAACAACAATATGCACAGGCGGACCCAAAACCCAATCTCGAGGCAACATTGGACACTTTCATGAGTGGGCAAGCCAAGATAAATGCAGAGAGCTCCGCTTGTTTCAAGTATATCAATGACTCCATTGGTGAGCTCAAAGGCCAAATGTCCCAATTTATGAAGGTGCAAGGGAGATTACTTTCTCAGCCGGAGCCCAATCCTAGGGCCCAAGTAAATGCTGTGGGATCTTGACAAAACAAGGACGTTAGGATCGAATAATAAAGTCGAGACTTACACTTGTGTACGCGGCACCGTAATCTCGAAACTTCGCCCTCGGATTCGCCACAACGGTCGATACTTCGTCACGGAGGATCGAAGCAGAGTTTCACCGCCTAAATCTCTAACTAGAAGAGGATTTTAATGGAAGGGAGAAGAAGAACATAAGATGCCTTATGCAAACTTATGGCATGGAAAGTGTGGAATGAATGCCTTACCCTTGGGTCCTATTTATAGGCTTTAGGGGTGGTTATTGTAGGAAATAACCAATTATAAGCTTATTAGCCTATATTAGCACATTCATTTATCCTCTTCTTCATTCACTTATCAAGTGCCTTTATGCACTTATAAAGTGACTTTTTCCACTTATCGAGTGGCTTTTTCCACTTATCGAGCGGTCCTTTTCACACGAGAAAAGGTTCCCTTCGTGCACGCCTTCGTGCACGCGACATCTGAGGTCTATATACCCTCATACATCCCCTCATGGGTGTATTCATGTCGTCCATATCCAACATCTCCCACTCACACTTGAGGGGATTGTAAGGAAACATCTTTCCTTTAACTCTTCTGTTTATCATACCGAGAAATAGGCCGTGTGACCGTCATGCGCATAGAGTCCGCTGTTGTGCACTTGTTAGAGATACACAACACCCCTCGAGGTGCAAAGTTGAGTAGATCAACGCATGCTTTACCCTAGATTTATTTCTTCACATTTCTTATACTTTATATTCAACAATTGAATCCCATCTGGATTACAAATGGCTGGCCAGCTTTGAATCTCTAAAGTCCAAATGTGAATATGAAATTAATCTTCCTCTTCTTGCGATCCTTTCGATCTTGACTTGACTCGCTTTTCTAACATGCCCCGCCGGACCGAATTAACCATAGTCCATAAGCAACATGCTAAGATAGCAATCACCCAGTCAAATCTTAAGGAACCAATTAGAGTCCATAAGGGTAATGAGTTAAGACCCATGTGGTCTTTGGGGTCTCACATAATAGTAAACACAATTACTATTTTAACCTAATGGTCAAAATGCATACGGAGTATGAATACGTATTACAACATCACTCCTTTTCCAGGGAGCGTATGTCTTAATGATGTTGTAAGGATGATAACCAGACACCACAATGTCTGACTTTGAGTCCCTTTTACTACTCAAATAATCTTCTGGACTCACATCCCGCATAAGACAGATAGGATTTCAAAATCCTCTTAGATCTTTTGAAAGCATCCATATGATGCAGATCTTTCATATGACCATTTTGTTTAAGTCATGACTCTAAATCGTCCGTCTGACGATTTTGACTTTAAACAGGTCTCATCTTTATTTTACCTGTCTGATAAAATAAAGACGGTTGCTCATGTGAGAGAGCCAACCTTAATCTGTCCGACATACTAAAATTCAGCTGAGATTTCAAAAATGTACACAAACATTTCTTAAGAAATTAATATGCAATGTTGAAAAGAACTTATTCTTTTATTAAATTTGATCATTTACAGACATGGGAATTTACATTGGTACAACTCAGCTCTTACGCAATCCTTGAGATGATAAGTGTTTGTAAAACACATCTCTGGGGATCGCCTTTGTAAGCGGATCCGCTATCATCTCATGCGTAGATATGTACCTTATGTCTACCTTCTTGGTCTTATCATAGTCTTTTGCAAATTTGTAGCGGATATCTATGTGTTTGGTCTTACAATGGAATTTAGGATCTTTGACATAGGCTATAGATGCTTGACTGTCGCTGTGTATAGGTACAACACCTGAGTCACTTGCATCAATTAGCCTGTCTAAGAACTTCCTAAGCCAAACAGCCTCTTGGACTGCCATGCTAAATGCTACAAACTCGGCTTCCATAGTTGAAAGTGTGATGCATGATTGTTTCTTGCTACTCCAGGATATTGCACCAGATCCGAGTAGAAAAACATATCCTGAGGTCGATCGTCGCTCATCGAGATCACCCGCCCAATCAGCATCAGTGTAGCCTTCGAGCCTCAAGGCATCTCCTTGATAGCATAGAGCATAGTCTGTAGTTCCCTTAAGATACCGCATTATCCTCTTAACCGCTTTCCAGTGTACTTGCCCTGGGTTGGATTGGTAACGACTTACCATTCCAACGGCAAAACAGATGTCCGGTCTTGTACACATCATAGCGTACATAAGACTACCAACTGCACTGGAATATGGAACTTTTTCCATAATTTCCTTTTCCTTTTGGTTCTTTGGACATGATTTCAGACATAGATTGTCGCACATGCTTATAGGAGTATCAATGGACTTGTAGTCCTGCATATTAAAACGTTCTAGAACCTTCTTTATATAAGTCTCTTGTGAAAGAGAAAGAAGTTTCTTCGAACGATTCCTTGAAATCTTAACTCCAAGGATATATGCGGCTTCTCCCATGTATTTCATCTCAAAAACTGATGAAAGCCAAGCCTTGATATCCATCACAAAGCCCTTGTCATTTCCGGCTATTAAAATGTCATCTACATATAAAGACATAATAACGTACTTGCTTTTAATCCTCTTGATATATACGCAGTTGTCTTCATCAAGCATGGAAAACCCATTTGATAAGACAACTTCTTGAAATCGTATATACCATTGCCTCGAGGATTGTTTAAGACCATATATGGACTTACGAAGTTTACAAACCTTATGTTCGTTTCCTTCTTTACAAACCCTGTTGGTTGTTCCATATAGATCTCCTCGTCTAATTCTCCATTGAGAAAGGCAGTCTTTACATCCATCTGATGTAATTCGAGGTCTAAGCAAGCTACCATAGCTAGAATCAGGCGAATCGAGGTAAAACGGACAACAGGTGAGAAGGTCTCTTTGTAGTCTATCCCTTCTTGTTGCGTAAAATCTTTCGTGACAAGGCGAGCTTTATATCTGTCAATAGAGCCATCAGCCTTTTGCTTGATCTTGAGAACCCATTTGTTCCCAATAGCTCTACGTCCTCTGGGTAAGTCAACTAAGTCCCAGACTTGGTTAACTTTCATGGATTCCAACTCTTCCTTCATCGCTTCCATCCATTTGTCTTTCGCAGGGCATGATACGGCCTGTTTGAAAGTAGCAGGCTCGTCATCATCTTGTAGTAAAGTCATAAAGGTTTGCGGAAATTCATCCTCAAATCTTAGAGGAGCCAACCTTGTACGACTACTACGTCGTATTTGAGATTCTTCAAGTCCTTGTTGACTCGAATTTAGATCAATTCTAATATCACTCCCACTTGGAATGTCATTAGAAATGCTCCTACTTGAATCATTATTCTCGTATGGAATAGGATTTGCATCATTCGTATCATCCATTGGTGAAGTTTAAAACGTATTTTCGTCTTCACCAAGAATTCTCCCACTCGAATGAGGTAATCCTTCTTGATCATTAATCTCAAATAGAGATAAGTCCTGACTTATCTCACCCTGTCTTGGAAGCTCGTTTTCCAAGAAAGTGACATCCCTCGACTCAAATTCAATTAGACCTCCATTGTCTTCCTGACCAATGAAAACATAACCTTTGGAGTTTTCTGCGTATCGTATAAAGATACATTTCCTTCCCCGTGGCCCAAGTTTGCCATACTTATGGGAGGAAATATGTGAGTAGGATGCACATCCCCAAGGTTTCAAAATGTTTAAGTCAGGAGACCTTTGGTTCCACAACTCATAAGGAGTGGAGCTAACTGATTTCGAGGGTACGCGGTTCAAGATGAAAGCGGCCGTCAATAATGCATCACCCCAAAAGGTGATTGGCAAGTTAGCTTGCGCCATCATTGAACGGACCATTTCCATTAAAGTCCTATTTCTCCTTTCTGCAACACCATTTTGTTGCAGAGTATAAGACATAGTTACCTGATGTACTATGCCCTTTTCATCACAAAGTTCCTTAAAACTTGTTGATTGATATTCACCGCCCCTATCGGTTCACAAGACCTTAATCTTGCGATCTAATTGATTCTCCACTAAACTCATATAGTTCTTAAAGCAGGTTAATGCTTCACTTTTGTGGGATATCAAATAGATATGTCCGAATCGGGTGAAATCATCAATAAAAGTGATGAAATAGGACTTCCCGCGTCTTGTCTTGACATTCATCGGACCACATATGTCCGAATGGATGAGCTGTAATGGAACCTCGGCCCTTGTACCGGTTCCAAACGGCTTGCGACAAGATTTCCCTACAAGGCAATGTTCGCAGGTCGACATTTCAACCTTTGAAACATTGGATAGAAGGCCACGTTTGGCAAGTCTATCCATTCGTGTTGGTCCAATGTGACCAAGCCTTGCATGCCAACAAATTATATCAGACTCATAAGTCGATGAATTTGTAACAAGGAAATTTTCATTACAATATGAAGAGTCATACATTGTATTTAATACAATAAATCCTTTAAATACATACCCAGTACCAATTAAGGAATTATTACAACACAAGTCCACTTTACAATCATGAAAAAACCAGCTATAACCAAGACCCATTAACACGACCACAGATATTATATTCCTTCGAATATCTGGAGCGAAGAGAACATCATGAAGTAAGAGAGTGCGACCGTTGTCCAAGACTAGCTTGCAAGTCCCAATGCCTTTCACTTCAACATGTGTGTTGTTTCCTACATAGATCCACTTCGTTCCTTGGGGTATCCGGTGATACTCCACGAAGGACCGTCTGTCCCTTGCTATGTGGTCGGTGGCACCTCGTCGCCTCCACTTGTATACGAACGAGCATAGTGACCGAGCTTGTTGCACTTGAAGCACTTGATCCTCTTCAAGTCTTTCTTCTTGTGCCATTTCTTGTGCCCACCCTTATGTTTAGGTTTCTTGGTAGACTCAGGTTACTTATTAGGTTCATTAGTGAACTTCGAACGATCTTTCCGTTTCTTTCCCCCGTTTGAGGAACTAGCAACCATGTGCACTTCTGCACTTGGCTTGGCGGCCGCAAGCCGCTCTTCCTCTAACTCGAGGTGCTTAGAAACGTCGCTGAAGTTCTTGATGCTCTCATTGTGAGTGAGATGCATCTTTATTTGGTCCCACCCATTTGGTAGGGAACGTATGACTGCTTGGATTTGTTGCTCATCAGTGAGCACATGACCTGCATCCTTTAACTCTGAGATTAGATTCGCCATATGTCGCAGATGTTTCCCCATGGAATGATCTGGACGTTTCTTGTATGAATCAAATCTTATAGTTAAGGCGCGAAGTTTGGACACCGATGTGCCACCAAACTTCTCTAGCTTGGACCATATGTCCATGGCTAGGTCATGCTCTCGAAAGATGCGCATTATATCATCGGCCATACTGCTCAATAATGTAATGCGAGCTATCTTGTTCTTCCGAGACCAAGCATCAAAAGCTTCCTTGTCTCGTCTGTGTTGGGCCGTAGTGCCCAACTCGGGTTCAATCATTACGTTCTTTAGAGTTTCGAGCACTTCTTGCTCCTCTAGAACGTATTGTATCTTGATGGACCAAAGTTTGTAATTATCGCCGTTGAGTTTTTCACCTCTGTTTAACTCAGCGACGATATTCTTTGAAGCGAAAGACATTTTACTTTTAAAATGCTGCAAAAGACACAAAACCGAAGGTTTGATCAAAAAACATTGAATTAAAATTCTTAAAATACAATTCCCACTTGAAATGATAATAGAATATCCCATTTGGATAGTTCTAATTTCAACTCCCACTTGGAATGATATTTATAATTTGATAAGTTACTTTCGAAAAATATTGAAGATGTTGTTATAGAATCAGAAAGGTTTCTTCGATTCCAATCACCATCTAGAACAATCCTTCAATATTTCCCCCTCACTTATCAAACGATAGTACTCTTATAGTACTTCGTAGCGGAAAAGCGTTTTTTTTAAAAACGTATTTTTCAAAACGTATGAAAACGTATTTTTCAAAAAAAAATATATTTCAACCTAGTACCCTTATGATACTAGTGAAATATTCGGCACTTCCTGGCCATTTGCCGGGGTTGTGCCGTATCTGTGCCAAGGCCGGATCCCCCCTAAGGGGATTTTTCTGCAAGCCATTGTCGCCGGCTCCAGTATGGATCCAAGCGCTTCCCCCCGTATAGGAGAATTGTACCACAGACGACTGTCGTTGGCCCCGTATGGGCTAGTCGGCATGTTCATTTTCCATCGATCAAGGCCTCTGGCCGAATTGGTCGACCAAAAATCCCCGATTAGTCGACCAATACCGACCAAGGATCTGGCACCCCCCGGCCAGGGCCTCTGTCCTGGCCGAGGCTGGCCAAGGGCCGGCCAGGGCCTCTGCCCTGGCCGAGGCCGGCCAGGGTCGGCCAGGCCCTGGCCGAGGCCAGGGCATTGGCCCTGGCCTCTGCCAGGGTCGGCCCCTGGCCCTGGCCTGGCCGAGGCCAGGGCCCCCTGGCCCTGGCCGGGGCCGGCCAGGTCCGGCCGGGCCATAGCCCTTTGGCCATGGCCGGCCATGGCCCATATGGCCATGGCCGGCCACCCCTTTGCATGGGGTTGCCGCACACACTTCCCCCCTGACGGGGTGATTTTCGTTGTCATTTGGCCGTAGCCAACCCCCTCCGCCTGGGGAGGGGGGATGCATTGCCTCCATAGCCCATTTGGCCATGGTGATCATGCACCAAAGGTCATCTTCTCCGATGGGGATAACTACCATCATCTTCCTCGATGAAGCACCCGTTCGTCGATGAAGCACCCGTTCGTCGAGAAAGTAGTTATTCTCTAATGGCCGTGTGCCAAAATGA
Source organism: Scilla litardierei (assembly GCA_030789695.1). Lineage (NCBI taxonomy): Eukaryota > Viridiplantae > Streptophyta > Magnoliopsida > Asparagales > Asparagaceae > Scilla > Scilla litardierei. The sequence goes on along the minus strand of CM061132.1, from coordinate 130,831,114 downwards.
AAAAATAACATACTTTAAAGTTCGTAAACTACACGCTCCATATGAAGAGAGTTCACATTCCCTATGAATGGAGACTCAGCATCCATGAAGAGTGCGAGCTTGACGATATGAACGGTCGGTTCTTCCCGTCACGGAGAGTTCCTGCCATATCCGTAATGACAGAAGACCCTAACGTGAAAAGAACAACCGCTGTGTTCTCTCCGTCACGAAGCGTTCCTACCATATCCATAATGGTAGGATACCCATTCGTGAAAAAGACAACGCCTCGTTCATCGGTTCGACGGGGCGGCAGTTTGACTGTGGCTCTGATACCAATGTGGGATCCTGACAAAACAAGGATGTTATGATCGAATAATAAAGTCGAGACTTACGCTTGCGTACGGGCACCGTAATCTCGGAACTTCGCCCTCGGATTTGCCACAACGGTCGATACTTCGTCACGGAGGATCGAAGCAGAGTTTCATCACCTAAATCTCTAACTAGAAGAGGATTTTAATGGAAGGGAGAAGAAGAACATAAGATGCCTTATGCAAACTTATGGCATGGAAAGTGTGTAATGAATGCCTTACCCTTGGGTCCTATTTATAGGCTTTAGGGGTGGTTATTGTAGGAAATAACCAATTATAAGCTTATTAGCCTATATTATCACATTCATTTATTCTCTTCTTCATTCACTTATCAAGTGCCTTTATGCACTTATAAAGTGACTTTTTCCACTTATCGAGTGGCTTTTTCCACTTATCGAGCGGTCCTTTTCACACGAGAAAAGGTTCCCTTCGTGCACGCCTTCGTGCACGCGACATCTGAGGTCCGTATACCCTCATACATCCCCTCATGGGTGTATTCATGTCGTCTATATCCAACAAATGCAGTGGTCGCAGTTACCACAAGAGGAGGAAAGATTACCGACACTGTCATGGTGCCAGTTTCTAGCAAGGTGAGCCAAAAGTCACCCATTCATGCTCAAGATGGAGATGCTACTACCACTGAAAAGGACAAGGAAAAGGTTACAGAGGAGCCACATGCTATTGAAGAGAGGGAGACTTCGCCTTCTACCTTACCCACCACCACTACGGCACCGGTGGATGCTACTACTACTTCCAACAAATCTATTCCAAAGGATGCCGCCAGAGACAAGGCAAGTCGACCTCCTCCCCCATAGCCTCAAAGGTTGGCACTATCAAAGATGGAGAAGAAATACGCCAAGTTCTCTGAGCTCCTCAAAGGTAACCAATTGAACATCCCCTTTATGGACGCTATCACAGAAATCCTCACATACGCTAAGTTCTTGAAGGATCTTATTATAGGGAAGTGCAAGCAAGAGGAGGTGAAGCTCTTGGAAAACTCCACCTCCGTCATAAAGAAATACCTACCGAAGAAGATGCCGGATCCCAGAAGTTTCACGGTGCCGTGCTCTGTTGGCAGCACCCCTATTAGTAGAGCATTGATCGACTTGGGAGCGAGCATTAGTTTGATGCCACTCACTATCTTTAGGAAGTTAAATACCGGGACTGAACTTGAGCCTACCGATATGAGCATTCAATTGGCAGATCACTCTATTAGTTATCCGATAGGCATCACACGTGACATCATCCAGTAAATATTGCCCGGGCTAGCGTGCCGGTAGATTGTGTGATTATGGACATGTCAGAGAAAGGTAGTTCGTAGATCATATTAGAGCATCCATTCATGACCACGGATAGAGTATTGATTGACATCTGTGATGGGACGTTATCCTTGAATGTGGGCAACATCGAGGTCTAATTCTGCTTGCAAAAGCCTATGAAGGAACGCCCACCGTCAGAAGATGCTAATTACCTTGATCTCTTGGAGGACGAAGCTACTTATGAACATACCATTGAGGAGATCTCCAAAGACCCGGTGAAGATGAGCTTAGAAGACGATGACGACGTTGTATACAACAAGGCTGTGGCTACCTATTTACAAGTACTTGACGAGGAGCCCCCGGACATACCCTTGCGCCATCAAGAACCGGATGCTACTATCTTCTTGGCCGCTGAGGACCGACATGGAGATGCGTGCCAAATTCTACCGCACAGGATCATTGGCCAGCATGACGGGCGTATTTCATATGTGCCCAACATCCTTGATCGTCGTTGAATAACTTGAGGGAGTCGAGCTTACGACTTAAAACAAGCGCTTATCGAGAGACAACCCGATTTTCTTTTCCTTAGTTTTTGTTTTTCATTTTGTTTTTCTTTTCCTGTTAAAAACCAAATAAATACATTTTTAATTCTATAAAAATACAAAAAACATAAAAATCTAATGAGTTCTTCCTTTTACAGGTTGAACAATGAGGATATCACGCCTAACGATGAAATGAAGGTGAAGGAAGCAAGGGAAGATCACGATAAAGTAACACAAGCTTGAGGAAGAGTTCCAGGTGACTCGATCAAGTAGGTACCCTACTCGGTCAAGCTACAGTCAGATGGAGAAAGGCTGCAAAAACGTGCTCTGGAAATCAAACGCGACACGACCGAGTAGATGCCTACTCCGTCGAGCTACAGTTAGAGCTGGAGGAATATGTAAAAATTCGCTCTGGAAATCAATTGCGACTCGACCGAGTAGTACCCTACTCGGTCGAGCTACAGACAGAGCCCTAAAACATCGAAAAAGAGCAATCTATTTCTAATTTGACTCGACCGAGTAGCTTCATTACTCGGTCAAGCTATAAGATGAGTCCAAAAGTGCTAAAAAGGGCGCTCAGGATAGCTTAATGGACTCGACCAAGTAGCTACCCCACTCGGCTGAGCTGCAAGGAGAGCAAAAGAGAGCTGAAAATAACACTTTGTTTCAATTCAGCTCGATAGAGCTGAGTAAGCAGCTCGGTCGAGTACTATGACACAAATCTAGGCTTAATTTCAAAATTTTATACCTTTTATACTTGATCGAGTAGCAATCGCTCCTCGGCCCGAGCAGCGACTTACTCAGCTGGGGCTGATGTGTCCATATTTTACATCATTTTCATATCATATTTCAATCGCATTGCATGTCATCCCTGCGTCCAAATCCCACTTTTTACTGCGATTTTGGTATTTCTGACGATATTTCGAGTTTCGTAGTATATTTTGAGTTTTCAGGGATTTTGGAGCGATTTGGACCCCCGCCTGGGTTTGGATACATCCGACATTCTCATGAGCTTGTTGGCAGGGCTCTGGAGGAGTTCGCTACGTTCTCGGAGCCGAAGGAGGAGAAGAAGGAGGAGAAGAAGGAGAAAGAAGAAGGAGACAGAGAGAAGAAGAAGCAACAGAGTATTTTCCCAGAAAATGCTCGGCCCGAGCAGCTTCAGCTCGGGCCGAGCCATGACACGTCGAAGGAGCTGCAGATACGGCCGACGCGGGCCGAGCATGTCATCTGCTCGGCCAGATGGTATCGCCCGAGCACACCCCGAGCACACCCCGAGTAGCCGACCGAGTCACCCATTCTGAGCCCGACCAAGATGTGATGCGGGCCGAACCTCTGCCCGAGCAGATCCGACTCGGGCCGAGTCACATACTCGGCCGGCACTTCCTGGGGCATGTTTGGAAGATTTTTGAACGCGCGATTTGCACGATTTTTGTAGCTGAAGCTCGCGACTGTGGGCAGGGCAGAGGGGGCTATTCTGAGTTTTGATTTAGGATTTGTTGGAGAGAGCTCTAGGGCGAATTTTTGGTAGGAATATTTTTGGATTAATTTTGTAGCAAACTCTGGATCGTTAATTGAAGACTATTGCTTTCTGCTTTCTCTGGATTTGTTCTTCGTTCACTCTCACTGTACGTAATTTTTAGCCCTAATTTCTTTTGCTGCATGAAATTTTTTTCTACGCGAATTCAATATTTTCGTGCGTTTTGATCACCATGAGTGAGTAGATCCTCTCTAGGGCTGATGGGTGAACCCAAGGATTTTAGGGAAAATGTAGATCTGGATCCGTACATCAAATTGGGGATCTCGGGTTGTATTTCGGTAGATCCTACCGAACCCTTAGATAACCCGTACTGAGATCATGCCCACGGTCTGTGAAATTGATGTTCTTAAGGGGTATCTAGGGATCCGAATAGGGAAATCGGTGGATCTAATCAAGGCACGTGACCATGCCCAGCTCGCGCCTTGAGGGGATCCATCGACGAACTATATCGCTACGTCGATGGCTACCGCCATTGCATCGACGAGAGCCACCGAAATACCACACAATTCTAACCCACAAGAGTGGAACGAATTGGGGGATTAATTCCCTAGCCCTAATGCGATGTGAGGAACCTATCCAACATCAACCCCAATGATCCTAGTGGTGATCCCTAAAGCCCTATTTCCTTTTATTATATCACACAACAACAATCATCAACCCAAACCTTTCACTCCGACTGCTACATTACTTCTAGATTTAGAAATAAACTGAGATTACCACAGACACTATCACCATCCCTATGGGATTCGACTATCTTATATACTATAACTTGACACCGTCTGCTTGTGGATTAAACCCGTAGTTGTAGCCTATGAGACATATCACGCCTGGCGACCGTGGCACCGTCAGGTGGATCCTAGGTGTAGATTGCAGGCGCGTCAAGTTTTTGGCGCCGTTGCCGGGGACGGCAATAGTGTTTTCATCTCAGTTTGTTTTTATATTGAGAAGTTTGCTAGCATTCTTATCATCTCTTACCTACCATCATTTCTTATTCTCTTTAAATTATTTCGGTGCTACTGACGGTGTTTTTCTGAGCTTTGTTGGTGCATGAACACCCGTCACAAGGGGGCTTCCAGAGAATTATTATTCGATCATGAGATCGAAAAGACAGCCAGTGCTTTAAGAGCCTCCAGCAGAAGCTCATCCCCATCAGCTCAGATGGGAGAGAATCCTCCTCCTCCTCCACGCACCAGGTCCCTCAGGGACCATATGAAACCGACCTTTGGGAATAATTCCTCGGTTCTTAGACCGCAGCTGACAACAGCCTTCGAACTTAAGACGGGGTTAATCAATCTTATGCAGCAGGACCCCTTCCATGGGCATCCTCATGAGAACCCTAACCATCACATCGACTCCTTCTTGGCCAAGTGCGATACATTCAAGGCGAAGGATGTCAGTGATGATGCAGTGAAGTTACGGCTGTTCCCGTTCACCTTGAAGGACAAGGACTCCTACTGGCTCCGAGCTCACCCTCCCAACCACTTCACTACCTGGGAGAAGCTCGTGCTCGCATTCGTGGATAAGTTTTATCCACCATCGAAGACGATCCGAATCCGAGGGGCCATATCCAATTTCAAGCAGCTCCCCCAGGAGTCGCTTTACGAGGCTTGGGAGAGGTTTAAAGACCTCCAACATCAGTGCCCCCACCATGGGATCGAGCCTTGGGATTTAGTGCAGAGCTTCTACAACAGGCTCCAACCTAGCACTAAAATGATCATTGATGCTGTAGCGCAGGGCGCCTTATTGGATAAGTCTCTTGAGGAGGCTATTGATCTTCTGGAGCACATGGCTACCAACACCCAGCAGTGGAGTGATGAGAGGACCGTGATCACCTGGACCCCTGAGGTCAAGGCGGCTACTCACCTGGACTCCCAAATAGAGAACCTGTGCAAGCAGGTGGCCCGTATTGAGCAGCGCCTGGACACCCTTCCAGCAGCACCCAGCACCTCCTACCATCCTGCTGAGGAGTACGTAGATCCAGGATATATCCCCGCTGAGGGTCATTATAAGGGTGCTGAGACACCCGAATCTGTTCAGTACGTCTAGGGAGAAGGACGGAACCAGTGGCAGCATCCAGCTGCTAGGAACCACCCAGGCTTCTCATATGGAAATCCAAACGGAGGGCTGCAACCTCCGTAGTTTTAGAGATCGCCTCTTCCTCCTCAGCAGCAGTAGCAGAACCAGTAGTATGGCAGCTTTAGGCCAGCTGGGCCCTACAGGCCGCCGAGATATCAGTACAACCGGCCACCTCAGCAAAATTTTGCGCCGTCTCCTCCAAAGTCCAATCTCGAATCTACATTGGAGACCTTTATGAGCGGCCAGGTTCGGTTCAATCAAGATACATCGAACTAGTTCAAGAGCATCAATTCTTCGCTCGATGAACTGAGGGAACAGATGTCGCAATTGCTGAAGAACCAGGGGAGATTACCCTCCCAGCCGGAGACCAACCCCAGAGCTCAAGCAAACGCCGTGGTTTTAGTGACCACACAAGGAGGACGGGCCACTGACCTCGTTATGGTTCCGGTGTTAAACAAGGAGAAGGTTCCCACTGATGAAGCTGCTGATGACAGTACCAGAGTTGAGGCCACTGAAGGGCCTATCGCCATTGAAGAGAAGACGGATACACCTCCCGTCATGCCTGCTACTACTCCTCCACCCGCTGATGCATCCAAGGGCAAAGCTTCCAAGCCTCCTCCTCCGTATCCTCAGAGGCTTGCCCAAGCCAAGTTGGAGAAAAAGTACTCCAAATTTAGGGAGTTACTGAAGGGGATTCAGCTGAATATCCCATTAATTGATGCCATCATCGAGATCCCGGCTTATGCTAAATTTCTAAAGGATCTCATCACGGGGAAGCGAAGGCCAGAAGAAATCAAGTTGTTGGAGGATTCCACCTCCATTATCAAGAACCATCTCCCTCGGAAGCTTCCGGATCCGGGGAGCTTCACCGTGCCTTGCTTTATCGGAGGAATGCCAATCAGCAGAGCGCTAATTGATCTAGGGGCTAGCATCAGCCTGATGCCCCTTTCTATCTTCAGAAGACTCCAGACAGGAAGCGAGCTGGAACCCACTAGCATGTCAATCTAGCTCGCCGATCACTCTATCACCCACCTAGTAGGGATAGCGAGGGACGTGATCCTCCAGATACCTCCAGGACTATGCGTCCCGGTTGATTTTGTCATCATGGACATGCCGGTGGGAGGAAGCTCTCAACTAATACTCGGTCGCCCCTTCATGGCGACGGCCGGGGTGCTTATAGACGTCCGAGAAGGAACCCTCTCCCTCAATGTGGGAAATATTGAAGCTGAGTTCCGGCTGCAAAAGCCGATGAATGAGCGTGCCCACGTGGAAGGGGCTAGTTACCTGGAGTTTCTGGAGGAGGAGTGATTGAAGACTTTTCTGCTGAAGAGGTCATGAAGGACCCGATCAAAGCAAGCATCGATGACGACGACGACCCAACGCACAACAAAGCAGTCGCCGCGTACATCCAAGTATTGGATGAGGAGTTTCAACACCGTCAGATAAATCATCCAGCATCGGAGGTCACATCTTTCATGGAGGAGAGTGTTGGAGTAAGCGGAAGTCAAACGCCGCCGAATTGCACCACCCCAGAGGATGAGCGCGACCATCGCGCGTGCCAAACGACAACTGATAAATTAAGGAGAGTCGAGCTCATGACTGAAAACGAGCGCTTATTGGGAGGCAACCCAATTCCGTAGTATTTGAAATTTCTTTCTCATTTTCTTATTTTCCTATTTTTATTTTGTGCTTTAAGGAAAAATCGCAAAAATAATAAAAATTTTGACGAGTTTGTGTTTCGTGTAGGACAAAACATCGGGGGCATGCGCATTGACATTATAAACGGAAGAAATCCGGAGGAAGATAACGAAGTTGAAAGATTTGAGAAGGAAGTGAAAGGGAAAGAAGGAAAAGGAGCTACAGCAAACTCGGCCCGAGCAGATCAGCTGCTCGGTCGAGTCGAGTAGATACAGATACCTAAGCTCGGCCCGAGCCGCATCTTACACGGTCGAGTTTTACAGGCTGAAGATTTTGGTGAAAAACTTCACTCTGCCAACCTGGGCAGAGCACATTGACTCGGCCAGAGTAGGACATGACTCGCCCCGAGCATATACCTGCTCGGTCGAGTACTACATGGAGCCCAAGTTGGAGCCAAAACGTCACTCTGTTGACCCAGGCGGAGAATTACTGGCTCGGCCCCGAGCAGAATGGCTTGGCCCGAGCATATTCTTACTCGGTCGAGTTTTACAGTGGCCTAAAATTGAGAAGAAATTGTCACTCTGTTGACCCGGGCAAGGTAAATGCAACTCGGTCCGAGCAAGTTTTGACTCGGACCGTGAACCGACCGAGCAACCCAGTGACTCGGCCCGAGCAAGTTTTGACTCAGACCGAGAACCGACCGAGCAACCCAGTGACTCGGCCCGAGTCGCTTGATCGCGCCCCGGATACACGTCCCGAGGCGACGGTTGTAGTTTTACCGCAAGCGCACGGTATGGTGGCGAGCGGGTATCGAACACAGGGAGGACGAATGACCGTGCTTGCTCCTGATCAACCTGGCTATTTAGGAACAGAGATAATTGCCTTGGGCGATCCTGTCACAATCGTCAGACAAATTTGCGAAATATCAAATCAAATAAAGAACGTCTAGGGAAGGGGGAATCCCCACTACTCACTGTATTTCATAAATGTGGTTCGCCGGTATCGAAATCGCTAGAATGAGAATTTGGATGAACTAGTTGCAACTAAATGTGGAACCAAGCTCACGCTCTCGCGCTGTTGCCGGTCGATAGCTATCCTAGGTTTGGGTCCAATCTCTTGCAAACCCTAGCCTAGGGAAGCTAGCATTAGGATCAACATCATCGTCCAATTGCGCACCGAGCCCAATCTCTTGCAAACTCGGTCCACAATCTAAATTAGGATAGTTCCTACCCGTCCAATCTCTTGCAAACGGGTATCGGCACGGAATTGCAACCGGAGGTCCTAGTATCGGTCCAATCTCTTGCAAACCGATACTTCGAAAATCCGACTCCAACCCAATTCGGATTTCTAGGGCTTCCTATCAAATTGGGATCCAATCTCTTGCAAATCCCAATTGATATGAATACCTAGCTATCCGTAGTAATTCGATCCCAATCTAATCCCTAATAACAATCCTAGCTCAATTTCTACCAATTCAACACAAATAGGAAATAGGGCTTGTAGGGTTCATCCCCACGCCCCGAGACGTGGAGACTACTCACAAATCATAGCAATAGCACAAAAATAATCAATGAAATAGGCAATGGAATTCATCACAACAATGATATAAACAATAAAAATAGAGTTTTTGGGGAAGAGAAATGCAAACCAATGTAGATCTTCAATTAATCCAACAAAAATCCAAGTTTTTCTCTTCTTCAATCACAATTAATAAAGCTAAAAAGTAGACTCAAAAAGCTGCAAAAAATCTGAGAGATAGCCCCCAAAACTAGGGTAAAAACAGAGCTTAAATAGCCCCAAAAATCGTCTAAAAATCCTGACCAAAACGCCCCTGCACAGCCTGTTTTCCGCAAATTTCGCTACAGGCAGCGCATCGCACTCGGCCGAGTGACAAAAGTCGCTCGGCCGAGTGAAAACCCTGTCATTTTCCAGTAAGTCGTGGGCTTCAGGGGTCTTCAGTTCGGGGGCGGCTCGGCCGAGTGAGTTGTCGTCACTCGGCCGATGGCTTCACTTCACTCGGGCGGACGGGATTTACCACTCGGCTGAGTGGGTCTTCTGAAGCTCAGGTGGCCGAAAAACAGAAACTTCGACATTTTGAAGGCGCTTCGTCTGGGCGCCACTCGGGTGGACGTGGTATCGTCACTCGGCCGATGTGGTCTCCGTCGCTCGGCCGAGTACACATGGAAATCGTGTCTGAACGGGTCGGCCGAGTAGTGTCTCGCTGGTCGGCCGAGTGGCTCCTCCACTCGGCCGAGTGGGACACAAAAAATGCCCAATCTGATTGTTTTGGCCTCCTCGTCGCTCCTGCGACGTCCATTCTTCTTTCGCTCCTCTCCAACAGCAAAATACCCCTCGGGGAGGTCGTCGGTGGCCGTCTAGATTACACGCATCTCGAGATCACTCCTAATCGCGCCAAATCACCTGAAATGCGACAAAAACAACAAATCGTGAAAAGCATCGCAATATCGTCGATATATCGTGAAAAACATGATTTGGGCGATCAAAATAGCATGCAAACATGCGGGAAAAGGGTGTAAAATAAGGAGTGATCAAAATCCCCCAAGCTTGCCTCTTACTCGTCCTCGAGGAAGATAAGTAAAAGGCGAACCCGGTGGATTCGGAAAAAGAAAACGGCGAAAAAAACGAGAAAAAAAAAGAAAAACGAAGAAGAATGAAAACGAAATGAAAATAAAGAAAGAAAGAAGCGAAGAGGAAGGATGCTAGATCATTTTCTCAGGACGTGGGTTTCACTTACTCTTATAGCATGCACCGAATGAGAAATACATGTCAGAGAATCTTATTTTGATATCATAGTATAATAGTGCAAATAGAAATAGAAATCCCACGAACAACGATATAATCATGAAAAACGGAATGATGTTAAAATCAACATCGTCTGAATCATTTAAAGCGGTATACAAATCACAGAACACACACTTTTCAATTGAACGCTTTCTATCTGGAGTATAAGAGTATCACACTATAGAATAGAGAGAATGGAAAAGTTTGGATTTCATGAAATGAACGCTAGGCTTAGATTTCTGGATTTCGCGAAGCTAGAAACAATCTCACCGAGTATAAAATATTACTTAGCCTAGGTTGTCGTGCAATGTCAAGTAGTCACTCTCTCACACATCAATGGATCCCCTCCCCCAAGCTTATCTATAAGCGTGGTGGCATAAAAAAAAATATTTAAATCCCCATTTTTCATACATATAGCTCCAAAAAGCAACGAAGAGAAAGAAGAGAGAAAGTGGGATGGGATATTTTATTGAGGATTTTTCCTCCATTTCTTTTCTCTTTTTTTTTCTTTTTCTTTTTTTTCTTTGCAATAAGCAATATATACATAATGATCCCAACTCAGAGAGAGGTAATGATATACAAGAATGTTTTTCTCTCTTTTATTCTTCTCTCTCTTTTTTTTAGAATAAGAAACTTGGAGCTAGGAATTAATAGTGGGGGAAATGCCATAAAGATAGAATCACTAAGGGGGGGATTCACCAATGATTTTAAAAGTAGAGAAATGATGTTCAAGATTTGTGGAGAAAGAAATAAATGTAACTCTCAGTTCACTCTATAAGACATGCACGACAACTTCAGCAGGGTAATCTAATCTACTCAGTTTCGATCACAAAAAAGCTAACTAATCCAGATATATCATAGCTAACATCATTCAATCATCCTGAAGTGAAGTGTACAATTCATGCATATAGAAGTGATATAGGAAAAGAAATCAGTACTCCAGATATAGGCATTCAATGCGTGAATCTTGGTGTGTTTTCTGTGATAGCATACATATAAATATTCAGGCTCAGCTAATAATAAAACTTCATCCATTTTCATGTGGAAAAAGTGTGGGTTACTATTTCTAAATGCAAAGCAAGTCATAGCATATGATATCAGAAATAAAACCTAAGACATGACAAATATAGCATGCATATAGAATAAGCTAACTCCACGTAGACATCATCACAGAAAATTCATCTCTAGCATGAGATGAAAAAGGAAAGAAGTAAAGATAAAAGGAAAATAGAACTATGCAATGCGGCACACAGGAAAATAAGAAAAACGTGATGCATGGCAAGATAAAGGAAAAATAATGAAAAATAGGTGCAAAAGTGAAAAACGGTGTGAAAAACTGAAAATAAAGGTGGCTAAACGAAAAAGAAAGTGAGGACTCACTCCCCCAAGCTAAACGGCACAGTGTCCTCAATGTGCAAAGTGTGGCACACAGAGAGACAAGTAATGAGAGGTGCAAGTGAGGATGCATGCATGATGGAAAGAAAAAAGATAATAAAAGGAAAAATAAAGAAGTGAAAATATGATGCGGATATGATGCATGCACAGATATGAGTGATACGAGGATATATGTGTCACCGAAAAGCTCTCCCTCTCTCCCAAAAAAGATATATAGAGATACGGCAAAATGAGAAACCCAAAATAAGTGAGGGGAGGGGGGTGGACAAAAAGACATCAGGACCCAGCAGAAACATGCATCACAACGGCAAAAGGAATCGATGGCATCAAGGGTGCCTAGGAAGGTGGTGCTGCGCCGTCTCCGTCCTGAGGCAGAGGTGGTGGTGGTGGTGGTGTGGGCTGCTGAGCTGGGGTGAGGGTGTAAGTGGAAGCAGGTCTAGTGTGTGTGAAAGTGTGTGTGGGAACCTGCTGGGTGGGCGGGGGTACGCGTGGGAGACGCTCCAGAACCTGTGTAAGGCAGTAGTGGATCTGGGGGATCAGCTCGAAGCGTCCAGCCATCGTAGAGACGGTGGAGGACAGGGTCCTAAGGTCTCCTCTAAGACCACTCACCGCCAACTCAAGAGCACGTAAGCTCTGCAGTACAGTGTCGGGTGGGGGTGGTGCAGAGGGACGCACCGGTCTAGGCTGCGCAGGGCGAGGCTGGCGTACGCGAGTGGAGTATGTAACGGGCTCAGCAGGGAAGGGGACAAAAGGTGCCACGCCAGCAAATGTGGGCCTGGCCTCAGTGTGAGGCCGGGACGCCGGCTGGTGAGAAGTGGAGGCAGCGGCAGCAAAAGAAGCGTGCAAAGATGGCAACGAGGTGGCAAGAGAGGTCAGTGGCCCAGAAGTGTGGACAGACGCCACGACGCTCTCGGAGAATACGGCGGCTGTGGAGACAGAGGAATCTCCCACTGGGGTGGAAGTGTGTGAACCAAAAGGCGCAATCCCAGCAGAGATCATGCTAGCCATGGTCTCCACGACCGCGGCAAACGAGGGCTCTCCACTCTCGACAAAGGTCGGTGGGCGCTCGGGGAGTGCTGAGGAAAGAGGCTCCACGGACAAAGGGCCGGAGGCGGAAGTGGGAGTGGTGGTGACAGCCTCAGAAGTGGTGACAGTGGTGGAAGTGGGCTCAGCAAAAGTACTCTTGACACTGGCAGAGGTGGGGACAGAAGTGTCAGGAGCAGCAGAAACGTCAGGAACAGGCTGAGGGGCCACAGGGTCGACAGGGTCGGCAGCAGGCTCGGCAGTGTGTGCAGCAGGGTCTGCGGGGGCAGCCTGGGCAGCGTGGGCAGCGTGGGCCTGCTCGGCCTCCTCGGCCTCGAGCACGTAGGCGGCGGGGATGAGGACATCCATCGCCGGAATCCAGTCAACGTGGGCTGGTGCAATCAGAGTCCGAGCAGGGCTCGGGAGAATCATGTAATCGGCCCCATAGGGGCCGTGCAACCAGACCCAGTGACGCTCACCATGCGGACGAAGCATCTTCATCCGGGCCATAACGTCTATCGACAGAGAAGTGGGGCCCGATACTCGCCGCAGGTCGTTGGGTAGGTCCTCACCGGTCATCATGGTAAGCAAGGTGATCAGACCGCCGCAGCATATCGGTGAGCGAGCGCCCACCGACACAATGATACGGTCTAGAAACCAAGCCGCAATGTCGATCACGACGGCGGGGACAAGCTCGTGTCCATCCCTAGATAGAGCTCTGGGACGTGTCATCGCATAGAGCATGTAGAGCTCTGGCGTAGACATCGTGCCCGGCTCATATCTGGCCAGAAAGGTGGTCGCCATAAGGCGCTGGGAAATACGTAGGCAGGGGTGGACAATGGCCGAGGCCTTGGCCCTACTAGGGTCAAAGGCGGCGTGGTGGCCTGTAATCCGGGCCCAGAAGGCGCCGGCGTCGAAAGAAGGTGGGGGGATGTGGGTAGGGCCGTAGCCGCGATCGGCACCGGGGACGGTGGGTGTAACGGCCGATTTCCGACCGTACGTATTTTAGCGTGTATTATTGTTTCGGGTGCATATTTTCGTATTTGATTTTATTGGTGTTTTCTGTAGTCCTGACGCGTAGCCAGACCCCATATTCACGACCCTCTCGAAGGCGCGATCACCCCGGTATTTTCTTCGAAATTTTTGGACGTCAACGGACAAATCTGCTTATCTCACTACTAATTTATAACATATCTTTATATATATATATATATAAATTTGAATTTACAAGTCTGTGCGTTTTTTTCCTATAAAGAAACTTATAATTATATTATTTGTTTATTAATAAAACTTTTTATATACATATATTTGATAGTGGGCTTGTACGGTTGTTCCTAAACAATTATAAAATGCTTACTAATCATTTTGAACCTTAACTCTACTCCTATTATTTATCATTATGTAATTCGGTAGGTTTGGATTCAAATTGTTTTTTTACGTTTATAGATTGATAATTTACTTTTTAAATTAATCCTAAACCTAACCCTAGGCTAGGCTGCCCAAGCCTCACGTGGGCCTGCACCCCCCTCTTATAACCCTAACTACTATTTTAACCTAGGGGCTTTCATCTTTTTCACAAGCAGCCATATACCAGCCGCCACTTATTTTCTTCCCCACGCATGAAACACATCCCGCAGCCACCGTACAACTCCGGCAACACACGCGCGACTCCTCCCTCTCCTCTCTCCCTCCCTTGGTGCACCGGATGACATCCCCTCCTCCGGTCTTTGCTCCTCACACGCACGACGACAGGCCGCCGGTCGTTCCCGCACGTGCATGGCCGCCCTTGTCCTTTGCTCCGGTGATCTCACAGCTCCATCCCCAACTCTCCTCAGGCCAAGATCTCCCCGCTCCGTTCATCGCCTAGGCCTTCGACTCGCCTCCACCGGTGTCTCCTCGTAGCCTCGCCGCCCCTTGCAACTAGTGCGCCTCATTTCATCCGGCTACCCCATGAATCCGTGTGTCCAAGCCCCGACAGCCGTTCGGTCCGGCCCTCTGCACCGCCTGATGCTGCCCCGCCAGCAGTCACCGTCCAAATCCTCGGCTTCCCACTTTCAAGTAGCGAGAACCAACTCGAAAGCAACAATGGTGAGTAATTACTTATGCATGTGGTGTAAGCTGTGAGCAACCTACTACTTTTATCGGCTGTGTCGGCTTATTATCACCAGCATATTAGTATGCTTAAGGTGCTACCATGTGATGATATTATATAGTTTTATACCCGTTAGAAGTTAGCATGTCTTGGTTAGATACTCTGTCTAATAAATCTTTCTTTGAGAATCAGATGTGATTCATGTATATATTAGGTTACAATTTGAATTTCAACCGGTACACCATCAGTTTTGCATTTTGGTCTTGTCTTCTTAGAGGCCGGATGATTATTGGAGATGGCAGACTCATAGGCATTGAGAAAATATAATAAGAAATGAGGACTTGGTTTTTCATCCGCAATAATATGCTATATTAAGGTGTCATTCTGACTTACCACTCCATGCTTAATAGAGATACATTAGAGTCCATAGCAGAGTTTGATACTTTTGATAAATTTTGATATGTATAAGATAACATCCTTTATAAATACCTATTAAGTTAGTGGCTGGTGTGTTAATATAGGTTTGCACTTTTTGCTACTGCTAAGTGATTCTTTGACCTTAACTTTTAGGTTAGTATCATTTACTTCAGGTTAGTGTCACTATTACTTAGGTTCTGCATGTGTTTTACTTTAACTATTGCATTCACCTTAGGTTAATATCATTATTACTTTAAGTACTGCATGTATGTGTTTTCAGAATGATTAATTCATCTACTGGTTTCCTACTCGACATTACTTCTAGGGTATATTATCATACTAGCTGTTATAAGTTATAGGTATATTAGTTAGTAAATTAGTTTACCTGAATGATATAAACTCCGATTTCATAATAACGGTATATTTTAGATAATCTGGTATAGGTAAATTAGTCACCATAGAAGTTAATTAGTTAACTCCTGTTTGATATCATACCTTTTGATACAGATATCCTGACGCCTCCCCCTCGCCGTCCTCATTTTTCCCTCACTGTCCGTACCTGTCTCGCTGCGCTAACCGCGGCCGAGGAGTTCCAGACGACGCCGACGTTTCGCCGTTCAGACCCGACTTCCGCTTGTTGGACGACATCACCAGGTTGGTCCCTCTAAACTTGTAGCACAACCCACACCGTAGCGAAACCGAAAACCTAACTAAAACTGGACAAGTACAATTAAATTTACTTTTCCGCACCAGTAAAACGCTGCTCACTGTAGAAATCGACCATCAGACAATTTTTCTGTGCATATAGGTTAGTGGTCGATCTAGGCTGACAAAAACATCAAATCGTGACTCTGACATTTAGGATAGCCCCGATAACCTAGAAACGAACCTAAATAGGATTTATTGAAAACGAGACCTGACATCGTCGCCGTGGCGATATTTCAGACGGACTTCTGCGGACGAGACGCTTGGACGAGACGCTTGGACGAGACGCTTCGAGAGGACGACACACTCGCCATTTCAGGCAAGTGTACCCACTTGCGTTTTTGATCGTGCTTTGTGCTTAGGTTGCTAGAACTGTTAGACTGTGAATGTATAGAACCGGACGTGAAATGATAGCGTCCGGGACGACTCTTGACGGCTCAGACTTGACGATGAAGTCTGAGCCTGACAACAACAATTTTTGATGTGGTAGGGCTATCATGTGTGTGCGTGTGTGTGGACACCCTAGAATAACCTTTCCTGTCGTGTCACGTCACGTCCCGTCTTGCACAGCCCGCTGGGCAATAGGGCACTCGTCGAGTGATCCCTTGTACAGACTCACAGCCTGCGGGCAATAGGGCACTCTCCAAGTTGAGAGAGTGATCCCTTGTACGGATACACAGCCCGAGGGCAATAGGGCACTCTCCAAGCTAGAGAGAGTGATCCCTTGTACGGATTCTCAGCCTGCGGGCAATAGGGCACTCGCCAAGCTAGAGCGAGTGATCCCTTGTACGGATATCTTGTCTTGTCTTGTCTTGGGGTTTGGGGTTGGGTTGAGCGTGCGCACGGTAAGAGGGTTTGATCCCCCTCGAACCGTAAGGCGTGAACCCTTTCGTGTCTCACTTGTCTTGTCCTGCCTTGTTTCCGTCACGTCACGTCTTGTCTTGACACCTGTAGGCTAGTCCCGTAGTTGGTAGCACACGCTACGACTACTACTTGTCCCGTTTTACTTTCCTGCTGCGTTACTCCTTGTCGTGTTACCTTGTTGTAACCCCAGCATGCTAATCAACCAGTAAACCGTTGTTTAAAGTTCGGTGCACTTGCAGTAAAGTCTAACCCTTCTTGTAGACTTTACCTGACGTACAGTTCCTTTTTCTTGGGTGCTGTACGTCAGGTGTTCAGCCAGAGATCGTGGACGAAGCAGACTCGCTGGAGTACGAGGAGCCGAGGACGTCGACCCAGAGCACGTGCCTGACGAGGAGCAGACCTTGAGGTCTTTTAGTCGTCACTTCCAGAGGTTACTACTTTCAGTTTTCTTTTAGATAGTCTGTTGCCATGCTTAGGCTTCTTTTAGACTTTGTACCAGATGGATATTATTTCTCCATGTAAATGAATGCAAATTTCCTTTTCCGTACTTTTGTTGTTTCGAACTATAATAATGCAAGAACCTGAAATTCTTTTAAAATGGTACCTCTACAGACGCTTATTGGGTCCGAGCTTCTCAAGCTCTGGCCTAAGCGGGCCTCGTCACGTTTCGCTTCCGTCCATTTTGGGAAGCGGGGCGTGACAGGTTTTAGTGGTGGCCCATGCAGGTCTTGCAAAAGTTCGGAACAATAAGAGTACCGCATTCATTTAATATCCATGTACAAGTCTGAATTAGTTTCCCAGTCTTAGGCAGTGGGAAGACTTAGATAGACGCTCAGGTTTGACAGTCTGACGCCCTGGTTAGGAATTAGTCATCCTCGTCCTAGGAATACCTTAAGTAGCCTCTCTCTCCCTAGCTCTGACCAAATTAGATTTCTAGAGTCCCTCTTTTAGTTTAGTCGCCCGCCCAGCTCCATCGACTTCGGGCCCAGCAGAACGTAACCTTGATTCTCTTAGGAACTTTTCCCCTTAGATCCTGATTGTAGTTAGCTCGTTAAGAAATCTTAGCGCTGAGCTCTTCTGATCTTTAGACGACCCGATGATTAGGACCCCTGACTTCTAGCGTCTCTCTGATCATTACACTTCTGCGTTATCGATCGTAGGGTCCCATCGTAGCCTCCTTGCGTCTTATTCTATATGTAACCATCATGAGATCATTTTCCTTTCTCCCGATTCGTGTGATCGTTTCCGGACGATTATCGTTGATCCTTCGAATCCCTTCCTTGACCAATTCTGCTTCCTTTAAAAGTATTTTCGAAATTTATTATTAAGTTTTTCGCTTAGCTTAATTTCTTTGAAAACCCCGATATTATATATTTCAAAATTTCTTGTTTTCGGTTAAGTTAAAATTCTTTCACTGATCTTGAAACCTCCCTGGTCGTAAAATTATTTTACTATCTCGTACCTATTTTCAAATCGGCATCTTTCGTGTTTCAGTTTTAAACCTTGTTATCAATTCTATAATCCAATATATATATTACTTTTCTAAACTACAAAATTTTATTGCTAATCACTTACCCCACGTACTTTAAGAATATTTTCTAAACCAAAGAGAACTTTAAATTTCTTCTCGTATATGTATAAACAGCCATATGTTCATCGTGCTCATACTTCAAGAATCCTTGTTTAAACTTACTTTCATTTGCAAAACAATCGCTATATCATCCTACTTTTATTTCTTCATCTAATTTTTTTTTTTCAAACCGTAAAATTTTTTATCGTTTGCTTACTTTTCCCTACATATTTTTATAAGTATAAAAGTATTTGATACCATATTTTACATGTAATTCTTCTTTCATCTATCTAATTATTTTTTTATAAAAAAAAGTATAATAATAATTTTGTCCCATCCAACCAACCATCTTCTTACCCCGCCTTATTTGAACTCGTTCTTTCCGATTTATCTCGTTACGCTTTTGGTTTCTGTTTCCTTTATTTGGTCTAGACATAAGTCCTTGTAGTTGTCCATGCTATCTCCAGTTTAGGAATAGGCCCTTTGGTAGGTGATGTCGTCATAGTGCATGAGCATAGGTAGAGTGTGTAGACCTGTATGAGTGTGTGTTCTTTAGGATCCCGATGATTGCCTTTTTGTGTCTTGAATGTGTACTCAGTGTTAACCATGATATGATTGAAGTTGTCTGAATGACGGTATTCATGCGTAAATGAATAGGGTCATAGCAGGCAACTTCCTTAGACGTAGTTTTTCGCGATTATAGAATAGCTTAACTTTGACTGAATGTGATTGTATCAAAACTTTGTTTTTCTTATAAACCAAACCTTTAAAGTTTTTGAAATTAGCTCACAAGATCACAAATCAATTGTCTTTCCTCATCCATTACCACGACTCCACACGTTTTTCCAAATGTTTTAAAAATGTGTCATTGGTTTTAAGTTTCCCTTTTCTCTTCTCTTTCTCTCCATTTAGAAATGTTATGTTTTGGTTGTTATAGTTTTGGGACTAGCTATTATTGTTGTAGGATTTTGTTTGCGGGTAGGCTCAGGGAGAGATGAGATTTGTTATAGCATTGATTAACCGATTTTGGAACAATAGTATATTGGCATAGATTTCTTTCGGATGAGAAGATGAGCTGTCCAAGACTTATTTATGATACCGATGTGAGACGGACTCAATGGAAAATTCTGGCCGGATGAAATTATATGCGAGGATATGATAGCTTATCAGACTTGTGTCTTAGACGGGTGGTAGGTAGGAGTAACTGCGGAGTATAGTATGAGTTAGGATGATCACGAGAATGAGTAGAACATTGTAAGCATCGAGACTTGATTGATGAATTGACGTGAGAAGACTTTGGGAATGATACGACGCGTTGAGATGAGTTGATGGTTAGGTAGGTGGACTTAATATTGGTTGGGATTAGTTATAGTGAGTAGGATGAGATGTGATCTTGATAGTCCAAATTAATTGGTGGATAAATTTATGGGAAGATATGACAAGAATGTATTGAAGACACGGCGATTGTTAATTTGTGAAGGTATTACAAGATAGACAAAGGTTTTTTTTTGTCTTGGATTGGTGGTTGACTAGAATCTCATTTTTGGAGATTGATTAACATTGGGAAGAGATTGAGAAATTTAAAAGAGGTTATTGAACGATGATGTTTAGCGGAGTGGTATGGTATGTGAAAATGATTAGTAATCTTTTGTGAGGACTTGGAGTTGGAAATTTGAACAGTAGTGATGGGTCTATGGTTAAGTTTTAGGATGTGAGATTAGTCATGGCATTATCCAGTGAAAAGAAGGGTTATGAAGGATTAATTAAAGAACATGGGTTGAAGTTATAAGATTAGCGATCTATATGTGTAGTTATGAGAGTTTTGGGTATAAGGTTATATAGATGTTATTATTGTTAGTATGAGTGATTCCGAGGACGGAATCATCTCTAAGGTGGGTAGAATGTAACGGCCGATTTCCGACCGTACGTATTTTAGCGTGTATTATTGTTTCGGGTGCATATTTTCGTATTTGATTTTATTGGTGTTTTCTGTAGTCCTGACGCGTAGCCAGACCCCATATTCACGACCCTCTCGAAGGCGCGATCACCCCGGTATTTTCTTCGAAATTTTTGGACGTCAACGGACAAATCTGCTTATCTCACTACTAATTTATAACATATCTTTATATATATATATATATAAATTTGAATTTACAAGTCTGTGCGTTTTTTTCCTATAAAGAAACTTATAATTATATTATTTGTTTATTAATAAAACTTTTTATATACATATATTTGATAGTGGGCTTGTACGGTTGTTCCTAAACAATTATAAAATGCTTACTAATCATTTTGAACCTTAACTCTACTCCTATTATTTATCATTATGTAATTCGGTAGGTTTGGATTCAAATTGTTTTTTTACGTTTATAGATTGATAATTTACTTTTTAAATTAATCCTAAACCTAACCCTAGGCTAGGCTGCCCAAGCCTCACGTGGGCCTGCACCCCCCCTCTTATAACCCTAACTACTATTTTAACCTAGGGGCTTTCATCTTTTTCACAAGCAGCCATATACCAGCCGCCACTTATTTTCTTCCCCACGCATGAAACACATCCCGCAGCCACCGTACAACTCCGGCAACACACGCGCGACTCCTCCCTCTCCTCTCTCCCTCCCTTGGTGCACCGGATGACATCCCCTCCTCCGGTCTTTGCTCCTCACACGCACGACGACAGGCCGCCGGTCGTTCCCGCACGTGCATGGCCGCCCTTGTCCTTTGCTCCGGTGATCTCACAGCTCCATCCCCAACTCTCCTCAGGCCAAGATCTCCCCGCTCCGTTCATCGCCTAGGCCTTCGACTCGCCTCCACCGGTGTCTCCTCGTAGCCTCACCGCCCCTTGCAACTAGTGCGCCTCATTTCATCCGGCTACCCCATGAATCCGTGTGCCCAAGCCCCGACAGCCGTTCGGTCCGGCCCTCTGCACCGCCTGATGCTGCCCCGCCAGCAGTCACCGTCCAAATCCTCGGCTTCCCACTTTCAAGTAGCGAGAACCAACTCGAAAGCAACAATGGTGAGTAATTACTTATGCATGTGGTGTAAGCTGTGAGCAACCTACTACTTTTATCGGCTGTGTCGGCTTATTATCACCAGCATATTAGTATGCTTAAGGTGCTACCATGTGATGATATTATATAGTTTTATACCCGTTAGAAGTTAGCATGTCTTGGTTAGATACTCTGTCTAATAAATCTTTCTTTGAGAATCAGATGTGATTCATGTATATATTAGGTTACAATTTGAATTTCAACCGGTACACCATCAGTTTTGCATTTTGGTCTTGTCTTCTTAGAGGCCGGATGATTATTGGAGATGGCAGACTCATAGGCATTGAGAAAATATAATAAGAAATGAGGACTTGGTTTTTCATCCGCAATAATATGCTATATTAAGGTGTCATTCTGACTTACCACTCCATGCTTAATAGAGATACATTAGAGTCCATAGCAGAGTTTGATACTTTTGATAAATTTTGATATGTATAAGATAACATCCTTTATAAATACCTATTAAGTTAGTGGCTGGTGTGTTAATATAGGTTTGCACTTTTTGCTACTGCTAAGTGATTCTTTGACCTTAACTTTTAGGTTAGTATCATTTACTTCAGGTTAGTGTCACTATTACTTAGGTTCTGCATGTGTTTTACTTTAACTATTGCATTCACCTTAGGTTAATATCATTATTACTTTAAGTACTGCATGTATGTGTTTTCAGAATGATTAATTCATCTACTGGTTTCCTACTCGACATTACTTCTAGGGTATATTATCATACTAGCTGTTATAAGTTATAGGTATATTAGTTAGTAAATTAGTTTACCTGAATGATATAAACTCCGATTTCATAATAACGGTATATTTTAGATAATCTGGTATAGGTAAATTAGTCACCATAGAAGTTAATTAGTTAACTCCTGTTTGATATCATACCTTTTGATACAGATATCCTGACGCCTCCCCCTCGCCGTCCTCATTTTTCCCTCACTGTCCGTACCTGTCTCGCTGCGCTAACCGCGGCCGAGGAGTTCCAGACGACGCCGACGTTTCGCCGTTCAGACCCGACTTCCGCTTGTTGGACGACATCACCAGGTTGGTCCCTCTAAACTTGTAGCACAACCCACACCGTAGCGAAACCGAAAACCTAACTAAAACTGGACAAGTACAATTAAATTTACTTTTCCGCACCAGTAAAACGCTGCTCACTGTAGAAATCGACCATCAGACAATTTTTCTGTGCATATAGGTTAGTGGTCGATCTAGGCTGACAAAAACATCAAATCATGACTCTGACATTTAGGATAGCCCCGATAACCTAGAAACGAACCTAAATAGGATTTATTGAAAACGAGACCTGACATCGTCGCCGTGGCGATATTTCAGACGGACTTCTGCGGACGAGACGCTTGGACGAGACGCTTGGACGAGACGCTTCGAGAGGACGACACACTCGCCATTTCAGGCAAGTGTACCCACTTGCGTTTTTGATCGTGCTTTGTGCTTAGGTTGCTAGAACTGTTAGACTGTGAATGTATAGAACCGGACGTGAAATGATAGCGTCCGGGACGACTCTTGACGGCTCAGACTTGACGACGAAGTCTGAGCCTGACAACAACAATTTTTGATGTGGTAGGGCTATCATGTGTGTGCGTGTGTGTGGACACCCTAGAATAACCTTTCCTGTCGTGTCACATCACGTCCCGTCTTGCACAGCCCGCTGGGCAATAGGGCACTCGTCGAGTGATCCCTTGTACAGACTCACAGCCTGCGGGCAATAGGGCACTCTCCAAGTTGAGAGAGTGATCCCTTGTACGGATACACAGCCCGAGGGCAATAGGGCACTCTCCAAGCTAGAGAGAGTGATCCCTTGTACGGATTCTCAGCCTGCGGGCAATAGGGCACTCGCCAAGCTAGAGCGAGTGATCCCTTGTACGGATATCTTGTCTTGTCTTGTCTTGGGGTTTGGGGTTGGGTTGAGCGTGCGCACGGTAAGAGGGTTTGATCCCCCTCGAACCGTAAGGCGTGAACCCTTTCGTGTCTCACTTGTCTTGTCCTGCCTTGTTTCCGTCACGTCACGTCTTGTCTTGACACCTGTAGGCTAGTCCCGTAGTTGGTAGCACACGCTACGACTACTACTTGTCCCGTTTTACTTTCCTGCTGCGTTACTCCTTGTCGTGTTACCTTGTTGTAACCCCAGCATGCTAATCAACCAGTAAACCGTTGTTTAAAGTTCGGTGCACTTGCAGTAAAGTCTAACCCTTCTTGTAGACTTTACCTGACGTACAGTTCCTTTTTCTTGGGTGCTGTACGTCAGGTGTTCAGCCAGAGATCGTGGACGAAGCAGACTCGCTGGAGTACGAGGAGCCGAGGACGTCGACCCAGAGCACGTGCCTGACGAGGAGCAGACCTTGAGGTCTTTTAGTCGTCACTTCCAGAGGTTACTACTTTCAGTTTTCTTTTAGATAGTCTGTTGCCATGCTTAGGCTTCTTTTAGACTTTGTACCAGATGGATATTATTTCTCCATGTAAATGAATGCAAATTTCCTTTTCCGTACTTTTGTTGTTTCGAACTATAATAATGCAAGAACCTGAAATTCTTTTAAAATGGTACCTCTACAGACGCTTATTGGGTCCGAGCTTCTCAAGCTCTGGCCTAAGCGGGCCTCGTCACGTTTCGCTTCCGTCCATTTTGGGAAGCGGGGCGTGACAGTGGGCCATGAGAAAAATGCTCTCATCATATCGAGAGTGACCTGGCACTCTCGATCCATGAACCGGAATGAGCATCCCTCATCGGTCCAGGCGATCGAACTCAAAACCTCAAGTGTCGGGCGGGTAAAAGTATCCGCCGACACCTGAAGGAAGTCGCGCCAACCCACGTTGTCGTACAACGTGAGTATCCCCTCAAGTACCCCCAGGCGTCCTAGGTTAGCGAGGTGTGCAAACCTGGAGGGTACGATCGAGCGCTGGGAGATACGGTCGAAGACGGCGCGGTGTGCATCGTCTCGGAACGTAATCCCGAGCGGCCCGACCAGTGGAGCCGGTGGTGGTGGCTGTGGATCGGCAGGGTGAGGCTGTGCGGGTTGTGGGTGTGCTGCAGGCTGTGCGGGGTGTGCGGAGCCTGTAGGCTGTGCGGGGTGTGTGGGAGAAGGTGGAGGAGAGTCCTCCACCAAGTGGGAGGGGCCGGGCTCGTCCGACCGCTTCCGCTTGGCGGAAGCTCTCGTCGACCGCGGCCGTGTCCGGGGCGGCATATCGGCCCCGAGCGCGCGCCGAAAAGTGAAAAGTGCGGCGTGTGCACAAAGAGTGGAAAGAGTATACCCAAACACGCCGCGAGTGCTAAGCAGTGTAAGTGTGCGAAGTCCGCGCCTCCACGAAATCCAAAACAGCCCGTAGAAGCTCCCCTGAGCTCCCCTAAGCTCCAAAAAGCAACCTGCGCATGGAAAAGCGATATCAGCGAGTAATAATCAAAATGTATGGAGCAATAGGGGTATAACGGATAGATATGGGAATTGATTCGGGTTAGGGGTTCGATTAATACACGGATCCTCAAAAACTACGCAAAAAGAGAAGAAAATGGTGAGAACGAGCGAACCGGAGGTGATCGGAGACAAGGCCGCCGGCGGCGACTCGGGCGAGGCGTCGGCGGACTCGGCCGGCGGTGGCGGGGCGAGCGGTGGCGGGGCAGCGGCGGTCGGGCGAGTGAGGGTCGAGCGAGGGGGAATCGAGCGTGGGAGCTGAAGGGGCGCGGGCGAGAATTTGGGGGTTTTCGTTTTCGAATTCCGCGCCCCCCCTTCAGCTTATATATAGAAAAGTTACGACTCGGCCGAGTGACGTGGTCACTCGGCCGAGCGAGGCAAATAAAAATTTCCCCCCGATATCGCTTCGACCGAGTGGCTTTGCCAGACTCGGCCGAGTGGAGTAAGTCCATTCGGCCGAGTGACTCAAGCTACTCGGCATGACTCGTCCTAGGAGGGTATCCGTTTTACTCGGCCGAGTGAATATATATACTCGGCCGAGTAGCAGTTATAATGAAATGAGGAAAATAGACAGAGAGTTGGGTACAGCAGACTTCCCTCGTTCGTGAGCGGCTCGGCCGGACGAACTTCTGGACTCGGCCGAGTGACTAGTATACTCGGCCGAGTGAGCCTTGTATTCTGCTGTTTGTCTTCGTTTGGGCTCTAAACTCCGTCTTTCTTTCTCCAGTCGATTTCATGCTCCTCCTAAGCGTCGAACGCCTTCTTGGGGCGCTCCTCATCGTCTCGTTCATCCTCCTCATGATGATCTACCTATCTTCTCTCCTGTCAAGAAAAATAGGACCCGTTATCACAAAATTTTTGGTCGGATGACTCAAAACACTAAAAGTCTAAAAAACGAGAATAAAGAAAAAGTAAAAATGAAGCAAAAACCGTCGGGTTGCCTCCCGACAAGCGCTCGTTTTAGGTCGTGAGCTCGACCCCCTATAATTTTCAATCAATGCGGGATGTTTGGTGCATATGAGATGCACCCGTCAAACTTGCCGGGGAGCGCGCTTGGATTCGAACGTGGCGGCGTAGCGTTCTCCCGTGGTGGTCTCCTATCTCGAATAGTGTTGGGGGGAGGCTCCCCCAAGCTAGCATTTGCCCCGGTCAACGGCTTAACCGGCGATGCCGATTTCCGTGCCGGCGGAGCTTTCTTTGGAGACTTTAATTTCGAGAGCTTGCAGAGCTCTCGAATCCTCGTGACATCAGCGTCGCCTTCATCTTCATCAGCGGAGAAGTCGGGGGAATCGTCTTCAATCTTTTCATCTTGGCCTAAATCCGGGCCTTCATCAAATTCTTCATCGAAAAGGGCACCAATTGAGTGATGAATCGCCTCCTCTATCACCTCATCAAGGAGGTCCATGTAGTCGAGTTCCTCGTGATAAGGCATATGCTTCATAGCCTTAGGAATGTGGAGCTCCACCTCAATGTTTCCGACGTTCAAGGTTAAGGTACCTTCGCGCACGTCGACGATGACTCCGGCGGTGGCGAGGAATGGGCGTCCAAGTATCAATGAGGTGTCTCCCTCCTCCTTAACGTCCATGATGACGAAGTCACATGGCAAGCATATTCCACCCGGGACTTGAAGTGGGATGTCTTCGGCAATCCCCACCGGCCTTGTTATCCGTCCATCGGCTAATTGGATGCGCATGTCGGTGGGTTTCAACTTTGTCCCGGTGTTAAGCTTTAAGAACATGGAGAGGGGCATGAGACTCACACTAGCCCCAAGATCGACCAACGCCTTTTGAAGAGGCACGCCACCCAAGGTGCAAGGAATCCGAAAACTCCCCGGATCTTTGAATTTTGCCGGCTCCTTCTCTCTCTTGGTGAACCAAGAGCCCTTCTCGGCTAGCATGATCTTCTCCTTCCTTTTCCTCCCCGAGATCAAGTCCTTCAAAAATTTAGCGTACGTGGGGATCTCGACGATGGCGTCAAGGAAGGGGATGTTAAGGCTAACTCCTCTTAGGTACTCGAGAAATTTTGCTAGCCTCTTTTCCATTTTCGCTCTAGCGAGCCTTTGGGGGAAAGGGACCGGTGGCATGAAGCGCCTCTCCTCAATTAATTGCTCCGCCCTAGATTTCTCCTTGTCTTGTGGCTTCTTCTCCTTTTCAACCTCGACTATCGGCTCAACCGGCTCCAAGCTTTCCTCCACGGCCTCCTCAATAGGAATCATGGCGGGGGTGGTGTCCTTCCCGCCTCTAGTAGTGACAGCAACCACGGCATTGATGTGGCCCGTGTTGCCCCGTGGGTTTTGCTCCGGTTGCGCCGGCAATCTTTGAGTGTTCCGATTGAGCAACGCCAATTGCTCCGATATTTGAGCCACTACGGTGTTAAGGGAGTCTTGCCCCGCCTTCAAAGTAGCATTCACCTTATTTTGCTCAACCATGAACGCCTCCACTCTAGTTTCGAAGTCGGATCGTTGTGGAGCTTGTGGAGGGTTTTGATTTTGATTCCTCCACCCTTGGTTGTATCCGGGAGGCCTATATGATGGAACTTGTTGCTTCGGTTGAAAGTTTTGTTGTGGAGGCCCCCTCGGCGGATAGTATTGTTGTTGGGGTGGTGGTGGTCGAGCTTGTTGAGGTGGTGGTGGTGGCGGGTTCAAAGCTCCTTCATTGTTGGCGTAGGAGAATCCCGGATGATTTCTTGCGGCCGGATTGGACCAATAGCCTTGGTTCCCCGCAACATACTGTATTTGCTCCATGGATCCTTCTCCTTGCTCTCCTCCCGAGTACATGACTTGAGATTGGTCTTGCCAATCACACATTTGGTTGGTCGGCGCGGAGGTGGAAGGTGCTCCCTGGGGCTCCGTGATGAACTTCTCCAATCTCTCCACCACCTTGTGGAGAGAATCAAATTTGCTCGTGAGCTCCGCTACGGCCTTTGCCTCGTAGATGCTAGTTGGCTTTAAGGAGGACGTGGAGTGTCCTCGCTCATCTCCACATTGTTGATTATTTGAGGCCATCTCCTCAATTAGGGCCGTAGCTTCCTCGGGAGTCTTTGACAAGATTGCACCATTCGCCGCTGCATCAATAATTTGTTTGGTCCCCGGTTGGAGACCGTTGTAGAAGCTATGAACTAGCTCCCAGTCCTCTATACTGTGGTGCGGGCATTGGTGCTGCAAATCCTTAAATCGCTCCCAAGCTTCATAGAGCGTCTCCTGTGGTCCTTGCTTGAAGGACATGAGAGCGCTCCGGATCTTCACCGTCTTGGATGGCGGATAGAATTTGTCAATAAATGCGCTCGCCAACTCGTCCCAAGTAGTGAAGACTCCGTCAGCCTGCGTCCTCAACCAATAGAGTGCCTTGTCCTTAAGTGTGAAGGGGAAGAGACGCAGTCTGATAGCATCATTGGAGACCCCCGGCATCTGGAACGTGGCGCACTTTGACAAGAACAGTTGGATGTGGTAGTGGGGGTTCTCATGTGCGTTCCCATGAAATGGGTCTTGTTGCATCAAAACCACCAATCCAGTCTTTAGCTCGAAGTTCTTGTCAGCCACCAACCCCGGCATGGCAATGGATGAGGTGGTAGAAGAAGTCTTAGGCCGAAGCCTATCGCGAATAGAGATTATCCTCGCCATCCTTGCCGCCAATTCTTCAGGAGTTTCCGGGTTAGTCATATATCGCCCTTCCGGATCTTGTCTCTTTTCCGCTCTAAGTCTCCGCGCGGTACGTTCGATCTCGGGATCAAATAGTAAGTCTTCCGGGTCCGCCGTAGATCTCGTGTTCATGCACAGAGGAAACAGAGTTTCAAAGAAATGATTAGTACCGTGGAAGGGTTAGACAAGAAATAAGAAATAGAAATAATGAAAATAAAAAAAAGGGAAAAAGAATAGCTAGGGTGAAAATGAATCAAACGCAAAAGCTTCCCCGGCAACGGCGCCAAAAACTTGATCGCGCCCCGGATACACGTCCCGAGGCGACGGTTGTAGTTTTACCGCAAGCGCACGGTATGGTGGCGAGCGGGTATCGAACACAGGGAGGACGAATGACCGTGCTTGCTCCTGATCAACCTGGCTATTTAGGAACAGAGATAATTGCCTTGGGCGATCCTGTCACAATCGTCAGACAAATTTGCGAAATATCAAATCAAATAAAGAACGTCTAGGGAAG
Organism: Scilla litardierei; assembly: GCA_030789695.1. Taxonomy (NCBI): domain Eukaryota; kingdom Viridiplantae; phylum Streptophyta; class Magnoliopsida; order Asparagales; family Asparagaceae; genus Scilla; species Scilla litardierei. Next base: position 130,802,224 of record CM061132.1, on the reverse strand, counting down.
GGGGAATCCCCACTACTCACCGTATTTCATAAATGTGGTTCGTCGGTATCGAAATCGCTAGAATGAGAATTTGGATGAACTAGTTGCAACTAAATGTGGAACCAAGCTCACGCTCTCACGCTGTTGCCGGTCGATAGCTATCCTAGGTTTGGGTCCAATCTCTTGCAAACCCTAGCCTAGGGAAGCTAGCATTAGGATCAACATCATCGTCCAATTGCGCACCGAGCCCAATCTCTTGCAAACTCGGTCCACAATCTAAATTAGGATAGTTCCTACCCGTCCAATCTCTTGCAAACGGGTATCGGCACGGAATTGCAACCGGAGGTCCTAGTATCGGTCCAATCTCTTGCAAACCGATACTTCGAAAATCCGACTCCAACCCAATTCGGATTTCTAGGGCTTCCTATCAAATTGGGATCCAATCTCTTGCAAATCCCAATTGATATGAATACCTAGCTATCCGTAGTAATTCGATCCCAATCTAATCCCTAATAACAATCCTAGCTCAATTTCTACCAATTCAACACAAATAGGAAATAGGGCTTGTAGGGTTCATCCCCACGCCCCGAGACGTGGAGACTACTCACAAATCATAGCAATAGCACAAAAATAATCAATGAAATAGGCAATGGAATTCATCACAACAATGATATAAACAATAAAAATAGAGTTTTTGGGGAAGAGAAATGCAAACCAATGTAGATCTTCAATTAATCCAACAAAAATCCAAGTTTTTCTCTTCTTCAATCACAATTAATAAAGCTAAAAAGTAGACTCAAAAAGCTGCAAAAAATCTGAGAGATAGCCCCCAAAACTAGGGTAAAAACAGAGCTTAAATAGCCCCAAAAATCGTCTAAAAATCCTGACCAAAACGCCCCTGCACAGCCTGTTTTCCGCAAATTTCGCTACAGGCAGCGCATCGCACTCGGCCGAGTGACAAAAGTCGCTCGGCCGAGTGAAAACCCTGTCATTTTCCAGTAAGTCGTGGGCTTCAGGGGTCTTCAGTTCGGGGGCGGCTCGGCCGAGTGAGTTGTCGTCACTCGGCCGATGGCTTCACTTCACTCGGGCGGACGGGATTTACCACTCGGCTGAGTGGGTCTTCTGAAGCTCAGGTGGCCGAAAAACAGAAACTTCGACATTTTGAAGGGGCTTCGTCTGGGCGCCACTCGGGCGGACGTGGTATCGTCACTCGGCCGATGTGGTCTCCGTCGCTCGGCCGAGTACACATGGAAATCGTGTCTGAACGGGTCGGCCGAGCAGTGTCTCGCTGGTCGGCCGAGTGGCTCCTCCACTCGGCCGAGTGGGACACAAAAAATGCCCAATCTGATTGTTTTGGCCTCCTCGTCGCTCCTGCGACGTCCATTCTTCTTCCGCTCCTCTCCAACAGCAAAATACCCCTCGGGGAGGTCGTCGGTGGCCGTCTAGATTACACGCATCTCGAGATCACTCCTAATCGCGCCAAATCACCTGAAATGCGACAAAAACAACAAATCGTGAAAAGCATCGCAATATCGTCGATATATCGTGAAAAACATGATTTGGGCGATCAAAATGGCATGCAAACATGCGGGAAAAGGGTGTAAAATAAGGAGTGATCATCGCTCCTCGCTGCGAAGCGGGCCGCTGCTCCTCGACTGACCCATATGTGCCTATTTAAGCGTCGTTTCCAATTCTGAGACGTCTTTCTCGCTCGGCAAAACCCTCACGCTCTCCGTGCAGCCGTCACCACCTCTCTTGGAGCCGTTCCTTTTCTCCACGAGGCCGCCCCCCATCGTTCAGCATTCAATCTGAGCATTTGTTCTTTACAATTTGAATCCGTTATTCCCCTTATCTAAAAATACTGACGCCCACCTTTTTTCTCTTTCAGGTTTGAATTGCTTAACAACAAGGATACATCTTTGAAGAGCTTAAGGATAATCCGAACCTCCGGAAACCACTACTTCAAAACAAAACGCCATCTTTTTTCAAGTCGGTAAACTCGCCCCCCCGCTTTACTTGTTTTATTTTCCTCCTCCTACACAATGCCTCCATGTCGTGCTAGACCCGCGAACCTCAACACCTCAAACCCTAGGCTTACACGACGCACGCATCTCACACGTTCCCCCACCCGAGCCACCACCTCCACCGATTCACCCACTGCCACCCCTGCACCACCTTCCCCTCCCCGTCCCTCCGCCCCCCTCTACATAGGAGACACAGAATTCGAGATTACATTTCGTAACAATGATCAAGAAGACCGCTTTGGCGCCATGGTCCTACTAGCAGGATATTATGGTGGTCTGGTAACTCAAGAGGTGGTCGATCGTGACCTTCCTTTCCTTCAAAGCCTCATGTGTCACTTTTGCACCGACCCACCGCACGAGTTCCGACCATCCCAGCCACCACCCACCGCCCCAGGTCCACAGTAGAGGGACCCACCACCCCCCAGAGGGTGGTGCCTCTGCTTGATATATTACTATCCAGTTTTTGCCTCCCCCTTTATTCTTAGTGCCCATCTGTCTTTGCGGGGCCCTGCTTTACCACAGCTTGGGGGAGGATACGCACCCATGCATTTGCATTACATCATATCACATTTTTATTTTTTATTTTATTTTTATTTCCATTTTTCTCTCTCTTTTATTTGCATAGTTTTTATTTTTTATTATCCCACCCGCCCCACCCCTCAGCATTATCTCCCTCTCACGAGCGATTTCTTAGCAGTGAGGACAATGCTAGGTTTAGCTTGGGGGATGAGCACTACCGCTTTATTTTTATTTTTATTTTTCATTTCAATTTTTAACATTTTCTTCCCTTATTTTCAGTTTTTATTTCACTTTTTCGCCACTTTGCCTCCCCATTTTATTTCTCTCATTTTGCATCATATCTTCTGTTTTTCCTCATGTATGCATCTTCTTTTTATCTATTTCCACTTTTTCTCTTTTTCTCCTTATTTCTGCTGACGATGGTCTGAATGATGATATCTCTATAGGCTTTATTAGTTTTTAGCGATGCTTATCCCTTTGGCATGTTATTAGGATTAATTTTAGCTTTATTGTCTATATGCATGTATTTCTTTTGATGATTTGCCTGATTTAATACTTGATATGAATTGAAATCAATTGCATGAATTAGTATCTAATATGACTTATGTTGGGAAATGCACCCAGGTTCACGCATCACTGAAAACTTGGAGCACCTGTTTTTATCATCCTTTTCACTTCTGTTTGCATGCCTGTTGACATTGTGATTATTACCGCATGCTATTTTCAGTATTCATTTAGAGAAGTGAAATACCCATGCTATGAGTTTAGTTAGAGTTTTATTTTATCGAACTGATGTGCACCCTCTTATGAGTGAACCGAGTGTCCCATTATCTTCCTTCTCCACATACCTACCTTTTCTCTACATATCAGTTGGTTACACCCCTACAGCTACTTTATTGCATCTCACTTCCCATGTATAAAAAACGTGGGGGGGGGGGGCGTATAGTGACGTGCGTTTATATTCTATATATTCACGCACGTATTCTTTATGATTTTCCGTTGTTTTCCATCGTTTCATATTCGTTCTTTCGTGTTTTTTGTATCTTTTCACTTTCTCTGTGTTTTTGTGCAAATGCAGGAGTTTCCAGCGTTGGGGACATTCAAAGCAGATATCATGAGTCCCCGGAGCAACGGGAGGAGTAACGCATGATCCAGAGGGCCAAACGAAAAAGAAATCCATATTTCAGCCCTCAACCAATCGGGTGGACAGAGCCACCCGATCGGTTGATGCACGCGTATCCGACCCGGACAGGAGCTGAAGAGAAGAGCAGCTCACCCGATCAGTTCAGTGATCAGGTGAGATCGACAGAGCTCTCTGTTTATTTGAAGCTGAATTCCAACCGATCGGGTGACATCTCACCCGATCGGTTCATCTGAAGCTGGAAATCAACTAACGACGACCCGGTCATGCCACCCGCTCACCTCAGCATCCGGTTGAAGCTTCTGAAGCCCGATGGCCAATGAGACAAGCAACTCGCCCGATCGGTTGATGTTTCAACTGATCGGGTGGCCTTTTCTTCCCCTTTCGCACACTGCTGATGCATTCATTGAAGATCTGCTATCATTCCAGAGGTATTTTGGGTGATCTCTTATTTTTCTAGCATCGGCATCGTCATTAGCTTTCCAACGATAGGTCGCATGCCCAAATCCGATTTTTCTACATTTTTCTGGAATTTTCTGAGCGCAGTTGTGTGCTGAAATGGGCTGCTGTCTGGATTTTCAGATCAACCGATCGGGTGGCAGTCCGGGTGACCGTCTGGGTGAGCCAGATTTCAGCTGTTTAGTCTCTGTTTCAGTCCACCCGATCGGGTGAACTTTCACCCGATCGAGTGGGCATGTTTTGACAGTTTTATTGGGTTTTCTGGACCCGAACCGGTGGGGTTTGTGGGGGGTTATTTATATGAGTTTGGGGCACGACTTGGGGTTATTCTTCTCACATTTTTTCAGTAGTTTTCCTCCCCTTTCTTGGGAGTTTTAGGTTAGATTAGATTAGGTTTTCTATTGCAATAAATCTTGTAAAAGATTGAAGATTCAACGCGAGATAAGTATTTCTTTCTCTTGTTTTCCATTGTTTTGTATTGTGTTTATTTTGCTTGATGGTGAACGTTTGTATGTCGTTTCTGTTGCTTGTTTTTTTGTTCTTCACCATTGAGTAGTATTGATGAACCCTAATACGGGTTAGAGTAGGATTGATGCTTGGGTTGTTTCATTTGGCTTGGTTGCATGGCATGTGTTTGATGGAATGTGTCAATGGGGATTTCTAGCAATCTGAGTCCAATTCGTATGACAATGCACTAGTTGTGTTGGGGATTGGGGTCCGGTGTCTTGTCCAGTCAAGATCCGCTTTGATGTATTGCTAGAAATCACATTCGACATATTTGGCCATTAGGGTTACGCGGGAGGGTTTCATTGTCATTGGCGGGAGAAAGACCGCCTCTGACCGTCGGGCCAAGGGGGAATAAACTTGGCGGTTGACTCCCAAGCCACAGCTCACACCCCTAGCGTAGACATTGAGTCCTCGCGTGTGGGAACGGCTTGGACGAAGTGTTGGGAGTTATCATTGTGGCCTTAATGCTCTCGGTTGCGGTCGGTGTTAATGGACATGAGAATGCCCACCGTCCGAAACTGGGTAGACCTAGCGTACTGGGCATCGACCGGAATATCGGGCCCATGGACGCTAGGTACCACATTTTGGGGTAATGTCTCACCCTGGGTCAAGTCAAATGCCAAGTGTCATGAGTGATCTTGCCCGTGTTAGTGGGGATTCTTTTCTTGTCTTTTTATTTATTTCTTTTATTTCTACAATTCCACCCACATTATCCGCATAGCTAGCACACAACCTAGACGAAGCTAGTAGCCATTCAAGCCATCCACCTCCCTGAGTTCGATAAACCCGCACCCTACACTAACCGTGCACTTGCGGTAAAACGACACCGTGCCCAAACCGTAAACGGGGCGCCGGTCAAGTTTTTGGCGCCGTTGCCGGTGAGGCGTTCGGTTTGATATTAGCTTAGCTTGGGTTCGTTACACTACGCACATAAAAAAACAAATACAATAACCGAGAAATTTTTTCTCCCACCATTATTATATCTTTTTGTTATTCTCTTGTACCATTGACGCTCCTCTCTAGTTTTCTTATTTTTGTTGTCCATGTATCTTTGGTATAACCATGCAGAGATCAAATTTCGATGCTTAGATGGGAGGATACGATCCCTATTCAGTTGTGGTTTGTGAGACTTGTGGGATGGCAGGGCACATGTATTATGATTGCCTATTTACGCTTGAGATCCTCCCCCTACACCAAGGCCAAACATTCTCCCACAACCTTAGCCCTAACACCTCCCTTCCATTTCCTCAACCTTATATCCCTCCACCAACGCATGAAGAATCAAGCCTCGTGTCTCTCCTTGAAAGTGCCATGTTTAACCAAGGCCAAATATTACAAAACTTGATGGTACCAATCACCGAGCCTACACCAAGGAGAGGGGATGAAGGAGAGGATATACCCACTTTCATGGTTGAGACCACCATGCCATCGGCCACCATAGACACATCTCATGCCGATACCCCATTTTTCCAACACTACCACTTGGATGACAAAGAATTTTTTGATGATGATAGTGAGGATGGGGAGATTTCTCTAGGATCTATGGGAGAGACCTCTCATTTTGATTTGGATACCCACATGAGTCCTATGAGAGCACCGAGGAGTTTACAGAGCTTATGCATACCGGCGAGGATGATGTGCTTGAGGACGTGGACACCACGACCACATACGAGGGGTCCGCTCCACATCCACCTCCACTGCCATCTCTGTCACAGCTTCCTCCTTGGTCTGTGGTCAACCATGAGGATGTCATTCAGGACATCGGGCAGATGGTGGAGTATGAAGATATCATCGAGGAGGATGTGCATGAAGGCTTGGATACGATGGTCCATTTCATGGAGCCCGAGTCACATCTACCTCTACCGTCGCTCCCCATTTCTTCTGCGGCTGAGCACCTACTTGAGCATATTGCCCCTATTCAGGGAGATTTTCATACTCACTCTCACTCCACATTTAAGTCTCGCTTTTCACGTCCTATTCCTTTATACTTATATATTTTTGACACACCATATCTCTCGCAGGACACAGGATCGACTTCCCTTGAGGTATGCTACGGTGTGTCACCACCTGAAGAGCAACTTCACATGGAGAGCGAGGATTTGATCGTCGATAGTACAGAGGATAGCGACACATTGTCAAGGAGTATTCGTCACCCTTTTATTATTTTTCCATCTTATGTTGACGATTATCTCTGGGATACATTTATTTTGGGAAATAATTTCTTGCCATGGGCTAATGCACCTCGTCCTTTGCAGGTCACAGGTGGATACCTACTAAGAATGCTTGGAGGTGCATTGCTTGGGTCCATTGGCACACGTGGCACATCGCTTCTGGCGGAGCCACAGAAGGAGTAGTTAGAGCAGCTACCTGCCCGACTTCAGATCTTGGATCCGCCTATGCTCAGGTGTATCCTAATCCAGTAGTGTAAAAATTTACCGCTTTCTAGTTTAGATTTGAATAATCTCGTCTCCTCTCATTAGCGAGGGGAGCGTATCTAGGATTTGCTTTTGCATCGTAATAACCCATCATGTCGTGCCCTTCTATCACTTCTACCGCCCACACCCCACATCCTCTTACGAGGAGAATGACAACACTGTCTCTCCTGCATTTTGATTTCTTTCTTTGCTTTTCCGATTTTCCCCTAGCATATTTCTGCATCACATTGATCATATCATTTTTCTAGCATTGTCATGTTCAGCTTGGGGGGGAATCGATTTGTGTGCATGTTTTCGCGTGTCGTTGTTGTGTGTCTGTGTCTATGTGTTCTTTCGTCGTGTTTTATGTCTTTTATTTGAGTGTTTCTTTTTCTTTATTTTTTAGTTTCGTTCATGTGTTTTTCGTGTTTTTCACTTTTTGTGTCGGTGCGCACCCCCCCATTTTCTTTGCCCTCCCGTATAAACTATTATTGCATTGAGGGAAATGCAAGTTTCAGCTTGGGGGAGTCGCACTTCGTGCGTCATTTGTGTCGTTTTTCTTTGTTTTTGAGTCGTTTTCCATCGTGGTTGTCTTTTTCTTCTCATCTTTTGTTTTCTCTCTCCTAGAGGTGACCCCATATGATGAATTGCCACTGAAACACACACACACACACACACACACAGCATAGCTACGATGATCACATTCACTAACCCTAGGAAGCCGAATCCTATTACATTTCATGCTTCGTGGGTTCACTATGCTTCTATGTGAGTCATGTGTCGTGACTAGCTTATTGTGTGCTTCTACTTTGTGATGTTGATTTATATACCTATCCTTGGTTGACCCCTAGATTATCATGCTTCGATTTGAATATGCGGTATTTGCTTCTACTGTCTGCTTTTATATGCATGTTATATGTTTATATCGTATGCTTCATTTCGCATGTGTCGGGATTCCACAAACAAGGACTAGGATAACCCATTTAGCATATGCTCTGATTAGCGACAAATATCTCCTTTGCCTAAGTGTTTAGAATCCGATTTCATTTTTATTTTACTTGGTGCAAATCCCCTCGTCGTGTACCGTTCTCCCACTTGGGAGAGTACACATGTATATATCCCAATATCCAAAAATCCAAAAAAGAGAGAAAAGAAAAACCTAAAAAAGAAAAGAAAAGAGAAAAGAAAAAAATATGTATAGCCAAAAAACCAAAAAAATACAAATACCCAAACCCCAAAAATTTCGAGTGTGAATATTTTTCCTATCTACCGAGAATAAATGGAAGGCGAGAATTTGCACCGAGTGTTCTACTCCACACCTTCTCAACCTCCATCGTTTTCGAAAACACTTGGCATAGGGACCTTCTAGCGATTATCGAGGCTATAGTGTGGTGATTTCCATGTCTCTAGCTGTGGAATCCCCGATGCATGATACGCTTCTATTCTTATACTCTTCTCATGCATGCTTGAGCTAATATTCACCGCAATTTCAAAATGAATCGATATTTGGGTCTTTCTTTGGGTATGTGTATATGGAGCTTTATTACACGATATAGATAGTGACACCGTCTACTAGCACATGACCACACTCACACACGCTTCACCGCGGGGGCCCACGACACTTGTTGGACTCATATTCTGTAACGACTGATTTTTCATGTATGGATTATTATATATATATATTATTTGTAGTTTTCCCTTCCTTGTGATTTCCTTTTTCCGTCACCGAAGTTTTCTTTTCGCTCGTTTCGTTGTGATTCTCTAGATTCTTCCGTCGGTCGTCGTGTTTGAAGTAAGTCATTCGTGACAGACTTCATAACGTCGATATCTTAGAGTTAGAACAAGCCTAGGAGACTTAGAAAACCATCCCGGAGCTTCGCGCTCCATTTCAGAACTTTCAGTGCACATTAGCCGGTATGAGAAGGGGCACTGACCGACTAGATGACGATCCAGTCGGTCAGAAAACCTTCTTGAACCGACTAGTGGGCCTTGAAAATTATTCAGGAGTTACTGTTTATCGTTAGTCGGTCTAAGAACGTTGGTAGATCGACTACGTTGCAAACTAGTCGGTCAACAATGCTTCTTTAACCGACTAACTCATTAAGTATTTTTGATACCAGTTACTGTTTACTCTTAGTCTGTCTAAGAACGTTCATCGACCGACTAGATGTCAAACTAGTCGGTCAGTAGTTGTTCTTTGACCGACTAAATCTAAATCCTATTTTTGTACAGGAGTTACTGTTTGGACTTAGTCGGTCTGCGTTGGTCAACCGACCGACTAGTTTCCAAACTAGTCGGTCAGTGGTTGCTCTTTAACCGACTAATTCATTACCCAGATTTTCCTTATTTCGATGCTTGGTGTTAGTCGGTCACAGCTAATCGACCGACCGACTAGTTGCTGAACTAGTCGGTCAGCCAACCTTCTTTGACCGACTAACCAGTGCTGTAAACCCTAATTTTGCCCTAGCCGCCACCAAACTCTATAAATACCCCTCCAAACGTTTTCTTCTTCTCCTTCTTCAACTCTAAACCTAATTTCTCCCCCATTGAGCCCCCATCTTCCTCAAACACTCAAACCTTCATTCCAAGCTCATTCTCCATCATCCAAACCCTCCCTTGTCACAACCCACCTTCCATCTTCCTCAAACCTTCATCAAACCCCCAAAATCCACCCCTACACCTATTTCTCCAGATTTTTCCCTCATTTCCAGATCTGAGCCGGATCGTTCTTCCGTTGCCGTGGTTGCTCGGCATCGTTCCTCCGCTTCTTCACGGTAATACTTGATTCCTTTAGTTTTAGCATAACCCACATTGACATTGTGAAACCCTAATAAAATGGATTGTTAGATGATTAGGGTTCTATTAAGAAATCGATTTAGAATCGTTGTTCTAATAATTGTTTTGCTATAACAGTGATCCATCCGTAGTTTAGCCTGTGACGATCTTCATTGCTCGTCAACCCCGGTATCAGGCAAGTGAAACTTGCATCTCTTGAGTTGGGCCATGTCTTAGGACATTTCCCTTGCTTTAGCGTAAAAGAGACTAGACGGTGAAAGGATAGCCGTCTAGACGCCATTGACCTAGCTTGACAACGAAGCTTGGTCCGTCACCCTCATCATGTTGTATGTCACGTTTAAATTCAATTAACGGTATGCAAATATCTGTTCATGGCATTGCATATTGATCATTCATCGTGATTGCGTAGCACACGCTACAATACTTATATTCCTGGCTCGTGTTCCAGAAGCGAGCCCTGTAGTTGGAAACCCCAACGCTCGATAAATAAGGCTAGGTGCACCCCTATGCCAAGTGAAATACACTTCCTGGCTCGTGTTCCAGAAGCGAGCGCAGTTAGTTGGAAACCCCAACGCTCGACACATATGGGATGGGTAAGAGATATGCGGCCACCTGAGCCCCGAGTTGGCCTGATCCGCCACTCCGGCCAGCAGGCGAAATCTCTAGTGCACAAGTGATTAACAGTGATAAGTGAATCGTGATTAGTGCTTAGTGATTGCTACATCGTGAGTGCGTGGCACTCTCTTTTAAACTGCTGTATCAAACTAAACTGTCATGTCATTGCTTAATATTATAAGTGCTAGGTTGTTAGTTACTTTCAGTTTCCTTGCTCAAGTCTTTAGACTTGATGACATGTGCCCCTTTTCTCTTTTGGATGACACATGTTAGACCCCGAGCCAGAGTTACTTGCTGAGGGTGAGGTGTTTGCGGACGCCGAGCTTGCACCCGTGTTGGACGAGGACTTCGTAGACACTAGAGATCAGTCTTAGTGTCTACGTTCTGTTCTTGTTAGATTGCTTAGGTTGTCGGTGCGTGGCACCTAGTTTGATACTCTGTTATGTTTGTGTTTTGTTTGGCCTTGTTCTGGGCCTTTAGACTCTTTCCTGTTAGCCTGGTGGCTTTTTCTGTGATGTTGAATATTTTGTGGACAAACTTTGGGATTGGTATTTCATATCCGTCTCTTTTCTATCGTTATTATTATTGTTCCGTTTGCGCTTACAGGGACCTGCTTATACTAAATTGACGCTTATCAGGCGTGCAGCTTCACAGCTCCACGCCTTAGCGGACCTTCTCACGTCTCGTCTCCATTTTAGGGAAGCGGGTCGTGACAGGTTTTAGTGGTGGCCCATGCAGGTCTATCTGTAACTGCAATTATCGGGATAACGATAATAATATAAGATGGTCCAACAAATAAATTCGACATCCGAGCCCTAAGCTATGAGTCTAATTGTTTCGTTTTCTGTGTCATTAGATGGCAGGAAGGCGAATCACCCGTGGTGGTGGTAGTGGTGCACCCCCTCATGACGAGGAGCCCGAGCGGGAGCCCACTAACGGAGAGATGATGCGGATGATGATGCAGATGATGCAAGTTTAGCAGGGTGTGCTTCTGCAGGTACAGAATGCTCCGGTGGCTCGAGCTGCTCGGGCGGTGGAGGCCCCTCGCCCTGAGCCTGGAGCGAAGCAGTTCAAAGAGCTGGGTCCTGCATATTTTGATGGAACCGAAGGTCCACTAGCTGCTGATGAGTGGATGAGGAATATCGAGGACAATATGAAGATGTCCAATGTCAACGAAGTTAGTTGGGTTGACTTGGCGAAGCGCCAGCTGAGGGATAACGCTAGAAATTGGTGGGATGCTGAAGAGAAGATGTTGGGGGAGCCGATCGTATGGGCTACCTTCAAGGCCAGATTTGATGGTGAGTTCTTCCCAAAAGCTGCCAGGGAAGAGATGCTGCAGTGTTTTATCGATCTGAAGCAAGGAAGCTCGTCGGTGGACAGGTATCACCAAGAGTTCATGAGGCTGAGTCGGTTTGCACCGAAGATGGTGCAGGACGCTGAGGAGAGAGCTCAGAGGTTCCTTCAGGGACTTGCTTCGGAGCTCCAGAGTTTTGTGACCTCTTCTGACCGGGAATCTTATCAGAAGGTTCTAGTAGCAGCCAAGAGGCAGGAGCTGCTCGTGAACCAGAGGATGGGGTCTATTGTTGGTGCTGGGAAGAGGCCTGTGGAACAGGCGAGAGCTGTGGTTAGACCTGGATTCAGGCCGAACCAGCCTGTTCAGTTTAAGAGGCCAGGAGGGCCTGTTCAGAAGACTTGCCATTTCTGTGGCAAGGAGGGCCATATCAAGGAATCGTGTAGGAGGTTCTTGGGGCAATGTATTGCCTGTGGAGATCCCGCCCATGCTCTCCGGGAGTGCCCGAGGTTGAAGCAGCCTTGGAAGGCACCTATTGCTGCCCTGCCGTTGCAGCAGAGAGCCCCGGTGCCCGCTGGTCGTGGGGTACCCCTTGTTCCACAAGGGCATGCCTTTCGGCAGGCTGTTCTGTCGAGGAGACAGGCATTTCTGATGACCGAGGAGAAGATCTCGGCCATGGATGAGGCCATTGCAGGTAACTTTCAATCTAGTTGTTCCTTCCTTAATTAGTTGATTGTTAAATTAAGTTGGTTGCGTGTGTATGAATGTTGCTAGAGTAAGATTTGATTGATTAGACTGTTTGTTAGGTGTGGTTTTGGTTTGCACATTCCCTGCCCGAGTCCTCTTTGACTCAGGTGCGTCGATGTGCATTTTGGCCCAGAGCTTCGTGGAGAAGCATTCCTTGTCGACGTCCCCTCTCCCCAAGAGTTGGAACATCGTTACAGGGAATGGTGTAGTCTCAGTGCATCATGGGTGTAGCCCTTGCTCTGTGGTGGTTTGTGGACATGAGCTTTATGCTGATTTTATTGTCCACAACATCACCAACTACGATGTGGTCCTTGGGATGGATTGGCTTGCGAGCTTCTATGCTACGATCGACTGTCGGAGGAAGAAGGTGGTGTTCGAGATTCCCGGACATCCAGTATTTGAGTTCAGCTGTGGTAGCAGTTCGCTGGGTCCGGTCAGATTTCGGGCCAGAATGGTGGAGGTTGTGGCTATGCAGATGGAGTTGGAGAGGCCAGCTGTGGTGCGAGATTTTGATGACGTCTTCCCTGAGGAGATGTCTGGACTGCCACCCGATCGAGCTTTAGAGTTTTCTATTGATTTGATTCCAGGTGCGTAGCCGATTTCGAAGGCACCATACCGTATGGCGCCTGTAGAATTGGAAGAGTTGCGGAAGCAGTTGGATGAGCTTATGTTGAAGGGGTACATTTATCCCAGCGTGTCTCCGTGGGGAGCACCGGTGCTGCTGGTGAAGAAGAAGGATGGTTCGCGTCGCATGTGCGTGGACTATCGGGAGTTGAATGCGGTGACCATCAAGAATAAATACCCGTTGCCTCGCATCGATGATATTTTTGATCAGCTTGGAGGGTCGAGGGTGTTTTCTAAGTTGGATTTGAGGAGTGGTTATCATCAGTTGAAGGTGAAGAAGGAGGATGTTCCGAAGACAGCTTTCAGGACGAAGTATGGACACTATGAGTTTTTGGTTATGCCTTTCGGCGTAACTAACGCACCTGCAGTTTTCATGAATTTGATGAATCTGATTTTCTATGACTTTCTGGATAAGTTTGTCGTTATCTTTATTGACGACATTCTGATTTATTCGAGGTCGGAGGAGGAGCATGCCTCGCACTTGAGGACGGTGTTGGAAATTTTGAGGAAGCATCGGTTGTATGCCAAGTTTTCGAAGTGCGAGTTCTGGTTAGACAATGTTGCTTTTCTCGGGCATGTGGTGACTGGTGATGGTATTTCAGTGGATCCCGAGAAGATCAGGGCCATCAGAGAGTGGCCTGTTCCGTCGTCGGCCTCTGAGATTCGGAGTTTCCTTGGTTTGGCGGGATATTATCGGCGTTTCATTAAGGACTTTTCCCGTATTGCCGAGCCAATGACCAGGTTGATGTGGAAGGATATACCTTATGTTTGGTCGGGTGACTGTGAGCATGCCTTTGGTGTTCTGAGAGAGCGTTTGACGTCTGCCCCTGTCCTTGCTGTGCCTGACCGCAGTGGAGGATTCGAGATCTTTTGCGATGCTTCTGCCAAGGGTCTCGGTTGTGTTTTGCATCAGCATGGACATGTGGTGGCTTATGCGTCACGTCAGCTCAAGGTTCATGAGAAGAATTACCCGACGCATGATTTGGAGTTGGCTGCCGTTGTGTTTGCTCTTAAGATTTGGAGGCACTTCTTGCTGAGTGAGAAAGTGAAAATCTTCACCGATCACAAAAGCTTGAAGTATATTTTTACCCAGAAGGAGCTCAACATGCGATAGCGTCGATGGTTGGAGCTTATGACAGATTACGAGATTGATTTGCAGTATCACCCTGGCAAGGTGAATGTGGTGCCAGATGCTTTGAGTAGGCTTACCGCGGTGATGGTTTTGACTCCGCAGTGGAGATTGCAGAAGGATTTTTGCGGGTCTGATGTAGAGATTTTTCTTCCCGGGGAGGCTTCTTTGTTGATGTACATGCAGGTGCAGTCAACACTCGTGGATCGGATTAAGGCGAGTCAGGCCGGAGATCCGAAGTTGGTAAGGATTCGAGGGGATGTTGAAGCTGGTCTGCGGACTGACTTTTTGGTTCATGATGATGGCTCATTGAGGTTCGGAGCCAGGCTGTGTGTGCCAGCTGGGGATATCAGAGAGGAGTTGTTGGTGGAGGCACACAGTTCGCCGTATTCCGTGCATCCTGGTGGGACCAAGATGTACAAGGATCTTCGTCTGAACTTTTGGTGGCACGGCATGAAGAGGAGTGTGGCACGGTGTGTGGCCAAGTGTTTGGTTTGCCAGCAAGTGAAGGCGGAGCATCAGCGTACGGCCGGGTTGCTACAACCGCTTCCGATTCCGGAGTGGAAATGGCAGCACATCACTTGGACTTCGTGACTGGACTACCTCGGAGTCCGAAGCAGAACGACGCGATTTGGGTAATCGTAGACCGATTGACCAAGTCTACACATTTTATTCCATTCCGAGTAGGACAGTCCACTGAGGCACTAGCAAGGAGATACATGGAGGAGATCGCGTGACTTCATGGAGTCCCCGTGAGTATCGTGTCGGACAGGGACACGAGGTTCACATCTCAGTTCTGGCAGAGTTTGCAGAAGAGTTTGGGTACGCGTCTGAGTTTCAGCACGGCGTACCATCCGCAGACGGATGGCCAGTCCGAGAGGACGATTCAGATTTTGGAAGACATGCTGAGGGCGTGCATGTTGGATTTCAAGGGTTCGTGGGAGGACCATCTACATTTGGTGGAGTTCTCTTACAACAACAGCTACCAGGCGTCTATTGGCATGGCGCCTTTCGTCGATTTGTATGGAAGGAAATGTCGATCGCCATTGAGTTGAGATGACGTTGGCGATCGGGAGCTGTTGGGGCCTGAGATGATTGTGGAGGCTGTGGAGGTCGTCAGGAACATTTGGAAGAGGCTGAGGATTGCTCAGGACCGTTTTAAGCATTGGGCGGATGCGAAACGTCGTCCTTTGGAGTTTCAGCCGGGCGATCATGTGTTTCTGAGGATTTCCCCGAATCGCGGAGTGATTCGTTTTAGGAAGCGAGGGAAGTTGAGCCCACGATACATTGGACCGTTTGATGTTTTGGAGAGGGTCGGCGAAGTAGCTTACCGCTTAGCCTTGCCGCCATCTTTGGAAGGAGTCCATGATGTTTTCCATGTGTCGCAGCTTCGTCAATACATCAGCGATCCGTCTCATGCCTTAGATTTCTCGGAGATTGCCGTTCGCTCAGATTTGACGTATGACCAGCATCCAGTTCATATTCTGGACAGGCGTCAGAAGTCACTTCGGAACAAGGTCGTTGATCTTGTTCGGGTGATGTGGCAACACGGTTCGCAGGGAGAGTCTACTTGGGAGAGAGAAGATGAGATGCGAGAGCGCTACCCACTTTTGTTCCTGGACACGTGAGTGTTGGGAAATTCCGAGGACGGAATTTTTCTTAAGTTGGGGAGGATGTAACGACTGGTTTTTCATGTATGGATTATTATATATATATATATATTATTTGTAGTTTTCCCTTCCTTGTGATTTCCTTTTTCCGTCACCGAAGTTTTCTTTTCGCTTGTTTCGTTGTGATTCTCTAGATTCTTCCGTCAGTCGTCGTGTTTGAAGTAAGTCATTCGTGACGGACTTCATAACGTCGATATCTTAGAGTTAGAACGAGCCTAGGAGACTTAGGAAACCATCCCGGAGCTTCGCGCTCCGTGTTTGTTTTTGAGTCGTTTTCCAACGTGTTTTTATTTTTCTTCTCATCTTTTGTTTTCTCTCTCCTAGAGGTGACCCCATATGATGAATTGCCACTGAAACACACACACACACACACACACAACACTTAGCATAGCTACGACGATCACATTCACTAACCCTAGGAAGCCGAATCCTATTACATTTCATGCTTCGTGGGTTCACTATGCTTCTATGTGAGTCGTGTGTCGTGACTAGCTTATTGTGTGCTTCTACTTTGTGATGTTGATTTATATACCTATCCTTGGTTGACCCCTAGATTATCATGCTTCGATTTGAATATGCGGTATTTGCTTCTACTGTCTGCTTTTATATGCATGTTATATGTTTATATCGTATGCCTCAATTCGCATGTGTCGGGATTCCACAAACAAGGACTAGGATAACGCATTTAGCATATGCTCTGATTAGCGACAAATATCTCCTTTGCCCAAGTGTTTAGAATCCGATTTCATTTTTATTTTACTTGGTGCAAATCCCCTCGTCGTGTACCGTTCTCCCACTTGGGAGAGTACACATGTATATATCCCAATATCCAAAAATCCAAAAAAGAGAGAAAAGAAAAACCTAAAAAAGAAAAGAAAAGAGAAAAGAAAAAAATATGTATAGCCAAAAATCCAAAAAAAATACAAATACCCAAACCCCAAAAATTTCCAGTGTGAATATTTTTCCTATCTACCGAGAATAAAGGGATGGCGAGAATTTGCACCGAGTGTTCTACTCCACACCTTCTCAACCTCCATCGTTTTCGAAAACACTTGGCATATGGACCTTCTAGCGATTATCGAGGCTATAGTGTGGTGATTTCCATGTCTCTAGCTGTGGAATCCCCGATGCATGATACACTTCTATTCTTAAACTCTTCTCATGCATGCTTGAGCTAATATTCACCGCAATTTCAAATTTAATCGATATTTGGGTCTTTCTTTGGGTATGTGTATATGGAGCTTTATTACACGATATAGATAGTGACACCGTCTACTAGCACATGACCACACTCACACACGCTTCACCGCGGGGGCCCACGACACTTGTTGGACTCATATTCTGTAACGACTGGTTTTTCATGTATGGATTATTATATATATATTATTTGTAGTTTTCCCTTCCTTGTGATTTCCTTTTTCCGTCACCGAAGTTTTCTTTTCGCTCGTTTCGTTGTGATTCTCTAGATTCTTCCATCGGTCGCCGTGTTTGATTTAAGTCATTCGTGACGGACTTCATAACGTCGATATCTTAGAGTTAGAACGAGCCTAGGAGACTTAGGAAACCATCCCGGAGCTTCGCGCTCCATTTCAGAACTTTCAGTGCACATTAGCCGGTATGAGAAGGGGCACTGGCCGACTAGATGACGATCCAGTCGGTCAGAAAACCTTCTTGAACCGACTAGTGGGCCTTGAAAATTATTCAGGAGTTACTGTTTATCGTTAGTCGGTCTAAGAACGTTGGTAGACCGACTAGGTTGCAAACTAGTCGGTCAGCAATGCTTCTTTAACCGACTAACTCATTAAGTATTTTTGATACCAGTTACTGTTTACTCTTAGTCGGTCTATGAACGTTCATCAACCGACTAGATGTCAAACTAGTCGGTCAGTAGTTGTTCTTTGATTGACTAAATCTAAATCCTATTTTTGTACAGGAGTTACTGTTTGGACTTAGTCGGTTTGCGTTGGTCAACCGACCGACTAGTTTCCAAACTAGTCGGTCAGTGGTTGCTCTTTGACCGACTAATTCATTACCCAGATTTTCCTTATTTCGATGCTTGGTGTTAGTCGGTCACAGCTAATCGACCGACCGACTAGTTGCTGAACTAGTCGGTCAGCCAACCTTCTTTGACCGACTAACCAGTGCTGTAAACCCTAATTTTGCCCTAGCCGCCACCAAACTCTATAAATACCCCTCCAAACGTTTTCTTCTTCTCCTTCTTCAACTCTAAACCTAATTTCTCCCCCATTGAGCCCCCATCTTCCTCAAACACTCAAACCTTCATTCCAAGCTTATCCTCCATCATCCAAACCCTCCCTTGTCACAACCCACCTTCCATCTACCTCAAACCTTCATCAAACCCCCAAAATCCACCCCTACACCTATTTCTCCAGATTCTTCCCTCATTTCCAGATCTGAGCCGGATCGTTCTTCCGTTACCGTGGTTGCTCGGCATCGTTCCTCCGCTTCTTCACGGTAATATTCGATTCCTTTAGTTTTAGCATAACCCACATTGACATTGTGAAACCCTAATAAAATGGATTGTTAGATGATTAGGGTTCTATTAAGAAATCGATTTAGAATCGTTGTTCTAATAATTGTTTTTCTATAACAGTGATCCATCCGTAGTTTAGCCTGTGACGATCTTCATTGCTCGTCAACCCCGGTATCAGGCAAGTGAAACTTGCATCTCTTGAGTTGGGCCATGTCTTAGGCCATTTCCCTTGCTTTAGCGTAAAAGAGACTAGACGGTGAAAGGATAGCCGTCTAGACGCCATTGACCTAGCTTGACAACGAAGCTTGGTCCGTCACCCTCATCATGTTGTATGTCACGTTTAAATTCAATTAACGGTACGCAAATATCTGTTCATGGCATTGCATATTGATCATTCATCGTGATTGCGTAGCACACGCTACAATACTTATATTCCTGGCTCATGTTCCAGAAGCGAGCCCTGTAGTTAGAAACCCCAACGCTCGATAAATAAGGCTAGGTGCACCCCTATGCCAAATGAAATACACTTCCTGGCTCGTGTTCCAGAAGCGAGCGCAGTTAGTTGGAAACCACAACGCTCGACACATATGGGATGGGTAAGAGATATGCGGCCACCTGAGCCCCGAGTTGGCCTGATCCGCCACTCCGGCCAGCAGGCGAAATCTCTAGTGCACAAGTGATTAACAGTGATAAGTGAATCGTGATTAGTGCTTAGTGATTGCTACATCGTGAGTGCGTGACACTCTCTTTTAAACTGCTGTATCAAACTAAACTGTCATGTCATTGCTTAATATTATAAGTGCTTGGTTGTTAGTTACTTTCAGTTTCCTTGCTCAAGTCTTTAGACTTGCTGACATGTGCCCCTTTTCTCTTTTGGGTGACACATGTTAGACCCCGAGCCAGAGTTACTTGCTGAGGGTGAGGTGTTTGCGGACGCCGAGCTTGCGCCCGTGTTGGACGAGGACTTCATAGACACTGGAGATCAGTCTTAGTGTCTTCGTCTGGTTCTTGTTAGATTGCTTAGGTTGTCGGTGCGTGGCACCTAGTTTGATACTCTGTTATGTTTGTGTTTTGTTTGGCCTTGTTCTGGGCCTTTAGACTCTTTCCTGTTAGCCTGGTGGCTTTTTCTGTGATGTTGAATATTTTATGGACAAACTTTGGGATTGGTATTTCGTATCCGTCTCTTTTCTATTGTTATTATTGTTGTTCCGTTTGCGCTTACAGGGACCTGCTTATACTAAATTGACGCTTATCAGGCGTGCAGCTTCACAGCTCCACGCCTGAGCGGACCTTCTCACGTCTCGTCTCCATTTTAGGGAAGCGGGTCGTGACATATTCCATAGGTTAGTGTTGTGTTTTTTCGCATGCTTGCATAGTGTGGCATGTTTGGTTTTGTTGGCTCTGATAGGCGATCTAGGATTTTGCTTTCTCTTTCCATCTCTTTCTCTTTATTTTACCCTCAATGCTCCTACTCTCACTCGTCTTTCTCGAGGACGAGGAAGGGTTCAGCTTGGGGGATTTTGACGTGCGTTTATATTCTATATATTCACGCACGTCTTATTTGTGATTTTCCGTTGTTTTCCATCGTTTCCTATCCGTTCTTTAGTTTTTTTTGTATCTTTTCACTTTCTCTGTGTTTTTGTGCAAATGCAGGAGTTTCCAGCGTTGGGGACATTCAAAGCAGATATCATGAGTCCCCAGAGCAACGGGAGGACTCACGCGCGATCCAGAGGGCCAAACGACGAAGAAATCCATATTTCAGCCCTCAACCGATCGGGTGGACAGAGCCACCCAATCGGTTGATGCACGCGTATCCGACCCAGACAGGAGCTGAAGAGAAGAGCAGCTCACCCGATCGGTTCAGTGATCGGGTGAGATCGACAGAGCTCTCTGTCTATTTGAAGCTGAATTCCAACCAATCGGGTGACATCTCACCCGATCGGTTCATCTGAAGCTGAAAATCAACTAACGACGACCCGGTCATGCCACCCGCTCACCTCAGTGCTCGGTTGAAGCTTCTGAAGCCCGATGGCCAATGCGACAAGCAGCTCGCCCGATCGGTTGATGTTTCAACCGATCGGGTGGCCTTTTCTTCCCCTTTCGCACGCTGATGATGCATTCATTGAAGATATGCTATCATTCCAGAGGGATTTTAGGTGATCACTTATTTTTCTAGCATCGGCATCGTCGTTAGCTTTCCAACGATAGGTCGCATGCCCAAATCAGATTTTTCTACATTTTTTTGGAATTTTCTGAGCGCAGTTGTGTGCTGAAATGGGCTGCTGTCTGGATTTTCAGATCAACCGATCGGGTGGCCGTCCGGGAGACCGTCTGGGTGAGCCAGATTTCAGCGGTTTAGTCTCTGTTTTAGTCCACCCGATCGGGTGAACTTTCACCCGATCGAGTGGGCCTGTTTTAACAGTTTTATTGGGTTTTCTGGACCCGAACCGGTGGGGTTTGTGGGGGGTTATTTATATGAGTTTGGGGCATGACTTGGGGTTATTCTTCTCACATTTTTTCAGTAGTTTTCCTCCCCTTTCTTGGGAGTTTTAGGTTAGATTAGATTAGGTTTTCTATTGCAATAAATCTTGTAAAGGATTGAAGATTCAAACGCGAGATAAGTATTTCTTTCTCTTGTTTTCCATTGTTTTGTATTGTGTTTATTTTGCTTGATGGTGAACATTTGTATGTCGTTTCTGTTGCTTGTTTTTATGTTCTTCACCATTGAGTAGTATTGATGAACCCTAATACGGGTTAGAGTAGGATTGATGCTTGGGTTGTTTCATTTGGCTTGGTTGCATGGCATGTGTTCGATGGAATGTGTCAATGGGGATTTCTAGCAATCTGAGTCCAATTCATATGGCAACGCACTAGTTGTGTTGGGGATTGGGGTCCGGTGTCTTGTCCAGTCAAGATCCGCTTTGATGTATTGCTAGAAATCACATTCGACCTATTTGGCCATTAGGGTTACGCGGGGGCGTTTCATTGTCATTGGCAGGAGAAAGACCTCCTCTGACCGTCGGGCCAAGGGGGAATAAACTTGGCGGTTGACTCTCTAGCCACAGCTCACACCCCTAGCGTAGACATTGAGTCCTCGCGCGTGGGAACGGCTTGGACGAAGTGTTGGGAGTTATCATTTTGGCCTTAATGCTCTCGGTTGCGGTCGGTGTTCATGGACATGCGAATGCCCACCGTCTGAAACCGGGTAGACCTAGCGTACTGGGCATCGACTGAAATATCGGGCCCATGGACGCTAGGTACCACCTTTTGGGGCAATGTCTCACCCTAGGTCAAGTCAAATGCCAAGTGTCATGAGTGCTCTTGCCCGTGTTAGCGGGGATTCATTTCTTGTCTTTTTATTTCTTTCTTTTATTTCTACACTTCCACCCACATTATCCGCATAGCTAGCACACAACCTAGGCAAAGCTAGTAGCCATTCAAGCCATCCACCTCCCTGAGTTCGATAAACCCGCACCCTACACTAACCGTGCACTTGCGGTAAAACGACACCGTGCCCAAACGTAAACAGGGCAACGGTCATATAGCTTCTTATAAAAAAAGAAAAAAAAAGAAAAAAAAGAAAAAAAATGAATAAATACCGTCTTGTGCTATTCCATTAAGAAGCTATATCTCTTTCTGGGAAGAAAAATTAAATTCCATATCATTTTCATTGATGCGATGCCTCAAGCTAAGCTTTGGGGGGGTAAACCGACTGATTATATGAGTGAGCTTGACATTAGAGTGGAGACGGTGCACGTCGGAGAGATTTAATAAAACCCAAACTTTACGAATTACTTTAATTTTGGGGATTTTTCACGTATCAATTTGAATATCTGAATGGCATGATCTTTCTATTCTCTATTGCATGTTGCGTGAATCTTTTGTGCTCCTTGTGTATCTTTGATTGAAAGGGCATTGTCAACTATTTTATACTAGACTCTAGGGACTGCATGAGATTGATAGGATTTGACGGTGTTATTTCAGTAGATCCCTATTCTTTGCCTACATTACATGACATATGATATATAAAGCTTGAAATTATCAATAGCATGCATGTTTAGCACTCAGAGCATCGTGATAGACTTTTTAGGCTTGAGATCTGACCGATCATCGTTAGCACTTCTCTCTTATTTCTCTCTTTTTGTTTTTCACTTTTTTTTTGTTTTCATTTTCTTCTTTTCATTCTATTTTCCTCCCGGCGTACTGATTATTCGTCTTCCTCGAGGACGAATAAGAGGTAAGCTTGGGGGATTTTGATGTGTCCATATTTTACATCATTTTCATTTCATATTTCCATCGCATTGCATGTCATCCCCGCGTCCAAATCCCACTTTTTACTGCGATTTTGGTATTTCTGACGATATTTCGAGTTTCGTAGTATATTTTGAGTTTTCAGGGATTTTGGAGCGATTTGGACCCCCGCCTAGGTTTGGATACATCCGACATGCTCATGAGCTTGTTGGCAGGGCTCTGGAGGAGTTCACTGCGTTCTCGGAGCCGAAGGAGGAGAAGCAGGAGGAGAAGAAGGAGAAAGAAGAAGGAGACAGAGAGAAGAAGAAGAAGCAAAGTATTTTCCCAGAAAATGCTCGGCCCGAGCAGCTTCAGCTCTGACCGAGCCATGACACGTCGAAGGAGCTGCAGATACGGTCGACACGGGCCGAGCATGTCATCTGCTCGACCAGATGGCACGGCCCGAGTATCCCCGAGCACACCCCGAGCACTCCCCGAGTAGCCGACCGAGTCGCCCATTCTGAGCCCGAGCAAGATGCGACGCGGGCCAAACCTCTGCCCAAGCAGATCCGACTCGGGCCGAGTCACATACTCGGCCGGTACTTCCTGGGGAATTTTTTGAAGATTTTTAAACGCGCGATGTGCGCGATTTTTGTAGCTGAAGCTCGCGACTGCGGGCAGGGCAGAGGGGGCTATTCTAAGTTTTGATATAGGATTTGTTGGAGAGAGCTCTAGGGCGAATTTTTGGTAGGAATATTTTTGGATTAATTTTGTAGCAAACTCTGGATCGTTAATTGAAGACTATTGCTTTCTGCTTTCTCTGGATTTGTTCTTCGTTCTCTCTCACTGTAAGTAATTTTTAGCCTTAATTTCTTTTGCTGCAAGAAATGTTTTCCTACGCGAATTCAATATTTTCGTGCGTTCCGATCACCATGAGTGAGTAGATCCTCATAGGGCCGATGGGTGAACCCTAGGATTTTAGGGAAAATGTAGATCTGGATCCGTACATCGAATTGGGGATATATGGTTGTATTTCGGTAGATCCTACCGAACCCGTAGATAACCCGTACTGAGATCATGCCAACGGTCTGTGGAATTGATGTTCTTAAGGGGTATCTAGGTATTTGAATAGGGAAATCGGTGGATCCAATCAAGGCAAGTGACCATGCCCGGCTCGCGCCTCGAGGGGATCCATCGACGAACTATATCGCTACGTCGATGGCTACCGCTATTGCATCGACGAGAGCCACCGAAATACCCTGAAATTCTAACCCACGAGAGTGGTATGAATTGGGGGATTAATTCCCTAGCCCTAATGCGATGTGAGGAACCTATCCAACATCAACCCCAACGATCCTAGTGGCGATTCCTAAAGCCCTAGTTCCTTTTATTATATTACACAACAACATCATCAACTCAAACCTTTCACTCCGACCGCTACATTACTTCTAGATTTAGAACTAAACTGAGATTACCACGGACACTATCACCGTCCATGTGGTATTCGACTATCTTATATACTATAACTCGACACTGTCTACTTGCGGATTGAACCCGTAGTCGTAGCCTAGGAGCCATATCATGCCTGGCGACCGTGACACCGCCAGGTGGATCCTAGGTGTAGATTACAGGTGCTTCAGGGGCCCACAACTCAAACCAAGTTTTATTTAACTTATATAAAAACAATTCGGGATAACTTAACCCTAATCCTAATTGAAAGCAACCACCCCCCAAATCCCGAATTCCCCTAAACATTAATCCTACCGACCACCGCCGCGCCGTCACCACCGCGTGCTCTGCTCGAGCACCGCTGACCTCACCATCGCTCAGTCCACTCTCCCCTATCTCTCTCTCTCCATCCCCCTCTATCCCTCTCTATCTCTCTCTCTAACCGCCCCAACTCGCCCTAGCTCTGGCGCCTCGTCGCAGCAGCACCGCCCGTGCCACCAGCACCGGCAGAGCATCTTCCCCCCTCCTCTCACTTCCCCCTCTCTCACCCCCTATACCCCCCTCTCTCCCCCTCCCAATGTGCCCTAGGCACAGTCCAGCCCATCCCCCATGCTCCGACATCTCGCCGGAGCTGTGCCCTGCATACCGTCCGAGCACAACTCGTGCTCGGGCCGAGCAGCCCATATCACCCCCTTCATCCCTTTTTCATCCCCTCCATCCACCATCCCTCTCATCCTCCCCATCTCCCCCAATTTCAAACCCCAACCCTAATTTTTTCTAAATTTTGATTTCCAAACCCTATGAATGCCTTATTTACCAACTAAAATCACTTTCTTATAATATTGCTGGTACACTTGGAGCTTTCTGAGGAGGAACTTTGTTTGGAGCAGCTTGGGGGATCGTATTGGGTCCAGACTATGCACATGCATGCTTCATTACTTTGGCAGCGATGATCGATATTGGTATACTCTTTCCATACTTTATTTTTTTATTACCATATCATCGTCGCTAGCACTTTCGCACGATGCCTCCTTGCCTTAGGTCGAGGAAGGGACCTTCAGCCAAGAAGAGGAAGGCCGACACTTGCGCCTCCTCTTCTTGGCCAACACGACACCCACGTCGTGCACGCTCACCCACACCCGAGGAGGAGTACTTGGGCGACTCGTTGCCCTCGTCCGACTCGTTGCCCTCGTTCTACTCGTCACGATCCCCTTCCCCCGTGCCTCTAGCCATAGAGGCCCCACATACCACCCACACTACCGCTCCACCCATCCCCACCACTGCTCCTCCATCCAGTCTGGTTCCTCCACCACCCACCTTGTAGACATATGATATCATCTTCAGGGACAATGCTCACTGCGAGCGTTTCATCGCCATGTCCCACCACACCATCGTCCACACCTGCTTCACTCACATCCCCACCCTCCAGTGCCTTGGACTCATACAGGGTGTCCACAGGCTATACCAGACCATAGGATTTGACCGCCTCCTCGCCACCCATGCCCGCACGTACACACGCCTCACCTTCGAGGCGTTGAGCTCCATTGTCATCACACCAAGGAGTGATGGCATCAGCTTTCGGCTGCTTGACCATGACGTAGTGGTCACACACGCCATGATCCATACCCACTTTCGTTTCCCTGACATCACCGACCATACCCTCGCCTTCTCCCCAGATTATGAGCTCACCATGTTCAATGCCGAGCAATTTTGGCATCGCATTACAGGTCTGAGAGGATATCGCCCTAGTATGACAAAGTCCTTATGTATAGTCCACCCCACCTCCATTAAGCCCAGTGCTACCTTGCCACTATACTCTTCTCCAGGCCAGAGGTCGGGACACTCTCCCTACCAGAGCTTTCCCATCTTATGGGGATGACTCGACTTCTGCGCTACTAACCCGACGGTACCCTCCACCCATTCCTACTCTCTGACTCAGCACACTGGTTATGTTACCGCCTCCTCCAGACCGCCCATGCCACCACTGATATCTGCTGCAGTGGATTTTTCATGATTTTTGCGCAGATGCTCGGCCTTGCACTTCCTGCACGTCTGGCGATACCCACCGGGCCTATACGCCTGACATTAAACGTGCTTATCCGCATGTCCATCATAAGGCCGCATGGTGAGTGTCACTGGATTTACCTTCTAGGCGCCCATCACGAGCATCACCTTTACTTGTCCTGCCCCGATCTCACCCGTGTAGAGCCAGTCATGCTTGACTGGCTCATTCCATGCATTTATCTGATCCCTCCCATTCATGCCCTCGAGCCCCCTGGAGCGCTGGTCGTCGATGACGTCGACGACTGGGTGCTCAATTCTGATGAGGACGAGCCCGACATTGCTGCCATCCTGGCAACACAGCCCACCCAGCCACCTCATACTTCTGTCCCTACTTCGTCAGTGTGAGCACCACCTCCACCACCTCCACCACACCACCACCGTAGAGACCTCGGGAACTTTCCACACCTTTTCCCTCAAGGTCCCTACCTCTGTCTCTGCTGTGCCCGGACCTAAGGGCACGATTGTCTCCGCTGCTCTTGATTTTACTTCTTCCACCTCTTCGGAGCCAGCCAGTTCTATCGCTCCCGAGCCCACAGCTTCACCCATTTTGGAGCCCATTGTTGCCAGCACACTTCCCGCACATGTAGACCTCCTCACTTCCCTTCTTACCATTCTAGGGTCCACAGTCACTCTTCCTGGCACCACTTCTGCACCAGCATCAGCGGTATTCTCTGAGAGCGTTGTGGTGTCTGTCACCACTTCTGTTGCCACAACGTCTCCCATTTTTGACGTTGCTGCTGCTTCTGTCTCGGCACCGGATCTCGGATCCATTCCTCTCCTATCCTATTCAGTCGAGATCCCCGTTAGACCACCCTCCCCTGACTTTCAGTTCAGACCACATGGACCACCTTCACGAGGCCATGCTACGAGGGTGGTTTCTAGCAGTTCACACCCACCTCCTAGCTTTCGCAACACTGATACACTCTCAGTACGGTGGAGACCAAGGTTGTCACCCTGATGCGTGCCTTTGACACCCTCACGACCTCGCTCTCCTCCTTTCAGTAGTCAGTTGAGCAGGACCTCACCGCCATTCTCGATATCCTTATGCATCAGAGTGCACCTCATGTTATGCTAGCACATGCACCTCCTCCTAAGCCAGACCATGTCCCTTCAGCCCCTCTCGCACCACTCACTGTGCCCCACTCTCAGGCTTCTGCAGGGCCTGTCACTTCTTACTTTGTGTCGGTTGCACCGCAGTTGGAGACTTCTGTTGTTGACACACACACACACATTCTCACACCTATTAACACTCCAGCTGTTACACCTTGTTCTAAGCATGTTGTCTCTTCCGTTGCCTTACCGACCGACACACCTGTCGAGCTTACACCTTCTGTGCCCGACGTCCTTATCTCTGGTCCCCAGCAGTCGGACCCATCATCATCCACTCAGGGTGATGCCGCTGCTTGATCTTTACATTATTTTTGCTCCTGTCACCCTTTATTTATTTTTGTGTCTATCTGTCTCTTCGGGGCCCTATCCTTGCATAGGTTGGGGGATGACCTTTCTGCACCACCTGTGTATATTCCATCATTTTACATTTGCATATATTCCACCTGCATCATGTCATCATTTGCATCATTTGCATGCTTGTTCATATTTTTGCATCTTAGGCATTAGGTCATGCATCTGCATCTGCATTTCTTCTTTTATTTGCATAGTTTCGCTTTTATTTTTTTATTTTCCTTTTATTTACCACTCGACCACCCTAGCCTCATTTCCCCTTCTTGCCAGCGCGTTCTCAACAGTAAGGACACTGTTGTATTTAGCTTGCGGGATGAGCGCTATCACTTTTATTTTCATTTTTTTTTCATTTTCTTTCATTTTACACCTTTTTAGTGTTATTTTCCACCACTTTTTTCACTGTTTCATTTTTAGCATCATATTTTCCATGTTTTGTATGCTTGCATGCTTGCTTTTGCTTTTATTTTATTTCCTCTGCCTTTCTCTTCCCATCCCCGCCAGATATATTTCGAATGATGATATCTCTCTTAGCTTTAGTAGCTATCACGGTGATTATTACTTTTGCCATGCTATTTAGAGTATTTAAGTGTCTTACTATTCATTTGCTTGCATATATATTCTGTTGACGATCTCTCTATATGAACGCATGAAATGAATTGAAACTGAATGTATGCAATAGTATTTTTTATGCCTATATTGGGAATGCACCAAGCTTCACGCATCATTATAATATCTGAAGAATTTGCCATGTTATCTTTTTCACTTCTTATTGTATGCCTGATATGTTTGTATGCCTTACCACATGACTTCATTAATAGTTGAAATGAATGAAAATATCCATGCTTGCTTATGAGTTTAGTTAGAGTATTATCTTATTGAACCATTATGCACATCTTATGAGTGAACCAAGTGATTATATCATTTCTTTCTTCACATATCTTATTATTCTCTAAATGTCACTTGGGTTCACCCCTTTGCAGCTACTTATACCACATCTATTCCCAAGAATCCCAAAAGAAAAAGTTAGCTTCAAAAAGCCCCCAAAAAGGAGCCAAAATATATATATGTATATGTATATCCTATTGCTCCTATAAAAAGAAAAAGGGGGAATTCAAAAGAAAAGGAAACAAAAATTTCAAAAACCAAAAAGGAAAGAAAATTATTTCTCTACTTTCATTATTTGGAGCTACACAAAAATACTTGGGAAAAAGCCACAAAAATTCCTTTATTATTCCTTAGATGCGATGCCTCAAGCTAAGCTTGGGTGGTGAATTCATTTGATTATACGAGTGAGTATGCCATTAGAGTGGAGTTGTGTACAATTGGGGATATTCAATAATGCTTAGACTTTGCGAAATATATTAGCTATGGAGATTTTTCATGATTTGAGATGAATATATGAATCACATGATCCTTATTCTATTCTCTATTGCATGCTTGGTATGACTCTTATATGCTTCATTTATTTCTATTGATTGAAATGTGCATTGCCAACATTGGTATATTGAACTCTATGAATTCCACGATGTGGATATGAATTGATTGCATGATTTTAGAGTATCCCTTGTTGAGTATTGGACTTCTCCCTACTTGGTGTTAATGATGAGCAAACATAAATACTTGTGTCTAATCCCCTATTTTGCAGTTAATCCATTGCCTAATCTTATTATGAAGATCAACTAGCAATGGATGACTCACAAACGTCATTGAAGGCAAATGATATGAATTGGATGATCGTAGATTGATGATTGAAGCTCCGTAAAGACTTCAAGCTCATATGATGGAAAGAAGATATTATTCGTCAAATGTAATTTTTCTTTTATCTCTTCTAGTATGTAGCTTAGAAGTAGAACTTTGATGGAGCACTCACACACATCTACTTTCTGTCATAGGACATCTCTAGACCTTTGTTTTTTGATCCCAATTCAATTCTCTTTTTGTTTGTAATAGGATTGTTCATAACAGCCGACTGCTTAACAGTTTACAGTCGCCTGTCTCAAAAACAGTCGACTGTGTTTTGTTCTACAGTCGTCTGTTATGCACAGACTATTACAATGTCATTTTGGGCCTTCTCTGATTATTTCGCACAGGCTACTGTTGAACAATTAACAGGCGCATGTCCTAGTGACAGTCGACTGTGTATTGTAAATCAGTCGCCTGTCTCTCCATGCCCAAACTCTGTTTTGATCTGACTTCTACGGCCAGTCGACTCATGCTGTATATACAGTTGACTATCTATTAGTTCAGTCGACTGTCTATGCTACAATAGTCGCCTGTCTGTAAGTCATTTCTTTGACTCAGCTCTCTGGAAATTTCTCTTGATTTTGACAGTCGTCTGTTTAAGGTTATACAGTCGCCTGTTCTGATTAACAGTCGACTGTGTTCCTTGCATCAGTCGTCTGTCCTGTATCTTGTGAGATTTCTAGTATTTGTCTAACTTACTCTTCTCTCGGCCAGTCGCCTGTCGAAGAAATTACAGTCGCCTGTTGGTTTAACAGACGACTGTCTTTGCTTCATCAGTCGACTGTCCACGTGGTAAGTTACCGTTATGAATTCTCACTTACCCTTGCTGACTGTGCAACATTCGACTGTGGATTGGTCAACAGTCGACTGTCGCGAGTTCAGATTATATCCGTTGAGATTTTTCTCACGGATTTCGTTTGGGTTTTTTACTAAACTGTTTTGTGGATTTGAGAAAGCTATAATTAGAGCTTCAACTGTTTTATTGGAAGGTTACTCATTCATTGCAAAATCTTTCAAGCTTTCATTTCCAAAGATCAAAGCTTTCAAATCCAAAGCCCTAAGTATTTCCAAATCTTGTTCTCTTGCTCTCCAACCTAGAACCAAAGATTGATCTTCTAAGCAATTGGTGCAGTCAAGAGAAAGGGCTTTCTCCTCTCTTCCAAGAGAGTTCTTCAACACACATCACACTTCTCCTTCAAGTTCTACTTCAAGGCATAGGTGATTGTAAGTGTTGCTTTCAGATTTCATAACTTCTTTATTTGAATTGTGCTCTCGGTTGTGAGAGTGGTTTTTGCTTGCTCCCTGGTTGTGGGAGTCAAGGACATCGATTGTATTCGATTGCACTTGTAGGGTTGCTACAAGTGGGCATTAAGGAAACCTCAAGTTATGGTTCTAACTTGAGTATCCGGTGTTATCCGGGTGGTAGGGACGTAGGATTACCGGGAACAAGTCGGGAGTTGACTTGGGTAATCCGAACCCTTGAAACATATCTGCGTTTGCGTGTGTTTCTCTTTGGGTCGTTTTTCTATTCCGCACTAGTTGTTGGATTGCATTTTATTTGGCGTAAATTCCTTTTAAATTTGCATAAACACTATTCAACCCCCCTTCTAGTGTTTTCCCCATAGACAGGGTCCTTACAATTGGTATCAGAGCGCAAGGTTTTATCTATGGCATCCAACAACAACAACGTTCCTCCGTCGGCTTCGTACAACAATCACGACCGTGATGGAGCGTCCACACTTTTCGAAGGTCAATCTACGGTACGTCCTCCACGTTTCAATGGTACTAATTTTGGTTATTGAAGTGTAGGATGGAGACATTTCTTAGGAGTGCTTCTCTTTGGAGCACTCTCCACAAGGAGTACGTCGAGCCCGTCAAAGAGGACTTCAAGAAATGGACGACTTCCGAGAAGTCTGTCGAAGTCAACAACACTAAAGCAATGAACGCTCTTCATTGTGCGTTGGACCCGAATGAGTTCAACAAGATATGCACATGTAAGAGTGCATATCAAATTTGGAACCATCTCATCGTTACCCACGAGGGAACGAATAAGGTAAAGATTTCAAAGTTATATATTGCCGTGCAAAACTTCGACTTGTTTCACATGCAGGAAAATGAGAGCATTACATCGATGTACAGACGCTTTACCGACATCACAAACGAATTGGAAGCTCTTGGCCAAATCTACACCGAACCTGAAAAGGTAAGGAAGATCATCATGGGGATGACCTCCAAATGGGAAAGAAGAGCAATCGCCATTGAGGAGGTCAATGACTTGAAGAACTAAACCATGGTGAATCTCATCGGGACTCTTATGTCTTACGAAGTAAGACGGGATAACCGATTGAAGATTCGAGCCATGATGAATCCCTCGGAGGCCACGAAGAAAGCTTTGGGGTTCAACGCCAATTCGTCATCCTCCGAAAGTGATGAATTGA
The DNA here is from genome assembly GCA_030789695.1 of Scilla litardierei. Lineage (NCBI taxonomy): Eukaryota > Viridiplantae > Streptophyta > Magnoliopsida > Asparagales > Asparagaceae > Scilla > Scilla litardierei. The sequence continues at coordinate 130,770,430 of CM061132.1, read as the reverse complement.
CGTGCGTTTATATTTCATATATTCACGCACGTTTTCTTTTGTGTTTCTCCGTGTTTTTCCGCCGTCTCTTATTCGTTTTCGTGTATTTTCCCGTTTTCTTTCACTTTTCTTTGTTTATCCATGATTGCAGGGGATTGACCACGTAGGGGACGTTTAACGATGATATCCCAAGTCCCCGGAGCAATGGGAGAAGTCACGCGTGATCCAGGGGGTCAAACGTCGAAGAATTCATCTTTCAGCCCCTCACCTGGTCGGTTGGTCATCTCCAACCGATCGGGTGATGCACGCGTGCACCACCCGGTCTCTGCCGCAGCTCACAAAGAAGTCGCCCGACCGGTTCGCAGACCGGTTCAGCGGGGGATGTTCTCTGTTTTCTCGAAGCAAAACGCCAACCGATCGGGTGACTCTCACCCGATCGGTTCATCTGTAGCTGAAGAAGAAGAGCTGAAGACACGGACGTCGAACCGATCGATTCACCCGACTACTCCAAGATCCAACCGGTCACTCAAGAACTCACCCGACCGGTTCATGTGATCGGGTGAAAGCTCGCCGTTTTCTGTTATTAATTTGTAACGGATCAACCGATCGGTTGACTTGTCAACCGATCGGTTGATACGAAGGTCTATAAATAGAACCCCTAGGGTTCCAGAAACGAGAGCTGTTATTTTTTCTACTGTTTTATCTCCTTGTGACGGCTGTAATTGTTACTCTTTTGTAAGTTTTCAGATCTTTCTAAAATTTTAGTATTGTCTTTATTACTCTATTACTTCCGCATTGCAATTGTCCGATTATGATTCCAACGGTTAAATTTCATTTAGATCGCTTTTTCATGAATTTTTGTGAGTAGTTCCCAAATCTGGGATTTTGGTGGAAACCCCTTCAGGGGCTCTTCCCGATGCGTCCATAGGGTTAGAAAATCGATAGGGAGTAGGAATCTAACGGTTACGCGGGGTGTTTCATTGTCATCGGCGGGAAAAAGACCGCCTTTGACCGTTGGGCCAAGGGGGAATAAACTTGGCGGTTGACTCCCTAGCCATAGCTCACACCCTTAGCGTAGACGCCGAATCCTAGCACGTGGGAGCGGCAGGATGAGACGTTGGGAGATATCGTTGCGGGCTTAGTGCTCCCGGGATCAATCAGTGTTAATGGACACGGGAGTGCCCACTGATCGAATCCGGGAAGTCCGGTGTATCATCCTGGGCACCGACCGGAATATCGGGCCCATGGGACGCCAGTACCACTCTCAGAGGCAACGTCTCACCATTAGACCCTAATCCCGATCACTATCCATACCCGTAGGTCGTATCAGCGAGAGTCTCTCGTCGGGTTGGAAACCAAAGTCCCGGGTTTTCTTTCTTGTTGTTCATACCCTTTTATTTCCTTTCGTGACAACCATTCACCGATTCGGGCTAGCTCGCCCCTCGGGGTGATTTAGGTCCTACCTGACCCAAGCACAACCTCGCCTCCCTGAGTTCGATATTCCCGCACCCTACACTAACCGTGAAACTTGCGGTAAACGACACCGCGCCGCCGCAACGCAAGCGGGGCGCCGGTCAAGTTTATGGCGCCGTTGCCGGGGAGGCAACGTGCTTGTTATTTTAGGATCTCTTGAACCCTTGTGTCTAGCTCACATCCCTACCTCGCGATAATTTTCGCATTCTCCTTTTTCTTTTTTCTTTTTCTTATTTTTATTTCTTATTTTATCTGTTTCGTTCCCACTTGTCGCTTCACGGGTGTTTGTTGTTTTTCATGCGCAGGAGTTCAAGGAGTCTTGACGACTTGATTCCCCTCGATCCAGAGATTAACGCCACCCTTAGGCGTTTGGCCGCCGAGAAGCGAAGAAGAGAAGATCCCGAATCCATGGAGGAGAACACCCCACCTCACAAGTCTCTGCTGGAGTACTCGATGTCATCCATCGAGTCGACTTCTGCCATCCGATCTCCAGCTATTGCGGCCCAAAGCTTTGAGCTGAAGCCGTCTCTAGTGACATGGATCCAGCAGGACCAGTTTGCGGGTGCACCCATGGAGAGCCCGATCGAGCACCTAGACTCCTTCTTGGAGAAGTGTGACACCTTCCGGATTAATGGTGTCACGACAGAGGCTATCCGTTTGAAGTTGTTCCCCTTCTCTTTGCGAGACAAAGCCAAGCAATGGCTAAGGGGGAAGGACCCCAACACTTTCAACACCTGGGAGAAGGTCTCCAACGCTTTTCTGACGAAGTTCTTTCCTCCGGGGAAGACCATGAAGTTGAGGAGTGAGATCTCCTCCTTCTTCCAGGCCAGCCACGAGTCCTTGCATGAAGTTTGGACGAGATATAAAGAGATGCAAAGAAGATGCCCTCACCATGAGCTTCCGAAGTGGCAGATTATTAATCTGTTCTACAATGGGTTGAGTGATGACCTGAAATCTTCTATGGACGCCGCGGCTGGGGGTTCCTTCATGTCTAGGAGCGATGAGGATGCCGGGAATATTCTGGAAAATATGGCATCCAACAATGAGCGGTGGTGTGACGAGAGAGCCACACCCAGATCCGGGGGTATACACAGAGTCGAGGACGTCGACAAACTTTCAAGCAAGTTCGACTTGCTTTCGACCCAGATCTCCGCACTAATGGTAGGAGCCGGTGGGGCCGGTACACAGCAAATTTCTGCGGTGGAGTCCGAATTCTTTGGGGAATTCGACGGTGGTGACATCTCACCACCGCTGGATCAGGCGAGCGCACTATTTTACAACCCCATGGGAAATGCGCCGTATCCGCCAAGGACAAATTCCAACCCGGCCTACTCTCCAAACAACCGGAACCACCCAAACTTCTGTTACCGACCACCATTTCAGCCCTCGCCGCCTCAGCAGCCGCAGCAACAAACATATCAGCCGGCTAGGTCACAGCAGAATCAGGTTCAGCAGCAACCATTTCAGCAGCAACCATTTCAGCAACAACCTCAGCAACAATCTTACGCCCCCAGGACTCAGCAGCCGTTCCAGCAGCAGCAGCAGTATAGCCAACAGAGGGCCGTCTCTCCGGTTGAGTCTCTCTTGACTCAATATATTACCAACCAGGAGAAGATCAACCAAAAGATGGAAATGGGTCAGCGGACCCTCACGGACCAAGTAACCCAGCTGGGGTTACAAGTGGCGAACCTTGCAAGGTCACAAAACCAATTACCGCCACAACCGGAGGTGAACCCGAGGGGAGCAACCCAAACATCGGCACTCGTGCACGAGCACGCAAATGTGTCCGCTATCGTTCTGAGAAGCGGGACACAAATTCCTACTAGAGTGCCCCCTAGCAACCCGGAGGCACCATTGGTCGTTGAGAGACCGACCGAAAAATCAAATGACGCCGGTGCTTCGTCATCAAATCCTATGACTCCGGAGGGAGCCTCTGAAGAAGAGAAGAAGAAGGAGGAAGAGAGCCCGAAAGTGTATAAACCCGTTGTGCCATATCCACAACGGTTGGCTCAGGCAAAAATTGATGAGAAATATGGCAAGTTCTTCGCCATGGTCAAGGACCTAAGCCTGCAAATCCCCTTCCTAGAAGCAATCGAAACAATCCCCTCCTATGCAAAATTCTTGAAAGATTTGGTGACGAGAGGGTCTAGAAAAGAGAAAGTAGTGTTGACGGTGGAGTGTAGCGCTCTTATCCAGAGGGCAAATCCGCCGAAACTTAAAGACCCGGGGAGCTTCTCAATTCCTTGCACGATCGGGGCAGTAAAGATTCATCGTGCACTCGTCGATCTCGGAGCGAGTGTAAGTTTGATGCCCTTGTCGATGTACAAAAGGATAGGAATGGGTGATTTGGAGCCCACTGGTATGACCCTACAACTAGCTGACCGGTCGGTCAAATATCCGGTGGGAATTGTGGATGACCTCCCCGTGAATGTGAGAGGGGTGCATGTGCCTGTGGACTTCGTAGTCATGGACATGCCTGAAGACGCACACACCCCCATCATCCTGGGACGGCCTTTCATGGCCACTGCTGGCGTTTTGATTGATGTGAAGAACGGAAAACTTTCTCTAAACGTCAGCGGAGAAAAAGTTGAATTTGATGAGGGGTTATCCATGAAATACCCTGATCCCCCAGACGACCCTCGGTGTAATTTGCTGGAGATGGAAGAAGAAAAAGCTGTTGAAGAGAGCTCCTGGGAGATTCTCTTAAGAAACCCCCCCCCCCCCCCCCCCCCGATGACTTGGGGGATTCAGAAGATGGAGACGGCCCCAAGTACAAAGAAGCTGCTGGAAAACCGAGTGCAGCAAGAACGACCCCTCCCGGGTTCCCCAAGGCTCCTCCTGTGAGGAGAACGGGGAAAGAACCCACGGACCTCACTAAAGACGAAGTCCGGATCCTGAAGAAGATGGCGGGAAGCACCAACACCAAGGAAAAGCCCCCGGATCCCAAGAACAAGGGGAGGGTAGTCGAGCAAGTATTTTTCCAGCCGCTGACTACTCCAAGTGCCTTCAGCTCCAACGAGAAAGAGATGCCAAACTTCGGGCATCACCCGTATCGACCACCATGAGCATCTCTTGCGGGCGTCGAGCCAACGACGTTAAACAAGTGCGCTTCATGGGAGGCAACCCATGTTCTAAACTTTTTCCCCACTTTTCAGCATTATTTTTTGACTTTATTTTGTCTATTTTTATAAATAAAATCAGCCGCGAGAACATCCGTTCGGGAACTTAAACAAATCCATTGGTTTTTGCAGGAAACAAGCCCCAACCGATCGGATAACAACTCACCCGATCGGTTGGGATGTATCAGATACATGCCGAGATCTATCCCCATATGACCCGATCGGTTGAGTAATGAAGAGACCGGGTGGCAGACCGGGTGAGCTGGGGAGAACTCTCGGAAATTTTTGGGGAATATCAACCGATCGGTTGAGTTCGAGCGCGATCGGTTGACGTGACCGAGTGAGCAGCCCTAAGTTCTTGGGAAAATGAGTGGAGCGGCCAACCGATCGGTTGACAAGTCAACCGACCGGTTCGCCTGTAGCATTTCTTCGGCAAGAATTTCGACCTAACAGTCAACCGATCGGGTGACAAGTCACCCGATCGGTTCGACTTAAAACCCTATATAAACCCCCCCGACCACCCGTTCATTTCCATCCTCGCCTGATCACCCGAATCGTCGCCGTTTCGACTCCTCTCGTGCGCCTGCCTTCTTTCTTCCCCAAGATCAACCTAGATCCTCTTCCCCCGCCATCTCCCTACCCGTCCACCATCGATTTCCCTCCATTCCCCCGCCATCTCCCTACACACAAAACCCTAAATTTCACCCATTCTCCCCAACATCGAAACTTGTTGAAGAAATCGCTGCGGCTCCACAGCGTGCTCCTATCGCGTAGCATCGGGGCGTCTACGAGCAGCGATCTTCATCTCATTTGGGTAAACTCGCTCATTTGCTCAATTTTTATTTTTACCCCAGATATTCCATTTGCTCGTTGGCCGTATTTCGTGTTTGTGTTGATTCATTGTACTTTTACATACTCGCACACACACAAGACACCCGCACAATGCCTCCCCGCTGTGTTAAACCCACCGACGCCAGCTCTTCGAACCCTAGGCCCACCCATCGCGCTCGTCACGCACAGCCCCCCGCTCAGCCCACCACCTCCAACCCATCTGCCCCCGATCAAGACCAAGCCGATCGATTCATGGCCATGATCCTCCTAGCTGGGCAGGGTGGTCGGATAACTGAGGAGTCTGTCGACCGAGACCTCCCCTTTCTTCAAAGCTTCATTCGCCACATCCGTGAGGACCCACCCGACGTCTTCGAGCTCCACATTCCACCCCCCACGACCCCTGGTCAACAGCGCAGGCCCCCGTCACCACCTCCGGAGGGTGGTGCCCCTGCTTGATCTTTCTTTCCCCCTTTCCCCCCCATATTTGTGCCCATCTGTCTTTTGGGGGCCCTGCTTTGTCTCTGTCGGAGGGGGGGACCATTCGCGTGTCGCTTTTTGATTTCACCTTATTTGTTATTGACTCCTCCCTTGCATATCTCTGCATTTCATTGATCATATCATTTCGCTAGCACGGTCATGTTTAGCTTGGGGGACGTCTATTTTGGTGTGCTGTCGTGTTTTGTTTGTTTTTATCATTTTTGTGTGTGTGCTTGTTTTTCATTTTTTGAGTGTCGTGTCGTGTGGTTTTATTTTTATTTTCATGTTGTTTGATTTTGATTTTGATCTTTCTTTCTTTTTCAGTTTCATCTATGTGTTTTCCTCGTTTTCATTTCTTTTTGTGTTAGTGCGTATTCCCCCCCATTTTCATTGCCCTCCCGTACTCACTCATATTGCATTGAGGGCAATGCAAACTTCAGCTTGGGGGAGTCGCACTGTGTGCGTCGTTTGAGTCCTTCTTTTTCGTTTATTTGAGTCGTTTTTCTCCGTGTTTTTCTTTTTTTTCTTTTCTTCCTTTTTAGCTCTTTCTCCTAGAGATGAATCCTATGATGAATCGCCACAAAGTCACACACACCTAGCATTGCATCGATAATCACACTCACTAACCCTAGGACTTCGATTCCTCTTGCATTTCACGCATCGTGGGTCCACTTAGCTTTTTGTGAGTCGTGTGTCGTGACTAGCATTTGATGTGCTTTTGCTTTGTGATTTTACTTTATATACCTGTCCAGGAATGACCCCTAGATTATCATGCTCCGATTTGAATATGTGGTATTTGTTTCCACTATATGCATGCTATATTTATATCGTATACTTCAATTCGCATGCGTCGGGATTCCACAACTAAGGACTAGGATAACCCATTTAGCATATGCTCTATTTAGCGAGAACAGTTTCCTTTGCCCGAGTGTTTAGATTTCGACTTCTTTTTTGTTTTACTTGGTGCAAATCCCCTCGTCGTGTACCGTTCTCCCACTTGGGAGAGTACACATGTGTATAGCCAAAAACCCAAAAATCCAAAAAAAAAAGGAGAAAAGAAAAGAAAAACCCAAAAAGAAAAGAAAAGAAAAATTGTGTATAGCCCAAAATCCAAAAAAAATACAAATGCCCAAAACCCAAAAAAATTTCCGTGTGAATATTTTTTCCTACTCGCCAAGAATAAAGGGAAGGCGAGAATTTGCACCGAGTGTTCTTTTCCACATCATCTCAACCCCCGTCGTTATCGAAAACACTTGGCTTAGGAACTTTTTAGCTAGTATCTAGGCTATAGTGGCGTGATTTCCTTAACCCTAGTTGTGGAGTCCCCGATGCATGATACGCTTCTATTCTCACTCTTCTCATGCATGCTTGAACTTATATTCGCCGCTTAATTCAATTCGGATCAATATTTTGGGTCATATCTTGGATTTGTGTATATCGAGCCTCATAGCACATTGTAGAAAGCATCACCATTTGCTAGCACACGACCACGCTCACTCGCGCTTCACCGCGTGGACCCACGACACTTATTTGGACTCGCTTTCCTAGGTTTAGTGGTGTGATTTGGCGTTTGTTTGCTTGGTGTGTCGTTTCTGATTTTGGTGGCTCTGATGGACGATCTAGGGTTTAGAGTTTTCTTTTTCTTTCTTCCTCTCTATTTTTCCCTTCCGAGCTCCTACTCTCACTCGTCTTCCTCGAGGACGCGGAAGAGTTCAGCTTGGGGGATTTTGACGTGCGTTTATATTTCATATATTCATGCACATTTTCTTTTGTGTTTCTCCGTGTTTTTCCGCCGTCTCTTATTCGTTTTCGTGTATTTTCCCGTTTTCTTTCACTTTTCTTTGTTTATCCATGATTGCAGGGGATTGACCACGTAGGGGACGTTTAACGATGATATCCCAAGTCCCCGGAGCAACGGGAGAAGTCACGCGTGATACAGGGGGTCAAACGTCGAAGAATTCATCTTTCAGCCCCTCACCCAGTCGGTTGGTCATCTCCAACCGATCGGGTGATGCACGCGTGCACCACCCGGTCTCTGCCGCAGCTCACAAAGAAGTCGCCCGACCGGTTCGTAGATCGGTTCAGCGGGGGCTGTTCTCTGTTTTCTCGAAGCAAAACGCCAACCGATCGGGTGACTCTCACCCGATTGGTTCATCTGTAGCTGAAGAAGAAGAGCTGAAGACACGGACGTCGAACCGATCGATTCACCCGACTGCTCCAAGATCCAACCGGTCACTCAAGAACTCACCCGACCGGTTCATGTGATCGGGTGAAAGCTCGCCGTTTTCTGTTATTAATTTGTAACGGATCAACCGATCGGTTGACTTGTCAACCGATCGGTTGATACGAAGGTCTATAAATAGAACCCCTAGGGTTCCAGAAACGAGAGCTGTTATTTTTTCTACTGTTTTATCTCCTTGTGACGGCTGTAATTGTTACTCTTTTGTAAGTTTTCAGATCTTTCTAAAATTTTAGTATTGTCTTTATTACTCTATTACTTCCGCATTGCAATTGTCCGATTATGATTCCAACGGTTAAATTTCATTTAGATCGCTTTTTCATGAATTTTTGTGAGTAGTTCCCAAATCTGGGATTTTGGTGGAAACCCCTTCGGGGGCTCTTCCCGATGCGTCCATAGGGTTAGGAAATCGATAAGGAGTAGGAATCTAACGGTTACGCGGGGTGTTTCATTGTCATCGGCTGGAAAAAGACTGCCTTTGACCGTTGGGCCAAGGGGGAATAAACTTGGCGGTTGACTCCCTAGCCATAGCTCACACCCTTAGCGTAGACGCCGAATCCTAGCATGCGGGAGCGACAGGATGAGACGTTGGGAGATATCGTTGCGGGCTTAGTGCTCCCGGGATCGATCAGTGTTAATGGACACGGGAGTGCCCACTGATCGAATCCGGGAAGTTCGGTGTATCATCCTGGGCACCGACCGGAATATCGGGCCCATGGGACGCCGGTACCACTTTCAGAGGCAACGTCTCACCATTAGACCCTAATCCCGATCGCTATCCATACCCGTAGGTCGTATCGGCGAGAGTCTCTCGTCGGGTTGGAAACCAAAGTCCCGGGTTTTCTTTCTTGTTGTTCATACCCTTTTATTTCCTTTCGTGACAACCATTCACCGATTCGGGCTAGCTCGCCCCTCGGGGTGATTTAGGTCCTACCTGACCCAAGCACAACCTCGCCTCCCTGAGTTCGATATTCCCGCACCCTACACTAACCGTGAAACTTGCGGTAAACGACACCGCGCCGTCGCAACGCAAGCGGGGCGCCGGTCATGAATCCGAGAACGAGATGGATTTGGGGTGAAATGGCCCAAATGGCGAAGAAGTTCAAACGCTTCTTCCGCAAAGGTAAATTTTCCTCCAACAAACGCTTTGAGTCTACTAATGCTAATTCTTCTCTTTGTTATAAGTGTAATAAGCCAGGGCACATCAAGAGGGATTGCCCAATGCTAAACAACAAAGAAAAGTGGAAGGCACCAAAGTACCACAAGTCCGACAAGAACAAGAAAGACAAGAAGAAAGGACTCGTCGGTACCTTTGATGACTCAAGTGATGACTCATCAAGCGATTTCGATGATGAGAAGGGTGAGAGCGCCCACATGTGCTTCATGGCACTTGAAGACCCACTCTCGGATGAGAGTGATTCCGATAAGGATAACACCGAGGTAACAATGGATGAACTTCGTATAGCTAATGAAAAACTATTTGATAAATACCAATCTTTAATGCTTAGATACTATAGCTTAAAGAAATCTAAAGTTAGCAAGTCATCCATTCCATGCATTATCAATAATGACACCATTGTTGATACTTTAACTCTTGAGAAAGCAAACTTAGCTTCTCAAAATGTCACATTGAGAGATGAGGTGAATTCCCTCAAATCTCAACTAGATCAAACACATCCCATGGATAATAGTGATCTAGTTACACGTCACACACAATTGGGGTTAGAGAATGATTCTCTTAAAACCCAAGTGCACGAGCTCAAAGCACGGGTGTCCACCTTGGATACCAACATTTCTTCTTTAAAGGAGAAATATGAGCTCATGTCCTCCCGTATTGTGAGATTCAATAAGGGACAATGACAATTGGATGATTTGCTTGCAAACCAATTTCCGGCCACACATCGTGTTAGCCTTGGATTTGTAAAAGCGAATGCATCTAATGCTCGCACCTCCTATAGTGGTGTCACTATAGATTTTATGAGGCCTTCCTCCGGTGCATCCACAAGTGGTGTCAAAGACACTATAGGTAGCAATCCTACCAAGAATGTCACCACATCACCTTCTCTTCCTTTTGGCAAGAAACCCACTAAGGGTGGAAACCAAAAGCAAGGCCATGCTTATATGTACACTAACACTCATCCACATAGGAAACAACCTACTTCACAAGTGGATAATCATGACACATTTTATGCTCCGCACCCACGGACACGTACACAACCACACATGAGAAATACTCATGTATGTGCTCCCACACACCCATATGCTCATACGCATCATTCTTTCATGTATGCTAATCCTCCACATGTTATGCATGATCAAAATGCCTCATATAATATGCATGTTCCCAAGAATACATATCATTCTAGAATGTACAATGCATATCCTCCACCACATCTCTATGCTAGAAATCATGTTCCTAAGAAGCTTGCACCACATAGAAATCCAACACATATGCATGCAACTAGGAATAGGACTCCCAAGATGTACATTGTTTGGGGTCCTAAGAACACTAGTCTAAATGTTAGGAATGCTTATGTTGATTCCTATTTTCATGATGTGATTAGAAATAGTAACTATGTTGAGAAGCGGAAGTCCACTTGGACTTGGCTTCCAAAGGGATAATCCCCTTGGACCCAACAAACATTGGGTACCATAAGCTTATGGTATATTATATAGGTACCCAAGAGAAAGAAGAAGAGCAATAAATGCCTTATTAGCTCTAAAGGAAAAGGATGGATTCTCGGTAGCGGTTGCTCCAAACACATGACGGGAGATCCCTCATTGCTCTCTGAAGTGATTAGCATCAAGGATGGTGCAACGGTCACTTTTGGAGGTAATCAAAAGGGAACCATCATTGGAGTACATATCGTTGGTAATCCTTCCAAACCTCTAATTACTAATGTTTGTCTTGTTAGTGGTTTATGTCACAATCTCATTTCGATTAGTCAACTTTGTGACAAAGGTTACAAGGTTAACTTTGGAGAAGGATTGTGTACTATTGTTGATTGTGATTCAAATGTTTTATTTTCCGGTATTAGGCGTAAAAATATTTATTATTTGAGCTTGCCTAAAACCGTAGAACATTGCTTAGTTTCTAACACATGTGAACAACTATTATGGCATCGCCGTTTTGGTCATGTTCACTTCAAGCACTTATATAAGTTAGTTAAGCATGATCTAGTCAAAGGTTTTCATAAGATTGTTTTTAATAAGAAAAACTTTTGTGATTCATGTCAAAGAGGTAAACTAAGTAAATCTTCATTTAAGCTTAAAGAAGGGATTACTTCTAAGAGGCCCCTAGAACTTCTACATCTATATTTATTTGGGCCAACTAGAACCGCTTCTTTAGGTAATGCTCATTATGGACTAGTTGTCGTTGACGACTTTTCTAGATTTACTTGGGTTTCATTCTTAACTAATAAGAATGAAGCTCATGAAGAGTTTACCAAATTTTCAAAGAAGATTCAGAATCTTTTAGGATCCACCATTATCACTATTCGTAGTGATCATGGAGGAGAATTTGAGAATGAGTCTTTTACTAAGTTTTGTGATGACTCCGGGATAACTCATAACTTTTCCTTTCCTCGTACACCACCATAAAATGGTGTCGTAGAAAGAAAGAATAGGACTCTTATTGAGTGTGCTCGCACTATGCTCCATGATAGTCATTTGGGACTATAATTTTGGGCAGAAGCGGTGCCCACGGCATGTTATGTGCTCAATAAGATCCTAGTGAGACCCCGAACAAACAAAACTTGTTTTGAGTTGTTTTTTGATAAAAAGCCTCAAGTGAAATATTTTCGTGTTTTTGGTTCAAAATGTTTTATAAAGAACACCTTTGGTAATTTAGACAAATTTGAGCCAAGATCTGATGAAGGAATTTTTGTTGGATATTCCACACGTAGCAAAGCCTATCGGATATACAACAAAACTTCTTCAACGATTGAGGAATCACTTCACGTATCTTTTTATGAAGATTTTGATTTTCCTCATGTCGATGATGATAATGTAGATATTCTTTGTGATTCTCTTAATAATGTTAAGATTAATGATTCTATTGTTGAGACTAACACTTCTAACGAAGTTGTTGAAGTTGTTCCTAGTGATCCAGGTATACCCAAAGCTTATCCAACCGTTCGCAATCATCCCCATAACCAAATTATTGGAGATATTAGTGTGGGTGTTTGAACGAGATCAAGAATTGAAGAATTCTCCCATTGCGCATTCGTCTCTACCATTGAGCCAAAGAACATTCAAGAAGCTTGTGAGAATAGCTCTTGGATAGTGGCAATGGAAGAAGAACTAGCGCAATTCGAGAGAAACGAAGTTTTGGAACTTGTACCTCTTCCAAATGGTCACCAAGTTATTGGGACCAAATGGATCTTCAAGAACAAGACGGATGAAAACGAGGTAATCACACGGAACAAAGCAAGGTTAGTAGCTCAAGGCTACCGGCAAGAGGAAGGTATTGATTTCGAAGAATCTTTTGCCCCCGTAGCTAGATTAGAAGCTATTAGGTTGCTTTATCTTTTGCATCCCATAAGAGTTTTAAATTATTTCAAATGGATGTTAAAAGTGCATTTTTAAATGGGTTTGTCAATGAAGAAGTCTATGTTTCTCAACCTCCCGGTTTTACTCATGAAAAATTTCCAAACCATGTTTTCAAACTTAAGAAAGCGTTGTATGGATTGAGACAAGCTCCTAGAGCTTGGTATGATCGTCTTAAGACCTTTCTTTTGAATTTAGGTTTTAAAATGGGAGAAGTTGATTCTACACTCTTCATTAAAGATTATGAAAATGACATTCTTTTGATTCAAGTTTATGTAGATAATATTATTTTCGGTTCTACTAACTTTAATCTTTGTCAAGAATTTTCCAAGTCTATGAAGGATGAGTTTGAGATGAGCCACATGGGAAAGCTCACATACTTTCTTGGATTGCAAATTCGACAAATGGAGAATGGCACTTTCATACATCAGACAAAGTACACAGGGGAGCTTATTAAGCGATTCGGGATGGAATCGTCTTCGAGCAAAAGGACTCCCATGAGTACTACTACTCATCTACACAAGGATGAAAGCGGAAAAGATGTAGACGTTCGTCTATATCGAGGTATGATCGGTAGCTTACTTTACTTAACCGCTAGTAGGCCAGATATCATGTTTTTCGTATGTATTTGTGCTAGATATCAAGCAAGACCTAAGGAGTCACACTTGATTGCGGTTAAACGAATATTTCGTTATCTCAATCAATCTCTAGATTATGGGTTACTTTACCCTAAGTCTAGCACAAATGAGTTAATATCATATAGTGATGCCGACTTTGCCGGATGCAAGTCTGACAGGAAAAATACTAGTGGCACATGCCATTTCTTAGGAAACTCCTTAGTTTTTTGGTTTTCTAAGAAACAGAATTCGGTGTCATTATCCACGACTGAAGCGGAATATATTGCCGCGGGTCTTGCAAGTGCACAAGTTCTTTGGATGAGACACACTCTTAGTGACTGATCGGTCCAAAATGTAACCCAAGAGCACAACCTAGTATGGCGCAAATGCACGGAGATAAATCCCCGGCAACGGCGCCAAAAACTTGATCGGCCCCGGATATACACTCGGAGAACGATTGTAGTTTTACCGCAAGCGCACGGTCAAGTGGCGAGCGGGTATCAAACACGAGGAGGTGGTGTTGGCTCCAATCTATCCTAGGTTGGTTTGACTACGAATGTATTATTGGTGGAGATGGCAATGGTATGATGTAATGGCAATGGTGATGGATGTCGGTGTCGGAGATAAAGAAGTCGGATAAAATATCGATTCAGATACAATACAATAAAAGAGTCTAGGGCTAGGGAATCCCCACTACGGATCGTCATTCGTCATTGTGAATAGTGAATCTCAATATTACTAGGCTTGTGTCGAGGTGAACTAGTCGTAACTGAATATAGTTCCAAGCTCACGCTCTCGCGCTATTGCCAATCTATAGCAACCTAGATTAGAGCCCAATCTCTTGCAAACCCTAACCTAAGCCACTAGCATGAAGATCGACGTCATCGTTCAATCGCTCCTCGAGCCCACTCTCGTGCAAACTCGAGTTACGATCTAGGTTGTGATAGTTCGTATTCATCCAATCTCTTGCAAACGAATATGGGTATAGATTTACAATTAAAAATCCTAGCTTTGGTCCAATCTCTTGCAAACCAAATCTAGAGAAACCCAATTGTAAACCTAAATCGAATATCTAGGCCTTCCCATCGATTAGAATCCAATCTCTTGCAAATCCCAATCGATGGAAATCCCTAGCTATCCGTAATAAATCAATCACAACCTAACCTCCTAGCAATTCTAGCAATTTAGAAATTCATTCATCACAAATCTGAAATTAGATCCATAGGGTTCATCCCCATGCCCTAGAACAATAAATCTACTCTATCATAGCAATAAGGATATAAGAATCAATAAAAACCATAGCTTGCATACAAAAAGATATCAAATCAAAGATTCAAAGAATAAGAACAAAGATACTTAGCTTTGATGAAGAATTCCAATCCAAATACAAGCTTTTTGATCCAAGAGGGGGCCTAGGGCATGGCCTAACCTCTAAAATAATTAATAAGAAAACATCTTGGAACCCTAAGAAAACATGGGGGATCTCCCTCAATGACGGCTACAAACCCTCTTAAATAGCCCCAAAAAAAACCCTAGCAAAACTGCCTAAAAGCCCCTGAAATTCGGGCCCAAAACTGAATCTGCGCGTGCCCAAAAATCTGCGCCACTTACGACTCGGCCGAGTGGAAATCTCACTCGGTCGAGTGGACAGCTCACTCGGTCGAGTGGAAATCTCACTCGGTCGAGTGAGCTTTCCTACAGAAACTCCAAAAAATAGCACTCTGTCAAAACTGTCAAAAACTGTCAAAAACTGGTCACTCGGCCGAGTGGAAATGTCACTCGGCCGAGTGACACTGACATGCAAATTCCAGCACTGCAGCATCGACTTGCAGAAATTTCCTAGATTTCATCCGACCTCCGATTTGCGCGTTCTTGGCGGCGTTGACATCTTCATGAAGTCTACTATCCATAAAAAATATGAGAAAAATAATTTGACCTCTGGAATGATAGCAGATTTCAAAAGAGTGAGAGATTGTCTGAAAATCTGGGCGCTGCGTGTCATCGGCTTCACTCGGCCGAGCGACAAATGTCACTCGGCCGAGGGGCTTTTGGTACTCGGCCGAGTCGGAGATCGTAGTCGACTGACGGATTACAGAGAGTTGGACATTTTGGCTTGCCGTCGTCAGGGTGCCACTCGGGCGGACGGAGTCTCCGCACTCGGCCGAGTGGGCGTGCGATGCTCGGCCGAGTGCACGCTGATACATCTCTGTTGTGTGTCCGATCTGGCAGGCCGAGCGGGGTCTCAATGCTCGGCCGAGTGACTCCTTCACTCGGCTGAGTGGCATGCTGAAAATGCCCACCCATCTTTTCGCTTCCTCGTCGCTCCTACGACGTTCTTTCTTCTTCCACTCGTCTTCCATTGCAGAATAACCCTCAAAAGGGCCATGGTTGACACTCCGGAGTGGGTGCAAATCCTTTAAGCTCATTTTTGCTCCCGATTGCTCCATATTTCCTGAAATCCGACAAAAACAAAAAATAGTGAAAAGTAACGCAATATCGTCGAATAATCGTGAAAAGCGTGATATGGGTGATCGAAATGGCATGCAAATATGCAGAAAAAGGTGTAAAATATGGACCGATTAAAATCCCCCAAGCTTACCTCTTACTCTTCCTCGAAGAAGATAAGTAAAAAGACGAACTCGGGAGATGAAAAATAAGGGAAATGAAATAAAAGAATACGAAGTGGAAGGGGTCGCTAGATTATACTCTCAGATCTCAAGCCATAAGCTACACATCACGATGACTTGGAAAATACAAATCACATGCTATAAGGATTTCATATCTTTCATAAACATGGTACTTGCAAGCTTTTAAGAACAATAAGAGGGACTCTCTAAATTCATACAATCAATTCATATCCACATCACGCATTTCATAGAATTCAATATACAAATGTTGGCGATGCACTTTTCAATCAAAAGTTATAAATGAAGCATATAAGATACACACCAAGCATGCAATAGAGAATAGAATAAAAGTCATGGCATTCACATATTTATTTCAAATCATGAAAAATCTCCATATCTAATATATTTTGCAAAGTCTAAGCATTATCGAATATTCCCATTCATGCACGTCTCCACTCTAATGTCATACTCACTCATGTGGTCAAATGAATTCACCCCCCCAAGCTTAGCTTGAGGCGTCGCATCCAAAGGAATATAATAGTGGAAAATGGGATTTTTGCCTTGGTTTTCCCAAGTATTTTGTGGCTCCAATAATGAGATAGAGAAATATTTTTTTTTTCTTTTGGACTTTGTTTCTCATTTTTCTTTTTGGATTTTTGTAGGAGCTATATGATTTGTATTTTTTTGGATTTTGGCTTCTTTTTGGCTTTTTGGACTTTTGGAGCTAACTTTTTCTTTTGTGGGGATTTTTGGGAAATAGATGAGATATAAGTAGCTTTAGGAGGTGAACTCAAGCGACATGTAGAGAATAAAAGATATTTGTGGAGAAGGAAATAATGTAGCACTCGGTTCACTCTAAGGTGTGCACGAACAGTTCAATAAAATAATACTTCAACTAAAACTAATATGTAAGCATGGATATTCTCAATCATCTCAATGAAAAGTGAAGTCAAGCGGTAAAGCGCACAATCATATCAAGCATGCAACAGAAGGTGAATAAGATGATAAGGCAGATGCTTCCGTTATACAATTGATGCGTGAATCTTGGTGCACTTCCAACAAAAGCATACTAAACACTAATCCATACATTCAGCTTCAACTAATATCATTCATTCATATATAGAGGAATCATCAAAAGAAAGAGATTTGCAAGCATATGTGAATAGCAAGATTCTGAAATACTCTAAATAGCATGGCAAGGAATAATAAGCATTGTGATGGTTACTAAAGCAATAAGAGATATCATCATAAGGAACAAATCTAGCAAAAGAATAGAAAGGAAAATAAAGAAATAAAAAATAAAAGAGAGGAAAGAAAAGAAAAACAAGCACACAACATGATGCATGAACACACATAAAAGGAAAATAAGATGGAAAAATAAAAAGGATGATGCAAAAATTTTGAAAAATTAAAAAAAAAACTAAAATAAAGTAAAAATGCAACTAATGCATCTAAATGGCATGGAAATGCACTCTCCCAAGCTTAAACTTCACATTGTCCTCAATGTGATAATAGTGGAAGAATATGAGGAGCAATGATAATAATAGGGGGGTGAACGCAAAATGATGAAATGAATGACATGAGATCCTAATGCAACTACATGCACATACAATGATGCATGAGAGCGCCTTCCCCCAAGCTTATACCAAACAATCCTATTCAAATCACTCGATCAATAAAATCATGATTTTGCTAAGCTTGATCAAGTCAAACAAATAAGAAAGTGAGGTTTCACTTGAAAGAAATGCTCGATGGTGGTGAGCAAAAGGATGTGACACATCAAAATATGAAGGGGCAATTAATATATATAATGGGTCTGGGGTGTAAAAATTTTGTTGCAGTCATAAGAGGTGATATTTATTCAATCAAACTATACGGTCCTCTCGCTATCGAGAGGATTCGGTTTTATTGAAAGCATAAAAATTTCTACACTACTGGATTGATATCACCTATAGCAAAAGGCGGATCCAGTATCTTTGCCGGTGCAGGCAACTGCTCTAACTGCTCCTTCCGTGGCTCCGCCAGATGCGTGTGTCCACGGACTCCATCAGACTCAAGCAATGCGGCTCCCAGCATCTCTCCAAGGACTCCACCTGTACCCTGTAAGAGATAAGCCGCATCAATCTGATGTGGATAATTCTTCCCCAAAATAAATGTATTCCAAATAGGGTCATCAACATAAGTATTTAAAATTAAAAACGGTTGACAACACTTCCCTGGAAATAAATCTCTACTCTCGTGTACCCCGTCGACCGACTCCTCGTTGTTTGCCTCAGGTTGTTCAGATAGCTCTGGCATATATGCGTGGGTCTCATCAGGCAAATCCTCATCATCGTCAGACTTATCCCAGTGCACCTCTTGATTATATTCATATGCGTCTATGGGTGCTAACTCCTCGCTCTCCTCCTCGTATATGTCCCATTGTACCATTTATTCATATGTATGTGTGTCCTGCAAAAGGCATAATGAGGCGTTTAAATTTGAATCGTAGTAAACATCATACACGGGAGGGGAATCAAATGTAAGAAACGAGGGGGTAAAGAGATCTCCCTGAATGGTGGCCATAAGCTCCGAGGGATAGTCCTCGACGTCAGTGGCAGGGTGGTCCTCTGAGGGATGCTCAGCCTCTGTAGAAAGTAGAGGTGGCTGCGGTAGCTCAAAAGGAGGAGGGTAATGCTCAGGATCCTCATGAGTGGTTGTGTCCTCCTCCCAATGCACGACCTCCTCGGTGATAAGATCTGGCTCTGCATGTAAGGCCTCCTCAAAAGCAAGCTCTGGCTCATATGGGTGACAAGGGGGAGCGACGATCGCACAAGCTGACTCTCCCCCAAGCTGAACGTGGACATCCTCCTCAGGCTCCTCAGGTATAGAAGGCAATGTAAACGTCATCATCTCCTTTTCATGCATCCTCCTTTGTTTCTTTCCTGGAGCTCGAGTCACCCGATTGCATGGCTTGGCCTCCTCAATAGTAGGTGCAGGTGGCTCTATGGGCTTATGTATCTTGACCGTGGTATAAAAGTGGGTCTTGTGCCCCTCAATTAGAGCGTAGACTCCATCATCAATTGTGCATGTGGAAGAGATACAATGAGTAATAAAGTTTTGAAATTCAAGCTCAAAAGGATCACCTGCCGTTATTGTCAATGGACCGGAAATTCGAACTATGTCGACAATGTTTCTCAATAGGTCCGTGTATGTGTCCACCTTTGGTAACTCAGATGTCTCTATTTGTGGAGTGTTGATGGTATAAAGGTGGATATGATCACCTTCAAGTGAAGCATACACTCCATCTATGATGGTACCTGCACTAGAGACATTAGCCATTACAAAATCGATGAATACTTGGTCCTATGGTTTACTTACCGTAACGGTTAGTGAACCGGTAGATCGAGCATCATCTATCATTTGCTCCAAGGCTGCTGCCAACTGTAGATCACTGAACTTCCCCACTTGCATCCTCTTTAAAAACTCACGTGAGGGTCCCTTTAGCCTTCTAGTGAAGATATCAAATAGCGTGGAGTCATTCCACTCATCGTCTGACTCCATCTGGAACATTTCTAACATTCATTCAAACCTAGACAAGGCTTCCCCGAAGGATTCTCCATCAGCCTGATAGAATGCAGCGAGATATATGTAGGATTGTATAGAGCCCGCTCGCATTTTCTTTGGAAGCACCATCGCTGCAACAACTGTACCTGATCAATCAAAGTAAACAACCTGGAAAAGACGTCAGTGGTACAAAGAGAGATAAAGATAATAATAGCAGGTGGTGGGAAAAAATCTCGCCCAATTTTTTTTTTGATTTTTTTTGTCTTTTTTTAATGTAATCTAATCAACCTAATTGTGACAAATTGGCACCCAACGAGAAACACCTCCCCGGCAACGACGCCAAAAACTTGATCGGTCCAAAATGTAACCCAAGAGCACAACCTAGTATGGCGCAAATGCACGGAGATAAATCCCCGGCAACGGCGCCAAAAACTTGATCGGCCCCGGATATACACCCGGAGAATGATTGTAGTTTTACCGCAAGCGCACGGTCAAGTGGCGAGCGGGTATCGAACACGAGGAGGTGGTGTTGGCTCCAATCTATCCTAGGTTGGTTTGACTACGAATGTATTATTGGTGGAGGTGGCAATGGTATGATGTAATGGCAATGGTGATGGATGTCGGTGTCGGAGATAAAGAAGTCGGATAAAATATCGATTCAGATACAATACAATAAAAGAGTCTAGGGCTAGGGAATCCCAACTACGGATCGTCATTCGTCATTGTGAATAGTGAATCTCAATATTACTAGGCTTGTGTCGAGGTGAACTAGTCATAACTGAATATAGAACCAAGCTCATGCTCTCGCGCTATTGCCGGTCTATAGCAACCTAGATTAGAGCCCAATCTCTTGCAAACCCTAACCTAAGCCACTAGCATGAAGATCGACGTCATCGTTCAATCGCTCCTCGAGCCCACTCTCGTGCAAACTCGAGTTACGATCTAGGTTGTGATAGTTCGTATTCGTCCAATCTCTTGCAAACGAATATGGGTATAGATTTACAATTAAAAATCCTAGCTTTGGTCCAATCTCTTGCAAACCAAATCTAGAAAAACCCAATTTTAAACCTAAATCGAATATCTAGGCCTTCCCATCGATTAGAATCCAATCTCTTGCAAATCCCAATCGATGGAAATCCCTAGCTATCCATAATAAATCAATCACAACCTAACCTCCTAGCAATTCTAGCAATTTAGAAATTCATTCATCACAAATCTGAAATTAGATCCATAGGGTTCATCCTCATGCCCTAGAACAATAAATCTACTCTAGCATAGCAATAAGGATATAAGGATCAATAAAAACCATAGCTTGCATACAAAAAGATATCAAATCAAAGATTCAAAGAATAAGAACAAAGATACTTAGCTTTGATGAAGAATTCCAATCCAAATACAAGCTTTTTGATCCAAGAGGGGGCCTAGGGCATGGCCTAACCTCTAAAATAATCAATAAGAAAACATCTTGGAACCCTAAGAAAACATGGGGGATCTCCCTCAATGACAGCTACAAACCCTCTTAAATAGCCCCCAAAAAACCCTAGCAAAACTGCCTAAAAAGCCCCTGAAATTCGGGCCCAAAACTGAATCTGCGCCACTTACGACTCGGCCGAGTGGAAATCTCACTCGGTCGAGTGGAAATCTCACTCAGTCGAGTGAGCTTTCATGCAGAAACTCCAGAAAATAGCACTCTGTCAAAACTGTCAAAAACTGTCAAAAAATGGTCACTCGGCCGAGTGAAAATGTCACTCGGCCGAGTGACACTGACATGCAAATTCCAGCACTGCAGTATCGACTTGCAGAAATTCTCCAGATTTCATCTGACCTCCGATTTGTACGTTCTTGGTGGTGTTGGAATCGTCATGAAGTCTACTATCCATAAAAAATATGAGAAAAATAATTTGACCTCTGTAATGATAGCATATTTCAAAATAGTGAGAGATTGTCTGAAAATCTGGGCGCTGCGTGTCATCGGCTTCACTCGGCCGAGCGGCAAATGTCACTCGGCCGAGGGGCTTTTGGTACTCGGCTGAGTCGGAGATCGTAGTCTACTGATGGATTACAGAGAGTTGGACATTTTGGCTTGCCGTCGTCTGGGTGCCACTCGGGCGGACGGAGTCTCCGCACTCGGCCGAGTGGGCGTGCGATGCTCGTCCGAGTCATACTGATACATCTCTGTTGCGTGTCCGATCTGGCCGGCCGAGCGGGGTCCAAATGCTCGGCCGAGTGACTCCTTCACTCGGCCGAGTGGCATGCTGAAAATACCCAATCTCCATCTTTTCGCTTTCTCGTCGCTCCTACGACGTTCTTTCTTCTTCCACTCGTCTTCCATTGCAGAATAACCCTCAAAAGGGCCATGGTTGACACTCCGGAGTGGGTGCAAATCCTTTAAGCTCATTTTTGCTCCCGATCGCTCCATATTTCCTGAAATCCGACAAAAATAAGAAATAGTGAAAAGTAACGCAATATCGTCGAATAATCGTGAAAAGCGTGATATGGGTGATCGAAATGGCATGCAAATATGCAGAAAAAAGGTGTAAAATATGGACCGATCAGTGACTATGGTGTCAATTGTGATACTTGCCATATCATGGTTGATAATCAAAGTGCTATTTGTCTTTCCAAAAATCCGGTACACCACTCCCGTACCAAACACATAGACGTGAGACACCATTTTATAAATGATCATGTAGCTTAAAAGGACATCATCTTAGCGTACATTGAAACCCAAAAACAAATTGTCGATATCTTCACTAAACCTCTTAAAGAAGATTCATTTGTGAGGTTGCGTGGAGAATTGGGAATTATGGATGAATCTGAAATCTAGAAGCTCAATCTTTCATGCTATAACTCCTATTAAGCTCATATCTTTTTGATTGTCTTTCTTCATGTGCTTTATTGTTTTATGAGATTAAGAAAGGCAATTGTGACTTATTTGATTTCATGAGTTTTGAAATTGATTGGAGTAATTTGTGTTTCAATGGATTTATTGTTTTCATAATGATTTTACGATGTATTTGTGATTAGAGTATAGGTCCTAGGGTGAGTGTTCTTATTCTCTGGAATTCTATCTCACTGTGCTCTTTTGGACCAGGACAGACGACTGTCTTTCCTTCGACAGTCGACTGCCCTACTCTATCTCCTTAGTCTGAGAATTGGTATCTTTCGCACAGCTGACTGATGACTGTTTTACAGTCGACTGTTAATTTAACAGGTGACTGCATTTTAGTCAGCAGGCGACTGTACTCTCTGTCGAATTTTTACAGTGTTCTCTGTTCTTTTTGTGAACTGTATTAATTCTCGGCCAGTTGACTGTTGAGCATATGTCAGTCGACTGTCCAATGGACAGGCGACTGCATGTTTCTTTCCAATCGACTGCCCATCTATCTGAGCTTTAATTTTATCACTTCATGCAGTTGACTGACTGTTGTTTATCAGTCGACTGTCTTATGCTGTGTCGGTTCATGTGATTTGACCCGAGCCATCGATTCCTTGATCCAACGGCTCAGATTGATTCCCCCAATTTTATATTCAAGTCTCGCAACCACTTCCCCACGTCGACTCTCTCTCTCTCTCCTCTGTTTCGATCGTTTGTCTTCCCGCTCGATTGATCTATCAAATCCGTCGATCTGGCTCCCTTCGTGCGTCAATTTTGAGTGTCGTTGCCTTTGTTCTGTCACCGGACTAGGTTTGATCTCTCTATCTCGTGATCACTCCTGTTAGGGTTCGTTCACGTTTCTGTCGTGCCCTAGCTCTGTGTTCGACCATGGCTCTTTTCGATCATTTCTTTCCTAATGTCTCTCTCGATTTCCTCAATGAGCATGTCCCCTTACCAAAGCATGATCCGACTCCCTCCTCACCTCAATCTTCTGGTGAACCTCTTCCTGTCTCGGTCAGTGATCCCATCCCCTCTTCTTAGCCTGCTGTGCAGCATCCTTCTAGGTCCACTGAGTTCCTTCTTCGTCAGTTGGACGCTCGTGTCTCTGCTCTTGAAATTCTGTCCGTTTCTTTGGATGAGAAGCTCTCTCTTTTGCTTAAGCTTCAGCTAATCTCTTTTAAGCATCATGGTTGTCCCATTCCTCCCGAGCTTCAGGCTTTGTTTGCTTCGTCTGAGGACACTACTCCTACTTGTGTATCTCCTCCTCCTGGCTTCACACCCAAACCCTCTGTGGTTCAGACCTCCGATGCCCAGACTCCACTTCATGTTCCTGCTGTTTCTTCTGCTGATCGTGCTTCGTCTTCTAAGAGGAAGACTCCGATTTTTCCTACTCGTCGCTCTGCTCGGCTTTTGTTCCGATCTTCTGGTCGCCCGTCGGACCCCTCCGTCATTCATATTGACTGAGGCTGCTGCTGATGTTCTGTTCACTCACTTGAAGATCGTGTTTGTATTTTGTGTGGTCTGCTTTTGTTTAGGTTGAGTGATTCTGATATATGTTTTTTTTGTATGATGGATGATGCTGTCTGTGACTCTTTTATATATGTATGGTGATATACTTTGATGTCGTCATGATGATGTATTTTTGGTCTTGGTCATGATGATGTATCTTTTTGTGTTGGTCATGTAGATGATCATCCGCTGTTGTACTCAGTTTCTATATATCTATATCTATGATGTTGCACCCTCTCTTGTGTCACTATGCTATATTGTTTATCTTATCTGTTTGATGTATGATATGTTGTCTCCATGTTTGCTTCACTCTCCTTGATGAGCTTTTGAGACAATATACGAATTTTATATTGGTCAATTCATGCTCACTTGATATGATGAATTTGTGAAAATTATTTTCATTTCGTATATCTAAAATGTTGATATTGGATTTCAATTCCATTCTCACATGTGTATATGATGAGATTTTATGAGTTTTTGATTCGATATATCTTTATACTCCTTGATTGTTGTTAGTTCGTATTTAGCAGTATTATTGTTGTTGTTATTTGCTCCCTCCTTTTTGGATAATGCCATAGGGGAAGAGAAATAAACATACAAGATTCATAATGGATGTGCTAAGTATGTTATAACGCTTGAATCTAAGATTTTCGTTGCCTTAGATTCAGGGGGAGTAAGATTACAATGAATATGGATTTTATTTCCTAGATTTCTTGAATTGAATTCATTCATATCTCACTCACTTGCTTCAATTGTTATGTAGATGCTCTAATATTTGTTGACTAACTTGATTGGCATCTATGTAGGGGGAGTAAGTTTTCATTACGCACAATTATTTATCTTTTTGTTTATGTTTATTTGTCATCATCAAAAAGGGGGAGAATGTTGAGTATTGGACTTCTCCCTACTTGGTGTTAATGATGAGCAAACATAAATACTTGTGTCTAATCCCCTATTTTGCAGTTAATCCATTGCCTAAGCTTATTATGAAGATCAACTAGCAATGGATGACTCACAAACGTCATTGAAGGCAAATGATATGAATTGGATGATCGTAGATTGATGATTGAAGCTCCGTAAAGACTTCAAGCTCATACGATGGAAAGAAGAGATTATTCGTCAAATGTAATTTTTCTTTTATCTCTTCTAGTATGTAGCTTAGAAGTAGAACTTTGATGGAGCACTCACACACATCTACTTTCTGTCATAGGACATCTCTAGACCTTTATCCTTTGATCCCAATTCAATTCTCTTTTTGTTTGTGATAAGATTGTTCATAACAGCCGACTGTTTAACAGTTTACAGTCGCCTGTCTCAAAAACAGTCGACTATGTTTTGTTCTACAGTCGTCTGTTATGCACAGACTATTACAATGTCATTTTGGGCCTTCTCTGATTATTTCGCACAGGCTACTGTTGAACAATTAACAGGCGCCTGTCCTAGTGACAGTCGACTGTGTATTGTAAATCAGTTGCCTGTCTCTCCATGCCCAAACTCTGTTTTGATCTGACTTCTACGGCCAGTCGACTCATGCTGTATATACAGTTGACTGTCTATTAGTTCATTCGACTGTCTATGCTGCAACAGTCGCCTGTCTGTAAGTCATTTCTTTGACTCAGCTCTCTGGAAATTTCTCTTGATTTTGACAGTCGTCTGTTTAAGGTTATACAGTCGCCTGTTCTGATTAACAGTCGACTGTGTTCCTTGCATCAGTCGTCTGTCCTGTATCTTGTGTGATTTCCAGTATTTGTCTAACTTACTCTTCTCTCGGCCAGTCGCCTGTCGAAGAAATTACAGTCGCCTGTTGGTTTAACAGACGACTGTCTTTGCTTCATCAGTCGACTGTCCACGTGGTAAGTTACCGTTATGAATTCTCACCTACCCTTGCTGACTGTGCAACAGTTGACTGTGTATTGTTCAACAGTCGACTGTCTCGAGTTCAGATTATATCCGTTGAGATTTTTCTCACGGATTTCGATTGGGTTTTTGCCTAAACTGTTTTATGGATTTGAGAAAGCTATAAATAGAGCTTCTACGGTTTCATTGAAAGGTTACTCATTCATTGCAAAATCCTTCAAGCTTTCATTTCCAAAGATCAAAGCTTTCAAATCCAAAGCTCTAAGTATTTCCAAATCTTGTTCTCTTGCTCTCCAACCTAGAACCGAAGATTGATCTTCTAGGCAATTGGTGCAGTCAAGAGAAAGGACTTTCTCCTCTCTTCCAAGAGAGTTCTTCAACACACGTCACACTTCTCCTTCAAGTTCTACTTCAAGGCATATGTGATTGTAAGTGTTGCTTTCAGATTTCATAACTTCTTTATTTGAATTGTGCTCTCGGCTGTGAGAGTGGTTTTTGCTTGCTCCCTGGTTGTGGGAGTCAAGGACATCGATTGTATTCGATTGCACTTGTAGGGTTGCTACAAGTGGGCAGTAAGGAAACCTCAAGTTAGGGTTCTAACTTGAGTATCCGGTGTTATCCGGGTGGTAGGGACGTAGGATTACCGGGAACAAGTCGGGAGTTGACTTGGGTAATCCGAACCCTTGAAACATATCTGCGTTTGCGTGTGTTTCTCTTTGGGTCGTTTTTCTATTCCGCACTAGTTGTTGGATTGCATTTTATTTGGCGTAAATTCCTTTTAAATTTGCATAAACACTATTCAACCCCCCTTCTAGTGTTTTCCCCATAGACAGGGTCCTTACATCCCTTCCTTGGTTCTTAAATGCTTGCAAGTAATATGTTTAGCTAAGATATGAAATTCTTATTAGCATGTAATCCATCTTCGAAGTTTTGTGATATGTCGCTATAGCTTGAGATCTGACCGAATACTCTAGCACTCCCCTCCATCTTCCATTCTTTTTCTATTTTTTTTATTTTCATCGCCCGGTGAGCCTCGTATTCGTCTTCCTCGAGGACAAGTAAGAGGTAAGCTTGGGGAATTTGTATGTGTCCATATTTTCCATGTTTTTATAGCATCATTTCATGTCATATTCACCTCCAAACACCATATTTTCGTACGTTATCACGCTTCTAATGCCATATTCGAGTTTTGTATAGCTTTATGGATTTTCAGGAGTTTTGGAGCGAATTGGAGATATTTTGGGACATGGACACATCCGACACGGCCGAGACGTCATTGGCAAGGCCCCATGAGAGTTCGTCAATGCAAGGAGGACGATTGGAGGAGAGGAGGAGGAGAGAGCGAGAGATGGCCAAATTCAGCATTAGTTTCCCAGGTGACTCGATCGAGTAGCATCAGCTACTTGGCCGAGCTCACATGCAGAAATCACAAGAAAATGACTGCAACCTACTCGACCGAGAAGACAGCCGATTCAACCCAAGTTGCATCAAATAGAGCGACGATTTTGAGCTATTCTCTAAGGCACTGTAGCTCGACCGAGCAGTTCACCTACTTGACCCAAGTCGTCATCAAACAAAGCAGCGTTTTGGAGGAAGTTCTAACCTACTGTAGCTCGACCGAGTAGAGGAGCTACTCAACCGAGCAGAGGGGCTACTTGACCGAGTAGCCCGTATCAGCTAGAAGCAGAGCAGTAGCAAGCAGAGCCTGAAGTCGACTCGACCGAGCAGGCACCGCTACTCAGTCAAGTAGCGTGACGTGCCCAGCAAGCTGCGGGCCCAAGTGCCCAGATTTTCTGGTATTTTTATGGGGTCCCTACCCCTTGTATACAAGTGCATTTTTACCCTATTTTAAGGACACCAAAGACATCTAGAGTTTTAGCCTATCTTTAGTTTTAATTAGAGTTTTTAGATCTAGAGAGTTTTGTGCCATCGCTAATTTTATGAAGACAAAGATCAGATTTTTATTGCTCTATTGCACAAGGAAACTCTATTTTCTTAATTCTCTTTGGTTCGCTATTGCTTCACGACGAATTGGTAATAATTCTTTAAACTTTCTATTGACTTAGATGTCTTCTATCGCCATGATGAATTCCTTTGCATCTATTGAATCTTTCATTGTTTTTTCTATGATGCGTGAGTAGTTCTATTTAGGACTAATGGATTAGCCCTAGGATATTAGGATTTAGATGCAAAGTTATGATTTTTAGGTTGCGTTGGTATAAAAGGGATGTATTTTGGTCGATCTTGCAAAGTTTGTAGGAGATCTCGTACTGAGATCGTGCACATGGTCGGTGGAATTGATTGGCTTAAGGAGTATCCTATAAACTTAATTAGGGAGTTAGTGGATTCAATTAGGGCTCGTGACCATGTCCTACTCGTGTCTTGATGGGATCCACCGACGAACTATATTACTAATTAACGACTACCATCATTGAATCAATGAAAGCCACCAAAATACATCGAAACTCTAACCCACGAGAGTGGCATGAGTTGAGATCACTCTGACCACGAGAGTGGCATGAATATTGTCGATTCTTAATGCGTGGATCGTGTGTCCCTGTCGCGAGAGCGGGGTTAATGCGATATGTTAGATTCATGGTGATTAGAGCCATGAATTCCACATCTTAGATGCAACAATCCCTGATAAATCCAATGCAACGTAAGAGTCTTAACCTAGCATCGACATCCGACGATCTTAGTGGTAAGTCCTACAGCCCTAGTTTTTATTAATTGATCATAATTCGAAACAAACAATCTATTGAACCACTGCTACCTAAATTTCGAGATTTGAAAATAGCCCGAGACAATAACATCTCTACCTTTCCCGTGGGATCGATAATCTTTTATACTATTACTTGACACCGTACACTTGCGTAAAGTGCCAGGAATCTGCATTTGGGATACATCTAGCCCTTGGCTTCGAGCCATTGCTAGTTGGCTTTTAGGTGTAAGTTTCGGGAGAATCACCCATCAACATGTGCACTCGACCTTTCGGCATGGGCGCTCATCCTTTCGGCACTTCTTTTTCTCTTCCGCTGCTCTCTCCAGACTCGGTCCATTCCAGAATCGCCACTCTGTCGATTTCCTTAGTCATATCTACAGACAACAGAAATAATTATCATGAGTGGCAAAGATAAAGACATAGAGTCGAAATGCATTACCCGGGCTCCACAAAAGGGTCTTCAACATATGATCATCCAACAGATACAGAGTTAACCTCTCTCGCCTCGATCGACCCAGAAGAAGCTTCGCCGCCTCAGCCTCACACAGTGACAACCTGGCTCTGACCCCCTCTGATGATAACCGAGACTCTACCGCAAGCTCAGGATTCGAAGAACTCCAACTATTGAGCAACTGTCTTGTTGGGTTTTGATGGACACTCAGGGCACAAATCTCTATGCCCATCCTAAGTCGGACGAATAATAGAGGCAAAAGAAAGCACAGCGGAAGAAAATCGTTAAACTTTTTAACGAAGCCCTAAGGGAAATCAAGACCCTTAGCCAGGATCTCTGCCAACTTGAGGTAGATCTGACCACCCCAAGAAGGATCTAAGCTACATCGACATAATTAAAAAAAGCTTCTAAATTACATACCCGGAACCTTGCCTTGGTACAGGCAAGATGTACCGCACCGTCTTTCGAGCCGCTCCACGTCCTGCACCGAACCGATCCTCAAACCTCTCCGGGTCCCGAGGCAAGCAATCCCCTTATCGCCGGCCAACTACGCGCCGAAGAAAGTTTCACCTGAATGTGAACCTTCGCCAAGACTCCCGATTGGATCCGAACTCCTTTGTGGCTTTGCTAGAGCCCTTCAGGAGCAAGGCAGAAAATTAGGGAGAAGAGAATATTAATTTAAGCTTAGATCCGAGTATGCTCCAACATTTTTGGGAGCTGCTCAGATCTAGAGCTTGGGACGAGTTTAGAGGAGGGGAGAAGGCCCCTATTTATATAGGCGGCTGACCCCTCCCCTTCACTCCACTTTCGATGTGGGACTCATGTTTTGGAATTAATAAATTCAAGTTAGTTTGCCTTTCATAAAGGCCAAACTTCCATGAGTTTTATGTCCCTCATCATTGAGCTTTTATCTTGATACAACCTATCAAATCGAAGGGCACTGAACGATGAACGCATAGGAAAAAACGCAAATCAATCGGAGTCCGTTTGACCCCTCAATTGGTCGTCCAAAGATCAGCCCAAGGCTAGTTTTTCCGAAAAACTAAGACGTCAAAACTATACAGCCAATAGGATTCGAAACCTTAGGTCATGGGGCCCTCACGTGGGCCCCACAAGCTCTGTGCCCACAGCCCTGACTGGGGCCCACCTGGGTACAAGCCCAGGCACTGGCCACCTGGGCCTGCTTGGTCCCATGAGAGCCAAGGCTCCTGGGCCCCGCCCCCTTTAAAATGCGCAAAAAGGGGGGCTGCCCCCTTTTTAATTTTAAATTAAAAATTTGCTCTAACAATTAAAGCATTTGGGCTTTTTCCTTTGGGCCTCTTAAGTCCTATTTAAAACTCCTTTAAATAGACTTTCTGGGCTCTTTTGGACTCCGTTTATGATGCGGTTTGAACCTGTGTTTAGACTGGGACGATCCTGTCATGCAGGTAACCTTTTCTGTGCATTTATATGGTCGTAAACAATTACGACACATTTAACTCTGCTGGCATCATATGCAAAATAGTCCATATCTAAGCTTAAAAATCATTTGCATCATATACAAATGATCTAAGGGCATACATCCCCAACATCTCCCACTTGCACTCAGGATCATTTATCCTGAATGCAGAAGATAATTGCAAACTCTTTGCAGTTTTCTATCCCTTACATCAAATGCATATTCTCTCTAATGTTTCTACATATTACTAGATGAAGGTCGCACTCTGTGTGAGACCCTACAGCCTTACCCTACTACATGTGGGGCTCGAAGCCCCAGACGGCAGTGACCACGAGCAACAGTTGTCGTTCCTATTTTAGTATCATACTTATGTGGTTAACTCATCGACATGAGTATTATTGGGACCTCCCTGACTGTGTCCGTGATGAATTCCGCAGTTATAGTCTCTTCGTCTAAACTATGTCGTTTAGTTAAAGCCTATGATACGGTCAAACTGTCAACCACAATAGCTCGAATCAGGTTAGTCTCCATCGATCTTTAGTCAAATAATGCTGGACTTCTTCCAACATACTCTGGCCAGAGTTTTTACTAAAGACTGAATTAACTTTATGACACTAACTCCTATTGACCGGGAGAGACAAATCCTCTCTTGGTCATTACTCTCCATGTACGCTTCAAATGTCACCCAACCAAAGAGCTTACGACAGGTCTTGCCTCGAAGCTAGGTCAGTGATCTAAGTGATACCGTTCACGCACAAGTTCGTACAATGACCTCAAGTCAAAAGACCAACTAGCTAATCATCATTAAGAGTTATCATTGACAGATTGGTCAATCATAACCATATGACAACTCTTGATGGGTCGTTCAGTGAACTCATTCTCTAATGAGCACTTGTGTCTCGTCTTCGACTTTGCCAAGTCAAACGATCATGAGATCATCGTCACTGCTATATGGTGAAGACTAAGACACAATGGTCTATCCGATGTTTCGATATCCTTTTCTCGAAACATTTATGACCACGAACCCTTTTAGAATTATGCTACTAATGGTCAAGCATTTCTCCATGATCGAGATACTCATCTCGATACATGTTTGACCTTGCATTAAGTCTCAAGAATTTACCTAAGTTAATATCTATTGATAACTACATTATGATTTAACTTAGATAAATGTATACCAAACATCTTACTGTTATTTCGAACAAGATGTTTGTATAATTATACAGAGATAATTACCTCGAGGGCATACCTATCTCGCTACATCTCCCACATGCACTTAGGCCCATTTATCCCCGTATCACATACCGCATTTAAACATAAGTCTTTCTAGACTTCATGTGATAGAGCTTTCATGAGTGGATCTGCTAAACCGTCTACTGATTAGACTTAAGGGGGTTTTCTATGTTCATGCTAGACCAACCATTTGAATCTCATCCAAATAATTCCTTTGGTCCAACGGAATCCATTTAATTTTCCTGGATCTCATCCAGCTCATCGTACCTTACGAAAATGATTTAAATATAGTTACTGGTCATTTTTAGACGGTTTATATTCAAAAGTGTCAAACTCTTTTGACCACTTTGTTAAAAAAATGTTCCATCCCCTTGATGCCTCGCATGTATTTTATTCGCTCCCACTGACCTTGAAAACTCTCTGGCTAATTCATACAAGTTTGTTCTTCTAAATCATATTTAGAAAACAAACTATAAATGAATGCTCCAGTTTTCATGGTCATCATGAGCATTTACATCGAGTTTGGTTCGAGTAGATCTGTACACATCTGCTGGCGAGACAGTTTCATCATAATCCGTTTATAGGAATTAGGATGAAAACGTTCTCAACCAATGTATGATGTTGTAACGACTGCTTTTCTTGTATCTGATTATAATATAATATAATATGTGTTTTGGTGGATTTTCTCCTCTTGTGTGGTTTTCGTCTCCGTAGATTTCATTTTCGATCGATTCGTCGTATTTTCTCGCTTCTTCCTTAGGATTGTCGATTTCGAAGTATGTCATTCGTGACGGACTTCACAACGGTCGTATCTAACTGTTAGATCAAGCCTAGGAGTCTTAGGAATCGATCCCGGGGCCCCGCGCTCCGTATCGGTACTTTTCTGTGCTCATTAGCCGGTGTAAGAAGGGCCACCGACCGACTAGATGACGATCCAGTCGGTCGGCAATCCTTCTTGGACCGACTAGTTTGCTTTCTAAATTTCTCAGGAGTTACTGTTTATCGTTAGTCGGTCTAAGAACGTTGGTTGACCGACTAGGTTGCAAACTAGTCGGTCAGCAATGCTTCTTGAACCGACTAACTCATCAAATTATTTTTGTATCAGTTACTGTTCACTCTTAGTCGGTCTAAGAACGTTCATCGACCGACTAGATGCCAAACTAGTCGGTCAGTAATTGTTCATGGACCGACTAACTCTAAAATCCTATTTTCGTTCAGGAGTTACTGTTTGCACTTAGTCGGTCTGCGTTGGTCGACCGACCGACTAGTTGCCAAACTAGTCGGTCAGTGGTTGCTCTTTGACCGACTAACCAGTGTTAAAACCCTAATTTCTGGGCAGCCGCCAGCCTAGCCTATTTAAACCCAACCCATTCGACTTCTTCTTCTCCAACACGACCCAAAACCCTAAAAACTTCCCCCTTCAGCCCCCATCTTCCTCCAAGCTCCATTTCTCCATTCCAAGCCCTAGAATCATCATCAAATCCAACCATTCACTCCATCCACCTCTCATCATCCCCAAATCTCCATCAAAACCCATCTGAATCCCCAAATCCCCCAAAACCCTAGTTTCCCCAAACTTCTCCAATCTTTTCCAGATCTGATCCTAGGGTTCCCCGGAGTGTTCCTTCCGTCTCCTCTTGGTAAGAAATCGATTCCTCTATGTTTTCATAGTCTATTAGTATTTTTATGAAACCCTAATTAATTTCAAGTGTTTGGTGCTTGTTTCCCCCACAACAGCGATTTCCCCCGTAGATAGCATCCGTGTGACGAAGTGATCGTAAATCCCCGGTGCTAGGCAAGTGAAACTTGCATCTCTTGATTTAGGCCATGTTTTGGGCCATTTACCTTGCTTTAGCGTAAAAGAGACTAGACGGTGAAAGGATAGCCGTTTAGACGCCATTGACCTAGCTTGACAACGAAGCTTGGTCCGTCACCTTCATCATGCTTGTATGTCACGTTTACTTTCCCTAAACGGTACGCGTATTAACTGTTCATGTCATCCATGCATCCTTAACTGTCATTGCATTTCGCCTGTCACGTTTAATTTAATTAACGGTACGCGAATATATTCATGTCATTGCATTTCGCCTGTCACGTTTAATTTAATTAACGGTATGCGAATTATCTGCTCATGTCATTGCATGCTTGAATACTCATCGTGATTGCGTAGCTTCGCTACATACTAGTGTTACTTGTTCCGGCTAGGTGCACCCCTACGCCATACTTATCAAATACACTTTCTGGCTCGTGTTCCAGAAGACGAGCTCCTCACAGCCTGCGGGCAATAGGGCACTCGTTGAGTGATCCCTTGTACTTGATACTTGAACACAGCCTGCGGGCAATAGGGCACTCGTTGAGTGATCCCTTGTGCTTGTACTTGTTACTTGACATTACATGTCGCAACAACCCCTTGCCGCTTGTACTATACTTTACCCTACTTGTTACTTGACAATGCATGTCACCCCTACTACTTGGTACTTGCCACGTGTACTCTCCTTTACCTTACTTGTTACCACCGTGCTTTACTTGCCATGCACCATGTTTTAATTGCTATGTTGCTAGTTTACCATTATTCCCGTTTCCTTGCACAAGTCTTTCGACTTGCTGACATGTGCCCCTTTTCTCTTTTGGGTGACACATGTTAGAGCCCGAGCCTGAGTTACTTGTTGAGGACGAGGTGTTTGCTGACGCCGAGCCCGTGCTTGTGTTTGACGGGGAGTACGTGGACACTGGGGACCAGTCCTAGTGTCCTCGTTGTGTTTTACTTTTATTAGACAGTTGTTTTGTTATCGGTGCGTAGCACCTATATTTTGTTATGTCGTTTCTTTGTTGGCCTTGTTCTGGGCCCTTAGACTCTTTTCTTTTAGCCTGGTGGCTTTTCGGGATGTTGGACTTTTGTTGATGTTGGACAATTTGTGAGATGTGGAATTTTATTTTCAGTCTCGCCTTGTGTTATTATTGCTATTCTGTTGTGGTTACAGGGACCTCCTTATGTATTGTGGACGCTTATCGGGTTTGGGGCTTCACAGCTCCACTCCCGTGCGGACCTTTTCATGTCTCGCCTCCATTTCAGGGAAGCGGGTCGTGACAGGTTTTAGTGGTGGCCCATGCAGGTCACTCTGTAACTGCGATTTTTGGAATAGCTATAATAATATTAGAATGTCCAATAAATTAAGTTCGACGTCCGAGTCATAAGCTATGAGTCTAATCTGATTCATTTTCTGTGTCACTAGATGGCAGGAAGACGATTCACCCGTGGTGGTGGTAGTGGCGCGATCCCTCATGATGAGGAGCCTGAGCGGGAACCCACCAGCGGTGAGATGATGCGGATGATGATCCAGATGATGCAAGTGCAGCAGGGCGTGCTTCTGCAAGTCCAGAATGCTCCACCTGCTCGAGCTGCCCGGGCTCTTCCGGATGCCCCTCGCTCTGAGCCAGGAGCGAAGCAATTTCGGGAGCTGGGTCCCGCATATTTTGATGGTTCTGAGGGTCCTCTGGCTGCCGACGAGTGGATAAGGAACATTGAGGATAACTTGGCAATGGCGAAGATTAACCCGGCTGGATGGGTTGATTTGGCTAAGAGGCAGCTGAAGGACAACGCCAGGAATTGGTGGGATGCTGAAGAGAAGATGCTGGTGGAGCCGATCGTCTGGGCTACCTTCAAGTCCAGATTTGATGGAGAGTTCTTCCCGAAGGCTGCTAGACAGGTGATGCTGCAGCGCTTCATAGATCTGAAGCAGGGGAGCTTGTCGGTGGATCAGTACCACCAGGAGTTCACGAGGCTCAGTCGGTTTGCACCTAAGATGATGCAGGATGCCGATGAGAAAGCTCAGCGATTTCTCCAGGGACTTGCCTTGGAGCTTCAGAGCTTTGTGACCTCTTCTGACTTGGAGACATATCAGAAGGTTCTGATTGCTGCGAGGCGGCAAGAGTTAAATTTGAATCAGAGGAAGGGACATGTTTCTGGAGCTGGGAAGAGGCCTATGGAGCAGGCCAGGGCGGTGGTTAGGCCTGGTTTCAAGCCTAGTCATCCGGTGCAGTTCAAGAGGCCAGGAGGGCCTATTCTGAAGACTTGCCATTTCTGTGGCAAGACTGGACACCTCAGGGATCAGTGTAGGAGGTTTCTAGGGCAGTGCATTGTCTACGGAGATCCTGCCCACACCATCCGGGAGTGTCCGAAGTCGAGGCAGCCTTGGCGGGCTCCTATTGCAGCATAGCCATTGCAGCAGCGAGCTCCTGTGCCCGTTGGACGTGGAGCGCCCCTTGTTCCACAGAGACAGGCCTTTCGGCAGGCTGTTCCGCCGAGAGGGCAGGCCTTTCTGATGACTGAGGAGGAGAGCATGGCCGTGGATGAAGTTATTGCAGGTAACGCTCATTCTAGCTATTTATCTTCCTTAGTTAGTTTGATTCTGATTATATTGGTTGCTTGCTCATGATTGTTTGCTAGACTAGGATTTGATTGTTAATTGCTTGTTAGGTGTGGTTTTGGTTTGCACGTTTCCTGCACGATTCCTCATTGACTCTGGTGCATCGATGTGCATTTTGGCCCGGAGCTTCGTGGAGAAGCATTCCTTGTCGACGTCCTCTCTTCCTAAGAGTTGGAATATCGTCACAGGGAACGGTGTAGTCTCGGTGCATCGTGGGTGCAATTCTTGCCCGTTGGTGGTTTGTGGACGTGAGCTTTGTGCTGATTTCATTGTCCACGACATCATCAACTATGATGCAGTTCTTGGGATGGATTGGCTTGCGAGCTTCTATGCTACGATCGACTGCAGGAGGAAGAAGGTGGTGTTCGAGATCCCCGGACATCCAGTGTTTGAGTTCAGTCGAGGTAGCAGTTCGCTTGGTCCTGTCAGATTTCGGGCCAGGCCGGTGGAGGCTGTGGCTATGCAGATGGAGCTGGAGTGGCCAGCTGTGGTGCGAGATTTTGGCGACGTCTTCCCCGAGGAGATGTCTGGTTTGCCGCCTGATCGGGCTCTGGAATTTTCTATCGATCTTGTTCCAGGTGCGCAGCCGATTTCGAAGGCGCCATATCGTATGGCACCTGCAGAGTTGGAAGAGTTGCGGAAGCAGTTGGATGAGCTGTTGCAGAAGGGTTATATTAATCCTAGCGTGTCTCCGTGGGGAGCACCGGTGTTGCTAGTGAAGAAGAAGGATGGTTCGCGTCGCATGTGCGTGGACTATCGGGAGTTGAATGCGGTGACCATTAAGAATAAATACCCGTTGCCTCGCATCGATGATATTTTTGATCAGCTTGGAGGTTCGAGGGTGTTTTCAAAGTTGGATTTGAGGAGTGGTTATCATCAGTTGAAGGTGAAGAAGGGAGATGTTCCGAAGACAGCGTTCAGGACGAAGTATGGACACTATGAGTTTGTGGTTATGCCCTTCGGTGTAACTAACGCGCCCGCAGTTTTCATGAATCTGATGAACCTGATTTTCTACGACTTTTTGGATAAGTTTGTCGTTATCTTTATTGACGACATTCTGATCTATTCGAAGTCGGAGGAGGAGCATGCCTCGCACTTAAGGGCGGTGTTGGAGATTTTGAGGAAGCATCGGTTGTATGCTAAGTTTTCGAAGTGCGAGTTTTGGCTGGATAGAGTTGATTTTCTCAGGCATGTGGTGACTGGAGATGGTATTTCAGTGGATCCTGAGAAGATTCGGGCCATCAGGGAGTGGCCTGTTCTGTCGTCGGCGTCTGAGATTCGGAGTTTTCTTGGACTTGCTGGTTATTATCGACGATTCATCAAGGACTTTTCTCGTATTGCTGAGCCGATGACCAGGTTGACACGGAAGGATGTTGCTTATGTTTGGTCGGGTGATTGTGAGGGTGCTTTTGGTGTTCTGAAGGAAAGGTTGACGACTGCCCCTATTCTTGTCGTGCCTGATCGCAGCGGTGGATTTGAGATCTTTTGCGATGCTTCTGGCAAGGGTCTCGGTTGTGTGTTGCATCAGCATGGGCATGTTGTGGCGTATGCGTCTCGTCAGCTTAAGGTTCATGAGAAGAATTACCCGACACATGATTTGGAGTTGGCTGCCGTCGTGTTTGCTCTTAAGATTTGGAGGCACTTCTTGCTGAGTGAGAAAGTGAAGATTTTCACCGATCACAAAAGCTTGAAGTATATTTTCACTCAGAAGGAGCTCAACATGCGACAGCATCGATGGTTGGAGCTTATGGCGGATTATGATATTGATTTGCAGTTTCACCCTGGCAAGGTGAATGTGGTTCCGGATGCTTTGAGTAGGCTTCCGGCGGTGATGATTTTGACCTCGCAGTGGAGATTGCAGCAGGATTTTTGCGAGTCTGGCGTGGAGATTGTTCTTCCTGGAAAGGCTTCGTCGTTGATGTACATGCAGGTACAGTCGACGATCGTGGATCGGATTAAGGCTGGCCAGGCTGATGATCCGAAGCTGGTGAGGATTCGGGAGATGGTGGAAGACGGTCTGCGGACTGACTTTTTGATTCATGAGGATGGCTCGCTGAGGTTTGGAGCCAGGTTGTGTGTGCCTGCTGGGGATATCAGAGAGGAGCTGATGGTGGAGGCACACAGTTCGCCGTATTCTGTGCATCCTGGTGGCACCAAGATGTACCAGGATCTTCGTCTGAATTATTGGTGGCATGGCATGAAGAGGAGCGTGGCTCGGAGTGTAGCCAAGTGTTTGGTTTGCCAGCAAGTGAAGGCGGAGCATCAGCGTTCGGCCGGGTTGCTACAACCGCTTCCGATTCCGGAGTGGAAGTGGCAGCACATCACTATGGATTTCATGACTGGACTACCTCGGAGTCCGAAGCAGAATGACGCGATTTGGGTGCTTGTAGATCGATTGACCAAATCTGCGCACTTTATTCCGTTCCGAGTGGGACAGTCCACTGAGGCGCTAGCAAGGAGATATATGGAGGTAAAATTCTTTTACTCTCCGTTTTATTTCCTTTTCCTAGTTTGGATAGTGATGTATCGTGAATCGTGCAGGAAGTTGTGCGACTTCATGGAGTCCCCGTGAGTATCGTGTCTGACAGAGACACGAGGTTCACATCTCAGTTCTGGCAGAGTTTGCAGAAGAGTTTGGGTACGCGTCTGAGTTTCAGCACGGCGTACCATCCGCAGACGGATGGCCAGTCCGAGAGGACGATTCAGATTTTGGAAGACATGCTGAGGGCGTGCATGTTGGATTTCAAGGGTTCGTGGGAGGACCATCTACACTTGGTGGAATTTTCCTACAACAACAGCTTCCAGGCGAGTATTGGCATGGCGCCTTTCGCCGCTCTTTATGGGAGGAAATGTCGATCGCCATTGATTTGGGATGACGTTGGTGATCGGGAGCTGTTGGGACCTGAGATGATCGTGGAGGCCGTGTATATCGTCAGGAATATTCGGGAGAGGTTGAGAATTGCTCAGGACCGTTTTAAGCATTGGGCGGATGCTAAACGTCGTCCTTTGAAGTTTCAGCCGGGCGACCATGTGTTCTTGAAGATTTCCCCGAATCGCGGTGTGATTCGTTTTGGGAAGCGTGGGAAGTTGAGCCCGCGATACATTGGACCGTTTGACGTTTTGGAGAGGGTTGGCGAGGTAGCTTATCGCTTGGCCTTGCCGCCATCTTTGGAAGGAGTTCACAATGTTTTCCATGTGTCGCAGCTTCGTCGATACATTAGCGATCAGTCTCATGCGGTGGATTTTTCGGAGATTACCGTTCGCCCCGATATGACGTATGACCAGCATCCAGTGCAGATTCTGGACAGGCGTCAGAAATCGCTTCGGAACAAGATTGTCAATCTTGTGAGGGTGATGTGGCGACACGGTTCACCTGGAGAGTCTACTTGGGAGAATGAGGATGAGATGCGAGAGCGTTTCCCACTTTTGTTTCCGGACTCGTGAGTTTTTGGAAATTCCGAGGACGGAATTTTTCTTAAGTTGGGGAGGATGTAACGACTGCTTTTCTTGTATCTGATTATAATATAATATAATATGTGTTTTGGTGGATTTTCTCCTCTTGTGTGGTTTTCGTCTCCGTAGATTTCATTTTCGATCGATTCGTCGTATTTTCTCGCTTCTTCCTTAGGATTGTCGATTTCGAAGTATGTCATTCGTGACAGACTTCACAACGGTCGTATCTAACTGTTAGATCAAGCCTAGGAGTCTTAGGAATCGATCCCGGGGCCCCGCGCTCCGTATCGGTACTTTTCTGTGCTCATTAGCCGGTGTAAGAAGGGCCACCGACCGACTAGATGACGATCCAGTCGGTCGGCAATCCTTCTTGGACCGACTAGTTTGCTTTCTAAATTTCTCAAGAGTT
This sequence comes from Scilla litardierei, assembly GCA_030789695.1. Classification (NCBI taxonomy): domain Eukaryota; kingdom Viridiplantae; phylum Streptophyta; class Magnoliopsida; order Asparagales; family Asparagaceae; genus Scilla; species Scilla litardierei. Next base: position 130,730,597 of record CM061132.1, on the reverse strand, counting down.
ACTGTTTATCGTTAGTCGGTCTAAGAACGTTGGTTGACCGACTAGGTTGCAAACTAGTCGGTCAGTAATGCTTCTTGAACCGACTAACTCATCAAATTATTTTTGTATCAGTTACTGTTCACTCTTAGTCGGTCTAAGAACGTTCATCGACCGACTAGATGCCAAACTAGTCGGTCAGTAATTGTTCATGGACCGACTAACTCTAAAATCCTATTTTCGTTCAGGAGTTACTGTTTGCACTTAGTCGGTCTGCGTTGGTCGACCGACCGACTAGTTGCCAAACTAGTCGGTCAGTGGTTGCTCTTTGACCGACTAACCAGTGTTAAAACCCTAATTTCTGGGCAGCCGCCAGCCTAGCCTATTTAAACCCAACCCATTCGACTTCTTCTTCTCCAACACGACCCAAAACCCTAAAAACTTCCCCCTTCAGCCCCCATCTTCCTCCAAGCTCCATTTCTCCATTCCAAGCCCTAGAATCATCATCAAATCCAACCATTCACTCCATCCACCTCTCATCATCCCCAAATCTCCATCAAAACCCATCAAAATCCCCAAATCCCCCAAAACCCTAGTTTCCCCAAACTTCTCCAATCTTTTCCAGATCTGATCCTAGGGTTCCCCGGAGTGTTCCTTCCGTCTCCTCTTGGTAAGAAATCGATTCCTCTATGTTTTCATAGTCTATTAGTATTTTTATGAAACCCTAATTAATTTCAAGTGTTTGGTGCTTGTTTCCCCCACAACAGCGATTTCCCCCGTAGATAGCATCCGTGTGACGAAGTGATCGTAAATCCCCGGTGCTAGGCAAGTGAAACTTATATCTCTTGATTTAGGCCATGTTTTGGGCCATTTACCTTGCTTTAGCGTAAAAGAGACTAGACGGTGAAAGGATAGCCGTTTAGACGCCATTGACCTAGCTTAACAACGAAGCTTGGTCCGTCACCTTCATCATGCTTGTATGTCACGTTTACTTTCCCTAAACGGTACGCGTATTAACTGTTCATGTCATCCATGCATCCTTAACTGTCATTGCATTTCGCCTGTCACGTTTAATTTAATTAACGGTACGCGAATATGTTCATGTCATTGCATTTCGCCTGTCACGTTTAATTTAATTAACGGTATACGAATTATCTGCTCATGTCATTGCATGCTTGAATACTCATCGTGATTGCGTAGCATCGCTACATACTAGTGTTACTTGTTCCGGCTAGGTGCACCCCTACGCCATACTTATCAAATACACTTTCTGGCTCGTGTTCCAGAAGACGAGCTCCTCACAGCCTGCGGGCAATAGGGCACTCGTTGAGTGATCCCTTGTACTTGATACTTGAACACAGCCTGCGGGCAATAGGGCACTCGTTGAGTGATCCCTTGTGCTTGTACTTGTTACTTGACATTACATGTCGCAACAACCCCTTGCCGCTTGTACTATACTTTACCCTACTTGTTACTTGACAATGCATGTCACCCCTACTACTTGGTACTTGCCACGTGTACTCTCCTTTACCTTACTTGTTACCACCGTGCTTTACTTGCCATGCATCATGTTTTAATTGCTATGTTGCTAGTTTACCATTATTCCCGTTTCCTTGCACAAGTCTTTCGACTTGCTGACATGTGCCCCTTTTCTCTTTTGGGTGACACATGTTAGAGCCCGAGCCTGAGTTACTTGTTGAGGACGAGGTGTTTGCTGACGCCGAGCCCGTGCTTGTGTTTGACGGGGAGTATGTGGACACTGGGGACCAGTCCTAGTGTCCTCGTTGTGTTTTACTTTTATTAGACAGTTGTTTTGTTATCGGTGCGTAGCACCTATATTTTGTTATGTCGTTTCTTTGTTGGCCTTGTTCTGGGCCCTTAGACTCTTTTCTTTTAGCCTGGTGGCTTTTCGGGATGTTGAACTTTTGTTGATGTTGGACAATTTGTGAGATGTGGAATTTTATTTTCAGTCTCGCCTTGTGTTATTATTGCTATTCTGTTGTGGTTACAGGGACCTCCTTATGTATTGTGGACGCTTATCGGGTTTGGGGCTTCACAGCTCCACTCCCGTGCGGACCTTTTCACGTCTCGCCTCCATTTCAGGGAAGCGGGTCGTGACAGATGTACTTCACTACTATCTTTCTGCACCAATCTTCTAAACTCGAAGATTCACTTGCAGTCAAAGAAAACCTTTCCTTGGGCACGTAAACTAAAGTCCATACTTTATTCACGTGCTCGGACCGTTTCTGATTGCATCAAGTTATTAATCGGAGTCACTACTCCGAATTTCATCCTGGAAGTTGACTAGGCCATCATCGACTATGATGTCTAACTCGATTCTTCGTCTTACGAGACTCGAGCAATTCTACGACTTCCTAACAATTGATTTAATGAATATCTTATTGATAAGGTCCTCAAAGAACCTTATCAAGAACCTATGCATTTTAATCGGGGACTTAACCCAAAAGGAGGATTGTAACTCAGTCACTTTGTCATTAGTCGCACTATGTCTAACAAAGTGTGATTCATGCTCTCTAACACATCCAATATGTTAAGAGACTCGACTTGAGAGAAAATCACATTTTTTTAATTTCGCAAGATTTATACAGCTAAGTATTCGACTTTTCGATCAAATCGAATCATTTCAAATACTTCTATTATTTTGTTCTCTATTTTATGAGACTTGTGTTTCATCAAGAACACGTGTCTCAATAGAATAAGAATAACTTATCCTGGCTTACTTAGACTTGGGTCCAGGTACATCAGTATGTACGAGACTACGAGTTCAACAACTCGCTCTCCCACTGTCTTACAGAAAGCGTTTCAGCCATCATACCTTTGAGAATAAGATTCACAAGTGTCCATAGAATTCATAATATAAGAGGTCAGACCCCTCTTTATGTGACTTGTGAAGCTTAGTCTCCTTGGTACGGCCTAGTCTATTTTGCAATATAAGTTTATTACTATCTTGTGTATTCATATATTAACATTTAATATATTATAGTTATTACAAATTACTAAAACAAAACATTGCTTCAGAAGCAAGGTGACGACATTCGTCAAAAATGTGTTAGACGTCTTTTGTATACCAATTATTTTGAAATCGTGACATCAAATATGTCACATTTTCAGTCCCTCATACTTATGCCTTTACTAATGATAAATAAAACTGTCTTTCTCAATTGACTTTTCCGACTGCATTCTTCCTTTTCTAAATCTCATTTAGATATTAAATGTCACAACAAAATTACTAGCTGTACAAACACCTAACGTGTCCAAACACTTGAGCTTCACAACCTTGAGTTGACTCAACAAGTTGCTTGACTCAAGATCTAATTTGGATACATGGTCTTATACCGCTCATGCACTCATCTTCGACTCAAACAGTTTGATCGAAGTTTCGAACCTTGCGGATCGAAACCGTTTTCCATACAACCTTGAGTTGACTCAACAAATTGTATGTAGAAACTTGCTTTTGAACATCAACGTGTTCCAGCTGCCCCATATAGAGGCGAGTGACATGTAGTGTGCATTTATTTTGTTGGACTAAGAACTTAATAAAATCATATTCCTTAAATCTATCCTTAAGAAGGTCATTTTAATGTCAACGATAATATAATTTATTCTATCAATTAGAATTTAACTTGATATTCCATTAAACGGCCTTTTTGACCATTTAACTTATTCTTTTAGAATATTATGTTTTTGATTCCTTCGGTAAACATAGACTTACCCTAGTTTAGCATATGTTCATGTTTTTAAATATAGATAGAATGATTTTTATCTAACTATATCCTCCTACTATTTTTAGTGATCATTTTAAGCCATAATAATGAACGATTTAATCAAATTAAATATAATGGGAAAGGGACCCGACCACCTTGAGTCTCACAACATTGAGTTGACTCAACAAGTTGCTTAACTCTGCGGTCGGTAGACAGCTCTTCATCAGTCACTTATGACCTTGAATTGACTCAACAAATCATAAAGACTAGTCTAATCGGACCCTTGTTTTTGAGTCTAGCCTAACTTACGCCGGTGCTCGATGTATTCACGACACGACGGTTTGGGTCAAGTCTAGACTACATGTCATGTATTGAGAAGTTGGTTTCCATAAAGTGTTTATGACATAGCTTGAGTTGACTCAACACCTATATCAAAGAACCTATAGTTGCCAACCTCTAAAACAAGGAGGGCTACGGCTAAACTTGAAGAAGATTATTAACGTATTTGACTTAAATATAGTCCAGGGTGTCATATAATCATGATTCGTGTCATTGCGGTCCAGCGGAACACATCCAAGGAATTGACTAAGCCAGGATCACTTATCCCTTGACTAGCTAAGGTGATCCAACAAACTTAGCCAAGCACATTGACCGGATCATGGTCCATTGAATGAAGCTTGTCATTTTTATATGTGTGCCATAGACTAAAAGGCTTTTATTAACAACTAATTAATCTTATCAACTAGTTGAATCCTTAAAATTCAAAATTTTAGGATTTGTTAATAACTTTTATTAAGTCCTTATCAACTATAAGGTTCACGTGCTATCCTAATCGTTATTAGGATTTTAATAAATCATTTACAACACTTTAAAGTTTAGTCTTTTAATGAGAATACTATAATAACGATTAAAATAATAATCGTCGTTAAAGGACTACCCTAATCATGAATTAGGTTTTAAAAGGTTGTAATGATTATTAAAACATAGCCTGTCATTTAAAATTTATCTTATAAATTTCAAATAGGTTTTAATGGCTAACCTCAAAAGGTTTCAACAATTATCACATAATGAAGCTTGGCCATTAAAACATAATCTAACTTTATCAACTATAAAATTAGAATGCAATTATTAACCAAAATATCGCATAAAAAGTTTATAACTGTTTACCAATCATCACATAATTATTAAACATGCATCAACACATTAAAAAATTATCCTATAAACAATTAATGTGCAACTAAATTTAACGCTTAAATTGAAAAGCATGATTTTAAAACTTAAAACAGTTTCATAAAAATTATCATATAATTTTCATGACATAAACTATGTTTTAAAATCATCATAAAATTTCCATGTTTCAAAAAATAATAATTTTATCGCATAAAAGAATTTTTAAAAATAAACATGTCAAATGAAAATGGTTTCATTTTTAACAATATCGCATAAAGTTAAAAATTTTAGCATGCATTTAAAAAGCATTCATTTTAAACACGTCGCAGTCCTAGATCATCATGCAGACTAAGCTCAGATACCAATGTTGGGTTTTGATGGACCCTCAGGGCACAAATCATGCAGTCCTAGATCATCATGCAGACTAAGCTCAGATACCAATGTTGGGTTTTGATGGACCCTCAGGGCACAGATATCTATGTTCGTCCTAAGTCGAACGAACAATAGAGGCGAAAGAAAGCACAGCGGAAGAAAATAGTTAAACTTTTTAACGAAGACTTAAGAAAAATCAAGACCCTTAGCTAGGATCTCTGCCAAGTTGAGGTGGATCTAACCACCCCAAGAAGGATCTAAGCTACTGCGACATAATTAAAAGAAAGCTTCTAAATTACATACCCGGAACCTTGCCTTGGTACAGGCAAGGTGTACCACACTGTCTTTCGAGCCGCTCCCCATCCCGTGCCGAACCGATCCTCGAACCGCTACACGTCCCGAGGCGAGAAATCCCCTTGTCGCCAAGCCAACCATGCACCGAAGAAAGTTTCACCTGAATATGAACCTTCGCCAAGACTCCGGATCGGACCGAACTCCTTCGTGGCTTTGCTAGAGTCTTTCAGGATCACACATAAAATTAGGAAGAAGAGAATATTAATTTAAGTTTAGATCCGAGCATGCTCCAACATTTTTGAGAGCTGCTCAGATCTAGAGCTTGGGACGAGTTTAGAGGAGGAGAGAAGGCCCCTATTTATATAGGCGGCTGACCCCTCCCCTTTACTCCACTTCCGATGTGGGACTAATGTTTTGGAATTAATAAATTCAAGTTAGTTTGCCTTTCATAAAGGCTAAGCTTCCATGTATTTTAACTCCCTCACAGTTGAGCTTCGATCTTGATACAACCTATCAAATCGAAGGGCGCTGAACAGTGAACGTGTAAAAAACGGTGAGTCAATCGGAGTCTGTTTGACCCCTGAATTGATCGTTCAAAGATCAGCCCAAGGCTGGTTTTTTTTGAAAAACTGAGCTGTCAAAACTATGCAGCCAATAGGGTTCGAAACCCTAGGTCGTGTGGCCCCCACGTGGGCCACATAACCTCTGCACACGTAGCCCTGACTGGGGCCCGTCTGGGTACAAGCCCAGGCGACCAGCGCCTGGGCTTATGCCCAGGCCTTTGGCCTGGGCCCCGCACCCTTTTAAAATGCCCAGTGCCTGGGCAAAAAAGGGCGGCTGCCTTTTTTTAATTTTTAATTAAAAATTTACTCTAACAATTAAAGCATTTGGGCTTTTTCCTTTGGGCCTCTTAAGTCCTGTTTAAAACTCCTTTAAATAGACTTTCTGGGCTCTTTTGGACTCCGTTTTTTGACGCGGTTTGAACCTGCATTTAGACCGGGACGATCCCGTCATACAGGTAACCTTTTCTGTGTGTTTATATGCTTGTAAACAATTCATGACACATTTAACTCTGCTTGCATCATATGCAAAATAGTCCCTATCTAAGCTTAAAAATCATTTGCGTCAAATACAAATGATCTGATGGCATACATCTCCCAACAGGTCGGAAAGGACGACAAACACAAAGGTGTCCTTCCACCCAGGGTCGAAAATCGGAAGGTCGTATATGAGCCTCACTCCTTGGCGAGCAACGATATGATACCACCCTTGGTGAGGGTCGGGTATTATCCAGAAGAAGTACCATAATAGTCCAAGTGATGGTCAAACCCCACAGAGCTCACACCATATGATGAAGCCAACTAAGGGGAGAAAAGCTTGAGGATCGAATCGACAAATGGAAAGCTCTGAAGAGCACAAAACCTCTACAATGAAGGGATGAAGAGGAAACTGGAGTCCTAGGCGAAAAGCTTTAAGATACACCCCAACCTCACTCTTCCTTGGAAAACACACTCTCTCATCCAAACTAGGCACTCTAACCCTCAAAGTATAACAGAAACAACCTCGCCAGATCTCAGCAATCAGATCGATGGAAACCTAGGGGCCATCTCTAAGATGACTTCGAAAACCGTCAGCTCCGATCCCTCCAGTGAATGGAAAGGTCTGGTTCAATCCAAACTCCTTTTCCCTTTCCAGGAACTTCCTCGCATCGAGGAGGCCGAAGACGCGCCATGAGCTCCTCGTAGGTCGGCTCCTTCATTATGACTGGGGTGAACATACCTGACGGATCTAAAGAGAGTCAAAGTTGGTCAGGGGGAATACCTTGGGAAGACCAAGTGATCTCTGAGAAGGCAGCACTGGAAGCAAGCTTTTGAAACAAGAGAGAAGGCGAAGCGCAAAGATCTCTTCTTTTTCCTCCCCTTTCTTTTTATACGAAGAAATTCAACTGACGATCGATGAACGACACGTGTCCGAAGCCTGCCACAAAAGGCGACAGAGATCCATTCAAAGACGAAAGGGTTTTGGCGGCACAAATCAAATCAAATGTTTCGAGAACCGTGCGCATTTAAGGAGATTACTCATCATTCGGTCTCAATCAGTGCAATTTCTAAGGCATGAATGACGGGGGCCATTGCTAGTACATGGGTACGGATCCTGCCAGAGTATCCGCATACCTAACCTATTTGGCACCTGCAATCCGATACCCGTCGCTCAAAGCGGGATGTTATCGAATCAGACGAACGGATCGTTCGACCATTAGGCTTGCGCCACTATTCAAGATGAGGTTAATGGGGCCGAGTAAATGCGCAGCCATTATCTCGAATCCTAGAGGAGATCGTGCCCGAATCAATGAGGGACTGTTACACACAATCGAAGAGGAACAATCTATATATGGACAAAGGGACAAAGGTAAAGGGGTTCTAATTCCAAGGTACGAGATCTAAGACATAGAACTCTACTTTCTCAGCTGATATATTCTTACACTATACTGCTAGCGACGACAGATCTGAGGCAAACCTCAGTGGGTCGATCTCAGCTGCTCCTAGCTCCCTCTCTTCCTTAATTTTCCAAACTAACTTAAGCATCGGAGGGGATTAGGGTCGGAACCCAGATCCGACCCCCCCTAACGTGTCCCTGTGGTGCAGATCGACTATCATCATCCAGCGTCAAAGGTCATCACCGAGCTTCCTAGCCTCGAATGATCGACGCAGTAGCTGCCCGAAGGTCGATTGAGCTCCGCACCATCATCAACTACCATCACTTGACCCAGGTTCTTCCAACCTAGGGTCCCACATCAACGGTTGACGAGGCTTCGGCTCAGCACGAAGAGCACACGTCAACCGGACAACTGTCTCTGTCAATTTTGGCCTTAACAATTATGATAATAAGATTGCTATTAGTTTGACTAAAATTCTGTTTTACATTCTAGAACCAACCACATTGAAGTTAGGCATAGATTCATTTATGATCATTACACTAACAAAGATATTGAGCTTAAATATATTTCTACTAATCATTAAGTTGCTGATATTCTCACTAAGGCTCTTAAGATCGATTCTGTTGTTTAATTCTGTAGAGATCTTGGTATTATTAGTGAGAAAAAGCTTAATTGGTTGTTTTTATTCATAACATATCTCTTATATGATTTTATTGCTTTTGTATTATTAGTGAGAATGAGTTTAATTGATTGTTTTTATTCATAACATATCTCTTATATGATTTTATTGCTTTTGTCACAATTACTTTTATCTCAACATGTGGTCTTGCACACCCTTATTTAATGCTTTTTGATTATGTCAAAAGGGGGAGATATATATGTGATATAAGGTAGAAATGTATATGTGGTTTATATGTTTTATCTTCTGTCAAAAGGGGAGATCTATTGTTGGTTGACTTTCTCACATATATGTACACTCACATTGGCACTTTGATAAAATTATGATACACATGCTTTATAGTTGCTTATATCTAACGAGCATTAATGCCGTGCGTAACTTCTCCATAACAATCATGCATTAATGCATGTGAAGTAAATATCTCAAATTTGTAATTTCATAACTTTTATTAAATTGTTTTCCATCATCAAATAGGAGGAGAATGTTGGTTATTGCATCACCCCTAAGTTGTTTTTGATGTAAACAAACAATTAGTGTTACTAATTATGTTTTGTGTTTTGATTTGCGAGTGTAGGAATCAAAGTCAACATTGGTCAATTCATGCTTAAAATCAACATAATGATATGGAATCAAAGCTTGATATGAGGAGTCAAAAATTTGAAGCTCAAATTGAAGAGCAAAAGCTCAAGTCAAGGACTCATGGAAGTGCAAGACTTCAAGACAAGTGGCCAAAGCTTAAGGAAATGCATCAAGACTTTTAGAAGTGTGAGTGATGTGTTTTATTTTTCTTGTACTTGTCTTAGAATGTTAAAGCTAGTAGTGGAAGCTTGCACACACACACACACACAATGTTTTTATTCTCAAATTATTTAAAAAAACTTTTTAAAAATGATTAGAGCTGTTTTGGGGACTATTTTCCATTTATTTTTCCATGTATCAGAAAAATAGCCGAATACTTTTATAGCAGGAGTCGACTAATTTCTGAAGGAATACAATGAAAAATATTGGTTGCCCAAAATAACCGATTACAGTAGTCGAGATAGTCAACTATCGTTATATGGATTACTGACAACCAGATGTATAGTAGTCGACTACTTCTGTGGTAGACACAACTCCTCCGTGTTTTACGAAAAGTTGTCGATCTATCTATTGTGAGGGCATTTTAGTCTGCAGTTTTCAACGGATTTTTGAGCCATATTGAAGGGGAGTTTGCGAGGAGTTTTTGGCACCATTATTGAGCATATTTTTAAGCTTTCTAAGCTTTCTAAAAACTTTCTCAAGCTTTCTAAAGATTTCAAGACTTTTGGTTTCAAATTTCTTTAAAGCTTTTAAGCATTCTATAGCCTTGCTCAATTGAAAATCTCTGCAAGCTTAATCTTGATATTTCTGAGATATCAATTGTGTTTTCTTTTGATCTCTTGGTTTTTAAGCTTTTTATTTGAGATCAAAAAGAGTTTTCCATATCAATTTCACTATACAAAAAGCTTCAACAAATTGGCTATAAGATATTGTAAGAAGTTCATCTTCCAAAAGAGGTTTGTAATCGCACACTTAGTTGGTGGTAAGTTGGTTTTGGTTGTATTGGTTGGGTTGAGAAAAGTCTCAAGTGTTGAGGTCCTCACCGGTCAAGGTTGGGATTGTTGTATTGGAAATACCTGGCAAGAGGTGCTAGGTGGTTGTAGAAGCCCTCTAATTTGAGGCACATTGCTCTCTTGGTTGAGAGTTGTTTAGTGGAAAATCTCATAGTGTTGGGGACTGGACGTATCCCACAGGTGGGTGAACCAGGATAAAATTATTTTTGTTTGCGATTGAGATTTTGTCTACCAACTTTCAAACTTGCACTTGTGTTTTAGCTTTTGTTGCATAACTCTTTTTATTGCAAGTAATTTATTTGTGTTGATTAAGTAATTAAGAGGTAACTCTATTAAAAGACTTGGACATTCCTAGATGGTAGAATTTTCATCTTAGCACTAATTTTAAAAAACAATAATCATCCCCATCTAGTGTTTGTTTGCCATCTCAGGATCCTCAACATGTTGTACACCTCATGGATGATCAACACACCAAAAATCAAGTGAATCCAATGCTATTTGATACTTAATCTAATCCTTGGAAGTTCAACGGTCTCAGAAGTTTCAGAAAAATAGAACTGTTTGCAATGGGTGGATCGACTTTCAAATACCCATAGGGTTCATAATATTTGAGGGTTTGCGGTCATAGAATGTGTATCAATCTTATAAAAAAATTCAAAAAAATATAAGAAAATGGGGTTTTGTAAATGTGCACAGCTACATTTTGCGCACACACACATGCGCATTTCAACTCTACCTACAAATCATAAAGCCAACACGCAGAGTTAATTGAATCAAATCATACCAACATACACGTGTGCATACTCACACATTTGCACGCATGTATCCACACATACATATATACCTAAAAGCATACCCACATGCTATCGTAATCTTGGACAAGGATTTTGGGATACACACGTGCACACTTACATACACATCTATCACATACTTGCTCATGCCTATATACACGCACCACTCCTGCATACATCCCACTTGCACACATGCAATACCTCTAACCACCGTAAGGAAGTTTTCACTATTTTAAAAAAATTATAATTCTTTTTCATATTTTCGAGAACCAAAAACCTAATTTCCTAAGTCAGTTAAATCTAATTGGACGATAAGCTATAACATATCTCTACAATTATAAATTAAAAGAAATTCTCCTGATTAGAATAATAACTGTAGTAGCTACCAGTAGCTACCAATACACATTCATGCTTGTGAGCTAGGGTCTTTTTCATAGCCACTAACATGTTTTTACGTAGTAATTTAGTTTCATGGGTATATTGAGATGCACATGAAGTTTCATGATAGTTTCATGCTAGTTTCGTATTTTTCAAAATTCATTATAACTTAAATAGATCCTTTCAAGAAACTAGCTGCCATCTACCATCACTATATTTTTTAGACACTTTCAAATGCAAATGTTTATGTTAGGTCATACGTTCGTGACTGTGTTGTCAATAGTGACACCAAGATACTGTTATGACGGTACTTAATTTTCTGGCAGAAGAGAGACGTCTTCTCTAGGCCTTGTTGAAAGAGATGTTGAACATTATGTTGAACATTATGTTACAATATAACGTTCAAAGCGTGTCGGATAGTAGAAATATATTTATGTTGAGTACGGGATCTTTGTCGATGGAAGCTCTTGATCCCTGTTTCGTATCTTTAACATTCTTTGGTTTTTCTGATGGTTGAATACTGTTGAAGATATATTTGGAAGCTAAAATCTCTTGGTTTTATTGTTGAGACGGTTAGAGAGATTCTTGCCCATAATTCCTTATTCATCGGATCCTTGAAGATATGCGGAACCACCTGCCCAAAGTAGTTCCGGAAATTGTGGGTTGCCGATCCGCTGCTGTTATGATTGATCATCTTTCCCTATTGACCTGCGGATTGAGGGGGAGCGGGGATTTATAAGAGTTGCAGATTTGGCGGCTAGGATTACGACTTCAGATAAAGTTTTGAAGAACTCTGGGAGGGAGGCCGATGGATACGCACGTAGAGATCAATGGAGTTGATCTAGTCGGTTGTGCAAGGGGAGCTTGCGTGCAAGGGGAGATTGCTTAGAATACTCCATGGGTTGGTAGAGACCACCCATTACAGTTTGTATTGAGGGGGAGGTTGTTCCCCCTAATAGAAACGTGATATTAGTGATTGTACTAATTGATATTTTAGTGGAGTATTCTGGTTTTCTAGGCGTGGCCCTGTAGATGTAGGTGTGTGCACCGAACTACATTACCAAGTCTTGTGTGTCATTACTTGGCTTGTGTTTATCATTCGGATTTATTGGTTATTATCTGTGTGCTGAATTTCAATTGGTATCAGAGCAGGTCATTCGAGATACTTTGTGTTATCAAAGTGGGTGTGATCATGTGTTCGCAGTACGCAAATCATGAATACGAAAGAAGGCGCTTTCGTTACATGTCCTCCGCTACTTACGGAAACAAACTATACATACTGGAAGGCCCAGATGCATGACTTCATTTAGTCGCTGGACAAGAAGGCATGGGTCGCCACCATTGAAGGATGGTGTCTACCGATCGAAATAGACAAAGAAGGCAAAGAACGTCTTAAATCGGCAAGGGATTGGGGTCCAGAAGAAGATTGAGAGGCTTTAGGAAACTCTAATGCTATGAATGCTATTTTCACTGCAGTTGACGAAGAGCAGTTCAAGCTGATATCCACATGTGAGTATGCCAAAGAAGCTTGGGATATTCTTCAGAATGTTCATGAAGGAACGAGTACAGTTAAGGCTTCTAAACTCCAAATGCTTGCATCCCAGTTCGAAAATCTAAGAATAAATGATGATGATATTGTTGCCGAATTCAATGGGAGGCTGAGGGACATAACAAACCAGGCTTTTCAACTTGGTAACAAATATTATCAAAAGAAGCTGGTTGAGAAGACGTTGAGATCCCTTCCTGATAAGTTTTCTGCAAAAATAGCGGCCATTGAAGAAATGAGAAACACCTCCACTATGAGATTGGATGAACTCATGGGTTCTCTTCAAACCTATGAGATGAATCTCAAACAGAACAGAAGGGAAAAGGGGGTGGTATTAAAGGCAGAGGTCAGTGAAACACCTAAATCTGAGAATGAGTCGGATCTAGATGAAGACATTACTTTGCTAACTAAGAACTTCAGCAGGATGAAGAAGAAGATCAGCAACAGGGGTCAGAATCTCAGACCTGTCAATAAGATGGCGCGTCCAAATCCTCCACTGCTGAAAAAACCACCAGTCGTCCCACTTAGAGGTATGAGTCAAAAAACAAAGGCAAAGGAATACAATGCAGGGAGTGTGAAGGCTTTGGTCACATACAAGCTGAGTGCGCTAACACTATCAAGAAGCAGAAAGGGAAATCTCTAGCCAGTACCTGGAGTGATGAAGATTCTGAAGGAAGTGCTGAAGATGAGGACATCACCAGTAACTACGTTGCTTTTACTGCTACCCTGAAAGACCAGTTTGAGTGTGACACATCTAGCTATGTTGAACGTAATGTTGCAACATCAGGTACAATATTAGAGAGCATACTGAGCAATGTCAAACAGGATGTTGAAACATCGAGTACAACTTTCAGTAGTGAATTCGACTCTGAAGGTGAAAGCGAGAAAGATGTTGGTGAAGAAGACATTCGATCGTCATACCAGACTATGTTCAACAAATGGATGGATATTTGCAAAGCTAACAAAAATTTGAAAAATGAATGCTCCAAACTGAGAAGTGAGAAGGATGATACTAAGGCTAAACTTCTGAAGATCGAGCTCAGTCTCAGGAATCTTGAAAGCAGCCTCATGAGAACTCTTCTCGGAGCTGAGAAGGCAGAGAGTATCATCAACAAGTGGAACTCGGGGAAGTCAAAGCTTGATGATATTCTTAACATGGGGAAAATGTCAGGAGATTGCACAGGGGTTAGATACAACAGAGGAGGCTATTTGCATACTGCCAAGGCAATGCGTGTTCTCACTACTAAAGAACTTGAAAAACTGGGTCAGGACAAAGGGCATTAGCCGAAGTTGAAGGAGAGAAAAAGTTCGACATCCAGGCGTACCGTGTGTGATTACTGTAGGCAAGTAGGGCACACTGACTGGAGTTGCTTCAGCCGCATGAAGCATTGGCATGAAGGAAGAAATGTTAGACATCCCAGCAAAAAGACAACGAAGAAATGGCTTAGGAAATCTGAGTTGTACAGCATGGTGGCATACACTTCGTTGTTTAGATTTACCGAAAATCTTTGGTACTTCGATAGTGGATGCTCCCGACATATGACAGGTAATAAGGGTCTTCTTACTGAGTATTCGACTAGTAACAAAGGTTATGTAACCTTTGCGGATGGTCAGAGGAGTAAGGTGGTTGGGAAAGGGAATATCAATGTGACAGGGTCCCTGAAGCTGAAGGATGTGATGCATGTAGAAGGCTTGAAGGCAAATCTCAGTAGCATACGCCAACTGTGTGATCAAGGTTTTCTCATCCGGTTCACTAAAGATGAATGTCTAGTCTTCAATAGAGATGATGTATGCATTCTTACTGGGAAAAGGTCTACTGAAAACTGTTATCTTCTTCAAGAACCTAACAAGTGCTTCATTGTCACTACTGATTTTTGAGAGCAGTGGCATCAAAAACTAGGTCACCTAAATTTCAAGACCTTGGTGAAGATATCTCAAGTAGGAGTTGTTCGTGGTATTCCGACTCTAACCAAGAAGAAAGAGGGTGTATGTAACGCCCTGCTCCCCGTGATACCCGATAAGTATGAATCCGTATCAGGTATTCCCAAAGAGACGGGTGCTACGAAGAAAATACGAAATTACAAATACAAGCAGGTCCACTGCGCACTGCTGGGATAGTATATATAGCATTCCAGACAACCCAAAACACAAGAGAACCAACAACTCAAGCACTGATGTATATAAATAAAACTGTTCATATACAACTTCCTTATACAAATCCATATACAATATTATCCACATCTCAACAAGGTACAAAAACTCACATCTCACCCAAGTACAACACCACTCCCAAGTCATCCACACTTCTCACAACCCGCAACTCCAACCAACTGAGTCAAGGGGCCTCCAACTCAAAGAACCAACCTGAAAAGTCAACGGTGGGGCACGTCAACGCGTGACCCAGTAGGAATTCCATATCTCAACTAGTCATTACATGAAGTGTAGAAAGGGTGCACGTGAACATGAAAAGTGTATGTCATGGCATAAACATCTACTGTAGTAAAGGAAGTAACAACTATACATATGAACATGTGAAAGCGTGCACGTGGAACAGGTAAGGTGTACAACAATGATATACAACATAAAAGAACCATAGTAAAGAAAAACAAGTAAACAACGCATACATTTACCATCGCTACAAGAGTAATAAGGATTAACAATTAATTCATTGGTTAGCATTTTGAAACCCGGATAAATCTTAGGACCTTAAGGAGTCGGACTTCACCCAGGGTGGGTGAAAAGTGGTACCCCAACCAGCAACACGGGCACCGGAGGGGGCCTCTCGCAACTCTATGCCCGAACGGGGCAAGGCACTAGAGCGAGACCTGCTCGGTTTTTCTATCGGACAAACGGAGTAAACCATCAATTACCGTCATGGTGCATCACGGGTACACCAGCGGCCTCTCCAACCCTTTCAACTCGCCCTTCCGGGAGTGATACAGTGGGTGAGAATTCATATCATCTGTCCGCTCCTTAACTCCTTTAATTTACCCGTGTTTCCCCCAAACCCCTTGTCACCCTCCTTTAAGAGGACTTAGTCACTTTCATGAAACATAACACTTTCCATTTCTTTTCTTTCCACAGTGCATCACATATTTGGGACATGCATTGCCTTGTGCATTCCCTTCCTCATTTCTCATAATATACATGAAACATATAACCATATTCACATCATCATTTTGCATGTGCCAAGAACATAAACCACATATCACCATGTAACAGAAATAATCAAGAACATTGATGGCAAGTTTAACCTCAAAAGGAACTTAAAACAACATTCAAATCTTTCAGCTTGCTGGAAAAATAGAACAGTCAGATTAAGAAGCAATTTCTCCATAATTTTGTATCAAACATGCATATACAATACAAATGAAAGTTGTAGATATAGTTGTTCTGGATTCACCTATAAATTTTCATGCAGAAATATGAACTGAGTGATTTATGGCGAATTATTTGGTAAGACCTGACGAATCTGTTTTTCAGACATGTTCTAAGAGCTGTAAAGATTATTGGTTTAAGACATGTTAGAGTTAGAATCTCGAAAATGTGCACTTCACAGAAAGTTGTAGAAAAAGTTGTTATCTTTATAACTAGACCAAGTTCATCAATTTCTATGGAGTGTGCAGAGACTGATCTACGTTTTGCCAAACTGTGTCCAGACTAGATGAAATTCCGACATGTTGTAAAGATGGAATTATTATTCCTAATTACAGTCCGAATTAGTAAAAGTTCACAACATGAAAGTTATAGATAACAGTCCAATCTTTAAGCCATAAAAATTTCAGAGCAAACTCAATTCTAGATTGGGAGGACTAAGCAGAACAATCAGCATGTAAATCTGTCCAGAATTGCTCACCGCACAAAACCACCCAAAACTCAGGATTGCTCACCGCGCACAACCATACAAACTCAAGATTGCTCACCGCACGCAACCATACAAAACTCAGGATTACTCACCACGCACAACCATACAAAACTCAGGATTACTCACCGCGCACAACCATACAAAACTTAGGATTAACATAAGAAAAGGTAAAACCACAACATCAACAACCATGAAACTTAGCCTGCAACTCTAATACTAGTTGGAGATGGAATCCTACCTTAGAGGTGATGAGAGACAAGAGGGTAGCCCAAATCCCTATGGCTCCTCCTTCTTCAAATCCTTCTCCTTCTCCTTCTCTTCTCCTTCACAAGCTCCCAGAATGAGCAACAGAACCCAAATGACGACAGGGATGCTACAGGAGTATGCAGAGTGAGGGTGGCGTAGCCCTACGGGTACTCGGTCCCCCTAATGTCTAAGAGAGAACAACGGGAAGGGATGAATTCGGTCTGATCTTTGGGGAGAGAGTGAGTGAATGAAACCTTTCTTTCTTATTCTTAGAGTAGCCACCTCATCCCCCTAAAATCCTCTAAGCATGCCACCAAGCCTTGGGTTAGGTAAGAATCAAGGATATCTTGACACATCAAAGGTGGAGGTGTCACTTGGGTAAAATTAGGATTTGTCTTTTTAGAAAAATAACTATACCCACTAAATACACATGCAATACTTACTCATCAAGACATTAGTATTCCAACCATATACTTCATTTAATATAATCATGTCATACAAATTATTTAAAAATAATTTTTTAGCTTGACAAAATTAAATAAAATACATAAGGACTCCCAAAAATTTATACGCATATATATACGTCCAAGAATGTGTATTAATACACGTATATGAATTTTGGTGTCATTACATCCTACCCACCTTACAGTAAAGTCCGTCCTCGGACTTTCCAACCCAGGACATAGCTAAGGGTGACTATAGTTATATATGGTCAATATACCCCAAACTTATATATAAACACATTCATATATCAACACTTATATCATTTCACAGTACATACACACGTATATCTATATATAGATATAGACATACGACCTTGTATGTCTCCTAGCATATATCCAAGCACACATATACATGTCATCACATAAAGTCTCATACAACAATATCAATACACGCAGATACTCACCTAATGATATATCTATCCAACACCGGTGTAAGCGTACCCGCTTACAACCAGACATGAAACAAGATATATATATATATATATATATATATATATATATATATATATATATATATATATATATATATATATATATATATATATATCAAACACATAACACTAATACACATAGGGCATGCCCAGTCATACCTGAGCGGAACGCAAAGATTCGCACATGGATCTTCACAATCAGCATGTACACATACACCACATATAACAAACACAGACATCATGCAATATCTATACATCGCCTAGAACTCAATCAATTATATAGGTCCATGATACACACTCCTCATAGGCTACCATATATTAACGTATATACGCATGCACCTCTATACTCAGACATACAATCATGTATGTCTCCTAATATCCATCCAACATTTGCACATGTATCATCATACAAATCTTACATATCAATACCAATACACATAGATAGCCATACAATAATATATCCGTCTATCCACAAGTGTAAGCATACCAGCTTACATCCATACATGTATCATATACTCATCACATATATCAACACATAGAACTAATACTCTTAAGACATAGCCACACATACATGTGTGAAACTCAAGGATCCACACATGCATCTGCACACTCTACATGTGCATAAATCACATACAGTATATAGTCACTACACAGTACATCTATATACTACATGCACCTCAATCAAGAATATAACTCAATTATACACAATACTCATAAGTCAACCATATATTGACACATATACTTCAAATACAATCACATAGCCATATAATCATTCGTACATATATCATAGTCATATGTACATAAGTATATCATCTCAATATGCTCGACAAGTCATATTTAACGCTTATAGAGCTAAAGACGTATATGTATACATACATACACACATAGATATATACACACATTCTTACTCAATCAACACTCTAGTGTCTATCCTCAGGGCTCTATACCTCAAACTTCTGATATCAGGGCTCCATCTTAAGGCAGAACTCCTACCCACCTTAAGACTAAACTATCTCTGGAACACTACACGCACTATCCTTACACAGCCACAGTGCGGAGACCTGCATGGGCCGCCACCTGTAACGCCCTGATCCCCAGGATACCCGATAAGTATGAATCCGTATCAGGTATTCCCAAAGAGACGGGTGCTACGAAGAAAATACGAAATTACAAATACAAGCAGGTCCACTGCGCACTGCTGGGATAGTATATATAGCATTCCAGACAACCCAAAACACAAGAGAACCAACAACTCAAGCACTGATGTATATAAATAAAACTGTTCATATACAACTTCCTTATACAAATCCATATACAATATTATCCACATCTCAACAAGGTACAAAAACTCACATCTCACCCAAGTACAACACCACTCCCAAGTCATCCACACTTCTCACAACCCGCAACTCCAACCAACTGAGTCAAGGGGCCTCCAACTCAAAGAACCAACCTGAAAAGTCAACGGTGGGGCACGTCAACGCGTGACCCAGTAGGAATTCCATATCTCAACTAGTCATTACATGAAGTGTAGAAAGGGTGCACGTGAACAGGCAGAGTGTATGTCATGGCATAAACATCTACTGTAGTAAAAGAAGTAACAACTATACATATGAACATGTGAAAGCGTGCACGTGGAACAGGTAAGGTGTACAACAATGATATACAACATAAAAGAACCATAGTAAAGAAAAACAAGTAAACAACGCATACATTTACCATCGCTACAAGAGTAATAAGGATTAACAATTAATTCATTGGTTAGCATTTTGAAACCCGGATAAATCTTAGGACCTTAAGGAGTCGGACTTCACCCAGGGTGGGTGAAAAGTGGTACCCCAACCAGCAACACGGGCACCGGAGGGGGCCTCTCGCAACTCTATGCCCGAACGGGGCAAGGCACTAGAGCGAGACCTGCTCGGTTTTTCTATCGGACAAACGGAGTAAACCATCAATTACCGTCATGGTGCATCACGGGTACACCAGCGGCCTCTCCAACCCTTTCAACTCGCCCTTCCAGGAGTGATACAGCGGGTGAGAATTCATATCATCTGTCCGCTCCTTAACTCCTTTAATTTACCCGTGTTTCCCCCAAACCCCATGTCACCCTCCTTTAAGAGGACTTAGTCACTTTCATGAAACATAACACTTTCCATTTCTTTTCTTTCCACAGTTCATCACATATTTGGGACATGCATCGCCTTGTGCATTCCCTTTCTCATTTCTCATAATATACATGAAACGTATAACCATATTCACATCATCATTTTACATGTGCCAAGAACATAAACCACATATCACCATGTAACAGAAATAATCAAGAACATTGATGGCAAGTTTAACCTCAAAAGGAACTTAAAACAACATTCAAATCTTTCAGCTTGCTGGAAAAACAGAACAGTCAGATTAAGAAGCACATTTCTCCATAATTTTGTATCAAACATGCATATACAATACAAATGAAAGTTGTAGATATAGTTGTTCTGGATTCACCTATAAATTTTCATGCAGAAATATGAACTGAGTGATTTATGGCGAATTATTTGGTAAGACCTGACGAATCTGTTTTTCAGACAGGTTCTAAGAGCTGAAAAGATTATTGGTTTAAGACATGTTAGAGTTAGAATCTCGAAAATGTGCACTTCACAGAAAGTTGTAGAAAAAGTTGTTATCTTTATAACTAGACCAAGTTCATCAATTTCTATGGAGTGTGCAGAGACTGATCTACGTTTTGCCAAACTGTGTCCAGACTAGATGAAATTCCGACATGTTGTAAAGATGGAATTATTATTCCTAATTACAGTCCGAATTAGTAAAAGTTCACAACATGAAAGTTATAGATAACAGTCAAATCTTTAAGCCATAAAAATTTCAAAGCAAACTCAATTCTAGATTGGGAGGACTAAGCAGAACAATCAGCATGTAAATCTGTCCAGAATTGCTCACCGCACAAAACCACCCAAAACTCAGGATTGCTCACCGCGCACAACCATACAAACTCAAGATTGCTCACCGCACACAACCATACAAAACTCAGGATTACTCACCGCGTAAAACCATACAAAACTCCGGATTACTCACCGCGCACAACCATACAAAACTTAGGATTAACATAAGAAAAGGTAAAACCACAACAACAACAACCATGAAACTAAGCCTGCAACTCTAATACTAGTTGGAGATGGAATCCTACCTTAGAGGTGATGAGAGAAAAGGGGGTAGCCCAAATCCCTATGGCTCCTCCTTCTTCAAATCCTTCTCCTTCTCCTTCTCTTCTCCTTCACAAGCTCCCAGAATGAGCAACAGAACCCAAATGACGACAGGGATGCTACAGGAGTATGCAGAGTGAGGGTGGCGTAGCCCTACGGGTACTCGGTCCCCCTAATGTCTAAGAGAGAACAACGGGAAGGGATGAATTCGGTCTGATCTTTGGGGAGAGAGTGAGTGAATGAAACCTTTCTTTCTTATTCTTAGAGTAGCCACCTCATCCCCCTAAAATCCTCTAAGCATGCCACCAAGCCTTGGGTTAGGTAAGAATCAAGGATATCTTGACACATCAAAGGTGGAGGTGTCACTTGGGTAAAATTAGGATTTGTCTTTTTAGAAAAATAACTATACCCACTAAATACACATGCAATACTTACTCATCAAGACATTAGTATTCCAACCATATACTTCATTTAATATAATCATGTCATACAAATTATTTAAAAATAATTTTTTAGCTTGACAAAATTAAATAAAATACATAAGGACTCCCAAAAATTTATACGCATATATATACGTCCAAGAATGTGTATTAATACACGTATATGAATTTTGGGGTCATTACAGTGTATGTGGAACTTACCAACTTGGAAAGCAAAAGAAGACGAGTCACAAGCAAATCCAAATGATTACTACACCTAAAAACTTGGAGCTGCTACATATGGATTTGATCGGACCCACGTCAGAAACTAGCATGTGAGGTAAGAAATATATCTATGTCTGTGTTGCTGATTTTTCTCGGTTTACCTGGGTAGATTTTCTTAAGGAAAAATCAGACACATTTGAAGCCTTCAAGAAACTATGTACTCGTCTTCAAATTGAGAAATGAGATAGCATTGGCAAGATTGTCAGGATTCGGAGTGATCGTGGGAAGGAGTTTGAGAACCATTTTTTTCTGAATTCTGTGAAGTTCAAGGTATTGCACATGAATTCTCGGCCCCAAAGACTCCTCAACAAAATAGAGTTGTTGAATGGAAAACCCGCACCCTTCAAGAACTGGCGCGTGTGATGCTGAATGCCAGGAAGGTCAATGTTAAGTGGTGGGCTGAAGCTGTCAACACTGCATGCTACACTATATAGAGTTCATCTTCACCGGAGAACGGAAAAAACTCCCTATGAAATCTGGAAAGGTAGGAAACCTGATGTATCTTACTTGCACATCTTTGGAAGCAAATGTTATATCCTGCAAGACCGTACTCTAAGGCGGAAGTTTGATGCTAAGAGTGACAAAGGGATATTTCTTGGATATTCCACAACAAGCCGTGCTTTCAGAGTGTTAAATCAATGCACAAACGTCATGATGGAGTCAATCAGTGTAGTGGTAGATGACTTTGATCGGGGAGAGGCAGCCTTAAGTGAAGGAAGGGTTCCTCAGGAAGATTGCACAGATGAGGAAGATCATGTTGAACCCAATGTTGCAACAAGTGATACAACATAAGGAAATGTTGAACAACATGTTGCAACACAGGATGCAACATCTGCCGAGATATCACAGAATGAGACAGAAGAAGTTCAAGTTTCTGAAGGAATCACTAAGGTTATACGAAATCATCTTCCAGAATTGATCATTGGTGAGGTTCATGATAGCCGCCGTACAAGAGGTACAAGCCGTGTCAACTATCGTGATCTTGTCGGGTATGCCTGTTTTCTCTCTGTTGTTGAACCTAAAAATGTGAATGAAGCTATTATTGATGAGTTCTGGGTGTTAGGTATGCAAGAGGAGCTGAACCAATTTCAGCGTAATGATGTCTGGTGTCTGGCTGAGAGACCCAAAGGGATAAATGTCATCGGGACAAAATGGATATTTAAGAATAAAACTGATGAGAAAGGCAATGTCACCCGCAACAAAGCTCGTTTGGTGGCTCAAGGATACACTCAGGTTGAGGGCATTGATTTTGATGAGACATTTGCTCCTGTAGCTCGGCTGGAATCTATCGGACTTCTGCTGGCAGTTGCATGCAGTCTCAACTTCAGGCTTCATCAGATGGATGTGAAGAGTGCATTCCTGAATGTGATATTGAATGAAGAAGTGTATGTTGAACAACCGGAAGGTTTTGTAGATCCATTTCTTCCGAATCATTTCTACCGGCTGAAGAAGGCTCTATATGGATGAAGCAAGCGCCAAAGGCTTGGTACGAGAGGTTGACTACGTATCTTTTTCAAAAGGGTATGAATGAGGAGGAGTCGACAAGATGTTATTTGTTCAAGGACCAGGTCAGGTGTTATTGTTGCTCAGATCTACGTGGATGATATTGTTTTCGGCTCCACTTCACTACAGCTGGTGCATGAGTTCATTGCCCTCATGCAGAAGGAGTTCGAGATAAGCATGGTTGGTGAATTAAACTTGTTTCTTGGACTTCAGTAAAACAATGCACTGATGGGTTGTTCATCTCTCAAAGCAAATATGCTAGAAATCCTGTTAAGAGGTTTGGTCTCGAAAATACTCGACACGCTCGCACCCCTATGTCCACCAGTGAAAAGCTCTCCAAGGATGATGGCAAGAAATCGGTGGAAGTCATTCTATACATAAGTATGATAGGGAGCTTGCTGTATCTGACAGCTAGCAAGCCAGATATCAGTTTTAGTATAGGTGTATGTGCTCGTTATCAAGCCTGCCCTAAAGAGTCTCATATCATGGCTGTCAAGAGAATTATCAGGTATGTCAGTGGGACTGCGGATTATGGCATATGGTATACCAAGGATACAAACACCTTACTTTCGGGGTACAGTGATGCTGATTGGGCAAGAAATACAGATGATAGGAAGAGTACTACATGAGGATGTTTTTATGTGGGCAACAATTTAATCTCCTGGTACAACAAAAAACAAAACTACATCTTTTTATCTACGGCGGAGGTTGAATATATTGCAACAGGGAGTTGTTGTACTCAACTCCTATGGATGAAGCAAATGCTGATAGAGTACGGGTTGGAGCAGAGGATACTGACTATATTATGTGACAATCAGAGTGCTATCAATATTTCCAAGAATCCTGTACTGCACTCCAGAAACAAACATATAGACATTCGACATCATTTCATCAGAGAATTGGTTGAGAAGAAATCTCTTACCATAGAATATGTTGCTATTGCTAACCAATTAGCTGACATCTTCACAAAACCCATAGACTCTAACAGATTTGAAGCATTGCGACAGGCTCTTGGGCTTTGTCGTGTCTAATGTTGGTTGTTATGTTGCACTTAATGTTGCACCTCTTGTTGCAACATAAAGGGGTAGTGGGCGGCTGTTTATTGGATGGGCCGGAGTTACTGTTTATTGGATGGGCCGAAGTTATTTGTCGGTCCATTATATTTGTTTCTTATTTTCTTGACTTTCTCACATCGCTCTTTCCTCTCTCAAATATTTCAAGCTTCGCGTTGTGTTCTTGCTATGGGTTCTTGATTTTTTTTGAGTGAAATTCTTCCTCATTCACTGGAATGGCGCACAATAAAAAGGAGAAATCTTCTCAGACCCCTCGGCGTTCTTCCCGCTGGACTCCCTCATCAAAAAGGAGTGCATCTTCGTCCTCTCCTCCTCAGACCAAGCGAAAGGGAGTGGCTCCTCGAACTGCTCGTACCTCACATTTCGGTATTTCTTCTCCTTCCTTGGCTCCAATATCGTTTCAGGACATGCACACTCCAGCTGTACCGAATTGGGAGGTCGTGCCTTTTTCCCCAGTTCTGCAAATTCCCCTCTTGACGAAACCCTTGTTTTCTGATCCTGTTGAGGAAGAAGTCTATCTTGCTCCAGTCACTGTCCAAGACTGGTTCTGGCATCTACGAAGGTCTGGGTGTAAATTGGATCTTTCTTGGTTGGATCTTTCTGGAGTTCGTGTTGACCATCTTATTCATAAAAAGGTTCGCGGAAAGTTGATCAGTGTAGAAGTGCCCAAGGATGACAAAATCATTCTTCATACCTGGAATCCAAGAGGATCTTCTGTGAAAATTTCAGAAATAGTAGTAGTGGAGATCTCTGATTCAGAATCATCCATCTCTGCTGAGAAGTCTAGAACAGATATTGAGGGTGAAGCTTCTTCAAATCCAGTGAATGTTGAACCCAAGGGTAGTGCGGTGTACAATGAAGATGGTGTTCAAGATGATCCACTTCTGGAGTGTGAGCAACCCTCACAGTCCCCTATGCATGTGAATGTAGCTGCTCAGACTAATCCTGAGAGTGTTGAAGGCCCTATTGGTGTTTCTGGTGTCAATGGGTGTGATCAAGATGTCTATCTTGGAGAGAGTACCCCATAGAGGAAGATGGTCCTCTTTTGAATGATTCTTCTGTGGTGGCAGAGGATGAAGTCCCTCATGAGACTCATCTGTCTCAAGTTCCTGAAGATGGTAGAGCTCAGGACTCTCTCTCTCTCTCTCTCTCTCTCTCTCTCTCTCTCTCTCTCTCTCTCTCTCTCTCTCTCTCTCTCTGTTGAAGGTGCAGAAATTTTTCCACCAGTTGATTCTACTATTGATCCTAGCCCAGTTGATGCTATTGCTGAAGATGGCACTGAAGATGGTTCATGTACACCACTAGAAGTGAATGCTCCTTGTAATGTTGCACAAAATGTTGCAACATTTGATGCAACAGGAGAGCTAGGAGAACAAGATAGAACTGATCCTGTCTCCCAGTCTACTCCTTCAGAAGATGGTTTGTTTCCCTATTATGCACGAAAGGCCAGATCTGCTTCAAGAAAACGTGCAACTTCACCCAGTCATCCTCTTCTTCTCCTTTGAATAGGCCAAAAGTATGTTTTGCGTCAGGTTCTTCTCGTTCCCCTTCATTCACTGCATCTGATGCTATCAACAGATTGTTTTTTGATAAAGCTTGCAAAAAGAGATGGTATCCTACTCTGAGTGTTTTATTCGTCCTGAGAAATCCTTGAATGTCTCCTCTTTTGCCAAGACTCAATTTGTTGCCATCTTGGAAGAACTGGGTCTATTCTATGCTGCCACATGTCTTAAATCCTTTTATCCTATCTTGGTTCGAGAGTTTTACTGCAATCTATCCAAGACCTCTGGTGATGCTGCCTCTCGTTGGGCATTCAAGAGATAAGTTAGAGGAAAGATTATTTTTTTTCTCCCTCAGTGTAAAACAAGCTGCTGAAGTAGACTTGCCCTCAGTCCTTGCCTAATTTTGGGGAGTCCATAGGAGATGATTTCAACAAATTCTTAAATTTTGTCACGGCATGGACGCTGAAGTGTTGGCCCAGGTCCTCCTCATTTCCTTCCTCGTCTCTTTTTGCGAAGTATTTTTTGCTATATAGGATTGCCACCAGGAACTTGTTAGATCTGGATCGTAGCCTAGAGGGTGGGTGAATAGGCTAATAAAAATATTCGTGCAACCCACGAACAATCCCACGCAGTTATAGGCACAGACAGAGCAATAAAATCGCAATCACAGAATACGCACAGATATACCCTGGTTCGGTCATCCCCACGACCTACTCCAGCCCCGAAAGCAACTACTAGATAGATATGTAATCCTGTGCAGCTACAATGAGTCAAGATCCCAAATCTACTCTCACCTAGCTCGTACGCACACCACGTGCTCTACACTATCAATCTAGTCAGATGCTCTCCCTCCGTGACGACTCCCAAGTCGTCAGGTCCCCAAAAAGTAACACAAACAGGTAAAGTTTCCCCTACGAGGATCTAACACAACAACTACACAAAATAATGATAAATAGAGTTTAGGAATCTCAGTTTGTGTAGCGGCGATGTCCTCGTCAATCAGCACGGGTCAGATCTCGTCTGACGTAGATGTAGTCTCTGATGTCCCCTCAACAGTCTGGCTCCCCTCTCGATGAAACTTGCGCCTTCCACAGAGATTGAAAGTTGCGATACGCCTTTAGATTCTTCTTTGTTTAATTAGCAGCATATGTCTCGGCTTCACATGTATTTGAGTGGAGATAGCTTTTAAATTTGGCTTGGTGTCTCCCCTTTTTTGTACTTGCGGCCTGCAAAGACAAGAGTAAAAAAAAGACTTGATAATAAAGAAATCAATTCGGCCTTGTCTTCTTAGATCAAGGGGGAGAGCACCAATAAAGCTCGGCCATTTTCCCTTCTGAGATTTACATGAAGTACGGCTTGCAAAGAGTCAAAGCAGGGAAAAAAAATCTCGACTCTCCTTGCGAATCTTGCGACTGCAATTAAAAAGGTAAACAAAAAAATCACAAGAACCACAAAGAATCTTAAAGCCCCTCAAATGCCCACGTGATGGGATGTTGACCAAACACAAACCTGTGCATGACCTGTAAAGAGAAGAGCAAAGAGTTATTGCAAGAGGCAAAGAAAATATTAAAGAAACATACCTCTTTACTTTTTCAAGTTCCCATTTTTTTTCGAAAACTTGCGGCTATCTCCTATCAAAGATGCGGCTGCCCCTCAACTACTCAAGCACAGGGCCGGCCTTGAGGTTATAATAACATGCGGCGGTTGCTCCTAAAAAAAATTCCAACAGCAAAGAATCCCCTTGCCTAGATGATTAAAACTTGCGGCTCCTCTTGATTATTAGGAGCTCTTGCGAGATTGCCCTTGATTGGCCTCTTGTGTTTCAGAAATTTGTAGCGGCGGCGCCTCGATGTGAGAAGAACTGCTCTTGGGGGATTTTTAATTCGTGCGGCTCAGAACTCCCTAGGGCTTAGAGATTTTTATTAACGCAAGCTTGGAGATTAAATAGATGGCTGGCATGGGAAATAAAAACACCCTGGCCTGTAAAAAAACCCCCTCATCTCCTTTTTAATATCATGCGTGAGTTGTGGGCACTAGAAAATATTGGGCACTTTGTAAATGTGGATCTTGGGTATTTGTAAATATGAATGAATGCACATGGCTCCTCCTTTTTTTAATAAGAATGTTGGCATGGGCCTTTTTATGTTTACAACAAAAACAAATGAAGGTGTTTGGCCAGCCTTGTATATTTTTTGTGTGTGTTTTGTTTAAATAAAACGTGAGTGCTCCTTTGGCCTTGGAAAAAAAAATCTTTTGTGAGGATTTCAAAAGGGGTTTGTGTTTCATCAATGGTTTGATTTTGATCTTGTGTGGGCACTTGTAAATATAAATCAAACCATTTGATTGTCTCCTCATTTCCATCATATTGACCAAGTCCTTCCGTGAATTTTGTCGCAAGTTCGCCGTTCCTGAAACACTTAACACACACGTTAAAACGTTCACACACGTTTGTTATCATCAAACACGAAGTTCACAGATCGTTGCTTCCAACAATCTCCCCATTTTGATGATAACAAACTAAGTATAAGATTTGAACATTAGCTTTCCAAATAGTGTGTGTGATGAAATGATGTGACAATACGCATGATCCCCCTATTTTTGTGATTCCCCTAAATTCATTAATGCCCCCCCAAATAATCATATTTTCACGTGCATTAATATCAAAACTTTCCCAAATTTTCTCCCCCTTTGTTATCATCAAAAGTTATAACACGAAGTCAAAATCATACATCATGAAAAAACAGAGCATTATAAGCCAATACCAACAATTGCATGCATATAATCATAGAATAATCAAGTCAAAATTCAATGAAACGAAACAACGAAGAATTCAACACCAACGTGTACGTGTGAGGATTAAAATTGAAGCACATAGGGAGAATCATTAAGAAAGTCAACCGGAACCAATCCACATTTTCCAAATAACATTCTATCACCTAGGATTGATTTTTCCCACCTCATTAAAAATGAGTCCAAGGTACCACACCCCAAAACATAGCCTATAAGGACTCTTAGATGTGGGTGTGGTATTGCTTGACGAGTAAATACACCAACGCTAAAGTTTACCCATAAAGCTTATGTTGGATACTCGTGGGTAATACGTTGCCAAGGATTGTATCCATTTTCCATACGGAGCAATTATCTTTTGTTTTCACATTTTTTTAAATACTTATACCAACAATTTCTTTTGCTCAATTTTTTATCCATGGCAAGGTATATCATATCCCTTAGATATTCCGTTAACTTTTCCTCCTACATTCACATTCCATACTTCAGAAACGATATCTCCAAATGTGCAACAATAATACATGTGGAAGTGAAGTAGGTGGTGTAGAAATCAAGTTATTTTCATTCATTGAACATGCCATGAATATTTAGAAAGATGAACATGCGCATGTGGCAAAAGAAATAATACACCAATTTCTACATACATATGAAATTCATACGTGCATACTTCAATAATAGATCAAAGAGAAAAGATACACATTTAAGCACCAAATTTTTTTTTCAGTTTTTCAGTTTTTTTTAAATGCATGAAGTACTAAAGCAAACATGAGATGCAATCACACAAACAAAAAAAAATCAAGCACACAACAATGCAACTACTAGCACACAAACAAAGAAAAAGTCAAGCACACAAAGGGTGGTAACAAAAGAATGATATGAAGGTACGCATTTAGTTCAGAGAATGAGGTATACCTTCGCGTCGCTATTTGACTAAGGAGCTAAAATAATGAGACTCTCAATTTATCGCTCCTCGCCAAATTTCCATCCACCTACAAAAGATGTGTGGTGTGTGACCTTGGAATCCAACAAGGTCCACTCACGTTAGTCATCAAAGATTTAGGAACCCATATTTGTTTGAACTTAATGTTTTTGTTCCTATGTTTGCAATGATATGAAGTATGACCAACGCATCCACAAGTAAAGCACTTAGCATGAAAATTTCCAACCTTTGTTGATTCAATGTGAACTTTTCTATATTTTGATTTCTCAACATTTTTAAGACCATATCCTAGTCCTCGCCTATTATTGCCATAAATTTGATTTCTAAGAATAATGTCCAAATTTTGTTTTCCAATGGA
The DNA here is from genome assembly GCA_030789695.1 of Scilla litardierei. Taxonomy (NCBI): domain Eukaryota; kingdom Viridiplantae; phylum Streptophyta; class Magnoliopsida; order Asparagales; family Asparagaceae; genus Scilla; species Scilla litardierei. The sequence goes on along the minus strand of CM061132.1, from coordinate 130,700,516 downwards.
AAATCTCTTTAATGACAATTCTAGGGTGGTGACTTTGGATTTCAAGATATTGTTTTCATTCACAAGCACAGTGCATTTACTAATGAAAGCTCGCTTGTTTTCCTCTTCTTTCTTTTCAAAATCTCTCACTTTTTCTTTAAGTTCAAGATTTAGCATGTTAATCTTTTCAGAAAGCAATTCATTTTCAACTTCAAGCTTTGTCTTATCAAGCTTATACATGCTAATATCCTTTAATAAAGAGGGACATGAAATACAGTCAATTTTTTCAGGCAAGCTAGCTTTCTCTTTTTCTAACATGGTAATGGTAGATTTGCATGCAACAAGCTCTTGTTTTAAATTTTTCATTTCTATAGACATGTCATACTCAGTTTGTTGCATATCAAAATTATCATTTCTATAACTATCCACATCAGCTTCTAGTTCATCAATTCTATGTTGCATTCCTTTACAGATTTCTAAAAGTTCAGCTTTAGTGGGAGATTCTACCTCATTGTGTTTGGCCATTAATGCCATGCAGGAGTGGGCTTCATGTTCCTCATCCTCCTCCTCAGCTTCGCTATCCATGTCCCACGTCAGCACTTTCGTTTTTCCTTTTACAACTTGAGCTGTGTGTTGTTGTGGGCAATCTTTTATGTGGTGCCCTTTCTTCCTGCATTTAAAACATTCACTTCTATTAATAGCTTTCTGATCATAGGAATTTCTACCAAAATTAGAATTATTAGAACGAATGAACCTTTTTCCCATCTCAGCTCTTCCTTGATCAGTCTGAATGTATCTCCTGAAGTTTCTGACCATTAAAGCTTGCTCTTCATCAAGATCGTCGTCGTTAGCTTGAAGAGCTAATGGTGTGGAAGCTTTGGTCTTCTCTTCGGGCTTCTCTCTGGCTTCTATACTCTGCAACTCAAGCTCGTGTGACATTAGGTTGCCTATCAAGTCCTCCACTTTCATTATTGATAAGTCCTTAGCTTCTTGAATAGCGGTGACTTTAGGCCTGAACGAGCTTGGTAGCGCCCTTAAGATCTTTCGTACCTGTTCATGGCTAGAGTATGGCTTACCGAGGGAACTGGATTTGTAGACGATGTCCGTGAACCTCGCAAACATCTCTTTCACAGATTCTGTTGGTAGCATGCGGAAGCTCTCGTATTCTGTGCTCAGCAGCGCAAGTCTGGATTCCTTTACTTGCGATGTTCCCTCGTGTGTCACCTCCAGAGTATGCCAGATTTCCTGCGCAGTTAGACAATGTGAGATACGATTAAACTCAGATTTATCAAGAGAGCATATAAGCGCATTCATAGCTTTACCATTAAGAGTATAAAGTTTTTTATCAGCTAAATCCCACTTGTCTTTAGGCTTAATCATAACAGTGTCTTCAATTTTAATAGTGGGTAGACTATAACCATTTTCAACAATATCCCGCACATCATAATCTACAGACACTAGATAGATTTTCATCCTAGCCTTCCAATATGCAAAGTCTATACCGTTAAACTTAGGTGGACGGGCTATAGACTGACCCTCAGCAAAAGCACAATCAGATATATTCATGGTCATCTAAAAATCTAGACTAGATCCTGTAAACTGGCTCTGATACCACTTGTTGGATCTGGATCGTAGCCTAGAGGGGGGGTGAATAGGCTAATAAAAATATTCGTGCAACCCACGAACAATCCCACGCAGTTATAGGCACAAACAGAGCAATAAAATCGCAATCACAGAATACGCACAGATATACCCTGGTTCGGTCATCCCCACGACCTACTCCAGCCCCGAAAGCAACTACTAGATAGATATGTAATCCTGTACAGCTACAATGAGTCAAGATCCCAAATCTACTCTCACCTAGCTCGTACGCACACCACGTGCTCTACACTATCAATCTAGTCAGATGCTCTCCCACCGTGACGACTCCCAAGTCGTCAGGTCCCCAAAAAGTAACACAAACAGGTAAAGTTTCCCCTACGAGGATCTAACACAACAACTACATAAAATAATGATAAATAGAGTTTAGGAATCTCAGTTTGTGTAGCGGCGATGTCCTCGTCAATCAGCACGGGTCAGATCTCGTCTGATGTAGATGTAGTCTCTGATGTCCCCTCAACAGTCCGGCTCCCCTCTCGATGAAACTTGCGCCTTCCACAGAGATTGAAAGTTGCGATACGCCTTTAGATTCTTCTTTGTTTAATTAGCAGCATATGTCTCGGCTTCACATGTATTTGAGTGGAGATAGCTTTTAAATTTGGCTTGGTGTCTCCCCTTTTTTTGTACTTGCGGCCTGCAAAGACAAGAGTAAAAAAAAGACTTGATAATAAAGAAATCAATTCGGCCTTGTCTTCTTAGATCAAGGGGGAGAGCACCAATAAAGCTCGGCCATTTTCCCTTCTGAGATTAACATGAAGTGCAGCTTGCAAAGAGTCAAAGCAGGGAAAAAAAATCTCGGCTCTCCTTGGGAATCTTGCGACTGCAATTAAAAAGGTAAACAAAAAAATCACAAGAACCACAAAGAATCTTAAAGCCCCTCAAATGCCCACGTGATGGGATGTTGACCAAACACAAACCTGTGCATGACCTGTAAAGAGAAGAGCAAAGAGTTATTGCAAGAGGCAAAGAAAATATTAAAGAAACATACCTCTTTGCTTTTTCAAGTTCCCATTTTTTTGTGAAAACTTGCGGCTATCTCCTATCAAAGATGCGGATGCCCCTCAACTACTCAAGCACAGGGCCGGCCTTGATGTTATAATAACATGCGGCGGCTGCTCCTAAAAAAAATTCCAACAGCAAAGAATCCCCTTGCCTAGATGATTAAAACTTGCGGCTCCTCTTGATTATTAGGAGCTCTTGCGAGATTGCCCTTGATTGGCCTCTTGTGTTTCAGAAATTTGTAGCGGCGGCGCCTCGATGTGAGAAGAACTGCTCTTGGGGGATTTTTAATTCGTGCGGCTCAGAACTCCCTAGGGCTTAGAGATTTTTATTAACGCAAGCTTGGAGATTAAATAGATGGCTGGCATGGGAAATAAAAACACCCTGTAAAAAAACCCCATCATCTCCTTTTTAATATCATGCGTGAGTTGTGGGCACTAGAAAATATTGGGCACTTTGTAAATGTGGATCTTGGGTATTTGTAAATATGAATGAATGCACATGGCTCCTCCTTTTTTTTAATAAGAATGTTGGCCTGGGCCTTTTTATGTTTACAACAAAAACAAATGAAGGTGTTTGGCCGGCCTTGTATATTTTTTGTGTGTGTTTTGTTTAAATAAAACGTGAGTGCTCCTTTGGCCTTGGAAAAAAAACTCTTTTGTGAGGATTTCAAAAGGGGTTTGTGATTCATCAATGGTTTGATTTTGATCTTGTGTGGGCACTTGTAAATATAAATCAAACCATTTGATTGTCTCCTCATTTCCATCATATTGACCAAGTCCTTCCGTGAATTTTGTCGCAAGTTCGCCGTTCCTGAAACACTTAACACACACGTTAAAACGTTCACACACATTTGTTATCATCAAACACGAAGTTCACAGATCGTTGCTTCCAACAGAACTGGCTCCCGACTTCTAATATTTCTGTGGTAATTAAGGATATGTGCAAACTTATATACTCTGCTGGTACTAAGCAGCCCTTCAATTTAGGGAGAATTATCTTTGACTCCATACTATCTCTATCGGAATCATCAGCCCCGGCCTCCTCTTTGCCTCATGCCCGTCTCATTACTATGATGCTCCTAGCTCAGAAAGTTTCTCTTTCTGCTCTGATTTATCTATCTCATATGACAGCATATCCTATACAGCCAAGTCTGTTGTGGGCAAATGTGATGATATATCCTTGCTGACCTCTCCTATACCTGGTTTATCTCCCTCATCTCCACCTCCTACGATTGCTGGACCTGCCACTTCTGTGTGTCAGTCTTCGTCTGTTTCTGCTTCCCCTGATTTTCCATGTCCTGAGGAATCTCAATCCCTTCTCTTGGAAGACATTCAGGTGTTTGAAAATGCTGTAAAGAATGTGGATGATCAGTTGCTTCTCCTTCAAAGTCAAAAAGTTCTGCTTGAGGCTCACAAAATCTTGCTAAAGGACAGATTAGATGCGCTGAAGTCCAAACTCGCTTCTGTCTCTTCAGAATCCTTGGGTGCAGTCTCTGGAGGTAGATCCGAATAAGGTATGTTACTTGCTTTTAGTGGCTCAAAGGGGGAGAATTGTAGACTGATGTTGGATGTTGATGTTGCATGTTGATGTTGGTTGTTGTGGTTGGTTGTGGTTGTTGCTGTTTTGGGAATTTTTTTGTGTGTTGGATCTTTATAATGGATGTATGTGGGGGCTCCAATTTTAATGATCACTGATCTTCTGCTATTTCCGTCATCCCTCCAGTCTTGTATATGGTATTGTTATATTGTGCCACTAAATGCCAAAAGAGGAGATTGTTAGGTCATACGTTCATGACTGTGTTGTCAATAGTGGCACCAAGATATTGTTATGACGGTACTTAATTTTCTAGAAGAAGAGAGACGTCTTCTCTAGGCCTTGTTGAAAGAGATGTTGAACTTTATGTTGAACATTATGTTACAACATAACATTCAACACGCTGTGTCGGATAGCAAAAATATATTTATGTTGAGTACGTGATCTTCGTCGATGGAAGCTCTTGATCCCTGTTTCGTATCTTTAACATTCTTTGGTTTTTCTGATGGTTGAATATTGTTGAAGATATATTTGGAAGCTAAAATCTCTCGGTTTTATTGTTGAGACGGTTAGAGATATTCTTGCCCACAATTTCTTATTCATCGGATCCTTGAAGATATGGGGAACCACCTGCCCAAAGTAATTCCGGAAATTGTGGGTTGCCGATTCGCTGCTGTTATGATTGATCATCTTTCCCTATTGACCCGCGGATTGAGGGGGAGCACGGATTTATAAGGGTTGCAGATTCGGCGGCTAGGGTTACGACTTCAGATAAAGTTTTGAAGAATTCCGGGAGGGAGGCCGACGGCTACGCACGTAGAGATCAAGGGAGTTGATCTAGTCGGTTGTGCAAGGGGAGCTTGCATGCAAGGGAAGCTTGCTTAGAATACTCCATGGGTTGGTAGAGATCACCCATCACGGTTTGTATTGGGGGGGGGGGGGGGGGGGTTGTTCCTCCTAATAGAAACGTGATATTAGTGATTGTACTCATTGATATTTTAGTGGAGTATTCTGATTTTCTGGAAGTGGTCCCCGCAGATGTAGGTGTGCGCACCAAACTGCGTTACCGAGTCTTGTGTGTCATTACTTGACTTATGTTTATCATTCGGGTTTATTGGTTATTATCTGCGTGCTGAATTTCAGTTTAAAAAGATGGCAATTTACGCAAAACTGTAGCTAAGTCATCTAGAATTTAGCAAAAATATGCCATTGCGAATTAAGTATTATGAAATGTTTATTTGTTGGAATCTCAATTTCAACGGAAGAGTAAAGAATTGCCACCATAACAGTAAACTGATCATCTGCACGCTGATGTTTGTACTCACAAGCCACCTTCATTCTATGATTAATTTAGGGCATAATGTTCCACAAAACGGTATAAAAGAGGAAAAGAGCTGCATTTGCAATGCCAAAAACTTCAGTTACATTGATGAACAATTAAACAATCATGATTCATGCAACTATGTTATAAAGCACTGCTATGAATCTCAAACAGCAAAGACATTGAAAGAATCGATGACAGCGTGCAGCTTATCCTTCATCTTCTCCCATCTTCTTTCATTGGCTCCTGTTGTCAATGTATAGAACTTGCCTGCAATGGCGATAAATTGGTGAGCGCAACGGGCTGAATTATAAGTCGCTGGAAACAAATTTCTTGGGAATTATAGTTGTCTTGGTATTGGCAGTTAAATTCTTAGGTATTAAATCTACAGTTCCAGTGGTTATGTGTTATTGTGTGTGTTTGTATGAGCTAACACACTTGTCCAACTCGCGAAAAGCAACGATGAACCTTAGGCACTCGCCTAAAAATTCCCCAACCCCATGCAAGTGTTGGATGCCTGATCCTATAGGGCTAGATGCCTAGTTCTTTGCATCCAAATGACTTGCTCTTCATGTCAATGAACCCTAGGCCATCGCAACCAACTATTTTCTTACTCTTTGCAAGAAAAAATTAGCTTCGGGGCTGTCATCCTTGGAACTCCAACACTTCCTGGTTGAAAAAAAATTATAAGAATTTTTGAATTACCAAAGGTAGTTTGTTACCTTGCCATGTATCCTATCTCTGAAATTTCGCAAATACACATTATGCTAATGCTCATTGCAAGAACTTCTACCAGAACAAGATATCCAGAGACAATCTTATATTTACTATTAAGTTTATACTCGTTTGGCACAGTCATACATTTGGTTTTGCTTCTAACAGCGAGATATCTAGATTGACTTTAATTGACAAAATGTGTTTATGGCACGATACTATGACCTTCACTACCCCCATCACAAACACTCTTTACATTATTTTTTAATGCATACCTTCCTATATGGAGATACTCCCCTCTTTGCACAAGACCATATGATGCAATATTTCTTGTAAATTAGTGAAAACAATGTGTAGATTTCCAGTTGACTTCCAATTCTTTCTATTAAATCATGATGTAAGTAAATAATTACCATTGCTAGCAAGGTAATAAATGGAAAGAATAATGGAAGAAAACTCTAGGTAGTATGGATACTTCAACCATGAAATCATGTCATTTCGGACACATCGTATCCCTGAATTTCAATTATCAGATTGATGGTCTAGTTGCAGACCATACATTCTGAATTTTATTATGTACTTCTTAATATGTAATGTTCCAATTGAGGGCCTAACCACGATATCTATATTACTAGGGCAATCTTCTCCTACACAGTTCATTTCTCAATTTATGTGAAGGTCAAATTGCAAAGGTAAAAGAACAACACAATGCAGAATGTAAAATTTGGCGATTATTCGTCCCTTTCTGTAAGGTGTACAGTGAATCCAATGCGGATATGCCGTTATGTCATAGGCTAACTAGATCATTAAGCACATGTTTTCTAGAATGTGTAAATGCATGTGTATCTACGTATGAGCACATGCACCCTTGAATTTTTTTTCTTTGTGGGCGGGCCGTGGGGGCTGGGGGGGGGGGGGGGGGGGGGGGGGGGGGGGGGGGGGGTTGTGCGTATGGACAGACTCGGATACAATTGAGAGGATCAAACATGCGGATCCTATCATCTTAAAGTATAAAGTTGATAATCCGAATTCAAAATCCATTACATTGATGTGATCTAACACATTTAAATTATCTATAAACAAAAGGTCAAATAATTTCGATATGTTTTACGTGCATAAAAGGTGGGTAAAAGTAAATATTTAGAATTGTCATAAAATTTTATTAATCTGTTTCCACTTGATGCAAGTGTAAAACATATCAAAATCATGTAAATTTTTGTTTATTGATAGTTTAAATATGTTAGATCACATCCAATTGAACAAATTTTCCATTTGCATTAGACAATTTCTAAATTTGGAGTAATGTGATCCAGAGGTTTGATCCTCTAAATGTATCCTGGTCACTCTGTGTGCATGTGCGCACATGCGGGGCATCCGATAAGCACAACTATGGCACCGGATTAAAATAGTCCTCAACTATGATAAATTATGAGAATGTCAAAACTTAGCATGGCAAGAAAGAACGAGGCACATATACTAAAAAACTTTTCCACCATTAAGATTACCGAGCTAAGTTACCAGAAATACTATGGCTAGTTTTTCAGGAATTGATTTACATAGAAACGGTGTCTCGATTTGTATCATTTTTGGGGATTGATTTACATAGTCAAGTTATCAGATACAACATGAGTTTGCAGCTTGTGTGTTTATAATTTCTCATATTTACATTATGTATTTGGTTCATTGGCATATCTTAAAGTTACTCTATATACATCATGTTTAAGTGAGTGACACGTCTAGACCTCTCTTTGTAAAGCACATGTTGTAATTTTTGGGGAATGATTTCCATAATCAAGTTACCAGAAACAACTTAGAGTTTGCAGCTTGTACATTTATAATTTCGCATACTAACATTATGTGTTTGGCTCATTGGCATATCTTAAAGATTCTCTATGTCACGCTTATCTGAGTAACACGTTCAACCCTCTCTTTTTAACGCCTTTATATTAATTTGTGACTCATATTTTCATGTTCTTCCACCATTCCAAGAACTTGAAATTAGCAATAGTCAACTTCATGTCTGATTATCAAATATACCTACAGTTGTACTATCTTATAGTTCAATATATTATGTGAATACCCATGATATTATATTTTCAACCCTGTAAATTAATAAAAAAAATCTACACACGATTTTCAGACATAAGGTAAACAAATATAAAGGAGATGTACAGAAGGTGCAAGCATCAATTTTAAGGTTTTACAATTGAGAATGTATTAGTAGCTTGATGGATTGATAAGAACTCAAGGAAAATATCATTGTCATACCGTTTCCAATGCAAATTGTGCCAAGAGCATGTCTAGTGAAGTTTGAAGCCTGAGCAACGAATTCGAAAGAGTAATAAGCTCTCCCATCAACCTCATGCTGGATAAACACAGAACTCGAAATCAGTTTCTACTACAACATGTTTTATCCAAATGAAAAATATATATCATAAACCATATGTCATAAGTATGCTTTATAATCTATAAGTACTGGTCGATACCTACAACAACATGCAATAATAATCATACCCAATTAGTCTTTTCCCATCCAACTGGTTTATCATTATGAATTGTTTAAAATCATTTTCCACATCTATGCATCAGTGAATACCGTTGGTAACATCCTTGGAGCGCATTCACTAATAGCACAGAAGAATCAGCGATGTCGTTTGCAATGTTTCCATAGATGGTTGCGAAAAGATTGCCCTTCGAATTGAAAAGCAAATGAGTCTGACCACGTAATACAATGAAAATAAATAATAAAACAGAAAGAAATTAAACTCTTTGTCACACATTAGACAAGAAAATTACGGTCAAAGATAAATCAAAATATGGATATATCTGTTTAAGAGCCCAACATATAACCCAAATAGAAATTAATAACCAAACAGTTATTAGCAATTCGACTAGGTTAGGAGAAGATGATGTATTAATAAAGTCCATGACTTTGCTCATATTATATGGGTGGATGACTTCATGTGATTATACCACATGATACTATCCGCATTCTGCTATATCTGCAACTTTAAGAAGTGTGCATTTAAGCAAAAAAGAGTGCAAGATATAGGCATCTACCTTTCATTCTCTGTAGATAACAATGGAGATCTTTTTTCATTCTCTTTTTTCTCTTTTTTTCTCTTTTTTTCTCTTTTTTAATTTTTGGGTCCTATCAGTGTCATATTTGTAGACAAGGAGATTTAGCATCCAGTAAAGATGGTAGAAAACATTTCTTCAAGATCATTGATCAGAACAGAATAAAATAGACCAACACTGCATGCTATTCAGAAACTTTCTTTGGTTATCAACATTTGTTGTTAGAGATTTACATAGGAAAAGGCAGTGCACAACTATGATTCCAGTTAAATAACAAAAGTGTTATTAACAGTACATTGTCAAACTAGACTGGAGAGCTTAGACATGAAAAGCAAGAAACTTAAATTGAGGTTGAACTTAAAGATGAAGTCACACCATACAGTGAAAGAAATAAGAATTTAGCACAAGAAAATGTTTTCTAACCTCGGATGCCTCAATTAGCTTTGTTTTCTGGGAAGCAGGCGCCAATACTTTTTTTATCAAGGCTTCAGCAACCTAATGTGATAATAGCGCCTGATGAGTTTACATTTCACATAAGAACTTAAATGGTGGTGTCAATATAAAAACCGAGAGCACTTCGATTCTGAACTTATTTAAGGAGTCACCCAGTACCTCTTGTGGAGATCCCAGGTCCCGAATGTCTTTCTTGTTAGTCTCAATCAGGTTAACACTGACACTTTCCAAGGGCTCAATGACATCTTTGAACACTTTATCTTGTCCTTGGATGACAACTTCCTGGAATGATAATTCGATATCTATAAGAGATTTTAAATGTTAACGAGCATCACACTTTTGCGAAGCTCCTGAATGTTGACTCATGCGTTTGACAGGTCAAAAAATTCAACAAGATAAAGTGAAGAAAATTATATTTATGATACGTGCCTGCCAACCAAATGGGTAGAGAAATGAATATCCATCCTTCTTGTCTAAAACAGCTTGAAATCCTTTCTTAGCCTCTGCTGCGACTGATGCATATCAAGTAGGTAATTTAAAGTGATGTATCAATATTATGGTAGCCAATTCATTGTGCAAGTATCAAGAAGACTTTAATGCTGCTTTTAGTAATATAAGAGGAAATGATAATACCTACCTCCTAATTCCTATAGAATTATGCCAACAGTATAGAAACACTCACATGCTTTATAATTGAATTGTGACAGAGATATACAAGTGGCAATTGTTCCTGATAAAAGCACTTGACGTTTCCCAAATCTTTCTGCAACGAAAATGATCACAAAATAAAATTGCCTGAACTAATTTCATCAGCTGTTCCGGTTAAAAAAGAATCAAGAGATGACAAGGGTTAATAACTGCAGAAAAAAATAACGCATGTATCTAGTAGTAAACTTGTACATTCCCAATGCAAAACAGGACAATATTAATTATACATATGGTAGACAGTTCTGTTTAATGTAATGATGAAATTTCTTTAATGCAATTCTTAACCAATAAACCCACAATTCCTATAATTCATATAATATTGGAGATTTTTTTGTTAAATTTTGGTGATTCAAGTCACCAACATCACATTCCCAGGTCACTCGGTCGAGCTGTCCCAGTCGCTCGACCGAGCTAGAGACACGGAGCAAACAGCCTAGCAGCGTTGGTATCATACTCGCTCGAGTACTCTACCACTCGACTGAGCTACCAGCTGCTCGGTCGAGTGACGGGATACTCGGTCGAGCTACAGGGTGTTCAGATTTACAATAAGTTGGGCTTGTTTGAGAGCTCTGCAGGGATCATTAGCTCGATCGAGCTGATCAGCCGCTCGGTCGAGCTGATCTCCTCATCCACCCAGCGGCAGCAGCGATGAGAAGACCGCTCGGTCGAGCGGTGAACCCGGTCGACCGAGCGGCACGGAGCCAACAGTTTTTAGCCGACGGCCTGGATTGATTTCAGGCTCGATTTGGGGGGTCCTATTTAATCCTAATGCTTCATTAGATTAGTTTAATGATGTTTCCAATATCCAGAGCATTTGAAAAGGAGTAGCCGCCGCCATTGGAGGTCGTCGTCGAGAGATTAGGGTTAGGAGATTGTTTGTGAAGTTGAGCGATTCTCTTCATTTCTCCTTTTGATTTCTTCTTCCTTGAGTGAGATTGTGATGGCTTCTGCTTTTAGCCAAGTTATTATTCACGTGAGCGGGAGATAGATTGTAACTCTATCGTGTATCTCTCTGATAGTGGAATCATCGCGGAATTGCTGGACGTAGGTTGTGCGCAACCAAACCAGGGTAAACTCTTGTGTATCTACAATTGATTTTATTGGTGTTGCTGTTCTTCGTTTGCTACTTTACTTTGCAAGGTCGTAGGGATTTTGTTGGGTTATTTGAGGTTCAATTTTGCTAGTCCTAGATTCCTGATCAGCTTGTAGAACTGGCTATTTCCACGAGAATCTCAATTTGGTATCATCAATTTCTAACAAGTGGTATCAGAGCTTGGTTCTTTTGTGAAGGAAGTTAATGGCAAATATGGTTTCATTAGCAACATTGAACATTGAGAAGTTCACTGGCCAGAATGACTTTCGAATCTGACAGACGAAGGTGAAGAATGTTCTGATGCAGACAGGCTGTTACCAACTCATATTCGATGAGGCGAATATCGATAAGGAGGTGAAAGAATCCGCTAAGGCGGAGATAGAGAGGAAGGCATACAGTGCAATTCAGTTGTCGTTGGCAGATAATGTTTTGAGAGAAGTTTTGGATGAAGCAACGGCGTCTGACATCTGGAAGAAGCTTGAGGGACAGTACATGAAGGAGTTATTCACGAGTTGTCTTTTTTGCTTCAGCAACTAGCAACTGTATAATCTCAAGATGAAGTATGGATTTGCGGTGAAGTATCACATGGATGAATTAAATCGGATAGTGCTGGAGCTGCGGGGTATGGATATGAAGATTGAAGATGAGTGTTACGACCTAAAGATCGTAGTAGCCCTACTCCCGCCCGGATCCGCTAACATACCCCTTTAGCTCACCATTTAACAATGAGTGCCGCCGCCCCGAAAACCCGGGGCATCACGGAGATAGTCGCGCCTTACAGCGCTCCCCGAAACGGCCGAGGCGAACAACTGTAGCCGGCCGAGGCGAACAACCGCAGCCGCCCGACCCACCGGGGTAGTGCGTTAGGGGACGCTTGGGTAGCTAGGCCAGGCCTATTGACGGGCGCGGCCGGGCCGGACAACCCCCGACCGGAATGGCCCGTCCGATTCCCGCGAACCGCGGCGCCAAAAGTGAGTCAGACCTTTAGTTCGACGCTAACGACAAACAGCCTAGGATAGGGACACGACTGACACATACGTCACCCGACCGCCTGACAAAGCACACCCAGGCGGCTGACCTGACCGGCGGTTAGTGCTTTCGGCCCTGACATCCCGACAAAAGCACCCCTGGGCCATGGCGCCGCCTGACAGAGGCAGGTCAGAAACTCCTGTTCCCAATGTCCTTGTCCGAAGCTTCCGCTGACACCCGAGCCAGCTCAGCACGCCTAGTCATCACCCGTCAGGTATAAATACCTCCTCTCCTCTTACGGAGAGGGGGTTGAAAAACTCTCTGATCTTTTATCATTCACACACGAGAGCAAAGGTCCTCCATATCTTTGTTCTCCCACCTATAGCTCGTCACGCGAGGCGGACACACAGTTAGTCTGGCCGGCGTGTCTAGCCCCCCTTTTAAGCCCTTTTACTGACTTAGGCATCGGAGGGGCTAAGGGTTGGACCCCAACCCCGCCCTTCTGACGAGTTGTTCGTGCTGCAGGAGAGCTCGCCCCTTGACCAAAGTCAGCGCCAGCCTCCCGCCGTCCAACCTTCCTCAGTGGCGTCCAGCAAGATACGATCCCGTGAGCTCCACCGGCAACGGATCCAACCTCTTCATCCCACTAATCACTTGTAAAACAGCCTACCCGAATCCCCATTTCCATATAACCACCGTGCCCTTGGTTCCCCATAATACAAATTCATTGTACGCGAGTTCCACCTCGTAACAATTGGCGCCGTCTGTGGGAACGAAGGGTCACACCCATGTTAGACTCCATGCCGATTCCGCGGAACCCTGACCACGGCAAAGATCCCGTGGGACAGGAACCGCTCTCTCTGCAAATTACTCCGGCGTCCGACGCCCTCCCGAGCGTGGGCACCGAAACTGAACCTACTTCATCCTACGTCGTCTTGAAAAGCTTCGAGGCTGTCACTCAGGCCGGTGGAGGCTATCAGACAACCGGAACGGGGCCGCCGCCCGGCCCCTCGGAGCCCCAGAACGTGAGGCGGAACCTCCGCCTTCAGTTCGAAGAGGAAGGAGAAAACAGGGGGCTCGCGGAGGAGATTGCGGCCCAGCAAAGACTCCTGGAAGAGGAGGTGGAAGTTGCGCGGCGGTGGAAGCGCCTAGGGGAGGCGGCCGCGGCGCAAAGGCGCTTGGACGAGGCGGCCGAGACCGCCCGAAAGGCCTACCAGGAAGAAGAGGCCGCCCGCCGCCAACTCCGCTTCATTGTCGCGGAACGCGAGACGCTAAGGAGGGAAAACAGGAGCAACCGAGAAGTCCTGGAAAAGACGGCGACGGGCCGGCGGCCCGGGAACGGGCGGGACCCGCTGCTGAACGGGTCCCCACCTGGAGAAGGCGGCACGCATCACCAGCACCACCCCTCCGATACCCTGCACGAGGAAGCCGTTTGTCGACAACTACGCTTCCTCACCGCCGAGCGCGAAAGACTCCTTCGGGAGAATCAAGAACGGATGGAGGCCCGGGGAGAGCTGTACGGGAGAACCTGGCGCTGGGATAACCATAGCCCGCAACCCGTCGAGTCCTCGACCCGGGGAAGGAGCCCCGCCGGGCGACCGTCGGGTTACTCCCCGGGGACGGAGGACCGTCGACGGCCGAGACGCGACCGAAGCCAGACCCCCGAATGGCGGAGAGGGGACGCGCCGAGCCGCCCAACCTACCCGGAGGAGGCCACGCCACTTGCACGGTGGATCACGTCCGCCCCAAGGCCCATAAGGTTCAAACCCCCCCCCCCATTTGGCCACATACAACGGGAGGGGCGACCCCCTCACGCACGTGCAACAATACCGGGGGCGATGGAGGCCCAGGACGTGGATGAGGCGTTCTTATGCCGACATTTCTCCCAAAGCCTGAGGGACACCGCGTTGGACTGGTACTTTGGCTTGCCCGCGAGGTCCGTAGGGAGCTTTGGCGAACTATCCCATAAGTTCTGCCAAGAGTTCCGGGCCGGGCGGACGAAAAAGAAGCCCTTAGACTATCTCAGCACGATAGTCCAAGGAGAAGGAGAGACAACGGGTAGATACCTCCGCCGTTTTCAGGAGGAGAGACGGGCGGTGGTGATGTGTGGCGATGAGGTGCGTATGCTGGCCTTCAAATCGGGGCTACGGACTCGGAGCCTCCATAAATCCCTGCTCCGGGATCCGCCAACCGATTATGAGGCATTGGTTGCCATGGCGGAGAGACACGCGTTGGCCAAGGAGACTCTCGGCGCCAAGGCCTTGTTCCCCCCGGCGAAACCCCCCAAGGCGAACCCCGGTCACATCCACGGCCGAGGCAGGAAGAGTGACACCGTGGTCGCGACCAACTGACCCGACCAAGGAGGGAACCGCTCGGGCCTCGCCCGCAAGATCGACCTGGCCCGGCGCGCGATTTCGCTCCGGCCCAAGGGCTCCCTCGAGTCGTCCCGAGACAAGAAGGCCCCCTACGGGCACATTACACGCAACTCAATGCCTCCTTGATTGAGGTGATGGCTGCGGCTACACGGGCCGGACTGCTGCCGGAGCCGCCCCGAGAAATGAAGTCGGACCCCGCCCGGAGAGATTTTAAGAAATACTGCCGATACCACCGGGACCACGGCCACGACACCGACAACTGCTTCACCCTTAAAAGGGAAATCGAGCGGCTGATCCAGGCGGGCCACCTGGGGGACTTCGTCGGAGGCCGGAGACCGGACCGGGAAGACGGGAACCACCGAAGAGCACGGAGGGCGGACCCTCCGGCAGGCGACGAGCGGGAAGAGCTTCACCCCCCGAAACCCGTCATGCGCATAAACACGATATGCGGCGGGCCATCTTCAGGAGGGGCATCGTCGTCAGGCAAAAAGGCATATGCGAGACAAGTAATGACGGCGGGTCTTGGAGGGGACCAGAGAGGGAGAAGGATGGCCTACCCTCCCATTACTTTCAGCGACGAGGACCTAGAAGGGGTCGAGCAGCCCCATGACGACGCCATCGTCATCGAGGCGCAGATTGGGACGGCCATCGTCAGCCGCCTCCTGATCGACACCGGGAGTTCTTGCGACATCCTGTTCATGTCCACAATCGGGAAGATGGGGTTAAGGCCGACGGACCTGAGACCCTGCACTGGACCCCTCGTCGGTTTCACCGGTCACTTGACCCCCATCATGGGAGTGATCACCTTACCGATAACCCTCGGAGAAGAGCCGCATGTCGTCACTCGAATGACGCTGTTCGTTGTGGTCGACATTATGTCGGCGTACAATGGGATCATAGGACGACCTTACATGTCGGCCATTGGAGCGCTCCCCAGCCTCCTCCATCAGATAGTCAAGTTCCAGACCCCCCGAGGGGTGGGGATCGTACGGGGAAGCCAGAAGCTGTCTAGGAGCTGCTACGTAGGGTCGACCAAGCACAAAGGACCAGAGGTGAACCTGAAGATCGACTCCCTGAGGCGGAGTTATGACCACCACCAGCCAGAGTTAGCTCTAGCCGATGCCACTGCCGAGGGAAATAGGATCGACCACACGCCCACCACCGCCACCACCCCCCATGAGAAGGACGTGCAAATCACTCCAAGGGGCGCGGTGCGCAGGTCGTGACATAGCCCGGAACTGTAAGTCCTGAACGAAGTACCTTGTTCCTTTCTTTTATATTCGAATTTCGCCTTTGCTGCATGACAATTTCAGTTCAACCCTGTCAAAGACTCCGGGGCAGGACCAATCCTCGCCACCCAAACCGGAGAGGGGCACGGGCCGAGCTGCGTACTCGCTCCCCCCCAGGAAGACCTCCGGGGCAAGTTCACTGAGCTTGGCCACCCAAACCGGAGCGCCATATGCGGGGTAGGCGACGGCCCAATACCCGTCCGACTATAGAGGCTGCGGGGAGGCGACGGCCCAATACCCGCCCTCTCAAAGACTCCGGGGCAGGACCAATCCTCGCCACCCAAACCGGAGAGGGGCACGGGCCGAGCTGCGTACTCGCTCCCCCCCAGGAAGACCTCCGGGGCAAGTTCACTGAGCTTGGCCACCCAAACCGGAGCGCCATATGCGGGGTAGGCGACGGCCCAATACCCGTCCGACTATAGAGGCTGCGGGGAGGCGACGGCCCAATACCCGCCCTCTCAAAGACTCCGGGGCAGGACCAATCCTCGCCACCCAAACCGGAGAGGGGCACGGGCCGAGCTGCGTACTCGCTCCCCCCAGGAAGACCTCCGGGGCAAGTTCACTGAGCTTGGCCACCCAAACCGGAGCGCCATATGCGGGGTAGGCGACGGCCCAATACCCGTCCGACTATAGAGGCTGCGGGGAGGCGACGGCCCAATACCCGCCCTCTCAAAGACTACGGGGCAGGACCAATCCTCGCCACCCAAACCGGAGAGGGGCACGGGCCGAGCTGCGTACTCGCTCCCCCCCAGGAAGACCTCCGGGGCAAGTTCACTGAGCTTGGCCACCCAAACCGGAGCGCCATATGCGGGGTAGGCGACGGCCCAATACCCGTCCGACTATAGAGGCTGCGGGGAGGCGACGGCCCAATACCCGCCCTCTCAAAGACTCCGGGGCAGGACCAATCCTCGCCACCCAAACCGGAGAGGGGCACGGGCCGAGCTGCGTACTCGCTCCCCCCCAGGAAGACCTCCGGGGCAAGTTCACTGAGCTTGGCCACCCAAACCGGAGCGCCATATGCGGGGTAGGCGACGGCCCAATACCCGTCCGACTATAGAGGCTGCGGGGAGGCGACGGCCCAATACCCGCCCTCTCAAAGACTCCGGGGCAGGACCAATCCTCGCCACCCAAACCGGAGAGGGGCACGGGCCGAGCTGCGTACTCGCTCCCCCCAGGAAGACCTCCGGGGCAAGTTCACTGAGCTTGGCCACCCAAACCGGAGCGCCATATGCGGGGTAGGCGACGGCCCAATACCCGTCCGACTATAGAGGCTGCGGGGAGGCGACGGCCCAATACCCGCCCTCTCAAAGACTCCGGGGCAGGACCAATCCTCGCCACCCAAACCGGAGAGGGGCACGGGCCGAGCTGCGTACTCGCTCCCCCCAGGAAGACCTCCGGGGCAAGTTCGCGGAGCTTGGCCACCCAAACCGGAGCGCCATATGCGGGGTAGGCGACTGCCCAATACCCGTCTGACTATAGAGGCTGCGGGGAGGCGACGGCCCAATACCCGCCCTCTCAAAGACTCCGGGGCAGGACCAATCCTCGCCACCCAAACCGGAGAGGGGCACGGGCCGAGCTGCGTACTCGCTTCCCCCCCAGGAAGACCTCCGGGGCAAGTTCACTGAGCTTAGCCACCCAAACCGGAGCGCCATATGCGGGGTACCCTACGGACCAGTACCCTCCCTCCCCCGTAAGGTCCTGTCACCACCTCTCTCGCCTCGGGATTCAGCTCGGCCCAATCAGCCCTTATCAGCACTTCCTCCGGCACCTCCACAAACACATACTGCTGGCGCCACAATTTAATTTTGCCAGGCAACCCCCTGATGAGCGGATGCGTCCTCTTCGCGGATAGATAGTAGCACGATCCTAACCTCTTGACCGAGAAGAAGTGACGAAATAAGGACAGGGATGGGTTAACCTGATTGCTTACACACAGCACTAGGAACCCCACAATGGCACTGATGGCATTGGGCATCAGACGATACATGGGCAGTTCCAGGAAGTTCAACACTTCCAGCACGAACGGATGAGGGGGAAAGCGCAAACCCTGCTCAAATGAAGAGACGTATACTCCAACCTCCCGGTCACCCGCAAAACACACCCTTTCCTGCGGCTCCGGTTCACGAACCGAATATGGCGGCCTGACGTACTTCGTGAAGATCTCCCCAATGGATTTCTTCAGCACCGACTTCACGCCCGCAATCTCGACGGGCACCCTTCCAGTCTCCGCGGCGGAACTTCCTTCCCCAACTACCCCAGAACCCTGACCCCGAATCGGAGACATCGAGGAAGACATTAGTCAAATTGGCGTCTTACCTAACGGGTGCTGTCGCCTCGGACTCTCGCGTTCCTCCGCCGACCGCTCCTACGAGAACGACTCTAAAAAGGATTCTTAAACCTCTTACAAGCCCTAGCTCCTCGACATTCAACCTTTTTACCCCCCACAGGCAATATATCTTTAAAGCGCTTCCGCAAAGCATCAGCATCGTGACCGTCGAACCCGCGACACGCGTCACCAATCTGGGTCCTGTCCATCGCCAACCCACGTGTTCTGCCGCTTCGCGTCCTGTCAAAACCGTCGGTTGCGCCACGTGTCGTCACCACAGCGGTCGGGCCGCATCGGTTCCCGCCCGCCGTCGATTCGCCAGGATGACGTCAAGTCAGACGACCGCCAACAAATCCCGCCCAAATCCCTGCAAAATGATTACCCTCTTTTGAAATTACAGATCGATATCGCCGCTAGATCCAAGATTTGGTCCGGCCTCCGCCAGTCCGGCCAAATCATGGAATCAACGCCAGATCCAAGATTTGGTCCGCCCTCCGACAGTCCGGCCAAAGCATGAAATCGGCGCTAGATCCAAGATTTGGTCCGGCCTCCATCAGTCCGGCCAAAACACAGTCAAAGTTGGACCCAATATTTGGTCTAACACTCGTCAGTCTGGCAAAGCAGGAGCTTCCCTCGTATCATTGACATTTCCGCTCTCCTTCGGCCCGGCCGGCACAGGAACCCGCTGCTCACCTCATATGCATCTCAATTCCAACACTTGGCACGGGCTCCCGAGCAAACGGACAAAGAACGTGACTCATCTCAACTCCCCTCTACCGGAATCCCCGGCAGAGCGAAGTTGGGGGCAATCACATCCCCCACAAATCGTATATTCTACGGGCAAACCGTATACGAATACAGTTTGGCACAAAAAAAATCATAATTTATTTACTCAAACCGCTAACCCGTACATTGGACATTTGACTTTCCACCCACTACAACAACACATCGTTCATAACCCTATCAGAGAAGGTACGGCCCTCCCCGAACCCACGTTTCTAGCGGCGCCGCTTCTCGACCGACCGATCCCTCACATCCTTAACCACTTGCCGAATCGCTGCCTCCTTAGCCTCTTGCAGCATCGGCACAACATGCTCATCATGATACCGGCGGATAGCGGCTTCGACCAGTTTGCCCTCAGCGTCCAGCTTATCCTCCAGTCGCCGCACCGCTAGACCCTTCTCCCTCTTCTCGGCCGCCAGAGCTACCTTTAGGTCCTCAATCTGCTGCCTCTGTAACCCGATCACAAACTCCTTGCTGACAACTTCCGAGGTATATTTCGCCCGGATATCATCCCTCTCTCGCGTTATTTCTTGAAGCTGCTTCTCGACCGCTGCTTTGGACGAATCGAAGTACGCAGCCCGCCCCTTCTCCACGCCGTAGGCCGCCCTAACCCTCTCCAGCTCCGCCTCCGTGTCCCTCAGCTTCTCCCTGACCTCGCCAAGGTTCTCCTTCGCTTCACGCAGGGCCGCCCTGGTGGCGACCGCTGAGGGACGGCCCCGCAGGGCTAGCACGTTCGTAAGCATCTACATAAACCTTGAATCAGTGAGACACGGGCACACAAAGCCGGCGTGCGAGTAAAGAAAACCGGCTTACCTGTACGACGTGCCATATAGCCGAGCCACACAGCCGCTCCGCCCCCACGCGAGCCAACGACTCACGATCGCGCGGCAACCCGCAATACTCGGCGAGGCGCGCCGCCACTCCCGCATCTTCGAATACCGACTCGTCGCGGCTGACTCGAAAGGGAAACTTGCGGAGATGGTCATCAGGGTACGCCTCGACCTCTTCTCGGGTCCTCTTAAAACGAATGAGAACGCCCTCACAGGCTTGACTCGACGACGCCCCCATTTCCCACGAAGGGATCCCGTATGGCCACTTCTGAACCGCAGGCGCCCGGCGGGGCGCGACCACCTCGGGTACCCGCGGGGGACGGAGGGTCGGGCCCCTCGCGCGGGCACGACCTCGGGACGATCCTCGCCGGGCCCACCGGCGGAGCGGTCTTGTCCGACTGTCGCCCGTCCCGGGTGCAATCTCTCCCCCGGGGGGCCCCGCCCCCACGATCTGGGGATCCTGCCGCACTAGCCCCCCCTTGCCTTTCCCGCGAGGATCAGTACCCCCCGAGGTCGGGGCAGCGGCCGAACCTGACACCTCCTCCGGCTCCCTCATCGTGTCTTCACCTGCAAAAGGAAAAGAGAGACAATCAGGGCGAGCCTAGCCCAAAGTTTACAAAACTTCAAAGATACCTAGGGCCCAAAAATCCTGGGCGAGCCGACTGCTCTGCGTTAGACTCGCCCAATGACGACACGCCTCGGGCATCTCCCTCAAAATCTGAGCTTTGGCAATATCCTCCCCGGTCAGCTCCACCCCTTCATTTACGAAGGGATTTCGCGCCCCCCAATTCGACGTCAGCGCCACGTCACTTGGCACTGTCACGAAGACGAACTCCCTCGCCCAATCGCCGACATCATCAGGCACCTCGAGGATGAGTTCTCGCCCTCTCCTGGCGCAAACACGATGATACACCCCCCACTTCCGAACCACGAAGAAATGCTGAAACAACGCCAAGGAGGGACTCAAGGAGCAAGCAAGACACAAGACGACAAACCCCACTAACAAGCCCCAGGAACGGGGCGCTAAGGCGAATATCGGCAGCTCCAGGAAATTCAACAAGTGAAACAAATACGGGTGGATCGGGAAGCGGAGCCCCAACTCAAAGGACCGGACATAGACCCCGACCTCATTATTCCCCGGTGAGCTCACCGCTTCCTCCGACCTGGGAACCCGCACCTCATAGGATTGTTGCACAAACCGCACGCGAATCTCCCGGATGTTGATCCTGTCCAACCTACGTCGGGGGGACTCAATGTCTCTCGGTGCAACGGATAACCATGACCATCTTTCCCTGGTCCGCTGCACCCCCGACTGCGACGCCCCCTCGCACGCCGACTCTTCCTCCCCCACCCGGCTACTCCCTCCAATCTCAAATCGAGAGGCCATTGATCGGAAAGGAAGGAAATTAACTGTTGTTACTTGTTGCTCCCTTAAACCTGGAAGGCGATCGGAAGAAGATGGCCGGTGACGGAAGGGACAGGTTAGCCAGCAAGCTCTAAATAGAAAAATCGAGCGCCGGAGGAGAATCGGAGAAAGACAAAAATTCCCGCCGACTGCCATCCCAGACCTTTTTAGCGGTACCGGTGGCCCCCGGGCCATCTCGGCCGTCAAACTTTCGCCACGCGGCGCCCATCGAGACATCCCCGACGCCTCGACTGGCGTGAGGGTCACCTCATCCACGTGTCGTAAACTCAATCGCAGAGACGCTTCGTTTTCCTCTGCCCCCTTTTCAAATCGTAATGATGACCACTAAAGCGGGAGTTCCGAAGCCGCCGCTGGCACTACCCGGTGGGTCCAAGGCCCATATTGAGGGTCCGAAATGTTGGATATGGTTCGCCCTCCGAGCCGAGCCGGGCTGCCGCCTCAGACTCGAAGGCCGGGGGCAATTGTTACGACCTAAAGATCGTAGTAGCCCTACTCCCGCCCGGATCCGCTAACATACCCCTTTAGCTCACCATTTAACAATGAGGGCCGCCGCCCCGAAAACCCGGGGCATTACGGAGATAGGCGCGCCTTACAGCGCTCCCCGAAACGGCCGAGGCGAACAACTGTAGCCGGCCGAGGCGAACAACCGCAGCCGCCCGACCCACCGGGGTAGCGCGTTAGGGGACGCTTGGGTAGCTAGGCCAGGCCTATTGACGGGCGCGGCCGGGCCGGACAACCCTCGACCGGAATGGCCCGTCCGATTCCCGCGAACCGCGGCGCCAAAAGTGAGCCAGACCTTTAGTTCGACGCTAACGACAAACAGCCTAGGATAGGGACACGACTGACACATACGTCACCCGACCGCTTGACAAAGCACACCCAGGCGGCTGACCTGACCGGCGGTTAGTGCTTTCGGCCCTGACATCCCGACAAAAGCACCCATGGGCCATGGCGCCGCCTGACAGAGGCAGGTCAGAAACTCATGTTCCCGATGTCCTTGTCCGAAGCTTCCGCTGACACCCGAGCCAGCTCAGCACGCCTAGTCATCACCCGTCAGGTATAAATACCTCCTCTCCTCTTACGGAGAGGGGGTTGAAAAACTCTCTGATCTTTTATCATTCACACACGAGAGCAAAGGTCCTCCATATCTTTGTTCTCCCACCTATAGCTCGTCACGCGAGGCGGACACACAGTTAGTCCGGCCGGCGTGTCTAGCCCCCCTTTTAAGCCCTTTTACTGACTTAGGCATCGGAGGGGCTAAGGGTTGGACCCCAACCCCGCCCTTCTGACGAGTTGTTCGTGCTGCAGGAGAGCTCGCCCCTTGACCAAAGTCAGCGCCAGCCTCCCGCCGTCAAACCTTCCTCAGTGGCGTCCAGCAAGATACGATCCCGTGAGCTCCACCGGCAACGGATCCAACCTCTTCATCCCACTAATCACTTGTAAAACAGCCTACCCGAATCCCCATTTCCATATAACCACCGTGCCCTTGTTTCCCCATAATACAAATTCATTGTACGCGAGTTCCACCTCGTAACAATGAGCAACATGCAGTTATCTTGCTGTGTTCATTGCCTGAGGAGTTTAGTCAATTTGTTCGGTCGATGACTTATAACTAAACGACTCTCATCGCGGAGGAGGTGAAGGCAGCGCTTCACACCGAGCAGCTATATAGCTTTGTTCAAGGTAGAGATTATGTGAGTAACCGCGGGGATGCCCTACATGTGAGGGGTCGACAGGAAAGGAGAGGAGGTCACAAGAAGCACAATGATCGCTCCAAGTCGAGACATTTGCATGATATGTTTGCGAAGATCACATGTTATAATTGTCAACAGAAGGGCCATTTTGCGAACTGATGTCCTAATAAGAATAGGAAGAAAGACAAGGATGCCGATAAAGTGTCCGGTTCAGCATCATTGGGGATTGATGGTATGCATATCCATGATGAAGGTAGAGATCCGGAAATATTTACAGCAGGGATTGCAGGAGACGCAAACATTGATTGGCTTATAGATAGCGGGTGCTCATACCATGACTCATCATAGAAGTTGGTTCCCTACATACCGTCACAAGGAAGATGGAGGCTCAATTCCCATGGGGAACAATGCAGTGTGCAAGACTGCTAGTATTGGAACCATCCGAATCAAAATGCATGATGGCATAGTGCATACACTTGCCGATGTGAGGCATGTCCCAGATCTGCGGAAGAGCCTAATCTCCATGTGCGTTTTGGATAATGCCGGGTGCAAGTCGGTCTTTGAGAAAGACCAATTGAGAATTTCCAAAGGTGCTATGGTCATCATGAATGGAAGGAAAGTGGGAAACTTATATGCTCTTCAAGGTACCACAGTAGAAAGAGTAGCAGAAGTTGGCACTACGGGCTCAGGTTCCGAAGATTAAGCCAAGTAGTGGCACTATCGCTTGGGTCATTTATGTGACAAGACCCTCGATGTACTTTAGAGAAGAAAACTGATTGAAGCTACAAATGAAAGTGTAGAATTGTGCAAGTCCTGTGTGTATGGAAAGATGACAAAGGTGCAGTTCAACACGAAAAAGCACACTAGTCGGGGACCACTTGACTATGTACACATAGATGTGTGGGGACCGTGTCCGAAGCCGTCAAGAGGAGGAGCTAGATACGTTGTCTTGTTCATAGATGACTACTCTCGCAAAGTCTGGATGTACTTAATGAAGTCAAAGGACCAGACATTTGATTTTTTCAGAGAGTGAAAGACCATGGTAAAAAAGCAAAATAGAAAGCATGTGAAGGTGTTGAGGTCCGACAATGGAGGTGAGTATACACCAAGGGAATTTAGGAATTTCTGCAAATTCCACGGAATCCGTCGTCATTTTAGCACACCTGAAGATCCGCAGTAGAATGATGCGGTTGAGCGGATGAATCGGACATTGTTTGAGCGAGAGTGCGATGCCTGAGGCATTCAGCCGGTTTGGCGAAGGAATTTTGGGGAGAAATTCTCACCACTATTGTGCACATCGTGAACAAAGTTCCGTCAGTGGCTATTGGTTACAAGATTCCTGAAGAGATGTGGAGTGGTGAAGCTGAAGATTATTCTTACTTGCGCATTGTGGGTTGCGCAGCGTATGTGCATGAGAGGGGCGACAAGTTGGATCCAAGAGCAAAGAAGTGCATCTTTCTTGTATATGGCCACGACGTCAAGGGATATCGCTTATGGGATCCAGAGGGTCAGAAAGCGATTGTGAGCCGACATGTTTTTTTGATGAGGATGCAATGCTCAGGGTGGAGCATTCTCACTCAAAAGGAGACACGTCGGCAGAGAAAACATTGACAGACATTGTCAATCTTCCAGTCCAGTCCACTCAGCGACCAGGCAAAGAGTTGATGGCCAACGTCCCAGTTGAGGGAGGTGATGATGTCCATGTTGAGGACCACGAGCAGACACCCAGTCCATCTCAGGTACGCGTTGACACGTATGCAGTTGATGAAGGAACGCGGAGATCTAAGAGAGTGAAGAAGGCGCCAGAGAGATTTGGAGCATGGGACTATGCGGGATATTCTTTCAATGACATGGCATCATATGTAGTCAACCTGAGCATGAGGAGCCGACAACATATGGTGGAGCCATAAACTTGGGTGATGCCGCTCAGTGGCAAGGAGCTATGGAGGAGATGGAGTCCCTTCACCGCAATGACACATGTGCGTTGGTGTCGTTACCCAGCAAGAAGCGTGCCATTGGATGTCGTTGGATTTACAAGGTAAAAGCTAGCTCAACCCAAGATGGCAATGATGTTAGGTACAAGGCGAGACTGGTGGCCAAGGGATTCGCATAAAGGAAAGGAGATGACTACAACGAGATATTCTCACCTGTTATGCGACATACATACATACGGTTGTTGTTGGCATTAGTGGCTAGCATAAACATGGAGTTATAGCAACTCGATGTCAAGACCGCTTTTCTTCATGGAGATCTTAATGAATAAATTTACATGCAATGGCCTGATGGGTTCAGAGTTGAGGGGAAAGAAAATCTGGTATGCAGATTGAAAAAATCGTTGTACGGGTTGAAGCAGCCACCCAGGCAGTGGTACAAACGATTTGACAGATTCATGATGGGAGTAGGCTTTGAGAGGAGCATCAAGTATCAATGTGTGTATGTGCGCACACTAGAGAATTGCTTGAAGATCTATTTGTTGCTCAATGTGGACGACATGTTTATTGCTTCTAATAGCATGTTTGAGGTGAAGAAGCTGAAGGCAAAGCTGAAGGCGAAGATGGGGCAAGAGTTCGACTTGAAGGACTTAGGGCCTGCAAAGAAGATTCTTGGAATAGAGATTTTCTAAGATAGGAAGCGACATGAGCTCAGATTGTTACAGCAGGTGTACATTCAGAAGGTGCTAATCCGGTTTGGGATGGAAAGAGCGAAGCCAGTGACAACACCTCTAGAAGCTCACTTTCAGCTGTCGGCAAGACAGTCACCTAGCACCGAGGATGAGAAGAAGTACATGTCTCAGGTGCCATATGTAAGTGCAGTAGGGAGCTTGATGTACGTGATGGTTTGCACGCGTCCAGATATTGCACATGCCGTGAAGTGGTTAGCAGGTATATGGCCAACCCAGGCAAGAAGCAGTGGCAGTCCGTCAAGTGGATTCTGAGCTATCTGCGAGGCACAGCTAGCGTCAGGATTCTCTACGGGAGAGGAGACGGAAAGGTGCTGACAGGATATTGCGACAGCAACTATGCTGGAGACGGGGACATGCGACGATCTACCACAGGGTATGTGTTCACTTTGGGCACTGCCACAGTATTGTGGAGGTCGGTCCTACAATCTGTGGTTGTGTTATCAACCACAGAGACCGAGTTGATTGCAGCGGTGGAAGCTGTGAAGGAGGCCAAGTATTTGAGGAATCTGCTTAGAGATTTAAGGGTGCCGCACAGTTAATCACAAGTGCATTGTGATAGCCAGAGTGCCATTCATATGGCAAAGCACCAGGCATACAGTTCGAGGACGAAGTGTATAGAGGTGCGAGGTTCCCTCCTAGAGCTGGAGAAGGAAGTAGAGTTTCAGAAGATCCCGACTGAGAAGAGCCCCGCAGACATGTTTACCAAACCAGTTCCCGCCGTCAAGCTCCAGGTGTGCCTGGAGTTGATTTCCTTGTTGGCTTAGGTAGCGCCAGAGGGTGCGAATTTCGAGATGATGATGATACCCAGAAAGAGGGTTATGACGAGCACCGTGGATGTGCAAGAGCATGTGTGAAGAGATTTGAATCAAGGTAGAGTGTTAAATTTTGGTGATTCAAGTCTCCAACATCACATTTCCCGGTCACTCGGTCGAGCTGTCCCAGTTGCTCGATCGAGCTGTCCCAGTCGCTCGATCGAGCTAGAGACACGGAGCAAACAGCCTAGCAGCGTTGGTATCATACTCGCTTGAGTACTCTACCACTCGACCGAGCTACCAGCTACTCGGTCGAGTGACGGGCTACTCGGTCGAGCTACAGGGTGTTCAGATTATCAGTAAGTTGGCTAGTTTGAGAGCTCTACAGGGATCATCAGCTCGGTCGAGCTAATCAGTAGCTCGGTCGAGCTGATCAGCCGCTCGATCGAGCGCTCTCCTTGTCCACCCAGCGGCAGCAGCGGCGAGAAGACCGCTCGGTCGAGCGGTGAGCCCGCTTGACCAAGCGGCGTGGGGCCAATAGTTTTCAGCCGCCGGCCTGGATTGATTTCAGGCTCGTTTTGGGGGTCCTATATAATCCTAATGCTTCATTAGATTAAGTTAATGATGTTTCCAATATCCAGAGCTTATGGAAAGGAGTAGCCGTCGCCATTGGAGATCATCGTCGAGAGATTAGGATTAGGAGATTGTTTGTGAAGTTGAGTGATTCTTTTCATTTCTCCTTTTGATTTCTTCTTCCTTGAGTGAGATTGTGAGATTGTGAGGGATTGTGCTTTTAGCCAAGTTATTACTCACGTGAGCGAAAGATAGATTGTAACCCTATCGTGGATCTCTCTGATAGTGGAATCATCTCGAAATTACTGGACGTAGGTTGTGCGCAACCGAACCAGGGTAAACTCTTGTGTGTCTGCAATTGATTTTATTGTTGTTGCTGTTCTTTGTTTGCTACTTTACTTTGCAAGGTCGTAGGGATTTTGTTGGGTTATTTGAGGTTCAATTTTGATAGTCCTAGATTCCTGATCAGCTTGTAGGATTGGCTATTTCAGCGAGAATCTCAATTTGGTATCATCGATTCCCAACATTTTTTGGCTTCCTCTTTAATTACGAACAAGATTATTAGGCTTGCATCTCATTTAGCTGTTGCAAACTCTTGGCCCATAAGTACGAGGGAACTAATGAAGTATTTGGTGCAAGTATGACTTCTAACAAACAAAGGCCGTGTGACTCCTTCCAGATGGATTTTCGATTGCAAGCTCGCACTTGATTTTTTTGTCCAAGCTTATATTACCGACCTTGCCGGCCTCCTTTTTCACGCCCAACATCCTCGCTGCCCTCTAATTTAGACTCAATCATCATCTTCTTGTGCATCCACATGCCTCACCGCCTTCTCGTTATGCACCTGAAGATTTCACTGCCCTCCTCTCTTGCACACAAATATCTCAGCACCTTCTCCTCCTGCCTTAGTCGGCATCGTCATACCCTTCTCTCATATCTGGTGAATTTGTCACCATGGTTGACCTCTCCCCATCATCTGTCTCAGATCTGATGGGAATGGGCACTACGCTTCCTGGACCATGATCGGTTCTAGGATGATACTTCTGGGCAGATGCTTTCCAGGCTACTAACTACATGTAGATCTGATGAAAAGAACTCAAATTTGATTGGATCCATGCCTCTGTTTTTGTAAATATGTATCGTATACTATAATTATATAGTACATTATACTGCAACAAAAAACTGTAGTTTTCTAGGTGTCTTCCATCATGTTTTAATATGTATATCGGATCTTAAATAGGATCGTGTAAGTAGTTTGGATGTTTTTATTGGATCCCAAGGGTTTACCTTGATTGTGAGTGTGTGATCCCAGAGGAGGATCACATGTTGGGGATTGTACTCTAGATGTTATGTGGTTGTTTGAGAGGGTCTAATAACAATATTGCCAATGAGTTAAATTCTAATGTGAGACTTCTTATTCAAGAGTTTGTATCTAAGATCACATGCTGAAAATTAATGACAAATGATTCTAATTTCTTACAGCGATAAAAACTTACATAGAATCATGATAGCAGTCAAAGAAAGGAAAAGCATCTTACTGATAATCCTCTAGATCCAAGCTAGATACATGTTAGCAAGATCATGATGAACTCTATAATCAAATGTGGCACATCATGAACATATATATGCAGACTGTCAAACAGCTTTAGGATTTTTTTTGATCAATATTTATTCAGGATTTAATAATCATGATAGAGTTTATGAGGTGATATATGAGTTGTTCAGGAACAGTAAGGATGGGGGACCACTTCAAAACTACAAGAGGTTGTGTAAGGAGCTGAAAATATTCAGTCAGTATTGATGTCCATCCTTACTGTTCCTAAACAACTCATATTCATAGACTACAAGAGGTGGTGTTAGGAGCTGAAAATATTCTGTCAGTACTGATGTCCATAAAATAACCAAATAATAGGAACAATTTTTTATATTAGATTTTCTTGGAACTTTACCATCTGATTATGCATTTGTATGACCACTTATGATCGAAAGTTCAATGATTAACTCCTTACCAAGACATCTAACCTACTTTAGAGGATAGTCCCTGATGATTCCCTTCATGCATTAGAGGAGTTGTATACTTAAATTGTATTGGCCATTCATGATATTAACCTTACAGGGGATTGTTATGACAGATGTCATGGTAAAAGAGATGCTATTAGAGTGAGCTGTGAGAGCTATATTGAAGTGGGTCATGTGAACCTTATTAGCATTGATAACACTGTATGTTATTATTTTAAGCAGGTGGTACACACAAAACAGATATCCTAGGAACTACAGATGAGATGGCACATCTCCTTTCAGCATATCTTATGCAACGAAATTCTGTTTAGAGATGTCAGGTGTGTTATTGCTCAGAAAGGAATATGACATGTAATTGATATTCCAACAGTTTTAGGCTTCCGTAACATTATCATCATCTTCAGCACCTCATGTTACACTTACCGAAACCGATACCAATATGACCTTTATTTTCTCTTCTACACCATACACTTAGGTGATAAATCCATGATTTTCACCTCATATGACTGGCAAGGTATCATCCCATTTAATGTATGTCTCCTATTCACATAGTGTCACACTAGCAAATGGGTTTGTTTTCTAGCTCGTTGTGTTGATACTGCACGTATAAAACCTAACTTATCATTGGCATATGTTTATTACTTGCCTAAATTTCTGTTTAATTTTTTTTATCTGTTATTAAACTTACCAAAGCTTTAAAAAAATTCATAATATGCTTTCCTATAAATTGTGATTTCAAGATATCAGAGTAGCAAAGATGATTAACATGGTGCATGAGTCTAAAGAACTATATGATAGACCCGCAGGTCTATTTCCGCCAAGCATGGGCCGGCCCCCCGTTCCCTTGTGCTTATGCGCGCGCCCATTAGCCTAAGAAAACCCTAGTTTCTTTTATAAATAAGGGCTAGCCGTCATTAGGATTTTTATGCTTGATATTTGAGATATTCTCTATTGAACGTCCTAGGAGTAGTTCTTAGATTAAACGAGTGCGGACGTCCTCTTCGGCGTCTTGGGAGGAGAATACACCTTTTTTGTATTCAATTATCTAGTTCTTGGCTACTACTTTTCTATAAAAATCGTCTTTTTATCTTGGATCCTAACAATTTGGTATCAGAGGGCCCCTGTAGCGGGGCCCGCCGGCCCTGTCAGAGGGCCGGCCGGCCCCGCCTGCAGCATATAGGGGGCGGGAGCCCCCCTGGCAGCCGCCGGGGGGAGGGCGCGTACGGCCAGCCTCCAGGTGAGTTTTCGGAGCCCCACGGACAGCGGACAGCAGTACAGTAGAGGATGGTCGTGGACAGTTTTTGGGAGGGTTCTTCGACCCTTCGGGACGGCGCCCAGTAGCGGAGGACCCCTTATACGGAGACGGAGGCGGAAGAGGCCATTATTACGACGGCGGAGGTGGCTACGAGACGGAGTTCGGCGATGACGCAGGTTGGGACGATTTCGAGGGCCGTCGAGAGGATTACCGAGGAGACTATGGGGGCCGCGGAGGAGTGCCACCTAGGCGATACGAGACTCAGGACGAGAGGAGGCAGCACTACTGTCCACATCACCGAGAGGAGGGAAGGCCCGAGCAGGGGCACTTTGGAGGGGATTGCAGAGTCAGTAAGCTGAAGATGCCAGTATTTTCTGGGGAGGATCCACACGCCTGGTTGTTTACAGCAGAGCGATACTTCGCGGCACATCACATGACCGAGGCCCAGAAGCTGGAGGCGGCAGCCATATGCATGGAGGGGCGTGCTTTGGGGTGGTTTCAGTGGAAGGAGAGGAGGCAGCAGATCCGGAGCTGGGAGGAGCTGAAGGACATGTACTGGAGAAGTTTCGAGACCCCCGCTTGGGGAACCTACATGAGCAGCTATTTGCCCTCAGGCAGGAGGGGCCGGTGCGGGAGTACATTGAAAAATTTGAGACGCTGGCGGGACGAGTTCATGGGGTGTCGGACGAGTCGCTGGAGGGCACCTTTTTGAAAGGGCTGCGACCTAGCCTTCGAGCTGCGATGAGGCCATACAAGCCTCGAGGGCTTTCGGAGGTCATCGAGATGCCACAGATGGTGGAGGACTCCCGAGCTGAGGATAGGCGAGGCGGGAGAGGCTATAGTGGGCAGATACATCGAGGCACCGCGACTGGAGCAGGCGGAGCAGGGGTCATTACTGAGACAGTTCCGGCAGGGCTTGAGAAGACGGGTGAGCAGAACCCAATACCAGCCGGGGGTCCATTCCGACGGATGACCGATGCAGAGATGAGGGAGAAGCGGCAAAAGAGGCTCTGTTTCAGATGCGACGAGCGCTTCTCTCCCGGACACCATTGTGTGGATCGGAAGCTGCAGGTATTGATAGCGAAAGCAGACAAGGATGATGACCTGGAGGACGAAGGCATCAGAGGGGAGGACGACTCCCACTCGGAGTAGCACCGCTGGTACTTACACCACCTTGAGGACAAGGTGGTTCTTTGGGGGGAGTATTGATAGACCCGCAGGTCTATTTCCGCCAAGCATGGGCCGGCCCATATGGGCCGCCGCCCCCCGTTCCCTTGTGCTTATGCGCGCGCCCATTAGCCTAAGAAAACCCTAGTTTCTTTTATAAATAAGGGCTAGCCGTCATTAGGATTTTTATGCTTGATATTTGAGATATTCTCTATTGAGCGTCCTAGAAGTAGTTCTTAGATTAAAAGAGTGCGGACGTCCTCTTCGGCGTCTTGGGAGGAGAATACACCTTTTTGTATTCAATTATCTAGTTCTTGGCTACTACTTTTCTATAAAAATCGTCTTTTTATCTTGGATCCTAACACTATATTATCTTGTTAAGATTCGTGATAATATTGCATTATCAAGTATCAAATTTTCAATTGACATTCATTGCCAGATGAAACATTCTTCTTTACATAACTAGAAATTATTAGTTTCTCGGTTGAGTCATTTGTCGAATTTAAAAGTATGAGTCTTATCAGCAAGATAAGCACCATCAAATGTCTTATCCTTTTGGGGTTAATAAAAGAGCAAGTAAATCATTTGAACTAATCATTCTAATATATAAGGATCATGTCATGTACAATCAAAACTTGATATCTAAATATTACATTACTTTCTTTATGCATGTTACGTGAATTTATTTGCTTAAGGGTAGATCTGAAGCATTTTCTATTTTTCAAAAATTTTATGCTAAGCTTAAAATTCAGTTTTGATATATCTATATGCATATTATGTAGCAACAATGCTAAGGAGACTTTAGTTATAGTTTCAATGATTTATACACTGGTCTATTAAAATTCATTAGTCATCATGTTTACATATACATGTGTGTGTGTGTTGGGGCGGTTACTCACCTACTCTTTGCAGATGATCTGTTGGTTTTCTATCGTGCAAACGCCAAGTCCTTTGAGGGCCTGAAGGACTCCATACTACTTTTAAATTTTTAACTGGCCTCGAGGTTGGAGTAAAAGTGCTGGTATCTTTAGCAAAGGAACCAAAGAGACTGGTATTCTTGCAGAAATATTGGGTAGTCGGCGGGTGCAATCTCTTTCCACTTATTTGGGTCTACCACTCTCTGCTAAATACCCCAAAGCCTCGATATATACTCGATTGAATGACAGATGCAGGAACAGGTTGCAGGGGTGGTCTTCGTCTCTATTATCTGTTGCAAGACGCATTGAACTTGTTACAGCTGTCATTTATGGCATGGTGGATTTTTGGATGTGGGCTTTTCGCATCCCTAAGTCTGTTTTGAGTACCCTTAACTCCATTTGCAGGAAGTTTATTTGGGGAAAATCTAATGCATGGGCCTGTGATGACCTTTGTGCCCCCAAGCAGGAGGGGGGTGTGGGGCTTAGGCGTTTTTCAGAATTAAATACTGCATATAGTGTCAAATTGACTTGGCGTATGCTCACTCATGATGGCATTTGGGCTACCTATATGAAACGTCAGTATTTGAGCAGTACGAGGTTTTTCTTGGCTAATGCTAATCCTATGCAATCTTAGACATGGAAATTTATCCTTCAGTGTCGTGAATTCACCAAGAAGCTCACTAAACGCGTTGTTAGAGACGGGTCCACTACTCTCTTTTGGTATGATAATTGGCTCCCTTGTGGTCCGCTTTGTGACACTTATGAGGTGCCGGTTGGTGAAGAAAGAAAAATGGTTTGTGATTACTGGTTGCTGGAGGGATGGGTTAACAATCCCATGCTCGTACCTGTTAGGTCTGCCATTGCTTCGGTCTTACTGCTTTCTGGTGAGGATTCATGGAATTGGAGTTCTAAGTCCCCTTCTTTGCATGATGCCTGTGCTGGATCTCGTGCTATTAGGCCCATATTCCCCTACTACAGGGTGGTCTGGTACCAGAGGCATATCCAAAAAATGGCTATTACTCTGCTGCGTGCTTTTCATAAGAAGCTGCTCACTCGTGACAAATTCATTCATTGGGAAGTGCCTTATTCCCCTTTTTATCATATGCTCTGATGATGCACATGAAAGTATGGATCATATCTTTTTTGAATGCAGTTTTAGTAACTACCTCCTTTGCAGGAGTTTCCTCAAGTTAAGGATCACTACAGCTCCACCTTCCTCCCTTGCACGGGTGGACGACCTATTTCTCTCTTGCTATCATAATAAGGATACGTGGGCGTACTGGCCAAGACTGTCTTGACTGCGAAGATATGACACATTTGGAGGGAGAGGAATAGGAGGATTTTCGAGGGAGTAAGCCAGATTCAGACTCTACTCTTCGAGAACATAGCCGCAGATGTTAGAATTGCTTTGAGATATATAGAGTGGGATCGGGATGCTGACATTGCCCCCCTTTCAAATTGGGGGTTATTAGTGTAAAGGAATCTTTCTTTCTGTATTTTTAGTTGTTTTTAGGTTCTTTGGTTAGAGAAAGGTGTTAAGTATTGGAGGGTGACGGCGTCCGTGCCCTATCCCCGCCTTACTAACATCCTTCTTCTGTACCTAAAGGCTTATACATTTTTTAGATTCAATATAGATACACTCATATTTTTCAATATATATATATGTATGTATGTATGTATGTATAAAACAACAAAACAAAGTAGCTAAATATGAAAATAGTCATTTACTTGAAGTAGCATATATAATATTATTTTATACAAATGTTCCTAAATATTTTTAGAAGGATGATGTTCTTATCGCATGTTAACTTCTTAATAGAATATGGTCATATATTTTTGACAATAAGATTTCATACTCTATGTTATTTTTGGCTATTTTATTATATTCTCTTACTTCATGCATATTTAGGTATATATGCTTTGTGCATGATTCCAGATCAAACGTATCGAAATGTAATCCACAATCATTAAAGCGTATTTTTGTTAAATATTTTCATACACAAAAAATATAAGTGCTTCTATCCATAAAACAAACAGTTTGTTATGTCTACAACCTTGGCTTTTTTGAGTCCCAATA
The DNA here is from genome assembly GCA_030789695.1 of Scilla litardierei. NCBI lineage: Eukaryota > Viridiplantae > Streptophyta > Magnoliopsida > Asparagales > Asparagaceae > Scilla > Scilla litardierei. The sequence continues at coordinate 130,665,841 of CM061132.1, read as the reverse complement.
CTACTTTTATGTAAAACACATTTCAGAACTTTGTCACTTAGATGATTGTATATCTGATGATGAGTTCTCGTGCTTTCTTATTTCCTAAACTGAGTCTGTCTCAAAAACTAACTTTTCAATCTGTGGTAGATACTAATATCCAACAAGATTAAAATAAACCAATGCAGTTGTATCATACCTTTACAATTTCCTATGTTCAATATGCTAACGTCAAATGTCATACACTTTCGGATTGCTCCCGCTATAACTTCTTCAATTGTTAGATCTTCTGATCATCCGATTTAGAAGTTTAATTGCTTAACGTAAAGGTATCCATAATTGTACACTACATCCCTTATATAAATCAATACAATTTGTATATCTTTCTCTTAGTTCTCATATTTTTTCTATCTTCTATTGAGTCTTACCTCATCCTGAGTTCTTATTAGAAGCTCTTGCATACCTAGGATGGATAACACCAATGAAAGATGAAACATCAAAGAAAATGGTTCTTCAGTTATGCTACATGTTGACAAGTTTGTTTTAGGTGCAAATAAGTGTACAATATGAAGCTAAATCATGATGGCATATTGAGCAAAATAAAAGCTAGACTGTTGTCTAAAGGTCATTCTTAGATTTATTACATAGATTGTCTAGACCAGTATTTGAGGTATCGGTCGATACCATTAGGTATCGACCGTATCGTATCGGTATCGGCAGTTGACGATACCGAAACCAAGGGTTAGTTTCAGTATCGGCCGAAACTGAACGGTATCGGTCAGTTTCGGCCGATACCTGCCGAAACTGACCGATACCGGCCGAAACTGACCGATACCGGCCGAAACTGACAGATAACGTTTAGTACCGATCGAAGACGGATGAAGAAGAATGTGTAATTAAATAAAAATTCTCTAAAACCCAAAAAATTTCGTGAATCAATAGGTTGCATAGATAGTTCGGTTAAAAGAGAGGAGAAAACCCCAGAATTTCGGCTTGAAAATGATGAAGAATTAGAATAAGAAGAGACAAAACCAAGAAAAAATTGCTTAAAAAGAAGAAAAAGGACAAAAGGAAGATGATGAAAAAATTGAACTCACATCATCGCGTCGCCGCCTCGCCGAACATGCCTCCTACCTCGCCAAACCCGCCTCGACCATCTAGTGTGAGTGAGTGAGAGCAAAGAGAGAGAGAGAGAGGCCCGAGTCGCCTTTCAGGAGTGATGCGTTCTTTAAAAGGCAAACTTGTAAATAAGTGGTATGTGCGTAAAGTAAAACAGTCGGTGTGCATATCAAGCAGATATTTTGTGGCAACTCTGTAAATAAGTGGTATGTGTGCAAAGCAAAATGGTGGGTGTGCAAAGCAATGCCCAGCGATTTTTTTGGCAAACTTGTAAATAAGTGGTATGTGCGCAAGGTAAAACGGTTGGGTGCGCAAGGCAAGCTTTAGGATATATTCATTTATCTAATATTTAGTATTTAAGTACCAAACTTTAGGTATTTAGTATTTGATATAATAACGAACTCAAATTTAGTTTATCTATTTAGTATTTAGTATTTGATAGTATATGATCAATATTTTAGTTTGTTAAGTATTTGATAGTATCTGATAGGTTTAGATTTAAGAACCTCCGAAACCATCACTGTGTATATATAGTATATACATGTTTAAAGTATCTCCGAAACACAAAACCAATACCCGAAACGAAACTGTCGAAATTAGCGATACGGACGAAACCGAAACTTGCTTCTGAAACCGTTGAAACGGACGATACCGATACCGATACCTAAATTTTGGGAAGAACGATAGCCAGGCCGAAACCGAGACCTAAAACCTTGGTCTAGACATATTCTCTCTGGTACTAAGATGCTTATGTTCGCTACTTATACGGTTTATTGCTACACACCATTGAGTCTTATGCATGCTCAACATTAAGAATACATTTCTTCATAATGTTCTTGATGAAAGCTTACATGGAGCAACCATCAGGATTTGTTGCTCAATGAAAGTTAGGAAAGATGTGTTAGTTTAAGAAATTTTCACAAGTATGGTTTGGATAGTTTGTAGTAGTAGTTTAGAAGTTTGGACAGTATGTTAGTTTAAGCAATCTTTATATAGCCTGATGCAATTTTCACAAGTATGGTTTGAGTCTTATGCAGGCTCAACATTAAGAATACATTTCTTCATAATGTTCTTGATGAAAGCTTACATGGAGCAACCATCAGGATTTGTTGCTCAATGAAAGTTAGGTAAGATGTGTTAGTTTAAGCAATCTTTATATAGCCTGAAGCAATTTTCACAAGTATGGTTTGGATAGTTTGTAGTAGTAGTTTAGAATGTTGGATTGCGTAAGGTTAAAAAGGATTACTCAGTTTTCGTTCTAGTAGACCAAGGAAAGTGTATCATGTTGATTTCTATATTGGCAACAATGATTATTGGAGATGATACTAATGAATTATAACATTAAAGGTATAATTGCAAAGATACTTCTAAACTACAGATCTTAGACCGTTGCATTAGTTTCTTGGTAGAAAAGTAGCTAGGTTATTACAAGTGATTGCATTATTACAGAGAAAGTATGTACTACTAGATATTCCTATAGTGATTCAGTTATTCGGATGTAAATTCTAAATTATTACAGTACCACGTAGAGCCATTAGATGATCGCAGTCAATGCAGAAGGCTGTGAAAAAACTGAACTATCTTACTGTAATTTGACCAGCTATTACATATACAATGAGTGTAATCAATCAGTCCATATCATCTATGTTAACAGATCATTAAGAGATTGCACCGAGGATAGTTAGATATATGAAGGGTGCAACCAGTAAAGAACAAATATATTGGACTATGAATATCATAGAATTGTTTTTTTTTCAGATGTTGATTAAGCAAGATCTTCTATTGACAGAATATCCATCACGGGTTGTTATGTATTTGTTGGTAGTAACTTTATGGTAGAAAGAGAAAAAAAAGATGTCATCTCTTGTCAAGTATGGAATCTGACTTTTAAGCCATAGTGAATGTCATGTATAAGTTAGTTTGGACCAAGGATATTATGATAGAACTTTAATTCATAGTTTCATTACTAATATGGCTATAATATGATAAGGTAATAATTTACACGGCAAAGACTCATGTCTTTCACAAACATACCCGGCATAACGAGGTCGATAGTTATCTAAATAGAGAAACGATAGTTAAAAATTATAAAGACACTTGTGCAGTTTCTATGAATCTATAAGCAGATCTATTCACTAACCCACTTGGTAGTTCATATCACGTTCATTCGTAACAAACTAGGGATGTATAATATATGATCCAGCTTGTGGGAAAGCATTAGAATATGATATTTAAATTACATATGATGTTTTGTATAAAACTAAGTTGTAATATCTATTTATTAAAACACAACTGTTTTTGAATTCTAGGGCTGACTAGTACAAGATAAAGAGTGTCTAGGATTTGTTCTTGAAGAATGGAAGATTGAGATAAGTTTGAGAAAGTTTTAGGGGGAATCAATTTTGTTGGAAAACTCAAAATTTTGAAATTTTTATGAAAAAACGTGGCACCTCACTCATTATCCAATGGCATTTGTAATTATGGAAAAAAGCAGCATCCAATGGCGAGGAAAAATGTTGGGATTTGAGTCAGTTAGAGCAGAACCAACTTTGCTTAGCTGGGTCACACCGCCCCCATTTGTAGACTGGACGTCCAAATTCACATCTGCCTAACCCGTACAAGAAAAATTCGAAGAAAGTGTGCTTTCAATGGCACCAGGTATTGTTAACGGTAATTATATATGTGCCAAATATTGTTTTGTCTTGTTATTTTATAATTATTTGTTCATTTCTCATTCCACTGTCCATTTTTGTTTGTTTAAATTTAACCCGCGACAAAACTGAATTTTTGTTCGTTTAAATTTTTTTTGGGGAGGGGAAATAATTTTTGGGAAGAACAAAGATTTTAAGAGGATATCTTAAATGAATCGTGCCCGAGGTCACGGGTCCGCGCCGAAGCTAAATTTTTGTTCGTTTAAATTTTGGAGGGGGAAATAATTTTGGGGAGAACAAAGATTTTCAGAGGATATCTTAAATAAACCGTGCCCTTATGACTAGTCAATATATATATAATAAAGCATTTGGTTAAGAGAGTGCTGACTAATGCTCTCTAACTTTTTCTCGGTCTTAATTTTATCAATTTTGGAATTTATAGTTGAATTTTCCCAAAGGTAGATAGTTTATGTCGGGTTACGGTAATTTTCAAAGTTCATTGTAATTTTTTTTCCCCATGGAATTGAGGTCGAATTCATCATAGTCTAGAGCAATTTTAGCCCGATGTTATTTTTATATTCAAAAGAAAACCATAAAAAATAGTGGAAAATAAAAGTCGCTACATTTGGGAGCTCGAATCTAGTTTCATTCCGCATTCATCCATACCTTGTTGAAGAGATGGGGAAGCTTCTGCTGCAGCCGCGGCCCTAACTTGGAATGCAGCTGCCCTTCGACCCTCACGGCCTGGAAACAATGCAGGACCCTGCAACGCTAACTGCAAACAAAATCAAGACAATGAAAAATTTATTATGAACAGAAAGTTTTGTCGAGAGACAAGAAGAGGGTACATGATGAGGCGAAGTATTAGAGAAGATGGCTCTATGCAATGCAGGGGAGTTGTGGAGAGAGGTGGCCATTGCAATCGACGATGGAGAAAATAATAATAATAATAATAATATGTAATTGCTTAATAATGTTTTTTTTCTCTATATTGGCCTTGAAGATGACGTGTCCTCGTGCCGTTGGGAGGGGAAAGGTCCCTGCCTTATCCCTTTTTATGGCGTTGGATATCCCTTATGAATAAACCCCTTTTTTAAAAAAGAAAACAAATCATCCTTTTGTTATGCAACTTCTTTTGTGGGCCGCTGATAAGCCCACTGCATAGACCATCTCAACCTTCTAGAAAACCCACTCATGCCTTCCAATCTACCCCCAGAATATTAATATTTGAAAAAAGATTGCCCAAATACTATTACTGCACAATTGTGTGGGCTGCAGAGTTTTGGTCTGGATTACAAGCGCCCGCTTTAGGAATGATAAGTGTTGACAGATGGGTTCCGGCCAATAGTAAGATGGGCTGTCTCAGTTGCCTCTGATGATGTGAAGCCTCGTCAGCTGTTGAGAGGGACCCGCGGTAAAAGAAACCCGAGTCATAGGAAGCGAGGCTCGAGCTACTGGGTTGGAGCTCGACCTATCTCAGGGTCGTAGAAATCGATCCTTCGACCTACTTGTTGTGTCGTACGTCGAACGATCTGCAACACAGACACTCGTCGGGGGGGGGGGGGGGGGGGGGGGGGTCGGATCTGGGTTGTTGAGTATTGGTGTTTCATGCCAATGTTATTTTGATGATGATCACAACATTATGTTGTTGCTAATGACTCTCTTATTTTAGTCTCATAGTAAACTTTTCAAGAATATCATTTTTGGAGACTAAACACTTGGTGCAAGGATGGATATCAAGAGGAGCAATGCCAAAGCTTGGACTCAAGGGGTGCCATAGCTTGGAGATGATGGGGAGCATCATGGCATCAAGATTGAAGCCATAGACTCTAAGGAAAGTAATGTAATCCATGTATTATTTCATTTATTGCTTTTCTCTTTTTGAGTCTAGGTTTAATGTAATAACTTGATAGATGGTCTACCTATTCATTCATATGCATTTAACCATCTTAGTGAGCCTTAGGATTATCATAGAATCCAACCCAATATGTTCATCTTGCCCAAAGACTCAATTAGAAACTCTGGCTCTCCAACAGTCGCCGGATGAAGGTTTTACAGTCGCCTGGGCGATTCCAGGCGCCTGTCGAGCCTTCTACAGTCGACTGTAGTGCACTGCTCAAGTCAACCTTTTATTGACCTTACTTGAGCTTATGGAACAGTTGACTGAAGGTCAATTTACATTCGCATGTGAATTGGTCTACAGTCGTCTGTACGCAACTTGCACTTTCTGGGCTTCATCCCAATTTGCACGTCAGTCGACTGTTGCAGTATTTACCGTCGTTGTCTATTTTACAATCGCCTGTACTCTGGCCATCAGTCGTCTGTATGCATACAGTGCGTAAGTTGCATCTCTCTGTTTTATTTCCATCCCATGCAGCAGTCGACTGATGAAGGATATACAGTCGCATGTTCATTATACAGTCACCTGTGTAGTCTTATACAGTCGACTGTCCTGGCTCAGATTATAGCCGTTGGGATTTATTTAGCCGTTGGTCAGTCGACTGTCAGACGTTCATCAGTCGACTATCGGTGTCGTTTCAGCCCAGATTCTAGCCGTTACAGCTTTGTGTTTTTGGCTTTATCCTTGGGTTTTGAGAGTTCATATAAGGTTCCTATATATATGAGAGGGATGCGTTTATTAGAACTTCTTGGAACTATTGCAAATCATTAGAGATTGATTAAGACACTATCAAACTCTCTCATTTCCCTCTTAGAGCTCATTCTCTCCTTCATGCATTGAAGTCAAGCTCAAGGGAAATCATCCAAGTGCATTTCAAGCTAATCTCATCACTTGGAGATCCTCTTCCATGCCTTGCATTCATTTATGAGTAAGTTCATCTCAAGGCATAGGTAAGAGTATTTGTTTTACTTTGTTATTTCATTGAAACCCTAGCTTTCTCTGTGAGAGCTAGTTACTCTCTGTGTGAGAGTATAACCTTCTGTGTGAGGGTTGGTTGAGTTCTCTCTGTGTGAGCGTTTGAGTCTCTCTATGTGAGAGCATAAGTCTTTCTGTGTGAAAGCAAGGATTTCTTTGTGTGAGAATCCAAATCCTCTGTGTGAGGTATCTCTGTGTGAGATTATATTCACTTCTCTGTGAGAGAATTATAGTGGATATTGATGTGGCTGGACGTATCCAAGTTGACCGTGTTACCACCACACTCCCTCACACTACACTTGTTAGTTTAGTTGGTTGTGCCAACACCTTTAGCCTTTTCTTAACCAATTGAGATTGTGAACGTGAAACGAATTGTCTCTGTGGATTCAACCTCGTACTCACGGGTCTATATTGCATCTGACACTCCTAGCCTTGGGAGGCGAGCATGTGCATCCTACTTGGATTGTGCACGTCCCGCAGTCAATCACTTTCCCCTGTCCCGATTGGACGGGCCCCTCGGGGTCAACCGGGGAACGAGGAAGCATCTGACGAACCCACTCCTTGAGCCTCCGAAACCTATCCTGAAAGGCCCCTACGATCCTTGAGGCCAGGAGGTCTTCATAGGCCTGAAACACCTCCCGGAGAGATCCAGCGATCCTCGGCACCAGGACCTCCTCGTAGCCCCTCTCCACCTCCTCGAGGAGTCGGGCGGGGTGCGATTGTCACTGGGTAATGTGTCCATATTTTCTATCTTTTTATAGCATCATTCCATTGCATTTCATGTCATATCCGCATCTAAATCCCTCATTTTCTTACGATACTGCAATTCTAACGCCATATTCGAGTTTCGTAGAGTTTTATGAATTTTCAGGGATTTTGGAGCGACTCGTAACCACTTTTGGATATGGACACATCCAGCGTGCCCGTGAGCCCGTTAGCGAAGCTCTACAGGAGTTTGTCGAGGTTGAAGCCTATGGGAGGAGTGGAGGAGGATCTGGCAAGAGAAGAGAGTTTTTCTGGATTTTTCCCAGGCGACTCGACCGAGCAGCGTAGGCTGCTCGGTCGAGCTGATACACGAAGCACAGCTGATACGCATCCTACTCGACCGAGTAGTGTGGAGACTCGGTCGAGCCACTTCTATTTTCGAAGCTCTACCCATCAACATCCTGCTCGACCGAGCAGGACTTACTCGATCGAGTCAGCTGGCGACTCGACTGAGCAAGGCCTACTCGGGCCGAGTAGACAGAGCAACACTTTTTGGAAGGAGCCGATCCACTGACAGACTCGACCGAGCAAGCATGCTGCTCGACCGAGCAGCCCGGATCCTTTCGATCGAGCAAGCTTCTGCTCGACCGAGTCATTGACTCGGTCGACGATATGCGGGCTAAGTTCGGAATTTTTTCGTGGGCCCCAGGATGCGCCGAAGCGAGAGTGAAGAGCGGATCTCGGGGACGAAATGAGGAGAGCTCATTTTTGTATGTTTTTGGAACTGAGTTTTTGGAGAGAGAGGAGATTGAAAACTATTGTAGATCTAGATCTAGGTTTTTTTGGAAAATTGAATTATTTTTGGGAGATAGATCACGTTTTATTGTTCCTTGCATTTTGGAATCTACGGAATCTCTTGGGATTGCTATTGGCTATTGTTCTTTATCGTCTTCGGTACATAAGATATTCATTTCTCACTCAATTCATTTGCTACAATGTTTTCTTTGATAAAAATCGTATTTTTATCCATCGCAATCACTATGTGTGAGTAGTTTCCTCTAGGGTTGATGGGTTAGCCCTAAGACTTTAGGAAAGAGATGTAGATCTGGATCTCTAGGTTATATTAGGAATAAAGGAGAGTATTTTGGTCGATCCATCCGAATCCCTAGGAGAACTCGTACTGAGATCATGCCCATGGTCGATGGAATTGATGAGCTTAAGGAGTATCCTTGGGATTTAAATAGGGAAATAATTGGATCCAACCAAGGCTCGTGACCATGTCTGGCTCGTGCCTTGAGAGGATCCACCGACGAACTATATCGTTACATTGACGGATACTGCCATTACATCAATGAGAGCCACCGAAATACCTCAAAATTCTAATCCACGAGAGTGGTACAAGTTGAGAGATCGATCCCCTAAACCTAATGCAACGTAAAGATCCTATTCTAACATCAACCTCCGATGGTCTTAGCGGTGATCCCTAAGACCCTAGCTTCCTTTATTATCAAACCAACAATATCATCACAACCAATCCTTCCAGACCGACTGCTATCTCACTCTGAGATCTAAAAATAATCTGAGACCTCAAATACGCTGTCACTGTCCCTGTGGGATTCGACAGTCTTATATACTATAATTTGACACCGTATGCTTGCGGATAGAGCCCAGAGCTGACACCTAGGAACCATAATATGCCTAGCGACTGTGACACTGCTAGGTGGAATTTAGGTGTAAGTTCGGGGTGCGGCAAGTTTTTGGCACCGTTGCCGGAGACAGTTACGGTGTATCTCAGTTTATTTTTATCTTGAAGAGTTTGCTAGCGAATCTTATCATTCCTTATCTCTCCACCCTTTTCATTCTTTTAATTATTACCTTGCTACTGATGGTATTTTTCTGAGCTGTCTTGTGCATATCACTCGCTTTGGGGCTTTTGATAAAGAGTTGTTATTCGACCATGAGATCGAGAAAATAGCAAGAGCTCTGAGGGCCTCGAATAGAAATCAGGCACCCTCTGATCAAATGGCAGACAATACCGCCGCTCCACCTCGCACTGGGTCCATCCGGGACCACATGAAACCGAGCTTCGAAAACAATTCTTCCATCCTGAGACCGCAACTGGCGGCAGCTAGCTTCGAGTTAAAGACCAGGCTCATAAATCTAATGCAGCAGGATCCCTTCCATGGGCATCTGCACGAGAATCCAAACCATCACATCGACACTTTTCTGGCGAAGTGCGATACATTTAAAGCTAAAGATGAGAGCAACGATGCCATTAAGCTAAGGCTCTTCCCCGTCACCTTGAGGGATAAAGCTTCATAGTGGCTACGAGCCCACCCGTCCAACCACTTTACTACATGGGAGCAACTGGTGCTTGCCTTTGTAGACAAATTCTGTCCACCCTCGAAGACGGTGCGGATCAGATGGGCTATCTCTAATTTTAAACAGTTTCCGCAAGAATCTCTCTACGAGGCCTGGGAAAGGTTCAAGGACCTTCAGCATCAGTGCCATCATCATGGGATCCAATCCTGGGATTTGGTTCAAAGTTTCTACAATAGGCTGCAGCCCAGCACGAAGATGATAATTGATGCTGCTGCGCAAGGCGCCCTACTGGACAAATCGCCTGAGGAAGCCATCGATCTACTTGAGCATATGGCGGCAAATAATCAGCAGTGGAGCGAAGAGCGCACCATTGTCACAGGACCCCCAAGGTAAAAGCTGTTAGCCACATCGATTCTCACATTGAGATTTTGTGTAAACATGTGGCTAGGATTGAACAACAGTTGGACTCCATCCCAGCAACTACCAGCACCTCGGCTTATCATCATTCGGAGGAATATGGAGAGCATAGTTACATTCCCAATGAGGGACATTATGATGGAACTGAATCATCTGAGTCGGTACAGTATGTCCAAGGAGATGGGCGCAATCAGTGGCAACATCCGGCCGCTAGGAATCACCCTGAATTTTCTTACGGGAACCCATGTGGAGGGCTGCAACATCCACAGTTTCAGAGACCACCACCACCTCCTCAACAACAACAAGGGCAGCCGCCAAATCAACAGCAGAGCGGGTTTAGGCCAGCTGGGCCATATCGACCACCAGGCTACCAATTCAATCGCCCGCCTCAGCAAGGCTATGCACTAACGCCGCCGCGTTCCAATCTAGAGACCACATTAGAGACATTCATGAGTGGGCAAGTCAGGTTTAACCAAGACACATCCACTCAATTCAAAAATATAAACACGTCGCTCGATGAGCTGAGGGGCCAGATGTCCCAACTACTCAAGAATCAAGGGAGGTTGCCTTCGCAACCGGAGCCGAATCCAAGGGCTCAAGCCAATGCCGTGGTTTCCATTACCACGCGTGGAGGACGGGCAACCGACCCTGTTATTTTTCCAGTCGTGAACAAAGGACAAGTCATAACCGAGGAGGCCACTATTGGCAGTGATAGGGAAGAAGCCACGGATGAGCTTACCATGAATGGAGAGAGGGCGGATTCACCTTCCACCACACCCACCGCCACACTGGCTACAATGGACAATGTAACTACTCCTAATAAGTCGTCTCCTAATAATGCTGCAAGGGACAAGGGAAGCCGACCCCCTCTGCTGTATCCATAGAGGCTAGCTTTGGCTAAAATGGAGAAGAAGTATTCAAATTTCACGGAGCTTCTGAAGGGCATCCAGCTCAACATCCCATTCATGGATGCCATTACAGAAATTCCTATTTATGCGAAGTTTCTGAAGGACCTCATCACCGGAAAGCAGAAGCATGAGGAAATAAAGCTTATTGTGGACTCTACCTCCATCATAAAGAACCATCTCCCGAGGAAGCTACCGGATCCGGGAAGCTTCACAGTTCCATGTTCTATAGGAGGTACGCCCATCAACCGTGCTTTGATCGACTTGGGAGCAAGTATCAGCTTAATGTCGCTTTCTATATTTGAAAGACTACAGACCGGAAGTGAATTGGAGCCAACAAACATGTCCATACAACTAGCTGATCACTCGATCACGTATCCGATAGGCATCGCCAGAGATATTATTCTGTAAATACCTCCTGGGTTATGTGTACCAGTACATTTTGTTATAATGAATATGCCTGAGGGAGGGAGTTTCCAGCTCATACTTGGCCGCCCCTTCATGGCGACGGCCGGCGTCCTTATAGATGTTCGTGAAGGGACTCTCTAATTGAATGTGGGCAATATTGAAGCCCAATTCAGGTTGCAAAAACCTATGAGGGAGCATGTCCGAGAAGAAGGAGCTAGTTATCTGGAGCTCCTAGAAGATGATGCCATAGAGGAACATGCTGCTGAGGGGGTCATGAAGGACCCGATAAGAACAAGTGTTGATGACGATGGCGACCCCATTTACAACAAGGCGGTTGCCACCTATCTTCGGGTGTTGGATGAGGAGCTCACATGTGACTCGTTGCACCACAGGAGCCGGAAGCCATCAGTTATGCCGCCGAGGAAAAGCATGGAGGGGAAGGATGCCAAATACCGCCGCACGGTATCATTGGCAAGAATGATGCACGAATCGCATGCGCGCCAAATAACCATTGAAGAACTTGAGGGAGTCGAGCTCATGACTCAAAACGAGCGCTTATCAGGAGGCAACCCGATCTTTTATATCTTAGATTGTCTTTTTCAATTTTTGTTTTTACTTTATCTATTCAAGAAAACCAAATAAAAACGTTATATATTTCTCTTAAAAATGCAAAATCATAAAAATTTGATAGGTTCTTCCTTTCTATTTCTACATGTTGAACGTTAAGGGGGGCACACAAATCGATGTTTTGAATGAAAGTGTGCTAGAAGGAGAGCAGCTGATAAAGGAGCAAAAGAGTCACAGATGACTCGACTGAGCAGCCTCTGCTCGGTCGAGTAGCGCAGGCATATGAAAACAAGGGAGAAACGTCGTTCTATCTACACGGCCCGAGCAGCATCTGCTCGGTCGAGTAACCCCTTACTCGACCGAGTAGACCAGCTGCTCGATCGAGCTGAGGAAGGCACAAAAATGCTTCAAAAATGACATTCTGCCTACACGGCCTGAGTAGTCTTTGCTCGGTCCGAGTAGACACCGACTCGATCGAGCAGTAGATTGATCGACCGAGTATAAGAGAAGATTAGAAACAACAGTAGAATGCCCGACCGAGCAGACCCTACTCGATCGAGTAGATGAGGGAGTGTTCAAAACTCGTTTTAATATTTGTCTGACTCGACCGAGCAGGTACACTGCTCGATCGAGTCGTTGTATCCTATAGCTTGCGGGGCCCACTTCCGAACGAGTCGGGTTATTAAAACCCAACTCGATTTCTTTAAGCCCTAAATTCTCTCACTTAATCAAAATTCCCTTACCCGAGCACCAAACCCCCTATCCTACTCGACCTGCTCCGCCGTCGACGCCTTCCTTTCCTCCACACGCACCACCGGCCGTGCCACCAGTCTGGTCAGCTCCCGCACTCTCTCTGTCTCTCTCTCTCTCTCTCTCTCTCTCTCTCCTCTCTCTCCTTCCTTTTTCCTCCCCCCTATTCCCTCTTCCCCTTTCGCATCGCCGCCGGTGCCGCCCTTGCCGGCGGCATTCCCCCCCAACAACTACGCCCCTCTACCCCCTCCTCTTGAAACATCCCCCCATACACCCCTCTCCTATCGAAACACCCTGCCGCTCCAACCCCCAAACCCGCTAGGCCTACCACATCTGCTCGATCGAGCACCAATGGTGCTCGACCGGAAATTTAGCCTCCCCACTCACCATCGATGATACTCGATCGAGCATAATCAGTGCTCGGTCAAGTCATCCACCATCTTATTCCATCTGCTCGATCGAGCACTATTGCTGCTCGGTCGAGTAACCCTCAGCACCAACCCTGCACCTACGTTGCTCGACCGAGCAAGGCTTGTGCTCGGTCGAGCAAATGCACACATCCCCTACTTATTTTTCATCTAATCCCTGACATTATATTTTCTTCAATTTCAGGTACATTTCGCCTACAGAGGACACGTCCCAGATTAGCTTGGGGAGACCTCTGATCAGCAGCATTCCGATACCCGCCCCAGCACTCTTGCTGCGATCACCTTGTCGGTACACTCTTTACCCTTTTACTTTTATACCGACACTTCAGCTTGCCTTTTGCACGATGCCTCGTACTAGAGAGGCACCCACACCTCCACGTCGTGGGAAGAGGAAGGCCACTGGCACCTCCTCTTCTCGACCCTTACGACGCTCTCGCCGTGCCACTACTCCCACCTCCGAGGGGAAGCACGTGGGCGATCTGTCGTCCGCGTCCGACTCTTCTACCCCACGTCACACACACATCCCCGCCACTTCCGCCCCTATCCCCACTACTGCACCTCCCGCCCCTCCTACACCTCCCGTCATTCTCGCCGCTCTGCCGCCACGTGTGCGGACATTCGGCATCACCTTCCGTGACGATGCACACCGCGACCGCTTCGTCAGGCTGTCGCAGAGGAGACTCGTTCCAACACTGTTTATAGATGTTACCACCCTCCGATCCCTTGGACTCTTGCAGGGAGTCCATTGGCTTTACCGCACTATCGGCTTCGAGCGACTCCTGGATGTCCATGCACTCGTCTCGCCTCACTCTGGAGGCATTGAGTTCCATCGCCCACACCCAGGCGGGTGATGGCATTACCTTCTGGCTGATGGATCACGACTTCATGATCACATACGCCATGATCCGCTCCCACTTTCACTTCCCAGCCATCCCTGACCCTCGTGCCACCTTTTTCCCAGACTACGACCAAGACACGTTCGATGCCTCAGCTTTCTGGCATCGCATTTCTGGTCTGGACCACTCTCGCCCTAGCCAGACGAAGGCATCATGCATTGTGCATCCTTGCATTTGTTACGCGCAGAGACACCTCGCCACCACCATTTTCTGCAGGCCAGAGGTCTGGACCATGTCCCTACCTGAGCTTTCCCATCTTATGGGCATGAACCGACCTATGCGCTTCCATCCTGACGGCTCCCTTCGCCCTTTTGTACTTTCTGACGCAGCCCACTGGCTGTGTCATCGACTTTTGCAGACCGCCCATACTCACTACTCCACTGATATCTGATGTGGTGGATTCTTCACCATTTTTGCACGGATGCTAGGTATCGATCTTTCGGATGACCTAGTGACCCTCCTGGCCCCACCCGCTTGACTTTAGGTGTGCTTGAGCACATGCATATCATTAGGCCTTATGGAGCCCGTCACTGGACCTACCTAGTTGGCACCCACCACACACCCCACTTTGTCCTTCCCGCCCCTCACCTCACCACCATAGCACCTGTCCAGCAGAGCTGTATGATAGATAGGGTCCACCCACTTCCAGCACTCCACGTCCTTGAGCCCTCAGGAGTCGTCGTCACTGCAGTCGCCGACGACCGGGTTCCTCGCTCCGCTGAGTACGAGGAGCATGACCTGGCAGCCATTGTGGCCACCCTTCCAGCTCCTCTTGTGCACCCACCGCCCCCAGGAGGCACTTCTTCTTCCCCCCTGTATCTACCACCTCCACCACCATCGAGACCTCAGTGACTGTCACCACCTTTTACCCCATTGCCCCCGCCTCTGTCTCCTCTGTACCCGTGCCTGAGGGCACTAATATTTCGTCTGCTCCCGAGCCTACTGCTTTAGACTTTCCGAAGCACGAGCCAGCCGTCACCCTTCCACCACTTAGGGATCTTCTATCATCCCTGCCTATCTCCATAGAGTCCCATCCACCTACCTCTGGCTCCACTTCCTCACACGCAGTGGCCGTACTCACTGAGAGCATCTCGATTTCTATCCTCACATCTGTGTCGACGGCTGCTCTACTTTCTGCCACTTCTACTGCTGAGATCCCATCGAGTTCACCCTCTCCAACTTTTCAGCCTAGGCACCATGAATTATCTCCACGGGGCCGTTTTACGAAAGTGGTGTCTCATAGTTCTCGTCCTCCCCTCGACTCTCGTACCACTGACGCTCGTTTGACCACGTTGGAGGACTCGACTTCTTGCCTTTGATGGGATTTCGACGCCTTCGTCCGCTCGACAGCCACCCATCATGAGAGAGTCGAGGCAGACCTAGCCTCTATCATAGACCTACTACAGACATGGGGCCCACCTCCTGTGATCCTAGCTCACGCCCCTCCACCCAGGCCAGCCCCTGTCTCGACCGTTGCACCACTGAGTGCCACACACTCACAGGCTTCTGCAGGGACTGCTACTTCCACACCTGAGTTGGTCGCCATAGTCGAGTCCACTACTGCTATTGTCCTATTTTCAGCTGCTGACGTCCCTGGTCCACAGCAGGGGGACCCATCACCACCTCCAGAGGGTGGTGCCCCTGCTTGATGTTGTCACTATACACTTTTTGCTTCCCTCTGATTATGTTGTGCACATCTGTCTTTTCGAGGTCCTAGTCTTACACAGCTTGGAAGAGGACCCGCCATGCATCATTTTATGCATATGCATCATCTTTTTATCATTGCATTATATCACGTTTTATTTCTTCTGCACAGTTTTATTTTCCATTCCTTTTCTATCCCCTCACTCACCCACCCTTTTTAGCATCTTCTCCCGCATACCAGCGTTTTCTCAGCAGTGAGGACACTGCTGGGTTTAGCTTGATGGATGAGCGCTATCGCTTTATTTTTCATTATCTTTTATATTTTCCTTCCTTTTTCACCTTTCTACTTTACTTTTCTAACCATTTTCCACCTTTTTATCTTTTTTCTCATTCAACATCACGTTTTTCACTTTTTGCCATGCATGCATACCTTTTCTCATTCTCTTGTTTTCTCCGCCCTTTTTCTTTTTGCTAAAGTTGTTCTGCAGTAGTAACTCACGGTGCTTATATTTGATGACATGCTATTTAGGGTTGTTGAATATTGGACTCCCCGGATTTGGTTTTGATGATGAGCAAACATAAATAATTCATGAACTAACAATTTGTGAGCGCAGTATTGGAGATCGTCGCCAAATTCACGAGAACAATTAAAGCGACATCTCAACACTTCCCAAAGCTCATATTCATGCCTAAAGCTTCGTTGAAGCTCTTGCGCCGTTTTGGAAGTTATGAAGAATTTATCGAAGCTCTCGAAGACCGTTTATTAAGGTTTTATTTATAGTCTTTTAGCTTCGATCAATAGAATGTTAAGCCTTGAGTATATCTTACGTTTCTATCTTCGTAACGCTCATATCGTAGCTCTAGGATCCTTGTACAAGTTCATTCTATCTTCCTCGAAGCGTCGCGCTTCGATTCGGACTTGTATGTGCATATTAGTTGGTACAAGAAGGAGTACTGACCGACTAGATGGTGATCTAGTCGGTCAGCAACTCTTCTTGGACAGACTAGTTTGATTCCTTAATTTCTTGGACTTTACTGTTTACAGTTAGTCGGTCTACGTTGACTCTCCGACCGACTAGTTTGTGAACTAGTCGGTCAGTGATGCTTCTTTGACCGACTAGTTGTGACTTACTGTTCATGCCTAAATTCTCCTAAGCTACTGTTTATCGTTAGTCGGTCTAAGAATGTTTGGTGACCGACTAGTTGACAATCTAGTCGGTCAACTTTTGTTCTTGGACCGACTAAGTCAATTTGTATTCAGACTATTTCATTTTGCCTCTTAGTCGGTCTACGTTCACTGACTGACCGACTAGTTGTGAAACTAGTCGGTCAGAATGTCTTCTTGGACCGACTAGATTTCTAGGTCTGAAATTCTATCTCTTCTCAGTTCTTCACTTAGTCGGTCCATGTTGATTGACTGACCGACTAGTTGATGAACTAGTCGGTCAGTGGTTGTTCTTTGACCGACTAGTCTTCTCAGATTTCTATCCGTTGGAAATTGACCTATCTTGTTTTTATGGGACCCTATAAATACGAACCTAGGTCATTTCTATCTAGGTTAGAGCTGCCATTAAGAGATTCATTGAGATCAAAAGAGATAGCCATTCTCACTCTTTTCTAAAGCTCTCTTCCTCACAAGAAACCCATTCTCTCTCATTCTAGATCTAGAATCCATCTAGAGAGAAGCTTGTTCTTGGTGAGCTCTTCAAGCTATAGCTTGATCCAAGTCTCCAAATCATTCCTAGTCACCTATTGCTGGTCATTTCCTTGGTGCTAGGTCTTGGTGACTTCATCTTCCTCAAATCCATCATTTCACCTTTTGGGTAAGAAAAACTCAAGGTATAGGATTTTGTGGTAAGATTGTTTATTTCATATAAACTCTTTTATATTGCTTATTGGTTCTCTCGGTTGTGAGAGAAGGTTGTGATCCCGGGTTGTGGGATTCACTATTGCCATTGCATGTATGATTTGATCTTGTGAAGGTTTTTCACAAGATATTCATAGTGGAAATCTTGAGTTAGGGTTTCTAACTCAAGTATCCGGAGGGGATCCGGGTGGTTGGGACGTAGGATCACCGGGAACAAGTCGGGGAGACTTGGGTGGATCCGAACCCATTAACATCTCTTGTTAGCATTGTTAATTTTGTTGTTGTCATTCAATTTAAGCTTCCGCAAATTGATTTGGTAGTTGTTTGCAATTTAATTTGGAATTATACTCCTTGTTATTTTAAAGTACTATTCACCCCCCCTCTAGTACTTGTGCTGTAGCTTGTAGGGCATTACATTTGGTATCTGTCACGCCCCGCTTCCCAAAATACCCGGGAGCGAGGACGCGACGAAGGTCCGCTTGTACATAAAACAAGGAGGAATTTTTTTTTCTTCCTTGTTCGATGCACAATAAGCGTCTGTAGTAATTCCATTGAAGGACAGGTTCTTGTCATGCAATCTCAGAGAAACAACACACAACATCTTTATTATCCCAATAGATGATAAGTAGTACAGGACTGGGCCTTATAGTACGGCCTACATCGACTCGACGGAAAAGTAAAGTACATCACTCGGAAGTAAAGCACACTGACGATGGTAAGGAAAGCACACTGACGATGAAATCAAGTGGATGCTGTGGTCGAATCGGAAACTCCTACTCCTCTGTAGGTGCGGGCTCAGTAACGTCCTTTGATCCCTGGTTAACGAGATCGTCTTCAGTGTAATACTCCACGTACTCCGTCGGCTCGTAGTCTGACATGCATTCCAGAGAAAACAATGAAATACATGTCAGCGCTAAGCGGCAAGTAAAAACCAACAGAAAGTAAAGGCAGCTATGTAATGAACGAACAAGAGGTAACAAACGTCGCTTGACTATCCAGTAGTGTAGGCATGCCTAATAATAAGAAGTCTAACTTAACTTCCAACTCAGCCAGTCAGTCAGGGCTTGAAGGCACAGGTCACTTCAATGACCGCAGGACAAGTCCTTTGGTTGACCAACCCCCTTCCCATTCCTTCCTAGACACTGATTCGGTTGTAATTTAAGACCGCTTGTTATTACACCGCTCTGCCACCTTCGAGTATTCTCGACTTAGTCAGTAGAACAGTCAGCAATAGTAGCATAGTAGCATAGTAACAAACAAGCTAGTGCATCAGCCTTAGCCCGAGTGCACGATATGCAACCCGAAGTGCACCCATCCCACGGAGCAACTCGTGGAATCTCTACCTACCATCCCCTGCCGGTGATGGTACAGCTTAACTAATAAGGGTGGACCCGGTCACTCCCGCACACTTCGTAGCTCAAGGCTACCCCAAAACCCGTGTGGTATCACATTAACCGTATCCGTATCCGTATGGCTTTATATGCCCTTCACTTTGACATTCAACAATACAATGAGCACAAGTACAACAAGCACATATGCGGTAGATACCCGGTAATTACTTGCAACACACATATATACGGTATTTACTTGCCTGTTGTCGTGACCGGTTGTAATCCGGTTTCTTGGGCGGGTCTCGTACCGTGTCCGGGGGTCGGTGTCTTCCCGGAACGTCTACCTACATACACCACACGCACACACCCATATTTTATTAATATAATAATCGAAATTACAAAATTCGTACTACGTGCACGTACGCACGTATACGTATACACGTATGAAAAAAAATACAATAACAAAATAATTCCTAACTAATCTCCCTATTCTTACAAAAGAAATCCTTTACAAAACTTTTTTCCTTCTAAAATCCCCTTCACAAAAAAAAAACATTCCCCTTCACAAAATCACCCCCTCCCCTTTCACAGAACTGTGAAACTCCCCCATTTTTATTTTTCAACTTTTTTTTTCTCTCTTCTTCTTCTTCATTGCAGGTGCATCAATGGAGGGCCAAGGGGAGGAAGAGGGGAGAGCCAAGGAGAAGGGGGAGAAGGGTGGGTGGCCGGCCACCGGCCGTCGCCGGCCGGCCGTCGCCGGCGGCCGCCGGCCGGAAATGCCCAGTTTTGTTTTTGTTTTGTTGTTGTTGTTGTTGTTGTTGTTGTTGTTGTTTGTTGTTGATTGATTTCAGAGAAAGATATGGAGAATGGAGAGAGGTGAGATGTATAGAGATGTAGAGGGGGATCAATGGGAGGTGGAGGTTGTTGTCGGAGGGGAAGAGTTCGCCGGAGTTGGCCATGGTGGAGGTGGCCATTGATGGGTTTCATTGTTTTTTTTGTGTGTTGATTCTTAGAGAGAGAAAGAGAAAGATTGGAGATGGGGATTTATGAAAGAGAATGAAGGATGGAGGAGGAGGGAGAGGCTCACCGGACTTGGCCGGAATGTTGACCGGAGCTTCGCCGGAGTGGTGTTTCTGATGGAGAAGAAGAGGGTTAGAGGGGGTTTAAATAGGTTTAAGCAAATAATTTTTTATTATCCTCATTAAAACTTAGTCAAAAAGAAAATAGGATGATAAGATATTGTCTAATCTTGTCTTTGAAATTTTAGACCCTCACGTTTTGATTTCTGGTTCATTATAATATTATTATTATTTAAATTATTATAATATTATTATTAATATATAAAAATAGCATTTTTTTGAAACATCCCAGAAAAATTATTTAAAAATACGAGCACGTCCCTGACGACGCGGGGATCACGAATATGTGGTTCGTATCTCAGGTTGAGCTATAGAAAATTCGTGAAAAATAAAAAGGTCGGTTCGATCATCGGTGTTGGGTCTGCGGGTCGTTAGTCGATCTGACATCGGAATCGCGCGAAACTTGAACCGATGGTATATTATGATCCAAAAGTCATGGAGACAGAGTTTGAAGTCGTCTGGACGACGTTCACATATATCAGTATTTATTAGCCATAAATAATATTATTTTAATATTATTTTATTATATAATAATACAATCCACTCCTATAATATATATAAATCATAAAAATATTTGAAAATATGGAAAATACTTAGGAAATATATCTTGACGGATACAGGCCGTCACAGTATCGGAGCCAGATACTAAGCTATGTCTGCCAACGACAACAAGACCGTGCGTCCACCTTCCAACTATGACACCTTCAGGAACCGTGAAGGAGCATCTTCGGTGATGGAAGGACATTCCTCTACGAGGCCTCCATTCTTCAACGGTACCAACTACGGGTACTGAAAATACCGGATGGAAACCTTCCTCCGGAGTGCATCCTTATGGAGGACTACAATGAAGGAATACATCGAGCCCGAAGAAGAAGACTTTGAGAAATGGACTACCGCGGAGGTCGCCACGGAGGTAAGCAATGCCAAGGCAATGAACGCCTTGCAATACGCATTGGAGCCCGAGGACTTTAATAAGATATGCACATGTAAGAGTGCATATCAAATTTGGAACTCCCTCCTCATACTTCATGAAGGGACGAGTAGGGTAAGAGACTCTAAACTCGTAGTCGTAAACAAAGATTACGAAATGTTTCATATGCAGCAGGGCGAGAAGATGAAGGAATATTACGCTCGCTTCGTTGACATAATAAACGAGTTAGAGGCCATCGGCAAGTCCTACACTCAAAAGGAGAAGTGCTCAAAGCTTATCGAAGGACTTTCTTCTTCTTGGGAGAAACGCACCTTCGCCATCGAGGAAGGTAATGACATGAATAAATATACCGTAGTTCAATTAATGGGTACTTTGATGTCATACGAGGTACGCAAAGATAGCAAGGTGAAGTTACAAGAAAAGATGAAGTCCTATTTGAACCAAGACGTGCCTAAGAAAAAGGCGATTGCATTCAAGGCGGCTTCATCCACCTCTACCGATGATGAGGACTCGGAAGAAGAAATGGACATGGAATCCGTTGCACTCATGGCAAAGAAGTTCAATCGCTTCTTCCGAAAGGGTAACTTCAAACAAAAATCTAAGTTCACTTCTACTAACGCCTCTCCACCTTTGTGCTTTAAATGCAATAAGCCAGGATACATCAAAGCGGATTGTCCTCAAAACAAGCAAAAGGAGAAGTGGAAGGCGCCGAAGTTCGACAAGTCGAAGAAGTACAAAAAGGGGTACAAAAAGGGACTTGTCAGAACAACATTCACCGACTCCGAGGATTCCTCAAGTGGAGAGTCGGACGATGAGAAAGTGGAGCAAGCGCACATGTGCTTCATGGCAAGAGAGGAGCATGATCAAGGATCTTCCTCCTCCGATGATAGCGACGACGAAGGCGATGAGGTAACTATGGATGATCTTAGGGATGCTAACTCTCATTTATGGTCAAAATACACTAAGTTAGTGAATAGATATACTAAAGTAAAAGATGACCTAGCTAGCATTCAAACCTCGCCTAAGACTATCATCACCAACAACGACACCATTGTTGAAGAGTTAAGAAATGAGATTATTAATCTCAAATCGAAACTTGAACATGTTAGCATTGATGATCCGGAAGAACATAGGATAGCGGATTTAACTTCTCAAAACTCGACTTTGAGTATTGAGAATGAGAATCTTAAATCTCGTGTTTATGTGCTCACATCGCAAGTATCCACATTATATACTTCTATGCGTTCTCTCAAAGAGAAATATGAGAACACATTAGGCCGAATCAATAGATTCAATGAGGGTAAGGACCATTTGGATAAAATCCTAAGTGACTTACTTCCGGCCAATCACCACATTGGTTTGGGGTATACGATGGGATGTCCGTCCAAAGCGGCCACTACTTTTGTTAGGCCAACTTCCGGTGACTCTACGAGTGGTAGCAAACACTCTATTGGTAGTTCATCTACCAATGGTGCTTCCACCTCGTCCACACCCTCTTTTGGAAAGAAACCCACTTTGGGTGGAACTCCAAAGAAGGTGCATGCTTATATGTACACCAATACCATGCCACGTAGGAACACACGTCCTACTCCACCGTCTCACACATATGATGATTTTTATGCAACACATTCTCGGGCACGTGCACACCATGTGAGACACCCTCACGCACGTGTTCCCACACATGCATATGTTCACCCACCTCATCATATGAATAATTCTCGTCGTGCACCATTCCATCATGTTCCTTATGCCTATCCATGACATGCATCACGTAGAAATCAACAACGCATGCATGCACCCAATAGGATGATGGCTCCCAAAATTTTCACTATTTGGAGCCCAAAGGACACAAGCATGGATGAAAAATAAGTATATATGAATGCTTATTTTTCGGATGTTGTGCATAGTAGAAATTATGTAGGGAAGTCAAAGTCCAATTGGACTTGGCTTCCAAAGGTCTAACCTTTGAGGACCCAATGACCTTGGGTACAATGATATGAAAGTTTCTATCTTTAGGTACTCAAGGAAAAGAAAAAGAAAAGGAGCAACAAATTTAAATTTAGCTCCAAAGGGAATTGGATACTCGATAGCGGGTGTTCAAAACACATGACGGGTGACGCTCAATTGCTCTCCGGAGTGGTTCCCATTGCAAATGGAAATCGCGTCGTATTTGGAGGCAATGAGAGCGGAACAATCGTCGGTGTTGGTAAAGTGGGTAACCCTTCTAAACCCTTAATTAGTGATGTTTATCTAGTTGATGGTTTAAATCATAATCTTATTTCAATAAGCCAACTTTGTGACAAAGGTTACAAAGTTAGCTTTGCGAAAGGATTGTGTCATATTTCAAATGATAATAATAAATTATTATTTTCCGGCACACGCCATAAAGATATTTATATTTTGGATCTTCCTAAGTCATATGAACAATGTCTCGTTGCCAACACAAGTGAACAACACTTATGGCATCGACGCTTTGGACATGTGAACTTTGGAACACTTTATAAACTTTCGAAATTAAATTCCATTAAAGGTTTTCCGAAACTCGTTTTTGAAAAGAAAAGTTTTTGTGATTCTTGTCAACGTGGCAAGCTTCCTAAATCTTCATTTAAACCTAAGAAAAGCATTTCTACGAAACGACCACTAGAGCTATTACATCTAGATTTATTTGGGCCAACTAGAGTTGCTTCCTTAGGAAATGCAAGATATGGACTAGTCATCGTTGATGATTATTCAAGATTTACATGGGTATTTTTCTTATGTAATAAAAATGAAGCTTTTGAAAACTTCACAATATTTGTGAAGAAAGTACAAAATCTCATCGGAACCACCATTGTCACTATTCGTAGTGATCATGGGGGTGAATTTGAGAATGAGTCTTTCTCAAATTTTTTTGATGATCTTGGAATTACTCACACGTTTTCTTTCCCTCGCGCACCTCCTCAAAATGGTGTTGTTGAGAGGAAGAATAGAACGCTTGTGGAGTGTGCTCGCACTATGCTCGAAGATAGTCAACTTGGTTATCAATTTTGGGCGGAAGCGGTACACACCGCTTGCTATGTGTTTAATAGAATACTTTTGAGGCCCGGCACCAAACAAACTTGCTATGAATTGTTGTTTGGTAGATTGCCTCAAGTTAAACATTTTCGTGTTTTCGGCGCAAAATGTTTTATTAAAAACACATATGATAATTTGGACAAGTTTGATCCGAGATCGGATGAGGGGATATTTGTTGGGTATTCCTCACGTAGCAAAGCCTACCAGATATACAACAAAAGATCCTCTACGATCGAGGAATCACTTCATGTCTCTTTTAATGAGAATTTTACTACTTCTAGAATTTCAAATGATAATGATTCTATGGATGTTTTATGTGATTCGTTTGAAAATTCTAAGACTATTGATTCAATTGATTCTATTGAGACTAACCCGACTAATGAAGTTGTTGAGAATGTGCCTAGTGATCAAGGTATTCCCAAGCGGCTTCAAACCGTTCGCGACCATCCCCATGAGCAAGTCATTGGCAATATTCATGATAGTGTCAAAACGAGATCGCAAGTCCACCACTTCGCCAATAGTGCCTTTGTCTCATCAATAGAGCCAAAGAATATAGTTGAAGCATGCGAAGATAGTGCTTGGATCCTTGCCATGGAGGAGGAACTCATTCAATTCGAGAGGAATGAGGTATGGGAGCTTGTTCCTTTGCCATCGAAGAACCACACCGTCATAGGGACAAAGTGGATCTTCAAGAACAAATCCCACGAAAATCAAGTCGTCGTCCGGAACAAAGCTCGGTTGGTTGCTCAAGGCTATCGCCAAGAGGAAGGTATCGATTTCGAAGAATCCTTCGCTCCGGTAGCTATATTAGAATCAATTAGACTTTTATTGTCTTATGCATGCCATAAAAATTTTAAGTTATTTCAAATGGATGTTAAAAGTGCATTTTTAAACGGAGATGTTGTTGAGGAAGTTTACGTTTCTCAACCTCCGGGCTTCATAAATGAAAAATTTCCAAATCATGTTTTTAAACTAAAGAAAGCTCTTTATGGTTTGAGACAAGCTCCTCGAGCTTGGTATGATCGCCTAAAGAATTTTCTTTTGGATTTGAATTTTAAAATGGGCGAAGCCGATTCTACACTTTTTGTTAAGCATGCGAATAATGATATTTTATTAGTTCAAATTTATGTTGATGATATCATTTTCGGTGCTACTAACTTCACTCTTTGCGAAGAGTTTTCTAATGTTATGAAGGAACAATTTGAGATGAGCCACATGGGCGAACTCAAATATTTCTTAGGTCTCCAAATTCGCCAAATGAACGATGCAATCTTCATCCACCAAACGAAGTATACGGTGGAGTTGCTTAAGCGATTTGGAATGGAAAGTGCTTCCGGGAAAAAGACTCCAATGTGCACGACTACGCATCTTGACAAGGATACGGGTGGTAAGGATGTAGACATTCGTCTATATCGAGGTATGATAGGTAGTTTACTCTATCTTACCGCAAGTAGGCCCGATATTATGTTTGCCGTATGCATATGTGCTCGTTATCAGTCTCAACCTAAGGAGTCTCACTTAGTAGCGGTAAAACGTATTTTCCGTTATCTAAGTTATACACTTGATTTTGGATTACTTTATCCAAAATCTAGCACGTATGAGTTAGTCTCATACAGTGATGCCGATTATGCGGGATGCAAATCCGACAGGAAAAGTACTAGTGGTACTTGCCATTTTCTAGGAAATTCTCTTGTCTCTTGGTTTTCCAAGAAGCAAAATTCCGTATCACTTTCAACCACCGAGACGGAATATATTGCCACCGGTGCCGCTTGTGCCCAGGTTCTTTGGATGAGACACACACTGAAGGATTTTGGTATTCACTGTGATACTAGCCCTATCATGGTGGATAACCAAAGTGCTATCTGTCTTTCAAAGAATCCGGTGCACCATTCCCGATCAAAACACATAGATGTCCGACACCACTTTTTAGATGATCATGTTGCTAAAAAGGACATCATTTTAGTGTACGTTGAAACCCAAAAGCAAATCACCGATATTTTCACGAAACCCCTAAAGGAGGACTCCTTTGTGCGGTTGCGTCGAGAATTGGGGATTATGGGTGAATCCGAGATATAGGATTCATATTTCATTCAATTATCTTGCATGCTATTATATTTCGCGATATTTCGTTCATGCTCGATTTATTGAATTTTTGGGAATTTAATGTGATATGTTTGAATTTTTGCTCGAATTCGTATTTGAAAGTCGTATTTAAGATTTCGATGTTTTATGGGGTAATCTAGATGACTAATGAGAGAGTTATGATGTCCCATCCAAGTGGTTTTTGAAGAGAACTCATTTATCAATTTTTGGACTCTTCTAGTCGGTTTCAGTTCATTTGTCAACCGACTAGATGCTCATCTAGTCGGTCAGCAAGTGAACTCAGACCGACTAGTTCAAGCTTTTAGCTCTATATTGTCATTGACTTCTTTTAGTCGGTCACAGTACACTTATCGACCGACTAGATTGAAAACTAGTCGGTCAGTGAGTATACTGCGACCGGCTAATTCTTGCCCTAGAAATTCCTGTTTGCCTCTGTTTCGACTTAGTCGGTTCAAGCTCATTGACCGACCGACTAGATCGTGATCTAGTCGGTCAGTGCTTGAACTGTGACCGACTAAGTGGGTTAGGGTAAATGTGTCTTTTCGATTTCCAGACCGACTTAAAACACTTTTCATCCGACTAAACTCATTTCTAGTCGGTTTTTTTCCATCTCCAGCCCGCAAAAACCCCAAACCCTCTCGAGACTCTTCATCTTCCCTTCGACTTCCGGCCATCTCTCCGGCCATCCCCGCCGTCCGCCGCCGTCGACCGCATCTGCTTCCCAGGCTTCTCCCTCAGCTGCTGCAGCCCCCTCTCCTCCTGCTACATTAGACGATGTCGTACGCCTTCTTCGTCGGCACGAGTCACGTTTGGCTCGTACCGAGGAGGTCGTCTGCCGTATGGCTCGTATGATGGGGATTGATCTTCCTCCTTCAGTTTCTGAGGCCGAGGAGTTGGACATGAGGAGATTGACGAGCTTGTCATTTCTTTGGCACGTGGCGATGAGGCCACTGCTGCTGCTGCTGCTGCTACCACATCTGCTCCTGGAGATGGCACCTCTTTCGGTGCTCCAGAGCCTTCTGTTGCAGTACTTCAGACTTCTGAGGCTGCTGCTTCTCCTGCTGAGACCCCTCCTGTTGACACATCTGCCGTCGAGCCCGTCGTTGACGTCTCGACTCCTGCTCCGACGATCCCATCTGTTGAGACGCCTCTTCTCCCTGCAGAGCCTGAGTCCACTCCGTCGACTGGACCCACGGACACTGCAGATCCAGCCGCTTCCTCGTGATCGTCTGTTTCGAGGACTCTCCACTGCTCATTGGATGATGCATATTTTTTGAGAGTATTTTTTTTGGGTTAGGATGGAGTTGGGTGTTGTTTTGATGTATTTTTGAGTTTTCTGGATGTCGGTGTTGGATATTTTGATGTACTTTGGATGATGTTGATGTTGGTGTTATATTTTGATGTGGTTGCTGATGATGTATCTTTTTGATGTTTTTATAGATGATGTGTCGCACTTGATATGATGTACTCATGACATTTTTCTATATATACATCGATGTTCTCCTTATTTTATTCGTCGTGCACATTTAATATTCGTTCAATGCATATGATGTGTGAATTCGTCGCTCGACGCATGAAAACTTGGTTAAATAGATTCATATTCTATAATTGTATAGAATTGTTTTCCATGCACGAATTTAACCAAGAATATTGAATATTGAAGAGTATGTTTCATTATTCAAGAAATGAATACTTATTTGGTACTTTTGATGATTTTGATTATTTTTTTGATAATGGACAATTTGGCACACCTTGATTTGATTTCCACATTTTTCCCTTGGTGTCAATTAGGTCCATCGTCATTGTCTACGACTCCCGATGTTGCATTTTCCTTTTCCTAAGTTGTTGTCGTTATATGCCCCCCATTTTTGGGATAATGCCAAAGGGGGAGAGATAATGATAATAAATAGGGCAAATGAAAATTTAACTCAATTTCCAAGAATCTAGTTTGATATGTTAGATTCAGGGGGAGTTAAGATATATATAAGGATTTTCAAAATCCGATATTTCAAAAATCGATTCTCTTTATTTATCTTACTCGTCTGATTGATGCAATTCATATATATTCATTTTGGAATTAACGTGTCATCAATGCAGGGGGAGTAAGTATTTTACATTTGAATCATTATTTTTGATTATTATTTATGTTGGTTTGTCATCACCAAAAAGGGGGAGAATGTTGAATATTGGACTCACCGGATTTGGTTTTGATGATGAGCAAACATAAATAATTCATGAACTAACAATTTGTGAGCGCAGTATTGGAGATCGTCGCCAAATTCACGAGAACAATTAAAGCGACATCTCAACACTTCCCAAAGCTCATATTCATGCCTAAAGCTTCGTTGAAGCTCTTGCGCCGTTTTGGAAGTTATGAAGAATTTATCGAAGATCTTGAAGACCGTTTATTAAGGTTTTATTTATAGTCTTTTAGCTTCGATCAATAGAATGTTAAGCCTTGAGTATATCTTACGTTTCTATCTTCGTAACGCTCATATCGTAGCTCTAGGATCCTTGTACAAGTTCATTCTATCTTCCTCGAAGCGTCGCGCTTCGATTCGGACTTGTATGTGCATATTAGTTGGTACAAGAAGGAGTATTGACCGACTAGATGGTGATCTAGTCAGTCAGCAACTCTTCTTGGACCGACTAGTTTGATTCCTTAATTTCTTGGACTTTACTGTTTACAGTTAGTCGGTCTACGTTGACTCTCCGACCGACTAGTTTGTAAACTAGTCGGTCAGTGATGCTTCTTTGACCGACTAGTTGTGACTTACTGTTCATGCCTAAATTCTCCTAAGCTACTGTTTATCGTTAGTCGGTCTAAGAATGTTTGGTGACCGACTAGTTGACAATCTAGTCGGTCAACTTTTGTTCTTGGACCGACTAAGTCAATTTGTATTCAGACTATTTCATTTTGCCTCTTAGTCGGTCTACGTTCACTGACTGACCGACTAGTTGTGAAACTAGTCGGTCAGAATGTCTTCTTGGACCGACTAGATTTCTAGGTCTGAAATTCTATCTCTTCTCAGTTCTTCACTTAGTCGGTCCATGTTGATTGACTAACCGACTAGTTGATGAACTAGTCGGTCAATGGTTGTTCTTTGACCGACTAGTCTTCTCAGATTTCTATCCGTTGGAAATTGACCTATCTTGTTTTTATGGGACCCTATAAATACGAATCTAGGTCATTTCTATCTAGGTTAGAGCTGCCATTAAGAGATTCATTGAGATCAAAAGAGATAGCCATTCTCACTCTTTTCTAAAGCTCTCTTCCTCACAAGAAACCCATTCTCTCTCATTCTAGATCTAGAATCCATCTAGAGAGAAGCTTGTTCTTGGTGAGCTCTTCAAGCTATAGCTTGATCCAAGTCTCCAAATCATTCCTAGGAACCTATTGCTGGTCATTTCCTTGGTGCTAGGTCTTGGTGACTTCATCTTCCTCAAATCCATCATTTCACCTTTTGGGTAAGAAAAACTCAAGGTATAGGATTTTGTGGTAAGATTGTTTATTTCATATAAACTCTTTTATATTGCTTATTGGTTCTCTCGGTTGTGAGAGAAGGTTGTGATCCCGGGTTGTGGGATTCACTATTGCCATTGCATGTATGATTTGATCTTGTGAAGGTTTTTCACAAGGTATTCATAGTGGAAATCTTGAGTTAGGGTTTCTAACTCAAGTATCCGGAGGGGATCCGGGTGGTTGGGACGTAGGATCACCGGGAACAAGTCGGGGAGACTTGGGTGGATCCGAACCCATTAACATCTCTTGTTAGCATTGCTAATTTTGTTGTTGTCATTCAATTTAAGCTTCCGCAAATTGATTTGGTAGTTGTTTGCAATTTAATTTGGAATTATACTCCTTGTTATTTTAAAGTACTATTCACCACCCCTCTAGTACTTGTGCAGTAGCTTGTAGGGCATTACAAGGGTAGTTTCAGTTTTACTATTCATATGCTTGCATATTCTCTTGCCGATCTGTCTAATTTAATGCCTGATTTGAATTGAAATTGAATGCATGAAATAGTATCTAGTATGTGCTTTGTTGGGTAATGCACCTAGGTTCACGCATCATTAGAACATTTGGAGCACCTATTTGCTATCGCATTCACTTCTGTTTGCATGCTTGATATTATTGTGCTTATTACAGCATGCTTTTTTAGTATTCATTAAGATGAATGAAAATATCCATGCTAGTTATGAGTTTAGTTAGAGTATTATCCTATTGAATCGTTGTGCACCTCTGATGAGTGAACCGAGTGATATATTATTTTCCTTCTCCACATATCTTTATAATTCTCTACATATCATTTGGTTTCACCCCATACAGCTACCTTTACCGCATCTACTTTCCAAAAATCCCAAAAGAAGAAGATAGCTTCTAAATAAAATGAAATGAAAAAAAGAGAAGAAAAAGAAAAGAAAAGAAAAAAAATTGTGAAAATAGAAGAAGAAAAGAAAAGAAAAAAGGGGAAAGTAAATTATTTCCTACCCCTTTATTAGAAGCTATTACAAATACTTGGGAAAAGACAAAAATTTTCACATCCTATTCCTAGATGCGACGCCTCGAGCTAAGCTTGGGGGGGAACCAATTGATCATATGGGTGAGTATAACATTAGAGTGGAGATGGTGCACAACATGGAGATTTGATAATGCTTGAACTTTACAAAATATTTTATTTTTGGAGATTTTTCATGATTCGAAGTGAATATTTGAACGGCATGATTCCTTTCCATTCTTTATTGCATGTTGGCGTGATTTCTTTATGCTCCACTTGTGTCTATTGATTGAAAAGTGTGTTGCTAACTCTTTTTATACTAGACTCTATAGATTGCTTGAGATTGATATAAATTGATGGCATGATTTTAGACGATCACTGTTTTTGTCTTTATTACATGCTAGCCATATGATTAGTAAGACTTAAAAATACCATTAGCATGTGTTTTTACCATTCGAAGCATCGTGATATACTGCTGAGGCTTGAGATCTGATTGAACACTTTAGCACCCCCCTTCCATCTCTATTCTCTTTTATTTCATTTTGTTTATCGCCCGGTATACCTAGTATTCGTCTTCCTCGAGGACGAGTAAGAGGTAAGCTTTGGGGATTTTGATGTGTACATATTTTCTATCTTTTTATAGCATCATTCCATTGCATTTCATGCTATATCCGCATCCAAATCCTGCATTTTCTTACGATACTGCAATTCTAACGCCATATTTGAGTTTCGTAGAGTTTTATGGATTTTCAGGGATTTTGGAGCGATTCGGGACCACTTTTGGATATGGATACATCCAGCGTGCCCGTGAGCCCGTTGGAAAAGCTCTATAGGAGTTTGCCGAGGTTTGGAAGCCTATGGGAGGAGTGGAGGAGGATCTGGCAAGAGAAGAGAGTTTTTCTAGATTTTTCCCAGGCGACTCAACCGAGCAGCGTAGGCTGCTTGGTCGAGCTGATTCACGAAGCGCAGCTGATACGCACCCTACTCGACCGAGTAGTGTGGTGACTCGGTCGAGCCACTTCTATTTTCAAAGCTCCACCCATCAACATCCTGCTCGACCGAGCAGGACTTACTCGACCGAGTCAGCTGGCGACTCGACCGAGCAAGGCCTACTTGGGCCGAGTAGATAGAGCAACACTTTTTGGAAGGAGCCGATCCACTGACAGACTCGACCGAGCAAGCAGGTTGCTCGACCGAGCAGCCCGGATCCTTTCGACCGAGCAAGCTTCTGCTCGACCAAGTCACTGACTCGGTCGACGATATGCGGGCTAAGTTCGGAATTTTTTCGTGGGGCCCAGGATGCGCCGAAGCGAGAGTGAAGAGTGGATCTCGGGGACGAAATGAGGAGAGCACATTTTTGTATGTTTTTGGAACTGAGTTTTTGGAGAGAGAGGAGATTGAAAACTATTGTAGATCTAGATCTAGCTTTTTTGGAAAATTGAATTATTTTTGGGAGATAGATCACATTTTATTGTTCCTTGCATTTTGGAATCTGCGGAATCTCTTGGGATTGCTATTTGATATTGTTCTTTATCGTCTTCGGTACGTAAGATATTCATTTCTCACTCAATTCATTTGCTACAATGTTTTCTTTGATAAAAATCATATTTTATCTGTCGCAATCACTATGTGTGAGTAGTTTCCTCTAGAGTTGATGGGTTAGCCCTAAGACTTTAGGAAAGAGATGTAGATCTGTATCTCTAGGTTATATTAGGAATAAAGGTGAGTATTTTGGTCGATCCATTTGAATCCCTAGGAGAACTCGTACTGAGATCATGTGCACGATCGGTGGAATTGATGAGCTTAAGGAGTATCCTTGGGATTTAAATAGAGAAATTAGTGGATCCAACCAAGGCTCGTGACCATGCCCGGCTCATGCCTTGAGAGGATCCACCGACGAACTATATCGCTACATTGACGGCTACCACCATTGCGTCAATGAGAGCCACCGAAATGCCTCGAAATTCTAACCCACGAGAGTGATACGAGTTGAGAGATCGATCCCTTAAACCTAATGCAACGTAAAGATCCTATTCTAACATCAATCTCCGACGGTCTTAGCGGTGATCCCTAAGACCCTAGCTTCCTTTATTATTAAACCAACAATATCATCACAACCAATCCTTCCAGACCAACTGCTATCTCACTCTGAGATCTAAAAATAATCTGAGACCTCAAATACATTGTCACTGTCCCTGTGGGATTCGACAATCTTATATACTATAATTTAACACCATCCGCTTGCGGATAGAGCCCAGAGCTGACACCTAGGAACCATAATACACCTAGCGACTGTGACACCGCTAGGTGGAATTTAGATGTAAGTTCGGGGTGCTTCACAGGGCCCCCAGCTTGGCCCAGAGCTCGCCTCGCTCCCGGAGGAACGTCTCCTCTGCCTCTTGGGCAGACCTCTTGGCGGCCATTAGGGCCTCCCTCAAGTCTCTCACCTCGGATGTAAGCTCGTCCACCCGATTCCACGAGCGACGAGCCTCCTGACGTGCCTATTTAGCTGCCACCTCAGCCGCCCCGGTCCTCAGATGCTCCCGCACCAGAGCCGCCTCGAGGCTGATCATCCGCTCCACGCAACGCTGCGTCTCGATGGCCATCGTCATGGCCTTCAAGACAGAAAAAATAAGCAAAAGACGTCGAGGAAGATAGGAGAAGGCAAGAGGGACACCAACCTGATGAAGTTGCCAGGCCAAGGAGTCTGCCAAGCGATCGTGGCGGACCCTCTCCAACCAGAAACGGTCCCTCGGGAGGACAGAACCCTGTGCCTGCTGGAGGGCCACGTTTCGATCAAGGAAGACCGAATCTCTGGGTGGGGCATCCAGGCCAGCCCCAAGTACGGACAGGGTGCCCCCGCACCAACTGGCAACTGCTCGGCCAGGTCGATGGAAGAGGCCACCCCCACCAGTGGGAGGGTTGCCCCCGAGAGGATCGGTGCCTCGGGGATCGACGCCTCGGGGATTAGTGCTGACCTGCCCTCCCCCGTCTTCCTCCTCTTCCTCTCTTCGGGCCTCTTAGGCTCCATAGGGGGCGCTTTCGCTCTCCCCTGCGGTTCCCTACCGGTGTTTGGGAGCCCTGACTGGGGATTCGATCTACCCCCTCAGCGCAGGCGGGATCAGGGTTGTCATCGGTCAAATCCCCCACCACGGGGAATCAACGACGACTTCGGGCGGAGGAGGGGGCAGGACCTCCGGCTCTACCGTCCCCATCGTGACATCGGCTGCGCGGATCTCCTCATCCATCGTCCGTCGAGGTGCATGGCCAGAGGGATTCCCTCGCCCGCTGGGGGCCCCGATGAATGAGCTCACGGACGTCACGGCTGAATTCACGACCCGTCATTCCTGCAGAAAGAAAGAAGATCAGGGGAAGCGTCGGTGAAGAGCAGCAAGAGGAAAGCGCCTACCGGGGGACCACATGACGTTCTTAAGGAGGAGGTCATCCAGCAGAGTCCAGACCGACCTATCCACCGATGATAGCAAGGACAAACGACTGACCGTGGCCTGGTCGGCCTCAGAAAGGGACAATGTCAAGTCATATTGACACAAGCTCTCCCAAGCGGTCATGATCACGACGTCTTCTAGGAAAGTGACAAAAACATAATCCCTACTCCAGTCACCAACCCAGCGGGGTAGGCCTGTCAGACATACCCTCCCTACCCAGGCACGGAGATGCTGCCATGATCCTTGACAGACCGTCTGAACCCGGAAGTAATGAAAGAAGAGAGGCAGGGTCGACTCTAACCCGTTCACGTGGCAAATCATAATAAATCCCATCAAGATCGCGATCAAGTAAGGAGTCAGTTGGTACAGGGCCACCACCAAGAAATCTAAGACCTGGATAATGAACGGGTGGAGAGGGAAGCGGAGCCCCATGCAGAACATCTCAACTTAGACGCCAACCTCACGGCTCCCCGGGAAGCAAATCCTTTCGTCGGAGAAGGGAATTCGAACGCCGTACGGATGACAGAGATACTTCGCTCGAATCTCCTCTGCTGTGGCATAAGGGACAAACGACGACAACCTGAGGATTACCAAAGGAACATCGAACTTCGCCACCGCACGGGCGTCATCTCGGCAGGCCGGATCTTCAAACAGCAAGCCCTTCCTTTTGACAGGGGCCGGATGATGGGCTGGGAGGTTATCGGGCTCTTCGAACGGGGAATTATCGGACCTTGGAACCTGGGGAACGTCGGATCCGGGAGTGGGACCTCCTATCCTAAGCGTAGCTATAGGATGGGCCGAGTAAGACAGAGGAAGGAAAAGGAGATAACCTTGAGAAGAGACTGGAAGACGAAAGACGAAGGAGAATTCACTAGCACTCGCAGGAACATGATAAGATCAGAAAGCGTGAAGATCAAATCCAGAAGGGCGGTGATTTTATACAAAATACAATCTCTGAATCTGGGCCATCCGAAGGAGGACGCGTGGCGACATATGGCAACCGGTGACACTTCGAATCCCGCTCCCAAGAGTGGGAGAAGTCCAATCGGGCAGCACCATGATGACTTCCATTTAATGACACTGTATCGACTGACACACCCGTCAAAATCCACACAAGTCACATTGCCTGAACCGAACCGGCAGAATCCGAACGGCCTGAGCGATGGGGGCAATTGATACGACCATTATGAGATGGCCCAAGATCAGACGGCCCAAGTCCACACCGCAAGCAGGCGGCCCTAAAGGAGAGCAGGCCGAGCGACGAGGCCTCCATAAAGACTTGGGTTCGGGTTGGCCTCGACCGAAACGGGTGTAGGAGGATATATGCCCATAAAGCAATTTATCCTAAGTATACGTCTTGTTCATACTGTATATGGTACCTATTATCCTAAGTATAAAATCGTTCGTATTAATATACTTAGATAATATCCATAGACTTATAGTTAGGTCCTTACGTATCTAGATAAGATCTCGATTATGAGTAAGTAAGCGACCGAATAGAAACGTAAGTCTTAAATGGTTAGTGGTCATAGATGTGTTGAGAGCTGGATATCGACACATCGGATAGACCACTTTGTCTTAGTCTTACCTTAGGGTAATGATGATCTTATAGTCATTTGACTTGGTGAAGTCGGAGACGAGACACAGGTGCTCATTGGAGAATGAGTTCACTGAACGACCAAATAGAGTTGTTAAATGGTTAACTTTAACTAAACTGTCTTTAATAACTCTAGAGTGATGATAGGTAAGCTAGTCCTTAAGACCTGAAGTCATTTATACGAACCTGTGAGTGAACCGTGTAGCTTAGACCTATGATCTAGCTTCGAGGCTAGGCCTGCTGAAAGATCTTAGGTTGAGTTGCACCCAAAGTTCTCGAGGCGAGTAGATGACTAAGATGGGATTCGTCACTTCCGTTAAAGGAAAGTTAGTGTTACAGGCTCAGTACGGTCTTTGTGCTAATCCTCGGCCAGGTTACGTTGTAAGAAGTACAACGTGAATACAACAAAGACCGCCATATACTGACCAATGTTGTCTAATAGGGTTAACAGTAAACCATACCCTAGGCCAACATGAACACAGTCTTGACAAAGGGACTGTAACTAACGGCATTCATCGCTGACACAGCCAATGTAAACCCAATGATGCTTTTGCCAAAGGGTCGATCACGTTATGATGATTCTGAAACAGGGACGACGGCTACTGCTCATGGTGATCGTCGTCTAGGGGTTCCGAGCCCCAACCTGTAGTAAGGTCAGGCTGTAGGGTCTCACACCGAGTACCGTTCGTGTCTTAGTAATAGGAAGATTAATTGAGAAAGATTCATTTGATGATATTAAATAGTTAATATTCACAAAGCTTGTTGTGAAAATTAGTCGTAATAGCAATATGGACAATGTTGCATTTGATGCAAACAAATATTAAACATGCCGTAAAATGGTTATGACAAATTTAGTAGGAACAAATATATTGGAAAGGGTTACCTAGATGACGGGATCGTCCCGGTCTAAACACAGGTTCAAACCACGTCCAAATCGGAGCTTAAACGAGCCCAAAAACGTGAGAACAGTTCAAGGCAAGGTGGGTTAGACCCACTGGGCTAACAAGCCCATTCGCATAGGCAAAACAGGCGCGACCCGCTGGCTGCAGCGGGCTCATGCCCGCTGCACAGTGGGCAGCGCCCGCTGTCTGTAGCGGGCACGGCCCGCTGCCCAGCGGGCAGGCAGCCTGCCTCCCATGCCTTGGGTGGGCGCGCCGCTAAGCTTAGCGGGCGCGCTCGCAACTTAAGTGATTTTTAGGGTTTTTTGAAACCCCAAAAAGACGGCTACGAAAGTTGATTTTTGGTCCAACTTTGGGCAATTGTTTGAGGGGTCAAACGAAGTCGAAATTCGTCGCCGTTGGTTCCTACGCATTCACCATTCAAAGCCCTTCGAATTGATAGCTTGTTTGGTGTCTAAAGTTTAATGAGCGAAGAGAATTAATTAGTTGAAGTTTGCTTTTATGAAAAGCTCTCTAACGTCAAATTAAGCTAAATTATCTTAATTGAATTTTCTTCAATTTAGTAATTGTCCCACATTGCTCGCAACGAAAGAAGGAGTGCCGACTCCCTATATAAATAGGGGTGCACTCCCTTCGTTGAAAGATGCACCAAGTCCTCGATCGAGTAGCTCCAGACTTTTAGAGCAAGCTCGATCGGCGACTAAACTATTCTCTCTCTCTCTCTCTCTCTCTCTCTCTCTCTCTCTCTCTCTCTCTTCCTATTCTCCGGAGTAGTCCTAGCAAGACTACGAAGGGGGTTTGGATTCGGATCTAGACGTCTAAGACGCGGGTTCTACTCAAGTAAAACTTTCTACCGCATGT
The DNA here is from genome assembly GCA_030789695.1 of Scilla litardierei. Classification (NCBI taxonomy): domain Eukaryota; kingdom Viridiplantae; phylum Streptophyta; class Magnoliopsida; order Asparagales; family Asparagaceae; genus Scilla; species Scilla litardierei. Next base: position 130,628,448 of record CM061132.1, on the reverse strand, counting down.
GATCGGCTTGGAGGTGAAAGTCGGTTCGGGTGGATCGGTTCGAGGGTACGAGGCGGCTCAGGCGGATCGAGTCAAGGCGGCTCGGCTACGAGGAGCATCAGAAGACAGTGCAGTACATCTTGCCTGCTCCAGGGCCAAGATTCTGGGTATGTGGTTAAGCAATTTTAGTGTAGATTTAATTTTGTCGCTTTAGAATAGATCCCGCTTGGGGTGGTCAGATCCACCCCAAGTTGGCATAGATCGAGCTAGGTTCTGGCTCCCTCAGAGCCTAGCTAAATTGTTTAGCTAGCTTAAAATTTTTGTTTTTAATTTTCCGCTGCGTTTTAAGCCCCTGTGGTCCGTCCAACTTAGGACGGACACAGATCCGAGCTCTGAGGGTCCGTGAAAACCCCTACAGTGGTATCAAAGCCACGGTTATGCAAGAGATCTATTTTAACGACGTTTTTTAAATCTTTAAAATGCTTAATTTTAACATACGAACTATTTTAGCTTTATGTTAAAATTAGTTTAAAATTTTGTTTTAAAAAATTGTTTTTACAACACGGAATTTTTTTGGGAAGATTTAATTTTATGCGATAATTTTAAATGGGTCTCTAATGTTTAAATGATTTTTAAAATTTTTTATGAGATATAATAATTTTTCTGAGCAATTAATAGTTTTAAAGTTTATGTAACTTTAAGGATATTTTTTATTTTGGAAATTTAACTTTCTTAAGTTACATAAAGTTTAGAAATTTTAAAACTTTATTTGAAAGCTTTTAAAACAATTTCTAATGATTTTAAAAGTGTTTTAAAATTGCTTTAATGTATATGTAAATTATAGAAATATTTTATTTTCATAAGATGAAATGATAAATTAGTTTCTTTTAAATTACATATAGGTTTCAAGATTTTTTATGCGATATTTTAATCTTAGAAATGTTTGATTAAAATTTTGAAGCCTAGGTTTTAAAATTATTTGATAATTTTATGAAACCTAGTTTTATGTGATAAAAATGTTTTAAGCTTTAAATTTTTGATCTTTAAATTTAATTGTTAAATTTTAGATTTGAGTGTTATTTATTATGTAGATAATTTTAACTTGCAAATTCTTATTATATGTCACTAAATGAAACTTTTATTTATGCGGATAAATTAGTTGTTTCATTTTCTTTTAATGGACATGTTGAATAATGTATTCATGAACCCTTTTAGGTTAGCCATTAAATGATTAAAATTTTATAAGATGAAATTTTAAATAAACTAGTGACATGCTATGTTTGATAAACAAAACAACATCAAAACCTAATACCAGATTATGGTAGTCCCTTTGATTGTCAATCATTTCAATAAATCGTTTAATTGATGATTTTCATAAAAGACTATTTTTGAAATATGTTGTAAATGTTTTATTAAAATCCTAATTAGATTAGGGGTAGCACGTTGAACGAATGAACCTTATAGTTGGTAAGGACTTAATAAAAATTGTTCAACCAATCCATAAAATTTCGAATTTTAGGATCCACTAGTTGATAAGGATTAACTAGTCCTTTTAATTAAAAGCCATTTAGTTGTTTGGACGAACATAGAATTGATGAAAACTCCTTCAATGGATCATGATGTCGGTCAATGTGCTTGGCTAAGTTTGCTGGACCAACCTAGCTAGTCTAGGTAACAAGTGTTCCTGGCTTAGTCAGTTCCCTGGCCGCGTCAGCTGGACCGCAAGGAGTCGATTCATGAATGTGTAAGTCCATCGACTATACCTAAGTCAAATACGATAATAATCTTGTTCAAGATAAATTGTAGCCCTCCTTGTTTTAGGAGTTGGCAACTGTAAGAAACATTTTACGGTTGTTGAGCTACACTCAAGCCGTGACATGTCAATCTTATAGAAACCGATTTCTTGATAAACATCTTGACCTGACTAAAACCGTTGTCTCATCCTCCGAGCATCGGCGTAAGTCTAACCAAGAATGTAGTCTAAGTCCTGACCCAAACAGACGTGTCGTGCATACACTGAGCGGCGGGGCAAGTCAGGCTAGACACGAAAACAAGGGTCTGACTAGGCTAGCAATTGTGATCCGGATGAGCACACTCATGATCACAAATGACTGGGTGTAAAATCGATAGGGAATCATATTTAATATGATTGACGACGAGTTCGTCTACCGACTGCAGAGTCGGACAACTTGTTGAGACACACTCAAGGTTGTCAGACTCAGGGTAGTCGGATCCCTCTCTCACAAATGTTATTTTATAATAAATTGTTTATTATTATGGCTTTAAAAAATTTAGTGGGAGAATATAGTTTTATTAAAAACCATTAAAACTATACTACGAACATATACTGACTAAAGTATCTATAAAAATGCAGAATAGATTCGGGTCTTAGATATATGGTAGAGAAGAACGTGCTCGATGGAACGAACTACAAAGACTGGCTTAAGAACATTAAGTTGGTCCTTTCCCTAGCCGGGATTGGATACGTACTGTTCGAGGACGCTCCGGAGAAGCCCGATGACGATTCGACCTTCGAGGAAAAGGAAGCCTATAAGTTATACCAGAGGGATGCAGAGAAGGCCAGGTGCCTTACTCTGGCTTCGATGAGTAACGAACTGCAGAGGAAGCATGAACATATGGATGTTCAAAGTATGCTTCTGAATGCACAAGAGTTATACGTCAAGCGATCTCGAGCTACCAAGTTCGAAGCCACCAACAATCTCTGGGGCACAAAGATGGAGGCAAGGCCCGTACAAGATCATGTTATCAAGATGATCGGGTACGTAGAGGACGCCGTCCAGTTAGGATTTGTCCTGGACAATGAGATGTCCGTGGACATTATCCTTAAATCTTTAACCCCTGACTTTAAGCCTTTCATCACTAGTTTTATAATGAACAGTCTTGAAACGGATCTTCCTGGTCTCCTCAATATGCTTAGGCAGTTTGAGGAGATTGAGAAGAAGCCGACTGCATTGGTTGTTGGCTCTGCTTCTTCCAACCAGCCGAAAGGCAAGGGTAAGAAGAGGCAGGTCCCGCAACCTGCGAAGGCGAAGAAAGGGAAGAAAAAGACCAAAGGGGCCCCGTCAAAATCTGAGTGCTTCCATTGCCATAAGATTGGCCACTGGAAGAGAAACTGTAAGATCTATCTTGCAGAGAAGAAGAAGGGGCATACTGATGCCTCTACCTTAGGTGGCTGATATGAAGCAAAGATTGGAGAAGTGCGGAGGACGGTCGGCAATCTGAGCAATCGTTGCTGCTGGGGCTGTTCAAAGACTTCGAGAGACAAGATCGAGAAGGAGCTGATACAAAATTTTAGTTGAATAAAATGTATCATTCCTCCAAGGGAAAACAATGATTGAGTGTTCTGCACTCAAAGTTTATTTGATAAACATATTATGGTTCATCTTTATGAATCCGTTGTTTTTAATGAATGTCTCGGAAATTGCGGTTTCTGTTGAAATTGAAATTTGATTGAGATTGGCTTAAATTTTCTGTGATTATGGCTTTCTGAGTTGGTTGCGAAAATTCTCGAATTATGATGCGAAGCTTCGGAAAATGTTGTTTTGGAGCTGACTTAATGTTATAGTCAATCGGTAGTTAAGTATAGGTTCCAGTGGCGTATAAATTGTGTGCGATCACAATTATACGCATATTAAGATTAATTCTAAACAAACTGCATTTAGTTATTAAAGAGTTAATATTAAATGTGGTTAAAGGAAAAGTACAGTGTAGGACGTTTGATTGAGTGAGTCAAATGCCAAGATTCCTTAAACCGATCTTGACTTGACTCATTCGTCAAACCGAACCTAACACTAGTACATTCCATCTAAAGCACTTACCAAATGGTTATGTCTTTATATATAAATCTAAATATGATTTAGATATGATATTGAAGCACTTAGCCAGGTAATTCTTAAAGTCAGTGGGAGCCAGCTCGTTACTTAGTTCCGGTCTTTCGGACCAAGTAAAAAGGATTTCCAACTTATATAAATCATCTATAAAAAACATTGAATCAAAATCGTTTTGATTTAATCGTATATATAGAGACTTAGGGTGTCGTGTATGTACTTGACATATTGACACAAGAAAAGTGGAATGGGCTGAGACTGACTTATAGAAATGTTAAACCCTACATCTAGATTGTATAAGCTAATTGTTAGCTATACAAAGAAAGGAAAAAATGATCCAACTCATTTTTTCAAAAGGATCAACCTAATGTGATCAAGAGATGTATATATAAATAATCCATTAAAATACATTGTAGATACTCGTCAGTAAAACCACTCTTAGGTTTGTTATATAAATGTCAAAGTGACTGATATGCTATAACGGTATGAGATACCGAGATAAATAGCCTAAGTGAAAGTGGGAGATGTAGGAGGATATATGCCCATAAGGCAATTTATCCTAAGTATACGTCTTGTTCATACTGTATACGGTACCTATTATCCTAAGTATAAAATAGTTCGTATTAATATACTTAGATAATATCCATAGACTTATAGTTAGGTCCTTACATATCTAGATAAGATCTCGATTATGAGTAAGTAAGCGACCGAATAGAAACATAAGTCTTAAACAGTTCGTGGTCATAGAGGTTTTGAGAGCTGGATATCGACACATTGGATAGACCACTGTGTCTTAGTCTTAGCTTAGGGTAATGATGATCTCATAGTCATTCGACTTGGTGAAGTCGGAGATGAGACACAGGTGCTCATTGGAGAATGAGTTCACTGAACGACCAACTTAGAGTTGTTAAATGGTTAACTTTAACTAAACTGTCTTTAATAACTCTAGAGTGATGATAGGTAAGCTTGTCCTTAAGACCTGAAGTCATTTGTATGAACCTGTGAGTGAACCGTGTAGCTTAGACCTATGATCTAGCTTCGAGGCTAGGCCTGCTGAAAGATCTTAGGTTGAGTTGCACCCGAAGCTCTCGAGGCGAGTAGATGACTAAGATGGGATTCGTCACTTCCGTTAAAGGGAAGTTAGTGTTATAGGCTCAGTACGGTCTTTGTGTTAATCCTCGGCCGGGGTACGTTGTAAGAAGTACAACGTGAATACAACAAAGACCGTCGTATACTGACCAATGTTGTCTAATAGGGTTGACAGTAAAGGATACCCTAGGCCAACAGGAACACAGTCTTGACGAAGGGACTATAACTAACGGCATTCATCACTGACACAGCCAATGTAAACCCAATGATGCTTTTGTCAAAGGTCGATCACGTTATGATGATTCTGAAACAGGGACGACAGCTACAGCTAGTGGTGATCGTCGTCTAGGGGTTCCGAGCCCCAACCTGTAGTAAGGTCAGGCTGTAGGGTCTCACACCGAGTAGCGTTCGTGTCTTAGTAATAGGAAGATTAATTGAGACAGATTCATTTGATGATATTGAATAGTTAATATTCACAAAGCTTGTTGTGAAAATTAGTCGTAATAGCAATAGGGACAATGTTGCATTTGATGCAAACAAAGATTAAACATGTCGTAAATTGGTTATGACAAATTTAGTAGGAACAAATATATTGGAAAGGGTTACCTAGATGACGGGATCGTCCCGGTCTAAACACATGTTCAAACCGCGTCCAAATCGGAGCTCAAACGAGCCCAGAAACGCGAAAATAGTTCAAGGCAAGGTGGGTTAGACCCACCGGGCTAACACGCCCATTCGCAGAGGCAAAACGGGCACGATCCGCTGGCCGCAGCAGGCTCATCTCGTTGCAGCAGCGGGCTTGGCCCGCTTTCTGCAGCGGGCGCACGCCCGCTGCCCAGCGGGCGGGCGGCCCGCCTCCCATGCCTTGGGCGGGCGCGCCCGCTAAGCTTAGCGGGCGCGCCCGCAACTTAAGTGATTTTTAGGGGTTTTTGAAACCCCAAAAAAACGACTACGAAAGTTGATTTTTGGCCCAACTTTGGGCAATTGTTTGAGGGGTCAAACGAAGTCGAAATTTGTCGACGTTGGTTCCTACGCGTTCACCATTCGAAGCCCTTCGAATTGATAGCTTGTTTGGTGTCTAAAGTTTAATGAGCGAAAAGAATTAATTAGTTGAAGTTTGCTTTTATGAAAAGCTCTCTAACTTCAAATTAAGCTAAATTAGCTTAATTGAATTTTCTTCAATTTAGCAATTGTCCCACATTGCTCGCAATGAAAGAAGGAGTGCCGACTCCCTATATAAATAGGGGTGCACTCTCTTTGTTGAAAGATGCACCAAGTCCTCGATTGAGTAGCTCTAGACTTTTAGAGCAAGCTCGATCGGCGACTAAACTACTCTCTCTCTCTCTCTCTCTCTCTCTCTCTTCCTATTCTCCGGAGTAGTCCTAGCAAGACTACGAAGGGGGTTTGGATTCGGATCCAGATGTCTAAGACGCGGGTTCTACTCAAGTGAAACTTTCTACCGCATGTGATCGGCTTGGAGGCGAAAGTCGGTTCAGGCGGATCGGTTCGAGGGTGCGAGGCGGCTCAGGCGGATCGAGTCAAGGCGGCTCAGCTACGAGGAGCATCAGAAGACGGTGTGGTACATCTTGCCTGCTCCAGGGCCAAGATTCCGGGTATATGGTTAAGCAATTTTAGTGTAGATTTAATTTTGTCGCTTTAGAATAGATCCCTCTTGGGGTGATCAGATCCACCCCAAGTTGGCATAGATCGGGCTAGGTTTTGGCTCCCTTAGATCCTAGCTAAATTGTTTAGCTAGCTTAAAAGTTTTGTTTTTGATTTTCCGCTGCGTTTTAAGCCCCTGTGGTCCGTCCGACTTAGAACGGACACAGATCCGAGCTCTGAGGGTCCGCCAAAACCCCTACAACAGGCACCCCCATCAGCCACGTCAGCGAGAGCTAACCGCTCCCCTTAAAGCTTGTCCCCTTAATCACCATTAAGGGGCCCCATTATGCCTACCTTCATGACCCATGAAGATGCCATCAAAGAGGCGGATCATGGGGGCGGAAGTGGGGGACGTTGAGGAGGTGCAGACATGGGGAAACTCTTATAAAAGGGACTCGAGGTACAACATACAAGTGACCACTTTCTGAATACCAACATACCGAGGTATTCCACTCACACGACCATGTCTTCCACTTTACGTTTCCTCTTCATAGCTCGGCCCGAGGACTCACGTATCGGCCTCCCCGTGAGCCATACCGATCCCACCGAGCATCCTTCAGATCCGTTCTGACTTAAGCATTCGAGGGGACTTGGTCGGAACCAAGGTCCGACCCCCCTGACGAGATTCCTCGTCTATCCAGGTCGATCAGGTCCAGCTACGCCGAGGCTACCCCTCAGCGTCTTCCCAGCCGAAACCGAGCGTCCTCAATCACGAGCCCGCCTGCCCCCACCACAAGGAGGTCATCACTTTGTCGAGGCTACCCTTCGGCAAGTCGACACGAGGATACGAGCGTCCCTCACCGAGTGAATGCGCCTTTAACCGATCCCGGAGGTCCCACGTGTCCCTTTGGACCACGTTGACCTCCCACCCTCCGGTCAACAATTCAGCGGTGAGAAAACACCCCGAAACAATATAGATCTTGAAGGAGAAAGCTAGTTTGATCATCAGATGGTTATAGATATGGTTCCGCATGGTTTGTGTCATGCCGTGACAAGCTGAGCCCAGGCACATCGCACGTAACAATACAAATGCTCATGTATGGCATAGATGCCATACAGGTCTATGGCTATGGATACATTGTTAGCGCATGAACTTTATTATGATGGCATGTTTGTGTCATATTGTGCCAATCCATTTGTGCCATATTGTGCCAACCCATTTCATACATCTCATTTTCACGGGTTTGGAGGATGAGTTCCTCTTTTTTTAGATTGTGTCATATTGTGACAATCTAAGTGATTTGTGATTGATTACCTAACTCTTTGGAGGTCAAAAATAGGTGTTTGTCAAGTGATCATGTAAAAAAAGCATAAAGATATGGTACTACCTTTTCACGCCTTTAAATGTGTTGTGCCGTGGGCCATGTCATTGACTATGTCATGCTATGAAGGGGCAGGGCCCAAAGCGGTTGAAAATTTTGGGCTATATTTTTTTGGCCCAGGCACGGCCCACGGTATAAAAATATAGCCCTCAGCCCATAACTTTTGCACCAGCCCAAACCCATATCGAACACTAATATGAGTTTTAATGATAAGCATATATGTTACTTGCACTAATATGACTTTTGCAGATATCATGGAATGTATGATGCTGTTACAAGGCTAGAAGAATCGAAGATACATCTATGACAAGGAGATGAGCAAAAGGATTGCATCAATTGTTGGAACTTATCCAACTTAGTTGGTTCTTAATCCAACGTTGGGCTAATATGTGAATATAAATTATATAATGCTACACTGTCATATGTAAAGCCTGTTATATAAGTGATCTCATTTATTCCGTTAAGTGGGCTTACATGAGTCGATCAGGTTGTGGGCCTTTATGTGTAGAGACAATTGGGCTTCAATTCGTTGATGGCCCGAATTGAAAACCCTAGGGCTAAGGAGACTAGCCTATTTATATGGGGTCATGATCCTCGGAACACACGAACAAGTTAGCCGTCTTTTCTACGTCCCGTCGCTAGAAGATAAACCAAGGAGAAGGGCAAAGGAATTCTCCAAGAGTTTATTCATGTGGACCTGGAAGATCATCCGCTACGTTATCGTCAGGATCTCTTTCAGACTACATCTATGGATTCAGGTACGCCTCCGCTAATCAGAGAATATAAAGTTTTAAGATTCAGCATGCCTACATCTAGATCTGTATGTTTAAGGTTGAATACATATCTAGATCTCTAGTTATTTCAAGTGGTATCAGAGCCTACATGTCTGGATCTTATGATTTTGCCTGCTTATACGTAGATTTGATAAAAAATATGATTTTTAATCTATATGGAATCAGATCTGGATTTTTCATGGGGGTTTTAAATCAATTTTTCCTCTTAAAAATCAAACCTTATATCGGGGGCGGCCCGCCAGCAGTCGCCCGACATAGATCAAGAGGGGGTGGCTCTGCCGCCCCCTAAGGAAGATCGGCGCTGGCCGTTCGTCGGCGCCCGACATGGGGAGGAAAATGGGCAGCCTGACCGCCCCTGTCAGGAAAGCAGGCGCCTTTGGCGCTTGCGACAGTCTCAGAGGGGGCGACGACCCGCTGCCCCCAGTCGGAAAAGAAGGGGGATGGCACCCTGCCCCCCACTCGGGATCAATGGGGCGGCGCCCTGCCGCCCCCGTCGAAGAAGAGCAGGCGCCGCAAGGCGCCTGTCGCAGTTCACAGGGGGCGACGAAGCCACCCCCGTCGGTGGATCCGGTGCTGGCCTATCGCCGGTGCCCGACACAGGGGAGGGCGCGACAGCGGCCGCCCAATGGGTCCCTCCTGCTAGCGTTTCTGAAACCCTAGCAGGCCTTGGGCTTATCTCAGGCCCAAAACAGTTTTTTCTTTTTCAAATAACAAATTTTTTGATTAAATTGGGCTGAGGCTATGCTGCTGGGCCATTTGGTTTTGGGCCTTATTTTGGCCATTTGGACTCTTGGTTTTGGACTATTCTGGGCCAGTTTTGGGCCTTCTTGTTTGGCCATTTCTATTTTGTCTATTTGGACACTAATTTAGGCATTTTAACACTAAAGGGGGATTAAATGGTCTATGGTATATATTCCCTTGTAAGTTATTTTATTTTGTGTTAAACATTGGTCTTGATTTAAATTCACTTTTAGGCATGTTTCATTATATATATATATTTCGAAATAATTGTAATTAAATCAAAACCCCACTAAAGTGGACTCTATTATGGAAATTATTATTATTTCGAAATACAAAAGGGTACGGACATACTTTGTATGTAATTTTCCCCTAAATTTGTTGAATTTAAACTCATTAAAAGAGGAGATAAATGGTCTTGTGTATGTATTTCCTTTAGGCCCATTTTGTGTGTTAAAATTTAGTTTCATTTAAATTCAATTTTCGGCCATTTGGTTATATGTTTCGAAATAATTTTAATTAATAGAAACCCCATCAAAATGGGCTCTAGTGTAAAGATTATTGTATGCAAACAATTATATACATATGTTGTATGATTGGTTGCCTAAAATGAATTTTAAATTGGATTGAAGGAGGAAATAAGATGATTTAATATATATTTCTCCTCAAAGATAAATTTCGTTTTAAAATAAATTAAATTTTAAATTCATGGCATAAGTACATATATAAATTTCCATAGATAACAAGTTGACTTCATACCTTAGTATGAAAATTCAGTTTGCCTAAATTTGGATTTGAATTAAAACACAAAGTTCTAAGTGTTTTCCTCGGGAGGAAATAAAAGGCCTCAAAATTAAATATATTTTCTCCTTAAAGAAATTCTATGTTAAAGCTGTGGACATTCCCATCAAGTAAATGGCTTTAAGGAAATTTGACACATTTTAAAGTTATATAAAAATGGGATATGGTGTATATTTATATATATAACTTTATATGTTTGTTCATTTGCACATTAGTACACCTATATACACCATTTTAAAGAAGAAAATTTGTGTTAAAATTATGGATTTTATTTAACTCAAAATTATGGTTTAAACGGTGGAATAAAAGGTTCTTATATATATTTCCACTTAAAGAAATCATTTTGTTTTAAATTCAGTTTAGTTTAAAAATCAAATTTTTGGCATAATTAATTATATATTTCGAATAGAGATTAGTTAGATCATCAACTCACCACAGTGGGTTTTCTTGTGAAGATTAGTTTTAATCTCGAAATATAACAAGTTGAATACTACTTCTATATGGAAAAAAATTTGGTTGCCTTAAATTTGATTTTGAATAAAAGTGGACTTGAATATTTCCACTTAAAGTATAAATTCATGTATTAAAAATGCGACATAGATTCAAATTTTGCAAAGGTAATTATATTTGAAATGACTTGGTGTAATCATCATCTCGCCAAAGTGAGCTCTGTTGTTTTGCATAAATATAAAAGGAATTTTTTATGTGCATAATTTCATATGAATGTTAAATCGGCCCAAAGGAAGATTAACATTCTACATCATTTTATGCGCACCTGTGGCAATAGACAAGGTGATGATTAGTGAGACAATATATGCAAATTTAATTCGACCCAAAGGAAGTTTTATTTTTGGCATGTTATTATTGTTATTGTCTGATTGCTAAAACAAGATATCAATAACTAGTAACCAGATTATCCAAAGATAAATGTTGAGCTAGTACATGATGTCTTGAGATTGGAAAATAACATTAATTTGAATTTGGTGTTGTTTTGTTTAATACTCATATGAACATGTTGCAATTGTTTTCTTGTTCTCTTTTTCAGCTATTATTCCTGAAAAATTTTCTGCCCACCTAAAATATATTCCAATACTTAATGGCTTTAACTTCAAGGTATGGAAGGAAAATCTTTTGATAATCCTCGGAGTCATGGATCTTGATCTGGCATTAAGGACTCATAGTCCTCCACCACTCACTGATGAGAGTACCTCTGATGAAAAGAGGGAGATGGAAGAGTGGAAGAGATCAAATCGCATGTGACTAATGCTTGTGAAGAATGTCATTCCAGAATATCTTATGAGCTCTATTTCAGAGAAAATTGCCACAGTTAAATGGTTATTGAGCTTGAAAAGAGGGTTGTCAAGAATGAAAAGAGTGAGATTAGTACACTCTTGACAAACCTAACTTCAATGAAATATGAAGTTAAAGGGAACATCAGGGAGCACATATTGAAGATGTCTAATCTTGCTTCAAGGTTGAAAGCACTTGAGCTAAGCCTATCTGAGGATCTGCTAGTGCATTTTGTTTTAATATCTCTTCCATCACAGTTTAGCCAGTTTAAGGTGAGCTACAATCTGAAGGAAGAGACATGGTCTCTGGATGAGCTCATCTCATACTGTGTCAAGGAAGAGGAAAGGCTTAAGAAAGAAACGACAGAAAGCACTCACCTGACCTCCACCTTCAATAAAAGGAAGAAGGATATTGAAGCTGCAGATACAGCTTCCCAAAAGAAACAACAAAGGGAACTGAAAAGTTCAGAAGGTAATGGTTGTTTCTTCTGTGGAGCTGAAGAGCATGTAAAGAAGCATTGCACAAATTATCATTGTCATGCCCCGCTTCCCATTATACTTGGGAACGAGGACGCGAGCGGGTCCGCATGGGCTGGAGCAGTGAAACTCCAACCCAATAAGCATCTGTGAGTAAACCATACGCAAATCCTTGCATGCTAGCTCAGAACAATATAAAATTTCATTATTACAACATCATTGTCCAGATTAAAAGTACACAAAGGAATTAAGGCCTAGCATGGCCATTACAACAGTTACACGAAAGGAATAAACACCTGAACAAGAATACAACACAAATATTAATTTATTTCAACGCTGCGAAAGCACGTCGTTCCTCAGCAGTGGGTCTCAGCATACTGGTTCTCCTGGCCCCTCTGCTAAGTCTCTAAGTAAACTCTTCAGTGAAATCTGCTCAAAACCTAACGTATATTTCACAAGATAGACAAGGAAATATACGTCAGCGAGGGTCGCTCGGCAAGATTTAAAATGTTAGTAACAAAAGAACCCTCGGCAAGATAATAATATAGTTTACAAAGCTTAGGGGATGAATGACACAATATGATTCCAATAAGATAAACATAGCAGCATAAGGAAACATGTGAGCATAATAACGTGTAGTGTGCAAAGTAGTGAGCAGGCGAAGTGTCGTGCGCAAAGTAGCGAACATGGCAAAGTGTAGTGTGTACAGTAACAAGCAGGGCAAGTGTAGTGTGTACAACAATAAGCATGGAAAGTGTAGTGTGTACAACAATAAGCACGTCAAGTGTAGTGTGTACAGCAATAAGCATGGCAAGTGTAGTGTGTAAGGTAACAAGCATGGCAATAAGTTTTGCAGGTTACACAATAGCATCAGCAGGGGTAAAAGAGTGCATCAATCAATCTCTTATCTAGTGGCAAGCCCATTGTCTGAGGGGGAAGTGACTAGAATTACACCCAAGCAAACGGGAGCTACACGTGGCTCTATACTCACCAACCAGGCCAGGTGTCGGTCAAGTTCACTAATAGAGTGCAACCCAGCATTCCGACCTCTACTACATTAGACTACCACACCCAAAGTTTCCATATGTGTATCCGTATAGTTCAATGTTTGACGTATGGCTAATGCCCCGCGGTCCCAATATCCGTAATGCCCGAAGGCCCAATAGTCCGTAGTTGCCCAAAGGCATAATAGTCCGTAAATTTGCCCCAAGGGCCCAGTATCACTTGTCTTTAGTTAGGGCGTTCATTCCACAAGAATGGTAAAACAAGCAAGAAGAACATTTACGTACATCATTAAAATGGCGGCAACATTTGATTGCAAGAACAAACCAACCCATCAACAGACACATTACATCATTTCAAAAGTCATTAAGCAACATACTTACAAAAGTGGTTATTTGACATTTTAGCGATATACGTGATATCTTAAAAAGTTTGTCAACGATAAAATACTTGCACCATTGAAAATTTGTAGAAAATAATATACTTGCATGAAGCGACGCGATTTTGGGAACATACACGATCGCAAGATATGCACGGATTGATATGCGTTAACGAATTTGTGATATCATCCAAAATAATATATATATATATATATAGAATTTAATATCAGCATATATATATATATCCTGGATAGTGTGAATCGGGATGAAATAATTCCTATATCCTGGATCGGGAAGAGCTTGTTTAAAGTTGGACCTAAGGAAGGCGTTCGCTAGTGTGAATCGGGACTTCATCTTCTACTTTATGAAGCAACTACGGTTCCCTGAAACCTTTATATCCTGGATTAGAGAATGCATCACTACTCCAACCTTCTCGGTAATGGTAAATGGCTCTCCTTACGGTTTCTTTGGTAGTAATAGAGGTCTTCGACAAGGTGACCCACTCTCCCCCTACCTTTTTGTCATTATCATGGAGACATTTTCGATCCTAGTGGAGAAAGCTATCATTTTGCGCACAATACATCCTATGAAGAGGAGAGGCGCCATCTCTCATCTCCTTTTCGCTGATGACTTGCTTGTATTTTGCAGAGCCAATAAAACCTCTTTTCTGGGCATCAAAAACTTACTGAAAGAGTTCTCTCAATATTCTGGACTCCATGTAAATTGGGATAAGAGTTCTGGTATGTTTAGCAAAGGGGTGAAGAACAAGGAGTCCCTTGCAGCTTCGTTGGGGATCAAGATTGCTACAACTATAACAACATACCTTGGCTTACCGCTCTCTCGAAAGTATCCAGTGGCTACTAATTACAAGAAGCTAATTGACAAATGTAGGAAGAGGATGTGGGGTTGGTCATCTTCGTTACTATCTATTGCAGGGCGTATCGAGCTTGTACGTGCCGTAATCTACGGCATGGTCTCCTTTTGGATGCAGGTATTTCACATCCCTTTAAGTGTCCTTAGAACTATCTCATCGGTGTGTCAGAAATTCATCCTAGGCAACACAAAAGCCTGGGCCTGGGAAGATCTGTGCAAACCAAAAATGGAGGGCGGTGTGGGAATTCGACTGCTTGAAGATCTTAATGCGGCAGCTGGCCTGCGCCTAACATGGCGATTTCTAACAAGCGACGGCCTGTGGGCATCTCATTTACAGGGGCACTATTGCGCGGCTACATGCCTTTATGCGGCAAAGTCTGCTTTGACTGCTTCCGGCACCTGGAAGCGGCTCCTCCGGAGTAGATTGGTTTCGCAGCAACTGATTAGGAGAGAGGTGCGGGACGGGAAGGCAACGCTATTCTGGTTTGATTACTGGCTTGACGGAGGACCTCTCAGTCAGCATTTTATGATTCCACATGGTGCTGAAAAAATCATGGTTGCTGATTATTGGGGTAGCAACGGCTGGGTTGCTGATCCGGTTCTAGACAGTGTTCGACATCTACTTAGTAACATCAAATTGAGACCTGGGGCTGATGGTTGGAAATGGCTTCGGGGTGAGTCGTTCACTTTCAAACAGGCCTGGGATGGAGTGCGTAGAAGAAGCGACTCTTTCCCTCTTCATAAATTAGTATGGTACCCCAACCACATCCCAAAAATGTCGCTTAACCTCCTCAGAGCCCTCAGAGGTAAACTGCTTACCAGAGATAGGATTTGCAGATGGTCTCCTAGCGCTCCTGCCAACTGTATCCTATGTGATGATAATGCTGTGGAAAATACCGATCACTTGTTTTTTGATTGCCCCTACTCGAGGTACATCTTTCGCAGATCTATGTTAAAATTAAAAGTGCCAGCTCATATTCATCATTCTTTATCTGAGGTGGGGGAGTATTTCCTTGCTAAATACGGGAATAAAGATTGTTTGAGTTTATTAGCTAAGACCTGTTTGGCTACAATGGTCTGGCACATCTGGCGTGAAAGAAATAGACGGATTTTTGAAAATGAGAGAAGATGCAAGACCGTGCTATTTGAGGAGATAGTTGCTGACATTAGAGCTGGCTTAAATGGCCAAGACCCAACAACGGAGGAAGAGATTGAAGTTTATTCAAATTGGGAATTTAGGGACAAGGGATGATACCTTACTGTATATTTGAGTTTTGTATGATTTCCTGTGAAATTGCGTATGTATAGAGGAGTTTCTGCTAGTGTGGAGTGACGGCGCTTGTGCCCTCTCCGCTCCCTAGCATAAACACACTCTATAGTTTTTATGTTGTAGATACTGTACTACTATCAATAAAATTACCACGCTTACCTTCCATATATATATATATATATATATATATATATATATATATATATATATATATATATATAATAGAAAATAAAATTTAATCTATAATACTATCACATTATAATAATATAATCTGCTACAAGTAATCTGTATGTTATGCACATATATATGTAAGTATTATATATATATATATATATATATATATATATATATATATATATATATATCCTCTCTCTCTCTTTTTTAGAGTGAGAAGCTCCGGCGATTCGTGCTCTTCGCTGACGGCATCCGAGGCCGGCCAGACCCGCGGCTGGCCTGGCGGTAGTCGGATCGACGTAATTCCGGCGGTTCTGAGGGAGCGACGAGAGGAGGTGTCTTCGTTTTTGGATCTGAAGCTCCTTTGCCTTTGGATCTGGATCTCGATCGGATTTGTCGAGGCGAGGCTTCAGATCTGATCGATTCTCTTCAGATCTAACTAGTAGACAAGGCGTGCTGGCGGATCTGAGGGAGGATCCGACGACTTTGTCTTCTTGCTGATCTTATTGCGGTCGGATCAAGAACTCGGGAGGAGTTCTTGGTCCAGCGGTGAGTTTCTGAGCTTGTTGGTTGTGTGATTTCTGCTCCATTACTGCTCTGATATTCCTTTCGCGAGTTGGATCTGGTCTTGGTTGGAGCTCTCGCCGGGAACTACCTGTCCTTGTGTGCGATAAGGCTGCTCCTCCTTGGACGGATCAAGAACTCAGGTGGAGTTCTTGATCCGGCGGTGAGATTCTCCTCCTCGCTTTATCTGCTGAGTTGTTTCTTGTTCAGATCTGACCTATTCTTTTGGTTCGCTTCGGCTATGACTACCTCTGAGGGAGTGCCAAAGAGCTCCGAAGATGCTGGGGGATGGCGTGTCGTCAATAGGAAAGGGAGAGAGGCTAGGCCTGACTTCAGATCTCAAGTCCAGGATCATGACCCCCCGAAGATTGGTGCGAGGAAAACGCTTGAAAGAAGGATGATGAGGCCGGCCATCAACATTAAGATCAATCCCCTTGCTCCAAAGCTTTCCTGGATTGATGTGTGCTCAAACAGAAGGAAGATTGCTGATTCCTTGGAGATGGCCTATGTCCCGCCGATTGTTGATGATGCTGGAGAGACGTATGCGTTGCTTTCTCAAGATGTGATAGATGAAGCGGCTAGCAATTGGGAGAATACTTTGGTGGCGTATGTGCTCGGCGATATTCCCTTCTATGGGCAGATGAAAGCTTGGGCTCTGCGATCATGGAAGAAGCAGGGGATGCCCATCTTCTCTAGAGAGAACGGGTTCTTTTTCTTTCGATTCAAGGAGAAAGTCGACTGTGACGGGGTGTTGTTTGGGGGGCCCTGGATGTTCGACGGACGGCTGGTCGTGCTTCAGCGATGGGCGCCGGATCTGTGCTTTGATCGTGATATGCTCTCCATCGTTCCAATTTGGGTCCAGTTCCCTAATCTGCCATTAAAGTTCTGGTCCCTCAGCATCCTCAATGTTATCGCTAGTGTTGTTGGCTCCCCTATTTTCTTGGACAGGGCTACGGCAACTCTGGAGCGAATGACGTATGCCAGGTGTTTGGTGGAGGTCTCAGCAGCCGAGAAGCTCCCCCTGATGGTTGTAGCCAAGACGGAGGATGGAGAGAGCTTCGAGGTGGCGGTGAGGTATGAAGGGAAGCCTCCGCGATGCAGCAAATGCAAATGTTTTGGTCATCAATGCTCTATTGCGGGTGGTCCAAAGGAAGTGGCTGGCTCCCTAAATGGTAATCCCAAACCTAAGTTTGATAATGTTCCTTCTTCTCTATCCTCTTCTGGGCGGGAGGGGGCGGGGAATATGAATTCGAATAGCACGGATAGTAGTGCTGTGTATGTTAATATGGAATGTAGCCCCATCATTGGTGGGGGGCATGGGAATGTTGATGGCATTGTGCATTCGGGACCCGTAGGGGTTTGTAATGAGCAGGACTCGGGAGGAGTTGCTGATGTAATTGTAGGGGCTGAAGGTGTGTCTTTGGGGCCTATAGGAGATTGTAACAGGCAGGGTGATGTAGTGGATGCTGCTGATATGGTTAGAGTGGGTTGAATGATAGGGGATGTAAGGAAGGTGAGGGAAGCTTGCTCGATGTGTCTAGCTATCTGCGATCTCCATGTACTGTTATTGATGATTGTAATGGGGTCAACATATGGGGGGAGATGAGGGACTCTAGGAAGTATGTTGTTAGTAAGGTTGACAATGTTGGGTGTAATCCTTGGCTAGCTGCGACTAGGCCGTCAAAGAAATGTCATGAGCTAGCTGCGTCTAGCAATAGGGGTAGTGTTGGCGGTGATGACAGGGGGAGTGCAGCAGACATCCTAAAAATACCCAGCATGCCCAAGAGGTCGATGGCGGTAGCGTTGGAAGGAGCTATCTGTTGGTGATGGTTCATGTGCATAAACTTGTTAGAATTTGTACAAAAGCTCAAAGGGAGAGGGTTAATGCTACGAATGCAGGTGGTATTGCAAAGCAAGTGAAGAAAACGGGAGATGGTATCAATGGGACTTCTGAAGCTGCTTCGGGTGGTACCTGCCTTCAACAGGGAGCTGGAGACAAGGGGACGGAAGTAGCGGAAAGGCCCTCCTATTTTGATTGTATCAGCGGGAAGCAGCGACAAGGGGACAACATGGCGGGTGTGGGCCGTCAGAGCGTGGTAATTGATAATGGAGTTGTGCTAGCTGCGACTAGCTTTACGGAGGGAGACGATGCTCCTTGTAGGAAGACTTACCTCAATACTAATAAATTGGGGGGGGGGGAGGGATCGGGGTGTTCGGAGTCGGAGTTGGCCCCAGGGCGTACGGTTCTAGCCAGGTCCCCATCGACCACGTCGGTCACCTGCACACGGCCATCAGACCACAACCCTTTCAACATCCTAAGGGTGAGCAACAATGCTCGCTTAGGAGCCTCACTTCTTGAGGATTCCTATGATAACATTAGCTCTGATAACGAACCTCTTGAAATGACTATAGCTAATGAAGCATGGCATGAGGAGAAAGCTGAGCTGAAACTTAAGAGTAAAGAACGTAAGAATCAAAAGAGCAAGGGTGTGGTCTCCTTTAAGGGTACTCGCAAAAGCTCTAGAATAAATAAGGATGTTGACCTTCCCCTCCATTCCACTCAATGACAGTGCTCATTTGGAACACGAGAGGGCTCAACAATGTGGCTAGACGTAGAGAGCTCAAGGATCAGTTACGGAAATTAACTCCCTCCCTGGTTGGCCTTCTTGAAACCAAGGTGGTTGGGGCCAATGCCCATAGAATTCTTCAATGCTTCCCCAAGAATTGGATTTCTGTTGACAATCGTTCCGCCCATCACAACGGTCGTATTGTTATTATGTATAACCCTGATACGTGGAAGTGTAGCATCGATGGGTTGTCTGCTCAGCATATCTCGCTAAAATGTGTGAATACTGCAGGGTTCACTACTATGGTTACGATTGTCTATGCTTCTAATTCCTACCAAGATCGTAGAGAACTTTGGAGAGAGATTGTTGCCATGGCCAATACCTATAATAACATTCCCTGGATCATTGGAGGCGATTTCAATTGTGTCAGATATGCCATAGACAAGGTGGGAGGCAGAGTTATTGATGGGTTCATGGTGGATGATTTTAATAATTGCATCAACTCGAGTGCTCTCATGGAGCTCAAAACGGTGGGTAACACCATGAGTTGGACAAATCGCAGCATTGGGCAAAAGCGTATTTCGGCCACTCTTGATCGGGTTTTTTGCAATAGCATTTGGATGGGTGTCCTCACTTCCTCTTATTGCGAATACATTGCTGGTGGTACTAGTGATCACTCCATTCTCATTGTTCACTTTTATCGGCCAGGATGTTCTGACCCCAAGCCATTCAAATTTTTTAATGCTTGGATTCGTAGCCCTGATTATCTTAATATTCTTAAGGAACATTGGCACATCAGGGTTAAGGGCTGCCCCATGATACGATTGTCTGAGAAGCTGAAAAATCTGAAAATGGGTTTGAAAAAATTCGGTGCGGCTTTTAGAGAAGCTAATGATGTGAGTAAATCTCGTGCTGAGCTTATTGATATTCAAAACAACCCATCCCTTCCCATATGTCTGAACTTACAAAAGAGAGAGCATTCTCTCATTATCCAGCTTGCTGAGGCTTTGGATATTGAAGAATCCAATCTTAAGCAGAAAAGTAGACAAGATTGGTTACATCTTGGAGACCGTAATTCTCGGTTCTTTTATACCGCCATGAAGTCTAGAGAAAGTCACAATAATCTTGGGCATCTTATTGCCACTGATGGCTCGCACAATAATACTATTGATCATCTCAAAGCTGAGGCTCCTGTGTTCTATTCTGGCTTATATAATCAAAATGACTATTGGAGGGTCTTTCCTTGTCTTACCACTAAAAGGGTTCTCACTAATGATGCTGCTCATTGGGTTGAAAAACCGGTCAATGCTGAAGATGTTAAGAAAGCCGTCTTTTAGATAGGGGCTGATAAGGCCCCAGGCCCTGATGGGTTCAATGGTTTCTTTTATCAAAACTCTTGTGATGTCATTGGAGAGGATGTCACCTTAGCTGTGGTTAATTTCTTCAAGTCCGGGAAGTTATTTCGGCAGATTAACCATACTTTTCTCACGCTCATACCCAAAAGTTCCAATGCTTCTGGGCTTGGGGACTATAGGCCGATATCTTGTTGCAATATTATTTACAAGGTTATAAGCAAAATTCTCTGTAATCGTCTGAGTAAAGCTGTTCTTGAGCTTATTTCTCCAAATCAACCTGCCTTCCTCCAGGATCGTTTACTTGTTGATTGTGCTCTGCTTGCCCACGAGCATATTAGGGGTTTCAATAATCCTATGGGAAGCCGGGCTTGTCTTAAATTGGACCTTCGCAAAGCGTTCGACAGTGTTAACAAAGAATTCGTTTACTATATGCTGCATAGGATGGGGTTCAGACACAAGTTCATTGGTTGGATATGTGAATGTATCTCCACCCCAAATTTCTCTGTTATGATAAATGGTTCCCCTTGTGGTATGTTCCAGTCTAATAGGGGGCTGAGACAGGGAGATCCCTTATCTCCGTACCTGTTTGTGAATGTTATGGAGGCTTTTCCTTGCTCATGGCCAAGGCTAATATCTCTCGCAACATTATGCCTATGAACAGAATGGGAGCTGTCACTCATCTTCTCTTCGCTGATGATTTACTGGTTTTCTGTAAAGCTAATGTTAAATCTTTTGAGGGTCTAAGAGATCTGCTCTCTACTTTCAAATCCTTCTCTGGCCTTGAGGTTAACTGGACCAAAAGTGCGGGTATTTTCAGTAAGGGCACAGGGGGGCCTGGCAGTCTTGCTGATATCTTGGGCATTCGTCGTGTGCAATCTCTTTCTGCGTATTTGGGGCTCCCTCTCTCTACTAAGTATCCTAATGCCGCAATGTATGGCCGTCTGATTGACAAATGCAAGAGCAGACTTCAGGGTTGGTCTTCCTCGCTTCTATCCATTGCTGGTCGCATTGAACTTGTCAAGTCTGTTATATACGGCATGGTGGGTTTTTGGATGCAAGCTTTCCGGTTCCCTAAATCTGTTATCTGATCTCTTACTTCCATGTGCAGAAAGTTTATCTGGGGGAATAACCATCTTTGGGCTTGGAATGATATGTGTGTCCCCAAACAAGAGGGTGGTGTGGGGGTTAGAAGCTTACATGAGCTAAATAACGCCCATGGTATCAAGCTGACTTGGCGCCTGCTCACGCATAGCGGTATCTGGGCTTCTTTCATGAGGAATCATTATTTGAACAATTCGGGCTTATTTCTGGCTAAGTCTCATCCCATGCAATCTGGAACATGGAAGTTCATTCTCCATTACCGGGAATTCACTAAAAAGCTTACAAAGCGTAACGTTAGAGATGGTTCCTCTACACTCTTTTGGTATGATAATTGGCTCCCTTGTGGTATTCTTGGTGATTCTTATGAGGTTCCTGAAGGGGAAGAGAGGTACTTGGTCAGTGATTATTGGTCTGATGGTAGTTGGGTGGAGAGCAATTCCCTTTCGGCTGTCCGGCATATTATCAACTCGGTTGTTTTGTCTGCTGGCAGTGACTCCTGGTCCTGGGTTTCCAAATCTCCATCTCTTCGCAGTGCTTGGGATGGTTCCCGTGTTATTAAACCTCTCTTACCATACTACAAGGTGGTGTGGTTTCAGGGGCATATTCCCAAGATGGCAATCACTTTACTGCGAGCTTTTCACGGGAAGCTTCTCACCCGTGATAAGCTCGTGAAATGGGGAGTGCCTACTTCACCTCTCTGTGTTTTATGTACTGATAATATTCATGAAGATATGGATCATATATTCTTTGAATGCAGCTATACTAAATATATCCTTTGCAGGAGTTTCCTTAAGCTTGGGATCACTTCTACCTTGCCATCTACCCTGGCTGGAATAGGCGATTTGATTATGGCCCTTTTTCATAAGAAGGACAACATAGGTAAGCTGGTCAGAACTGTCCTTGCTGTGATGATATGGCACATATGGAGGGAGAGAAATAGGAGAATATTTGAGGGCATCAGTCTGATGCAGACACTCCTGTTTGACAACATTGCTGATGATGTTAGAATTGCTCTACGTCATGTTGGTTGGGATCTGGGTGACGACGCTCCCCCTATAAATTGGGGGCTCCTAGGCTAGGCTGACCCTATCTTGTATTTTTGCTTTCCTTTTGACCTACGGGTAGCGGATGGTGTAAGTATTTGCTGGGATGTAGGCGCCTGTGCCTCTACTCACATTACTGACATCCTTCTTCCACCCGTGAGTGTCTTGTATTTTTCCGTTATATCAATAAAGATGCAAAGCATATTCTCCAAATATATATATATATATATCAATAAAGTTACAGATGCCTTCCCAATTGCCCTCATCCCTCCCTGAAGTGGGCGAATACTTCCTAGCAAAATTCTCAAGCAAGGACTGTTTGAGCATCCTTTCCAAAACCGTTCTTTCCTCCATGGTTTGGCACATCTGGCATGAAAGAAACACGAGAATATTTGAAGATGTCAAGAGATGCAAGATCACACTTTTTGAAGAGATAGCTGCTGACGTCAGAGTCGCATTGCATGATCAAGAACCCACTTCTGATGAAGAGACTAAAGTTTATTCCAACTGGGAATTCAGAGATAATGGATGACTTTAAGTTTTCAATAATTGCTGTAAATGTATCTATGTTTTGTGCTAGATTTTGTTAGGCTGTAGATTGTAAGTGGGGAGTGACGACGCTTGTGTCCTATCCTCTCCCTTACGGTACTACTTCATAACAGACTTTGGCTGTATTTCGATGGGCTCCTTATATATAGAATACAATGCTTACCTTTCATATATATATATATATATATATATATATATATATATATATATATATATATATATATATATATATATATATATATATATATATATATATATATATATATATATATATATATATATATATATATATATATATATATATATATATATATATATATATATATATATATATATGGGTAAAGTGTTCCTAGGGTGACTCCTTAGATGAAATCTAAGGAGTCGCCCCTATTTTCTCCCATCTCCTACATTTATTTTGAAATTATTTTTCATGGGCTTGTTGTTCACCTCATGGATGATCAACATACCAAAAATCAAGTTATTCCAATACTTTTAGAGCTCTCATCTACCCCTTACAACTTCAACGGTCTAAAAACGTGCTTTAAAACCCATGAAGTTGCAAGGTGTAGATGTGGGTTCTAAAAGTATTGGAATGACTTTATTTTTGGTATGTTGATCATCCATGAGGTGAACAATAAACCCATCAAAAACAATTTCCAAAAAAATGTGGGAGATGTGAGAAAATGGGGGTGACTCCTTAGATTTCATCTAAGGAGTCACCCTAGGAACACTTTACCATATATATATATACTAGTCATAACCCGTGCCCGCGGGCACGGTTTAATTATGATTTTCCCCCGTAAAGTTCGTTGTTCCCCAAAAAAAATTTTCCACGGTCAAAATTGTGCGGAACAACAAATTTGCGTAAAAATATTTAGCGATATGGACGCATTCGGTATGAAACAACAAATTCGACGCGCAACAACAAATTAGTGTAAAAACATTTAGTGGGCGCCTTCGGCGCGGAACAACGAATTAGTTTAAAAATCGGCGCGGGCACGTTCGGCGCGGGCGCGGTTCAATTAAGATTTTCCCCCGCAAAATCTTTGTTCCCCAAAAAATTATTTCCGCGATCAAAATTGTGTGGAACAACAAATTTGCGTAAAAATATTTAGCGACATGGACGCATTCGGAATGAAACAACAAATTCGACACGGAACAACAAATTAGTGTAAAAACATTTAGCGGGCGCCTTCGGTGCGCAACAACAAATTAGTTTAAAAATCGGCGCGGGCGCGGTTCAATTAAGATTTTCCCCCGTAAAAGCTTTGTTTCCCAAAAAATTATTTCCACGGTCAAAAGTGTGTGGAACAACAAATTTGCGTAAAAATATTTAGCGACATGGACGCATTCGGCATGAAACAACAAATTCGGCGCGGAACAATAAATTAGTGTAAAAACATTTAGTGGGCGCCTTCGACGCGTAACAACAAATTATTTTTCCATAAACTTTCATTTCCCAAGAAATGTTTTCCCGCCCAAAATTTTCACAAACTCTCATCTCATCCGTTGATTTCCCAAGATTAAGCTATTCTCAACCATTATTGTTTCGCAACATTAAGCTATAGCTTATATAAGTGTTCTGATCTTATTTTTGAATGTTTCATAGTCAACATTCGGCTATAGGAAACACAGAACTGCCAAATATATGGGAGAAATATTGTTTTTGTAAATGCCAGGAAAAATTGGCTTATATCTCGAATGTGTTCAAATTTGGCTTATATCTCGAATGTGTTCAAATTTGGCTTATATCTCATGGAAGATAATGATAGTTCATTCAATTTTTTGACAGATCTCATGGAACACCATGTCACACGTTGTCCATCTCCAACGCTCCCTCTCCGACACCAAGATCTCCCGCCTCATCACCGAAACCATCGCCTCTCATGCCATCCGCTCCCTCGCCTCACCTGCCATCTGCTCTATATCTGCTCCATCACCGTCTTCGAGAAAATCGAAGATCTCAATTGTGTCGCCGCGAGTCGGGCTTTGTGGAGCTTGAACTGCGGGATGTAGAAGCTCAAAAGCCAGCAGGTGTCGATGGCCTCCGAAACCAAATGAGTTTGAAATATCTGCTAAAAGAGAATGTTTAGTTCAATTTTATAAAATTTTCCACAAACAATTTTAGTTCAATCAAGACTATAATAAAGAATGTTTACAGCATAGACAATGTGTGTTTGTGACCAATTTTGACATAATGAGACCCCTTTGCATATATGTGCATCATCACTGGCATGTATTCATTCATATCTAAGTCTTTAGCAGCCAAGGGATGTGCTTGCTTTGATGGATCAAATATACACATGCATATACTAAACTATTAACATTCGATAGTTAATATCATGTCGTGCCCAAAGATGGGGGAACTCAATCTGTGAAAAATGGTCCCAATTTGCCTTCAAACGATGATCGTAAAACTCATATCTGGTAATTTCATGCAATATCATGTTTTTTTGTTACTAATCAGGGCATTAACAAAAAATAACAGCTTGCATGAAGAATGAAATATAACAGCTTGTGTTACTAATCAGGGCAAGAACCCTGAAATTATCCCTGATTAATAACAGCTTGTGTGGTAATTTCATGCAATATCATGTTTTTTGTTACTAATCAGGGCATTTAAAAAAATGATTATACATGACTTGAATCAAATGTTTTCTGTCAATAAGGCTTGACCAAACCTGTGCTAATATGAAGTATGTAGCTTTTCATACTCTTCAAAAAATGATTATACATGATTCTCCTTTGACAATGCTATTTTTCATGATGAACAATCATGAATGGCCAACAAATACAGGCTAGCATTGTCAAAGGAGAATCATGTTGTTAAGCCAACAAATATAATTTCTATTTTAACAAATATAATCAATTGATACCTTTTTTCAGTTACCAATATCAATTGTTAAGCCAACAAATATAATTTCTATTTTACGAAATGAATAACATGCAACAATACAGGCTAGTAGCACACCGATACAGGCTAGCATTCAGTAAACCTGGGATAGCAAGCTTGGTTTCTAACTTCAGCAAACCTGGGATAATTTCAGCAAACCTGGTTGAAATTATCCCTTTCTAACCAAGATTACCTGTGCATCTTACATTCATGGTAGTATACTCAACAGAATTTTGAGGAGATTCTTCCATTGATAGGGGATTATCAGGAGATGTAGAAATGGCTTCATCTGTATGCAGTAACTGTGTATCCACATCAATAGAATGATACTCATTGCATTTCCATAATATATCAGTTTATAGTATTGTATCAGCATCAATAGAATAAAAAGCTGATATCATTTAAAACTGCAAAATCTGTTTCTATCATTTAAAAGGAAAATTCTGTTTTGAAATCAATAATGTTATAAAATAAAATATGTAGAAAACAAATTTTAATAAGAAGGCTCGGATATTTCCTAAAGCACAAAACATCATGATGCAGAATCGTTTCTAAAGACATCCAGTATCATTTCCAAAGCACGTGATAACAAATTGTCAAAAGAATCATAACAGAAAGAAAGAAGTTCAGAAAAAAATCAATGGTAGATTTTTGTGAGAAGAGATTATAGAAGAGCTGAATAATGAAATATAACACCACATACGCATGGTTGCTGATTGCAGTGTACAACACCACATACGCATGTAAGTACATGTAGATCATTGGTTACAAATATTATATGTCAAGAAATGCATGACGAAGTCAGCAACCGGCCGCGATTAAAAGCATTTACATATTGCCATACAGACTGCTAAATAAGGTAAACATTCTGTCAATGGCAACTAATTGACACCAAACACAATGACTATGGCACGCAATAGATCATCTGAAAGTAAGAACTGTGTTTCAAGTTTCCTCAGTGATTAAGGTAGGGCATCAGAGAAGTTATTGTGTGGATTTGTTACCTCAGTGATGTAATTCAACTGTTAAATGATCATGTTGCACTTCGAAAGAAAGAAAGACTAACAACCAACTCCACAGATGCTGAACTCAGAGGGAAAAAAAGTAGGCATATCAGATGTTGAACTCAGATATAAAACAATTAACATACCAGTATCTTTGCACCCTAGACAGCGCGTATTTCAAGCAAATTTCAGAAAATTGCAGCTGCAGCATACATATATAGACAATAAGATCCATGTAGCATAAACCACGACACTTTCTAATGTATTTTCTAGATTTTGTTCAATAATGACACTATATTCAAGCATTTCTGACAAAAATATCATTCAATATTACAGGTTTTTACGAAAGAAACAATGAGCTAATAAGAAGAAACAACTAGATATTCTCAAACATGCAAAACATCATGATGCAGAATCATTTCTAAAGACATCCAGTATCATTTCCAAAGCACGGGATAACAAATTGTCAAAAGAATCATAACAGAAAGAAAGACGTTCAGGAAAAAATCAATGGTAGATTTTTGTGAGAAGAGATTATAGAAGAGCTGTACGATCAAAAAAATCATAAAGAGCTGAACGAAATTAAGAAAATCAAATATCAAACAGCGAGCAGGTGGACACCCAAGCATTGAAGAAGAGGGACACCCAAGTATGTGGGATGAAACGTCGAGCATGTGGCGAGCAGGGGGACACCCAAGCATTGAAGAAGAGGGAGCTAGACCGTCACTTGCAGTATTTCTAACCAACTCTTGCATTGAAGAGAATCAAACAGCTCGCCATTGGGAATCCAATCTCTCTCTTTCTTTGCTTTTTAGAGCACTCATCAGCAAGGTCAAAGCGCGACCCCGGCCACCGCCCCTGCCAGAATGAAAGGACGCCCTGGACCCACCGTAATCCAATCGCCAGCTGAATGTGTCTCGCAATAATCAGGAATAAGAGTTTCCTTGCTCGATCGCCGCCGCGAACCCACCGTAATCCAATCGCCAGTTTCCATATCACCTGAGTCCACAGTGGCAGCCGAGGAAACGAAAAAGATCACATTTTGGCTCCTAAATCTCCGACCAAAAGAAGAAAAATTTGATTCATGAAATCATACCAACAATTTCTTGAGGAGGGGGAGATTGCCGGAGTGAGATGCGTGAAAGAGAGCAGAGACGTCAGTTCGATACTCCTCGTACCCGACCTTCACCTCATCGACCGCCTCCTCCTTAAGAACGACCTCCGCCTTCCTGCCCTGGAAGCAGACAGCGCTGGTGAAGTTGACGTCGACCGTTGGATCGACGATGTACTCCATGGCCGCCTTGGTGTCTCCCCTGTGAGCTGCTTCACGACTTGAATGCACCGCCTCCGCCGGCGACTGTGACAGCGTCGGAGGAGGAGTAAGGGTGGCTAAATATCGTCATTGCGTCGGAGAACTGGTGCCAGCGGTTTCCGCTAGATCAAGGAGCTGGGAATCTCTTTGCTCGATGGATTCTTCACGCGTGGTTGTGATTCGACGATCGGGGATTGAGGGGGAGAAAGAGAGAGGAAAGAGATAGATCAAAGAAAGAGAGAGAGAAAGAGAGTTCGACAGAGCTGAGGGAGGAAGGGAGGGAGGGGCGAGTTCAAAGGGGCATCTGCCTATGCGTGAAGGGGCATCTCAGGTTTGACAGTAAATGGTGAGCAGCTGAGGTTTGGTGGTGGGGTTGCAGACATTTAAGACATGGTTCAAGTTTCCACACAGCTTTTCCCCAACCAGCAAAGCTTTTCCTTCGAAATTCAAAAGTTTCCCACTAATTTGCGATGAATTGACGCCACCTAACAGCGTAATGCTTCCCTAGATGACGCTTGAGCTTCCCTAGAGACGCCTGGGAGAGCAAGAGACGTCCAATTTCCAAAGCGCGCTGTCAGTCTAATAATCATGTGTACTCTTTTTACCCACGAAAAAAGTTGGACCCACAAAAATTTAATTTCAACCGTCGATTCAGCAAGATTAAATCCAAACCGTCTTTTATCAACCAGTTTGTCCTAGTCAGCTTGTCCTAGTCAGCCCTAGGATTCAAAAATCGCTGTCAAATGTATAATCTATTATACATTTGACAACGTTTTTTGAATTCTAGGGCTGACTAGGACAAGATAAAGAGTGGCTGAGATTTGATCTTGGTAAATCAATGGTTGAGATTGGATTATGTGAAAATTTTAGTGGGAAAACTTAAATTTTGGTGGGAAAAGTGTCTTGGGAACCAAAACTTTGAAATTAGAAGTGTCTTGGAAAAGATTGTAGAGATTAAATTTGGGAGAAAAGTGCCTTGGAAACCTAAACTTTGAAATTAGAAGTGCATTGGGAAAGATTGTGGAGATTAAATGGGAGGAAAAGTGCATTGGGAACCTAAACTTTGAAATTAAAAGTGTCTTGGGAAAGATTGTGGAGAAGCATGATCCATTAAATTTAAAAAAATAAAAAATTTAGCGCAAAACAATTTAGCAGAACAACAAATTAGCGTAAAAATACCCTGAGGTTTGTTGTATCGCGCCCGCGCCGAAGGCGCCCGCTAATTTGTTGTTCTGCACCAAAGGCGTGGGCTCCAAATTTGTTGTTTGACGCAGAATTTGTTGTTCCGCGCCAAAGGCGCGTGTGCCAAATTTGTTGTTCGACGCCGAATTTGTTGTTCCGCGCCGAAGGTGGCCGTGCCGCTAAATATTTTTACGCTATTTTATTGTTCTGTTAAATTTTGACCGTGGAAATAATTTTTCGGGGAATAAAGATTTCGCCGGGGAAATCTTAAAAGAGCCGTGCCCGTGGGCACGGGTTATGACTTGTAGATATATATATATATATATATATATATATATATATATATATATATATATGGAAAAAGGGGATCTAAGGTGCCTCCTTAGATGAAAATCTAAGGAGGCGCCCCCATTTCCTCCCATCTCCTACAATTTTTTTGGAAATATTTTTTCATGGGGTTATTGTTCACATCATGGATGATCAACATACCAAATTTCAAGAGATTCCAATACTTTTTGAGCCACCATCTACCCCTTACAACTTCGACGGTTTGAAAACGTGCTTAAAAATCCACGAAGTTGCAAGGGATAGATGGTGGCTCAAATAGTATTGGAATCCCTTGAAATTTGGTATGTTGATCATCCATGAGGTGAACAATAAACCCATGAAAAAAAATTCCAAAAAAATGTGTGAGATGGGGGGAAATGGGGGCGCCTCCTTAGATTGAATCTAAGGAGGCACCCTAGGATCCCTTTACCCTATATATATATATATATATATAGGGAAATGCTATTGTGAGATGGGAAGCAAAAACCCTTAAAGTGAGCAAGCCCATCTCGACCGTGCGATCTGATCGGATGGCTCAGATCTCCCCACCATCAGCTGGCCCATCACGTGAGGATCCACCCGCAGTAAGTCACGAGAGCCCCAGCCGTCCTCTCTCGCGATCAACTCAGGCCACCCTCGATCTCCCTCACGCGATCAACTCTCTCCCCCGTCCATCTTCCTCTCGCGATCAACTCTCGAAATCCCAGCCAACATCCTCAATCCTCAATCCCCCAATTCTAACCCACCACGCGCTCCCCACAACCCCTAGATCGTGGGCGATCCCAGAAACCTAGTCCCTAGTTCGATCTTCTAAAGCCTCAAAACCCTAGAGATCCATCGGTCTCCGATCCACCGAAACCTCAAAACCCTAGCGATCCTCTGACGATTGAGGGCAAGAGATGATCATGTGAAAGAGTTCCTATCCCTCAATCTTTACGCGACTGCAGAGCCACCTTCTCTCTTTGATGGAACTACAAGGTATAATATTTGTTCTTTTCTTTTCTGTGAAATTTTGGGCAGTTTTATTTTTAATTTTTGTTGATTATTTTTGAATTTTGAAGGTTGTATACATCCTATGTTTGCCCATATGCCCAAAGAACCTGGATTGCTAGAAACGCCAAGGTATTATATCTTCAACTTCAAGACTACTTATTGTGTTGTTGTAAATGCATCCGTCATTTGATTCACGGCAAATAAAATGAGCAGCTGAAACTAATGCCCCATTATTTGATCATTTCAAAGCTGTAGCTAATAAAATAAATTAGAGTTGGAATCTGAGGCAAGTCAGATTACATAATTAAGTGGTGTTTTTTCATAAGTATATTTGTAAATAGCAATCATATCCTTTTTGGTGCATAAATTTACTTTAAAGCCTTGATTAGAGTCTATGAGACCTCAATGTTTTTGTCTCTCGACAAACTCCATTGCTCTTCTCAAAAGCAACAATGTAGAGGCTGATGATGACTTGGCTAGCTACTAGTTAAACGATCAATAGCTTTTTCTGGCACCAGCATCCTATTATGTAAACTTGAAAGGTAAATCAACTTTGGAGACAAGGACTTATTTGGAATCGATGGCTAAATTCATTCTTGAATCCTGATCAAATAATTATAGTAGACAACATAAAAAGTAGGAGTGCAAGGGTAAATACTCAAGAAATAATGTCAGAGTGGTTTCATTGATTTCTGAAAAACTTCAGAGGATTTAGACAACCTAGAGCCCAAATTTGAAGGAAAAACAACCTGGAGCACAAATTTGCAATGTTGCTTAGACACAAACACAAATTTGCAACGTCTGTGTATGCAGCTTGACAAATTTGAAAATGTGTCATTTTTCTCTAGTCCGTTCATTTGTCCACAACGAAACAATTCTTGTTGGGCACCCTTTAGAGAATGATCTTTTAGCATTGTTGGGCGCTCTGTAAAAAATTTCAATAAGAGTTGCTTAATTGCTATTGATACTAATTAATTCCAGGGTTTTATTCTTTGTTCATATCATATTTGAGCATGTTCATTCATATTTGATACCAAAAATTCCAAACTGCAGGAATTTTATTCTTTGTGCATATCATGTGGGTTCAATGATAGTCTCTTCTCACCATATGATTCAGCTTTAGTTTTCGAACTAACATATGCTCCCAGGTTAAATGGCGAGTTTACCGCCACCATACATCAACGAGTTGCAGATATCATTAAAGCATGCAAACTATCAAGCACACTGTCGGCGGTAAGTTCTGCATGTGATCACATACGCGATTGGGTTAGTGGGACTCCTTTGGGACTCCTAAGGTTAGCTTGTTGATACAATCATTTGTTTTTCATGTAGGAGTGCATTAAATCTTTATAAGATGTTTGAGTATGAATCATGACGACGATTTTGTTGCAGGGCACATGGGTATCAATGGGAGTGTAGTCCGATGGATCTTATGATAATGCTTAATCTACTCCTATCCTGTTACATGTGAGAAGGGAGAATGGAGCATTGTGCAAGGTGAGTTTACTGAATATGGCCTTCAGCATCTTGCATTTTGGTGTTTCTGCCGAGATTGTTGACAACATTGCAGGGTTAGAATGGTTGTTATAGTACACAGCGTAAGAATTTCCATTGTCCTATTGGTTCAATGATGCTCTTCACATCGCATAAATAGATCTTAAGATTGATGAATTCTCAAGGGCAAAGATGGATGCCACAGCGAAGGAGCTTGTAGGAGAAAAGACTCTGGCCCACTCGTGCCTGAAATGATGTATGCTGATTGCCCGTGGACTTTCATGTTTTTATCTGCTTTTTCTTATAAACTTTGATGCTTGCCTGAAATGATATATTACTACGATTTTTGTTTGTAAAGCCTCTATATGCTCCACTCAGCTTCAGCTCTACAAAGGTTTGTTAAATAATATGTCTCTGATAAATGAGGTTTATGGCTCAACACAAACCCAATGCAAATATAATTGACTTGAAGTTAACCCAATTATGACTTGGGGCAGATTGTTGAATACCAAGTTGCTAACTCCTTGTGCATTTCAGGTATCCGAGTCACAATGACAATGCATATATATAATTTAGTGTTAGCATATTATGAATCTAGAATATAACGTTACAGCTATTTATTGAATATAAAAGTTAGCCTCATAATGAAAAGGAAACATGCCCATTATAATTATAATGTGAAACAATACTGTAACACATATTATTACACTACTAAATAACTCATAATATAATATATGTTATATAATGATAAAGTATATAACAGGTACTATTAACAACTTACGTGTTTCTTTGGTTGCGACCCCTCGCAGACGGCGGCAACTAGCGACAAGTTCGACGGCGGCATCGAGGAGGCTGCCGAGATCCTGGGGAGATGCCAAAGGTGGCGTTGATGATGCGTCGACGACGAAGCGGTTCCACTATGACGTCGGAGGGTTGGCTGCGCGTTCTCGAAGGTGTTGGCCGGAGTGGGGTTGCTCGGAGGTGAGGCGGTTCGGTTGCTGATGGAGGAAGGCGCCGGTAGGATGGTGGCGCCCTGGGGTGGTGGGTGATGACGTTGGTGGCGAGAGGAGTTGATGGCAGAGTCAGAGGTTGAGTCAAGCTTGCCAGAGCTGGTCGGGAGCAGTTCGGTGGGTTGGGCGTTGGAGGCGGTCGTCGGGACCGGCGAGCGGCGGTGGTCGGAGGTTGACTTGGCGACGTGAGGCTACCGACGAGAAGGTTGAAGGGCGAGGCAAGGTGAGCTGAGGGGGAAGGGCAGGTAGGTGTGCTCTCGGAGATGGATTGTGCGACGGTCGAAAGGGATGGGGCTCGAGGGTTTTGTGCGGCTGAGGGAAGCGGGGAGGGTTACATTGTTTGGGTTTTATAATATAGGAATTTTAGTTTTTTTTGGTTATATCGTTTGTGTCTGTGTAAGATTTATAAGTGTAGGGCTGGGTTCTGACGTGAGTAATGAGCCTGGGTCTTGGGGTTTTAGTGTTTAGGGTTTATATTAAAAGAGTGTTGTGTGCATGAGTTTATTGGCCTGGGTTTGAATAGCTTGCAATGAAAATCAAAAGAAAAGCAATTGAAATTAAGAGAAGTGGCGGCTGCTAATAGAAAAGAATTAAGGTTTTAAATTTTTAATTAAGAATGGAAAGTTTTGTTTAAAAGAGAAGGATTTAAATCTATGAGGGAGAAGGAAAGAAACAAGAATTTATTTACAATTAAGAATATGGATTAATTGCAAGAAAGAAAAGGAAGGAACAAGAAATTAGAATTAAGAATATGATTTTATTGTTATTTAAAATGTTGTAAAAAGTCTCCTAGAACTCATATGGCAACTAATTCGAAGTATGAATTCGAAACTCTTATATTTATAATTAAAAGGTTTTAATGTTACGGAAAGAAAGGAAGGAACAAGAAATATAATTGAAATTAAGAGTGGCAATTAATGCTAGAAAGAACGGAAAGTTTAGAAATGGCAGGGTTTAAAACTTAAAGAAAAAGGATGGAACAAGAAGAATAATTGTGATTTAAAACAGCATTTTTTATTGTCATTAAAAAAGTCTCCTATCTAAATAGGGAAGGAGGTTTTGAATTCGAATTTAAAATGATTTAAACATATGTAATTATTTAATTATATGATTACATATAATCGTAGTTAATTAAAATATGTATATAAGTAGATAATGCTAGTTAAAATATGCTCAAAATACCGGTACGTATACAAATACCGTACGGATCATGGAAGGTCGCAAGGCAACACTAGAATTACGTATGAAATACGTACGTATAGAAACATGCCGTTACATCCTACACACCTTATTAACATTCCGTCCTTGGAATTTCTTAAGTTAGGTATTGATCAAGGGAAAGGCTGATAGAAGAATCACGAAAGTGATATCATAACATCAAGAAGGCAAGAGACATAGAGAGCGAAAACTTCTGAATTGAAAGGGTCCAAGATTGAAACAACTAAAATTAAGACAGCACCTAGGATGTGACAAAGCAAAGATAGACACATTTATGGTACGAACCATTAAATGCGGTGATAGGACAGGGTTCAAACGTCATCATTCGTCACTGGTTTGCCGTCCCAAACTTCCTCTGCGACCATAGAGTAATTTTGGTGCCAACTGTGTTCGGGCTTGGCCTGTTGAGGAACTTGATGCTGGAGAGCTAGAGGCGGTCCCTGTTGGGTCGATCATGATGCTACCATAGATTGGATCATAGAATTACTAGTGCGACGAGGGCAGTTCCTTGCAATATGATCAGGTGCCCCGCACGCCAAACACTGGTTCAACAGTACGCGACAATCCTTCTTGACATGCCCAAATTGGTTACAATGATGACATACGACTGTAAATCTGGGGTCGACGGGAGTTGCAGGCCTCTTGATATTGGTGGTCTGAGTCAGTCGGAGATCATTCCTCGGCAGCTCCTGTGGACGCTTGCTTGCCTGACGCGCCATCTTCTGATTCAGGATCAGCTCATGCTTCCTCGCTGCTATCAGGACTTCCTCATAAGTAGTAAAAGTGGCCGAGGACATCGAAGCTTGAATGTCCAGATCCAAGCCCTGTAGGAAATGATGATCACAGTCCAGGGTCTGCCACCAAGGTAGGGGTAAAGCGACTCAGCATGGCAAAATCAGCCTCATACTCATCGACAGTCATGGTGTCCTGGACCAAGTTGATGAAGCGCTGCTGCATCTCTCTCTTCGCAGCCTTCAAAAAATACTGGGCGTCAAACCTATGACAGAAGGTAGCACATGGAATTGGCTTGGTCAGCCTGGTCTCCTCATCATCCCACCACTTGCGGGCATTATCCTTCAACTGCTTCTTGGCTAGCTCCACCCACTCGTTCGGGTTGACTCGGGCAAGACCCAGGTCGTCCTCAGTGCTACAACACCACTCCTTGGTCGCTAGTGGGCCCTCTCTTCCGAAGAAGCTCTTCGGACACATCTCTCGGAACTGCTTGGCTCCAGGAGGTGGTGCAATTGGTATAGCTGGTGCATTCTGTCGTCCCTGCTGGACCAGATGGTGCTGAACCTCTAGCATCTCTCTTATAACTCCAAGCATCTGGCGGATGTCATCCTCTCTGTCTCCAGCAGCTCCGAGTCCATGTCGGGTGTTATGTCTTCCTGCAATGCTGCTAACAAACAAGGTAAACGTTTGCGTACAAGATTTATCTAGACAGCCAAGCTAATAATGGCATCCATATTGTTCTAAGTATTTCGTAGGTTCGAGACCTGCATGGGCCACCACTAAAACCTGTCACGTCCCGTTTTCCATTATACTTGGGAGCGAGGATGCGAGCGGGTCCGCATGGGCTGGAGCGGTGAAACTCCAACCCAATAAGCGTCTGCGAGTAAACCATACACAGATCCTTGCATGCCAACTCAGAACAATATAAAATTTCATTATTACAACATCATTGTCCAGATTACATGCACACAAAGGAATTAAGGCCTAGCATGGCCATTACAACAGTTACACGAAAGGAATAAACACCTGAACAAGAATACAAAACAAATATTAATTTATTTCAACGCTGCGAAAGCACGTCGTTCCTCAGCAGTGGGTCTCAGCGTCCTGGTTCTCCTGGTCCCTCTGCTCAGTCTCCAAGTAAACTCTTTAGTGAAATCTG
Organism: Scilla litardierei; assembly: GCA_030789695.1. Classification (NCBI taxonomy): domain Eukaryota; kingdom Viridiplantae; phylum Streptophyta; class Magnoliopsida; order Asparagales; family Asparagaceae; genus Scilla; species Scilla litardierei. Next base: position 130,592,244 of record CM061132.1, on the reverse strand, counting down.
CTCAAAACCTAACGTATATTTCACAAGATAGACAAGGAAATATACGTCAGCGAGAGTCGCTTGGCAAGATTCAAAATGTTAGTAACAAAAGGACCCTCGGCAAGATAATAATATAGTTTACAAAGATTAGGGGATGAATGACGCAATATGATTCCAATAAGATGAAACATAGCAGCATAAGGAAACATGTGAGTATAACAATGTGTAGTGTGCAAAGTAGTGAGCAGGCGAAGTGTCGTGAGCAAAGTAGCGAACATGGCAAAGTGTAGTGTGTACAGCAATAAGCCTGGCAAGTGTAGTGTGTACAGCAATAAGCCTGGCAAGTGTAGTGTGTACAGCAACAAGCATGGCAAGTGTAGTGTGTAAGGTAACAAGCATGGCAATAAGTTTTGCAGGTTACACAGTAGCATCAGCAGGGGTAAAAGAGTGCATCAATCAATCTTCTATCTAGTGACAAGCCCAGTGTCTGAGGGGGAAGTGACTAGAATTACACCCAAGACAACGGGAGCTACCTATGGCTCTATACTCACCGACCCGGCCAGGTGTCGGTCAAATTCACCAATAGAGTGTAGCCCAGCATTTCGACCTCTACTACATTGGACTCCCCCACCCAAAGTGTACATATGTGTATCCGTATAGTTCAATGTTTGCCGTATGGCTGACATTCCGTAAATGCCCCGCGGCCCAATATCCGTAATGCCCGAAGGCACAATAGTCTGTAGTTGCCCAAAGGCACAATAGTCCGTAAATTTGCCCCAAGGGGCCAGTATCACTTGTCTTTAGTTAGGGCGTTCATTCCACAAGAATGGTAAAAGAAGCAAGAAGACCATTTACATACATCATTAAAATGGTGGCAACATTTGATAGCAAACCAACCCATCAACAGACGCATTACATCATTTCAAAAGTCATTAAGCAACATACTTACAAAAGTAGTTATTTGACATTTTAGCGATGTACGTGATATCTTAAAACGTTTGTAAAATACTTGCACCATTGAAAATTTGTAGAAAATAATATACTTGCCTGAAGCGAGGCGATTTTGGGTGCGTACGCAATCGCAAGATAGGCACGGATTGATCTGCGTTAACGGATTTGTGATATCAGCCAAAAGATCATAAACTAACTATAAAATTTAATCTATAATACTATCACATTCTAATAATATAATCTGCTGCAAGTAATCTGTATGTTATGCACATATATGTAAGTATAATATATATATATAATTTTCTGTTAGCATATTATGAATCTAGAATATAACGTTACAACTATTTATAAAATATAAAAGTTAGCCTCATAATGAAATGGAAACATGCCCATTATAATATGAAACAATAATGTAACACATATTATTACACTACTAAATAACTCATAATATAATTTATGTTATATAATGATAAAGTATATAACATGTACTATTAAAAACTTACGTGTTTCTTTTGTTGCGACCCCTCGCAGACGGCGGCGACTAGCGGCAAGTTTGACGGCGGCATCAAGGAGGCTGCCGAGATCCTGGGGAGATGTCGAAGGTGGTGTTGATGGCGCGTCGACGGCGAAGCAGTTCCACCGTGACGTCGGAGGGTTGGCTGCGCGTTTTCAGAGTTGTTGGCTGGAGTGGGGTTTCTCGGAGTTGAGGCGGTTTAGTTGCTGATGATGGAAGGCACCGGCGGGGTGGTGGTGCCCTGGGGTGGTGGGTGATGATACTGGTGGCCAGAGGAGTTGATGGAGAAGTCGGAGGTTGAGTCGAGCTCGCCAGAGCTGGTCGGGAGCAGTTCAGTAGGTTGGGCATTGGAGGCGGTCGTTGGGACCGGCGAGCGGTGGTGGGTTCACGCAGTGGTCGGAGGTTGGCTTGGCGGCGTGAGGCTACCGGCGAGAGGGTTAGAGGGCGAGGCGAGGTGAGCTGATGGGGAAGTGCAGGTGGGTGCATGCTCGAAGATGGATTGTGCGGCGGTCGAAAGGGATGGGGCTCAAGGGTTTTGTGCGGCTGAGAGAAGAGGGGAGTGTTACATTGTTTGGGTTTTATAATATAGGAATTTTAGTCTTTTTTGTTGTGAATGGGTATTTACTGGGTTGATGAGTTATTGGGCCAACCCAAGTGGTTGGGCCCATACCCACTTGTATTCTCCCCTTGGGCTATAAATATAGACTTGAGGGCTCTCCCCTCAGTAGTTGATTCATAACACGTTATCAGCACGAGTCTCTAAAAAATTTTTTCTCCACAAAATTTTTTTTCCGTTCGTTGCGAAGGCGAAGGCGAAGGCGAGACGGGAGATCCACGAGCGCGGTGCAAGGCTTCCTCCATCAAGGGTCGTCATCCGCGTAGGGCTTCGAGCAACCGTCGCTATATCCGGAGGACGAATATAGAGGTAAAAACACTAAAAACGATATTTTTAATCATACGTATGATTACCCCTCCCCTAGATCTCACAAGATCGTCATGGGGATTCATCGTCGCCTTGAAAACGACGGATTTTTCATCCCAAAAACCCAATTTTTAGGGTAAAAACTCAATTTTTAGGGTAAAACCCCTATTTTTGAACCCTCCGGCGGCTACCCGTCACCGGACCCCCCCAAACCCCCCATCGCCGGAAATAACACCCACACCACCCTGGCCGCCTCCCCCTGCAGGGGGGGCGGCCCCCGCCGCCCCTCCTGCAGGGGGCGGCGGCCCCCGAGGCCGCGCCCCCTTGCAGGGGGGCGGCCCCGGTCGCTCCCCCATGCAGGGGGGGCGGCCTCCGCCGTCGCGCCCCCCTGCGGGGGGGGGGGGGGGGGGGGGGCGGCCCCCGCCGCACCCCCTGCAGGGGGCGACGGCGGCGCCGGCCGCGCCCCCCCCCTGCAGGGGGCGGCGGCGGCGCCGGCCCCCCCAACCCTAAACCGTGGGAAGTAAAAAAAAGTGATAAATTCTGTGGGCCTGAAGCCCACAGGCCGGCTGTGGGCTTCAGGCCCACAGGCCAATTACTTCTTTAAAAAAAATCCAGATCTGTGGGCCTGAAGCCCACAGCAGATCTGTGGGCTTCAGGCCCACAGATTTCTATAAAAAAAAGCCTATGGGCCTGAAGCCCATAGGCCGACTGCGGGCTTCAGCCCCGCAGTCTGTTTTATCTGAAAGAAAAAAAAAATTGGGGGATGCAAAGGCTATTAACAAGCCTTAAAAGGCAACTTGCTAGCCTAAAAATTAATTTAAAAAGGGGATTTAAGGGCAAAATATTCGTGAAAAATCACGGTAAATTACAGGACAAATATCGGGCAGGCGAGGACTTTTTGGGGATTCTGGGGGGGGCTTTTGGGATGATGAGGAAAACTTTTTCCTCTGACAAAGAAAATGTTTATTTTGGGCTCTTAATCAATTTAATTGATTAAACCCCATTCAATTTACAACCTTTGCATTGTGATGATTTTTTCTGCAAAAATCATATTTACATGCTTTGCATCTCTGGTATATTCTGTTGGATATTATATGCGTGGTTGTGCATTGTATTTAAAACTTAATAATTAAGAAGATCCTGCGACCGCTCTGCCGTTAGTAACCTAACGGTGTATGACGTTGCCCAGTGGTCCAATAATTATTAAGTGTTTAAATTATTTATCCATCTCTGCGAATATTAAATGCATGTGATGCCTGTGATGAAAATGTCTGATGAAAATGTTGATAAGCACAATATTTCTGCATGAATTGCTAAATGTGGTTTTTGGATCGGCCGTTTAGTCCCACAGTTTATTTCCCGCACTTTTCTTTTATTTTTGAGAGAAATTGTAGCGAGGAATTTATGTAAATGTCAAAGAAAGAAGACCAACTTCCATGGAGACGGAGGCCACGCTTGAAGATGGAGATATCATATGGGACCCACGGGGTTTCCAAAGTTGTATTTTCATTTTCTTTAAGCTGCAAATTTGTATAATTTGGACTGTGGACTTTTTTGGACTCTTTCTTGTGGGACTGGCCGATCCACACATTTAGTTTTTCTTTAAATATTGCCTCCGCATGAAAATGTTTTCTCTGAATTAATTATTAATTCATAACCCGTGCCCTAAGGGCACGGAGTGTTCAAACTATTCCCCCGAAAAATTTCAACTCATTCAAATTCTCTCCCAAACCAAAAACTGTATAGCCTCGACAAAATTTTTTTAACTATATCCAAACTAAAAGTTAGTTCATTCAAAAGATTTTAGTACATCCTAAAAATTTTAGTGTCATCAAAAATTAGTTCAATGCAAATTTACTTCCTACCAACATTTAAAATTTTAGTTCCTCCCAAATTTAGTTCTCTCCAGATTTAATTCCCCCAAACTTCTAAATTAAAATTTAATCCCCATAAAGTATTTAATTCCCCAAAAAAATTTAGTCCACCTCAAAATTAGTTCATCCCAGATTTAGTTATTCTCAAAATTTAAAATTTTAGTCCCCCAAAATTCCGCCAAATTTTGAGGGTTTTCTGCAATATTTTTTACAAACTCTCATCTAAACCATTAATACCTCAAGAATATATCTTAACTATCCTTTTACATTTTGAGTCATTTTATTTTCAATTAATTTCATTTTAAGTCATTTTATTTTGAGTCATTAAATCCCCAACATTTTGAGTCATTTTATTTTATTTTGTTGGTTTCCAATACAAAATGGTCCAGCCTCTTTGGGCATAGTCAATTAGAAACTAACACACATTGTAAGGGTAAGGAGTGAAAATTAAAATAAACCAAAAAAGAAACATATAAAGCTACATGAACTTCAGATACTAAAATACAAACAATTCATAACCTAAAACAATCAAGCTACACTTCATCAAATATCAACTCTATATGATCTAACACATAAAAGTTATCAAATTCATTCATGACACAACATAGAAATTTATAATAAGGGAGCAAGATTGCGACACAAATACAACTTCTGTAAAATTAAAAATTAAAAATTATATAAGAGAAATTGCATCCATTGTTACTGAGAAATGTTTTCATGCTTTGGGATTAGAACTGGGATCCTAAGTCCCCTTAATCCACTTATTGGGAGAATTATGTTCAGGGCTCCTAACTCTTCTTAGTTGGGATCAACAGACATGAAGGTGGATGCTAGGGCGTCAAACACGGTAAAACCAATGCCATAAAGATATAACTGAATGGGGACCATTTCTGTAATAGCTGCAAGCTCATATATGACTGCAAAAGGAAGATTATGTATCACTACTAAGGCATTATCGAAAGTTATTTGATTTTATAGCATAGTGAAGCACAATCTCTTAAAGAATAACCATAGTCTAAAAGGAAAGATATGATGAATTCAAGTGCACATTTACATAAAAGTAACATGTTAACATGAGGAACATGCTAATGGATGCTAAATCCAGTTCCCTTTAAAGGTGTCAATGAGACAACAAACCTTAGAAGAAATTAATTTTCAGGTGAGATATTGACAGGTACAACACTCTCTTTGATAAAAAAAATTGAGAATGGATTTTCTTTTTTAAAAACCATGATCTATTATGAAAATTGGGGAGCACTCTTCCAAGTAAATGCTTAAGAACTTGGTCCATCTTTGGTTTTGGGCGCTCCTTAAGCTACCCGATAAATAAAAGGATAGTAATGACTAACTTGATTAATCAGGGATTTCAATTATTCAAGGAACAATCTTTAATTTGCGATCAGTGGTGTTTATTGTCCTTTTTCTGATAGTGACAGTCAGGTTTTGAGAAGTGATTTAAGAGGCTTCTGTTTTTTGGCCCATAGTGTGTAAGCATTGATTTCAACCAGAAAGAAAAGATTACTTTCATATTATAGGGACTTTGAGGTATTTAATACTGTGGTGAGTGAATTTGAATGGATTAATGCTTTTGTTGAGGAGGATATTCACTCGTTCCAATTAAAGGCAAGAATTTAGAATTTGGTGGTGTAGTGAGAGGGATGCTAATACTTGTTTTTTCCTTCACAAAGTAGCTGATAATTGGTATAAAAGAAATCATATTCCTTTAAATGCAGGTAATTGTATTTAGATTGTGTTCCGAGAATTCATCTTGTTTTACTTACCATTATAAGACTATTTTTGGGTGGTCCATTCTCATGGTGTTTCTATTGATTAGGCTCAGTTATATCAAGAGGGTATTTCTTTAAGAGCAGAGTTATTTGATTCCAATCTTAGGGAGCTGCACCTCAACTTCATGATCAATTGTATGTATTGCTTCTTCCAAGATTCCAGAAATGATGATTATATCCTCTCTAACCAAATTTCATGCTGAAGCAAATAATTTGGGCCATATTACTCTGGATTCCAATTATGTAAAAAAGCTAGGAAAGGAAAAAGAATCATAATCCAATGATGACTCTATACATGTAGTTATTATATAGTATCCAATTTCTAATGTGCCATATATGTTGGTGTTCATGTAGCTATTTTATGGTATCCCACGTCAAACTGGTATGTGACTAATATTCTTGTCTAACAATTCTCTTTCCATAGACGATAGATATCTGCTTTACTGTAGCTAGTTTACATGCAGAATCATTCATGCATGTGCACTAATTCTCCCCGCTCTTCCATAGAACTAAAAGGACAACAATCCTAGCCTCAACCTGCCAATATGTAACACAGTTATACAAAGATTACACCTTACATTTTGATCTTGAAAACACTTTGAAGACGTAGAAAAATTCAATTGACTCATTCTATAATCTTATAAAGCTTCCCCTTTTCTTTTTGGTGCCAATTTGGTTCTTATAAGATAGTTTAATGAGCAATGCAGTATGTTTTATTCTATCCATGCATTTAAAGGTTTATGAAATGCTTTGGTATGACACCTAATATTAATAGCCTGAACGTGACCAAATCCTTTTGCAAGTGTGCAGCCACATTTTCGAGGAGGAGCCCATCAGGTTTCTTTGAACAAAGCCAAAACCTTTTGTGTTCATTGGATGAATTCTTGGGAAGGTTTAGCCAGTCGAAACTGTAGTTTTAAGAAAACTGGTGTAAATAAGTAGAGAACCTTCCTAAATCCAAACTACTAATAAGGATATGATATGCAAAATTAAAAACAAAAGCTGACCAGGTATGTGCAGATGGGAGCCTATCAGGAGCACCATATGACTTCTGGATTTGGAACCGTTGGAGGATACCTACAGTACTTTAAATCCTGCTATAGTCACCTGACCATTGAAAAGAAGGTTGCAGATTTGTGCATTCAGGGCAATGAGTACAGAACATAGACATTATTTAACCAACCACCAAATTTTATCCTCATGAATCAAAATACAACATGCTAATTTCATAATTGTTAATATATTTGGTTTAGATTACAGTCATAATATTGGACTTTTGATTGTAACTTACAGTTTTGATTATAAATTACAGAACTTTCAATAAATTAAGCCAGCTATCAACCATGAAATTGGATCATTGTGATTTCTTGATGGTAGACATTAAGGGTATTCAGTGACTTAAGCAACCAACAAAGAATCAAATGTACACTCAAGATTTCCCTACTATTGAACAGTATTCATGGTGAATTCTAAATCAGATTATACTGAAAATGATCCTCATATCATAGTCAATGTGCAGGAAAATACCAATACAATTTAAATAAAAATTTTCATGTTGCTATAGGCAAGAAAACACCAATGCAATGCACCACAATAATTCTTTCAACCATCAATCTCAATTGTGGATAAAGATGAATGGTTCCATTCAAAAAAAATGGGATAATCCAAATCATTAGTAAACTCACTGCTTCCTTTGCATCCTCTTCTAATCGAACCCAAGTCAATTTGCAAACGAAATCAAACCCAAACTTCTCGCTGTCAAGACTAACCATCGTTTGCAGCCACGTCGACATTGCCAAACCTGATACGGTCATTGCATTCTCTTCATCAAGGTGCTGTCCTTATTCTCCTTCGAAAGCCACTTCCTCTCTTGTTTTATCGTTGTCATCATCTTATTAGCTTCGTGTTGTTGCTGGCCACAAATCTCATATATTTTCTTTGGTAGTAGAACCGAGTTAATGTTCGTCAAAACCATGTCACTTGCAATTGTCACACCAGCAAGCAGCTTTCTAAAACAACAAACAGTTGCTAGAACCGCAACTATCTAAATTGTTATTAAAATCACTTGCTGTCAAAAAAAATTTAAATAATGAAGTTGCTGGCAATGACGTGGGAGCTTGCTAGCAAAAGTGATCTTCTTGTTTAGTTGGCAAAAAAATTAAATAATGAAGCATCATTCCTCACCACCAGAAGAAAAATCAGGATCACTAAGCGAGCTCCAAAACCTAAATCAGTACCCAAAATAACAAAATCAATTATCAACTATCAACTAAAAAGATCAAATCAAACAAATAGTTGAAAAATTGATGATGAAGAAGACCTCGGCAGGGAGATACTCGAGGATGGAGGCGAGTTAGATGGGAGCGGTAGTGCCTTATCGCCGAGTGTAGATAGCGGGTAAGCCTTCAGATGTGAAATTGAAGTCCAGCCTTCACGGACCTCGACAATTAGGCTTACCGCTGGCACCGCCCTTTCGACATCCGTCGCCCCACACTGTCTTATTTCTCCTTCGGCTCACGGTCGTCCTTCTAAATTTGGGAAATGGGACGATTTGTGTCGAAAATTACTCTGCGTTGATCCTCATCGTGCTCGTCTCTCTTCTTATAGGCTTGGCCTATGCTAAAGCCGACGACTCTCGGTCATGCTGTTTGCCCTTCGATTCACGTACACCGTGAAGCTGGGAGTCTCTTCGGTGCTCGCTTCCAAAATCTCCATGCCACCGACCGCCCCCTAGAGCTTAGCATCCCTTGGCTTCGGGCTCTGAATTAGGCTTCTTCTCTTCAGAAACTGGCGTCTTCGAGGGGAAAATGGCACTAAGATCCTAACAAAATCAAACCTACCACAAATCTAACCTGCTCCTGGAGAGCGAGGGAGAGGGCAAGGGCGTGGTCGGTGTCACCTGGCCAAGGCTCGTGAATAGTGTTCTCAATGGCAGATAGGTTTTCTTGGGGCTGAGGTTTGTTTGGGGGGCACAGAGAGAGAGAGAGAGAGAGAGAGAGAGAGATCTGTTTTGTGAGAGTGTTTTTTTGAAATCGAATCTCAGCCGTGTAAAATGTGGGATTGTGCCAAGTCAATGATCCGAGTGAACGCCATGTCAGCGATCCATGTGCATTGAAAGGCGGGGATTAAGGGTTTTCGTAGAGAGCGGCTCTGATGCTGTGCCAGAGATATAGAACTTTTTTTAGGAAAATGTTGCCAAAAGAAGTCATCGGTTCCCGAAGCAATGGTTTTTAAAGTTTTAAATTGTTGCATTTCTCCCAACGTTTTCCCCACTAAAATTTAAGTTTCCTCTCTTCCCATTTCTCCAAATCTCATTTTAGCCGTTCATTCTCCGAGATCAAATCTGAACCGTCTTTCTATCAACCTGTTTGTCCTAGTCAGCTTGTCCTAGTCAGCCCTAGGATTCAAAAATCGCTGTCAAATGTATAATAGATTCATGCATGTTTGTGCTCTGCTAGATAAATGGCTAATATTGCAAGTGTTAATTTCGAAGTACTGGAAGCATCAGGTAGAAACTATCTAAGCTGGCAGCTAGATGTAAAGTTTCACCTGCGGGCAAAGTCCCTCATCGCTGCTGCGACTGAAAAAGAAAATGTTAGCGATATAGAGAAGGCGCAAGCCATCATCTATATTCGCCGCCATGTGGACAAGACCTTAAAGGCTGAATACCTTACGGTCGAAGATCCACTTGAGCTATGGAATGCCCTTGAGGACATGTATAAACATCAGAAAGATGTTATACTCCCAAGGGCAAGACACGAGTGGGAGAACCTGAGACTGCAGGACTTAAAGTCCGTTGCTGAGTACAACTCAGCACTTTTTAGCATCACCGCACGCCTGAAGTTGTGTGGTGAAAAAGTCTCAGAAAATCGTATGCTGGAAAAGACGTATACGTCCTTCCATGAAAAAGATGCGATACTCATGCAGCAATACCGTGAACGCAAGTTCACCAAGTATTCCGAGCTGCCGTCATGTTTACTCATGGCCGAGTAAAACAGAGAGCTTCTTCTCTCCACTCACAATATACGCTCCCCGGCACTGCCCCCCACCAGAAGCTCACATTTCCTCTTCCTTCAAAAAGAAGAGAGATAATAAAAGAAAAGAAAGACCACAGAAGGGGGGGTCAACAGAAAAATGCCAAGGGCCATGTACATCAGCAGTGAAATAATGAAAGTACGCGGAAGTTCACGAGGCACAGAAATAACAAAAATAGAAATGATATACCCCCACCGAAGAGGGAATGGGAAGACCAGTGCCAAAATTGTGGCATGAAAGGCCACTGGTCCAGAGTGTGCCGAACTCCGCATCATCTCCAGGATTTGTATAAAGAGAACAAGAAAAATAAAGTTGAAACAAACCTGATGACATCTGATGCTCCAGTCAAGTTTTCAGCTGACAACTTCAAAAATGATGACTTGCTTGATTAGCCCTTATTTTTATCTTAGCAATATGTTTTGAGAATAATTTATGAGAGCATTTTTAATTATGAAATTTGTTCTAAATGAAAATGTTTAGTAGACAATAAATGAAAACGTTTATCTAAATATGCATGTGTCGATACGTTTCATCTTTTGAAACTGCTCTCATAAATGCTTAGTAGAAAATAAACACGTACGATTTCTATCAATACAAAGCCCAATATCAGGGCTATATTGAAGATCCAGGGAATGCAACACAGTTGCTCCCAAACGACACAAAAATAAAGGATGCACTAATCCCTCCGAATTCCAAAAAGAAACTTTCTAAGTTTCAAGGACATCCGTTTCAACGGATCCCACTTGGAAACAGCAAATGTAAATGAAAAATTACCGTATGCATCGTCTCAAGAAAAAGGAGTAAAATCCACACTTGAACGTTTTGAGAGCCTTATAGGCCTCTACCATACGAAGATTCGGAGAAAGGAAGCAGAATTAAACGGAGCACCTGAAGTGCCCTACATCAGCTGAGTTTTTACTCTGGCATGTTGGGCTTGGCCACCCTGGATTTGTGATGCACATCATCTTATCCTATGGGTATGACTTGAAGAACCAGAAGATTCTCCAGAAGGGAAAATTCCCTCGCATCCCTTACTATAAGGGAAGATTAATTACAAGGCCATCTCCACGAAAAGTTGAAAAAGGATCTCCACGCTTCCTCAAAAAGAATACAAGGAGATAGATGTGGATAAAATCCACCACCCCTAGTGGGCTATTCTGGTACTTCATTGTACTGATAAATGCATCCTCAGAATATTCGTACGTATGTCTACTACAAGACCCGTAACTTAGCTTTTCCAAAAGCTATTGGCACAAGAATAAAAATGTTGCGGGCACATTTCCCAGACAATAAAACGTTGTAAACAAGTCTGGTTAATGTTGGGAAATATACCTCCCAGTCTTTTCAAGAGTACTGCCAATCAACGGGAATTGAAAATGAACATACAAGTGCCGCATGTTCATACCCAAAATGGGTCGGCAGAGTCACTGAAAAGTAGACTCCATTGGACTGAACGTCCATTAAATCCCGATTGCCTATGGATGCATGGGGACATGCAATCTCTGCATGCTGCATCGTAAATGAAAATAAGACCCTCTGGAGGTCAGAGTCTCCAATGCAATTTGCATCTGGAATGCCACCGAACATTTCTCATCTGAGAACCTTCGGTCGCGCAGTCTTAAATCCCCATTGCACCACCAAAGAGGACCAAAAACGGTACTCAACGTCGCCTAGATATCCATGCAGGGTTTGACTCACCCTCACTTATACGATACCTAGAACCCCAAACGGGGGACGTAATTAAGGCACACCTTGAAGACTGTGATCTCGATGAGACGAGTTTCCCAAAAATAGGCCCCAAATACTGGAAAATCTGGCGCGAAGAAAATTATAACGTGGGATACAAACAGCTTGACCCACTGTGATCCGGTAACAAAACAATGTGTATATGAGATCCAGAAGATCTTCCACATACAGAACACTGTCTACCAATTACCGGAATCATTTATTGACAACCAGAAGATTGTCAGATCACACATCCCTGCTGCAAAAACTCCAGCTAGGATTGACATCCCCGAGAATGGATGCAATCCACCAGCAGCAGAAGTGGCTGATCCTCAACAGAAAAGAGGCAGACCACCAGGCTCCTAGGACAAGAAACTCCTGGAGACCTTAAGACAATACTACCACAGGACAATGAGCTCCTGTCCACACCATCACCCTTCCCGGAATCCACTGCAGAGGAATTGCCGGGAAAAAGTGAAATTAAGTAAATGTTGTATGTACTGGGGAGGTGTTGGACAGATAGAACATAAATTGTCGACAATGTATTCACGTATCATATTGCCATATACATCGCAATGGCGATGATGTTTGTAAATTATCGTTCCACACTCCGTTGCTAGAAGGCAAACGTAGAGATTGGCCAAAATGTGGAACGTGGCAATAGAAGATGAGCTGGACTCACTTATGAAACGTGAAATGTTCGGACCTGAAGTCCAGACACCAAAAGGTGTCAAACCTGTGGATAAAACAAAGTATTGCAAACAGAAGAAAAATAAATACAAAATCGTATGCTATACGGTACAACCTATAGCCCAAGGAAAATTTCGCTGAAACTAGGGATCGAACAAATTCAAATGAGCATGTCTCATAAATGATGCATCAATCTCCCTAAGTTATCAAAAGCGAATACCTTACGATTTGGCGAATGAAAATTTTGGATATGCTGTTATTGGATGTTGTGACGGCATACCTTCGTGGATATCTTGTAAAGATAATTTCCACATTTCCTTAAAAGGCCTGAATAGATTTCGGGACGTCTATTCAAGAAAAACAATAAGTATAAATAAATGTACAACCAAGAGAATCACTTGACAAGTCAATGATTCCTATTGAAGGTTGTCTTTGCACCTGTGCAAAGAATAGGATTAGAGATCTTAGTTGTAGACAACTAACATCTCATTGGATCTCCTGAAGAGAAAACCGAAAATAAATGTACAAGCCTGACTTTTAAACATGAAATAAAAAGACCTAGGCAAATATAAAGTCATGGCTCATAGAATCCTGTTACAAACGCCCAGAAGTGCGTTGGAGATATTAACAGGATCATTGTCATCCAAAGTACACCTACGGTGGTACACTTACTGGATGAACAAAAAGAACCCTTCCGATCGCTGGAAGAGGGGGAGGATATAACTGGTCCTAAAGTCCCTTATCTTAGTGCAATCATTCACTCCTGGCTAACTGCATGTGTCCCGGTATAACAATTGCAGTAAACTCATTAGCCAGAGATAGTTGGCACCTAAAAAGGGCCATTAGACCTGAGTTAAGCCTTCTGCGCTTACTCCAGGGGTCGAAATATTCGGACTTACAAAATGTAGTAGCATCCTCCAATGTTTATGCAAATGCAGGTTTCAGGTCCAGTCTATGCTGAGAAATCACAGAACGGGTACCCACAGTGGGATGGCCATCCCCTGCAGATCTGCAAAGCAACTTATGAAGGCAACATCATCCTATCATTCCGAGATCCTCACCATTCCAGAATCACACCAATGGTGTACTTGAGGGCGCCTGGTGGTACATCACACCCCAGTGACGACTGGGATAGAGGCTGGTTCTGTGGAGCTGACCATATAGTCTGAAGACCACATCAGAGGCGACAAAACTTAGCAACCTCCTCAGAGTCCCTGGATTCAGCAGCTGCTTGATGGTGACAAAATTTGTAATTTGTGTACATTTTCGGAATATTGTAAATAGGAGTGATGAGATAAGCCTAAGAGATCTGAAAGCCTAAGAGCTTTTACAGATCAGGGGGAGTTGAGGGAATTTGTACTCTTTTCCCTTAGCTATGGTTTTTCCCACTGGGTTTTCCATAGCCAAAGGTTTTAACGAGGCAAATCAAATCAACTCTGGATCCCGAAGTATCCACCCCTCTGTGACGCTCAGAATCCAGAAGTATTCATGAGCAGAGTCACTTGTACAAATCAGGGGGAGTTAAAGAGCGTTTGCACTCTTTTTCCTTAACTATGGTTTTTCCCACTGGGTTTTCCATAGCCAAAGGTTTTAACGAGGCAAATCTCACCAACTCAGGATCCTGAAGTATCCACCCCATGTGAGACCCATACAGGCTCAGAATCCTGAAGTATTCATGAGCGGGGTCCACAACCATGGCTGGATAAGGGGGAGTGTTGTGAATGGGTATTTACTGGGTTGATGAGTTATTGGGCCAACCCAAGTGGTTGGGCCCATACCCACTTGTATTCTCCCCTTGGGCTATAAATATAGACTTGAGGGCTCTCCCCTCAGTAGTTGATTCATAACATTTTTCGGTTATTTTGTTTGTGTTCGTGTTAGATTTATAAGTGTGGGGCTGGGTTCTGACATGAGTAATGAGCCTGGGTCTAGTGTTTAGGGTTTATACTAAAAGAAAGAGTGTTGTGTGCGTGAGTTTATTGGCCTGTGTTTGAATCGCATGCAATGAAAATCAAAAGAAAAGCAATTGAAATGAAGAGAAGTGGCGGCTGCTAATAGAAAAGAATCAAGGTTTTGTTATGAATAGGCCCATTGGGCCAATTGGGTATCCAACCCACTATTGAAAGTTATAAATACAAGGGTATGGGGCTCTTAACCCTCTACACCTATTCTCCCTAAATTTCCCTTCACAACACGTTATCAGCACGATCACGCTCGTTGGAGGAGACGGCGGCTCGCGGGGAAGGAGATCCATCAATCGCTCAGATTCAAGAAGATCGTAATCTTCTCAACGGGGAGCGAAAAGGGCATCCTTCACCAACCGTCGCCTAGATTCCTCGTCAAATCTAGAGGTAAAAATCCAAAATTTTTAGATCTAAACTTGCTTTTCTCATTAGATCTGCATGTTTTAGGATCAAAAAGTTTATAAACACGGTGAAATTCAACTTTTTTAATAGATCTGCATGTTTAAAACAATAAAAACTTGTTTTTAGCGATCAAAATTGTTGAAAAATCCGATTTTTACCCCCGCATTTGATCCAAAAATCCGCACGCCCGTCGGGCGGAACGGCGGCGCGCCTCTAGCGCCGCCGGCGAAAAACGAACGACGCGGCCTGAAGCTGCGACCAGCAGCCGCGGCCTCAGGCCGTGGACTGCCGCCGCGGCCTCAGGCCGCGGCAGCCGCGGCCTCAGGCCGTGGACTGCAGCCGCGGCCTCAGGCCGCGGCAGCCGCGGCCTGAAGCCGCGGCACTGCGCCGCGGCCAAGCCGCCGCGGCCTGCAGGCCGCGGCCCGCCGCCGCGGCCCGTCGCCGCCACGGCGGCCGCGTCCTACGCGGCCAGCCGTCGCGGCGACACGCCGCGGGCCCCCCTAGGGTTTCTTGAAACCCTAACCCTAACGGGCTATTTTTCGGGGGAGGCCCAATATTAACCCTAATGGGTTGTTTTCATGGCCCAAAAGGCCAGAAAATTAGCCCATTCACATAAATTATTTTTCTTTTATTTATTTTTGGCCCTAAAAAGCCCAAAATAGTTAAAAGAAATTTTGAAAGGGTTTAAAGCGGTAAAATAAAACATTAAAATACGGATCAAAAGGCAAAAAGTTTTCAAAAAAAAAAGTTTTTGCACGTCGCACACAAATTTAAATTATTTTAAATGCCTGTGTTTTTGATTATCTGCGTGGTTGTATGTCTCGAATATATTATCTGCGTGGATGTGCAAATTTTAGGCTATGTTTTTAGGGATCAGCCAGGTTTCCGACACCGTTTTAAAATTCCTGCAATTTTTCCTTTTTTTGAGAGAAATTTTGTGTGTGAGGATGAAAATGTAAAAAGAAGACCGAAGGACACCAAAAAGAAGCTGAAGGCGTTCGCTCAATGAAGATAGGGGCTTCTCTCTGAAGTTCCGGAGTTGTACTTTAATTTTCATGCATTTTATTTTTGATGTAACTTCGGACTGGACTTCTTTTTATTTTTTCCGGTGTCGGCTGGCTGATCCCCATAGTCCTAAATTATTTTTCTGTTTCATTGCTTATACATTAACTGCGTGGTTGTTACTTAGTTTAAATACCATGTTTAATGTCACAATGAAACCACTTAACAGCATGCGTGATTGTTAATTTTTAGTAATTAATTATTCACATTATCTAAAAAAGCATGTATGTTAAAATCACATTAATTAAATTCATGCTATGAAAATGTTTACATGCGTGGATGTCTATCTTACTCAGTTAAATGAAACATGCTGTTTTTCTTTACATTGCTAGATCATAAAATGGCCAGACTCGCAACTGTCGACTTCTCGGTCCTGAAGGCCGATGAGTCAAACTACCTGAGTTGGCAGTTGGACCTGAAGTTCCATCTGCGCTCTCATGGTTTCAGTCTCACACAGACTGAAAAGGCAACAACAAGTACTGCCCCAGCTAACAAGGAGGCTTCAGTGGAAGCACCTCATACAGAGGAAGTTTCCGATATATTAAAGGTGAAAGCCATTATATATATCAGGAAACACTTAGACTCGACTTTAAAGGACGAGTACCTCACTGTAGAGGACCCTTACGAGCTGTGGGATGCACGCGAGGAGAGGTACAGACATCAAAGGGATGTCATACTCCCCCGTGCACAGTACGAGTGGACTCACCTCCGCATACAGGATTTCAAATCCGTAGCGGAGTACAACTCTGCTCTCTTCCGCATCACCTCACGCCTGAAGTTGTGTGGTGAACCAGTGACGGAGAAGATGTTGCTGGAAAAGACGTTTACGTCTTTCCACGAAAGGGACATGATCCTTATGCAACAATATCGAGAGAGGAAGTTCACAAAGTACTCTGACTTCTTTCATGCCTGCTTATGGCTGAACAGAACAGAGACCTATTGGTTGCCACCCACAACCTGCACCCTCCTGGCTCCGCTCCATTGCCACCTCCTGCAGAGGCCCACTTCCAGTCTTCCCAGAAGAAGAAGACGGACAAAAAGGCAAAATTCCAGAAATGGAAAGAACAGAAGCAGCGGAAGAAGGCCACTCCCCCAGCTCCTCCCCAGAACCAGAAGTTCGTGGACAAGAAGCAGAAGAGGATTCCCAACAAAGGAGGCACTCCCAAGAAAGACTGGGAGGACAAATGCTCCAAATGCGGGATGGCGGGCCACTGGTCCAGAATCTGCCGCACAGCAAAACACCTTCAGGACCTCTACCAGGCAAGCCTCAAGCCTCGAGCTGAGACAAACCTGATTAAGAGCGCAGCGTTGGCAGAGACCTCATGGACTCCTGAAGATTTCATGGGAGATGAAACTCTCTAGATCTGGACCACTTTTATGCAATTAGCAATGTATCTTCAATTTTATGCATCGTATCTAGTTCTATTTTCCATGTCAAACAATATCTTTTGAGCATTTATTTATGAAAGTGAATCTTTTATCTATATTTATTGCTTGAATGTCTTTCCCCTTTTTTTTAGATATGGAACTTATCTGCCTAGTGGACAGTGCATCGACACACTCGATCCTTCAAAACTTAGACTACTTCACGAGCATAAGTAGTTATTCTGGCCCACTGAGAACAATCTCAGGACCAGCAAACATAATCGAAGGATCAGGGGAAGCAATTATATTGCTCCCCGGCAACACACAAATAACACTTAAAATTGCGCTATACTCCCCTAAATCCATCTGAAACCTCCTAAGTTTTAAAGACATCCGTTTAAACGGATATCACTTAGAGACGGTCGAGGAAGATAAAAGGGAATACTTGCTTGTAACGGCTCTTACAAATGGTTCAAAAACCATTGTGGAACGTTTCAAGGGACTCTCCTCGGGACTCTACCAAACAAGTATACAAACTCCAGAAACATCCATGGTGGAGCACCTGCAGTGCCCCCAAACACCAGAATTCCAACTCTGGCACAGTCGACTGGGACACCCTGGTTCGGTTATGATGTACCGCATCATAAAGAACTCCAGGGGCATTGACCTGAAGAACCTGAAGATTCTTCAAAAAGGCAAATTCCCATGTCCACCCTGTTACAAGGGTAAACTGATCACGAGACCCTCTCCACTGAAAGTGGATGTGGAGTCTCCCAGTTTTCTGGAAAGAATCCACGGAGACATTTGTGGGCTGATTCACCCATCAAGTGGTCCGTTCAGGTACTTTATGGTCCTGATAGACGCATCTACTAAGTGGTCACATGTGTGCCTACTGTCCACCCGTAACCTAGCACTATCTAAGCTTTTAGCTCAGATAATAAAGTTACGGGCCCACTTCCCCGACCACCAGATAAAGAAACTTCGTCTGGACAATGCGGGAGAGTTTACGCCACAAGTCTTTCTAGACTATTGCCAAGCTCAGGGAATTGAAGTCGAACATCCTGTAGCGCATGTTCACACCCAAAATGGGTTAGCAGAATCTCTAATTAAGAGACTGCAATGGATCGCTCGTCCATTATTACTTCAATCCCAGATGCCAGTGAATGCGTGGGGTCATGCAATTTTGCATGCTGCATCTTTAATAAAATTAAGACCCTCTGGAGGTCAGTCATCTTCTCCAATGCAACTAGCACTTGGAGCCCCACCAATTGTCTCACATTTAAGAATATTTGGTTGTGCAGTATACGTCCCCATAGCACCACCACAAAGGACAAAGATGGGTCCACAACGTCGCCTAGGCATTTATGTTGGGTTTGACACCCCCTCCATAATTATATTCCTAGAACCCCTTACGGGGGACGTCTTTAAGGCACGTCTAGAAGACTGTGAATTCGATGAAACATCGTTTCCAAGACTAGGCTCACAGACAAAGAAGCCCGAAGCTTCAGAAAGTATCACTTGGGATACAAAAACTTTATGTCACTTTGATCCGCCAACAAGCCAGTGTGAGGAGGAGGTCCTGAAGATTCTCCATATCCAAAACAATGTCCATCTCTTGCCGGACAAATTTACTGACAACCAGAAGATTGTCAAATCACACGTCCCTGCTGCTAACACTCCAGCTATGATTGACATACCGCAAAATGGATGCAATCCGCCTGCAGCAGAAATGGTTGGACCTCTCAAAAAGAGAGGACGACCACCGGGATCCAAGGACCAAGTCCCTCGAAAGAGTAGGACCCTTGGCAATGGTAAACAAATACCACCACAGGATGCTAATTTAAGCACTGCTACCCCATCTCTCCCAAACTCTCATGAAGAGGAAAACCCGGGAGAAAATGAAGTATCGATACACTATGTACGAACTGGGGAGTATTGGGACAGAAAAAGCACAACAATAGATGACACATTTGCGTGTAATATTGCCATCAACGTCGCGTACTGCGACGATGATATTGAACCACGCTCTCTGACAGAATGTCAAAGCAGAGATGATTGGCCAAAGTGGAAAGCGGCAATAGGAGTGGAGTTGGATTCACTCACCAAACGCAAGGTCTTCGGACCAATAGTACAGACACCAAAAGGTGTAAAACCTGTGGGTTATAAATGGGTATTTGTTAGAAAACGAAATGAACAGAATGAGATCGTACGCTACAAAGCAAGGCTTGTAGCGCATGGTTTTACCCAACGTCCTGGGGTGGATTTTGAAGCCACATACTCCCCGGTCATGGACGCGATCACCTTCCGATTCCTCATTGGCATAACAGCACAAGAGGGTTTAGATATGCAACTCATGGACGTGGTTACTGCATACCTATATGGCAACCTAGACCGAGACATCTATATGAGATTGCCTGACGGTTATTCTTTGCCTGTAGCACTAAAAGAGAGAGAACGTGACATCTACTCAGTGAAACTGCAAAGATCATTATATGGTCTAAAACAATCTGGAAGGATGTGGTATAACAGACTGAGCGACTTCCTTGCACAGCAAGGATTTAAAAACGACCCAGTCTGTCCTTGCATCTTTATAAGAGCAAAGGCAACAGGATTTGTAATTATAGCCGTCTATGTAGACGACTTAAACCTCATCGGATCTCCTGAAGAGATCGCAAAGATTTCTAGAAGCCTGACGAAACTTTCGAGATGAAAGACCTCGGAAAATCAAAATTCTGTTTAGGCCTTCAGATAGAGCATCTTAAAGATGGGATCCTGTTACACCAGTCTACTTACACATCAAACTTATTGAAAAAGTTTCAGATGGATAAGTGCCACCCCCTCAGCACTCCGATGGTCGTCAGATCATTGGATGTACACAAAGACCCCTTCCGGCCGCTGGAAGAGGGGGAGGAAGTACTAGGCCCCGAAGTGCCTTCTTTAAGTGCTATCGGTGCACTCCTTTACCTGGCTAACTGCACTCGCCCTGACATAGCGTTAGCAGTAAACTTACTAGCCAGATATAGTGCTGCACCTACACAGCGGCACTGGACCGGAGTTAAGCATCTTCTGCGCTACCTCCAAGGGTCCATAGACTTAGGTCTATTCTACAGGAAAGGGGCATCAACTGGTTTAGTTGGTTATGCTGACGCAGGTTACAGGTCTGATCCTCATACAGAGAAGTCTCAGACCGGATACATGTTCACATATGTCGGCACTGCCATATCCTGGAGATCTGTGAAGCAGACCATGACGACCGTCTCATCCACCCACTCAGAGCTACTAGCGATCTTCGAAGCAAGCAAGGAATGCTTCTGGCTACGCTCGGTGATCCAGCACATACTCACCTCCACCGGCCTGACGACCGGCGTTCTTGCACCCACTACACTCCATGAAGACAATGCAGCATGTATAGCCCAGCTACAGGACGGCTACATCAAAGGTGACAAGACGAAGCATATCTCCCCAAAGTTCTTCTGGACGCACGACCTTCAGAAGCAAAAGCAGATTGAGGTACAGAAGATCCAATCATGTAATAACTTGGCGGATTTGCTTACCAAATCCCTGCCTACTAGTATCTTTGAGAAACTTGTATATGGGATTGGGATGAGGGGAGTGAGTAAATGTAAACTGGGTCAGGATGAGAGAACTATGAACTCATAGATACATAGGAGACTGATGTATAGATTCATAGGAAATCTGCAAGCCTGAAGCTTGGTCAGATAAGGGGGAGTCAACTGCAGAGTTGTACTCTTTTCCCTTGGCTACAAGTTTTTTCCCACTGGGTTTTCCGTAGTCAAGGTTTTGACGAGGCAACCTCGTTGACTCTGGATCCTGAAGTATCCACCCCTAGACACATCCCCAAAACAGGGGAAGTTATGGGTTAACTGTTCTTTCTTTAACAAGACAGTTACCCTAACTCGGATCCTGAAGAATCCACCTCTTATTTCAATGTTGATTGGATAAGGGGAAGTGTTACGAATAGGCCCATTAGGCCAATTGGGTATCCAACCCACTATTGAAAGTTATAAATACAAGGGTAGGGGGCTCTTAACCCTCTACACCTATTCTCCCTAAATTTCCATTCACAACAGGTTTTAAATTTTTAATTATGAATGGAGAGTTTTGTTTAAACGAGAAGGATTTAAATCAATGAAGAAAAAAGAAAGTAACACGAATTTATTTACAATTAAGAATAGGGATTAATTGCAAGAAAGAAAAGGAATGAACACGAAATTATAATTAAGAAGTGTTATGAATAGGACCCATTGGGCCTATTGGGTATCCACTCACTTGAGTAACCAATATGAATACTATATAAAGGAGGCTAGGGGCTTCCTAGATCTCAACCTTTTTCAAACATGTTTCTCTTTCACAACACGTTATCGGCACGATCATGCTCGATGAAAGAAGCGAGGGCTCGTGAGAGGAAGGCGCCCGACGGAAGCTTCGTCAAAAAAAAAATTTCGCGACGCAAAACTTTGCAAGACGATGCAGAGTTTCTTTTCGGGCATCCCTCATCAAACTTTGCTAGATCTGGTGGTCAGATTTAGTGGGTAAGCCTAAAAGTTTTTCTAGATATGATAACATATTAAAAGTTCAATTTTTATGTGATCTAGAATAAAATAGATGATTGTTTATGCATGGATCTAACTTATTAGATCAAAACTTAATTGTTTATATGCAAAAACTGATTAAAATTTTTATTTTTATGTAATCTATCTGTTATTTGATAGATTTTATTAAATCATTTTGTGCAAAATCTTATTCATGATGTCCCATAATTTAAAAATCAAAATCTGATTAACACATAAACGACCTGAAGCTGATAGCCCCTCCAGGCCAAAATTCCGGTAGAAAAGACGAAATCCGGTAGAATAATGCCTAGCCGCGCCTCCGAGCGCGGTGGTGGAAACTGCCATGCCCAGAAGGCGCGGCCACCAGCCGCGCCTGCCGGTGCGGAGGCTGGGCCCAGTAGGCGCGACGGGAGGCCGTGCCTATCGGCACGATGGGCGGCCGCGCCCGACGGCTAGGTGGCGGCTGGCCCCCCTCCCCAAACCCTAACCCAAAATTAGGGTTAGGGTTAGGGGAAGCCCATTTTGGGCTGTTGGGCTAAAATCCCAACTAAAAAATAATAATAATATAAAACAAATCTGAAATTAAATTGTTTGGGCCAGAAGCCCAAACAAAAATAATTCTCAGTTTTTTACGCCATGGGTCTTTTCTTGGGCCATCAGCCCAATAAGAAAAAAATCAGATTAGTTGATTAATATTATGTTAGAACCCCCTAATGGGCCTGAAGACCACCAAATAAATACTAATGTATTAATATTAGAATTGTTTTCCCCTTTTTCTTGATGGGCATGTAGCCCATACTAAAATATTATTAAAATTTAAATTAATTTTAACTTGTTAAGTGGGCTTAGCCCATAGATTTTCTTGAAAATCAATAAACAAGTATCTTAATAGGTCTGAAGCCCGTGGATATAAATTAATTTATATTTAATAAATAATATTAGTATTCCTCTTATTTTGTTGGGCCTGCAGCCCACAAAAAGTGTAAAAATATAAATAAATACAGAGGAAACATGCTTAACGGGCCCGAAGCCCGCTGGCCTAATATTATTTTAATTAATTTCTGAAAACTTTATAAAATATATATTTTTAATATATATTAAATTCAGAAATTACCGAATAAATCCCAGAAAAATCCTAAAAAATTGGGAAAAATTCTGGAAAATTCCTGAAACATCAGGAAAGTAATTGGGAGGAGGGTTACAATAAATATTAATATTTTGGAGGATAAAATGTTATTTGTCGTTAACGATGAATGACATGTTGTTCAGTTTAAATTTTTTTGAACATAATCTAATTGACACGGCGCATACCGTGGACGGCCAGAAGCCTCCGCCGTCACAACGTATGCATAAAAATTTCTTTTTAGGGTTAAATTCCCATGAAATTTTTGGGTATGCGTCATAAAAATCCAAGACATCTTATGAACAACTAGATTAATGCACAATTGATTTAATATTTTTTGCATGTTAAAACTTAGTTTATTTTCTTATATAACTGTTTTTCATGTTAATACTCATACTAAGATTAAATATTATGGCACAAACAGATTAAATAATAGTTCAACAAGTCTAAATATCATACCTTTGTTGAAAATTGAACCTGAAGTTCAAATCATATTAAATGTCAAAACAAAACAAATACGATGGATTATGCGAAAATTATAACTGTTATCTTTATAAAAGATGCTCACTTCGCGGTAAATAGATCTATAAGATCTTTGGTCTATATAAACCAATATGGACACCAGAAGTTTTTCATAATATCGCAAAACTCTTTAAAAGAGAACTCTCCTTTATTTTTACAAGGAAAGATTTTTTAATCTAGCCTTGAATATAAGCATATGCCTGAAGTCGTGGCGTATAAGCATACACACCCACGTATTTGTTCCCTTAGAGCATGATAAACTATCCACATATAATTTGAACGACTCAAGAAAATGGCATGAAGACATACTCGAGCATTCAAATAGACTTTTAAAAGTATCTAATTAATTAGAAAATTGGAAGTATAAAATAATCTGCTTAAACCCCTGCTTATGTCTTCTTAGTAAGACTAATTTTCATTGTCCTTTGTAAATAAGGAAAATTGAAATCAGGAGAAGTTCAGGATCAAATATGACCTGAAATAAAAAATAAGGAAAAATATTACATACCTCGATATGGAGTAGGAAATGGCAAACTAAGAGCAGAACCAGGAGCTCTGATAAGTACTCATAATGCTTTTGCAATATGAAAAGTAATTAGTTTATGCCATTGAAATATATATACATTGCTAGTCTAAACCGACGAAAGTCGGCCTACTTATTTTATAATTAGTCACTCCTAGAGGACAAATAAATTTTATAAACACAAGTTTTAATCTGTTGCCATAACATATTTCCTAGTGAGTTTAAGTGTTTATATAAACTTTTAAAAAGTATTTTACAGTATAAGTCATTTAGAAAACCTTTTCTGTGACTTCTGTTTTTTAAAATTTAGGACTTTTTAAGCCTAAATACTCTAAAAAGAGGATGTCTATTACTCTCAAATAAATAAAGCCTAAAGCTTTGTCCCAAAATAAATTCAAAAAGAGGAAAAATTGGAACATCTGAAGTGTCCAAAATCGTCCAAGTCTTAACTTAGGAAAGATAAACATGCTGCCCCGGATTAATATTTGCTTAAACAAATTCTATATATCTGAAGAAAATAATGTTTATTCAGATGGATACATTTTCTTTATCCCATATAAATGGCAAAAAGATTATAAAATCATTTCCACTTCATGTAGACATTGACCCTCATAACATCCTCAAAAATAAATTAGATGATATATTTGCTATCATCATTAAAGATAATGAAGACCTTTAGGTCTCTTGAGAGTATTTAAGGGATATAAATAGGCTTTGTCCACTCCCTTAATAGGACTGATGATGTACCTTTAGTGTACTTGTAACGACTGCTTTTCATGTATCTGAATTTATTATAATATAATATGTGTTTTGATGGATTTTCTCCTCGTGTGTGGTTTTCGTCTCCGTAGCTTTCATTTTCGATCGAAACGTCGTATTTTCTCGTTTCTTCCTTAGGATTGTCGATTTCGAAGTACGTCGTTTGTGACGGGCTTCATAACGGTCGTATCTTATTATTAGATCAAGCATAGGAGTCTTAGGATTCGATCACGGGGCCTCGCGCTCAGTATCGGAACTTTTGGTGCTCATTAGCCGGTGTAAGAAGGGGCACCGACCGACTAGATGACGATCCAGTCGGTCGGCAATCCTTCTTGGACCGACTAGGGAGCTTTCTAAATTTTCTCAGGAGTTACTGTTTATCGTTAGTCGGTCTAAGAAGAGTTGTTGACCGACTAGGTTGCAAACTAGTCGGTCGGCGATGCTTCTTGAACCGACTAACACATCATCTTAATTTTAGTTGAGTTACTGTTTACTCTTAGTCGGTCTAAGAACGTTCATCGACCGACTAGTTGCTAAACTAGTCGGTCAGTACTTGTTCATGGACCGACTAACTCTAAATCCTATTTTCGTTCAGGAGTTACTGTTTACACTTAGTCGGTCTGCGTTGGTCGACCGACCGACTAGTTTCCAAACTAGTCGGTCAGTGGTTGTTCTTTGACCGACTAGTCTGTGTTGAAACCCTAATTTCTGGGCAGCCGCCAGCTCAACCTATAAATACCCAACCCAATCGTTTTCTTCTTCTCCAACACGACCCTAAGCCCTAGTTTCTTCCCCTCTAAGCCCCCATCTTCCTCCAAGAATCAATCCCTCATTCCAAGCCCTAAATCCATCATCCAATCCATCCGTTCACTCATTCCACCTTTCATCTTCCCCAAATCTCCATCGAAGTCCATAAAATCCCCAAAATCCCCCAAAACCCTAGTTTCCCCAAACTTCTCCATTTGCTTTCAGATCTGATCCTAGGGTTCCCCGGAGTGTTTCTTCCGCCTCCTCTCGGTAAGAAATCGATCTACCGTTGTTTTCATAGCTTATTTATAATTCTATGAAAACCCTAATTAATTTCATGTGTTTGGTGTTGTTTCCCCCTTAACAGCGATTTCCCCCGTGGATAGCATCCGTGTGACGAAGTGGTCGTCAATTCCGGTGCTAGGCAAGTGAAACTTGCCACTTAGGGTTTAGGCCATGTTTTAGGCCATTTTCTTGTTGTAGGCGTAAAAGAGGCTAGGCGACGAAATGATACTCGCCTAGGCGCAAATTGGGGAATTAGCTTGACAACGAAGCTAATTCCGACATTTAGCATGTAGCACAATTACCATGTCATGTTTACTTTCAATTAACGGTACGCGAATATGTTCATGTCATTGCATTTCGCCTGTCACGTTTAATTTAATTAACGGTACGCAAATAAATTGTCATGACCTCGCATTCTTTAGGTATTGCTGTGATTGCGTAGCTTCGCTACATTGTTATGTTCCTGGCTCGTGTTCCAGAAGCGGGCCATGTGTTGGTTGATAGCTAATGCCCGAATTGCGTGTTCCGGCTAGGTGTTCCCTACGCCATACTTGTGTTCCTGGCTCGTGACCAGAAGCGAGCATAATGAGTTGGAAACCCCAACGCTCGATATATTGAATTATGAACTAAGAATGCGAGCTCAATGTGCGGGGCAACCCCAGGCTCACTAGCTGAGTTCCATGTGCGGGGACCCCAGGCTCCATATCATGTGGGTATTGGGTAGTGTTTAGTGCCGATCGGTTTGAAATGCTATGCCATTCAGCGAAAGGCGTAAACACCTACAAAATGTGAATTGATTGAATTGATAGTAGCTTGGCTACTTTTGTCTCGTCCCGATAAATTGTTCCCTTGTACAAATTGTCTTGTCATGTTTTAAATTGTGCACTTATGTTATAACTGCCATGTCATGCATACTAAACTGCTAGGTTGCTAGTTGCCTTACTTTCAGTTTCCTTGCCCAAGTCTTTTAGACTTGCTGACATGTGCCCCTTTCTCTTTTGGGTGACGCATGTTAGACCCTGAGCCTGAGTTGTTTGCTGAGGGTGAGGTGTTTGCGGACGCCGAGCTTGAGCCCGTGTTGGACGGGGAGTACGCGGACACTGGGGACCAGTCCTAGTGTCTCCGCTGTGTTTTATTTTTGTTAGACAGTTGTTTTGTTATCGGTGCGTGGCACCTATACTTATTTATGTCGTTGCTTTTGTTTGGCCTTGTTCTGGGCCCTTAGACTCTTTCCTTTAACCTGGTGGCTTTTCCGTGATGTTGAATACTTTGTGGACAATTGTGGGATTGGTATTTTATATCTGTCTCATATTATTATTATTGTTGTTGTTTCGATTGCAATTACAGGGACCTGCTTATACTAAATTGACGCTTATCGGGTTTGGGGCTTCACCGCTCCACTCCCGTGCGGACCTTTTCACGTCTCGCCTCCATTTTAGGGAAGCGGGTCGTGACAGTACTCATCAATATATCCTCTAAAAATGGTCATTATCCAACCACATTTTTTTAAAAAATGGTGGTAACATTGGATAAAAATGGGAAATCATAAATAACTAGAAACAGTGGTTGCGTACACTCAGGTAAACACACAATTAGAACCTTTTTATATGAGCCTGATCAACTCCATATAAACAGTTTCTAAGAATGGGTTTAGAGCACATCTTAAAGATGGTATGTCCACAACGTTGTGTCATGTCCCTGAAGCAACACTACATAAACAGTCATGGTGCTATAGAGTGAACCCATTCTTCAGGACTAACCACCTTTGATGAATAGATTCCGAGATCTCGTATGAGTAAGGCATTAGTACACATCTTATAGATTGTGTACTGATGGTAATGAGGATCCTGAAGATCCTTCAATTCCCTATTTGGTTCAAATCATCTATGAGCCTGAAGCTCAAATTGACCATTTAAAAAGTAAATACATATGATCTGATTATAATCAGACTGACAATTTAAATATTGTCAAACTTTCACATCCATACTGCAAATAATCCAGCTAGGATTGACATAGATGCAATCCACTAGCAGCAGAAGTTGATGTCCTTAAGAGATGAGAGGACATACCACTAGGCTCCAAAGAGAGAAATCTACTCCTGGAGACCGAAAAAAACAATACCACCACAGGAAAGTGAGCTCAAATCTAGAACCTTATTGCAACTTGGTTGCTAAGGACCCATTTTGGATCTGTCCATATCTTTTACCCCTCCCAGAACCTTCACTTCTTCAACGCGTCGTGAAGGAGACATTTCTGGGAGAAATCAAATGATTATAGTACGTACGGGGTGAATTTTGGGCAAGAAAGAACACATTTTGTCGACAAATTCTCTCATATTTCATTTCACCAGTTAAATATAAAATATCATTTTCACAAGTCTGCTTTGCCTGAAGCAAACATAAAGATTTGGCCAAATTATAATAATGTGGAATGAGGCAATAATAAGGTGAGCTGGACTCACTTATGAAATATGGGGTGTATGGACCTGAAGTCCTGATATCAACTCCTGTGGGATAACTGAGTATTTTAGGAGAATTATAATAAAATCGTTAGCTATAAGAATTTTAATTTGCATAGCTTTAGAGGTATAAATCGATCAAACCAGGAAGTAATCAAGTAAGATGAGCTGAACTCACTTACAAGATGAATATGATGCATCGACTGGTTTATGTAAAGGCGTAACCCAACGAATGGTAAAAAGAGGGAATTTTTGGTTGATGTTGCTATTGGATGTGACAACATTACTTATATAAAATTTTTTCAACTGCATGTATAAAATTTTTCTTTACTTTCCTTTTTTCTGGGACATATATTAAATATATGATTAAAGGAAAGACAACCTAGACAGAGATCCTTAAAGGACTCATACTAAAAGGTTGTTGTTTGCACCTCTTAAAAACAATATTATTTTTAAGAGAGCAAATTAAAATAATTGAGATCATTTTAATAACTTAAAATATTATCGGATCTCCTGCAGAGAAAATACCGAAATATCTGTTAAAGCCTATCTATCAAATATGATATGATATGATATGAAGTCCAAGCTAGGCATAAATTCTTGGCTTACAGAATACAACATCATGAAGATGTACTATCATCATATAGATGAACTATCATCCTGCAGATGACATTAATCATCTTGAAGATGAACTATTATTAATCATCCCGAAGATGAAAACTTCATACAATGACGATTGATGAAGAAACATGAAAATCATTCTCCACTAAATACACCTATTTGGTTGTATGGATACACATTAAAAGACCCCGTTCTGTTAGCTGGAAGAGGGGAAGAACTACCTTAAGTGTCTTTGAACCACTCTTTTACCTGGCCAACTGCATGCGTCTCTTTTGAGCGTTGCAGTATAGCTATTAGCCAGGTACAGTGCAGTGCTTACAACGCACCACTGGACCAGAGATATGTAGCTCCTGCGCTATCTCCAAGGGTCGAGGAAAAATCCTCCATGTTAAATGTATTTGCATTTGCAGGTTACAGATCATCGCGATGAATAGCATAAAAGGGACGTCTACCTCCTGAAGATCTACACAGAATCCTCCCAAGTCTACATCCTCCTACCATCCCGAGAAGCTCATCATCCAAGAAGCAGTTCAAGAACATACAAAGCCAGGTCCTGAAGTACCACACAGACAATGACAATTGAGACGTGGAGCTGCCTACCAAGTTCGCATCGCTCCTTTAGTTTCACATACTGCCTTATATGAGTGAAACTTATATAGATGGGTGATGTTTGTACTTTACATTTGCTTTCGGAATGTTGTAGATGAGATGGATGCATAGACGCATAGGAGATTAATGAATAGATATATAGGATATCTGCAAGCCTGAAGCTTGATCAGATAAGGGAGAGTCAACTGTAGAGTTGTACTCTTTTTCCTTGGCTATTGGTTTTTCCCACAGGGTTTTCCATAGTCAAGGTTTTAACGAGGCAACCACATTGACTCTGGATCCAGAAGTATCCACCCTTCGACACATCCCCAAATCAGGGGAAGTTATGAGTGATGTACTCTTTTCCCTTCGCTATTGGTTTTTTTTCCACATGGTTTTCTATAGCTAAAGGTTTTTAACAGGCAGTCATCCCTAACTTGGATATAGAAGCATCCACCCTTCAAGATACTCATTAGTACTAATGAATCATTCAGAATTCATAAGTCGAGTATACCACGTTGGTTGGATAAGGGGAAGTGTTATGAATACGACCCATTAGGCCTATTGGGTATCCACCCACAGGAGTAACCAATATGAATACTATATAAAGGAGCTAGGGGCTTCCTAGATCTCAACCTTCTCCAAACATGTTTCTCCTTCACAACAAGAATATGATTTTATTATTATTTAAACCGTTGTAAAAAGTCTCTTAGAACTCATCTGGCAACTAATTCAAAGTTTGAATTCAAAACTCTTATAATTATAATTAAAAGGTTTTTATGTTAGGGAAAGAAAGGAAGGAACAAGATATATAATTGAAATTAAGAGTGGGGATTAATGCTATGAAAAAAGGAAAGTTTAGAAATGGTAGGGTTTAAAACTTAAATAAAAAGGAAGGAACAAGAAGAATAATTGTGATTTAAAATAGAGTTTTTTATTGTCATTAAAAAAGTCCCCAATCTAAATAGGGAGGAGGTTTTGAATTCGAATTTAAAATGATTTAAACATATGTAATCATATAATTATATGATTACATATAATTGTAGTTAATTAAAATACGTATATAAGTAGATAATGCTAGTTAAAATATGCACGAAATACGGGTAAGTATATAAATACCGTACGGATCATGGAAGGTCGCAAGGCAACACTAGAATTACGTATGAAATACGTACGTATAGAAACAGGCCGTTACAATTATGCTTGGCGTGCTAAAAAGGTATACTTCTTTAATTTGATTTAAGTCTAAAGTTAATTTATTTTTTATAAACTTTGGTACTTATAGACACATGATGGAAAGATCCTGGTATAACCATTCACATCATTGTATCTATGCAAGGTTGCCTAAGATGCCAAGAGTCGAATGTTGTTGAAAGATACATCGATATGTGCATGGCAAGATGGTTCAAGTAGAAAGAAATAAAATTTAGATTATCCTTTTAAAGGCTAGATTGCATTTGAATTTTTATGAGACTATTATGTACCGTTTTAACGGAATTTGGATTTCTATTTCTATTTTGATCAAATTTAGTTATTATTGTTCAATTATGAATGAAAAATTAGGTTGTCTCATGATTCAAAATTGGTTTTGTCTGGTTCTTTAAAAGTTCATTATAATCTTCATTTATTTGAAAATGTTGCTTCATTTATAGAATTCCTACATTCAAGTACATGTGTTATAAAGATAGAATTAACAATTAAGAATTCAATTATTTTTTGATTGCAGTTTATGTCCTTAATACATTTTCAACAAATGAACTTAAATCACTTGCATGTTTTGAGATGTCCAACTAACTTAAGGCCTTATAAGCCTAACAAAGAAACTGGACATAATTCTAATGATTTTCTAGTTTTGTTGAATAGTGTAAAAGGTGATATATTATATGATTTTGCATAACCCCATTATTAATTTGTTTACGAATTAGGAAATGCACACCTATTTGAGGATGCTAAGTTTGAAGGGGGAAATATAGTTAGTGACATTATTCTTGAAGAGGATTATATTTCCACGGGTGTTGTTGGCATTGTTCAGGATAGTATTCCTGACATTGTTCAAGACATAATAAATTTAAGATAATGTTGAAATTCCTCCAATTCGGGAAATTGTTCATAAGGAAAAACTCTAGCACCTCAAAGCACTAATTAACATTCAGGAAATCCATTAAAGAGATGAGAATTATAGTGTTGAGATTTTACATTGTAATTCTCAACAACATATGGTTGACATCAGAATGATGGAAGTTCGACTTACATCAAGTCATACAAGTTCTAAATCTCTTTAATGGATTAATGCATTAATTAAGAAAGTCTTTGAATGACACTTGAAATCTTATCTCATTGCCATAAGGTTTGAAACCTATTGATTGTAAATGGATTTTTATAATCAATAGGAATTCAAAAGGGTATTAAGAAAAGATTTAAAACGTATCACAAAGGACTTTATACAGAAAAGAATGCATTAATTATGAAGAGACTTTCTATTCAGTTTTCATGAAAGACTCTGTAAGGTTTATAATAGCATTAGTGGAGCATTTCAATATCGTTAATGATATATTAAGTTTCATTAAGTAATCACCTTGTTCAGTTTTGAGAGGATGTTTGACGATGTAATATATCTTAAGTTCTGTGGGAGCATGTAATTTCTATAATATCTATGTGATAATGTATGTTAAGTTCTGTGGGAGACAAGTTTGGTGTAATGCCCCGCTCCCGGGATTACCCCAAGAAGCGAGTGTTACAAAATGAAAAGCGAATTACAATACGAATACACTAGCAAGCCTACTGTGCATGTGCTGGGCAGTACACGTAATGCTCCATAATTAAATGCAACTCCAAAGTTCCACCAAATTTAGACCAACACATAAGAACAACATAGATTAAAACATCCTTCATATTTATTAGAAACAAAGTTATTTTACAACTTACATACAACTCAAATTTACATACAACATATAACATCAATATACACCTCTCATTAGCAACACCTCCTAACCATACCCAAATACAACTCAACACCCCCAAAATCAATCCCCCACACTGCTCCAATCCCAAACTCTGCCAACTAAGCTTCTTCAACTGCCAATCACCTGAAAAATATCAACGGGGACACGTCACAGCGTGACCCAGTAGGAATTGCCAACTTCCACTAATATGCTGTTATGAAAATGAGACTACTTAACATGCAACCATGGCAATGTGCAAGTGAAATGTGAAATAAGCAAGGGAATCATGCTACGAAACATATGAGCATGGCATTAAAGAAATGCAAGGGCAACTACTTTACATCCATGACATAGCATGAGACAAACTACAAGTAAACATCAAGCACCAAGTTGAAACATAAAGCAAGTTATAAGTGCTACAAAAATGATGTGAGTTGTAACATCATTCCAAGGTATAAATGAGAATTTATAGATACAAGAGAGTCTCTCATGGCTATGGGACAATAGCCTTATACATGCATGGTTCATGGGTCATCATGGCATGTCTTCATGTAAAAATATTTATTTAACATTTCCAACATATCACAACCAACATCATAACAAGGTGTCATGCACATCGTGCCATGCCCACCACACCACCACAAACATACTACATTACCACCAACATGAATGCATGCCATGTCCACCACATCCCTCCCACCATGTATAACAACTAAGGTCCCACATTCATGTTACAAGAACTAGTCCAATAACATTAGTCAACATTTTAGTATTCTCCTCCCTCTTTCATCTCTTCTCTCTTTTTCATTAAGCCTCACAATTTACCCAACGAGGCCCAATGCCAAATTTAATTAGCAACCATTCTTCCTCACCAAAAATGAGGAGAACACTACTCTAATCTCATTAGCACAATTTTTGCCATAAAGTTAATAACTTTATACATGATCCTTAAATAAAGAGACCACTACATCAAGGCTACTACATCAAAATATCACCATATACATTTGAACTTTGATAAAGATAACAACTTGGATGAAAAAGAGAACAACTTGCATGAAAAAGATGGCAATTTGCAAATAATACCATAAAGATCACAACTTTGCCATATGAATCAACAAATGAAGTGGACTAACAACACAAAGTTATCATTTTTCTCATAAATTTCTATTAAAGATAACATCTTGCCAAGTATTACATAACCAATTAACAAGGAACTAAATTTAACATCACCAGATTATAAAGATGCTAACTTTAATTAAAAGATGCAATTCAACAACAAAGTGAGATCTTTAATTTAATATGCCATGCAAATAACATAATAGAGAAAGTTGGCTTCCTACCAAATAAGGATGACATCTTCGTTGCTGTTAAATCCTCCCAATAATTCTCCCCTTCAAAGCCATCTTTCCTTAATTCTTCCTTCCTTCATTTTAATCACCATAACTAGCATGCAAATTTGGAAAGAACAAAAGAGAAATGGGAGGGGGGGAGATTTCGGCAATAGAGAAAGAGAGAGAGAAGGAGGTAAGAAAAATAATGAGAGGGAGAGAGAGTTAATGGCAATTAAAGAGAATATAGAAAAATCTACTCGTCTCCTCTCTTCTACACACATCTTTCCCTTATGCACACACCTTAACAAAATTACTAATGAACCATTTTACTATACACCCACTCTCTCACTAATTATTCCTTAACTGTTAAGGGTCAAGGTCAAAAGGGCTAAAAGATGTCATGCAAGTTAAAAAGACCCAAATATCCTTACTCATCTACCCTTCAACTTATAAATAATTACAAGTATGCCATCTTCATACTCCTCTCTTTCTAATAACTCAAGCCCAATAACAAAGCCCAACCAACAACCCACTAGCTAATAAAATTAGCTAAGGCCCAACTATATTAATAATAATCATTACTAATAAATACACCAATAATAATATCTTTAGGCATACTAATAACTACAACCAATACCACCCATATTAATACTTCCATTAACACTTACAACAACATTGCTATTAAATAACATAATAGTAGTACCATGCTAATATTATTAATAATACATCTCCACCAATACACAAGGCCATCCAAATAATACTTAGCACTAACCACAATAAGATATACTCTCACTATTAGCACCTAGTAATAATACGTCATATACTAACATATAAACCAATATTCATACACTAATAATCATACACCAACATTCATATATCAATATTCATATACAAATATATACACATCTCACTTCATACATATACCAAGGCAGACAATCATAGTATTTTCACACATAGGGCATTACATTTGGTCTCAACAATTTCCCCAAGAATAATCTTTAGAAGATTTCTTATATCTCATTAATAGGGAGTCTAAAGTATGCTCAGGCTTATATGGATTTGGTTATTGCATACATTACAGGTATGTTGGTCAGATTCTTAAGTTCAGGAGTAGACCACTTGATAGCAGCGCAAATGAGTCTTACGATAGTTATGGAGAACAAAATGGTTACATGTTCAGGGATCAGTAGTCGGAAAATTTTGAGATCATTTTGGTATACTGACTCTGATCATTTATTGGATGCAAAGAATGTATGAAAATCTATGTTAGGCGACATCTACTAGAAGAGATCTAAATAGTCCATAATATATAGTCTCTTCTGACATGGTTTTAGATTTCATATCATATTATGTGACATCTAAATCATGAAATATATCTGCAAATTTTTTCACTATGCTGCAAAATTAGGGATGGTATTGAAAGACCACACATTTTATTTTGTGACAATAAGTCTGCATTTTTATATTCTAGCAACAACATGAACTCGACAAAATTTAGTTATTCAGAAATCAAGTTCCTAGATTGTTAGTTAATAATTCAGAGTGTATAATTGTCTAATGAGCACATTAAAACAAACCATAGAATTGCGGATCCGTTATACTAAGGGAATGTCATCCAAAAGGGTTTATGAGCATGCTACTATATGGATGTCATTTCATTTAGAATATTCAATTTTGTGGGAGTTTGTTCTTTTGGGTGCTCATATGATAGGCAAAATTAAATCTCTAGCTTAAGCTTAAGGTTATTTTCTGATCAGAAATAAAGTTTTGGTTCAGTTTGGTTTTACTCCGATTTTGGTATGTTTGTGATCTCACTAAGGTTAAAGAGGATCAGTTGGAAATAGACATGTTAGATCACATTACATGTAATTTCCATGCTACACATCCACTTCATAATCCATGTCATTCTTTTTTATTAGCACAGTGACCATTAATGGGCCGAGCTGCATTAGATTGATGGCGCAGATCTCTTTGATCCTATGCTAATCTAATTGATGGACCGGATTGTTTTTGACTCATTAAAGAAATGAGAGTAAGTTAAGATCTTATTCGGTTTTGTATGCATAATGAATTATAATTATAAATTATAGCATATAGCCCAAGTGGGAGATTGTTGTAACTTATCCAACTTAGTTGGATCTTAATCCAACATTGGGCTAATATGCAAATATAATTATATAATGCTACACTGTCATATGTAAAGCCCGTTATATAAGTGATCTCATTTAATTGGTTAAGTGGGCTTAAATGAGTTGATCAGGTT
Source organism: Scilla litardierei (assembly GCA_030789695.1). Lineage (NCBI taxonomy): Eukaryota > Viridiplantae > Streptophyta > Magnoliopsida > Asparagales > Asparagaceae > Scilla > Scilla litardierei. Next base: position 130,556,238 of record CM061132.1, on the reverse strand, counting down.
GTGTGCCTTTATGTGTAGAGACAATTGGGCTTCAATTCGTTAATGGGCTGAATTGGAAACCCTATGGCTAATGAGGCTAGCCTATTTAAATATTGTCATGAACCCCAGAATACACGAACAAGTTAGCCATCTTTTCTACATCCCATCGCTAGAAGAGAAACCGTGAGAAGGGCAAAGGAATTCTCCAACGGTTGATTCGTGTGGATATGGAAGATCATCCGCTGTGTTATCGTCAGGATCTCTTTCAGACTACAGCTATGGATTCAGGTACTCTTCCGCTAATCAGAGAAGGTAAAGTTTTAAGATTCAGCATGTCTACATCTAGATCTGTATGTTTAGGGTTGAAAACATATCTAGATCTCTAGTTCTTTCATCAATCAAGTAATGATTATATATTTTGTAACTTGATGTAATTTTCTCTTTCTTGTCTCAAAATATCTGTAAAGCCTTGAATATGCACGCACGCACGCATGCACGCACGAAACCATTGGATAAGACTTAGAAGTATCATGGATGTAGTCCTTATAAAAACCCTAGGTTTCCTACTTAAAACTGTGATTTTATAAGGCTATTAGCCGACTAACATATAGTCGACTAGTCGACTAGTGTATCAGAGTGTACTATCTGTTTTCTTAGCCATTAGTTAACTAATAAAATTATTAGTCGACTAATAAAAGACAAACACAGACTAGTTTTCCTGTGCTCAGTTTAGTAGACAAACAAAAGCTATTAGTTGACTAATAAAAATCATTAGTCGACTAATAGAATTCACTAGTCGACTAACATTGTTAACCAGCTCAGTTCACCTTTGAACCATTAGTCGACCAATCGGGCTTACTAGTCGAATAATCAAGTTATTATTGTAACCTTTATAAACTAGCCGTTGGAGGGTGTTATTTTGTAATTTTCTTTGATGGATTTTCCCTCTATAAATAGGAAAACCTCGAATTAATTTAGAACAAGTTGTATAAGATTTACAAAAAAGATTTTGAGAAGAAAATATTGTTCCTTTGCAAAAATACCCTTCAACCTCCTACATTCTCTTTGAGCCAAAGAAGAAGAAAATGCCTCGATGTTCTATTCTCTAAATTCTCAATCTTTAGACTAGAAATCTCTTACCATGGCCTTACTTACAAGTACTCGATCTTCAACGGCTATAAGAAGTTGTTCTTTTAATTCTTTGTAAAGAGTATCTCTTAATATTATTTGGGAGAGATTTAATTTCTTAATACTGGTTTGGTGTTAGGAATGTAAATTATTGCTGTTTATAAGAGGTGTAGTGAAAATCTCAAGCAGATAGCTTAGGGATTAGATTAGGCCAGGGAGACCGAACTAGGATAAATCTTTGGTGTTTGTGATTGTGATGTCTGGTTTGTGTATCTCTACTCAATTTTGCAATTACAATTATCATTGTTTTATGTCCATTGCAATTGTTTTTATTAATTGGTTGTTATACAAAATTCTATTTGGTAACTCTTTTAGAGAGCGTTGTAGATTTATTTCAAAACACTATTCATCCCTCTCTAGTGTTCCACTTAACCATCCATAAGATCTAACCCTTGGTATCAGAGCAGGTAGGAGGATGGCGTCAACAACTGTCATTCCCTGCTCTCCAGGATAACCAGGATTTTTGAAACTTTCCAGATAAGCTGGAGAGGTGAGGGTGATAAAGAAAGAGAGAATGGAGAGAGTGACAGAAGTACAACAAAGAAATGCAGAACCGCGGGCCACTGCGCACATGCTGAGACAGTACAGTTAATGATTCAAACAAAAGACAACACAAGAGAACAATTTCCAACAACATTATATATGGAAAGGTTCAAATACAACATATTCATCTCCAACCGTACAAAACCATAACTCAAGTACAACTCCAATAACAACTCCCAAGTACAAATATACACCCCACATCTACAAAATACCACAACTACAACTCCACCTCCAAGATACTACTTTGCTGGGGCTCCAACTATTTACCACCTGCTACCTAAAAAGGGGGAGGACACGTCACATTGTGCCCAGTAGGATATCCAACTCTTATGGCATATTATTCAACACATGATGCAACTACACCATATGATATAGTATGGCATAATAAAAAGGAAAACGTGAAAGTGAACATCAAAGAGACAATATGTGATGTGATATGGCATAATGCAATGGTTACATGAAAGTAAATATAAACTACAAGGCTGTGAGACATAAGAAAATAACCACATGTATACCAAAGAAACAAAATTTGTCACTACATAAGCTCGTGCATTGTATTAAATTGATACAAATTGCATTTAGGCATGCTTAGGGGACATTAGTGTTATACATAGTTGGGTTTGGGGTCGTCATGGCATGGCTTCATATTTACGTATTTCTTTCTTTTTCATATCTTTCTTTCATAACCAAGGGTCATGCATCCATGTGCCATGCCCATCATCACATCTACATCATAACAACCAACCATATCATATAAATACATGTCATGCATGCCACCATCACCCAAATATGCGTAGCACTAAGGTTCCATACCATGCTTGTATAATTCAAAGTCCAATTTTCACACTTCCATAACCAAGCCATAGTCTCAACAGAACAGCTGATATCACCACGTTAAAGTCAAAATTTGACATTGGTTTCTAAATGAAACTTGTAGATAATTTATATATATTTCCATTGCAACAAAAATCATAATTTTTGGATAACTGTGCTAATAGTTATGGCTTATAGAATATAGGGTACAAAATCTATCCTGAATCAGTAATATCAAGCAGGAAAGATCAGAGAATATCAATCATTTACAGTGGGAGTCTCATATAGATCACAACATGAAAGTTGTAGCTTATGTAATGAAGATTTCAGAACATCTAAGATTGCACAATTTAGATATCAACGTTATGGTCTATGCTTTACAGTGGTGCAGAATCTACTAGAAATGTTATGATGATACATATTAGCTGTTTTAATCTAGTTGCAGTCAAAATATGATATCAGTCTCTACATGAAAGTTGTAGCTAACTTTATAATATTTCCAGAATATATTAAAACATAATTTTTGAAGCATTATACCAAAAGTTACGCCCATTTAAAGTTACATCAGAAACCAAATAATAAAAAGACCACACCTTTCATATGTAAGGAGCATATGAATAATATGACATAACTATCTTCCTCCTCCTAGATCCAAGACTCCAAGGGACACCATCTAGCTCCAAAAGATCACAACTTTCACTAAGAACCCATCACTTCTCTAGCTCCAATTTCCCACACAAGTACTAGCTATCACCAATGGCATCCAAAAGAAGGAGAGAGAGGCTATTAGAGTGTAAAATAAAGGGGAGAGGCTTTGGTTGGGGGGGTGAATCACGAAAATGGGAGGGAAGAGGGAGAGATGGAAAGCTAAGAGGGGTTTAATTAGAGAAATGTCTCTAATTCTCTAGAGGATTCTTCAAGATAAACATCACTAGGTGGAATCCTCACACTACCACCCTCCATCTTCTAAATAATTCCATGTATGCCATGAAAGCAATCCTACCCTCACCTCTACATATTTACAAGAATTCCATGCTAGATAATTACCCCTCGACTTGGGGGATTAATTACACGACATGACATTCCCACCTACACACATACATAACACACCACATACATATCACATATTCACTGCATCAAATACTACCTACAAAAGTCAATACAATATATTCACTAATCAATACAATATACACACAAGAGTACACATATCCAATAGCTCTATAGATATACATATACACACACTAAGATATATCCACACATATTCACAAATACACCAATGCACATACACATAAACACTTTCATAAATACAAGTATCAATAGATATCCCCATATACACACACATAGCTATACACATACACATCATATATACTACACAACTATAAATATGCTACATAGGCATACAATCCAATATACACATCCAATTAGATACTATACAATAGCCAATATTGCATACAACTAGAATACCTATGTCACCCCCCATTTTCCATTCTATCAGGAGAGAGGACGTGAGCGGGTCTGCGGTGTGCTTAAAACAAGGAGGAGTACTTTTTTCTTTTCTTGTTCCTCCTTGGTTTAAACACCCTAAGCGTCTGTGTGGAAATTTCAGGTCATTGCATGCAAATTTTTGAAACAGCTTAAATAACATTAATACATCTCCAACGTATAGAATCTATGAAACATTTTGGGCCTAGCATGGCCAATACAAACAAACACACAAATTACATTATTAAAATAGGAAATGCTGATGCAAAGGTACAAATGCTCTAATCCTCTGAGGGCAGGTACTCCACGTACTCGTCAAGTACTGGCTCGACCTCTACATGAATTTCCTCCACAATGTCGCTCTCAATACTTGACGGACATGTCATAAAAAAATAATTGAAATGACCGTAAGCAAGGTTTACTCGGAAAGTAATTTCCACAGAAATAAAGATTAAGTATTTTAATTAATCCAAGTTGAAATCAAGATTTGACCATAATCAATGTTTGCATTGATGTTAATCGGCATTCTAATTTTGATTCTCATAAATGGGTTTGGTCAAGGTTGGTCAAGTAGGTCACTATCCCAGTAAGCAGGGTGATCCAAAACTTGGGTCCAAGTGAAATCGGATGTCTTATTAAACCAATAATAAGAGTGCCAATTGATCATCTCTGCTCTATCAATTTAGTAATAACTTTATAGTCAAGCGTGGGGTGGGTACTTAAAAACAAGCAAAGAGTTTAATTTAATAGAGCTATAGCAATTAAACATTCGATAGCTATTTGCAACCTGTAGTAGTTAAACATTTGCAGCAATTTACAACATGTAATGATATTAGCAACTTGTAAAAGAAGCGGTTAAAGCAATTAGTTAATGACCAATTTATTCTAGTGATAAGTCCATGTCCAAGAGTACGAGATATGACTAATAAGCGCCCCGTGACGGGAGCTAATCCGTGGCGCTGCTCACCAACCCCATAGGGCGACGATCAAGCACAAACCTCCATAAGTGGTGAAGGTATTTATCGGGTGCATCCAGTCACTCCGTAATACTTGTGATCATGGACTACCTCAATCCCACGGGTCAAGTCAAGTGCCGGGTCAAAGTACGTGTACTATCTATTTTAAAATTCAATCATATGAATTCCATCAGTTGTTCAGTCTGTTCTATTCAATTTGCATCGTATTAGATGCGTATGATGTCTCATTAGTCCATTCAATAATTTTAACTAATTTCACAGTTTTGGTGATTCAGTTAAACAATTATATAAAGTGTTGAAACATGCAACCATTTAAATAAACAAGCATAGAAACGGGTTTAACCAAGCAAATGAGGATAAATAAGTTTAAAATATTTTTCTAAGGCTAGTAGGTATTTTCTGTTAAATAAACTTAAAGAAGGAGTCACCATGGCTCATAGCCATGGTTCTCTATATATTCATATCCATGAAATACCAAAGGTCCACACTACTAAGTAGTGGGGAGTAATGGAGGGATAGAGAGGTGGGGAGGCCAAAAGCCTCCCTCACTCATAACACTCCCCCTTATCCATCCATTTCTTTTGTCTTAGCGTATAAAGCTAAGTGGGTGGATACTTCTGGATCCAGATTAATCGTGTTTGCCTCGTTAAAACCTAAGCTGTGGAAAACCCAGTGGGAAAAACCAACAGCTTAAGGGAAAAAGAGTACAACCCACAGGTTACTCCCCCCGAACCATACAAGCTTTAGGCTTGTAGATATCATATGTATCTATACACCAATATCCTAAGTATCTATACATCTTCCACGAAATTCCAAAAAGAAAAACCACTCATCTATACAAGTTGCACTCGTATCTGGAAGCCGCTGAAACAAAAGGGGGCTCTGACGTGGTATGCTCTGCGAAACTTGGCAGATGGCTACATGTCTGTAGACTTTGACCCAGTCTTCACTGTATCTGCAAGGTACTGTAGGACCTGGTTGTGCATATATTCGATTTGATTCTTGGATGATGAGCTTCTCGGAATAGAAATTTGATGTAGACTTAGGATGATACTGTGTATATCTTCAGGAAATGGCTGTTCATTTTGTGCGTAGTCATCGTAATGATCTTTAACCTGCTTATGCAAATATATTTCCATGGTTTCTGATCCTTGACCCTTGGAGAGCGCAGAAGATATGTATCCATGGTCCAGTGTTGCGCTACAGGCACTGCACTGTATCTGGCTAACAGCTTTACTGCAAACATTCTATAAAGACACGTGTAGTTGGCCAGATAAAGGAGTTAGGTACTTCAGGACCTAGGATATTCTCCCCCTCTTCCAGCTAGGGGAAAAGGTCTTCAATATGCATCCAGACACCCAGTTGGTGTATATAGTGGAATGCAATTGTCCATGTTTCTTCATCAACTTCGGGTTAATGAAGTTCTCATCTGCAGGATGATGAGTCATCTTCAGGATGATGTTTTCATCTTCTGGTTGATTATTCATCTTCTGGATGATTATTTCATCTTCAGTATGATGGTATAATCATAAGGATGATATTTTCACATTCGAGATGTACAGTCATCTTCAGGAGAATGAGTATTTCATCTTTAGGATGATAGTTTCATCTTCAGGATGATGGTATTATCTTCAGGACATACATTCATCTTCAGGATGATGGTATCATCTACAGAATGAGTATTTCATCTTCAGGATGATGGTATCATCTTCGGGATGATAATTCATCTTCGGGATGATAATTCATCTTCAGGATGATAGTCTCATCTTCAGTATGATGGTCTCATCTTCAGGATGATGGTTTCATCTTCGGGATGATGGTTTCATCTTCGGGATGATTATTCATCTTCGGGGTGATGGTTTCATCTTCAGGATGATAGTCTCATCTTCAGGATGATGGTCTCATCTTCAGGATGATGGTTTCATCTTCGGGATGATGGTTTCATCTTCGGGATGATTATTCATCTTCGGGATGATGGTTTCATCTTCAGGATGATAGTCTCATCTTCAAGATGATGATTTCATCTTCAGGATGGTAATTCGTAAGGGTATGTGTCACAACATCCATAGCAACATAGCCTAAAATTTTCTTTGCCAATCGTGTGGTTTTCGCCATATGACCAGAGAGCCTGATGCATCAATTTAAATAATTTTGTAAGTGAGTTAAGCTCATCTTACATGGTTACTTCCTGGTTTCTGCGAAATAAACCTTTAAGCTATAGCGTTGTGCTTATAGCATACGATTTTATTTATTTATACAATACTCGGCAACCCACAGGTTTGATATCTTTTGATATCAGGACTTCAGGTCCAAACACTTCACATTTCATAAGTGAGTCCAGCTCAACTTATTATTGCCTCGTTCCACATAATTTGGCCAAATTTCTGCGTTTGCTTCAGGAAACGGAGATTGGGAACGGTATCAATGGCAAAATGAAATGTGAGTAATTGTCGACAAGTGTGTTTTATCCAAATACCTCTCCGTATACGTACATTATTCAATTTATTCCAGATTCATCTCTTCTGGAGGTTCTGGAAAGGAAGAGGATATGGAGATGAGCTCACTTTCCTGTGGTGGTATTGTTTTAGGGTCTCCAGGAGTTATTTCTCGTTTTGGAGCCTCGTGGTATGTCCTCTCATCCGTTGAGGATATCCACTTCTGCTACTGGTGGATTGCATCCATTATATTTGGTATGCCAATCCTAGCTGGATTTTTAGTAGCAGGGATGTGTGAATTTGACAATATTTATATTGTCAGTAGCTATGTCTGATAACTGTTTAACAGTTTCATAAGTGTGGATCTTCAGGATCTCATCACTATTCATGATAATCAGATCATAGGTATTAAAATTTTAAATGGTCAAATTGAGCTTCAGGCTCATGGATGATTATAGTATTTTTGTTAAACCTAATACTGGGGAATTAAGGTTATGAAGGATCTTCAGGATCACATCAAGTCTTTAAAAGAGGGCCCATCAATGCACGTCTTAGGAGAAGTGATTTTAAATGCTTCCCCTGTTTAGAGTGCTCGGAATCTATTTATCTGGGGTAATTACTTTCGATAAATAGTTCTGTATTATGATGGTCCATAGTGGTGATATGGGGATGTATACTCATCATGGCGCCATCGATAAGATGTGCTCTAAACGCTTCCCCGTTAGGGGTTCTTGGAAACTGTTTATATGAGGTAATCAGGCTCATATAAATAGGTTCTAAGGAGGCGTTGTAATGGTTTGCATGTTCCCACACGATCACCTACAACTGGATTTTTAATGGATAAGTAATCTGTTTGAATCATTTTGATGATTTATATATAACCCATTTCTGGGTGTGAACACAAAACTTCAGGGTGTTCAATTTTCTTCCAGTTGTTAAATATAATTTATTTCCCAGTGTTATCCACAAAAAATCCGCAATAAGCTCGACTTCAACGAAATCAAGCAAAGAACTGGGGATATGAACCCGCCAAGGCACAATCTATAAGATGTGCAGTAATGCCTCCCCCGTTTGGGGATCTCAGAATATATTCATACAGGATGGTTAATCCCGATGAATAAGTTCCACTGTGTCATTTTTTAGGGTTGTATGAGGGTAAGTAACAGCCCAACCAATATCCCAGTAAGGTAACATGTCCGTTGTGATTAATAATAATCTGGACTGCGATTGGATAACAAAGGTTTGATTATGACCATTTTAAGAGGATATATAGATGAGTACACTAATGTACATCATCGGCCCTATTAGGGAGTGAAAATGTTTAACTTTTATCCCTAAAATACTCTCAAGAGACCAAGAGGTCTTCATAATTTAATGATGATAGTAAAATATATCATATAAATTCTATTAGAGGAAGTATTAAGATTCAATATCCACGTGAAGTGGAGATGTTCTCGTAAGCATTTTTCCCGTTTAATGGGATAATGAAAATGTCACCATATTTGAAGAAACTTATAGTTCTTTGTTTATATAAGATTGGTAAATGATGTTTTGCATCAATAACAATCCAAAGTGGCATATTATATCGTGCCAAAAGTAAGATTTGGACGAAAGAGAGCACTACAGGTGTTCCTTTATCTTCATATGTTTGAATTTATTTGGGAAAAAGCTTCTGGCTTTATTGATTTTTAATATTTGAGAGTACGGGCGTATCCTTATATAGAGTATTCAGGCTTTGTAAAGCTTGAACCTCAAGTAGACGTCCCAAAAATAATTATCTTCCGGATAAAATTAAGGGTGAAATGCTTTTTAAAGCATACGTCCGATGCTATTTTTGAAAAATACTCACTAATAACTATGGTCTGGTACAAGATTAAATTTTATTTTCATAAATTTATTTGTCCTCTTAGAATATCTATGTATACAAAATAGGTAGATCGACAAACGTCGTCTAGACTAGATATGTACATATATTTTCAAAGGCATAATCTAATGACCTATCATATTACAAAAGCAATATGGGACTTTTCAGAACTTCTGGGTCTGATATAGGTCTGACTGATTATTCCAAGTAGAGGTATATCATATCTTCCCTTTCTATATTTATGTCAAGGACATTATATGTCATGGTCTTCCTCTGTTTTAAGTATTCCACTAATCTAATTTATGATAGACTTATCAAAGTTCATGTGAATGCTCTAGTATGGTCCTCATGCCATTTTATTGAGTCATTCTGGATTTATGTGGATAGAGGAACATGAATACTGGGAGTTAAGATACGTTGGTGCGAAAAATTTAGTTCTCACTTTTATGCATGCACGACTTCAGGCGCGTGCATTATGCAAGGCTAGATTCAAGAATCTTACCTAGTAACGTGAGTGTACTCAATAAATTAGCGGATTTATGGCATCTTCGGGTGCGCCTAATATTATATATTAAAATAGATATGATATATCTATTTACTGCGAAGTACGCATCATTTAGACATATGTCCAGAAGATGGAAGCATTAATGGTCGCATAATTCCAACGTATTTTATTTGGTTAGAAGGTTATTGACATTCTATTTGAACTTCAGGTTCATTTGTCAATGTAGATATGATTTATAAAATTTTTATTTTGAAAAATTATTATTGTACCAGAATCATAGTTTGAGTACAAAAGCATGAATAAATCATGCAAATAGCAATTAAACATGTAGTTCATATATATTACAAGCAACAACATATGCAAAAAATATGAAACTACTAGATATAACATGCATAAGATGTAATTTCAACATAACAAGCAATTTATATAAAAATTACGTTTAATAATTACTTGGACCACTGGGAAACGTAATTACCCGTTAGGTTAGGTAACTAACGACAGAGCGGTCTCTGGGTATTTGAAATTATTAAATCGTGAAGGATTAAAATTAACTCCAATTTTTATATAATTTGTATTTTTGTTGAATTTAACATAATATTAAACAAATAATTAATATTATGAACCAAATCAACCAAAAAGTTGGCAAAATTAATCATTTGATGTTTACTAATTTTTACAGGATTTTTCTGGATTTTTCTATTAAATATAAGGAATTAATAATGAAGAACCGATTAAAAATCAGTTTTTAATTATTTTAAAAGCTTAGCGGGCTTATGTTAGAGCTTCAGGCCCAAAACAACCAATAAAACTTAAATATCTAGTATTGGGCTGCAGGCCCGTTCGCCCAAAAAGGGCTCTGACGTGGTATGCTCTGCGAAACTTGGCAGATGGCTCCATGTCTGTAGACTTTGACCCAGTCGTCACTGTATCTGCAAGGTACTGTAGGACTTGGTTGTGCATATATTCGATTTGATTCTTGGATGATGAGCTTCTCGGAATAGAAGTTTGATGTAGACTTAGGATGATGCTGTGTATATCTTCAGGAAATGGCTGTTCATTTTGTGCGTAGTCATCGCAATGATCTTTAATCTGCATATGAAAATATATTTCCATGGTTTCTGATCCTTGACCCTTGGAGAGCGCAGAAGATATGTATCCATGGTCCAGTGTTGCGCTACAGGCACTGCACTGTATCTGGCTAACAGCTTTACTGCAAACGTTCTATAAAGACACGTGCAGTTGGCCAGATAAAGGAGTTGGGTACTTCAGGACCTAGGATATTCTCCCCCTCTTCCAGCTAGGGGAAAAGGTCTTCACTATGCATCCAGACACCCAGTTGGTGTCTATAGTGGAATGCAATTGTCCATGTTTCTTCATCAACTTCGGGTTAATGAAGTTCTCATCTGCATGATGATGAGTCATCTTCAGGATGATGTTTTCATCTTCTGGTTGATTATTCATCTTCTGGATGATTATTTCATCTTTAATATGATGGTATTATCATAAGGATGATATTTTCACATTCGAGATGTACAGTCATCTTCAGGATGATGTTATCGTGTACATAATGAGTATTTCATCTTTAGGATGATAGTTTCATCTTCAGGATGATGGTATCATATTCAAGATGTACATTCATCTTCAAGATGATGGTATCATCTACAGAATGAGTATTTCATCTTCAGGATGATGGTTTCATCTTTGGGATGATGGTTTCATCTTCGGGATGATGGTCTCCTCTTCAGGATGATAGTCTCATCTTCAGGATGATGATTTCATCTTCAGGATGGTAATTCGTAAGGGTATGTTGTCACATCATCCATAGCAACATAGCCTAAAATTTTCTTTGCCAATCGTGTGGTTTTCGCAACTATGACCAGAAAGCCTGATGCATCAGTTTAAATAATTTTGTAAGTGAGTTAAGCTCATCTTACATGGTTACTTCCTGGTTTCTACGAAATAAACCTTTAAACATGAATTTTTCTTAATTTATATGGCCCGAAAACTGATTTGAAAAGCGAGAAAATGATTCTTCAATATGTTAAAAGATTTATCTAGGGCAAACCGGACATCAGAATTCTTCCATCAAAGGGTCAAAATGAACGTCTCATCTAGTACTACGACATACATTTTCTCGTACATTAGTGAACGTGACAATTTTAAGATATGAATTGTAAAGGAAATTCACAATAATTGGTTTTATCTTTGAAAATTTACTACGGCAAATATACTTATCTTTTGACGATGAAACCAGTGCCAATGCATTTGTTTCGTCGAATCGGATTTTCTGGGCATTCCCTCATATTTTTCTGAGGCATATACAATTTATTATGAATTAAATACAATTAATATCATATAACATAATAATATAAATACTCGTATATACTTATCTACGTATATACGTATATAAATTTGTATTCCTTGCTTACCCAGAATTCTTGATTTTGGCAACTTACGCACTTCTGCCACATATACGTCTGGTGATCCTTCATCAGTCGCATGTCCTGTCCGGATTTTTAACCATTGAGCCTTTTTCCAGCTGATTGTGTTGAGGGTTTTGGATAAATCATTTGGGGGTTTTAGAGAGCTTATAAATAGGGCTTTTACTGTTCCATTGGAGAACTCTTGGAACCCTATAAACTCTATTGATTTGATTTCAAAGCTCAAGCTCTCATTTCATTCAAAAGCCTTAAATCTCCAAATCTAATCTTATTTTCCAACTAGAATCATTCATTTCCCTATGGCATGATATACTTCATCATGTTATAGAAAATTCATTCCATGAATAAGATTAATTGATTTAGGATCTTTATGCATATTTGTCCATTGTATCACCACACATCTCATACTTTTCTTACAGTTGGTATGATTATCTTTATGAGATGCATTAATATGATTTGGGGTGATCAATGTATGTTACTTGTCATTCTAATTGCTTCATGATTGATGTTTAGCTTTAATTTTATTTGAGAGATCTTTCATGTCTATAGCTAAATCTTTCATGTATGATATTATCACAAGTGTCATAACACTCATGCATATTGGTTAGTGATCTTCATGCTATATTTCTCGTAATGTTATCTCTCATCTCATGCTCATATTTTATGCTATTTTTATACGATGTTAGAGATAATTTGTGATATATAGGATCATATAAGTTTTATAGTGTATATAATGATATGTATATTTTGTCATAGATATTCTTCCATGAATATATTCTGATGCACTATATATGACTTCATTAATAATACCTCTGATTAAATTCTGATTACATAATCTTTTGTTATATTCGCACAATTGGTATGTATGCATGCGATGCTCATGGTAACTTTATTCTTTTATATCCTACCTTGTGACTTTGAACCTAGATTATCTTCATTATATCTTATATATTCATGTCTAACGCCATGCCTTTGCTCAAAAGACGTTTTGTCACATTATGCCTCATGTTGAATCCTTTGTGATAATTGAGCTAGGATGAGATCATGACTCTATTTATTCACTTGGTTTCCTTCACAAGTGATGTCATGATCTTGGCATTATTTGCCTGCTTTGTATAATTTTTTAAAATATTTATATTTGATATCATCTTTACATGCTCTTGCTTGATGCTAGTTTTGAGCGTAGGATATATTGATTATCTTACTTATGCTCATGGCATTCCATGCTTATCATTGACTCATTCTGTGAGTATCTATTCTGAAATGCATGCTAGTACTATGGTTCTTTTGAACATTGTTTCAATTAGTATCCTAGTGTGCTAGAATTGTGTATGCCATAATTTTTATGAAGTTACTATCTTTATTTGGCATAACACTTTTTGCATGATGTTGATATTTGATATTCATACATTTTTATCACCTTGTCACCCCACATCTCATACTTCACTTAGAATTGGTATGCTTACTTTTGGAGATGATTTTTGGAGTTTAGCAAATGCCATTATACTTATTTTTTTGTCATCTCACATCTCATACGTCTATTTTCACTCTTTTATGATATTTTTGAGATGTTTTGTGCTAAATGTGATCATTTGATGTAATTACAGTATGTGATGATTTGGGTATGTTAGTATGCTCATTAGAATTTATTTTGAGTAATAAGTTCATAACCATGATTGTGATATTATTCGTGCCCTTTTGAACATATTTTCACCACTTGTGTCACTTCACTTTAAATTGATATATTTTGACATGTAGTGATTAGTTCATTGGTATTATGATCATTAGAACTTAATTTGAGTTATTATTTCATAACATAACTTGGTACACGTGGCTAAAAAATTTCCATAGTCATGTTTGTTGCATTTTTCTGCTATGTTTGGCTTAGATCTCAGTCTATTGATATTATTTGTTGGTTTATATCATTGTGATGATATTGATTCATTATTTCTTTAATCATGTTCATGTCATATGTCATGCCCTTGCTCAAGGATAGTCTATTACATTATACTCAATGTTATAAATTTTGTGATAATTGAGCATGTTTGTGAACTTGACACTATTTGATCACTTGTTTTTCTTTCACAAGTGATGTCATGATTTTTGCATTGTTATCCATATTTTTTATCATGTTTACTGTTAGTAGCTACTGCTAATTATGCTATTGTCACTTTTCTAACACTACTCACACTATTGTTTACAATTAGTATCTATTGTAATATTTTATCACACTATGCTTGTTGCTTATCTATTTGTGATAATTTAGGGTGGTTGAGTTGTTGTTGGATATTTGCTCTTGCAATTGATATCTTTATTTTGATATCTTGTTTGCAATTGGTAGCTTATATAGTTTACATTATATATACCTCTATGTTTTCCACTCTATTTTTGCATTTGTTGTTTCTATGCCTCCCATGCCTTGTGGATAATGCCAAAGGGGGAGAGAAATAAACAAAGGATGTGCTTTGTGCTAATTAAATGTTGAGTGTTAAACAATAACTTGAATCATTTATCCTTTTTGTATGATCGATCATGTATATGATTGAGGGGGAGCATTGGTGATTACATTGGTCTATATTGATTACATTTGGTATCTGTTGGTAATCATGCTCATGTTTATGATGTGTATCACTTATATGATTTGTATTGTGTATGCATATCATTTTTGGTCATTTATGCGATATATACACAACCTCATGTTATACACACACTATTAACTGCTTAATGATGCTATTGATTATTGATATTAACTTGATTGGCATCATTGCATGGGGAGTAAGTATATTTAATGCACAATTATTTATTTTGTTTATATTTGGTTTGTCATCATCAAAAAGGGGGAGAATGTTGAGTATTGGACTCTCCACCTTGGTTTTGATGATGATCAAATATAAATCATTGTGATTAACCCATGTGATTGCAGTTAGTTAAAGAGTCACCAATTAGATTTAAGAAGATCAAAAGTGACTACACGTGTTTATTCAAGTGGAGAACTTGGTAGATCAACAAAGGTGAAGCATTGACTTGAAGAACTCAAAAGACTACATCAAAGCTCAAGCCAATGGCTTCAACAAATGAATGGATGATTCAAAAGCTTCAAAGAACATCTTGAGGATCAAAGACTAGATGACGTTGGAGACATTCAAGACATACAACTAAAAGACTCAAGACCATGAAGAAGTAATGATATACATTGTAATCTTTTGTATTTACTTCTTTGTGAGTCTGGAATGTTAAGCCTTGAATTAGAACTACTTAGAGGCACCTACACTACCAATACACATCATTAGTATAGCCTCTAGTTGACCCCATATGCTTCAAGGCTTTCAAAACTTGAATCTGAACTTTTGACTCAAAACATGGGCATAATGAAGGATCACCAGGCGTCTGGTGTACTCATCAGAGGTCTGGTTGCCCTTCAGCAGTCGCCTGTTTCTAAACCGAGCCCAAATCTGGTTGAAGCTGTATTCTATTTTTTTTTACCATTCTGCCTTCAAACTGATGCCAATTTTTCTGTAGTTGGAATTTTTCATCCAAACCACTTGAAATAGTTAGCTAACTCATTAGTCTTTCCAACCCAACTTGAATCACTCCAATCAGATATATGTAGTTTAAGTTAAGACGGTTTTTGTGAGCCTATATCAGATTTCCTACATCTATCAGTCGGATTCAAAGTACTGTCAGTTTTTCTGTAGTTGGAATTTTGTGTCCATTCAAAGCTAATTTAAAAGAAAATTTTGTTAGCTTTTCAACCCAACTTGAATCACTCCAATTGGATATCTGTAGTGGCAGATATGGATGTTTTAATGATCAGCTGTACAGAAAAACTGCAAAATCTGCCCCTCGAACAGCCGCCTGTTGTAGGTTGGACATGTGCCTGCTCAGGTCTACAGTCGACTGGTCATCATGTGTCCTGCCAGTATTTTTCATTTTATAGCAATTGGCTACAGTGGACCAGGCGACCGTCCCCCCTTCTACTGGCGCCTGTCCGAGTAGTTTTCAGCACAATTCTAGTCGTTGGGAGATTGGTTTTGGGTCTTTTTGCTTGGGGTTTTGGGCTTCCCTTGAACTACTATATATAGGAGATAGGCTGAATATGTGAGAACTCTTAATCTCTTACGAAAACATTTCAACTCTCATTTTCAAGCCTTTTTCTCCTCTCAAGTGCTCTCTAATTCTCTCTTACCCTCTAGGCTCTAAAGCACACATCTAAGCTAGATTTGATTTCATCTTTAGGCAAGCATCTCAAGGTATATCTTCTCCCTCATTGAGCATTTCACACACACACTATAGCCTTTACAAGTAAGTTCTTATTCAAGGCATAGGTGAGTATATTTCAAGTTGTATATTTCATTCTCAATACTTCTATTTTGTTGAGTACTCTCGGTTGGTGAGAGGGTTGGCTTGATCCCAAGTTGTGGGAGTCAATGAAAGGGTTTGCTCTCTGTTTGTGAGAGTGTGCTTAGTTCCAAGTTGTGGGATTAAGGTATTTGCGTATCCCCGGTTTGTGGGATACACGGACATCGATTGTAAGTCGATTGCACTTGTTGGGGTTTCCACAAGTGGGCTAAAGGGAAGATCTAGTGGTATTTACTAGAGTATCCAAGTGTGATCTCGGGTGTTGCTGGATTAGGGCACCGGTAACAAGTCGAGTTTGACCTGGGTGGAACCGAACTAGGATACATTGCATGTTTGCATTGCATTCTTCCTTGTGTTGTTGATCATATCTTTAATTCCACATTTGTTGATTAATTAGGGTTTTATTTGGTAAATTCCTTATAATTCTATAAAACAATATTCACCCCCCTTTAGTGTTTCTTCCTCATAGCACAGGGTCCTTACAATTTCTTATTCATTGCTCGTGCTATTTGAGTAAGCAAACCCGAGTTTTGAGAGAATGATCTAGCACTTCCCTTCTTCATCTTATTTTTCATCTATTTGATTTTTCTTTATTTGTCACGCCCCGCTTTCCATTCTACCAGGAGCGAGGACGCGAGCGGGTCCGCGATGTGCTTAAAACAAGGAGGAGTACTTTTTTTCTTTTTGAAATCTATTTCTTTTCTTTTCTTCCTCCTTGGCTTAAACACACTAAGCGTCTGTATAGAAATTGCAGATCCTTGCATGCAAATCTAAGAAGCAGTCCAAACAACATTATTAAATATCCAGCGTACAATAAATAAGATACATCTTGGCCTAGTATGTCCAATACAAACAAAGTACACAAATTACATTTTTCTAAATATAAAGAAACAGTCGCGAAGGGAAACGTCTAGTCTTCTGTGGGTATGTACTCCACATAGCCTTCGAGCACTGGCTCGGTTCCTGCAGCAAAGACTTCAACGAACTCACTGTCGGTACCTGATGGATATTTCGTAAAACAACAAAATGAAATGTCTGTCAGCGAGGTATACTCGGCAAGATAATCTCAAAAACCAAAGTGTTAGACATTTAATTTAAATAAAGTTGAAAAGACAAATGATAATATAAATAGAAAGGAGTTATGGCAGTTTAAATATTTCCAGCAATTGCAACCTGCAGTAGTTTCATTTTTTAATAAAAATTTGCACAGCCATCTGTAACCTGTGACAATTTAGCATTTAATAATCACACTGAAGCGACTTGTAGAAAAAGAGGTTAGAACAATAATCAATAACCAGTCTATCCTAGTGATAAGTCCATGTCCAAGAGTACTAGAGATAACCAACATGCAGCCTGCGACGGGAGCAACTCCGAGGCTTATCCACCGTTCCGATATGGCAACAGTCAAGGATCTAACCCCCGTAATGTGTTGGAGGTAATTTAGTATGACGCATCCAGCCACTCTGTAGCACTTGTGATCATAGACTACCCCAATCCCAGGTCTAGTCAAGTGTCGGGTCAAAAGAACGTGTACTATCTATTTATTGTTGAAATTCCATCTTCCATTTTATATATTAAAGTTCCATCTTCCATTCAGTATTGTTGAAATTCCATTTTCCATTCAGTATTGTTGAAGTTCCATCTTCCATTCAGTCAATTCAGTCTTGGTGTCTCAATAGTCCGTACAACAGTTTCACAAAAGTTCATGACTTCACGACTTGATTTAGCAATTAAACGAAAACGTAAAACGTACTTAAATTGATGGGAGAATATGCAAGAATGATTTTGACGAAGAAAATGAGTATAAACTAGCTTAAAATATTTTCTAAGGCTAGTAGCTATTTTTCAAGATTGTTAAATAATTTTTAACAATTTTAGACAATCCAAAAACAATTTTTAATCAAGAATTCATTTTTAAAACATATGTTCGGAGAATTTTTTAAAGCAAACCGTACATCAGAATTCTTCCAACAATGGGTCAAAATGATCATATTTACTAGTACTATAACATATATTTTTATCGTACGTCAGTGTACGTAAAAATCACAAGAAACGAATTTTTAAAAGGAATTTAAAACAAGAAATCATTTTCACCACACATGTTCAAAGATTTATTCCGGGCAAACCGTACGTCAGAATTCTTCAAACAAGATGTCAAAATGATCGTTTTTACTAGTACTACGACATATATTTTTATTGTACGTCAGTGTACGTAAAAATTGCAAGCTACAAATTTTAAAAGGAATTTAACCTATTTAAGTTTTGTCTTTGAAAATTCACTGTGAGAAATATACTTGCCTTATGGCGATGAAACCAGTGCCAATGGATTCGTTTCGACGTTTCTGATTTTCTGAAACTAGTATTGTAATTTTCTGAGGCCTGTACGAATTACTATGAATTTAAACCCAATAATATTATTTAATAAATATAAGTAAATACGTAAATACGTATAAAATACGTATTTAATTACTTATAAAATTTAAAACGAAACCAACGTTCGTTTACCGAGAGAGAGAGAGAGAGAGAGAGAGAGAGAGAGAGAGAGAGAGAGAGAGAGAGAGAGAGAGAGAGAGAGGGATGGAGCGGCAGTGGGGTTCGGTGGTGCGGCGAGGCTCCGGCGATGGCAGAGAGACTCCAACGAGGACGACGACGGCAGCAGCACGGCGGACTGCGACGGGAGAGAGAGAGAGGCTGTGCGGGGGCTCGACGGCGCCGACGAGGGTCGGGGAGCGGCGCTGGGCGCTTCTGACGGCGGGGTGGGGCTCGGTGGGCTTCGCTGTGACTGATGCGACGGGGAGGCGCTGTGGCGGCATCCAAGGCAGCAGGAGCGGAGGCCTACAGCGGTGGGTGAGGCATGGGGTTCGGGGCGTTGCTTCAGTCGGAGAGGGGAGACGTCTGGAGGGGCGAGCGGGTTTCAGTCGGAGCTCGGGGCAGAGCGGGATCGGAGGGATGCCGACCGTCTCGGGGAGGAGCTAGGGAGGGGCGAGGCGTGCGATGAGAGAATGGCGGAAATGTGGCATCGAGCTCTCGGAGGCGGTGGACGCTCGACGGATGAGAGGGGAGCGTGGGGCGTTGGCTCGCGGGCGTCGACGCTCGGAGGAGCGATGGAGCGTGCTCCTAACGATGGAGCTGGGGTGGTTGCACGGTGAAGTGCGGAAGCGGAGAGAGAGCGTGAGGGTTTTGGGGAGAAGTCGAAGAGAGATGGGTCGGGCTCTTCGAGTTTGAGGGAGGAAGAAAGATACAAACTGGGTGTTTGGGTTGTGAGACGGGGGATATGACTCTTTGAGCCTGAGTTGGGTTTGTCTTGGGATTATTTTGTGAGGGGGAAGATTAGTGTGGGTTTAGTTCGATTGATAATGAAAGGAGAAGGGCGCCTGGGTGATTAGTTTGAGGGAGAGAGAGAGTAGTGTGGGAGAGGGATTTTTGTTTGAGATGAGATGGGTTCTCTAGAGCAGGCTTGAGAGAGAATGAGAGAGCCTTGGGGAGCTTTGTTTCCTGGGTTCGGGTTGAGTCCTTCTGGTGTTGGACCATTTGATGGTCTAATGCCTCCTCAGCCGTATGATTTACCCAGCACTAATTTCCCTCTTAATTACTCATTTAATCCAATTAATCCATCTTGACGGCGTTAACCCCCGTCCCAAAATTTCCATGCGCTTTCTCTCCTCCCCCTCTGCCCCCACAGCATCCCCTCTTTTCCCGGTGATCATCCCTCCTCCTCCGACCCAACCCCTCCCCTATTTCCATGGGCCCACCCCCCTCCCACGCACACCTCCGCCCCACCCCCTCTCATATTTCCCTGATTGTTCGAAAAACCGATCTGTCCCATATTCGAATAGACCAAGACGTTCTTATTTTGAGGAAATCCACCGGTGAGCAAGTTATCTTGAAGCTCGATCTGCATGAGATTCGGCAAGCTGAAGAGCCCCTCAACGACTCGCATCGAACCGTTCAAGTAGTTCTCTCTCATTCTAATCCTACTTAACGACTCGCATTGACCCAGAGACGCGGGAATCGAACCGAACAAGAAATTTCCGAGAGCAATCAAAGTCTGCAGCTTGTTGCCGGAGCAAAGATCGTCGGGTAAAGAGCCAGTGAGCTTGTTCGAGCAAAGATCGTCGGGCAAAGAGCCAGTGAGCTTGTTCGAAGAAAAATCTAGTAGCTGAAGCTTCCCATTCTTGCCTAGATTTCTCGGAATGCTACCGGTAAAATTATTCTCCCACAGCTGTAACACCTCCAGCTCCGGCAACCCTCCGATGAATTCTGGGATCGCTTCATGCAGTCTGTTCCTAAACAAATTCAGCAGCGTGAGATTCTCGAGCTTAGCAAAGCTCGCCGGGATCTGTCCCCAAAGCACATTGTTCGACAGATCCAATGATTTCAAAACCCGACGCTCCCTGATCTCAGGCGTGATCTCATCGGAGATGCCGTTCACCTGCAAGAACAAAGAATCGAGCTTCTTGAGCCAATGGATGCTGTGGGGCAGAGGGGGAGGAGAGAAGGTGCAGTGAAATTTAGGGACGAGGGGTTAACGCCGTTAAGATGGATTAATTGGATTAAATGAGTAATCAAGAGGGTAATTAATGATGGGTAAATCGTACGACTGAGGAGGCATTGGACCATCAAATGGTCCAACACTCGAAGGACCCAACCCGAACCCTTGTTTGCCTGGGTGTTACTCTATGAGGAAGAGAGCTTGGGGATTTAAATAGGCAATTAAATTAATTAAATAGTTAACCTCATTAAATACTTAGTCAAATAGCCATTAATATAAAGTTTAGCTTTTGACTAAGTATAGAACTTTAGGGCTAAAGTTTATCACATGGGCTGCTCAAATGGGAGTTTTGGAGTCATTTGCCGACTAGAGTAAGGTTAATTAGGATGGTAATTAGGGTAACATAAAAGTGATTAGTGAATGTAATTAGTGAAATTACAATTTTGCCCCTGAAGTTAAACGATTCCGAAAAATTACGAAAACATATCCACGGGTTCATATCGTCACGCGGATCGTGACTATGAGATCCATTTTTTAGTTTGAGCTACGGAGATACGAGTTTCGGGCCAAAACCTTTAGGATGCGGGTTTGCGGGTTCTCTATTGATTTGACTTCGAAAAATTATGAAATTAATATGGGAATTACTAAATGATCTTAGAAGCTTATGGTAGAAGTTTGAAACCATTTTGATAACTTTTACATAGAAAAATAATTGTTACGGCTGTAACATTAATAATTGAGTTTAAATAATTATAAAAATTATTTAGAAGTTTAGGATGGTACTCGTATACCCTAAAATAGGCTATAACTATATTGGTTCTTCAAAATATTTTTATAAATGATTTAGAAACTATTTTGATTTAAAACTATTGATCAACCATTATAAAATACTTTTAAATTAAGTAAATACGTAGAAAATGGGTATTGCTTAATACGGGTCATCACATTATTTTATTCGCCAAGTTCACTTTTTACTTATCTTCCTCGAGGACGAGTAAGAGGTAAGCTTGGGGGATTTTGATAGGCTCATATTTTACACTTGATTTTTGTATTTTTCCATCCCATAACGATTTCTCATATCGCGATTTTAACGATTATACGACGTTTTCACGATATATTTTACTATTTCTTTGTTTCGTCCGATTTCAAGAAATATGAAGCAATCAGGAGCAAATTGGAGCCACAAACTCCTACACATGTTCCAGAGCATCATTGATGATGATATCGGAGAGCTGACAGCGCTGGAGGATGACTAGAAGAAGGAAGGCGAAAGAAACGATGAGGAAGTGAGAAGAAGGAAAGAAGAGTACAAAAACAGGCTACTCGACCGAGTGAAGCAGCCCACTCGACCGAGTGAAGCTGCTACGACTAATCCAGCCAGAAGAAGAGCCAGAATGTACTCGGTCGAGTGGGAATTTCCACTCGACCGAGTGAGAAGCCCACTCGACCGAGTGGAGATAAAAAATGTGAAGAAATCCTCTGACGCTTCTCTGTTTTTGGAGAGGATCCGCAGTAGGTCTGTAACGACCCGCTCTCGGGGGACCGTTACTTATTTGGTTTATTCGCAGGTCTGCAGTTTACCAGTGAAATCAACATAGCCACGATGCAGAGACGTACAATAATACTCAAGCCAGCGTACATTATTACAGTCCACAAATAAAAAATACAACGACAACCAGCACTCTTTCACCAAATACATGAAATGAAATGCAAAAAGGAAATGCGGAAAGGAAATACATAACATAGTACGCACACCAACTCAAACAACTGGAAGTATGTAGTCTTCAGATCAAACTCTGGCTCCTCAAAACTCAGGGGCTGCCTCTGTGATCTGGTTGTGGGCTGCCGGTGTCATAAATGGAACCGTAGGTAAGTCACAACAATTCTAAACATAGAAAAGAAGCAGTGCACAAGTATGACAACAAGTAACTATGTATAAACAAACCAGTGTGAAAAGTAAAGTACTGAGCAATAACTGTACATAACTGGTTGTAAAGGTAAACAGAACTGAAAAAAGAGAACAAAGTGTACTGTAGTGGTGCAAGTGTAAGGCATGCTAAGCAAGTGAAGCATGCTAATGTTGTAGCTAAAAGTACGACAAGTAAAGCACTGGTGACTGCACAAGTGTAGTAGGTAAAGTACATGTAATGCATAAAGTAAAAGGTGGTCGTGCAAGTATGAAAAGTAACGTGCAAGAGCAAACATGGTGATAGCAACGGTGAGACTAGCAGGCCTGAACTGTAAGCAATTAAACATGCAAAGTACTGAAAAAGATGTACAATCAATGGTTATTTGATGTTGGCATTTACTTAACTATACTATGTGATGTGACTTAGGAAAGTATGATATGCAACCATGTGTCATCTCCATTGCCACGTGAAGAAAATCCCGGGCGTCAACCACAACATACTTTGAAAACGAGACGAGACAAGACGAGAGAGAGTGACTCCGGTCATAGCTCCCACACTTTCTCTACAATGAGTTACCCCAAACCCCAGGGTTGCGTGTATCGATTACATGCTTTCTTACGAGATATTCCTTTAGACATTTCACGAGATATTCCACGAGATATTCCACAAAACATTCCACGAGATATTCCATCAAACATTCCACAAGATGTACCACATGATGCCGTTAGTTCTTTGTTTACGATGATAGTTAAACTAGGTTCATTGGTTAACTTTCTTAAAGTAAAGCAAAGTGGATACTAAATAAATTTGAAGATAAAGACAGGTCCAACACACATGGAACACAAAAATGATTAGTTTAAAAGTTCGTACGAGGACACTATCTACTTTTCTAAATCTAGAATCCATTGTGACTTACTAGTTCCGAAGTGATGGTAGTGAACCGGGATTGGATCTAGTGCTTCCAAGCGGGCGGGTTACTAGAATTGATACATGCAAACACAAGAAACAATCGGTTAAAGATACACTATTTTCTATTTATTAAACTTGGTCGTTTTGATTTTATAATCAATTAAAACGGTGTCGGAAATCGTTCTAAATTTTTATATATGCTAGTTATGAAAAATATAATTTTACTGCAAGAGGAAAATATTTTCAGAAGACTACGTTAATTTTTATAATTTTTGAAAGCTCAAAATCAATTTAAAAACTAATTTTACTTAAGTAATGTAATTATTCAACAATTTATTCTAGATGCAATACTAATCAGAATTGTTCAAGTGAGTAGTCAAAACGACCGTCTCGAAGAGTACTACAACATATATTTTTATCACGTATCAGTGTACGTGAAAATAAAGAGTTACAGATTTTTAAAAGAATTTTACGTATTTATGTTTTAGGGTTAAAAATTTATTCTGGAAAAACTAAGCATTTGATCGAGATGAGACCAGCGCCATTGGGTCCAGAATATTATTTCCGATTTTCTGGAGCTAGTCTCACATTTTTCTGACTTGTATATTATTTATTATGAATTTAAAACCAATAAACCCATTTAATACTTAATTAAATACGTATATACGGTAATACGTTTTTGTATTTCATGAGATACGCTCAAAAAATAACCGTCACCTTCGTTTTCTCGCGTGTTGCGTGCAGCGGGGGGTCTGTGCTTAGACGGCGGCGGGCGGCGGGGGCTCGGGTGGCCGAGAGGCGGCGGAGAGGCGCAGGCGGCGACGACATGCGGCGGAAGACGGCGCAGCAGCAGCTTTCCCGGTGGGGCTGAACGACAGAGCGGGGACGACGCTGTCGGAGCTCGGGGCTGAGTTCGTCGATGCCTCACGGCGGAGGAACGGAGGGGGCTCGTCAGAGCGGCACTGTGGCGAGGAGCGACAGAGGTCTGGGTTTCTGTGGGCCTCGTCGGAGAGGAGTGTCGACGTGGGGCAGCGGACTGTAGCGGCCTCGTCGTTTCTGTGGTGGCGTTGGAGGACGGAGGTGGCGTCGGGGTCTTGCGGCAGTGAGGTCTGCTCGGGCGGCGGTGCTGGACGGCGGGCGGCGGGCGGACCACCGTGAGAGTGAGAGAGCAGGAGAGAGTGAAAGAGAGAGCGGGGGATGCGTAAATGGACTGGGTTTCGACTGTAAACAGAGAGAGAGAGAGAGAGAGAGAGAGAGAGAGAGAGAGAGAGAGAGAGAGAGAGAGAGAGAGAGAGAGAGAAACTGTGGGTTAATTTTTGTGAAGCTGGGAGGGGGTTTAAATAGGGATTAAGGAATGGTATTCTTGTAATTAGTGGGGGAACACAAAACTTAATGTGGGTGGATGAGATCCAAATTATTTGGATCTCACCATCTAGGGGAGGCTGGTTAAGGGTGTCGTTGGGGGTTTAGGGTAGAAGTAATTAGGTAAAAGTTGGTTAGTAATTTTAAAATGGTCATTAGTGATTGTAATTAGTGAAAACGGAGGAATACAAACCCGTTTTCGCATACGACTTTGAAAAATTACAAAAACATACCCATGAGATTGTATCATCGCGAGAATCGCGCATACGAAATCCATTTTGGGGTTTGAGCTAGGGGTGGCAATTTTCGGCCCGGCACGATAGCCCGGCACGGGCCCGGCACGATAAGACCGTGCTTGGGCCAACAATTTTGGCCCGAAATCCTTATCGGACCGGGCCGGCCCGGCCCGGTTCATTTTCGGGCCGGACCCGGGCCAAGCTTTTCAGCCCATGGGCGGTACGGCACGGCACGAAAAGCATTTGATCGCCCCACTTCAATTTGACCACACACTGATCTAAAGCGGATTTCAATAATGTGCATTCATTTATGGTGTTGAGTCCGATGTCTTGATTCTTATCAGATCAAGGTCCAAATATCATAAATTTTAACAACTTCCCGCCAGCGCCAAATTTGATGTCTTCGGATCTTGGGGGTCGATCTCAGTTTTCCAGAAGAGACAAATAACCACCAAACATGTTACTTCATCTTGCCAAATAAATGAAAACATTATAGGACACATCACCTTATGCAATCCACTTAATCCTCTTCTTTCGTGCTCCATTTCGATGCATCTTTAAGCATATGAGACAAGTTTGTGTTTAAAAAATGTGATAAAATATTGTCACAATACATAATTCATTCAACTCTATCGGACCGGGCCGGGCGGCCCGAATTTTTATCGGACCGTGCCCGGGCCTCTCCGGAATGGCCCGAAGTCTTATCTGGCCGGGCCGACCCAGTCCTTTAAGAAAAACGGACCGGGCCGGCCCGGCCCGATAAGACCGGGCCGGCCCGAATTGCCACCCCTAGTTTGAGCTACTGAGATACCAGTTTTAGGCCAAAACGTTTAGAAAGCGGGTTTGTGGGTTTTCTATTGATTTGATATCAGAAAATTACGAAATAAAAGTGGGGAGGCCTAAATGATCATAGGATGGCACTGTAGAAGTTTGAAAACATTTTGATGATGTTTGTATAGCAAATCAATTCATTTAGCCAAAACAGTAATAATTGAAAATCAATTTTTATCAAAATTGTTTAGAGGTATTTGATGAAATCCGAATTCACGGAAATACTCCATAACTAGTTTAATGCTTCAAAATATTTTTATAAGAAATTTTTGAAATCATTTGATATAAAACTCCTGACTAACCATTATAAAGAAATTTTGAAAATTTTAAAATACGTAAATACGTAAATTGATGTGTTGAAAAATGCTGGTGTTACATCCTACCCTCCTTAAAATAATTCCGTCCTCGAAATTTAGAGGATCGATAATTGCCTAAGCAATTCAAATGATCGAGAGGAAGGCTTGATGAACGACTACGATATAGGAAAATAAGTTGTGAATAGCATGAAATATAATGTGATATCACAGCATTAAGAAAACAAGAGATGTTATATATGAATACATACTATTGACATCAACATACCTTCTATAGCTAGTCTCAAGACTAGCATTAACGAAATAGCTATCTTGATTTCTCAAGTAGCCGAAATTACTGTGATATAATGGTATTGCAAATGAACGAGTATAATATCAAAAGCGATAACGCATACCTCGAATCGCCTGGTTGATGGCTTCAACATCTTCTGCGGTCATTGTGTAGGCCTGTCGTCTTGGTGGTGGAGCCTGTGGTTGCGCTTGTTGGAACACCTTCTGTTGAGGGGGAAGTGGTGGTTAATGTGGAGCGTTCCTCGCAGGGGCACCAACAACATCTCTATATCTATCTTCTGGGCAATCCCTTGCTCCTCCATGGTCCTTGGATCCACAAATCAAGCAAAGGTTCAGATACGAACGACATTCTGCTTTGATGTGTCCAGTTTTACCACAGTAGAAGCACTCTCGATGTTGATGCGGTGCTGGCCTCTTAAACTGAGTCTGCTGTGATGGAAATTGAATTCCACCCCCAAGTGATTTTGATGATGAGCACACCAAATAAAGCTTAGTTTACTAACTACACTACGACTAAGTGTGCAGATTGTGCAACAAATGAAAAGCTTTATGCATACTCCAAGAAGCGCAATCTATGCTCAAAGACAAGGACGAACGTTGCTAAGATCAATGATGAAGCTCAAACCTCAAATGGAACAGAAGCTTGATTGAAGCTCACATCTACTCCATCAGTTGATCAAGCTTCCGAAGACGTGTCCTAGTCTATAGTGAGTGTGTTGTGTCTTTCTTAGGGTTATGTTAAAGCCAATCGTATAGACAATCTCACACACACACACACAAATGATTTCAAAAACATCTTACATACTTTTAAATCATTTTCAAAAAGATATTGAGAGTTTTTTTTCTAGTCGCTTTGTATTTCCGTAGTGAAACTCCACTACACCCTGGAATTAACTACTTGATTGACTAGCTGTGGTTCAGAAGAAACTCCTCTAGGAGTTGAATACCAAAGGTAGGGAGTCGACTATCAGCTGAGAATCAAGCTCTCCTGAAACACATTGGGAATCGACTACCACTCCTAGGGAGTCGACTACCAGCTGTCGAAGTTTGACGTTTTGACTTGATTTTTGACATATCTTTAACTGATTTTTTTCCCATGATTTTCGGTACAAAAGTCAAATGAATTTGAAATTCAAATTCTTAGATTTCTCCTATAAATAGAGGACCATTTTCATTGAGAAATCACAACAACTATTGAAATCAAATTCTTTTGTGCAAAACGCTCTAAAGTTCTCAGCTCTCATTCTCTCTTAGCCAAATCTGTTTTTTTACTCTTGATCTTGCAATTTCTTTTGATATTATTTTCTGAAGATCATAATTTTATTTGGCTATCTGTTTTTCAAAATCCATATTATTTATTCTCGAATTTTTATTTAAAGGATTTTAGAAAAACATTAGATCTAGATCACAAAGACTTCATTCGTATCTTTGTGTGATCTAGAATCTTATTTTATCAAGCCACTACACACGCAATTGTCTATTACTATTAGCTATAGAATTTGGGTGTAAATCCAATCTCCACCAATCTATTGTGGTGAATTGGATATCGATTTTAATTTGTGGTTACCCCTTTGTTGTAAGGGTGTTGTTGTTGGAAACCCCAGACAAGTCTAGGTGTTGCGGTTGAAATCCTGGTCAAGACTAGGTTGTTGGAAATCCTAACAAGTGAAGTTAGGTGCTTGTATTTTCCAAGGCAGATAGTGGAAATCTCGTACCGGATTGGTCGGGGACTGGACGTACCCAAGTTATGGGGAACCAGGATAAAAATCCTTGTGTCTGCGTTTGCTTATCTGTGACTGTTTATCTTTGCAAGCATTTCTTATCTAACTTATAATTATTCTCTGTTTAATATTATTGTAATTCTTTACTGCAAAGATCAGTTTTGTATTTATACTTCTGTGTAAATTTTATATATCTTCATTAAGTGTTTAACTATCTGAGCTGTGCTTAATTTCCCTCTGGGAGTCGACTACTATTCATAGGGAGTCGACTACCAGAAGATCTGTATCTCTGATTTGATTTGAAGATTTATTGAGTTAATTAAGAACTAAGCGTAGATCACTCTACTTGGTTTCTTAGGCAACATTAGAAGGTTTTGTTTTGTGTTGATTGATTAAGAACGAAAAAGTTTTATCTTTATACAACACTATTCAACCCCCCCTTCTAGTGTTGTTTGCCATCCACAGGATCCAACACTTGGTATCAAAGCGAGGCTATAAAAGTGATGGCGTCAACATCTTTCCATTCCGAAGGACTAAATACCATGCGACCACCACTGTTCAACGGAACGAACTACGCTAGCTGGAAGATCCGAATGAAGACTCACCTGGAGTCATTGGATATCGAAGCATGGACCGTTACTAAAGTCCCGTACATCGCACCTACCGAAATTGAATTTGGGAAGTGGTCAGTCGACGACAAGAAGAGAGCAAATCTTAATGCAAAGGCAATGAATGCATTATTTTGCGCCGTAACATGAAATGAGTTCAATCGAGTCTCCTAATGCAAGATAGCACACCAAATATGGCATACTCTTCAGGTAAGTCACGAAGGAACTAAAAAGGTAAAGGAATCACGCATAAATGTTCTACATTCTAAATTCGAATCTTTTAAAATGGAAGAAGGAGAGAGTATCACCGATGTGAATACTCGTTTTACTAACATTACGAATGAGCTTGCAGGATTAGGAAAGAAACTTTCCGAATACGAGCAGGTAATGAAGATACTAAGATCTCTCCGACCCGAGTGGAAGGGAAAGACAACTGCTATTCGAGAAGCTCATAACGTAAAGGACCTTACCATCGAAGAACTAATGGGAAATCTCATGGCATATGAGATTGAACTTGAAGAAGATAAGAAGATCGAAAAAAACCAAAGAAGAAGAATCTCGCGTTTAAAGCTCAAGAAGAAGATTCTGACTACATGGACAAAGAAGACCATATCGCTTTCATCTCAAAGAATTTTAAAGAATTCATCACAAGTAAGTATGGTAAACGCTCTTTTAGACCTGCTAACTATATTATTTGTTTTGGTTGCAATAAACCTGGGCACGCCAAGAGAGACTGTCCGTTGGAAAGAAACGATCGTGATTCCAAAGATCGTGGGAAGAACCGAGACATCAATGAAAAGAGAAACAATGGAAGAAACAAATTCCGACGACCAAAGAAAGAAGCTTACGCAGCTTTCGACCAGAGCGACGATTCCTCGTCCGATGAATCCTCAGCAGACGACAATGATGAAAGAAGAGAAACAGCACACATGTGCTTCATGGCTTCCACATCCTCTAAGGTAAGTTCGCATCATGATTCATTTAGTGATAATGATTCGTCATCAAGCGATGATGAAGACATGGACTATAGGGGAGCATATAAGGAGCTATGCAAAATGCATGAAAAGCTCATAAAAGAACATAGAAGAACACTTAGAAATATTAAAAGGGATGTTAAAGAAAAGGAAGAAGTCATTAAGGAAAATATTCTTCTCAAAGAAAAGAATAATTCTATGCAAAAAGACATTCAATCAGTAAATGAAAAGGTTGAGAATTTGAATAATCTTCTCGTATCTGTCAAAGGTAAATACGACGCTACGATGAAAATTATTGAAAATTTCAACAAAGGAAAAGGGAAGCTAGATAGTTTAATAAATAACCAAAAAGCCTCATCTAGCAAAACCGGACTCGGTTATGATTCACATCATACCAAGAAACGGGTTAAGCATACTAAGATGCATCATTCTAACAAATTTTTTTGAGCATCTGGATACCGAAGAACTTGTCCGATCAACGAAAGAAAAGGTACGCTACAAACTTTGTTCATCAAGTTCATTTAAGCAAAAACTATAAATATATTTTTCATGAAGGAACTAAATCACATTGGGTTTGGCTTCCTAAAGACTAACCCTCTGGACTCAAAAACCAAAGAGTACCATAAACGTTTATTTTTCAGGTACTCTAAGGAAACGAAAAGGAGAAAACAAGATCCAACGCTTGATAACTGGATCGGCATCAAAAGTTTTCTTTTACGACTTAATATTTTTGCAAAAAATATATATATGCTTAAATTTGTTTAAATGAGTTAATATTTTTTATATGATTATAAATGTTTGAGTTATATTTTTAAAACATCGCTTGTTCAGAAAACGCACTCAGTCTTGGATCAAAATCCCTCGGGATGAGAAAACGACTCAACCCAGTAGGGAGTCGACTACCAGCGTGTGTGCGGAATTCTGGGTTTGATTTTTTACTACCTCCTATTGGGTTCTATTGAGTTAATGGGTTCATATCCAAAAGACAACTTATACCCAATAAGCTAAAACTTAATCCCAACCCCTCATCTCTTGATCCTATGGCCCTCATCTCTCATCCTCTTTCACCTCTAAGTTAAAAACCCCCAAGAGAAAACCCTAGGGTAGCCGACTACCCCAATCTCCCCTTCTCTTGAAAATTTCTCTTGGTGCTTGGGTTACTTGGAGTTCTCTCAACACTTGATTTCATCTTTCTCTCAAGCTTACTCAAGGTAAAATCTTTTCTCATCTTCTCTACTTCATTTTTTTCTTGTGTATCTAGTATTGTAAATTATTTTTACTCTATCTAGATACCTATCAAGAGAATGATTTCTAAGAAGAGGAAAGTTAATCTATCTAGATACCTATCAAGAGAATGATTTCTAAGAAGAGGAAAGTTACTCTATCTAGATACCTATCAAGAGAATGATTTCTAAGAAGAGGAAAGTTTCAACTGAATCCATTTCTGAGAAAGGAACAATCTTGCCCTATCTATTTAGGAGCACTACCTATGAACACTTTGTCAAAATTTCCAAGAAACCTATTCTTCAAGAGAGATTTGTCAAACTTGATCATGTTGAAAACTATGGCATCGACAGCTTTCTAGAATTCCAAAACTTGGCCAACCTATTTTCTTCTGAAAACACTTATCTCTGCTATCCCAGACTTGTGCATCTCTTTTATGCAAATATGGATTACGATCTTGCCAAAAGCCGATTTGTCACCAAAGTACTTGACACTAAACTTGCCATAACCCTAAAATCTATTGGAGAAGCCCTAGGTATTCCATACACTGGCATGTTACTAGATAAAATAGAGATGAATGATGGTAGTATCTTGGAGAGAATGTATTTGCCGGGAAAGTATTTTCAAACTAAACTCCCTTGTAGCGATCTTCACTATCCGGGAAGAATTCTCGCAAATATACTATCTTACAATATTACCCAAAAATCTGGTAGTCACTCTATATTATCTGAGAGACAGACCAAGTGTATCTATGCAATACTAGGGAATATCCGTGTCAATTGGGCCAAAGTCATTATGGACTCCATTCTTGCTTCAGCCTCTTCAGACAAACCCGCATCCACTCTAGCACATGGACATTACCTCACAATCCTGTTTATTAGCTATAATGTGCATTTGGATAATGAAACCACAATTCTAGAACCGGCACGCATATTTGATGTCCATGCTCTCGGGAGAATGAACCTTCACAAAGACATTGATCAAAACATCCCCGAAGAGAAGCTTGTTACTGAAGGAGGATTGTCATCCTCCAGGAGAGGTAAGAAAATTGTTCTTTCAGATTTTGAGGAAGAAGAAGATGGAGAAGAATAAAGAGGAAGCGAAGAAGAAGGAGAAGAAGAGGAGCCACCAGCTTACATCATTGAACTTCGAGAAATGCTCTTGAAGAAAATTGGGAAGTAGAAGATATCCCAAGAGAAAGGTTTTGAAGACCTCAACAAGAAAGTGGACGACCTCAAGGATTTCGTAGCAAAGAGCAACAAAATGACGGAGGATACGCTTGTCATGATCCTTGATGAGATCAAGGAATTGAAGAAGAACGGCGGTCATCCTTGATTTTTCAAACAATGTTATTTTACAATGATTTCAAAACTTATGGTCTGTAATAACTATATTATGGTGTAATGCTTGCTACTCTTTTATTACTATGCCTATGGATGAACTTATCTATTTTTCATTGGTTGATCATAAGCTAACAATTTTTTTGCAGGAATGGTAATTGAATTTCCCCTCCAAATATGAATGATTCATAACTAGAATTTTTTTGTTATAACTAGAATGATTCATATGTTGTAATAGTATGTCATTAATTATTTTTGTTGATGACAAGGGGGAGAAAAATGTGAAATGCAAAAATGAATATATTATATGAATGTTTTGCTAACGACTTCGATGCAGGGGGATAACCATATCAAAGCAGGGGGAGTAAGTTTATTTTCATAGCAAATTAGTATGTCAACTTACTTCATTTTTCATTTGGGTGTCATCATCAAAAAGGGGGAGAGTGATGGAAATTGAATTCCACCCCAAGTGATTTTGATGATGAGCACACCAAATGAAGCTTAGTTTAGTAACTACACTACGACTAAGTGTGCAAGTTGTGCGACAAATGAAAAGCTTTATGCATACTCTAAGAAGCGCAATCTATGCTCAAAGACAAGGACGAACGTTGCTAAGATCAATGATGAAGCTCAAAGCTTAAATAGAACAGAAGCTCGATTGAAGCTCACATCTACTCCATCAGTTGATCAAGCTTCCGAAGACGTATCCTAGTCTATAGTGAGTGTGTTGTGTCTTTCTTAGGGTTATGTTAAAGCCAATCGTATAGACAATCATACACACAAATGATTTCAAAAACATCTTACATATCTTTTAAATCATTTTCAAAAAGATATTGAGAGTTTTTTTTCTAGTCGCTTTGTATTTCCGTAGTTAAACTCCACTACACCCTGGAGTTAACTACTTGATTGACTAGCTGTTGGTCAGAAGAAACTCCTCTGGGAGTCGACTACCAAAGGTAGGGAGTCGACTACCAGCTGAGAATCAAGTTCTCCTGAAACACACTGGGAGTCGACTACCACTCCTAGGGAGTCAACTATCAGCTGTCGAAGTTTGACGTTTTGACTTGATTTTTGACATATCTTTAATTGATTTTTTCCCATGAATTTTGGGACAAAAGTCAAATGAATTTGAAATTCAAATTCTCAGATTTCTCCTATAAATAGAGGACCAGTTTCATTGAGAAATCACAACAACTATTGAAATCAAATTCTCTTGTGCAAAACGCTCTAAAGTTCTCAGCTCTCATTCTCTCTTAGCCAAATCTGTTTTTTACTCTTGATCTTGCAATTTCTTTTGATATTATTTTCTGAAGGTCATAATTTTATTTGGCTATCTGTTTTTCAAAATCCATATTATTTATTCTCGAATTTTTATTTAAAGGATTTTTGAAAAACATTAGATCTAGATCACAAAGACTTCATTCGTATCTTTGTGTGATCTAGAATCTTATTATATCAAGCCACTACACACGTAATTGTCTATTACTATTGGCTATAGAATTTGGGTGTAAATCTAATCTCCACCAATCTATTGTGGTGAATTGGATATCGATTTTAATTTGTGGTTACCCCTTTGTTGTAAGGGTGCTGTTGTTGGAAACCCTAGACAAGTCTAGGTGTTGCGGTTGAAATCCTGGTCAAGACTAGGTTGTTGAAAATCCTAACAAGTGAAGTTAGGTGCTTGTATTTGCCAAGGCAGATAGTGGAAATCTCGTATCGGATTGGTCGGGGACTGGACGTACCCAAGTTGTGGGGAACCAGGATAAAAAAATCATTGTGTCTGCGTTTGCTTATCTGTGACTGTTTATCTTTGTAAGCATTTCGTATCTAACTTATAATTATTCTATGTTTAATATTATTGCAATTCTTTACTGCAAAGATCAGTTTTGTATTTATACTTCTGTGTAAATTTTATATATCTTCATTAAGTGTTTAACTATCTGAGCTGTGCTTAATTTCCCTCTGGGAGTCGACTACTGTTCATAGGGAGTCTACCAGAAGATCTGTATCTCTGATTTGATTTGAAGATTTATTGAGTTGATTAAGAACCAAGCGTAAATCACTCTACTTGGTTTCTTAGGCAACATTAGAAGGTTTTGTTTTGTGTTGATTGATTAAGAATGAAAAAGTTTTATCTTTATACAACACTATTCAACCCCCCTTCTAGTGTTGTTTGCCATCCACAGGATCCAACATGATGGACTGGGCGATGCAGATGGGATGGAGATCGATGACTGGATCCATCAGCAAATGTAGGAGGTGGTGGCCTTCGGGGAGGGACAGCTAAAGCGTGTTCTCGCTTCTCTTCTCGTTCTATGAACTCATACTCGCGAGCTGCAGCGAGAACCTCAGTATGGGTGTAGAGTAAGCGTCCGACCAAGCTCCGTCGTATCTCTATGTTGAGTCCTTGCTTGAAACGTTGGGCTCGGGCCAGAGGAGTGGCAACCATTTTGGGAGCAAAAGGGCTCAGCAAGGTGAATTGGGCATCATACTGTTCCACTGACTTGGAACCCTGTTTCAACCCTACGAATTGTGCTTGAAGTTCCATCTGAGCTTTGGGGGAGAAATACTGGGTGTGAAAGTGGTCAGTGAATTTCGCCCAATCGATTGGTCGTTGTAGACGATCTTCAGCGAAGTTCCACCAAATTCTGGCTACATCAGTCAGTTGGGACTTGGCAGTGTCTACCCATGCATGTTTTCCGATCTCAGCAGCTCTCAAATTATCTTCGATACTTTGCAGCCATTCCTCGGCCTTCAGAGGGCCATCCACACTATTAGGTCTTGGATGGAGTGACCGGAATAGTTGTATGTCTCCATCGGGCTGGTACTCTCCTCGAATAGCTTGAATCATCTCTCGCAACGTGAGATCAGAAATCTGATGCACAGTGGGAGGTGGTCCGTTACTGGTCTGGTTACTGCCTCCGGATAGGTTAGCTCCATTGGGGCTCTCGAAAGTGTTCCTGTCCATCTTTTGAATGTCACATCTACATACATAGAAAAATTGTCAGCATCGTTGAGTATTATAACAGTACATCCTGATCTTGCTATATTGTTCACGAGGTAGTTAGCGTGTACCTGCATGGGCCACCAAACTTGTAACGACCTGCTCTCGAGGGCCTGTTACTTATTTGGTTTATTCGCAGGTCTGCAGTTTACCAGTGAAATCAACATAGCCACGATGCAGAGACGTGTTGAGTTTTGGACTTCTCCCTACTTGGTGTTAATGATGAGCAAACATAAATACTTGTGACTAATCCCCTATTTTGCAGTTAATCCATTGCCTAAGCTTACTATGAAGATCAACTAGCAATGGATGACTCACAAACGTGATTGAAGGCAAATGATATGAATTGGATGATCGTAGATTGATGATTGAAGCTCCGTAAAGACTTCAAGCTCATACGATGGAAAGAAGAGATTATTCGTCAATGTAATTTATCTTTTATCTCTTCTAGTATGTAGCTTAGAAGTAGAACTTTGATGGAGCACTCACACACATCTACTTTCGGTCATAGGACATCTCTAGACCTTTGTCCTTTGATCTCAATTCAATTCTCTTTTGTTTGTGCTAGGATTGTTTATAACAGCCGACTGCTTAACAGTTTACAGTTGCCTGTCTCAAAAACAGTCGACTGTGTTTTGTTCTACAGTCGCCTGTTATGCACAGACTATTACAATGCAGTTTTTGGGTCCTCTCTGATTATCTC
The DNA here is from genome assembly GCA_030789695.1 of Scilla litardierei. Taxonomy (NCBI): domain Eukaryota; kingdom Viridiplantae; phylum Streptophyta; class Magnoliopsida; order Asparagales; family Asparagaceae; genus Scilla; species Scilla litardierei. The sequence continues at coordinate 130,519,733 of CM061132.1, read as the reverse complement.
GCACAGGCTACTGTTGAACGTTTATCAGGTGACTGTCTTAGCGACAGTCGACTGTGAATGGTTCATCAGTCGCCTGTCTCTCCTTGCCCAAACTCTATTTGATCCGATTTCTACGGCCAGTCGACTTATGCTGTATATACATTCGATTGTTTATTAGATCAGTCACCTATCTGTAAGTCTATTCTTTGACTTAGCTCTCTGGAAATTTCTCATGTCTGTGACAGTCATCTGTTTAAGGTTATACAATCGCCTGTTCTGATTAACAGTCGATTGTGTTCCTTGCATCAGTCGTCTGTCCTATATCTTGTGAGATTTCCAGTATTTCATCTAACTTACTCTTCTCTCGGCCAGTCGCCTGTCGAAGAATGTACAGTCGCCTGTTAGTTTTACAGATGACTGTCTTGGCTTCATCAGTCGACTGTCCACGTGGTAAGTTACCGTTATGAATTCTCACCTACCCTTGCTGACTGTGCAACAGTCGACTGTGGATTGTTCAACAGTCGACTGTCGCGAGTTCAGATTATATCCGTTGAGATTTTTCTCACGGATTTCGATTGGGTTTTTGCCAAAACTGTTTTGTGGATTTGAGAAAGCTATAAATAGAGCTTCTACTGTTTCATTGGAAGGTTACTCATTCATTGCAAAATCCTTCAAGCTTTCATTTCCAAAGATCAAAGCTTTCAAATCCAAAGCCCTAAGTATTTCCAAATCTTGTTCTCTTGCTCTCCAACCTAGAACCAAAGATTGATCTTCTAGGCATTTGGTGCAGTCAAGAGAAAGGGCTTTTCTTCTCTCTTCCAAGAGAGTTCTTCAACACACATCACACTTCTCCTTCAAGTTCTACTTCAAGGCATAGGTGATTGTAAGTGTTGCTTTCAGATTTCATAACTTCATTATTTGAATTGTGCTCTCGGTTGTGAGAGTGGTTTTTGCTTGCTCCCTGGTTGTGGGAGTCAAGGATATCGATTGTATTCGATTGCACTTGTAGGGTTGCTACAAGTGGGTTTTAAGGAAACCTCAAGTTAGGGTTCTAACTTGAGTATCTGGTGGTATCCGGGTGGTAGGGACGTAGGATTACCGGGAACAAGTCGGGAGTTGACTTGGGTAATATCCCTCCAACAAACATTTTGAATCTACTAATGCTACTTCCTCTCTTTGTTATAAGTGTAATAAGCCAGGGCACATCAAGAGGGATTGCCCGATGCTAAACAACAAAGAAAAGTGGAAGGCACCAAAGTACCACAAGTCCAACAAGAACAAGAAAGACAAGAAGAAAGGACTCGTCGGTACCTTTGATGACTCAAGTGATGACTCATCAAGCGATTCTGATGATGAGAAGGGTGAGAGCGCCCACATGTGCTTCATGGCACTTGAAGACCCACTCTCGGATAAGAGTGATTCCGATACGGATAACACCGAGGTAACAATGGATGAACTTCGCATAGCTAAAGAAGAACTATTTGCTAAATACCAATCTTTAATGCTTAGATACTCTAGCTTAAAGAAATCAAAAGTTAGCAAGTCATCCATTCCATGCATTATCAACAATGACACCATTGTTGATACTTTAACCCTTGAGAAAGCAAACTTAGCTTCTCAAAATGTCACATTGAGAAATGAGGTGAATTCCCTCAAATCTCAACTAGATCAAACACATTCCATGGATAATAGTGATCTAGTTACACGCCACACACAATTGGGATTAGAGATTGATTCTCTTAAAACCCAAGTGCACGAGCTCAAAGCACGGGTGTCCACCTTGTATACAAACATTTCTTCTTTAAAGGAGAAATATGAGCTCATGTCCTCCCGTATTGTGAGATTCAATAAGGGACAAGGACAATTGGATGATTTGCTTGCAAATCAATTTCCGGCTACACATCGTGTTGGCCTTGGATTTGTTAAAGCGAATGCATCTAATAATCGCACCTCCTATAGTGGTGTTACTATAGATTTTGTAAGGCCTTCCTCCGGTGCATCCACAAGTGGTGTCAAAGACACTATAGGTAGCAATCCTACCAAGAATGTCACCACATCACTTTCTCTTCCCTGGCAAGAAACCCACTAAGGGTGGAAACCAAAAGCAAGGCCATGCTTATATGTACACTAATACTCATCCACGTAGGAAACATCCTACTTCACAAGTGGATAATCATGACACATTTTATGCTTCGCACCCACGGACACGTACACAACCACACATGAGAAATACTCATGTACGTGCTCCCACACACCCATATGCTCATACGCATCATTCTTTCATATATGCTAATTCTCCACATGTCATGCATGATCAATATGCTTCATATAATATGCATGTTCCCAAGAATTCATATCATTCAAGAATGTACAATGCATATCCTCCACCTCATATATATGCTAGAAATCATGTTCCTAAGAAGCATGCACCACATAGAAATCCAACTCATATGCATGCAACTAGGAATAGGACTCCCAAGATGTACACTATTTGGGGTCCTAAGAACACTAGTCTAAATGTTAGGAATGCTTATGTTGATTCCTACTTTCATGATGTAATTAGAAATAGTAACTATGTTGGGAAGCGGAAGTCCACTTGGACTTGGCTTCCAAAGGGCTAATCCCATTGGACCCAACAAACATTGGGTACCATAAGCTTATGGTATATTATATAGGTACCCAAGAGAAAGAAGAAGAGCAATAAATGCCTTATTAGCTCTAAAGGGAAAGGATGGATTCTTGATAGTGGTTGCTCTAAACACATGACGGGAGATCCCTCATTGCTCTCCGAAGTGATTAGCATCAAAGATGGTGCAACAATCACTTTTGGAGGTAATCAAAAGGGAACCATCATTGGAGTAGGTATCGTTGGTAATCCTTCCAAACCCCTAATTACTAATGTTTATCTTGTTAGTGGTTTATGTCACAACCTCATTTCCATAAGTCAACTTTGTGACAAAGGTTACAAGGTTAACTCCGGAGAAGGATTGTGTACTATTGTTGATTTTGATTCAAATATTTTATTTTCCGGTATTAGGCGTAAAAATATTTATTATTTAAGCTTGCCTAAAACCGTAGAACATTGCTTAGTTGCTAACACAAGTGAACAACTATTATGGCATCGCCGTTTTGGTCATGTTCACTTCAAGCACTTATATAAGTTAGCTAAGCACGATCTAGTCAAAGGTTTTCCTAAGATTGTTTTTAATAAGAAAAACTTTTGTGATTCATGTCAAAGAGGTAAACTAAGTAAATCTTCATTTAAGCTTAAAGAAGGGATTACTTCTAAGAGGCCCCTAGAACTTCTACATCTAGATTTGTTTGGGCCAACTAGAACCGCTTCTTTAGGTAATGCTCATTATGGACTAGTTGTCGTTGACGACTTTTCTAGATTTACTTGGGTTTCATTCTTAACTAATAAGAATGAAGCTCATGAAGAGTTTACCAAATTTGCAAAGAAGATTCAGAATCTTTTAGGATCCACCATTATCACTATTCGTAGTGATCATGGAGGAGAATTTGAGAATGAGTCTTTTACTAAGTTTTGTGATGACTCCGGGATAACTCATAACTTTTCCTTTTCTCGTGCACCACCACAAAATGGTGTTGTAGAAAGAAAGAATAGGACTCTTATTGAGTGTGCTCGCACTATGCACCATGATAGTCATTTAGGACTATAATTTTGGGCAGAAGCGGTGCACACGGCATGTTATGTGCTCAATAGAATCCTAGTGAGACCCCGAACAAACAAAATTTGTTTTGAGTTGTTTTACGATAAAAAGCCTCAAGTGAAATATTTTCGTGTCTTTGCTTCAAAATGTTTTATAAATAACACCTTTGGTAATTTAGATAAATTTGAGCCAAGATCCGATGAAGGAATTTTTGTTGGATATTCCACACGTAGCAAAGCCTACTGGATATACAACAAAACTTCTTCAACGATTGAGGAATCACTTCACGTATCTTTTTATGAAGATTTTGATTTTCCTCATGTTGATGATGATAATGTAGATATTCTTTGTGATTCTCTTAATAATGTTAAGATTAATGATAATATTGTTGAGACTAACACTTCTAACGAAGTTGTTGAAGTTGTTCCTAGTAATCCAGGTTTACCCAAAGCTTATCCAACCGTTCGCAACCATCCCCATAACCAAATCATTGGAGATATTGGTGTGGGTGTTCGAACGAGATTAAGAATTGAAGAATTCTCCAATTGCGCATTCGTTTCTACCATTGAGCCAAAGAACATTCAAGAAGCTTGTGAGGATAGCTCTTGGATAGTGGCAATGGAAGAAGAACTAGCACAATTCGAGAGAAATGAAGTTTGGGAACTTGTACCTCTTCCAAGTGGTCACCAAGCTATTGGGACCAAATGGATCTTCAAGAACAAGACGGATGAAAACGAGATAATCACACGGAACAAAGCAAGGTTAGTAGCTCAAGGCTATCGGCAAGAGGAAGGTATCGATTTCGAAGAATCCTTTGCCCCCGTAGCTAGATTAGAAGCTATTAGATTGCTTTTATCTTTTGCATCCTATAAGACTTTTAAATTATTTCAAATGGATGTTAAAAGTACATTTTTAAATGGTTTTGTAAATAAAGAAGTATATGTTTCTCAACCTCCCGGTTTTATTCATGAGAAATTTCCAAACCATATTTTCAAACATAAGAAAGCGTTGTATGGATTGAGACAAGCTCCTAGCGCTTGGTATGATCGCCTTAAGACCTTTCTCTTGAATTTAGGTTTTAAAATGGGAGAAGTTGATTCTACACTCTTCATTAAAGATTATGAAAATGACATTCTTTTGATTCAAGTTTATGTAGATGATATTATTTTCGGTTTTACTAACTTTAATCTTTGTCAAGAATTTTCCAAGTCTATGAAGGATGAGTTTGAGATGAGCCACATGGGAGAGCTCACCTACTTCCTTGGATTGCAAATTCGACAAATGGAGAATGGCACTTTCATACATCAGACAAAGTACACAGGGGAGCTTATTAAGCGATTCGGGATGGAATCGTCTTCAAGAAAAAGGACTCCCATGAGTACTACTACTCATCTTCACAAGGATGAAAGCGAAAAAGATGTAGATGTTCGTCTATATCGAGGTATGATCGGTAGCTTACTTTACTTAACCGCTAGTAGGCCCGATATCATGTTTTCCGTAAGTATATGTGCTAGATATCAAGCAAGACCTAAGGAGTCACACTTGATTGCGGTTAAACGAATATTTTGTTATCTCAATCAATCCCTAGATTATGGGTTACTTTACCCTAAGTCTAGCCCATATGAGTTAATCTCATATACTGATGCCGACTTTACCAGATGCAAGTCCGACAGGAAAAGTACTAGTGGCACATGCCATTTCTTAGGAAATTCCTTAGTTTCTTGGTTCTTTAAGAAACAGAATTCGGTGTCATTGTCCACGACTGAAGCGGAATATATTACCGCGGGTCTTGCATGTGCACAAGTTCTTTGGATGAGACACACTCTTAGTGACTATGGTGTCAATTGTGATACTTGCCCTATCATGGTTGATAATCAAAGTGCTATTTGTCTTTCCAAGAATCCGGTACACCACTCCCGTACCAAACACATAGACGTGAGACACCATTTTATAAATGATCATGTAGCTAAGAAGGACATCATCTTAGAGTACATTGAAATCCAAAAACAAATTGCCGATATCTTCACTAAACCTCTTAAAGAAGATTCATTTGTGAGGTTGCGTGGAGAATTGGGAATTATGGGTGAATCTGAAATCTAGAAGCTCAATTTTCATGCTATAACTCCTTATTGAGCTCATATATTTGTGATTGTCTTTCTTCATGTGCTTTATTGTTTTATGAGATTAAGAAGGACAATTGTGACTTATTTGATTTCATGAGTTTTCGAAGTTGATTGGAATAATTTGTGTTTCAATAGATTTATTGTTTTTCATAATGATTTTAAGATGTATTTGTGATTAGAGTATAGGTCCTAGGGTGAGTGTTCTTATTCTCTGGAATTCTATCTCACTGTGCATTTTTGCACCAAGACAGATGACCGTGTTTCTGTTGACAGTCGACTGACCTACTCTATATCCACCATATGAAATTGATATCTTTCACTCAGCCGACTATTGACTGTTTTACAGTCGACTGTTAATTTAACAGGCGACTGCAATTTAGTCATCAGGCGACTATACTCTCTGTCGATTTTTTTCACAGTATTCTCTGTTATTCTTGTGATCTGTATTAATTCTCAGCCAGTCGACTGTTGAGTAATTGTCAGTCGACTGTCCAGTGGACAGGCGACTGCATTATACTTGCCAGTCGACTGCCCATCTCTCTGAGATTTAATTGTATCACTTCATACAGTCGACTGACTTTTGTCCTCCAGTCGACTGTCTCCTGCTGTGTCGGTTCATTAGATTTGATCCGAGCCGTCGATTCGTTGATCCAACGGCTCAGATTGATTCTCCCTAATTTATATTCAATCGATGCGATCATTTCCCCACGTTGTTTTTCTCTCTCCTCCGCATCGACCGTTCAACTTCCCGCTCAATTCTCTCTACAAAATCAATCGATTTCGTGCCTTCAACCGTCGATCTCCTCCTAAACGTCGCTGTCGATCGTGGTCTATCGTCGTCTTTGATCTTCATCTTCACGGTCGTCTGTCTTCTCTCGGTTGGTGTGCTTTCTCTCTCTTGACCTACGTTGTTTACGATTGTTGCTTCTGTTCTTCCTCTTTTGTTTCCATGGCTCCTAAACCTAAGGGAAAAGAGAAGATCATTGCTTCTAAACAACCTAGGGCTCCTAAGAAACTCATCGCCAAGAGAAAGAAACCCTATAAAGATCGAACCAAGCATGCTCGGTCTCCCGTGCGTTCTTCGTCGCTGTGTTATTCTCCTTCTTCTTCGTCGAGCGATGCTTAGCCCTTGATTCATCGTCAGCGCAAGCCTATTGGTGTTCACATCAGTGAGCCTGCTGCTGAGATCCCTCATGTATCTCCTTCTGCATCCAGTTCGTCCGAAGAGCATCCAGCTGTACCTCCCTCTGATCCCCTGGTTCCCGTTTGTCGAGACGATCTTTGTCTGGCAAAGTGTCACTCTCTTCTTGGGATCAATCTGCTTAGGGAGCGGTACATTGCTTTCCCCGCATTCACTACTGAGAGACTCTCTGACATTCTATCCGCTACTCACCTGGCCGACCTTTTTTGCTTCTCTCAGAGCGAGTCCCCGAGAGCCTACCCATTTCTGGTGAAGCTCTTCTATGTGAACCGCGTTTGCGGTGAGTATTCGACTACTGGCATACTTGATACTGTCATCCAGGGCACCCCCATTCAGCTCACTCCCTCACTCTTAGGGACTATCCTTAGGATTCCTTCTGTCGGCTTCCTCCCCACTGAAATCAGCTTTTCTGAGATTGACGATCTTGATCAGTCTGTTCTCCGGGATATGTTTCGAGAGGTTCCTTTAGCTCTTGAGTTGGGTGTCAGATCATCCATGTTCTCTGCACGGGGTTGGGCTGTTCACCTAGTGGTTAAGTCCAACATTCTGCCGAGATATGGATCGTCCGATCAGCCGTCTCAGGATATACTAAAGTGTATGTATGCTATTCTCTCTGGCATGCCCGTGAACTGGGCCGGTGTCCTCCTTGACAGGATGGACAAGGTTGAGTTCACGTCCTCCTCGTCTCACATTCCCTTTGGTGGTCTTTTGACTCGTGTCTTCTGTCACTTTGGTATTGACCTAACCCGTTACGAGCCCATGCCCTTTGGCCCTCTCCTCGACGCTTCTGCGAAGTCGAAGTCCTCTTCGGCTCTGCAGACTGCCTCGAAGAAGAGGAAGACTACTTCAGCTCCATCCTCATCCACTGTGCCTCCAGCTGATTTACCTTCATCATCATCTGCTCCACCGTCTCAGGATACTATTTTATCGATGATCTCTGGTATTTACCGGCTGCTGTCTCTCTCTCTCTCCTCCATCAGGGAATTCCCTTCCCTGAGGATTTGAGACAATATCTTCCTCAGACCCATGTGCCTCCTCAGCCTTCTGGTGTCGTTGAGCCTCCTGGTGTTGCCTCTTCACAGGATGCTGCTGTTGCTGTTGCTTCTGTTGCTCCTTCTGATCCTTCTCTAGAGGACACTCCTGTTGCGTCAGAGCCTGCTTCCTCGTCCGCAGACCCTGGAGACGCTCACCCTTAGATCGATATTTTTGAGTGATGATGATATATGTTTTGTCATTGTATGATGGATGATGCTGTATGCGACACTCTTTATATATGTATATTGCTATACTCTATGATGTCGTCATGATGTAGTTATTTTTTTGTTGCTCATGATGTATCCTTTTGGGGTGGACATGTTGATAACCATCCGTTGATGTACTCAGCTTCTTTATATATATGATGTTGCATCTCAATTTGTGTCACACTATGCTATATTGCTTAATTTCTGTGTGATGTATAATATATTGTCTCTATGTATGCTTCACTCTTCTTGATGTGCTTTTGAGACAATACAAGAATTTGATATTGTTAATTCATGCTCTTTCATTGAAGTGATGAATTTGTGAAAATTATTTTCTTTTCGAATATCTAAAATGTTGATATTGGATTTCAATTCCATTACTCACATGTGTATATGATGAGATTTTATGAGTTTTGATTCGATATATCTTTATACTCCTTGATTGTTGTTAGTTCGTATTTTAGCACTATTATTGTTGTTGTTATTTGCTCCCACCTTTCTGGATAATGCCATAGGAGGAGAGAAATAAACATACAAGATTCATAATGGATGTGCTAAGTATGTTCTAACGCTTGAATCTAAGATTTTCGTTGCCTTAGATTCAGGGGGAGTAAGATTACAATGAATAGGGATTTTTTATTTCCTAAATTTCTTGAATTAAATTCATTCTTATCTCACTCATTTGCTTCAAGTGCTATATAGATGCTCTAATATTTGTTGACTAACTTGATTGGCATCTATGTAGGGGGAGTAAGTTTTCATTACGCACAACTATTTATCTTTTTGTTTATGTTTGTTTGTCATCATCAAAAAGGGGGAGAATGTTGAGTATTGGACTTCTCCCTACTTGGTGTTAATGATGAGCAAACATAAATACTTGTGACTAATCCCCTATTTTGCAGTTAATCCATTGCCTAAGCTTACTATGAAGATCAACTAGCAATGGATGACTCACAAACGTGATTGAAGGCAAATGATATGAATTGGATGATCGTAGATTGATGATTGAAGCTCCGTAAAGACTTCAAGCTCATACGATGGAAAGAAGAGATTATTCGTCAATGTAATTTATCTTTTATCTCTTCTAGTATGTAGCTTAGAAGTAGAACTTTGATGGAGCACTCACACACATCTACTTTCGGTCATAGGACATCTCTAGACCTTTGTCCTTTGATCTCAATTCAATTCTCTTTTGTTTGTGCTAGGATTGTTTATAACAGCCGACTGCTTAACAGTTTACAGTCGCCTGTCTCAAAAACAGTCGACTGTGTTTTGTTCTACAGTCGCCTGTTATGCACAGACTATTACAATGCAGTTTTTGGGTCCTCTCTGATTATCTCGCACAGGCTACTGTTGAACGTTTATCAGGTGCCTGTCTTAGCGACAGTCGACTGTGAATGGTTCATCAGTCCCCTGTCTCTCCTTGCCCAAACTCTGTTTGATCCGATTTCTACGGCCAGTCGACTTATGCTGTATATACAGTCGACTGTATATTAGATCAGTCGACTGTCTATGCTGCAACAGTCGCCTGTCTGTAAGTCTATTCTTTGACTTAGCTCTCTGGAAATTTCTCCTGTCTGTGACAGTCGTCTGTTTAAGGTTATACAGTCGCCTGTTCTGATTAACAGTCGACTGTGTTCCTTGCATCAGTCGTCTGTCCTGTATCTTGTGAGATTTCCAGTATTTCATCTAACTTACTCTTCTCTCGGCCAGTCGCCTGTCGAAGAATGTACAGTCGCCTGTTGGTTTTACAGACGACCGTATTGGCTTCATCAGTCGACTGTCCACGTGGTAAGTTATCGTTATGAATTCTCACCTACCCTTGCTGACTGTGCAACAGTCGACTGTGGATTGTTCAACAGTCGACTGTCGCGAGTTCAGATTATATCCGTTGAGATTTTTCTCACGGATTTCGATTGGGTTTTTACCAAAACTGTTTTGTGGATTTGAGAAAGCTATAAATAGAGCTTCTACTGTTTCATTGGAAGGTTACTCATTCATTGCAAAATCCTTCAAGCTTTCATTTCCAAAGATCAAAGCTTTCAAATCCAAAGCCCTAAGTATTTCCAAATCTTGTTCTCTTGCTCTCCAACCTAGAACCAAAGATTGATCTTCTAGGCATTTGGTGCAGTCAAGAGAAAGGGCTTTTCTTCTCTCTTCCAAGAGAGTTCTTCAACACACATCACACTTCTCCTTCAAGTTCTACTTCAAGGCATAGGTGATTGTAAGTGTTGCTTTCAGATTTCATAACTTCATTATTTGAATTGTGCTCTCGGTTGTGAGAGTGGTTTTTGCTTGCTCCCTGGTTGTGGGAGTCAAGGACATCGATTATATTCGATTACACTTGTAGGGTTGCTACAAGTGGGTTTTAAGGAAACCTCAAGTTAGGGTTCTAACTTGAGTATCTGGTGGTATCCGGGTGGTAGGGACGTAGGATTACCGGGAACAAGTCGGGAGTTGACTTGGGTAATCCGAACCCTTGAAACATAACTGCGTTTGCGTGTGTTTCTCTTTGGGTTGTTTTCTATTCCGCGCTATTTGTTGGATTGCATTTTATTTGGCGTAAATTCCTTTTAAATTTGCATAAACACTATTCAACCCCCCTTCTAGTGTTTTCCCCATAGACAGGGTCCTTACAAGACATACAATAATACTCAAGCCAGCATACATTATTACAGTCCACAAATTTAAAATACAACGACAACCAGCACTCTCTCACCAAATACATGAAAGGAAATGTGGAAAGGAAATGCGGAAAGAAATACATAACATAGTACACACACCAACTCAAACAACTGGAAGTATGCAGTCTTCGTATCACACTCTGGCTCCTCAAAACTCAGGGGCTGCCTCTGTGATCTGGTCGTCAGCTGCCGGTGCCATAAATGGAACCGTAGGTAAGTCACAACAATTCTAAACAAAGAAAAGAAGCAGTGCACAAGTATGACAACAAGTAACTATGTACAAACAAACCAGAGTGAAAAGTAAAGTACTGAGCAACAACTGTACATAACTGGTTGTAAAGGTAAACAGAACTGAAAAAAGAGAACAAACTGTACTGTAGTGGTACAAGTGTAAGGCAGGCTAAGCAAGTGAAGCATGCTACTGCTGTAGCTAAAAGTACGACAAGTAAAGCACTGGTGACTGCACAAGTGTAGTAGGTAAAGTACATGTAATGCATAAAGTAAAAGGTGGTCGTGCAAGTACGAAAAGTAACGTGCAAGAGCAAACATGGTGATAGCAATGGTGAGACTAGCAGGCCTGAACTGTAAGCAATTAAACATGCAAAGTACTGAAAAATATGTACAATCAATGGTTATTTGATGTTGGCATTTAATTAACTATGCGATGTGATGTGACTTAGGAAAGTATGATATGCAACCATGGGTCATCTCCATTGCCACGTGGAGCAAATTCAGGGCGTCAACCACAACGTACTTTGAAAACGAGACGAGATGAGACTAGAGAGAGTGACACCGGTCATAGCTCCCACACTTTCTCTACAATGAGTTACCCCAAACCCCAGTGTCGTATGTATCGATTACATGCTTTCTTACGAGATATTCCTTTAGACATTTCACGAGATATTCCATGAGATATTCCACAAAACATTCCACAAGATATTCCATCAAACATTCCACAAGATGTACCATATGATGCCATTAGTTCTTTGTTTACGATGATAGTTAAACTAGGTTCACTGGTCGACTTTCTTAAAGTAAAGCAAAGTGGATACTAAATAAATTTGAAGATAAAGACAAGTCCAACACACATGGAACACAAAAATGATTAGTTTAAAAGTTCGTACAAGGACACTATCTACTTTTCGAAATCTAGAATCCATTGTGACTTACTAGTTCCGAAGTGATGGTAGTGAGCCGGGATTGGATCTAGTGCTTCCAAGCGGACTGGGGCACTAGAATTGATACATGTAAACACAAGAAACAATCGGTTAAAGATACACTATTTTTTATTTATTAAACTTGGTCGTTTTGATTTTATAATCGATTAAAACGGTGTCGAAAATCATTCTAAATTTTTATATAGCCTAGATATGAAAAATATAATTTTACTACAAGAGGAAAATATTTTCAGAAGACTATGTTAATTTTTATAATTTTTGAAAGCTTAAAATCAATTTAAAAACTAATTTTACTTAAGTAATGTAATTATTCAACAATTTATTCTGGATGCAATACTAATCGGAATTGTTCAAGTGAGCAGTCAAAACGACCGTCTCGAAGAGTACTACAACATATATTTTTATCAAGTATCAGTGTATGTGAAAATAAAGAGTTACGGATTTTTAAAAGAATTTTACTTATTTATGTTTTAGGATTAAAAATTTATTCTGGAAAAACTAAGCATCTAATCGAGATGAGACCAGCGCCATTGGGTCCAGAATATTATTTCCGATTTTCTGGAGCTAGTCTCACATTTTTCTGACTTGTATATTATTTATTGTGAATTTAAAACCAATAAACCCATTTAATAATTAATTAAATACGTATATACAGAAATACATTTTCATATTTCACGAGATATGCTCAAAAAATAACCGTCACCTTCGTTTTCTCGTGTGTTTCGTGCAGCGGGGGGTCTGTGCTTGGACGGCGGCGGGCGGCGGGGGCTCGGGTGACGGCGAGGCGTCGGAGAGGCGCAGGCGGCAACGACGTGCGGCAGAAGACGGCGTAGCAGCAGCTGTCGCGGCGTGTCTGAGCAACGGAGTGGGGACGGCGCTGTCGGAGCTCGGGGCTGGGTTCGTCGATGCCGCACGGCGGAGGAACGGAGGGGGCTTGTCGGAGCGGTACTGTGGCGAGGAGCGGCGTAGGTCCGGGTTTCTGTGGGCCTCGTCAGATAGGAGTGTTGATGTGGGGCGGCAGACTGCAGCGACCTCGTCGTTTCTGTGGCGGCGTTGGAGGACGGAGGTGGCGTTGGGGTCTTGCGGCGGTGAGGTCTGCTCCGGTCGGCGGTGCTGGACGGCGGGCGGCGATCGGACCACCGTGAGAGTGAGAGAGCGAGAGAGAGTGAAAGAGAGAGCGTGGGATACGTAAATGGACTGGGTTTCGAATGGAGAGAGAGAGAGAGAGAGAGAGAGAGAGAGAGAGAGAGAGAGAGAGAGAGAGAGAGAGAGAGAGAGAGAGAGAGAGAGTCACTGTGGGTTAATTTGTGTGAAGCTGGGAGGGGGTTTAAATAGGGATTGGGGGGGGAGAGAGAGAGAGAGAGAGAGAGAGAGAGAGAGAGAGAGAGAGAGTAACTGTGGGTTAATTTTTTTGAAGCTGGGAGGGGGTTTAAATAGGGATTAGGGAATGGTATTCTTGTAATTAGTGGGGGAACATAAAACTTAATGTGGGTGGATGAGATCCAAATTATTTGGATCTCACCAGCTAGGGGAGGCTGGTTAAGGATGTGGTTGGGTGTTTAGGGTAGAAGTAATTAGGTAAAAGTTGATTAGTAATTGTAAAATGGTCATTAGTGATTGTAATTAGTAAAAACGGAGGAATACAAACCCGTTTTCGCATACGACTCCGAAAAATTACGAAAACATGCCCACGTGATCGTATCGTTGCGAGGATCGCGCATACGAAATCCATTTTGGGGTTTGAGCTACTGAGGTACCCGTTTTAGGCCAAAACGTTTAGAAAGCGGGTTTGTGTGATCTCTATTGATTTGATATCAGAAAATTAAGGGTTAGATTGTGATCGATTTACTACGGATAGCTAGGGATTTCTATTGGATCTTGAGAGCTCGAGAAAGGATCTTTATCTAAGGGAAGCCCTAGGTATTCGATTTAGATCTATAATCGAGATTTCCTAGAATTGGTGTATGAGAGCGACCAAATCTATCATCTTTATTATATTTTTATGATTATATTCGTTTGTACGATGGTAAAACAGATACGAACTATCACGATCTAGATTCGAACTCAAGTTGCAAGAGAGCGAGCTTGAGTTGGAATTGAATAGTGTTGTCGATCTTAATGCAAGTAATTTGAACTAGGCTTGCACGAGAGCGAGACTCTAGTTTAGATTACTATATACTTGCGTAGCATGAGAGCATGCATTGGTTCCCAACTTAGTTGCGATAAGTTCACCCTAAATCAAGAGTAGTAATATAGAAATTCGTGTCTCACATTGATTGCTTGAAATCTATAGTGGGGATTTTCAAGCCCTAGGCATTCTTATAAATTCGTGTCTCACATTCGATACCCGCTTACCACTTAACCGTATGCTTGCGATAAAACTACATTGTTTTCGGAGTTACTATTTAGTTCATGACAATGAACTAAATATTAAACAACATTTCACTTAACTTACGGGGTTGGGGTAACTCATATTAAAGAGAAAGCGGGAGTGATTGGAGCCATGCTTTCGGCCCATATCTGGAGGATCCTATCATAAATCCGTCTATTTGACGACTTCCCTTTCATTTATCCATTTGGACCATCGAAGGGATCCAGAGTCCCTTTCTATTTCTATTTTAAACTCAGCTCAGGGTAGCTCCCCGTGGACCAAGGTGATCTTTGGGTTGCATATCGTGCTCTCCAGTATGAGTTACGGTCTAGGATTGGTACAACTTCACATTCTCATAACATATAAACATTCATAATACAGTATTAGATTGCAAACTCTTATACAAACATTACTTGTAGTTTGTTACATTTTAGTAACTTTCTATTTCTGTTTTAAACTCGGCTTGGGGTTGCTCCCCGTGGACCAAGTGGTCTTTGGGTTGCATATAGTGCTCTCCAGTATGAGTCACGGTCTATGATTGGTATAACTTTACATTCTCATAACATATAAACATTCACAATACAGTATTAGATTGCAAACTCTTATACATACATTACCTGTAGTTTGTTACATTTCAGTACAGTAGCTTGTTATACATGTCTTTTAATGATGTTACACTCGTTCCGTAAATTACTTTGTTCATTTTCATGTGTCTTGTAATTTTATTTACATCTTTTGTTTGGTACTTAAACAGTTGCTTGGTTAGATATAATCTACTTTTTAATCTAATAGAACATTTTGCATGCACAATATGAGACTACAGAGTTCTAGAACTAGTCTTTTTCCTTAAGCTGTGCACAGAGTTTTTGAGGCTACCCATTCAGGTATGTCTTTACGGTATTTCTATTTCACATATATTGATTTTCACTGGTAAACATAAGGACCTGCAGATTAATCCTGAAATTTGTGATGATCCCCGGAAACCGGGTCATTACATTATACATTTTACATTATAATCCTTACGCAAATCACATTTACGCAATGTATACATAATTGATTTGTGATGAATAAAAATCCAATTTTTAATCAATTTTAAATTTTAAAATAGAATAATTTCAAGATATGTAGTATGGCTCCGATACCATTGTAAGGAAATATGCTAAGTATACTAAAGAATTTAGCGATGCAGTGAAAAACCAAAAAATTAAAATTTTTCTATGACTAGGATATTCTACCAAGATCTACTGCAATACTTAAAAATAATGCTAATTCAATTTCATACCTTTGCACGGATATTCTTGCACAATATCTGTGGATCCAAAACTTTTTCGATGAGATCCAAAGCGTCGCCGCCTAAAGAATTTAGCGATGCAGTGAAAAACCAAAAAATTAAAATTTTTCTATGACTAGCATATTCTACCAAGATCTACTGCAATACTTAAAAATAATGCTAATTCAATTTCATACCTTTGCACGGATATTCTTGCACAATATCTGTGGATCCAAAACTTTTTCGATAAGATCCAAAGCGTCGCCGCTCATCCACCATGGTACTATAGAAGTCACACATTGGTATACATTCCATCACGATCCATGAGCTCCTGCTGAGCCCAAACTCGATTCCCAATTTATGTGGCAAGGGATTGATAGGAGGGAATGAAGATCTCCATGTCACACAACCGTTGCGTTGTGTCTTCAAGTGCATGAGACCATGTAGTATGTATGGGGTTCGGCCAAGCATGGAGCAAGATGTGTAGTGCCCTGTGGTAGCTACTACACACGTACTAGAGGGGGGTGAATAGTACTTAAAATAATCAAGATAGTTATTCCTAATTATTGTGCAAGAAACAAACGACAATGCGGAATTAAACAACTATTAACAAGAATTAAAACAAACGCAAACAAACAATATTACTGGGTTCGGATCCACCCAAGTCTTCCCGACTTGTTCCCGGTGATCCTACGTCCCAACCACCCGGATCCCCTCCGGATACTTGAGTTAGCAACCCTAACTCAAGATTTCCACTATGAAATACTTGTGAACAACCTTCACAAGTCAAATCATACAAAAGACATGTGACTCCCACAAACCGGGATCACAACCTCTCTCACAACCGAGAGACACAATTCAAATACGATTGAAATGAAATAAACTCTTACCTTACAAAACCCTATGCCTTGAGTAAATCTTACCAAATTAGGGCAAGGAGGGATTTTGAGGAAGATGATGCCACCAAACCCTAGCTTCAAGAAGATGACCAGCAAAGGAAGCCTAGGGTGGAGTATGGTGACTTGAATCAAGCTCTTGGCTTGAGAAGCTCACAAAGAAGAGAATCTCTCTTGAGGAATTAGGGCTCAAGGTGTTGAGGGAGAGATTCTTGTGAGGGAGAGAGAGCTTTGAAATAGCTTGGGAGAGCTCTTCTCTTAGGTCTGAAATTGCTTGGAAATAGGACCTCTAACCCCTCTTCAAACGAATCAGGATTCTATTTAAAGGGGCAAGAGAAATCGAGTTTGAAAGAATCCCAACGGCTCTATTCTGAACCAGACTAGTCGGTCAAAGAAGGATCACTGACCGACTAGTTCATCAACTAGTCGGTCGGTGATACAACGTAGACCGACTAACGGTAGAATAGCCAAGAAGTCGAAGTACAGGCAAAGACAACTAGTCGGTCTAAGAAGACTTGCCGACCGACTAGTTTCACAACTAGTCGGTCGGTGAATGATCTTTGACCGACTAACGTCGAAATAGAATATGCTGACTTCAAGTTGACTTAGTCGGTTTAAGAACAAATGCTGACCGACTAGTTTCTCAACTAGTCGGTCGGTAAACGTTCTTTGACCGACTAACTCGAAACAGTAGCTCAGGCTGAAAATGACTGTACACAACTAGTCGGTCTGAGAAGGACTCCTGACCGACTAGATCGTCATCTAGTCGGTCGGTGACTCTTCTTTGACCGACTAACTGTAGTCATGGAAAGAGCTGAATAAAGAGAGGCAAACTAGTCGGTTCATGTAGAGTTGCCGACCGACTAGATCGTCATCTAGTCGGTTGGTGACTCTTCTTGAACCAACTAACATGCACTCGAAGCCGATGGAAGAAGCGATAGGCTTCGGGAAAGTTTCTAATGGCTTCTATGAATATCCTAGCTCTAAGATATGAGTGAAATGAAGATTATAAAGTAAGTCCTACTCAAGGCTTAACATTCTAATCTATGAAGCTAGAAGACTATAAAATAAACCTTACGAGCCGTCTTCAAAGCTTCAATCTTCATTTCTCTTGACTTCCATATTGCTCCTTGAGCTTCAACGAAGCTCCAGGCACACGATCACGCGTATTGAGAAGTCTTGAGAAGTCGCTTTTGATGAACGTGGTATTTTGGCGACGATCTCCATAACTGCGCTCACAGATAAGTTAGTATACATTATTTATGTTTGCTCATCATCCAAAACCAAATCCGGGGAATCAGATCACAACATTCTCCCCCTTTTTGGTGATGACAAACCAATCATAAATAATAATCAATAATAATGATTCAATTGAAATTTACTTACTCCCCCTGCATTGATGACACGTTAGTTCCAGATACAATAATGTTCATATGCATCAAGCAGCGAGGGAAATATAAAATATGAATCCTAGTGTTGCACATATAGGATCAAAATCCATTTTATATCTTCACTCCCCCTGAATCTAACACATCAAATTAGATTCATGGAAAATTCTCACTCCCCCCGAATCTAACACATCAAATTAGATTCATGGAAAATTCCTTTGAATTATTAAGTAGCACATTGTCATTATTATATCTCTCCCCCTTTGGCATT
This sequence comes from Scilla litardierei, assembly GCA_030789695.1. Taxonomy (NCBI): domain Eukaryota; kingdom Viridiplantae; phylum Streptophyta; class Magnoliopsida; order Asparagales; family Asparagaceae; genus Scilla; species Scilla litardierei. Next base: position 130,501,460 of record CM061132.1, on the reverse strand, counting down.
AGCAAAAAGAGCGGGAGGAGACAAAATCAACGGCTAAAAAATAATGCATGGGAGTCGAAGAATACGACCAAGGTCCAAAATAACACCAAAGCAAAAATATCAAATACAAAATACCGAATAAAAGCAAAGCGTGTCAAGGAGACCAAAGTCGAAAATCGGAAACCGAAATCATCAAACCATAGGCGAAATACGAAATACCAAATCATCTAGCCATAGGCGAAACTCGAAAACCGAAATCATAAAATTATCGGCGAAAATCGGAAAACGAAATCACCAAGCCATAGGCGAAAATCGAAATACGAAATCATCAAGCCATAGGCGAAAAACGAAATCCGAAATCATCAAAACTCAAATCGATTTTACTTATTGAGTTTTGGAACATACTCTCCAAAATCAATAGAATGCATGGAAAACAATTCTATGTTTCCATAGAAAGAATTCTATTAAATCCATAAAATCGTCGAACGACGAAATCAACATCAGAGACAAAAATAATCCGATGTGCATACCAAATGAAGTATCCAAGAATGTTATGCCAAAAATAGATAGAACATCATATAACAATGGCATACACTAATCTAGCATACCAAATGAAGTAAAGTGATACCAATCGTAATATATTCTACCAATGGATACCAATATGAATCAAAAGTATGAACATACTTACAACATTAAGCTCCCCCTACTTTGGTGCATCATTCAAGCACCATCAACTCTAATAGAATGAAAATCCTTGCAAATCACGGAGTTGGTAGGGTTTGTATCCCATGGTGAATTTAACCTAGAGAATATCATTTTGGTATCCAAAAATCTTTTTGGATCCTATGGGTTAGGCAATAAATTTAGCTAACTAAAATCAAATTAAATGTAACCCATACAAATCACAATTGCTTTGGTACCTATAAAATGAAATTAAACTTATGGTACCAAGCAATGAAGGGTCAAAGGAAATTAACCCTTCGGAAACCAAGTCCAAGAGGAACTTGTTTTCCCAACATAATCATCATTCAAAATAACATCATTTATAAACGATTTTACATACAAATTCTTAGTATGCATGCTTGTGTTCTTCGGACCCCAAATGGTGTATGTCTTGGGAGTCCTAATCCTATTGGGAACATGCATATGTTGTTGGTTTCTATGTGATGCATGTCGTGGGTAAGCATATGGAATTCGATGCAATGGTGCATGATGATAATTATTCATATGAGAATGAGGATGAACATATGAATGTGGAGGAACACGTGCATGAGTATGTCTCACATGGTGTGCACGTGCTCGTGAATGCGGAGCATAGAAATCGGTATATGTGCTAACATGTGGGGTAGGATTTGTGTTCCTACGTGGCATGGTATACATGAAAGCATGACCCTTCTTTGGAGGTCCACCCAAAGTGGGTTTCTTTCCAAAAGGGGGCGTGTTCCTAGCGGAAGCACCATTGGTAGAAGATCTACCCATGACGTGTTTACTTCCACTAGTAGAAGCATCGGAAGATGGCCTAACAAAGGTGGCGGACGATTTGGATGACTCTCCCATCTTATACCCCAAACCAATGTGATGATTGGCCGGAAGTAAGTCATTTAGGATATCATCCAACTTGCCCTTACCTTTGTTGAATTCATGAATTCGGCCTAATGTGCTCTCATGCTTCTCGGTGAGAGAATGCAAAGAAGCATCCAAAGTGGACACTTGCGATGCGAGTGCACAAACACGTGACTTGAGATTTTTATTCTCAATACTCAAAGTTGAGATTTGAGACGTCAAATCCGCTATCACATGTTCATCCGAATCCTCGATATGAACATGCTCAAGTTGAGACTTGAGATTTTCAATCTCATTTCTCAACCCATCAACAACGGTGTCGTTGTTGACGATGAAAGGCTTAGGCGAGTTTTTAAGACTATCTAATTCATTTTTAGTCTTCATAAACTTAGTAGCCATATTAGAAAAATTATTCCATAGTTGTTCATTGGCTATTCTAAGTTCATCATTGGTTACCTCTTCGCCTTCATCCTCGCTTCCATCCTCGCTTTCATCGGAGGAAGTCTCTTCATCACGATCCTCTTTTCCCATGAAGCACGTGTGTGCATTCTCCACTCTTTCATCGTCCGACTCTCCACTTGAGGAGTCGGAGTCGGTGAAAGTGCCGACAAGCCCTTTCTTGTGCTTTCTTGACTTGTCGTGCTTGGATCCCTTCCATTTTCCCTTGTGTTTGTAGAGAAGACAATCCGGCTTGATATGTCCTGGCTTATTGCATTTGTAACACACGGGAGTAGAAACATTAGTCGAAATAAATTTAGATTTACAATTCAACTTACCTTGTCGGAAGAATCGGAGGAACTTCTTTGCCATATCGGCCAAAGCTTCCATGTCCAACTCATCGTCCGATTCTTCTTCCGATTCCTCATCATCGGTAGATGGAGCGGCCTTGTATGCAATCGCCTTTTTCTTAGGCTCGTCTTGCTTCAAGTATGACTTCATCTTTTCTTTCATCATGAGCTTGCTATCCTTGCGTACCTCGTATGACATCAAGTTACCCATTAGTTGAGTAACCGTATAAGTTTTCATGTCATTACCTTCCTCGATGGCGAAGGTACGCTTATCCCAACAAGAAGGAAGTCCATCGATTATCTTCGAGACTTTCTCCTTTTGGGTGTAGGTCTTCCCAAGAGCTTCCAACTCGTTTGTGATGTCGACGAATCGAGCATAATACTCTTTCATCTTTTCACCCTGCAGCATATGAAATAATTCGTAATCTTTGTTCACGACAACGAGTTTAGAATCTCTTACCCGACTCGTCCCTTCATGTAATATGAGGAGGGAGTTCCAAATTTGATATGCACTCTTACATGTGCATATCTTATTGAAGTCCTCGGGCTCCAATGCGCATTGCAAGGCGTTCATTGCCTTGGCATTACTTACCTCCGCGGAGACCTCCGCGGGAGTCCACTTTGCGAAATCTTGTTCGGAGGGCTCAACGTACTCATTCATCGTGGCTCTCCAAAGTGAAGCACTCCGGAGGAACGTTTCCGTTCGGCATTTCCAGTACCCGTAGTTGGTACCGTTGAAGGAAGGAGGCCTAGATGAAGATTGCCCTTCTAAAACTGAGGAGGCTCCTTGAAGATCCTTGAAGACGTTGTAGTCGTTGTTCGTCATAGCTTTAACCTTGGCTCTGATACCAATTGTAGTGCCCTGTGGTAGCTACTGCACACGTACTAGAGGGGGGGTGAATAGTACTTAAAATAATCAAGATAGTTATTCCTAATTATTGTGCAAGAAACAAACGACAATGCGGAATTAAACAACTATCAACAAGAATTAAAACAAACGCAAACAAACAATATTACTGGGATCGGATCCACCCAAGTCTTCCCGACTTGTTCCCGGTGATCCTACGTCCCAACCACCCGGATCCCCTCCGGATACTTGAGTTAGCAACCCTAACTCAAGATTTTCACTATGAAATACTTGTGAACAACCTTCACAAGTCAAATCATACAAAAGACATGTGACTCCCACAAACCGGGATCACAACCTCTCTCACAACCGATAGACACAATTCAAATACGATTGAAATGAAATAAACTCTTACCTTACAAAACCCTATGCCTTGAGTAAATCTTACCAAATTAGGGCAAGGAGGGATTTTGAGGAAGATGATGCCACCAAACCCTAGCTTCAAGAAGATGACCAGCAAAGGAAGCCTAGGGTGGAGTATGGTGACTTGAATCAAGCTCTTGGCTTGAGAAGCTCACAAAGAAGAGAATCTCTCTTGAGGAATTAGGGCTCAAGGTGTTGAGGGAGAGATTCTTGTGAGGGAGAGAGAGCTTTGAAATAGCTTGGGAGAGCTCTTCTCTTAGGTCTGAAATTGCTTGGAAATAGGACCTCTAACCCCTCTTCAAACGAATCAGGATTCTATTTAAAGGGGCAAGAGAAATCGAGTTTGAAAGAATCCCAACGGCTCTATTCTGAACCAGACTAGTCGGTCAAAGAAGGATCACTGACCGACTAGTTCATCAACTAGTCGGTCGGTGATACAACGTAGACCGACTAACGGTAGAACAGCCAAGAAGTCGAAGTACAGGCAAAGACAACTAGTCGGTCTAAGAAGACTTGCCGACCGACTAGTTTCACAACTAGTCGGTTGGTGAATGATCTTTGACCGACTAACGTCGAAATAGAATAGGCTGACTTCAAGTTGACTTAGTCGGTTTAAGAACAAATGCTGACCGACTAGTTTCTCAACTAGTCGGTCGGTAAACATTCTTTGACCGACTAACTCGAAACAGTAGCTCAGGCTGAAAATGACTGTACACAACTAGTCGGTCTGAGAAGGACTCCTGACCGACTAGATCTTCATCTAGTCGGTCGGTGACTCTTCTTTGACCGACTAACTGTAGTCATGGAAAGAGCTGAATAAAGAGAGGCAAACTAGTCGGTTCATGTAGAGTTGCCGACCGACTAGATCGTCATCTAGTCGGTTGGTGACTCTTCTTGAACCAACTAACATGCACTCGAAGCCGATGGAAGAAGCGATAGGCTTCGGGAAAGTTTCTAATGGCTTCTATGAATATCCTGGCTCTAAGATATGAGTGAAATGAAGATTATAAAGTAAGTCCTACTCAAGGCTTAACATTCTAATCTATGAAGCTAGAAGACTATAAAATAAACCTTACGAGCCGTCTTCAAAGCTTCAATCTTCATTTCTCTTGACTTCCATATTGCTCCTTGAGCTTCAACGAAGCTCCAGGCACACGATCACGCGTATTGAGAAGTCTTGAGAAGTCGCTTTTGATGAACGTGGTATTTTGGCGACGATCTCCATAACTGCGCTCACAGATAAGTTAGTATACATTATTTATGTTTGCTCATCATCCAAAACCAAATCCGGGGAATCAGATCACAACAAGATGGAGGTAGGTGGAATAATATGCATAATCATGATTATCTTAGCCAATCATGCTCACACATGGGCCATGCAAAAGGGTGTGTGAGTTGGTTTCCTTGGAGAAAGATCACGCAACAATTGCATGCTTTTTTCCAAATACGCCAATGAATAAATCCCCATGATAATATTGCATGGCCATCCCCCTTTATATCCTACACAGCCACACCAAAATTATAGATAGAGAATAAAGAGTTCTATTCAAATCCAAATTGATCCAACTCAAATTCCCAATTGTTTTATTAGAAGAAGACACGTAGACTAGGTTTTTCAATCCTATTAGGACTCTTGATTTAAAACCAAATCAAATCCTAAAACAATGGAAATTAATCAAACCAAAACTCCTTTGAATACCCTAACACTAGGAATTCATATTAATATCAGACACTATTAGTTTGTGTCATTTTGGATCTAACAATTGAATCAAACCTGCACCCAAATGTTGAACCATAACTCCTTGCAAATCTGAGCCAATGAGTCGACTAGTGCTTATGCATTAGTCGGCCAGTGACCAGTTAGTTGACTAGTGTTAAAACACTAGTCGACTAACTAGCTCTCTATTTTTCTTACAGTCTGGTTAGTCGACTACTGATGCATCATTAGTCATCTAACCACCTTTTAGGGGGTTGGATTGGAGTTTAAGCCTTCTTCTTTTGCTTGGATCATTCGTAACTCTTAACGAATATTTCCAATGTGCACTCGTAACTCCTTACAAAGAAAATTCTCTCTCTAATAAGCTTGATCACAACTCTTTTGATCGGTCCAATAAATTACATGTGCATGAAGCTCATTCCTTCATTTCTCATGAGAGGTCATCACCTAAGCATGACTCTAATAGCCTGATTCCAACAAGAATGATCATATCATATCCAAGGTGTAGTAGAGGTGCTATTCACGCATACCGTCACCCTCGTTAAAGAAAACATTGTTCTTTAGTTAGCATATAGGCTAGAATCTCTACGAACCAAATCTTGGGCCTTACAGTGATGGATTCAGTACTGTTAGGTCCCTTCGTCATTACTATGTTGCTAAGGTGTCTAGTGTACGGGTACTTATTAAATCCCATTACACTTTAAACCTTAAGTGGAATGCGATCCTATAGTTTGAGTTTAGATACAACTTGTTACATTAACAAGTTTTTCTATCTGCATTGGCTAAGGACTTAAATATGGATTGCACTAGACTCTATGCGACACTAACCTGCCATGCCAGAGGAGACGAATCATGTCTTGATGGCTACTCCCTTTGCACACTTCGAACTATACCCAGCGAGTATCTACGTATCTGATGTAATACCAATTTTCGATAAAAGCTTAAGTATAGCCTTCCACACACAAGGTCGTTAAGCACTTCTTAAGTAATAAGAACTATGCAGCACCACTGTCACCTGAGAGCTTCTGTTGACAATCAGAGTATGATACCGTACAGATGCTTCTCGACAAGTCGTTCTGTGAACTTGTTTACCAACAAGCACATGTACGTTGTCTCATGATCACATCGAATGGCTATGAGGCCAGCCACTACCATCCAATGGTTGAGCTCAACACAAATTGGTCTATCTAGAATATCGACATCTCTGTCTCAATATTCCAATGACCAGGAACACTGTAGGAGTCATGCTTGTCAGAAACAATTGGGTCTCATGTTCGTCACATGTATCTCCAGGGGCTTTACCATGTAATCATGTTATAACCTCTTACAAACTCCTTTGTATTAAAGATTACAAAGATAAAGATTACCAAATAACTTACTATCATTTTGAACGAGATGTGTCTCTTCTAGTAATTGACGTAAGGGCATGTATTCCCTAACACTCAGCAACTGAGGTCGGCTCCTTCAGCTTTATGACCATTGCCCGCCTAGCAGGATGAACCTGCACGACCATAACGACATGATCTCAGTCGGGTGGACCGCATTCTCTCCAAGCCATTACAAACATATCTGTTCAATGCCTGTGTAACAGCCAGCTTTATCCGTGGATGCATGCCCAGCTTTATCAAGGGAGGTTGTTATGGCAGGTGATTCAGATCCCGACAAATCCACTAACGAGTTTGTTACAACGGAAAGTGGGAAATCTTCTGACACCCTATCGTGGCATACCTCCCCCAAGCGCTATATAAGCAGTAGACTGGCTCCTCCATCATGTACGCCTAAACTATTGGCTCAGTCCTACACACAATCTGTCATGACCTAACCTACGCCTCAATTCATACGCATCTATACACACACTAGCTTCCTTACGCCTAACACCTCCTTTCTTTCAACATTGCCTGACTTAGGCATCGGAGGGTAGTCGATGGTCCGCCTCTTGATCCTATGACCCCCCCCTCTCTCTCTCTCTCTCTCAGGTACTGGAGGAGGGGGTCAGTCTGACGAAACCATGTCCAGACTCTTTGTTGCGTGAATACTCACCCCAGCAACCGGATCCCAGCTCTACGAGATTCTAGACATCAACATTTATAGTATATTTTTTAAATATTTTTGCAAGATAAAAATAGTGCTTCAATGTCCATAAGTAGAGAAATATTTACTATTCGGCTAGGATTTGGATTTTTTAGAAATAAGTCCCCCAAATGATGGATTTTTCGAAAAGATTCCCCCAAATCATAGCATTTGCTATTAGGTCCCCCAAATCATTTAAATCACTTGAAAAGGGTCCCTTGGGTGAAGAAGTGTTAACTCTGAAAGGAATATTCTGTCTAGACTAATAGAAAAGCTGAAATACCCTTTATACCATCATCTTCCACACACTCCCATCTTCCCAACATCTCAACTGCAACGGCTAAAAAACAACCCAATAAATTCTAGCGGCTTCCTGAGCTTCCCCGGCTGCGGTTCTCAACCTTTCTCTAGGTCATCTCTCCCTCCCATCGTCTCAATCTCGTAGCCTCCCCATCTGATGTTCTCAATCTCTCTCTCGGTCATCTCTCCCCGCCATTGTCTCAATTTCGTAGCTTGAGGTCATCCCCTGCTGCAATTTGTTGAGTATTGATTCCCCGGATTTGGTTATGATGATGAACAAACATAAATATCGTGAACTAACTCTTTGTGAGCGCAGTTATGGAGATCGTCACCAAAACTCTACGTACATCAAAAGCGACATCTCAAGACTTCTCAAAGCGCATGATCGTGTGCCTGAAGCTTCGTTGAAGCTCTAGGAGCATTATTGAAGTCAAGAGATTCGGAATGAAGCTTTTGAAGACGGTTCGTCAAGTTTAATTTATAGTCTTCTAGCTTCTTGTCGTAGAATGTTAAGCCTTGAGTAGGTCTTACATTATAATCTTCATAACGCTCATATCTTAGAGCTAGGATTATCTTAGAAGCCCATACAAACTTTCTCGAAGCTTCACGCTTCATTTCGCGGCTTCTAGTGCATCTTAGTTGGTTCAAGAAGAAGAACCAACCGACTAGATTGTCATCTAGTCGGTCAGTAATCCTTCTTGAACCGACTAGATCTCCTTGCTCAATTCAGCCTCTTCACTGTTGATCAATTAGTCGGTCCAAGAAGGTTCACCGACCGACTAGTTGTCAAACTAGTCGGTTAAGAATCCTTCTTAGACCGACTAGTTATGTCTTTCATTTTCAGCCTGAGTTAATGTTTATTGTTAGTCGGTCAAAGAACAACAGTCGACCGACTAGTTATGAAACTAGTCGGTTGGAATTTGTTCTCAGACCGACTAGCTCTCCTTGAATTCAGCCTATTGTATTTCAACTCTTAGTCGGTCAAAGAACACTCACCGACCGACTAGTTGTCAAACTAGTCGGTTGGCAAGTCTTCTTAGACCGACTAGTTCTAACTCCTTGAATTCACTTTATTGGCTGTGAACCATTTAGTCGGTCCAAGAGGAATCACCGACCGACTAGTTGAGAAACTAATCGGTCAGTGATCCTTCTTAGACCGATTAGACTGCTTTAGAAATAGATCCGTTGGAGCATCAAATGCATGAATTTTCCCTCTCTCTCCTCTCTATCCTATATAATCTTGAGATTCTTCTTCATTGCATTCAAGCTGCCATTATTGAGTTTTAGAGATCAAAGAGAAGAGCATTTAATTCTCATTTCCAAGCTCACTCATTTCTCACAAGAATCTCTCCCTCACTCTTATTCCTCAAGAGAGATTATCATTGATTGTGAGCTCTTCAAGCCAAGAGCTTGATTCAAGGTCACCAACATCTCCCTAGCCACATATTGCTGATCATCTTCTTGGAGCTAGGGTTTGATGCCTTCTTCTTCCCCAAAATCCTTCTTGCCCTAAAATCGTAAGTTTACTCAAGGCATATGATTTTGTTGGTAAGCATTTCATATTTCATTTACTTTGATATTGCAAGTTTTTCTCTCGGTTGTGAGAGAAATGTGTGATCCAGGTTTGTGGGAGTCACATTTTCATTTGTGTATGATTTGATCTTGTAGAGGTTTTCTACAAGTATTTCATAGTGCAAATTTGAGTTAGAGGTTTCTAACTCAAGTAGCTGGAGGAGATCCGGGTGTTTGGGACGTAGGATCACCGGGAACAAGTCGGGGAGACTTGGGTGGATCCGAACCCGTTAAATCATTTGTTTGCGTTGGTCGTTTATTGTTGTCAATATTTTCATTCCGCATTGTTGGTTGAGTTTGCAAGATAATTAGGAATTATACTCTTGATTATTTTAAAGTACTATTCACCCCCTCTCTAGTACTTGTGCAGTAGCTATCAGGGCATTACATTTGGCATCAGAGCCAAGTTCATAGCTATGTCTACCACGACACCAAGACCGTTCGTCCACCTTCAGATTATAACACCTTCAGGAACCATGAAGGAGCTTCTTCGGTGATGGAAGGACACTCTTCAACTAGGCCTCCCTACTTCAACGGTGCCAATTATGGGTACTGGAAATGCCGGATGGAAACGTTCCTCCGGAGCACTTTAGTATGGAGAGCTACGTTGACGAAGTATGTCGAGCCCACCGAACCAGACTTTGCTAAGTGGACTACCGCGGAGGTCGCCGCGGAGGTAAATAATGCCAAGGCAATGAATGCCTTGCAATGTACGTTGGAGCCCGAAGACTTCAACAAGATATGCACATGTAAGAGTGCATATCAAATCTGGAACTCACTCCTCATCTTGCATGAAGGAACGAGTAGGGTAAGAGACTCCAAACTCACTGTTGTCAATAAAGATTACGAATTATTTCATATGCAACAGGGTGAGAAGATGAAGGAGTACTATGCTCGCTTCGTTGACATTACCAACGAGTTGGAGGCTCTTGGAAAGACTTACACCCAACAGGAGAAAGTCTCAAAGAACATTGACGGACTTCCTTCTTGTTGGAAAAAGCGTACCTTCGCCATCGAGGAAGGTAATGATATGAATAAATATACAGTCGTTCAACTAATGGGTACCTTGATGTCTTATGAGGTATGCAAGGATAGCAAAATAAAGATGCAAGACAAGATGAAGTCGTACTTGAAGCAAGACGAGCCAAAGAAAAAGGCGATTGCATTCAAGGTTGCTCCATCTATATCTACCGATGATGAAGAATCGGAAGACGAGTTGGACTTGGAATCCATTGCCCTCATGGCAAAGAAGTTCAACCGATTCTTCCGGAAAGGTAATTTCAAGAACAAATCTAAATTTAGTTCTACTAATGCCTCCGCTCCTTTGTGTTTTAAATGCAACAAGCCAGGACACATGAAAGCGGATTGTCCTCAAAACAAACAAAAGGAGAAGTGGAAGGCGCCAAAGTTCGACAAGTCTCGAAAGTACAAGAAAGTGTACAAGAAAGGACTTGTCGGGACATTCACCGACTCCGACGAGGACTCCTCAAGTGGAGAGTCGTATGATGAACTAGTGGAGCAAGCACACATGTGCTTCATGGCTAGAGAGGAACATGATCAAGAGTCTTCCTCCGATGAAAGCGAGGATGAAGGCGATGAGGTAACTATGGATGACCTTAGATTAGCTAACGAGCAAATTTGGTCTAAGTATTCTAAATTGTTAAATAGATATACTAAGACTAAAGATGAGTTAACTAGTCTTCAAACCTCACCTAAGCCTATCATCATCAATAACGACACCGTTGTTGAAAGTTTGAGAAATGAGATTGTAAATCTCAAATCTCAACTTAAGCATGTTCATATTGAGGAATCGGATGAACGCAAGATGGCGGATTTGATTTCTCGAAACTCAACTTTGAGTATTGAGAATGAGAATCTCAAGTCTCGTGTTTGTGTTCTCACAACTCAAGTGTCCACTTTGGATGCTTCTATACTTTCTCTCACCGAGAAGTATGAGTCCACATTAAGCCAAATTAATAAATTCAATAAAGGTAAGGACCATTTAGATAATATTCTAAATGATTTACTTCCGGCCAACCATCGTATTGGCTTGGGGTATAAGATGGGAAATTCATCCAAATTGTCCACCACCTTTGTTAGGCCATCTTTCGAAGCCTCAATGAGTGGGAGCAAACACCCCATTGGTAGTTCTTCTACCAATGGTTCTTCCACTTCGTACACACCCCCATTTGGAAAGAAACCCACTTTGGGTGGACCTCCAAAGAAGGGTCATGCATTTATGTACACCAATACTATGCCACGTAGGAACACACCTCCTACTCCACCGGTTCACACGTATGATGATTTTTATGCTCCACGTCCACGAGCACGTGCACACCATGTGAGACACACTCACGCACGTGTTCCTCCACATGCATATGTTCATCCACATCAATATCATATGAACAATTACCATCATGCATCATATCATATGTCGCCACCACCATTTCATCATGTGCCATATACTTATCCACGACATGCATTTCCTAGGCCACCTCCTCATAGGCCACATGCATCACGTAGACATCAACAACGTATGCATGCTCCTAATAGGAATAGGGCTCCCAAAATATTCACTATTTGGAACCCGAAGAACACTAACATGCATGAAAAACCAGCATACATGAATTTCTATTTTATGAATGTCGTGCACAATGATGATTATATTGGGAAGTCTAAGTCCAATTGGACTTGGCTTCCAAAGGTCTAATCTTTTAGGACCCAATGACCTTGGGTACCATGGAATGATATTTTCATCTTTAGGTACTCAAGAAAAAGAAACGGAGCAACAAATCCAAATTTAGCTCCAAGGCTGGGTGGATACTCGATAGCGGTTGTTCAAAACACATGACGGGTGAAGCTCAATTGCTCTCCGGAGTGGCGCCCATTGTGAATGGCAACCGAGTAGTCTTTGGAGGCAACGAGAGCGGAACCATCATTGGTGTTGGTAAATTTGGTAACCCATCTAAACCACTAATAAGTGATGTTTACCTTGTTAAAGGATTAAATCACAATCTTATTTCAATAAGCCAACTTTGTGACAAAGGTTACAAAGTTAGCTTTACGAAAGGAATGTGCCATATTTTTAGTAAAGATAATAATGATTTGTTATTTTCTGGCACACGCCATAAGGATATATATATCCTAGATATCCCCAAGTCACATGAACAATGTCTCATTGCCAACACAAGTGAACAACACTTATGTCATCGACGTTTTGGTCATGTGAACTTTGGAACACTTTTTAAGCTATCCAAGTTAAATTCTATTAAAGGATTTCCTAAGCTTACTTTCCAAAAGAAAAGCTTTTGTGACTCGTGTCAACGAGGCAAGCTTCCAAAATCGTCATTTAAACCTAAGAAAAGCATATCCTCTAAGCGGCCTCTAGAGCTTTTACATCTAGATCTTTTTGGGCCAACTAGAGTTGCTTCATTAGGGAATGCTCGATATGGACTTGTCATCGTCGATGACTTTTCTAGATTTACTTGGGTATTTTCTTTAAGTAATAAAAATGATGCTTTTAAAAACTTCACAATATTTGTTAAGAAAGTACAAAATCTCATTGGAACCACCATTGTCACTATTCGTAGTGATCATGGAGGGGAATTTGAGAATGAGTCTTTCTCAAATTTTTGTGATAAAGTTGGTATTACTCACACCTTTTCCTTCCCTCGCGCACCTCCTCAAAATGGTGTTGTTGAGAGAAAGAATATGACGCTAGTGGAATGTGCTCGCACAATGCTTGATGATAGCCAACTTGGCCATCAATTTTGGGCGGAAGCGGTACATACCACTTGCTATGTGTTTAATAGAATACTTCTGAGGCCCGGCACCAAACAAACTTGTTATGAATTGATGTTTGGTAGATTGCCTCAAGTTAAACATTTTCGAGTTTTCGGTGCAAAATGTTTTATTAAAAACATGTATGGAAGTTTGGACAAATTTGATCCAAGATCCGATGAGGGGATATTTGTTGGATATTCCTCACGTAGCAAAGCCTACCGGATATACAACAAAAGAACCTCAACGATCGAGGAATCTCTTCATGTTTCATTCAATGAAAATTTTGTCCCATCTAGAATTATCAATGATGATGACTCCATGAATGTTTTATGTGATTCTATTGATAATTCTAATTCTATTGATTCTATTGATACTAACCCTACTGATGAATCTTTTGAGAATGTTCCTAGTGATCAGAGAATTCCCAAACGGCTTCATACAGTTCGTAACCATCCCCATGAGCAAGTCATTGGCAACATACTTGATAGTGTCAAGACGAGATCTCAAGTCAACTACTTCGCTCATTGGGCCTTTTCCACTTCGATAGAGCCAAATAATATTAACGAAGCGTGCGAAGATAGTGCTTGGATCCTTGCCATGGAGGAAGAACTCATTCAATTTGAGAGGAATGAGGTTTAGGGCTTGTTCCATTGCCTTCGAAGAACCACACCGTTATAGGAACGAAGTGGATTTTCAAGAACAAGAACGACGAGAACCAAAACATCGTCCGGAACAAAGCTCGGTTAGTAGCTCAAGGCTACCGGCAAGAGGAAGGTATAGATTTCGAAGAATCCTTTGCTCAGGTAGCTAGATTAGAATCTATTAGGTTGTTGTTATCTTTTGCATGCTATAAAGATTTTAAACTCTTTCAAATGGATGTAAAACGTGTGTTTTTAAACAGAGATGTCGTTGAGGAAGTTTATGTTTATCAATCTCCGGGTTTTATAAATGAAAATTTTCCAAATCACGTTTTCAAACTTAAGAAAGCACTTTACTGTTTGAGACAAGCTCCTCGAGCTTGGTATGACCGCCTAAAGAATTTTCTTTTGGATTTGGGTTTTAAAATGGGTGAAGTTGACTCTACACTTTTTGTTAAGTATTCGAATCATGATATTATTTTAGTTCAAATTTATGTTGATGATATCATTTTCGGTGCTACTAACTTCACTCTTTGCGAAGAGTTTTCTAATGTTATGAAGGACCAATTTGAGATGAGCCACATGGGTGAGCTTAAATATTTCTTAGGTCTCCAAATTCGCCAAATGAACAATGGAATCTTCATCCACCAAACCAAGTACATGGTGGAGTTGCTAAAGCGATTTGGAATGGAGAATGCCTCAGGCAAGAAGACTCATATGAGCACCACTACACATCTTGATAAAGATACGGGCGACAAAGATGTAGACATTTGTCAATATCGAGGTATGATAGGTAGTTTATTATATCTTATTGCCAGTCGGCCCGATATTATGTTTGCTGTATGTGTATGTGCTCGTTATCAGTCTCAACCTAAGGAATCTCACTTAGTAGCGGTAAAACATATTTTCCGTTATTTAAGTTACACACTCGACTACGAATTATATTATCCAAAGTCTAGCACATATGAGTTAATCTCATATAGTGACGCAGATTATGCTGGATGCAAATCCGACAGGAAAAGTACTAGTGGCACTTGCCATTTTATAGGAAATTCTCTTGTCTCTTGGTTTTCCAAGAAGCAGAATTCTATATCACTTTCAACCACCGAGGCGGAATATATTGCCGCCGGTGCTGCGTGTGCTCAGGTTCTTTGGATGAGACACACTCTTAAAGACTTCGGTATAAACTGTGATACTTGCCCTATCATGGTGGACAACCAAAGTGCAATATGTCTCTCTAAGAATCCGGTACACCATTCCCGTTCTAAACACATAGATGTCCGTCCCCATTTCCTTGATGATCATGTTGCTAGAAAAGACATCATTTTAGTGTACGTTGAAACCCAGAAGTAAATCGCCGATATTTTCACGAAACCACTCAAGGAAGACTCATTTGTGCGGTTACGTCGAGAATTGGGGATTATGGGTGAATCCGAGATATAGGATTCATATTTTCAATAATCTTGCATGATAATAAATTTTTTGTTCATATGCTCATGCTAGATTTGTCGGGATTTTCTGGATTTATGGTTGGATTTTCGAAACTTACGCTAGAAATATTCATGCACGTCGTATTTGTGATTTTCGATGTTTTATGGGGTAGATTAATGATGTATGAGAGTATTTTGATGTTTCGTCCAAGTGCACTTAGGAGAGAACTCAAAATTTTCAAAATTTCAAATTTTTGGACTCTCTTAGTCGGTCCAAGTTCAATAGCCGACCGACTAGATTCAGTTCTAGTCGGTCAATGAATGAACTCAGACCGACTAATTCATGCTCTAGATTTGGCTTCAGTTACTGTTTGCACTTAATCGGTTCAAGCTCATTGGCCGACCGACTAGATTTCATTCTAGTCTGTCAGCACTTGAACTGTGACTGACTAAATGCGTAAGGGCATTTGCGTCTTTCCTCTTTCTGTCGACTTATACTCCTTGGGCACCAATTAGATATCACTCTAATCGGTGCAATCCCTCCTCTCAAACCCCCTAACCCCGCGACCCCCTGTGTCTTTTCGTCTTCCTCCGTCGTGCGCCGCCATCTCCGGCCGCCATACGTCGTCGCCGATCATCTCCCTCCTCCAGTCGACCTTGGGTATCACTTTCTCTCAGCTTTTAGGGTTAGATTTCAGTTCATTTCCGTTGATTTCAATTCGATTTAGGGTTTGTATTAGGGTTCATTTCGATTTCTCGTTCGATCTATCTCGTTTGTGTGTTTCGTCTCACGATCATGGTTAAGACACGTATCCCTATCCGTCCCTCTAGTCCGTCTCCCATGACTGTCGAGTCTCCTCCTACCGACCCTCCTCAACCCAAACGTCGAGCTAAAACCACTCCCTCTTCTTCCTTGCCTCCCCTCAAGAAGAAGAGGACTTCCAAGCCTAAGCCCAAACCCCAATCCCAATCTCAATCCAAGCCCCAAACCAAGGCCAAAGAAAATATCTTGACTCCAGGCCCCTTCCGTGCTCCCTCTCCTCCCGATGACTCTGACGAAGAGTATATTCCTGAGTCTGATCCTACCGATATGCTCCTACTCCTCCTCCTTGATCTAGCTCTCGTCCGTCTAAGGGGAAGGCTCACATGCCTTTGGGTGGTGTCGATATCTTGTTGTGTCGCGATGACCCGTTGTGTCTCACGGCTTACAACCGTATCGAGCACTGTCCATTGATTTTGGAGCACTTCGTTCAGTTCTCTGACTTTTCACATCTCGTCGATCTTCTCTCCTACAGCGGCCTATTAGATTATCTTCGCCATGACCGCAAGGCGAATCCTCACCCGTACCCCCGACTCGTCAAATTATTCTATGCCAATCGAGTACGGGGTGAGTATGATGACACTCACTGCATTGAGACCACTGTCTTGGGGACACCTATTGTCCTCACGGCAGAGATCTTAGGGCAGCTGATTGGTGTCTCATCCTCTGGCCTGCTACCTGCTGATATCTCTGTGGATAATATCCACGATCTTGACCAGTCGATGCTTTCTGAGATGTTCCATGTCATCCCTCCCGCCATGATTGGCATCCCTTCCAAATCATTTAAGCCTAATGCTTGGGTCCTCAATCTCATCCTGAAGTCGTGCCTCCTACCGAAGTACGGCTCCTCTAGCTTGCCCTCCCAGCCTTTTCTCAAGCTTATCTACGCTCTTTTCATGGGGAGCGAGATAAATTGGGCTCGTATCATCCTTGACAAGATGGATTCCTTTGAGTACATAAGGAAATCCACCAAGTCAGCCCACATTCCTTATCCTTGCCTTTTGACTCTCGCTCCCTCCAGATGATCAGCGTCCTTTGGGTCCTCCCCTGAACGCGACTACCGTCAAGAAGTCTCTTGCGGCGCTTCATCACGTTCAGAGGACTACCCCCTTTTCTTCAGCTGCTGCTGCCCCTCCTCCTCGTAATCCTTCTCTCGCTGAGTTTTCAGTTTCTCTGAGATGTGTGGAGTCTCGTGTTTCTCGTTTTGAGGAGATACTGGCTCGCATCTGTTCTCACTTGGGCATTGAGGTTCCTCCTTCAGTTTCTGACGAGGAGGAAATGGATGAGGCTGATCTCCAGGAGCTTATTGGATCTCCTGTTCGTGCCCCAGAGGGTACGTCTGGTGCTGCTACTTCTGCTGGTGCTCCCGAGAGCACACATGTTGCCACCATTCCTTCGGTGGATACTTCTTCTGCTGGTGCTCCCGAGACCACTCCTGTTGCCACTCTCCCTTCGTTTGTCTCTCCAGTCATTCCTGAGACCACCACCCCTTCTGCAGAGCCTGCTGCTGCTGCTGATCCTCCCTCCGCCTCCTGAGCTTGCGTTGGAGGACTCTCCCATGTGCACTTGGATGATATTTTTGTTGTGAGAGAGTGGGATAGGATAGTTGGGTGGTTATGTGTTTTTGGGAGGATTTTTGTATGTTTTATGATATATTTTGATGTATAAATATTTTGTGATACTTCGATGTATGCCATGAGATATGTTGTATGATGTGCTCCGATCTGAGGATCGTTTATATTTGTGTTGGCAGATGTATAATTTTGATGTACCATGTTATATATATATACATCGTGTTGCCATTTACTTCAGTGTGCACATTATATTTTCTTCTCTGATGTTGTTTTCGTTGCTCGGTGATTATATTTGATTAAATAGAATTCTTTCTATGAAAACATAGAATTGTTTTCCATGCACTAAATTCACTAAGAATGTTGATATTGGAGAGTATGTTCCATAACTCAATACGTGAAATTGATTTGAGTTTTGATGATTTCATTTTTCGATTTTCTACTATGGTCTCGTTGGCACGCTTTGATTTTCTTCGTGATTTTACTTTGGTGTCATTTGGACCGTGGTCGTATTCTTTGACTCCCGTGCTTTTATTTTTTAGCCATTGTTGTTGTCGTTGATCTCCTCCTACTCTTTTTGCTAATGCCAAAGGGGGAGAGAATTAATAATGACGATGTGTTAAATGATAATTTAAAGCAATTTACCGTGAATCTAATTTGATATGTTAGATTCAGGGGGAGTTAAGATATAAAAATGGATTTCAAATCCGATATTTCAATAATTGAATTCACATTTTATACTTTTCTCGTCTGCTTGATGCGAATGATTATTATTTAATATGGAATTAACGTGTCATCAATGCAGGGGGAGTAAGTAAATTTCATTTGAATCATTATTATTGATTATTTTTTATGTTGGTTTGTCATCACCAAAAAGGGGGAGAATGTTGAGTATTGATTCCCCGGATTTGGTTTTGATGATGAACAAACATAACTATCGTGAACTAACTCTTTGTGAGCGCAGTTATGGAGATCGTCACCAAAACTCTACGTACATCAAAAGTGACGTCTCAAGAATTCTCAAAGCACGTGATCGTGTGCCTGAAGCTTCGTTGAAGCTCTAGGAGCATTATTGAAGTCAAGAGATTCGGAATGAAGCTTTTGAAGACGGTTCGTCAAGTTTAATTTATAGTCTTCTAGCTTCTTGTCGTAGAATGTTAAGCCTTGAGTAGGTCTTACATTATAATCTTCATAACGCTCATATCTTAGAGCTAGGATTATCTTAGAAGCCCATACAAACTTTCCCGAAGCTTCACGCTTCATTTCGCGGCTTCTAGTGCATCTTAGTTGGTTCAAGAAGAACCAACCGACTAGATTGTCATCTAGTCGGTCAGTAATCCTTCTTGAACTGACTAGATCTCCTTGCTCAATTCAGCCTCTTCACTGTTGATCAATTAGTCGGTCCAAGAAGGTTCACCGACCGACTAGTTTTCAAACTAGTCGATTAGGAATCCTTCTTAGACCGACTAGTTATGTCTTTCATTTTCAGCCTGAGTTAATGTTTATTGTTAGTCGGTCAAAGAACAACAGTCGACCGACTAGTTGTGAAACTAGTCGGTTGGAATTTGTTCTTAGACCGACTAGCTCTCCTTGAATTCAGCCTATTGTATTTCAACTCTTAGTTGGTCAAAGAACACTCACCGACTGACTAGTTGTCAAACTAGTCGGTTGGCAAGTCTTCTTAGACCGACTAGTTCTAACTCCTTGAATTCACTTTATTGGCTGTGAACCATTTAGTCGGTCCAAGAGGAATCACCAACCGACTAGTTGAGAAACTAATCGGTCAGTGATCCTTCTTAGACTGATTAGACTGCTTCAGAAATAGATCCGTTGGAGCATCAAATGCACGAATTTTCCCTCTCTCTCCTCTCTATCCTATATAATCTTGAGATGCTTCTTCATTGCATTCAAGGCTGCCATTATTGAGTTTTAGAGATCAAAGAGAAGAGCATTTAATTCTCATTTCCAAGCTCACTCATTTCTCACAAGAATCTCTCCCTCACTCTTATTCCTCAAGAGAGATTCTCATTGATTGTGAGCTCTTCAAGCCAAGAGCTTGATTCAAGGTCACCAACATCTCCCTAGCCACCTATTGCTGATCATCTTCTTGGAGCTAGGGTTTGGTGCCTTCTTCTTCCCCAAAATCCTTCTTGCCCTAAAATCGTAAGTTTACTCAAGGCATAGGATTTTGTTTGTAAGCATTTCATATTTCATTTACTTTGATATTGCAAGTTTTTCTCTCGGTTGTGAGAGAAGTGTGTGATCCCGGTTTGTGGGAGTCACATTTTCATTTGTGTATGATTTGATCTTGTAGAGGTTTTCTACAAGTATTTCATAGTGCAAATTTGAGTTAGAGGTTTCTAACTCAAGTAGCCGGAGGGGATCCGGGTGTTTGGGACGTAGGATCATCGGGAACAAGTCGGGGAGACTTGGGTGGATCCGAACCCGTTAAATCGTTTGTTTGCGTTAGTCGTTTATTGTTGTCAATATTTTCATTCCGCATTGTTGGTTGAGTTTGCAAGATAATTAGGAATTATACTCTTGATTATTTTAAAGTACTATTCACCCCCCCTCTAGTACTTGTGCAGTAGCTATCAGGGCATTGCACAATTTGCCCAGTGAAGACATTCCCCAGTGAAGAGATTGACCTGCTTTCCCTGCTGCTGTTCTCAATCTCTATCCCTCTCTACTACAAAGGATTCCCCAATTCAAATCATCCTTGAAATCAACATTTTTACCATCAAAGGCTCCTCAAAAAATGACAAGATCTTATGATATCTTAAGCTCTTCAATGGGACTCCATGGCGATGATCAGATGGGCACTTGTAAGAATTGTTTTTATGGGTTTCTATGCAAATTAGTGACATGTACGAAGGGTGAAAACAAGGGGTCCTTGTTCTATGGTTGTCCAAGATATAAGAGTTCCGTTGACATATGTTGTGGGTTCTTTGAATGGGTGGATGCCTTGCATAATGAAGTAATCAAAGTCAGAAAGGAGCTTGGGGGATTGATGAATGACATGGCTAACATTGTGTTATATGTTAGAGTAATGTGCATTGTTGTAATTGTTGGTGTAATGATCAAGTTTGTGATGTGAGAATGAAATATTGTTGGTGTAATTGTTGGTGTGATTGTTGGTGTAATAGTTGCAACTGTGTAATGTGATGGAATGATTATCAAGCAATGTAATCCTTATTGTGAATGAAGTGGGTTTCTATTTTTGGCAACTGAAGTGGAAGCTATGCTTTGTTTTGATTGAAGTGGAAGCATCATCACTAAAGGAAGCTATGTTGTGTTTTCAAATGGGAAGATATGCTTTGTTTTTGCTAAGTGAAGCATTATCACTAATGGAAGCTAGGCTCTATTTTTGAATGGGAAGCTATGATTTGTTTTTGGCAATTGAAGCATCATCACTGATTGGTGGAAGCTATGTTGTATTTTTGAAAGAAGTGGACTAGCAAACAATTAGGGACCCAAACAATTAACTACTAAATAAGAGAATTAATTAACATGTAACTCATGATCATTTGATAACAAACCAAAACAAACAGCAGTGAATGCATTGTGCAGCTACAAATAATTAACAACAAACCAAAAAAGGCTGTATGTTGTCTGCTTTGATATCAAATAATTAACCAAATGACAAACCAAATAATTAACCAAATAACAAACGAATAATTAACTGTAAACAAACCAAAAAACTGTATGTTGTCTGCTTTGATATCAAACAACAAACCAAATAATTAAATCAAAATGAAACAGGTAACCCGTGATCATTTGATATTAAACCAAAAAACATCATAGTTGTCTGCTTTTCATATATTTCCATATCCCAAGATAAAATATGAAACTGCTACAAAACAGGCTGTATATTTCCCCCATCAGTGAGCAGCTCCTACTAGTTAAATTTCCTAGAATAAAACATGAAACATATACAAAAAATGGTTGTCTGGCTACCCTGACAGAGGCATGTTCGTGCTACGGTATTAGTTCTACTAGTTAACTTGTTGGATGTTTCCCACTCATAGAGACACTTTTGCCTCTTCCATGAACATTAGAGACAGAAACTGATGCATGTGTCCCAACTGATCCAAGTTCCATGTTCCCGGCTCCCTGTTGATCATAATTGGCTCCATGCTCAATGCTCCATGCATGCTCTATGTTCCATGCTACATGTTGATGATACTGTTGCTCAAAGTTGGCTCCAAGTTTCATGCTCCATGCTGCTGCTAATCAAAATTGGCTCCATGCTCCATGCTGCTGCCCAAATGCATTCCATACTGTTCCTTTCCCTCCCCAGATGATGTTACTAATTTTTTTCCTCTTCCACTATTTTCCAACTGATGCTAGTTGACACAGAACCACCCACATGTATAAATAACTCTAAATTCTCTCATCTTCCACCAATTCTACGCCCTCCTCTTCTTCTTCTACCACTACCGCTTCTACCCCTCAATTAGAAAATTCAATATAATTGTCAGACATGTATGATTCATAATTACTTTAAGAAACCACCAAAACTATACCTTGTGTTATTTGCAATAGGCTTCAGCTGCTGTATGTTGGCCACTTGTTGGTGCGGTAGGATTTGGGTGTTGGCCACATGGTTCATCTGTAGTATGATTTGGGTGTTGGCCAATTGGTTCAGCTTGGCCACTTGGTGCAGCTGTAGTAGGATCTGGGTGTTGGCCACTTGGTGCAACTGCAGTATGATTTAGGTGTTGGCCACTTGGTCCAGCTGCAGTAGGTTTTGAGGAAGTTGCAGTTCCCTGAAGTGGTTACTTGCATGCATTTTTTGATGACCATAACACCCACATCTACTGCATTTGTGGACTCTTTTGCTCACTCCACTTGATTGCTTCTTATTAGCACACTTGATTCTCTTCTTCTTTGGCCTACCTCTTGGCTTTTGAGACTTTGGAGGACCAATTGTATAAGTTTTCGATGTCTTAATCAATTGGTCTTTTGAGGGGAGAGTGTTCATTGACATTGCATAAGCTTGTTTGCACATATTTTACATTGACAAGCAAAACATAGAAAAATGATTACTGATTAATCAAGCAAACTGATTGTTAAACATTACCTATACAAACATAACATATACAAACCTAATACATAGAACGATTATTGAGGAAAACTGATTACTTAATGATGCATACCTAGTAAAAACTGATTATTGTGGAAGATATGTTGTGTTTTTGAATGAAGTGGACTAGCAGACAATTAGGGACCCAAACAATTAACTACTAATCAAGAGAATTAATAGCAGGGAATGCGTTGGGCAACTACAAATAATTAACAACAAACAAAATAATTAGCATCAAACAATTAATTAATGGAAGGCATGATCATTTTATTAAGATCAAACAAATAATTAACAGCAAGTAATTAATTAATGAAAGGCATAATCATTTGATTAACAACAAATAAATAATTAACATATATTAAACAAACCAAAAAAGGTTGGCTGATGTCTGCTTTGATATCAAATAATTAACCAAATAAAAAACTAAATAAAAACGGCTGTATGCATACCTATGAACATAGAACGCTTCATCAACAAAGTCATCCCATTTTGCATTTCTGATGGTGCCAATTAAATTGGCAACGTGTATTCATGGTAAACATGTCAGCTACCATCTACCACATGAACATGACCTCTTGTCCAAATCAATCTCCCTCCTTATATGCTCATTTTCCACCTCTGCTCTCTTATCATCACCATATTTTCTTACAATCCAACTACCTAAGCGTTGACTTATATCCTGCACATATCTATCTACATAGGGACTAGCACCCCCTTCCACCTCAATGAAAGTTTTCTTCTCTATTCAAACTTCATCATTATCTGAATTCTTATTTTGTCAACCAAATCAACTGCTGGAAGATACCCAGCATCTGAAACCCATGCATTGAAAGAAATAGACAAGTTGGTGGTGATATAATGCTTCTTTGTTCGTCGTGCGAATTGCATTTTTGTCCACTTATATCTCTTCTCTGACACCATTACATCAAGGCTTCCCTTGAAATGGATACAAGCTTCTCCATGTGCCTCTTAAACTCATTCCAAGAAAATGATTTAGCTGCTGCCCAAATTGTTTGTTTAAAGAAATCTCCTGGCCACCACTTCTTTAAGGATGTCCAATAATGCCTTATGCACACCCTATGCTCAGCCTGAGGAAACAACTCCCTTGCATCTTCATATAATCCATTTTTTTGATCAGAAATGAAACACATATGCTCCAAACTACCCTCGATAGTGACATTCCAAGACATTAGGAGCCAGCACCATTGCATATGACTCTCACCCCCAACAACTACAAATGCAACGGGAAAAAGACCATTATTCCTATCCAATGCAATTGCAGACAGTAACATGCCTAAATACTTGCTCCTTAGATGACAACCATCAAGGCCTATAAACCGTCCACAAACATTTTTGAATCCTTTAATGCGAGGCTTTAAACAAACAAACATTTTCTTGAGAATATGATCTTCTTCTTTCTCAACCATGATGTTGCTTCTAGGGGTTCTATGAAGAAGCTCACCTTTTAAGTTCTCTTCATAATCATAATATTCTTCAAACCTACCAAATATTTCATACTTAGCAATCTCCCTTGCCCTTCAAGCTTTGTTGTAGGTCACAATGAGCTCATATTTTTTATGAATGAGACTAATAATCTCCTTAGGAGTAATGTTTGGGTTTGCCTTAACAAAAATAAGTATGTTTCTAGCAATCCACTTAGCTAAAACTTTGCATATTTTCAACTTTATTAATTCATGTACATGTATGGTTATGAACTAGCTATGAAATTTCATAAGTCACCCCGTCAGTGAGCCTTTTAGCTCTCAAATAACAAGGGCATTTTCCTATAGTGCATTTTATTACAACCCTACGCAAGTCATCCTTGACATATGTGAAGTTAAAATTATTTCTAACTAATGTTGTTGATGGAAAAATTTTAATTCTGACTTTTCCTTACACATCTTTCCTACCTGAATTTCAGGGTCTTGGTAGTTTACATCCCAAACAACACCTTCCATAGCTTCAACCAAGTTAATGTCTTCACTCTTCAGTCTCACTACTGCCAACAGAATGATATTCATCCTCTGAATATCAATCATCTGCTTGATTAGAACATATTTCCTCATTATCTATATCAATTGTATTTTCATTACCACCATTCCCATCTTCTTTAGCAATCCGATCCACTTGCACCTCAGTTAGTACCTCATCTCCTTGGACATAATGGTCATCCTCACCCACGGGATATTCCTCATCACCAAAGGATCCAGTATCCACAATACTTTCCACGATTTTCCCTTTGTTACTGTTAGAAGCATTTCTGGGTGGATTTTTCCTCCTCGCTGTTTGTGATTAATTCTTCCAATGTCATATACATCTTAACCTTTTTCATGTTTGCAAGGAGTATCACCAAATCCCTGTCAGTTTTTAGTAACTTTACTCATAATGGAATGGCATACGACAACTTCATGTTTTGGGCTTTTGCTATGTGATAAAACTCATAAATCTGTTCTGCATTTCTCTTCAAAGAAGCATTCTTATTTTAAACCATAAATGCTTTCTGCCTTCCCACATGATACTTCTACCTTCCTGTATTGGGAATACACTTCCACCATCCATCATACTTGAGCACAATCTCTCTCACTTCAGACTCCATTGATTCAATTGCAAATCGAAATAAGTATGATATGATGCATAACATGATGCATTCTTATTCAACTGCAAATTGAAAGCAATATTTCATTTGCTTCAACAAATATGATGCATGATATGATGCAGCAAATATGATGCAACAAATATGATGCATAATATGATGCATCAAATATAATTCAATTTGATCTAAACCAAGATGCTACATCATGTCCTACAGAAACTAGCAGGATTGGCCAAACACCAATTATTCAATTTGATCTCAGAAGTTCCTAGATCAATTGGCCTCACTGGTGAAACATTTAAAGGCTACTACAAGATTTCACCTTGAAAAAAATGTTCGTTTCATCTCAAAAATCCACAAAACGATTCTCCAAATTGGAGAAGTATCAAGAAAATATACATTTCAAAATATGTGACAATAAAACATTCAACGATGTCGTCTCAAACCCTGTACATTTCATAGTTATTCCAATAAGCAAGCTTAGCCTACAATGCATGTCTCTTCTACCAAATGAAACCTTGAATATGATGCACATTAACATATTACATTTACTTGAACCTAGCATTAAATGATCTTTTTCGCACAGCATCAAACAGTTACTACATAATAAGGCCAACACGAAACATCTAAAATAAGGCCAAAATTAAAATTTTGTGGAATTTTCACCTTGACTGCAGAGTTATTAATCCCCGAAATTCACTAAATAGGGTTCAAATTTGCAACTTTTTCTTCAAGCTCTATCAGATTCGTACCCATTGCAAAAAAAAATCGCTACAATTAGGATTGATCTCCCAAAAATGGATAAAAAAACCAAGTACATGATGTATGATCGAGACTCCTCTACACCATCTACTTCAAAATTGGTCTTATATTCACCCAATTTGATCTCCAATACACGGCTGGTGCGAGTTAAAGCCCTGATCGCCTCCTTCGTTTAGGTCGCTAGGGCTTGTAAATTTTTTCCCGACTTTCCATCACTCCACTCTTCAGTTTTCTCCATTATGACCGGTCCTTTAATGCGGATTTGGATCGCTTTAATGCGGGTTCGGGTAACCTCGGGTATAACCATCCTTAAACTACACCCGAGTTAAGTTTTTTAACCAATTTCGTTCAAACATACTCTTTTCGTGTGATTTAAATGATTTGAGGACCTACTAACAAATGCTATAATTCAAGACATCATTTGAGAGACTTATTTCTTAAAAAAGCAAACTTTTTAAATTTACGTCCATTCCGTAAAACTTTCAATTGAATCGGAAGCTGACATCCATTCCCCTAGGGATGAAAACCCTTAATTAGGTTCGAGATGGTGGAGCCCACGTCTATCTGCACTCATTCCTTGGTGGCCTCCAAAATTCCAAAAAAATTTAATAATTAATATAAATAAAAAATTCAACAGCAAATGATTTTATTTCAAATAAAATTAAAAGACTGCGATCTTAGTCAACACAAAAAATGATACCAACAACCGCCCACGACGTCCCCACTAACACCTCAAACATCCTAGCCGTCCATAATTAACGGACGCTGAAGATTGGACCAGGTCGAAACGGGTGCAGTCGCGATCGCACGAGTCGGATCGATGTAAGGGCCGGGCGTGATTCGCTGGCACACCGAGAGACCAGCCGATGTATCCTGCGGTGGGTCCCGCTTAGGGTGTTTAGCTTAAAAGGAAAACGGACGGCTGTGATTGGACCAGACTGCCCCGGCGTCATCATTAGCCTCGCGCGGCCAAGTCAGTTGGGTGCGGTGTCGTCACCTATCCACGGTGAGTTTACCCGTAACGGTCGTCGCCCTATCAGCAATCAGCAGGCTAAAGCTGACAGGTGATTTTGCATGTTGAACCCTGCAAGCCACTTGTATTGCGTACACAAGCTTCTTAGAATAATAGCAAACTAGTAATATGCATCACATTCAAAATATTCTTCCGAAAAATTGCAACTCATTCAAAATACTTACCTCAAAAAAATTTACTCAAAAAAATTTACATCTTCTAAAATGAAAGGTTCATAAATTTTGTTATCTCAACTTTGCCCTCTTTTTAAAGGTGTTTATTACTGAAATTGGTTTGTAGTTCGTAGTGCTTTCCTCGGTAATGGTACTTTCTTTGCTAGTCATATTAAGGGTTGGAAGTGGTTTGATGGATCTTATTTTGGCGTAGAATCTGAGCTTAAAAAGAGTAAATTTTTTTATTTGTTTGAAGATAAATTGGATTAGAAAGTAAATGTTTCAAAATTGTGTACTGTTAATACATTGGTCCGACCCATGAATCGGAAAAAGGGGGCTATGCTATCCGAATGAAGAAGCCCACCAAGGATGCACATCCTTGGCCAAAAGACTCGAGAAGCCCACATAAAAAGTAAAACGCTAACCCAGCCAAAACCATGCCACATTCTGCCCGTTGAGCTCCCGAGCCTTAATGGGTGGTTAATGGTGGGCTTGATATTAATGGTGGGATAAGTGGATAACGGTTGCACCTATCTTTCAGGGACAATCATGACACCCTTACAGCAGAACCGCTGCCTACTAATGGCGCTGAGGGTACACACGGTCATCTATATATAGTCCAAAAGACGATGGGACATGGACGGCTCCAGAGATACTAAGGACTAGGTACTCTGAGTACTCTCTTTCTCTAACTTTCACTTTACATTTCTTCATCCATAGCTCGGTATGACAGAACCAAGACGATATCCCAATATGTCGGCATTGGCTGCCCCGAGTCATATTTGAGTCTCTCACAGACTTAAGCATCGGATATGATTGGGTCGGAACCCAGATCCGACCCCCACCCCCACCCCCACCCCCCACCCCCAACGACTTGTCTGTGCTGCAGATAGCTCGGTAGTCAGCTCAGCAGATAACTCGAAGCTCGGTCAGGCTTCACCCGATAGCTAGGACTTAGCTCTCCAGGACCTGGATCCAGTCATCCCTTAGTCATATCCTCAGCCGACAAAGAGACATTTCACCGGAGGCGTCCTTGTCAACTCCACCTTACTGTTTAACAAAAGCACTCGTCAACAGTTGGCGCCGTCTGTGGGAACACTGAGTCAACTTCCATGTCAACAATTGGCACTGTCTGTGGGAACACTGAGTCAACCCACTAACCAAGGGTGTACATGATCCTTCGCCAGTCGGGACCCTGATGCCTCGATCATCAAGGAAGATTTTGGATCTTCTTCTTCTACCCAAGGGGGCCAGAGCCACATCTAGTTACGCAGGAGCAATTCCAAGCATTTTGGCAAGCGGTCAATGCCAACATCCAGGCACTGACATCCTTGATAGAGCGATTGGTGCCCTGGTTGTTACAGATGGCAGCCAGACAACAAGCCGTGCCGAGGAACCAGAGGGATGTCAAAGTGAACTTAGAGCAATAAGTCATCCCTCTGATTGATGTTACTGCTCTCATCGACGGAGACCCGAGGTCAACAATCTCGATGGCAACCATAGTGATCGGAGGGGCGGCAACAACCAATCTGCCAGGCCAAAGGACCCTACCAATGGGAAAGCTTCTCGTTGCCATATTCGAAGCAATGTGGAGCAAACAAAGGCACATCGCATGCGTGATCACAGCCACAGTTCTCCCCAGAAGGACAGGTCTGGACACAAGCGAAAGAGCCAAAAAGACAGTCCTCTTCCCTCGAATCCTCCTAATGATTCAGGAGGGAGAGCAGTTGATTCGTCTAGTGCCTCCAAATGTCGTCCGACCAAACACCACAATGATGTGCATCGTCCTAACTCTTCATCCTTTGGTTCAGAGGACGGGCACGACCCGTTGAGGAAGAACATCACTTCCGCACTACGGCTGCCAAAGTTCAAGCTGCCCCCTCTGAACAAATATGATGGCAAGGGCTATCCTCACGAGCACGCCCGAAAGTACAAAAGTGTGATGAAAATACACGGGGCAGATGAACCTTTCATTTATCGAGCTTTCCACACGACGTTGACTGGAGCAGCGAATGAATGGTTCAACGTGCTGTCTAGTCATAGCATTAGGTTTTTCAAGAGCTCTCTGATCACTCCGTATTTTACACCTTTTTTCTGCATGTTTGCATGCCATTTAGATCGCTCAAATCGTGTTTTTCACGTTTATTCGACAATATTGCGATGCTTTTCATGATTTGTTGTTTTTGTCGTATTTCAGGAGATTTGGAGCGATTTGGAGTAATTCTGAGATGCACCCACTCCAGAGTGTCACCAACGACTCTATTGAGGGGTATTCTGCGATTGAAGAGGAGTGGAAGAAGAAAGAACGTCGTAGGAGCGACGAAGAGGCAAAAATACGAAGAATGGGCATTTTCAGCATGCCACTCGACCGAGTGAAGGAGTCACTCGGCCGAGTATAGACAGCCCGCTCGGCCGGCCAGATCGGACACGCACCAGAGCTAATATCAGCGTGCACTCGGCCGAGCATCGCCAGACCACTCGGTTCAGCACCGAGTCATCCCTCGCCCGAGTGGAGCCAAGACGACGGCAACCAAAAATGTCCAACTCTCTGGAATCTGTCAGTCAGCCCCAAAGACCGACTCGGCCGAGTGACGAACGCCGTCCGCCCGAGTGACGAACGCCCATCGGCCGAGTGAAGAAATGTCACTCGGCCGAGTGACTCCCGAGGAGACGACCCCCAAGACCCCCAACTCTCTGGAATCCGTCAGGGTCTCTCACTCGGCCGAGTAACATTTCATCACTCGGCCGAGTGAGCCGTGCTGCCTGTAGCGTAAGTTGCGATTTTGAGGCTGCGCAGGGGCAGTTTCGTCACAGTTTTTTGGGCGATTTTGGGGGGTATTTAACCCCAGTTTTTAACCTAGTTTAGAGAGCTTTTTCAGAACTTTTTTGCAGCCTTTTTGAGATTACTTTTTAGGGATTAGATTTAGCTTTTAGGGAGGAGAGAAAAGTGTTAATTTGTTGGATGCTCTTTTGTTCTTCATTGGTTTGTCTCTCTCCCTATCAAAAACTCCATTTTTATTGATATATTGAATATTGCTATGAATTCTATTGATTTTATTTGTGAATTTCTATTGAATTTCATTATGAATTGTAAGTAGTTTTATCGTCTTAGGGCGTAGGGATGAACCCTACGAGCCCAATTTCAAATTTGTGATGAATTGGTGAAATTATTGCTAGAATTGATTAGGGTTAGTTTGTGATTGATTTAATACGAATAGCTAGGGATTCATACCGATTGGGATTTGCAAGAGATTGGATCCCAACTCGATAAGAAGCCCTAGAAATTCGAATTGGGTTGCAATTGAATTTCTCCGGAATCGGTTTGCAAGAGATTGGACCGAAACTAGGGTTTTCGATTGTAATTCTATACCAATACCCGTTTGCAAGAGATTGGACGGGTAGAAACTATCCCAACCTAGGTCGTAGCTCGAGTTTGCACGAGAGTGGGCTCGAGATACGATTGAACGATGATGTTGTTCTTCGCGCTAGTTTGCCTAGGTTAGGGTTTGCAAGAGATTGGACCCAACCCTAGGTTTGCTATAGATCGGCAATAGCACGAGAGCGTGAGCTTGGTTCTACATTTAGTTGCAAATAGTTCACCCGAATTTCAAGTCTAGCAATTGTGAAACCTACGAATCACAATGACGAGATACGGCAAGTAGCGGGGATTCCCTACCCCTAAGCGTCCTTATTAATTTGTTATTTTCTTTCGTATAATTGAACGACTGTGACCGCATTACTGCGAACATTTCTCTACCATTCTTATAGCCAGGTGGATTGAAGAAGACACTGTCATTAGGCCTCCATGTGTTCGATACCCGCTTGCCACTACACCGTGCGCTTGCGGTAAGACTAGCGAGTCGCGTTCCCGGGACGTGTATCCGGGCTCCGATCAAGTTTTTGGCGCCGTTGCCGGGGAGGCAATAGTGTTTGATTCTACCTACCTAGCTATTTTTCTTTTTTGCTCTATTATTTCTATCTTTATTTTGCCCTTCCGTTGTGCTAACTATTTCTTTGAAACTCCGTTTTCCCTTACATGTACACGAGATCCTCGGTGAACCCCGAAGAAATACTATACGATCCGGAGATCGAGCGTACATTGAGGAGGATTCGAGCGGAGAGGATACCCGTTACGGAAGGAAATTTTATGACCCATCCAAAGACACCCGAAGAATTGGCAGAGCGAATGGCGAGGATCATTTCCATAAGAGATAGGCTTCGGCCTAAGACTTCTTCCACGACCTCATCCATAGCCATGCCAGAGTTGGCGGTCGACAAAAATTTCGAGTTGAAGATCGGATTGGTGGTTCTTATGCAACAAGATCCTTTTCATGGGAACTCTCATGAAAACCCTCATTACCACATCCAGCTCTTCCTATCAAAATGTGCCACCTTCCAAATGCCGGGCGTCTCCTTAGATGCTATCAGACTGCGCCTCTTCCCTTTCACACTCAAGGACAAGGCCTTATATTGGTTGAGGACGCAAGCTGAAGGAATCTTCACCACTTGGGATGAATTGGCGAGTGCCTTCGTCGACAAATTTTACCCGCCCTCCAAGACAGTGAATATAAGAAGTGCTCTCATGTCCTTCAAGCAAGGACCACAGGAGACTCTTTATGAGGCATGGGAGAGCTTCAAGGACTTGCAACATCAATGCCCCCATCATAGCATTGAGGATTGGGAGCGTGTCCACAGTTTCTACAATGGACTCCAACCGGGCACGAAGCAGATTATCGATGCCACCGCAAATGGAGCCATTTTGTCGAAGACTCCCGATGAAACTGCGGTCTTGCTTGAGGAGATGGCCTCGAACAACCAACAGTGGGGCGACGAGCGAGGACACACTTCGTCCTCCTTGAAGCCGTCTAGCATTTATGAGGCCAAGGCCGTCGCGGAACTAGCCAACAAATTTGATTCTCTCCACAAGGTAGTGGAGAGATTGGAGAAGTACATTACGGAGCCTCAAGGAGCCCCTTCTACATCCACACCGACAAATCATATGAGCGATTGGCAAGACCAATCCCAAGCCATGTATGTAGGAGGAGAGCATGGAGAAGGAGCGTTGGAGCAAATTCAATATGTCACGGGGAATTCTGGATATTGGGCCAATCCGGCCGCTAGAAACCATCCGGATTTCTCATATGCCAATAATGATGGTGCATTGAACCCCCCGCAACAGCAACCTCCTCAAGCTCGAGCTCCACCACCACAACCGAATTATCGACCAAGGGGGCCACCGCAACAAAACTTCCCACCGAGGCAACAAGTGGGACCTTATAGGCCACCCGGGTACAATCAAGGTTGGAGAAATCCCAACCCTCCACAAGCTCAACAACGCTCGGAATTTGAAGCTAAGGTGGAGGAGTTTATGGTGGAGCAGAGGAAAATCAATGCTTCGTTGAAGGCGGGACAAGATTCTCTTACCACCGTCGTCGCTCAAATTGGGGAGCAACTTGCGTTGCTCAATAGAAACAATCAACAGTTGCCGGCTCAACCTGAGCAAAATCCACTGGGCAACACCGGCCATATCATTGCTGTGGTTGCGGTTACTACAAGAGGAGGGAAGGATACCACCCCCCATGACTCAAATTAAGGAACCCGTGGTGGAGATTCTACAAGAGAGCGAGCCGACAATTGAAGTTGAAAAAGAGAAGGAGCCACAAGGAGAAGTGAAATCTAGAATGGAGGAGCTTATTGATGAGCGCCAATTTATGCCACCGGTGCCCTTCCCTCAACTGCTAGCTAGAGTCAAGATGGAGAAACGGCTAGCCAAGTTTCTCGAGTATTTGAGAGGGGTGAGCCTCAATATCCCCTTCCTCGATGCTATAGTGGAAATCCCA
Source organism: Scilla litardierei (assembly GCA_030789695.1). Taxonomy (NCBI): domain Eukaryota; kingdom Viridiplantae; phylum Streptophyta; class Magnoliopsida; order Asparagales; family Asparagaceae; genus Scilla; species Scilla litardierei. The sequence continues at coordinate 130,468,493 of CM061132.1, read as the reverse complement.
TCCTACGCCAAGTTCTTAAAGGACTTGATTACGGGAAGGAAGAGGAAGGAGAAGATCATGCTCGCGGAGGAAGGGACTTGGTTCACAAAGAGGGAAAAGGAGCCCGCCAAATTTAAAGATCAAGGGAGTTTCCGGATTCCTTGCACTCTAGGCGGCGTCCCCCTACAAAAAGCATTGGTGGATTTGGGGGCTAGTATTAGCCTCATGCCTCTCTCCATGTTCCGGAAGTTGAATACCGGCACAGATTTAAAGCCTACCGACATGCGGATTCAACTAGCAGACGGTCGGATTACAAGGCCGGTTGGGATCGCAGAGGACATCCCACCACAAGTTCCGGGAGGCATATGTTTGCCATGCGATTTCGTGATAATGGACATCAAGGAGGAGGGCGATACATCGCTCATACTTGGACGCCCATTCCTCGCCACCGCCGGTGTCATCGTCGATGTGCGGGAGGGGACTCTTACCTTGTACGTCGGCAACATCGAAGTGGAGCTCCATATACCGAAGGCAATGAAGCACATGTCGTATCATGAGGAGCTAGATTACATGGACCTCCTCGACGAGGTCATCGAAGAGGCGATCCCCCACTCCATCGGCGCACCCCACGAAGATAGCTTCGAAGAAGGCCTAGATTTGGCCGAGGAAGAGAAGATAGAGCACTCCCCCGATATCTCCATGGCGATTGATGATGGCGACGCTGATGTCGCAAGAATACGGGAGCTCTGCAAGCTTTCGAAGTTGAGGACTCCAAAGAAAGCTCCACCGATACGACGATCGGTGTCACCGGTAAAGTCGAAGACCGGAACAAGCTCTAGCTTGGGGGAGCCACCCCCAACATTGCCCGTGACGAAGGGGCGCTGAGGAAGGCCACACACCACCATGATCCAAATCCGAGCGGTCTTCCCGGCAAATTCGACGGGTGCATCTCATATGCACCCAACATCCCGCGCTAAATTGAAGATTTAAAGGGGTCGAGCTCAAGACCTTAAACGAGCGCTTGTCGGGAGGCAACCTGACGGTTATCGCATTATTTCTATTTTAGTTTTTATTTTTGTTTTAGACTTTATTAGTGGTTTTGAGTCGTTTGCCCAAAAAAATGTCACAATGGGTATTTTCTTTGACAGGAGAAGGAGGAAAGGATATCTATCATATGGAGGATGACCGAGTCGAAGAAGAGCACTCTAGGAATGCGCTCGAGGCTTAGGAGGAGGAAGAAACCACCTGGAGGAAAAAAAAACAGAGAGTAGAGCCAAAACGGAGCCCCGAAGCAGGAAACAGAGCCTCACTCAGCCGAGTACAATAGTCACTCGGTCGAGCAAAGAAAGCCGTCCGCTCGAGTGGCGCACCAATGAGGGAAGTCTGCTGTACCCAACTCTCTGTCTTTTTTGTGATTTCAGTATAAACTGCCACTCGGCCGAGTATATTTCTTCACTCGGCCGAGTGAAACTGATACCCTCCTAGGGCGAAAATTTCCGAGTAGCTTGTGCCACTCGGCCGAATGGACTTTTTCCACTCGGCCGAGGGTGGCAAAGCCACTTAGCTGAGTCGTAAGCGGAAGGAGAAAATTTTAAAACTTTTTCGTTACGATAACTCGATCGAGTGACATAGTCACTCGGCAGAGTCATAACTTCACTTATATATTGCGAGCGGGCTCGGCACGAAATTCGAAGCGACATTTTCCCCAAATCACCCGAACCCCGCATCTGTTTCTCTCCCTCGCCCGTGATCGACACCCACTCGCCCGAATCGCCATGCCGCCGGCCCCCGCTCGCCCGACCACCGTCGACCGAGCATCCACCGCCGACCGCCGCCTCCGATGACCTCCCTCGCCGTCGACCGACCGTCGAAAACCCCACATTTCACCCCTTAGCTCCTTTTTCTCCCATTTTTGACGATCTGTACGCCCATTGAGCCCCTAACTCAAATCAACTTCTTTACTTATCTGTTATACCCCATCTCCCCCATGTATTTTGAATTTTATACGCTGATATCATTGTTTGATGCACATGCTATCTTAGGGGAGCTTAGGGGAGCTTTCGAACGCGCTATTGGCTTCGTGGAGGCGGCGTCTTCGCACTTATCTGATGTTTTGCTCTTGCGGCATGTTCAGGTACCATCGTTCCATTTTTTTTAGCACGCCGCATTTTTCATTAGTTGGGTGAGCACTCGGGGTAGACATGCCGCCCCGTACACGGCCACGCACTCGGGGAGCTTCCGCCAAGCAGAAGCGGCAGGATGAGCCCGGCCCCTCCCACGCTAGGGAGGACTCCCCTCCACCTTCACCACCTCACCCCACACAGCCACTTCCAGCCGACCCCATCCATCCGCAGCCACTTCCAGCTGATCCCGTTCATGCACAGCCACCACCGGTTCCAGCCGTCGGGCCGCTGGGCATCACGTTCAGAGACGACGCACAGCGCGTCCGATTTGAGCGTATCGCCCAGCAGCCGATAGCACCCTCCAGGTTCGCTCATTTAGCAGACCTAGACCGCCTGGGGGTACTTGAGGGGATGCTCATGTTGTACGACAACGTGGGTTGGCGAGATTTTTTGTCTGTGTCGGCGGACACCTACGTCCGTCTGACACTCAAGGTACTTAGCTCGATCACCCAGACCGCTGAGGGATGCTCCTTTAGACTCATGGATCAAGAGTGTCAGATCACTCTCGATATACTTAGAGCATTCTTTCAGTGGCCCGCAGTCCCCGCGCCCGACCGAGCCTACGCCCACACACACATCCCTCCGCCATCTTTCGATTCCCACGCCTTTTGGGCCAGGATCACGGGTTTACCACACGCCTTTGACCCTAGTAGGGCCAAGGTCTCAGCCATAGTCCACCCCTGCCTCCGCATAGCCCAGCGCCTTATGGCGACCACCTTTCTAGCGAGGTACGAGCTTGGGACGATGTCCACGCCTGAGCTCTATATGCTCTACGCGATGACTCGCCCCAGAGTTCTGGATAGGGATGGTGTTGCGATGGTCCCCGCCGTTGAGATTGACGTCGCTAGCTGGTTTTTGGACCGCATCATAGTATCGGTGGGCGCTCGCTCCCTGATATGTTACGGCGGCCTGATCACCCTGCTAGCCCTGATGACCGGCGAGGACCTTCTGGCCGACCTGCGTCGACCTTCGGGCCCCACTTCACTTTCAATAGACTTCATGGCCAGGATGAAGATGCTTCGTCCCCACGGCCAGCGGCACTGGGTATGGTTGCACGGTCCCTTCGGTGCTGACTACATGATCCTCCCGAGCCCCGCTCGGACACACATAGGACCGGCACACGAGGACTGGCTTCCGGCGATGGATCTCCTAATCCCTGTCACCTACGTGCTTAAGGCCGAGGAGGCTGAGCAGGCACCCCTGCACCTGTAGACCCTGTGATCCCTCAGCCTGAGCCTACACTTTCTGCCGCTCCCGACACCTCTGTCCACACTTCTGCCGGTGTCGGGAGTACACTTGCTGAGTCGTCCTCCACTTCCACCACGTCTACCACCACTCCCACCACTGCTGTGCCCCTGTCGGTTGAGCCCCTCACCTCTTTGCTACCCGAGCATCCACCTTCTATTGTTGAGAGCGGCGAGTCTTCGTTCGCTTCTGTCGTGGAGACCTTATCCACTTTGATCTCCACTGGGATATCACCTTTTGTTCCATTCACTTCCTCCCCAGCAGTCGACCTTTCTGCCTCCACGGCAGCCGTCCTATCTGAGAGTGTCGTGACGTCTGTTTCCACGTCTGTGTCACTGACCTCCCTTGCCGCCTCGTCACCGATTTTGTCTTCCACTTCCACTGCTGCTGCTTCCACCTCACACCAGCCTGCGTCCCAGCCTCGCACTGAGACTGGGCATCCACTAGTGAGCACAGCCCCCTTTCCACACATGCCTGCTGGCCCGATTGTTTACACCGCCCGTATCCGACAGCCCCGACCTGCTCAGCCTAGACCTGTCCGTCCCTCCGCTCCACCACCCCTTGACGCCTTAGTTCTGAGCATTCGTGCTCTTGAGGGGGTGATGAGTGGACTCAGGGGCGATTTTAGGGCTCTGTCTTCCACAGTCACCGCCATGCAGCACCGCCTCGAGCTACTTCCCGGCATTCACTTTTGCCTAACCCAGATTCTCGAGCGATTGCCACGACCACCACCACCCACCCAACAAACTGTTACCCAGCCTCCTCCACCACCACCTCCACCTCTTCCTCAGGACGGAGATGGCGCAGCACCACCAGCTTAGGCACACCCTTGATGCCATTGATATTTTTTTGCCGTCATGCTGCCCATTCTCTGCTTGGTCCTGATGATTTTGCCCACCCATCCTCCCCTCACTATTTTTGTCCCCGTTTTGATCATATCATTCTATATCTTTTTTCGGGAGTGAAGGAGAGTATTTTTGGTGACACACACATATCTGCATCACTCTTATCCTTGCATGCATCACATCCGCATCATATTTTCATTTTTTATTTTTATTTCTTTTTATCATGCATGCAACCCACCCCCCACCCATTACACGTCTCTCGGTGTGCCACACTTCGCACATTGAGGACACTGTGCACTTTAGCTTGGGGGAGTGAGTTCTCACGCTTTCCGCTTTTATCACCTTTATTTTTAGTTTTTCCACGTTTTTCTACTTTTGCACCCATTTTTCATCACTTTTTCATTTTTTTTACCATGTATCACGTTTTTCTTATTCTCTTTGTGTGCTGCATTGTAAATAGTTTTTCTTTTCTTTTGTCTTTATTTCTTTCATCTTCTGCTAAAGATGACTTTTCTGTGATGATGATGACGTGGTGTTAGCTTTTCTCTATATGCATGCTAATTTTGTCGTGTCATAGCTTTTTATTTCTGATATCATATGATATGTTCTGCCTTGCATTTAGAAATAGTAACCCGTTTCTTTTTTCGTATGAAAATAGATGAAGCTCTATTATTAGCTGATGTCTGATGATTCATATGTATGCTATCGTAGAAAACACACCAAGCTTCACGCATTAATTGCTTATATCTGGAGTACTGCTTTCTTTTCTCATATCACTTCTTATTGCATGATTTGTATGCTTCACTTCAGGTTGATTGAATGTTTGCTAGCATTGATAAATCTGGATTAGTTTACTTTTTGAGATCAAACTGAGTAGACTTGATTACCCTGCTGAAGTTGTCATGCACGTCCTATAGAGTGAACCGAGAGATACATTTATTTCTTTCTCCACATATCTTGAACATTATTTCTCTATTTTAAATTCATTGATGAATCTCCCCTTAGCAATTCTATTATTGGCATTCCCCCGTTATTATATCACATGCTCCAAATTCCCTAAAACCCAAAGAAAAAAATACTTGTATATCCTTCTCTTTGATTTGGGATCATTTGTGTATATATGTTATGAAAAAAAAGAAAAAGAAAGAAAAAGAAAAAGAAAAAGATTTGAGAATAAGAGAAGAAAAGAGAAAAGAAGTTCGAAAACGATCCCATCTCATATCCTTTCTCTCTTTCTTCCCTCTTTACCTTTTATTTTTGTTTTCTTTGACTTTTGGAGCTTCATAAGAAACGGGGATGTAAATATTGTTTTGTATATGCCACCACGCTTATGGATAAGCTTGGGGGAGAGAATCCAATGATGTGTGAGAGAGTGACTACCTGACGGTGCATGACAACCTAGGTTAAGTAAAATTTTATACTCGGTGAGATTGCTAAAGTTTCACGAAATCCAGAAATCTACGCTTAGCATTCATTTCATGAAAACCACACTTTTTCTATTCTTACTACTCTATCGTGTGATATCTCTTATACTCCTTATAGAAAGCATTCAATTGAAAAGTGTGTGATCTATGATATTGTATACCGCTTTAGATGCTTCAGACGATGTTAATCTTAGAATTATTTCATTTTTTTCATGCTATATTGATATTCTTGGGTTTTCTATTTCAAATGCACCATTATACTATGATATCAAAATAAAAGTCTGTGACATGTGTTTTATATTCGATGCATGCTATATGAGTAAGCAAAACCCACGGCCTGAGAAAAATGATCTAGCAACTTCCCTCTTTGTTTTCTACTTTGTTTTTCATTTTTCATTTTCCATTTTTCCATCGTTTTCTTTATCTTTATCCACCGGGTTCGCTTTTTACTCATCTTCCTCGAGGACGAGTAAGAGGTAAGCTTGGGGGATTTTGATCACTCCGTATTTTACACCTTTTTTCTGCATGTTTGCATGCCATTTAGATCGCTCAAATCGTGTTTTTCACGTTTATTCGACAATATTGCGATGCTTTTCACGATTTGTTGTTTTTGTCGTATTTCAGGAGATTTGGAGAGATTTGGAGATATTCTGAGATGCACCCACTCTGGAGTGTCACCGACGACTCTCTTGAGGGGTATTCTGTGATTGGAGAGGAGTGGAAGAAGAAAGAACGTCGTAGGAGCGACGAGGAGGCAAAAATACGAAGAATGGGCATTTTCAGCATGCCACTCGGCCGAGTGAAGGAGTCACTCGGCCGAGCATAGACAGCCCGCTCGGCCGGCCAGATCGGACACGCACCAGAGCTAATATCAGCGTGCACACGGCCGAGCATCGCCAGACCACTCGGCCGAGCACCGAGTCATCCCTCGCCCGAGTGGAGCCAAGACGACGGCAACCAAAAATGTCCAACTCTCTGGAATCCGTCAGTCAGCCCCAAAGACCGACTCGGCCGAGTGACGAACGCCATCCGCCCGAGTGAAGAACGCCCATCGGTCGAGTGAAGAAATGTCACTCGACCGAGTGACTCCCGAGGAGACGACCCCCAAGACCTCCAACTCTCTGGAATCCGTCAGGGTCTCTCACTCGGCCGAGTGATATTTCGTCACTCGGCCGAGTGAGCCGCGCTGCCTGTAGCGTAAGTTGCGATTTTGAGGCTGCGCAGGGGCAGTTTCGTCACAGTTTTTTGGGCGATTTTGGGGGGTATTTAACCCCAGTTTTTAACCTAGTTTAGAGAGATTTTTTAGAACTTTTTTGTAGCCTTTTTGAGATTACTTTTTAGGGAATAGATTTATCTTTTAGGGAGGAGAGAAAAGTGTTAATTTGTTGGATGCTCTTTTGTTCTTCATTGGTTTGTCTCTCTCCCTATCAAAAACTCCATTTTTATTGATATATTGAATATTTCTATGAATTCTATTGATTTTATTTGTGAATTTCTATTGAATTTCATTATGAATTGTGAGTAGTTTTATCGTCTTAAGGCGTAGGGATGAACCCTACGAGCCCAATTTCAAATTTGTGATGAATTGGTGAAATTATTGCTAGAATTGATTAGGGTTAGTTTGTGATTGATTTAATACGAATAGCTAGGGATTCATACCGATTGGGATTTGTAAGAGATTGGATCCCAACTCGATAGGAAGCCCTAGAAATTCGAATTGGGTTGTAATTGAATTTCTCCGGAATCGGTTTGCAAGAGATTGGACCGAAACTAGGGTTTTCAATTGTAATTCTATACCAATACCCGTTTGCAAGAGATTGGACGGGTAGGAACTATCCCAACCTAGGTCGTAGCTCGAGTTTGCACGAGAGTGGGCTCGAGATACGATTGAACGATGATGTTGTTCTTCGCACTAGTTTGCCTAGGTTAGGGTTTGCTAGAGATTGGACCCAACCCTAGGTTTGCTATAGACCGGCAATAGCGCGAGAGTGTGAGCTTGGTTCTACATTTAGTTGCAAATAGTTCACCCGAATTTCAAGTCTAGCAATTGTGAAACCTACGAATCACAATGACGAGATATGGCAAGTAGCGGGGATTCCCTACCCCTAGGCGTCCTTATTAATTTGTTATTTTCTTTCATATAATTGAACGACTGTGACCGCATTACTGCGAACATTTCTCTACCATTCATATAGCCAGGTGGATTGAAGAAGACACTGTCATTAGGCCTCCCTGTGTTCGATACCCGCTCGCCACTACACCGTGCGCTTGTGTTAAGACTAGCGAGTCGCGTTCCCAAGACGTGTATCCGAGCTTCGATCACTCTCCCAAGCTTTTGCTGACAGTTTATGGCGGGACGCAGGCGGAAGCATAGTTTAGGCCATCTGTTCACCCTAGAACAGAGGGAAGGAGAAACGTTGCGGGACTTCTTCACTCGCTTCAATAATAAAAGGCTGAATGTCGAGGGATGCACCGACGCGACTGTCATTGTAGCTCTCACGAAAGGAATCCACTGTGAAGATTTGGTGAAATCGCTACACCAACGACTACCACATGACCTCGACCACCTCCTCACTGGAGCAGAATGGTACATGCTGTCGGAGGAAACACTGGTCACCCGAAGAAAAAGCTCTTCCAGGCCTTCTGCATAAGCAAGGAGAGAAGCTCGACTCCATGATTGCTCTCACTGAGAGCCTAGGGACTGTTGGCCACGAGAAGGGGGTCCCAAAAGTCATGCACGTGCAACCGAAGAGGTCTTCACCAAACTGAACGCTACTTGTGAAGTCCTGGCCTATGCAAAAGGCAAATTACTCTTTGATCGACCTCCTCCCAAGCAGAAAGGTAGGTATGAAAAGAGAGATGATCTTAAATATTGTAGGTACCACCAAGATAATGGCCACGACACCGATGATTGTTGGATGTTAAAGAAGGACATTGAAGCCCTAATCAAGCGTGGGCACTTGAAGAAATTCGTCGATAACTCGCAAGCGAAGGCAGCTGAGGGGACCTTAACGGGGACACACAAAGGAAAAGGAGCCTTACACGACTCGGCTGTCACGCTTGTTGTCGAGTGACCCACAAGAAGGATCTCGTTGGTTGGAATCTTGAAAGGAGTAAGGCGATGCCTCTAGCTTCATACAGAATAAACGCATGTACGAGTTTCTGTTGTTCGGTTTTTTCTTTATGAATCAATGAATAAAATTCCTTTTCTATTCAAACTTCCACTATTTTAAGCTAATAAATGTGTGTGACCAATGTACTTTGTGAGGTCCATTTTTGTAGACCATATTTTTGTTCCAAGTACTCAGGTTCACGCATCCCTACCCTTGCAGGCAGCTATGTTATACGAGCGGAGGGCCAACCCTCCGCAGGACGACCAAGCTATATGATCGGGGACGAACAATCTTAACCATCGCAGGCCACTCGGCTATACGAATGGAGGGCCAATCCTTCACGGCCCGACTGAGCTATACTATCGAGGATGAGCTATTTATGCCCTCGTGGACCGCTCGACTATACAAACGAAGGACCAACCCTTTATGGACCGACCGAGCTATACAATCGAGGACGAACTATCTTAACCCTCATGGGTCGCTCATTTATATGAACGGGGGCCAACCCTTCATGGGCCGACTGAACTATATGATCGAAGATGAGCTATTTATGCCATCGTGGGCTGCTCGGCTATACGAACGAGAGGCCAACCCTTCAAGGGCCAACTGAGCTATACGATTGTCGATGAGCTATTTATGCCCCAGCGGGCTGTTCGGCTACACGAACAAAGGAACAACCCTTTGTGGGCCGATAGAGCTACATGATCAAGGATGAACTACCTATACCCTTGGGGAATGCTCGGTTATACGACCGAAGGGGGCATACCCTTTGCGGGCCGACCGCGCTATACGTTCAGGCATGAACTATCTATACCCTTTGCGGGTCGACCTAGCTATGTGACTGAGGATGACTCATCTAAACCCATGCATTGGCTCGCTTATCAGCTGGCTATTAATTCAAGGGTAGAGCTAGTTTTATTAAATGGGGGTGAACTTCCCACAACACGGAGCACACCACTTATAATTGAAGCTCGTTGCACACCCTCTCACAAAAAGCATACATCATATGCATGCATCCGAGCTGTTGAGGGGGCAAACAGGTAATACTATCCCCTACAGACAAATAAGGTACTTCATAACAAGACAAACAAATGTTTGTTTTCCATAACAAATCTTTTTGTTTATAAAAAGAAGTGCCCTACACCCTAAGATAAGTGGCAAATTCACGTGGTGGCGAAGGCATGAGGCCGACCCTTCTGAGATGCAACTTCTTTTGTAGATTATCCTCAGCAGGGGCACCCTTATTTTTTTGTCGAGCTATTCGTCAGACATTGTAATGCCCCGCTCCCTGGGATACCCCGGGATACCCGGGAAGTACGAATCTGTCCCAGGTTCTACCAGAGTAGCGAGTGTTACAAAGGAAGAAAGGAAGAGAAAAACAATTGAATCAGCAGGCTACTGTGTACTGCTGGGGTAGTACCTGTAATATTCCCAACAAAGCAACCAACACAAGGCCAACACAGAACCACAACACAGACAACCAGAGAGAATACTCTAAAACAACAAAGACTATATTTATATCCTCCGTCATTATACAACATCACATCCATTGTTATACATCATCAACTCATCCCCCAAAAAGATACCCAAAAGTACAAGAGTCACACACACTCATCTAACACCCCAAGCCCACACTCAACTCAAACTCAACTCCACATATCTCCAACCAGTAGCTCCCAAGCACCTTAAAACCACAAGATGGAGCACGTCAATGCGTGCCCCATCTTGTGGTTTTCATGTGCTTGGGAGTTGGTGGCTGGAGATATGTGGAGTTGAGTTTGAGTTGAGTGTGTGGTTTGGGGTGTGAGATGCGAGTGTGTGACTCTTGTACTTTTGGGTCTCATTTTGGGGTTGAGTTACTGATGTATACCGATGGATATGATATTGAATAATGATGGAGGATATAGATATAGTCTTTGTTGCTTCAGTGTTTTCTCTCTGGTTGTCTGTGTTGTGGTTCTGTGTTGGCCTTGTGTTTGTTGCTTTGTTGGAAATATTACAGGTACTACCTAGCAGTGCAAAGTGACCTGTTGATTCAATTGTTTTTCTCTTCCATTCTTCCTTCGTAACACTCGCTACTCTGGAAGAACCTGGGATGGATTCGTACTTCCCGGGTATCTCGGGGAGCGGGATGTTACAGGTGGTGGCCCATTCATGTCTCCTCACCGCGGTTGCGTAAGGGTAGTGCGTGTAAGGTTTCGAGGGTAGTTGAGTCCTACAGCGGGTAGGAGTCAGCCCTAGGGTAGAGCCCTTAGGTTAGAAAGTCCAAGGAGAGGAGCATTATAGAAATCAATGCCAGCCGATCTAAGCCAATCCCTGGGCGGGGAACTTGCATTTGATTTCCAACCGACACCGCAAAAATCCCACATTATATAGATCCTCGATGGATCCGAGGCTTTCTTTATATCTTTCCATAGCCTCTTCTGTAAATTTTGAAGGATCGACTCCCTTCGACTTTATCAGCTGAGCTAGGAGGTTGGCTTCCTTTTCCTTCCATTCCTTCTCCCCTGTTAGCAGTCGCTCCTCAGCCTGCTTACTAAGGGCAACCTCCTCAAGCAGTCGTTCCTCAGCCTGTATTTGGAGGGCAGCTTCTTCTAGTAATTGTTGCTCGGCTTGTCTCTTAAGTGCTGCCTTATCTTCGGCCCTCATTTTGGTCGTTACCAACTCCTTCTCCATCTCTTCCACACGAGATGTGAGCATGGCCCTGCGAAGCTTTGATTTCTCCAGGTTCAACTTCGTCTTGTCGATAGCCTTTTGGGCAGTGGCTATCCATTTTGTTTTCAAGCTAAAATGGCCTCATAATTAACCGCCGCCGAGAGCATTGTCGCAGCACGACAGCCTCCATGGCTGCCTACAGATCATAAAGCAAAGTGGTGGTTAAATTTGATACCCGTTAATGATGAGAGAGGAAGTGTCACGCCCCGCTTCCCTAAAATGGAGGGGAGACGTGAAAAGGTCCGCACGATAGTGGAGCTGTGAAGCCCCACACCTGATAAGCGTCAATAAAACATAAGCATGTCCCTGTAACCACAACGGAACAACAATAATAACACAAGGAGAGACAGAAATAAAATCTCATATCTCATAATTTGTCCAACATGAAAATTTAAGTTCAACATCCAGAAATGCCACCAGGCTAAAAGAAAAAGTCTAAAGGCCCAGAACAAGGCCAACAAAAGCAACAACGCAACAAAGTATAGGTGCTACGCACCGATAACAAAACAGCAGTCTAAACAAAAGGGAAAGCTCAACGAAGACACTAGGACTGGTCCCCAGTGTCCACGTACTCCTCGCCAAACACAGGCTCGGGCTCGGCGTCAGCAAACACCTCGTCCTCTATAATGTACTCAGGCTCAGGATCTAACATGTGTCACCCAAAAGAGTAAAGGGGCACATGTCAGCAAGTCTAAAAGACTTGGGCAAGGAAACTGAAAGTAAGGCAAGCTAACAACCTAGCAGTTATAGTATGCATGACATGGCAGTTATAGCATGAGTGCACAAGCAAGACATGGTGAAACAATAAGTACAAGAGAACAATTATCGGGACAAGTCAAGAGTAGCCAAGCTACTAACAATCTCAATCATTTCACTAGTCACATTTCAAGTTGTTTGTAGATGTTTACGCCTTACAGCTGAGTGGTTTGGCATTCACGCTGATTGGCCGCTTAACACTACCCCAGAACCCAGAGTTTACGCCTTACCACTGCAGTTGCTGATCGGGCAGACTCCCAGTTGATTGGCCGCTTAACTCTTACCCCAATACCCACATGTAGACGAGCCAGGGTCCTTGCACACGAGCTCAGTAAACGAGCCAGGGTTGCCCCGCACAGGAGCTCGCATTCTAGTTCACGAATCATAAGCATTTGGCGTAGGGGTGCACCTAGCCGGAAACAAGTAGTTCGTGCATTGGCTATTAACCAACACATGGCCCGCTTCTGGAACACGAGCCAGGAAACACAAGTATTGTAGCGAAGCTACGCAATCACAGAAACACTTAAAGAATGCAATGACATGACAATTAATTTGCGTACCGTCAATGGAAATTAAACATGACATGATAATTGTGCAACATGATAAATGTCGGATCTAGCTTCGTTGTCAAGCTAGTTCCTAAATTTGTGCCTAGACGAGTATCATTTCGTCGCCTAGCCTCTTTTACGCCTACAACAAGCAAATGGCCTAAGACATGGCCCAAAACCCTAAGTGGCAAGTTTCACTTGCCTAGCACCGGTGATGACGATCAACGAGGGTTCGTCCCATGGACGCTAATCTACGGGGAAGTCGCTGTTATGGAGAAGCAATCATCAAAACAACATTCATTCCATTAGGGTTTCACAAAAACACAACGGGTTATGAAAACATTTAAGAAATCGATTATTACCGTATAGGAAACGGAAGAATGATGCCGAGCAACCATGGAGACGGAAGAACGTTCCGGTGAACCTAGGGTTCAGATCTGGAATAGATGGGGATATTCTGGAGAAATGGGTTTTGATGTGGATTTTGGGGGTTTGATGAGATTTTGAGGAAGATGAGAGGTAGAATGTGTTAAAGGAGGGTTTGGATGATGGAGGATGAGCTTGGGATGAAGGATTAATGGTTTGAGGAAGATGGGGGCTCAATGGGGGAGAAACTAGGGTTTTAGGTCATGAGGAAGAAGAAGAAAACATTTGGAGGGGTATTTATAGAGTTTGGTGGCGGCTAGGGCAAAACTAGGGTTTCCTGTACTGTTTAGTCGGTCAAAGAGCAACCACTGACCGACTAGTTTGGGAACTAGTCGGTCGGTTGACCAACACAGACCGACTAAGTGTAAACAGTAACCCCAGACGAAAACCTGAACTAAGAGTTAGTCGGTCAAAGAACAACTACTGACCGACTAGTTTGACATCTAGTCGGTCGATGAACGTTCTTAGACCGACTAAGAGTAAACAGTACTCGACTGTACAGAAGAACTAAGAATTAGTCGGTTTGAGTACAAAACTTAACCGACTAGTTTAACAACTAGTCGGTCGAAAGATGAACTTAGCCCGACTAAGAAGGAACAGTAACTGGCACCAAAAATAGTTAAAGAGTTAGTCGGTTAAAGAAGCATTGCCGACCGACTAGTTTGCAACCTAGTCGGTCAACCAACGTTCTTAGACCGACTAACGATAAACAGTAACTCCTGAGAAATTTAGAAAGCCAACTAGTCGGTTCAAGAAGGTTTTCCGACCGACTGGATCGTCATCTAGTCGGTCGGTGCCCCTTCTTACACCGGCTAATGAGCACCAAAAGTTCCGAAATGGAGCGCGAAGCTCCGGGATCGATTCCTAAGACTCCTAGGCTTGATCTAACAATAAGATATGACCGATATGAAGCCCATCACGAATGACTTACTCCAAAATCGACGATTCTAAGGAAGAAGCTAAGAAAACACGACGAAACGATCGAAAATGAAAGCTACGGAGACGAAAACCACGCATAAGGAGAAAATCCACCAAAACTTATAATATAATATAATAAATCCAGATACATGAAAACCAGTCGTTACAGGAAGGGAGCAACCCACTTAGTGACTTTGCTAACAATGAAAGTGGCCAGTCTCGCATGGTTGACCTTCTCCAAGATAAGCCTGTCCCTTGGAAGAATCAAATTCTCCACAAGTCGAGAGGCGACCCCACAGTTTTGGAAAGCTGATTCCTCCGTACCTGCGTGATAAGTGAACTGGTGAAGCTCACCCTTAAGACACCCCGGTGGAACCTGAGGCGACCTGTCCTCCAAAAGGACCGACCTAAGCTTATGAGGGATCTCGTTAGGCAATGGCACTGAAGGGAGGAGATTTCCCATGGCCAAGTTGTAGGCGGATATATGCCCATAAGGCAATTTATCCTTAGTATATGTCTTTTTAAGATATAATATGGTGTCAATTATCCTAAGTTTGAATTCGTTGAATCATATACTTAGATAATTTCCTTAGACTTATAGTTAGGTCCTTACGTATCCAAATGTAGATCTCAATTATGAGTAGCAAGTGACCAGACAGAAACTTAAGTCTTAAACGATTCGTGGTCATAGATGTGTCGAGAACTGGATATCGGCACATCGGACAGACCATTGTGTCTTTGTCTTACCTTAGGGTAATGATGATCTCATAGTCATTCAACTTGGTGAAGTCGGAGACAAGACACAGGTGCTCATTAGAGAATGAGTTCACTGAACTACCAACTTAGAGTTATTAAATGGTTAAGCTTTAACTAAACTGTCAATAATAACTCTAGAGTGATGATAGGCTAGTTGGTCCTTAAGATCTGAAGTTATCAGTACGAACCTGTGAATGGATAGTGTCACTTAGATCTATGATCTAGCTTCGAGACTCGGCCTGCTGAAAGATCTTAGGTTGGGTGACACCTGAAGCTCACGAGGAAAGTAGATGACTGAGATGGGATTCGTCTCTTTCGTTAAAGGGAAGTTAGTGTCACTGGTTCAGTATGGTCTTTGTGTTAATCCTCGGCCGGGGTACGTTGTAGGATGTACAACGTGAATACAACAAAGACCGCTGTATACTGATCAATGCTGGCTATTGGGGTTGACATTAAACCATACCCTAGGCCATGTAGAGACACAGTCCCAACGAAGGGACTAAAACGACAGAGTTCATCACTGACACAGTCAGAGTGATCCCAACGATGTTTGTCATTAGGTCGATCACGTAAGTATGATTCTGAAACAGGGACGACATCTGCTGCTTGTGGTTACCGTCGTCTAGGAGTTTCGAGCCCCAACCTGTAGTAGGTTCAGGCTGTAGGGTCTCACACCGAGTAGTATCCACGGCTTAGTAATAGGAAGAAAAGTTAAGAGGAATTCATTTGATGAAAGGGTATAAATGAAGTTCACAAGTTAGTGGCGAGTTCAATTTAATAGGGGACAATTTTTGCATATGATGCAAACCGGATTAAATGTTCCGTAAATTGTTTACGACTATATTTAATAGGAATAAACGTGTCGGAAAAGGTTACCTGGATGACGGGATCGTCCTGGTCTAATTGCAGGATCAAACCATGCCGAAAACGGAGCTCATACGAGCACATGAACGCAAAAACAGTCAAAGGCAAGAGTGGGTTAGACCTACTTGGGCAAGCGGGTCTACCCGCAAGGAGAAAGGGCGTGGCACGCTGAACCAGCGGGCACGGCCCGCTGAGTCCAGTAGGCGCGGACCGCTGAACCAGCTGGACACGCGCCCGCTGAGTTCAGCTGGCACGACCCGCTGGACCAGCGGGCCGCACGCCCGCTGGAATAGCGGGCGCGACCCGCTGTTCAGCGGGTCGCGCGCCTGCCCTGGGCGCGCCCATTGTGGGCGCACCCATAGCCTTAGGCGGGTGCGCCCGCTACGCCTAGCGGGCGCGCCCGCAACTTAAGTTTATTAGGGTTTTTTGAAACCCTTTTGACGGCTACGAAAATTGACTTTTTGCCCATCTTTGGGCAATTTTTTGAGGGGTCAAACGAAGTCAAAATTCGTCGCCGTTCGTTCCTACGCGTTCACCATTCGAAGCCCTTCGAAATGATAACTTGTATCGTCTCTGAAGCTCGATGGTGAGGGAGAATTAATTGGTTGAAGTTGGCCTTTGTGAAAGGCGTACTAACTTCAATTAATTAAATTAATTCTCTTTTTAATTTTGTTTTGTCCAACATTGCTCGTGACAAAAAGAGAGGTGCCGACTCCCTATATAAATAGGGGTGCACTCTCTTTGTTAAAAAACACACCAAGCGATCGATTCGAGAAGCTCTTGATTTTGAGCACGCTCGATCGTGAACTTAAATTCCTCTCCTCTTTCTCTTCCTATTCTCCCGTCGGGTCCTAGTAAGACTACGAAGGTGGGTTGGATTCGGATCCAAACGTCTAAGACACAGGTTTGCTCAAGTGAAACTTTCTTCGGCAAGTGATCGGCTCGGAGGCAGCTCGGGTAGATCGGTTCGAAAACGCGAGGCGGCTCGGCTACAAGGAGCGTAAGAAGTTGGTGCGGTACATCTTGCCTGCCTAAGGGCCAAGATTCCGGGTATGTTCTTTAAGCTTTTTAGTGTAATTTAATTTCGTCGCAGTAGGATAGATCCCTCTTGGGGTGGGCTGGACCCACCCCAAGTTGGCATAGATCGGGCTAGGTTCTGGCTCTCTCAGGGCCTAGCTAAAATGTTTAAATAGCATGTTTTCTTTCCGTTGCATTTTATGCCTCTGTGGTCCGTTTGGACTTAGGACGAGCACAGATTTGAGCCCTGAGGGTCTACCAAAATCCTTCAGTGGTATCAGAGCCACGGTTATGCTTTTAGATCTTGATATGCGGCGATTTTAAATTATTAAAATTGCTTGTTTTGAACATATAGATTTTAACGTTATTTGATAATGTTATAATTATTTTGTACCTTTCTTTTAAATGTTTTAAAAATTGTTTTTATGACATGAAAGAATTTTTGGAGGCTTTTAAATTTTATATGATAAAGTTTAAAAAGCCTCTAATGATTAAACATGCTTTTAAAAATTTATTTTATAAGATAAAATGCTTTTAGTAAGCATTTAAAATGTTTTAAAGTATATGTAACATTAAGAAAAATTTTATTTCATGAGATGATATTAAAAATTAATTTCTTTTAGTTACATAGAGTTTGAAAGATTTTTTAACTTTATCTAAAAGTTTTAAAATTGATTTCAACGATTTTAAAAATGTTTTAAAATTATTTAGTAGTATATGTAACATAAAGGAAATTTTTTTTCATGAGATGTCATTAAAAATTCATTTCTTTTAGTTACATAAAGTTTTAAAGATTATTTTGTGAGATAATTTAATCTTAAAATGTTTCATTAATTTTAAAACTTAGGTTTGTATTTGAAATTATTTGATAATTTTTATAAACCAAATTTTATGTGATAAAATATTTAAATTTTTAAATTTTAAATTTAAATGTTAAATTTTAGATCAGCAAGTTCATTATTTATGTGGTAGATAATTTTAACTTGCATGTTCTCTTGATATGTCACATTATTGAACCCTAATTCATGTGATAATTAGTTGGTTGACATTATTGGCCATGATGCATAATCAGATTATTCATGAACCCGTTAGGCTAGCCATTAATTTAAAATCTTATGAGATAAAATTTTATATTGTGACATGCTACATTTTAATGAACAATTACGACATCAAAACCTAATTCCTGATTAGGGTAGTCCCTTTTATTGACTATCATTATTTCAAATTTTTTCGATAATGATTATCATTAAATGACTAATTTTGTAAAATGTTGTAATTGATTTATTAAAATCCTAATTAAGACTAGGGTAGCACGATGAACAATCAAACCTTATAGTTGATAAGGATCTAATAAAAGTTATTGAACAAATCCATAAAATTTCAAATTTTAATGATCCACTAGTTGATAAGGATTAATTAGTGTTAATATAAGCTTTTAGTTGATAGACGAACATAAGATGATAAGTCTCCTTCAATGGATCATGATGTCGGTCAATGTGCTTGGCTAAGTTTGCTGGACCACCCTAGCTAGACTAGGGGTTAAGTGGTCATGGCTTAGTCAATTCCCTGGCCGTGTCCGCTGGACCGTAAGGAGTCGAATCATAACTGTGTAAGTCCATCGACTATACCTAAGTCAAATACGATAATATTCTTGTTCAAGATAAATCGTAACCCTCCTTGTTTTAGGAGTTGGTGACTGTAGGACCCATGTTCCAGTTGTTGAGCTACACTCAAGCTGCGACATGGCATCCTTATAGAAATCGACTTCTTACATACATATGACGAGATCTTCACTTGACCCAAACCGTCGTGTCGTGAATACACCGAGCGCCGACGTAAGTTGAGCCAATGATGTAGTCAAGACTTAAACCCAAACCGTCGTGTCGTGTATACACCGAGCACCGACGTAAGTTAAGTCATTGATGTAAGTTTAGTCCTGACCCAAACCGACGTGTCGTGCATACACCGAGCGACGGCATAAGTCAGGCTGGACGCAACAACAAGGGTCTGACTAGGCTAGTCATTGTGATTTGGATGAGCACACTCATGATCGCAAATGACTAGGGGTAAAACTCATAGGAATCATATTTAATATGATTAATGAAGAGTTCGTCTACCGACTGCAGAGTCGGACAACTTATTGAGCTACACTTAAGGTTATCTGACTCGGGGTAGTCGGATCCCTCTCCCACAAATGTTTTAAAATAATAAATTGTTTATTATTATGTATTTATTTCTTAAAATTAGTGGGAGAATATAGTTTAATAAAAACCATTCAAACTATACAACGAACATATGCTAACTAGATATCTTCTTAATTGCAGAATGGATTCGGGTCTAAAGTATATGATAGAAAAGAATGTGCTTGATGGGACCAACTATAAGGATTGGCTTAGGAATATCAAGTTAGTCCTATCACTAGCTTGGATAGGATACGTGCTGTTCGAGGATGCTCCAGAGAAGCCTGACGACGACGCAACCCACAAAGAAAAGGAAGCCTATAAGCTATACCAGAGGGATGCCGAGAAGGCCAGGTGCCTTACTCTGGCTTCAATGAATAACGACCTGCAAAGGAAGCACGAACATTTGGATGGTCAAAGCATACTTCTGAATGCAGAGGAGTTGTACGGCAAGCGGTCAAGAGCTGCCAAGTTTGAAGCCACAAGCAACCTCTGGAGCACTAAGATGGAAACGGGCCCCGTACAAGATCATGTCATTAAGATGATCGGGTACGTGGAAGATACTGTCCAGTTGGGTTTTGTCCTTGACAATAAGATGTCTGTGGACATCATCCTTAAATCTTTAACCCTAGCCTTCAAGGAATTCATTACTGATTTCATCATGAACAGTACTGAAATGGATCTTCCTGGTCTCCTTAACATGCTTAGGCAGTTTGAGGAAATCGAGAAGAAACCATCTGTGTTGGTTGTTGGCTCTACTTCTTCAGACTAGCCGAAAGGCAAAGGTAAGAAGAGGCAGGTCCCACAAACAGCTAAAGTGAAGAAGGGGAAGAAGACGAAAGGGGCCCCGTTGAAATCCAAGTGCTTTCACTTCCACAAGATAGGCCACTGGAAGAGGAACTACAAGGTTTACCTTGCAGAAAAGAAAAAGGGGCATGCTGATGCCTCTACCTCATGTACAAAAATTCCTTTTAATAAAGCATAATATTTCCATAAATGCTTTGTCACATAGTATGAGATACTAAGACATCTGTGTAATGTATACAGGTGGCTGATACAAGCAGAGGATAGAAGAAGTTCCGAGGACGGTCGACATCTGAGCAATCGTTGCTGCTAAGGCCGTACGAGGACTTCAAGAGATGTGAAGAAGAAGCAACAGATACTTATTTTTTTATGAATAAAATGTATCGTTTGCTTTAGTTAAAACAATGATTGAGTGTTAAGCACTCAAAGTTTATTTTGATAAACAAATTATGATTCATTTTAATGAATACATTGTTTGAATAAATATCTCGGGAAATGTGCTTTATTTAAATTGTGATTTGTTGTGAATGGCTTATTTCTGTGGAAGTGCATGTCTGAGTTGGTTGCGAAAATTCTCGGGTTGTCATGCAGAGCTTCTGAATAATTTGATTGTTTGGAGCTGACTTAATATTATAGCCAGTCAATAGTTAAATATAAGTTCCAGGAGCGTATAAATTGTGTATGATCACAATTATACGCATGTTAAGATTAATTCTTAATTAAACTGCTTTTGATTCTTAAAGAGTTATTATTAAATGTAGTTAAAGGAAAAGTACAGTGTAGGATGTTTGACTTGAGTAAGTCAACATCAAGATTCCTATAAACGGGTCTTGATATGACTCATTCATCAAACCCAACCTGACACTGGTATATTCCATAAACACTCCTAAATTGGTTATACTTAAGTATATTCTAAATATGATTTAGATATATAGTAGAAGTATTTAACCAGATAGTTCTTAAAGTCAGTGGGAGCTAGCTCGTATACTTAGCTCCGGTTTCTCGGACTAAGTAAAAAGGTTTCCAACTTATTTGAATCACATATTTAAGACATTGAATCAAAATAGTTTTGATTTAATCGAATATATAGAGACTTAAGGTGTCACTTATGTACTTGACATATTGACACAAAATAATTGGAATGAGCTAAGACTGACTTTTAGAAATGTTAGACCCTACATCAAGTTGTATGAGCTAATTGTTAGCTGTACAAAGAAAAGAAAATTGATCCAAATCATTTTTCAAGGATCAACCTTGTGTGATCAAGAGATGTATAAATAAAAATCCATTAAAATGCATTATATATACTCGTTAGTAAATCCACTCTTAGGTTTGACATATGTTAGTCCAATGAGACTAATATGCTATAACGGTATGAGATACCGAGATAAATAGCCTAAGTGCAAGTGGGAGATGTGGGAGGATATATGCCCATAAGGCAATTTATCCTTAGTATACGTCTTGTTAAGATATAATATGGTGTCAATTATCCTAAGTATGAATTCGTTGAATCATATACTTAGATAATTTCCTTAGACTTATAGTTAGGTCCTTACGTATCCAGATGTAGATCTCGATTATGAGTAGTAAGTGACCGGACAGAAACTTAAGTCTTAAACGGTTCGTGGTCATAGATGTGTCAAGAACTGGATATCGGCACATCGGACAGACCACTATGTCTTCGTCTTACCTTATGATAATGATAATCTCATAGTCATTCAACTTGGTGAAGTCGGAGACAAGACACAGGTGCTCATAGGAGACTGAGTTCACTGAACAACCAACTTAGAGTTATTAAATGGTTAAGCTTTAACTAAACTGTCAATAATAACTCTAGAGTGATGATATGCTAGTTGGTCCTTAAGACCTGAAGTCATCAGTACGAACCTGTGAATGGATAGTGTCACTTAGATCTATGATCTAGCTTCGAGGCTCGGCCTGCTGAAAGATCTTAGGTTGGGTGACACCTGAAGCTCACGAGGGAAGTAGATGACTGAGATGGGATTCCGTCTCTTCTGTTAAAGGGAAGTTAGTGTCACTGGTTCAGTATGGTCTTTGTGTTAATCCTCGGCCGGGGTACGTTGTAGGATGTATAATGTGAATACAACAAAGACGGCTGTATACTGATCAATGCTGGCTATTGGGGTTGACAGTAAACCATACACTTGGTCATGCAGAGACACAGTCTTGACGAAGGGACTAAAATGGCAGAATTCATCAGTGACACAGTCAGAGTGATCCCAACGACGTTCGTCATTGGGTCGATCACGTAAGTATGATTCTGAAACACGGACGACACCTGCTGCTCGTGGTTACCGCCGTCTAGGGGGTTCGAGCCCCAACCTGTAGTAGGGTCAGGCTGTAGGGTCTCACACTGAGTAGTATCCACGTCTTAGTAATATGAAGAAAAGTTAAGAGGAATTCAATTGATGAAATGGTATAAATGAAGTTCACAAGTTAGTTGCGAGTTCAATTTAATAGGGGACAATTTTTGCATATGAAGCAAACCGGATTAAATGTTTCGTAAATTGTTTACGACTATATTTAATAGGAATAAACGTATCAAAAAAGGGTACCTGGATGACGGGATCGTCCTGGTCTAATCGCAGGATCAAACCACGTCGAAAACGGAGCTCAAATGAGCCCAGGAACACAAAAACAGTCAAAGGCAAGAGTGGGTTAGACCCACTTGGGAAAGCGGGTCCACCCGCAAGGAGAAAGGGCACGTCACACTGAACCAGGGGGCGCGGCCCACTGAGTCCAGCGGGCGCGGCCCACTGAGTCCAGCGGGCGCGGCCCGCTGAACCAGCAGGACACGCGCCTGCTGAGTTCAGTGGGCACGGCCCGCGGGCCGCGCGCCCGCTGAACCAGCGGGCGCGCCCATAGCCTTAGGCGGGCGCGCCCGCTAAGCCTAGCGGGTGCGCCCGTAACTTAAGTTTATTAGGGGTTTTTGAAACCCTTTTGACGGCTACGAAAATTGACTTTTTGCCCATCTTTGGGCAATTGTTTGAGGGGTCAAACAAAGTCAGAATTTGTTGCCATTCGTTCCTATGCGTTCACCATTCGAAGCCCTTCAAAATGATAACTTGTATCGTCTCTGAAGCTCGATGGTGAGGGAGAATTAATTGGTTGAATTGGCCTTTGTGAAAGGCTTACTAACTTCAATTAATTAAATTAATTCTCTTTTTAATTTTGTTTTATCCCACATTGCTCGTGACAAAAAGAGAGGTGCAGACTCCCTATATAAATAGGGGTGCACTCTCTTCATTAAAAAACACACCAAGCGATCGATTCGAGAAGCTCCTGATTTTGAGCACGCTCGATCGTGAACTTAAATTCATCTCCTCTTTCTCTTCCTCTTCTCCCGTCGGGTCCTAGCAAGACTACGAAGGGGGTTTGGATTCGGATCCAGATGTCTAAGATGCGGGTCTGCTCAAGTGAAACTTTCTTCGGCAAGTGATCGGCTCGGAGGCGGCTCGGGTAGATCGGTTCGAAGGCGCGAGGCGGCTCCGCTACAATGAGCGTAAGAAGTTGGTGCGGTACATCTTGCCTACCCCAGGGCCAAGATTCCGGGTATGTTCTTTAAGCTTTTTAGTGTAATTTAATTTCGTCGCAGTAGGATAGATCCCTCTTGGGGTGGGCTGGACCCACCCCAAGTTGGCATAGATCGGGCTAGGTTCTGGCTCTCTCAGGGCCTAGCTAAAATGTTTAGCTAGCATGTTTTATTTTCCGCTGCATTTTATGCCTCTGCGGTCCGTCCGACTTAAGACGAGCACAGATCTGAGCCCTGAGGGTCCGCCAAAACCCTTCACAAGTGTCCTGGTAGACACCTAATTCCTAAGGCAGCATCAACTCTGTTGAAGACTCCTCCCTAGCTGGGGCCTGAACTTGCTCGGGGGCCATGACCAAAGCCTCAGCAACATCCCTACCAGGCAAGCTCGAGCTTGTGAGGTCTCTTCTTCTTCTTCTTCTTCTTCTTCTTCTTCTCTGGCTTTATCTCTTTCAACCTCAGCCATGGTGTGTAGCCTTTGATTCGGGGGTAGAAATTGTATATTTATCCCCCCCATTTCGTTATCTTTTGTGCACAAATTGTATGTTCTAGCTCCATTACATGTGTTTTATTGACATCTTCTTATTTTGGAGCTAATCATTTATTTTTGTGCAAAATGATGTTTATTTGGCTTATCAGTGTTATGATTTATTTTGCATGATTTTTAGGAATTTTTATGGATTTTCTGGAGTTCAAAAGACGCAAATATTGGAATTCAACTACCCCCCACGTGGTCTTGTGTGGCATCATTTAGGACGGTGTAGTTTTTAGCCAAAGGATCCATTGAAAGCATCTCTACACCGTCGTGTAACATGATCGTGTAGATTTTCCCCCCAGGAAATTACATGGCCGCATAGCTGTGTCGGGCAGCATCATGGCCGTGTCAAACAATTAACAATATGGGCCTTGGGGGCAATTCTGTAGGTTCAGGGCACCACACGGTCGTGTATTATTTGACACGATAGTGTCGGTCCTTTTCAGCTGAATCAGCAGCATGAGAGTCACATCTTTAGTAGAGGCGACATGACCGTGTCGCCCCCACTTTCTTCTTCCTTTAGTTGCAGGTTTTAGGCTTTTTCTTTTCGACATGTTTGTTGTTTTCTTTAAACCACGAGCTGAGCTATATCTAGGGCTTTTATCCCCCTCTTTTCCTCATTTCCATTCTATCTTCTTCATCTCTTAGGATTAGAGCTATTGGGGAGGAGCAAGGAAAGCTTGGAGGAGCACTTGGTTTGGAGAAAGTTTATGTCTTTATTGTGAAAGCTTTGGTGAACTCTTTCCCTTCTCTTGTGTATTTTGATTTGGTTTGATTGTAATGTATTGGATGATTGTTTTTATAAGTAAAAATGTCACCTTTATGATTATCTTTGGCTAGATCTTTGTTTGTGTGGTTGTTTGGAGATATGTGGTTGTTTGACTATGGATTTCAATTCTTGCATGTTTTATAGTTTATGTGGATGGATTGTTGAGTTATACTTTGGTTTAGGGACCCTATTGGATTATCCCTAGAGTGGAGCAAGCCTAGTTGAACCACTCTTAATGTTTTCATGCTATTATCTCAACAATCTAGGTCACTACTTTTATTGCACACTACATGTTTGTATGATGCCACATCCACCGATCGTGCAAGCTCAAATGAGATCCATAATTGAGTTATGATCTATGTTATGAATGTTATATTTTTCGATTGTTCACGCTAATTGAACCATAAACTTGAGCTTCATTCCGATAGGAAATCTTTCGATCATGCAAGTCTAGATTGGATCCATGGTTGAGTTATATTTGGATTGAATCTGTATGCCACACAACCACACTAAAACACACAACACTCAAGCCTCCTCGCCTATTTGTCTCTCTGATTTCTCAACCCGAGGATGTCGATTTGGTATATGGTCTCAAATACCAATTTTCCCACACTTTTCCATCTCGTTAGCCTAGTTGGTTGTATTATTCGCCATTACCCATCCTTTATCGATTGAACTTGTGATTACAAAGCGACTTGTCCACGTAATCTGACCAGGTCTCACCAGAATTTATTACTTAGCAAGCTTCAATACTTGGGAGTAGCGCTCAACACAAATTGAGACGAGTCATGTTTTTGGCGATTGTCAGTGACAACAGGTTTTGCATATTACATTTTTGATTTATTTAGGAAATTTTGGTGTGATGCTTCCTTCTATAAAGTGTGAGTCTTTTTGATTCTTTATCGTCCACTTATTGAATCTTTCGTCTTTATTTATTATTCACCTTTGAGTCATTTTATTTGCCTTTATTTTTCATTTCTTTAAAAGTTCAAAAAAAAGAACAATGGACTTTAATGGCATAAATTCTTTGTATGGTGCAATTTCCTTTTCTTTGCACATGACGAGGTCATTGAAGCTCAAAATTGTCTGCTTTGCTCAAAACGATGGTGGATCCTTCTATCAAGCATGGAGGAGATTCACGGATCTACTGACTGGCTGTCTACATCATGGATTCACTATGGATCATCCTTTCAAGTTTTTCTACGAGGGGCTATAGGAGGGAATGCAGGACTACATGGCGATGTTGGAAGATGGAGCTTTCCTTGACAGGTTGCCTAAAGATGCTTGGGTGTACCTGGAGTCTATGGAGGATATTGCGCAACCATTGGATGGGTTTCGAGGGAGTGAGCCATTAGTGCCATATCATGATAGCGTCAAAGTGTGTCTTGACCTAGGTAAGCCTAGCGTGAACGCACCCTTGTAACCATTGGGCAAAGAACTTCTGCTGCATATATTCAGACATAGGAGGCTTAATCTCAGCAATTTCACCGATGCTTGCAGACTCGAATTTAGCATATTCGAGATGTCCTAGAGAGTCTTGCATGTTTGGCCTCCCGCTTGGGAGAAGGTCCCAAAAAATTTAATTATCTGATTTGGATTCTTCTTCTCTTGCAGGAGAGGTGTGCAAAGAGGCAGAGGACGAGCGATCAATTTTGGATGAGCAGCAGGAGGCAAGTCAGGACATGAGCATAGCGATCATTTCAGTGGCACCTGAACTTTGTCGTTCCCCAGTTTTTTCCCAAAATCCCACGCTCCTTTTCCCCCTTGGTCATGCATCATACCGATATAGATGCAATCATTTTAGGAAGTTTCGTCAACTTGCTTTAAATTCCTTATCTTATTTGACGATTATATTTGGGTCGATTTCGTCGAAAGGAAATGGTGCACACTTTGGATTGACACAATCTCTCTCTCGCAAGGCACAATTGAAAACTTTAAGGAGGGAGCGCTTGTGGTTGTCTTGCGGGGATCCAAAGTGATTCGTGGAGTAAAGACGCTCACTGATGAGCGCAAAGATTTGATTAAGCAACTTCCTCCACCGTTGGGCATCTGTGATCCGCCTTTCACTACAGTGTTTTCTATCCAGTAGTGTAAATAAATAAAATAGAATTTTTAGTTTTATTTGCTTTCGTAGCATGTTTTTCTTTGTTTAAGCTTTTAGTTTTTAGGATCTTTTGTCGAGAATTAATACACTTCCAACATTAAGGACAATGTTTATTTTTAATTGGGGGGAGTGTTGGAATCTTTAGGTTTGGTTTGATAGGATTATTGCTTAGAATTTTTTATAGAAGAGCTACATTTTTCCATCAACCAATATCTTATAAGAATATCATTGATCCTCATTGCTCATTTGCTAGTTGTTTGCTTAGTCCCTTGCATGCTTCGTGTTCATGCATGTTTTCGGATTCAAACTCTATTTTCAAACTCTCAATTGTGATTGGCATGCTTTGTATTATGTTTTCTTCATGCGATCACTTTTTAGTATGCCATTTTTTATGCGAGTCCATATTCCCAAGAATTTTGTCTTTCAAATGGTTTGGATTTAGTTTGTTGTAACTCTTGTGATTCATGAGTCTAGGTTAAATCAATGGAGTTGAGTAGTTTTCAAATCGATGGGTTTTGGTTATGATTATGCTTGGTTATGCCTATGTATGGTTGGTTGGAGTGTTGATTTAAAAGAAGAAGAAAACAAACGAGAAAACAGATATAAAAGAAAACAAAAAAAGAAAAAGAAAGAAAGAAAAAGAATAAGTGCATCGTTCTTCTAGTTTTATTGAGTAGCCGGGTCTCTGTGCCTCAAGAAGCATTGGGGATTAATCAAAAGAAAGGATTTATGGAAGTGTATGAAAAGAAAGAAAGAAGAAGAAGGAGAGAGAGAGAGAGAGAGAGAGAGAGAGAGAGAGAGAGAGAGAGAGAGAGAGAGAGAGAGAGAGAGAGAGAGAGAGAGAGAGAGATGATAAACTTCATATAACCAACCACCACAAATTGGGAAAACTTAGCATCGTTTTTGTTAAATCTTTGAATTTGAAGATATTATTATATGATGTTGTGTTTTAACCTTCATTTATGCAAAGCATTGGGTGTTCTTCTCTATTTGAACCAAATTAAAGTGTTGTTCATGGATTTGTTCTCATTCATGGATGTGTATATTGAATTTGATATCATGTTGAAATATTTTCTATTTGCCATAAATAATTTAGAGTTTGATGCGTGCTTAGTTGAGAATCTGAATCTATCATTTGTTTTGCGAGGGACTAATAAAAAGCTAGTTAGGGGTGTGATTCGGGATAGAAATTGTATATTTAACCCCCCATTTCGTTATCTTTTGTGCACATATCATTTATTCTAGCTCCATTACTTGTGTTTTATTGATATCTTCTTATTTTGGAGCTAATCATTTATTTCTACATAAAATAATGTTCATTTGGCTTATTCGTGCCATTATTTATTTTGCAAGATTTTTAGGAATTTTTCTAGATTTTCTATAGTTCAAAAGACATGAACATTGGAATTCAACTGCCCTACACAGTCGTGTATGACATCACACACGACCGTGTGGTTTATTAGCCAAAGGATCCATCGGAAGCAGCTCTACACGGTCATGTAACATGACCATGTAGCATTTTGGCCCCAGGAAATCACATGGCTGCACGGCCGTGTCGGGCCATGACACTGTCACGCCCCATTCTCCAAAATACACAGAATACGTATTTTCACAGGTATTCGTATAGAATAAGGAGAGACAAGGCCACGATAGTATTTAGACCCAAGGCTTTGACCCTTTGACTCTAAATACTATCCAACGTAGATGAAATAAAATAATATAACTCTATAGGCCACTGCGCATGTTGGGACAATACAGATGACATATAAAAGAGATAAAGTACATACTTTAAAATAAAAAAGCTCATAGACACAACACAAAGTTTCAAAAAAAAACACACACACATATATATATATAGAGGAATATGGAGGTGAGCTTACATCACAGATTCGGCCTCCCTGTGCTGTCAGCGATTTGAGGCCCAAAAAACATTGAATTTAAATTTTTTCCTGCAGTATGTTCTACTACTTGTTAACTAGATTCCCACTAATTTTTAAGTCAATCCAACACCGTTTGAGCCCCCATCCATGCATTTCAAAAAGACTGCGTCGGCAGTTTCAAGAATTTGAGCTATCTTTTTGAAATGCATGGATGAGGGCTCAAACGGTGTTGGGTAGACTTGAAAATTGGTGGGGAGCTACTTAACAAGTAGTAGAACATACTGCAAAAAAATTGAAAAAAAATTCTTTTTTGGGCCTCATATGGCTGACAGCGCAGGAAAATTTCCTACGCTGTCAGCTCAGGCCCATATTCCTCGTGTATGTATATATATATATATATATATATATATATATATATATATATATATATATATATATATATATAATGGCCCCCGATTTCCATGGAAGGTAGAACTCCGGCGATCCAGGAGCACTGGGGAAGAAAGGCGGTGCTATCTCCATCGATGGTATCGGGGGAAAGAAGAGGATATCTGACGGTGGTCAGGTATCGGGGGATGCCGATCAGGAAGTAGGAGATGATCCTAAGAACAAAGACATCGATAAGAACCACATTCAGATTGATCTATCTAAGCGGGAGTGAAGGGATAAATCCACTGCTACAGGGGGGTAGATGGAAGATGGTCTCGAGAAAGGCAAGGTGGAAGCACCAAGAAGCGGATGGTGGCATTGTCCCTTCACGCGAAGGCAGTGGCGGCTACAAAAACTTCACCAGAGGAGTGGGAGTTGGCTCTAGGGCAGCTCCTTTGCGTATGGGGGGCATTGGTAGTCCAATCTGTCGGCAGTCCCTGAAGATGCACGTAAGATGGCTGATAGAATGCCGGTAAGACCAAAAATTGATATAAAGATAATACTTTAGGATCCAAACTATCCTTCTCTGAAGTTTGCGCAAATAGACGGTTGTATGAAGAGTCTATAATAATGTCTTTCATCCCCCTTATGATCAAGGAGGATGGTATCTGCATTGGGAGAGTTGCGAGCTCATTGCTAGACAGAGGGGCTGAGCATTGGAAAAATACTTTGGTCGACTATGTCCTAGGGGATGTGCCCTACTATGGACAGTTGAGAGCGTGGGTGGATCGGTTGTGGAAGGTGAAGAAGGGAGTCCATATCTATAGCAGAGAAAATGGGTACTTCTACTTTCATTTCGATTGTGAAGAGGACTGCGAGAGGATCCTGCATGGCAGGCCGTGGTTGTTTGATGGTTGATTGACAGTTTTGTAAAGATGGAGTCCTACTCTTCATCACGATCGTGACATATTGGCTACTGTCCTGGTATGGGTTCAATTTCAAGGGTTGTCGCTAGGCATGTGGACTCTTGACATCTTGAAAATAGTAGCGTCGATAGTAGGCAACCCTATATGCCTTGACAGAGCTACTGCAAAGTTGGAGCGATTGTCTTACGCAAGATGTCTAGTGGAAGTTGACGCAACAAGAGTGCTCCCAAAAGACGGCAGGATTGGAGCTTGATGATGGGTCCATCATCAACATTGAAACAAAGTACGAAGGTGAGTCGTCGAGATGTAGCCATTGTGTTTGCTTTGGTCATACTGACAACCAATGTCCAGACTTATCAAAGCTCTCTTCAATCCAAAGTAAGGAGCCATCAGATAATAAACACAAAGAGCAGGGGGGTCTAGCACATCTGTACCTCTTGCAGATGTGGTAACTTCATCAGGTATGTCTGAATTTTCGGGAGACCATATACAAGAGGGGAGTCCTAAGGATATTGGGGATAAGAAGGCACCTGAATCTGAATGCAACAAAGAAGCTACTGAGGGTTATATGGCAGATACTGTGGTATCCTTTGTTAATGAGATACCAAGAGAGGGTACTGGCAAGGCAAACAACTTTAATGCCATATGCCAATCGGTAGAGGCCATACTGGAACATACGAATGAGCCATCTACTTCGGCTGACCGGGGCGCAGGACCAATCCAATCTAGTAACGAATCACCAATTGCGGCAAGGCCAAATCCCATTCTAAACTCTGCAGTTGACGAAGTGCCTGATGCCATATCAGTTGTGAATCTGGAATGGGAACTGGAGTTAGTTGAGGCTAATCAGATGGGGGATGCGAATAAGCTGAAGAAGTCCATTGCCCAAGCAGCTACAGGGGGAGGTATACACAAAATCTTTTGCTTGAAAGATGGGGCCTTGGGGAGGCCAAACCCAAGCTCCTAATTAATGTGCATTTTTGCATGGAATACGTGAGGTCTGCATAAATCTGTCAGGAGGAGAGATCTGCACGATAGACTAAAGAATATAATGCAGTTAGTAATCATTCTTCTTGAAATAAAGTTGACGATAGGAAATGATAAATGGAGATCCTGTCTCCCTAAGAATTGGTGGGAGTTTGACAATTTTACTTTGCATTCTGGAGGTCGTATCCTAGTTGGGTTGGACAACTCGATTTGGCAAGCCAAGGTTCAGTCAATCTCAAGCCAGCATATCTCACTCCACTGTAGGAATAAGGGGGGTCTTGAGGTAGTCATCACTGTGGTATATGGTTCCAATTTGATGTATGAGAGTAGCAATCTATGGGGGCAACTTGAAGCTGATGCAGCCATGGTTGGAGGAGGTGTGTGGCTGATTGGAGGGGATTTTAATTGCATTAGGTACTCATCGGAGAAAATTGGAGGGCGACGATGTGATGCTAAAATATTGGATGAGTTTAACGATTGCTTGAACAAATGTTCTCTACTCGACCTAAAGAGTGTCGGCAAATCTTTGAGCTGGAGAAATCACCGTATTGGGATGGGCTGCATTGCTGCAAAATTGGATAGATTTCTGTGTAACGCCAAATGGCTCGGTATCCTGCCTGAACCATTCATGGAGTATTTGGATCCCCCACATCAGCAATCATTCCCCCATGGTAATCAAATTACAAACAAAGGTACAATCTTACCCTAAACCATTCACGTTCTTTAATGTTTGGGTTCAATGGGTGGGTTATAAGGAACTTCTAGAAAACATCTGGAACCAACATGTTGAAGGCACGGCAATGCACAGGGAATTTGTGAAGATGAAAAACCTTAAGGCATCTCTCCGAGTTTGGGCGCAGAACCACAAGGCATCCAATAATATTGAGGCCTGTAGAAGAAACCTGGAAGAAGTTGGGCACTCTGCATACTGATTTTTCTTTGCAAAAGCGTGAGAATGACCTATCATTAAATCTAGCCAAATTAATAGAAATGGAGGAATCAATGTTACGGTAGAAAAGCAGGCAGGACTGGCTTAGTTTGGGAGATAAAAATTCCAAATTTTTCTATGCAGTTATTAAGGCTAGGCAATGCCATAATAATCTGGGTCATTTAGTGGATGCAGATGGGAATCACAATAATTCTTATGAGGACCTGCGAAGTGGAGCTCCTAAATTCTATGAAGCTTTATATAACCAAGATTGCTATTGGAATGTATTTCCAAAGCTTGTCACAAAGCGTATTTTAACTCTAGAAGCTGCAGCCTGGTTGGAGCGAAGAATCACAAATGAGGAAATCAAGGAAGCGGTATTCCAAATAGGGGTGGATAAATCCCCTGATCTAGATGGCTTTAATGGATACTTCTTTCAGCAAAGTTGGAGCACGATAGGTAATGACATCTCTGATGCCATCCAATCTTTTTTTCGAACTGGCTCTCTTATGCATCCCATAAACTACACTAATCTCACATTGGTGCCTAAGAATTCTAACGCAACTGGGTTGGGAGATTAGGCCCATAGCCTGCTGTAATGTCCTCTATAAGGTGATAAGCAAAATTATCTGTAATAGGCTCAAATTTTTCATTCATGAACTCATTTTGCCGAACCAATCTGCTTTCCTCAAAGGGAGACTACTTTTTGACAGTGCTCTACTAGCACATGAACAGATTAGAGATTTTAGAAACCCCATGGGAGCCAGAGCTTGTCTTAAATTAGATTTAAGGAAGGCCTTTGACAGTGTAAACCGTGAGTTCCTTTATTAAATCCTTCATCATATGGGTTTTAGCAGGAAATTCTTGACTTGGATCAGAGTATGTTTTTCGTCTCCTACCTTTTCTGTTATGATAAATGGCTCTCCAGTTGGATATTTTGAAGGTAATAGAGGCCTCAGGCAAGGCAACCCACTATCCCCATACCTTTTTGTCATCACAATGGAGGCATTCTCTTTATTACTTGAAAAGGCAATGGCTACTCGCCAAATACAACCTATGAGACGAACGGGTGCTATCTCTCATCTCCTCTTTGTAGATGATCTTCTCTTATTATGACGGGCTAACATGCATTCTTTTAATGGTCTGAAATCTCTGTTATTGGATTTTTCTAACCTAACAGGTTTGGAAATTAATTGGGATAAAAGTACCTCTATATTCAGAAAGGGCACAAGGAGTCCAATATGTCTAGCTAATTTGCTAGGAATCAAGCTGGGATCTTCTTTTACCACATATTTAGGGCTGCCTCTCTCCTCCAGGTATCCTAAACCGTCTATGTACAGTAGGCTGATTGACAAGTGCAAGAAAAGACTCATGGGATGGACGTCCTCTTTGTTATCCATCTCGGGACGTATTGAGTTAGTCAGATCAGTCATATACGGTATGATCTCATTCTGGATGCAAGTCTACCGTATTCCTAAATCTATCTTGTGAGCTAATATATCTGCTTGTAGGAATTTTATCTGGGGATCTTCTCGTATATGGGCTTGGAAGGACATATGCACTCCAAAAGAGGAGGGGGTCGGCATGAGACTACTAGCAGACCTCAACATGGCGTCAGGAGTGAGACTGACTTGGAGGATGCTAGCTACGGAAGGACTATATGCTAAATATATGGGAAACAATTATAGAGACAACGCTCTTTTTTTGCTACTCAAGGTAAAGCAACGAATTCAGGCACTTGGAAATTCATGCTTCATTGCCGACATTTCTCTATAAAGCTTATAAGGAGACAAGTACGGGATGGTCACTCAACTCTTTTTTGGCATGATAACTAGTTGGATTATGGACCTCTGAGCGAGTTATATTATGTTCCCCTCGAATCAAGCATGAAGAAGGTGAATGAATATTGGACGTCGGCAGGCTGGGCGAATGACATTGACTTACTTCAAGTTTGGCCGCTGTTGCATGAAATAACTCTTTCCGCGAGCGCAGATTCATGGACTTGGGCACCTAGTTCGGATTTTCTATTCAAAGAGGCATGGGAAGGCACGCGGCAAAGGGGTGTGAAATTTCCTTATAACAATATAGTTTGGTATAAAAATAATGTCCCTAAAATGTCCCTTACCCTACTGAGAGCATTCCATGGCAAATTGCTTACAAAGGATGTGCGAAAGAAATGGGACGAAAATTCTAACACGAAATGCGTGTTGTGTGAGGCAGGGGATGATGAAACTATAAATCACTTTTAATGCGATTATACAAACTACATACTCTGCAGGAGCCTTCTCAAATTGGGCGTATCAGACCCCATAGATCCACTGTTGCATAAAGTGGGGGATTTCTATTTACTACACTTCGCCAAAAAAGATACAGTTAGCATGCTAGCCAAGACCATTTTATCTACGATTGTGTGGCATGTCTGGAAGGAGAGGAACATAAGGATATTTGAAGGCATACAGAAGCCAAAGACCGTGCTATTTGGTGACATAGCTGCAGATGTCAGACTTATCCTCAGAGATCAGGATCCCACTGAATCTGAAGCCGCCCAAGCCATGTGGAACTGTGAGTTTCGAGATGTGGGATGAGTTGGTAGTCAGTGATTCAATCCCTGCCCCACTATTAGTAACACACACCTTGTACATTTGGTAGGGGAGGGGTGTTTGTTGGTAGGGAGTGATGGCGCTTGTGCCCACTCCTCTCTTTGACACCCACCAGCCTCCATTTGTAGCCATTTGTATTCTTTGTACATTTTGTTTCTTTAATAAAGATGCTCGCTAACTTTCCATATATACATATACATATATGGGTAAAATGCGCATGCGCTCAAGCTCAGGTGGGTTTCCTGTGCTCGACCCCTCCCTACCGTCCGATTCAATCCGCAATCTTGGTAATATCTGACCTTTTGGTGCAATTACCATTGCGCCCTTTAAGCCCATTTCAAAGCGCCTTTGTACTAAATTACCTTTAAGCCCTTTTGTACTAAAATACAATCGCTACCACTTCTTTTGCTTACTCCCGTACAAAACACAGAAGCTGGAGTAGATCCCTAATTTTGCACTAGGTCTTCGATATCAACAGCCCACGCCTAAGATCGCCCCAAAATCCCTGCCATCACACGCTCGTTGATTCCCCTCATACTCTCCTCTATCGAGGTAAGGATCGTCATCCATAATTTACTTGACGTACTTATGTCAAGCATGCACGAACTTAACATAGATCATATGTTGATTCCCCTCCTACTCTACTCCATCGAGGTAAGGATGGTCATCCCTAATTTGATGGACATCTCATATTGCTCAACACGCACAACAGGATAAATTTTTGAAGGGGTTTACGCGGTGAGTAATTTCCAACCTTTGGACGATTGGCGCTGGAAATTACTCTCCGTGCACAACGGTCTAAATTTTTTAATCGGTTTGCACGGTGAGTAATTTCCAAACTAGCGAAGTGTTGCGATGGAAATTACTCTCCGCGCAAAATGATTCAAAAATTTAGCCCGTTGTGCGCCTTGAAAAATATGAGGTGTCCATCAAAACTTACTGAAGCCGCTCATATAGCACAACAACATAGAGCGAATGGCGTACATAATATTGCCCAGCGCGCAAAACGGGTGATATGTTTGATTTTTTGATGTATTTGATATATTCATCAAATATGATGGTAACAATTAGATCAGATTGAAAAAGACTAGCTATAATACGCAAGGTTTTAACATGATTAGTAATAGTAGTGTGGTTTCAACTAACAAGATGATGTATAATCTACTGCTACTTGGATAGACATATATAGTAGTCATGCTGCGTCAATATTACTGATATTTTTATTTGTTTCTAAAGTAGAAAATGAAAATCGAAGAGAGTGAACCCTTTGTGCATGATCAGAAGATGCCAAATGAGATTGAAGCTGAAAATGACAGTGCAAACAACGTATATGAAGAGGATAGGCATAGTGATAATGAAAAAGGAAGCCCACATATTGGAATGAAATTTCAAACAGAAGAAGATGCATATCAATTTTATAATACATATGCAGCAATAAAAGGTTTTGCAACCCGAAAGGGATCTACAGGAAAGGGAAAAGATGGCAATACCACGAGGAGGAAGTATACGTGCAACAAAGAAGGGTATAAAAGCTTAAAAGATAAGAGGGAGATAGGGAGGGACGTTAATCAAAGGAAAAATGAGAGAGAATGCTGTATGGCTCGAATGACAGTTCATAAAATCACCGATGGAGTATGGTGCATAAACACCTTTGATGATGATCATAATCATGACTTGATAAAAAGCCCATCGAAGATCCAAATGTTACGGTCATTTAAAAGATCGAATATGGACGGAACATGTAGGAATTTAGTTGATCAGATGCGTGGCTGTGGAGTAGGACCTGCAAAGATTGCAAGGATTCTAAATGCCACGAGTAGTAGTAATGTCA
The DNA here is from genome assembly GCA_030789695.1 of Scilla litardierei. NCBI lineage: Eukaryota > Viridiplantae > Streptophyta > Magnoliopsida > Asparagales > Asparagaceae > Scilla > Scilla litardierei. Next base: position 130,432,241 of record CM061132.1, on the reverse strand, counting down.
ATATTACTACGCAACAATGCATTGATCATGGGAGAGAAGCAAGAAAGAACAACATTGGGAGGAATGCATTAGAGTAATAGAACAATTTATTAAAAGGCAAGCTACAAACTCTCAGTTCTATTATGCTATTGAGCATGATGAAGAGAATGTATGTAGGAGTATATTTTGGGCTGATGGAAGGGCGACGACATCATACAGCCAGTTTGGAGATGTTGTATTTGATGTCACTTATAAGACAAATAGATTCATGTTGCCTTTTGCACCTTTTACAGGTGTCAATCATCATAAACAGTCTATTTTATTTGGACGTGCTCTTCTTGCTGATGAGAAGGAAGAATCCTTCGTGTGGTTATTTGGACAGTGGTTAACATGTATATGGGATAAAGCACCAGGAGCTATCATCACTGATCAAGACCCGGCAATATGCAATGCAATCAAAAGAGTTTTTCCAAATACAAAGCACAGGTATTGCATATGGCATATCAGTCTGCATGAAGATGAGCATCTACGTTCATTGCGGTTTTCTTATAACCCTGAATTTGATGAAGACTATGCAAATTGGTGTAAGAACAGTCAAAATGTTGAAGAAGCTGAGAATTGTTGGGGCGTCTTACTGGAGAAGTACCAAATGGAATTTCAGGAGCCATTGATAGAAAAACAAAAAAATGAAATGAAAGCCTGGAAGTGGTTGCATACGATGCATGAGAAAGCACAGCATTGGATTAAGGCATACCTACTGGATACTTTCTTTGTGGGTATGAAAATGTTAATACGATAGAGATTGTTGTAAAAATATATGATCAAAATAAACTAAGCATATGGTATTCATTTCTTGTTTTGTGTGTAGGCATGACGTCCAGCCAAAGGAGTGAAAGCATGAACGCGTATTTTGATGGATACGTAAATTGTATGACTCCATTATACGAGTTCATTGATCAATATGATAAAGCCGTAAGATTTCAGCGAGACAAAGATGAAAGAGAAGATACGTTTTGTATGAGGAACACACCAGAATTTAGCGGCATGCATGAGTTAGAGGTTCATGCCGAAAAGGTATATACTAGAAACATATTTTCCCTTTTTCAAATTCGTTTCAAAAATACTTTATACTGTCGGCATGAAAGGGTGAGCATGGATGGGGATACGACCACATATAGAGTAACTATGCGGATTGATGGAAAGAGCTACTTGCATAATGTTCAATGCAATATATCTAAGGGAATGTTCAAGTCTACGTGTGCAAGGGCTGTGATGAAGGTTTGCTATGCACGCAAATTTTATATATCATGAAGCAAAAGTTTGATATGCAAGCCATCCCTGAGAGATATATTTTACCAAGGTGGACTCTAAATGCAAGACATAGCATCATGAGTCTTGGGGCCTCTTCGACTAGCACAGTACACGGAATGCGTCCAAATCAAATTACTCCACTTCAAGCCTGGAGACTTCGTTCATCATTCGATAAAGTCGTGGAGGCGGTTACAAGAGATCCCCTTTTGTTTGATGACGTCTTTGGGTGGGCAAACAGTTTTTTGGACCAACATAATTTGAATGATAAAGTACAAACTGCTTTTGAAGAGCCAAGCGCTCAGGTGGGATCCAATGCACCTATCAATCAAGAAGTAGGAGTAAATGATGTCATTATGCATGATCCTGCAAAAACGAGAACTAAAGGCCAACCACGAGTGGCATCAAGGATTCCATCTGAAATACAAGTCTCACAAGAACAAAGTCAAGCAAGAACAAGGACTTGCAGTGTTTGTGCAGAAAAGGGTCATGAGATGAGAACTTGTCGTATGAGTACAGCTGGTAGAAAGAATGTATATTTGATCAAACGGTTACTATTTTGTATACTAGTATAAATTATTTTAACATCATTGCTCCATATTCTCTTTAGGACAAATCTTTGCCTGATGACTTAACAAGGCTTTGATATGAAGGCCAACATTTTTATATATTATAGGTAACAATTTTGTATTAGCTTGGAAGAAATATACTACATGCATCTGTCATGGACATATCAGTATAAATGGGTTGTAAGTAAACTGGTTCTCTTTAAAAATGGTTATCTGAAAACGACAACCTCCTATATTTTAGTCCAAAATGCAGCCATCGTAGAGTTGAATTAATAGGGCTGGGGGTCCAAATTGAATCTTAAAACACAAAGTCTTGATTATAAGCGTATGAGGATGATGCCTATCATTCAAGACCTATATCCGATGCTGCGGATCTCATATCTTATAATTTCTATGTTGCTGCAGATCCTGACAATTGTCAAGAAAATTAATGTGCTTAAGGAGTAAGAAGAAGAAGCTGAAGAGCTGAAGAGAATGAAGAGAATGAGGCTTGTAGCTGTCCGCTATGAGTAATTATGGGTAATTGTATACAGTTTAGCTCCGCACGCACAATGTTTACAACTTTTACCCGTTGCGCGTGCTGAGCAAAACTTGGTAATTGTACAGGTTTGCTATTAAGCGCACACAACGTTCAATAATGTTGCGGATGTGCGTGCTGAGTAATTTGGGTAATTGTAAACAGTTATGCTCCACGCGCACAACGGTTGCTAACTTTGACGGTTATGCTCGTTGAGTAAATGTTGGTAATTGTAGACAGTTGTGCTCAGCTCGCACAACGTTCAATGCTGTTGCCGTTGGTGCGAGCTGAGTAATTGTGGATACTTTAAGTTAGCTTCACACAATTTTGTAATGTGATGCAATTGTCTCAAATTTATTGACATTGTATTATGGTCTGTATTCCAACATACTACAACATTTATGCATTCCAATGTACATAACACAACAAAGTAGAAACTACATCTAAACATTTTGAAACATCACAATTTTTGCACTGGTAAGCAATTCAAGCACTGGACTATACTAGGGATACATGGATTCCCACCATGAAAAAATTTCAACTTTGTTGCCATTTATGAGCTGCTCCATCAACTCCACAGTGTCACTTGCTGCAAGTATCTTGGCCATCTGTCCCCTGTATGCGTTGAAGAAGAATCAGTGATGAACGCATAACGAAGCATAATTAAGTAAAAATATTGTACAGGTAGACTTAGAATAAGATAGAACATTTATTATCATCAAGCAGTGATGTCTGCAACTAAGGATCAAAGAACGTATACAAGCAGTGAAGTCTGCAATGAAGCGGCTGTGCCTGAAAGAGGTGGTAGCTTCAATGACGACGAACAGAACATATGAAGGAGCAAAGAACATCTTCGAATCAATATATATGTGATGTATTCAGTTTCGGCATCACGTCACATGTCGCTTGTATATTGTCCACCTTTGAGTATTGAGGACGCAGCAGTGATGAAGGAAAAAAATAGAATGTTGTAGAAAAAATATCATATAATTAGAATCAGATAGAATAAGATAGAATAATATCATCAAGAAGTGTAGTGGTTGATGAGGGCTTGTGGGAAGGGAAGCCATTTATAGACGAATTGGACTGCCATTGGATGAGGATGAGACTACAGTAGAGTTATTGGGAGGCAACACAAGAGACCCAGTGAGTCTACAACAAAATGCTTGTGATTATACAGAAGAATGCTCGTGAATCTACAGTAGATTGATAGCAGCCAGTGTTGTTCCCAATAATGTATGACCGTTGTGGTGTGCCTTGAGCAAAATTGATAGCCTCAAATAAAATAGCTCAATGCGCACAACCGGTAAAAATATGGCCGTTGTGCGCGGAGAGCAAATTATTTATGGTTTATCAAAATTGCTCAAAGCGCAAAACGGGCATATAGTTGGGCTGTTGTGCGCATTGAAAAATAGGTATTTTGGATAACACAATTGTTCAATCGACGTAAGTAAGAGTAATATTTCACCAACAATTTTGTAAACTTGTTTCAGCAGCGTAATGCTGGATATAGAGAAATACATTGACATCATAGAGAGATCGTCCATCACGGTATACGCCACCACTCCTTTAACAAATCAGATGCTTTCTCTATTCGATGCATTAGCTGAAATTTTTTCTCGTAGCATGGTTTTTGCTCGACGCGCACAATGGTTAAAATCTGGACAAATATTGCATGACGTTGTATGCTTGGAGTTATTTTATTCGAATGTAACCCGTTTTTCCTCGACGCGCACAATAGGGTATAATTTTACCCATTTTCACGTTGATTAATATTAAGTCAAAAAATAAAATCTGTTACCCCATGCGCACAATCTGTAGGGCGTACTGAGTAATAAAACTCTCCTCTAAACTGTTTTAATACCGCGCACAACGTGTTATAATTTAGGAAGATGTGCACGCTGAATAAAATCTTATGTATAATCACGATCACTGCTTTGTAGACTCACGAGGTCTCTTCTGTAGACGTACGGTCACTCTACTGTAGACTCATCCTCATCCAAGGGCAGTCTAATTCGTCTATAAATGGCTTCCCTACGCATAAGCCCTTTTCAACCTCTACACTTCGAGTGATGTTTATCAGGCATGAGGAAGAGTAACACTACACTTTACTGTAGACTCATCCTCATCCAAGGCCAGTCCAATTCGTCTATAAATGGCTTCCCTACCCACAAGCCCTCTTCAACCACAACACTTCGAGTGATGTGAAAGGCATGAGGAAGAAGTAAACCTGGTCAAATAGTTGTGTTGGCTCACACGAGGAGTAGCCCCCGACCGTATAACTGGCCAGCCTGCGAAGTCTTCTAAATCATCCCCGACGGTATAGCTGGCTTGCTCCGCAAGGGGATGGACCCCCGACCGTATAGCCGAGTAGCCCATAAGGCAAAGTAAGCTCATTTCCGATCGTATAGTTCGCTTGGCTCGTGAAGGTTTGGCGACCGAGATATCATTATAAATGTGCTGAAACTGGATCTCTTTTAAACTGTATCTAAGAAAACTGATTTATCTTGTATTTTAGTTCAAAATGCAGCCATTGTGGCTTTGAATTCCTAGGTCTGCGGGTCCAAACAAGAAACTTAATACCCAAAGTTTTAATTACGAGCGTATGAGGATGATGCCTATCATTCGAGAAATCTATATGCTGCTGCCGATCTCATATCTTATAATTTACCTGTTGCTGCAGGTCCTGCCAATTGTTAAGAAATCATTCGAGAAAATGTTTCCATTCAACAAAAATATCTCCAAGTACAACGAACAAAAAGGAGACACAAAAAAGGGTTCGCTCCACCTATGATGCCGGAGCTCGCGAAGAGGCGTCCCCAGGTGATTCATCTTCTCCCAAACCAGTAGGCTGCCCAGGGACAACCGGAGGTCGGGGAAGCATTCTTTGGACCCGCTCCTCAAACGCTAGGAAACCCTCCCGGAAGGACCTCTCAATCTTCGCAGCTAAAATGTCATCGAATGCCTGGAATCCCTCACAGAGAGACTCTGCGATCCTCGGAGCCAGGACATCCCCATAACTCCTCTGGACCTCGGCTACAAGCCGAGCGTGGTCCACTTCCCGCAGGGCACCTATATCGGCCCAAAGAGCACCTTTCTCCTTTCTATGCACCTCCCGGGCTAGGGACAGTGCATCCTCAGTAGACTTGTCCGATCTCTCGACGACAACCAGAGGCTCCATCAAACTTCTCACCTCCAAGGTGAGCTCTGTAACTCTCAGTTTGAACTGGTGGGCCTCCTTGGCTGATTGCTCAGCCGCCTCAGCCCTCAGGTGCTCCTGCGCCAAGGCCGCCTCAAGACCATCTACCTTATCCGAGCGGCGATGCGCCTCTACAGCAAGCGTGGACACCTGTGAGACCAAAGGGGTGAATGTCGACCTTAACAAAACAGAAGTAGAAGAAGAAAGGGACCGACATGCTGGATATGCCATACCAGAGAGTCTTCCAGTTTCTTGGAAGGAACCCCCTCTAACAAGGAGCGGTCACTCGGAATGACAGATCCCTGCGCTAGCTGGACGGCCATGCTAGCTGGACCACTCTTACTCTTCTTCTTCTTCCCCTCGAGACCTTCAGACCACGAGTGAGAACGTCTCTTACTCTCCCCCTGATTCTAGGTTAACACACGGGAACCTTGCTTGACGGCTGCCACGGCCCCCTCTGCGAGGTCGAGACCGGCGGGAGCATCAATTTGATCCGCCACGAAGGGAGAAGGTTCGGCCGTGCCCAAGAGCGGAGGGGAGGAACGCCCACCTGCCTTGACACCCCAATTGGTGGGTCGCCCACAAAAAATTTCTCCCCCACAGTGCGACCAGGCCCAAGGCCAGATGAACTCCCCCGACCACCCGAATACCCTCGTCGCCGAGGGTTGAGTTACTGAACGTCTTGACTGAAATCCCGACCCGCCATCTGAGCAAAAAAGATGAAAATCAGGGTAACAAGCAATGGAAAAAGCAGAATTTAAAAGGCCAAAGGAATTATATGGAAGGTAACTTCGAATCCAAGCCATCAGAAGGGGATGCGTGTCAAAGTCTCACAGAATGCGACACTTTGAATCCCGCTCCCTAAGGGCAGGAGAATTCCAACTTTGTGCTACTGGCCTTCATTCAATGCGATTGCCTAGACTAAATTGTACATCAAATCCACACGAATCACATTCCTCGGACCGAGCCGTCAAAAACCGAACGGCCCCGAGCGATGGCAGGAAATTGATCCAACACACACAAAATGGGCTAAGACGGAACAGGTCAATGTCCTGATCCAAGCCCATGGGCATTGTCGGAATTAGGTGCAACGCTGGGAATGAAAACGAAAAGAAATCGGAGAAAGCTGACGTTGATTTCCATGCAAACGAAATCGAATTAATTTGGAATTACTGTGTGCACAGACCGAGAAATGATAGACTTGAACTGGAATTGCATATGCACAGACCAGAGTGTTTTCCAAGATTGACGAGCCACATATTGAGATACAGATGTCAGATCGAGACACCGTTTGCATCAGACTAGAGCTGACGACGTGCTGATTGACAGAGACGACTACACGGACACGAACTGAGCATTTCTAAACTCTTTACTCTTTATATTCGTGTATCAGTGTGTTGATCTCTGTAGGAAAAAATTTACCACTTTTGTGTTATTTGGGACTTGTCTGGTTGGGGCTAGACAAGAGGGTCTTGACGTGTTGGTGCAGTCAAGATACGTATTTACTAGGTTGATAGGGTTCTGCACTTTGTTGAGTGTGGTACAGTCTAAGTGGGGAGTTAGAGCTAGGACCCCATTGTAGGTGTACAGAAGAAACTTATTAATGCTAGTATTTGCTTGTGGGATGGAGTAGGTCGTTGCTACGACCAAACCAGAGTAAATCTGCTGCGTATTTTGTGCTTGCATTTTATTTACCATGCTTGTGTTTTAACTGCGTGTCGTTTCTCGTGGGTTGCGTGAGTATATTTTTATATGCCTATTCACCCCCCTCTAGGCTAGGATCCAGATCCAACACCCAATACATATATATAGCCCCGAAAACCCCTCAAAATAACCCTAAATTGACCTGGGCCCACGCTTGCTACCCAGGTAGCTCGGGCAAGCTTGTGCAGGTCGCTCGGTCGAGCACATGGTACCAGCCTGCCCGAGCACAGATTCCAGCACAGATTCGCCAACTTGCAGATATTCCCTAAGGCTCATCCGACCTCTGTTTGGTACGTTAATAGTGGCGTTGGAATCGTTATGAAGTCTACTATCTGGAAAAAATATGTGAAAAATAGTGTAAAATCCCTGGTGATAGCAGCTCTTCAAAGAGTGAAGAACTGTCCAGAAATCAGCAGATTTGGCCATTTCTACTCCGCTCGACCAAGCGGCTTGGGTCGCTCGGTCGAGCATGCTTTAGTACTCGATCGAGCACCTCTTGGAGATTTAGAGCTTTGCCTCAATAGAATTGATGTCACTCGGTCGGGAATTGATGTCGCTCAGACGATCGGTTGGCCGCTCGGTCGGGAATTGATGTCGCTCGGTCGAGCGGTTGGCTGCTCGACCGAGCGAATTAATGTGAAACTTTCCAGAGAGTTTGACGGAAAAATTTGGAACTCCCTGACGGCTGGCTCGATCGAGTGTTGGGTGTCGCTCGGTCGAGCAAGTTGGTTCGCACGGCCTATTGGCCCCTCGCATCTTTGCTCCTCCTTCATGGTGTCCTAGCTCGATCGAGCGCATGGAGCACTCAACCGAGCGACCTGGAACTCAACTCCAAGCCTCTCTCTTATCTCCTCTCCTTCCTTCTTTGCTTTCTTCTTTCTCTCTTCTATTCCTTTCTTCTCTCCTTCATTGCTCTCCAACAGCTTTGAGTCGTCAAATGCGGCACCGCCAGTGCTCCGGCATCGGTGTTCATGCCCTCCTCTCTAATATGCTTCGAATTGCTTGATATTCCCTGAAATGCAACAAAGCGCTCTTAAAGTCAAATAGTTCCAGTTATTAGCATAAAAGCATATAAAATCGGGATTTAAGCAATCATTTTGACTTGTAAACATATAGATGAAATGTGGAATATTATGACACATCAGTCATCTTGTCGATATAAGACGGTTCCAGTGTGTAACGCCCCGCTCCCCAGGATACCTGTAGGAGCGAGTGTTACGAAGGAAGATAAAAAGAAATGCAATGATACAAAGATACTAGCAGGTCCACCGTCCATGTGCTGGGAAGTACACGTAATGCTCCACAAATAAATTACAACACAAGAGTTCCACCCAATTAAAAATAACACATGCGAACAACATATGAATTAAACTTCATTAACATAAATTACAAACATGGTCTAATTATAATTTGACATGACAACCCCCAATATACAACCATCATACACAACAAATACAACATTAACTTACTACAACAAAACCCCAAGTTACACCCACCCTTACAACTCAACACTCTAATCTACCCCAAGCCTCCAACTCCAACTTCATGGATCTCCAACTGCCAACTACCTGAAAAATATCAACGGGGACACGTCAACGCGTGACACAGTAGGAATATCCCATCTCCATATAGCATATCATCCAACGCAAAGTGCAACTACCACGTGACATATTGTTCAATGCAACTTACAACAAGTGGCATGACATAATTTCATGAAATTAAACATAGTGCAACATAAAGCAACAAAGGGTGGCATTACATGGCATCTTACAAAATGACATAAAGGTAAACCTAAAGCAAAATGTGATGGCAACTACAAAGTGACATGTTGCATAGTGACATGTTGCATTGAAAGCATAAGGATTCACATGCTATAAAGAGAAGGAACTACAACAAGCTAGCATTTCATATACAACTTGCATTAAGCATCACATACATTGCTTTAGATGATTACAACTTTTGTTTACATTAGAAAGCTACTAACTTTAACCCAAATGATAAAAGGCAACCAATGTTCAATTAAGAATGGAATCCTATAAGATGCAACCAATTACATGCAAGCTTAGACAAGTGTTCTTTAAAAAGGCAACATATTTAACCTACTTAACTTTTGTCTATATTAAAATGCAACCAATTAACAACTATAACATCACACCATTATGGCTTCAACATCCAATCTTCAAGTCCAACATGCACATGCCCATTTGCATTTATCACTTGCATACAAATCTTCCATTACCCCATAAATAAATACATTACATCTAAGTCCCAACTCAACATGAATCAACATGAAGCAACATCTAAGTCCCAACTCAACATCCAAGCTTTAGGCAATAAAAGCATTCTTAGTAATTTGAGGCAAACTTTAATAACCAAAAGTAGAATTTGGCAACTTTAGTAATAAATGCAAACATTAACAACATTAAGAATTTTGGCATGGTTCTAATGAGTGATTAAATCCTTGATGCCTTGAAACGCAAAGGGTGGTAATGCAAATGAAGGGTTGAACACAATTATAACATGTTGTCGACTAAAATTTCCACCATTAGCATAATTGGTGAGAAACATATCATGCTAAAATAACATAACATGCTAACATGTTGTCTACTAAAGAGGGAGGTATTTCAAAGGTTAGTGAGAAACTCATGAACACTTGGCTTGATTGGATTTATTCTCTTAAGAAAAAAGATGGAGTTGGCATAAACGTAACATGTTGCCTAACAAAGTTCCCACCTTTAGCACCATTTAGCATGAGACATAAGAAAGGTGCAACTGTAGTACCAAAAAGGGAAATAGCATAGCCCAACCAACTCTAGCTACTAAAATTAGTTAAAGGCCCAATCAAGAAAATAATAATAATCACATCAACATCAACAATAACAACAATAATAATACCAACAACAACAACAACATTAATAATACCACTAACAACACCCACAACAATAATACCATTTTATTTCTAGGGAAGAATACACAACATCAACTCAAGTACAACTACTCGCAACCACCAAAAAGGGAACCACGTCACAACATTCATTTCACAAGCCACAATCATGTAATGCTTATAATGGCATTCCTAGGGATCCGATTCCTATGCCGTCGTGCAAGTGCAAGTGATTCTACTCTGTTATCAATGTGGAGCCACCTAATGGATCAAGAGGTTGCCTACGGTGACTTCTCCCGCCTCCTACCGCGGTAACTTTGTCCATTCCGGTGCACTCCACCTCCGTGTCCCTAACAACATCATAACACACCCATTCCATATTCCACATATAACCAACAACACATATAAGTTTCCAACCACGATATTTCACCCTTGGTTCTCAGTTCAACACAAACAAATTTTCCAACATTTTCATTTGCCCATAGCCAAATTAAGCAAAACAATTCTCTTTTGCATACTTACCTCCATACAAACAATTCTACAAACACATGGTGGGTATGATGACAAAATCATGAATTCAATTGCAACGACATAAACTACATGAAGCTAATAGCAAGTTGATACAACATGAAGCAACATAACAACATAAAAATATTACATAACAAGATGAAGTAACATAGCAACATAGGCAACATGAAACAACATGAAGCTATTAGCAAGATATCAACTTGTTAGTATGTTGATTGATCTAACAACCACTCATGGCAAGATGGAAAGATAACGACTTGGTAAAACTTTTATAGCATGTTGATTAACCCATTCTTATTCTTATCATACTTGTTCATTCTCATCTTGCTTGTTTATTTTAACAAGTTAGTGAAACTTGACAAGTATGCAACATACAACACTTGGAAATGCTTGTTTAGAATTAAAGTTAGTATTTTTCTCTTTTTTCATACTTGACTTCATAAAAGCATTTCTACAAACACATGGTAGGCATACTAACATAATCATTAATCCCATTGAAACAACATTAACTAATGGCATGATACAACTTGATAAACTTGGAAGGCATTTCTACAAACACTTGGATGACACAATAAACATTATCATTATTTCAATTGAAGACAACACAACTAGTAGCAAGATAGAACCTTAATACATTAATTCAATTAAAGACAACCCAAGAGTAGTAGCAAGTTTGCAACTTAAGAGAGGGTTGATTTAATCCATGGCATGAAAAGAATTGCATATTCATAAATAAAGCTACTTCCTTAACATGCTTGGATGAAATAAGATAACATACTATAAGGAGAGGGTTTCCTACCTCAATACTTGGGATGAAGCTGTTGAGTATTGGACTTCCCCCTACTTGGTGTTAATGATGAGCAAACATAAATACTTGTGATTAATCCCCTATTTTGCCGTTAATCCATTGTCTAAGCTTACTATGAAGATCAACTAGCAATGGATGACTCACAAACGTGATTGAAGGCAAATGATATGAATTGGATGATCGTAGATTGATGATTGAAGCTCCGTAAAGACTTCAAGCTCATACGATGTAAAGAAGAGATTATTCGTCAATGTAATTTTTCTTTTATCTCTTCTAGTTTGTAGCTTAGAAGTAGAACTTTGATGGAGCACTCACACACATCTACTTTCGGTCATAGGACATCTCTAGACCTTTGTCCTTTGATCTCAATTCAATTCTCTTTTGTTTGTGCTAGGATTGTTTATAACAGCCGACTGCTTAACAATTTACAGTCGCCTGTCTCAAAAACAGTCGACTGTATTTTGTTCTACAGTCGCCTGTTATGCACAGACTATTACAATGCAGCTTTTGGGTCCTCTCTGATTATCTCGCACAGGCTACTGTTGAACGTTTATCAGGTGCCTGTCTTAGCGACAGTCGACTGTGAATGGTTCATCAGTCGCCTGTCTCTCCTTGCCCAAACTCTGTTTGATCTGATTTCTACGGCCAGTCGACTTATGCTGTATATACAGTCGACTGTCTATTAGAACAGTCGACTGTCTATACTGCAACAGTCGCCTGTCTGTAAGTCTATTCCTTGACTCAGCTCTCTGGAAATTTCTCCTATCTGTGACAGTCGTCTGTTTAAAGATATACAGTCGCCTGTTCTGATTAACAGTCGACTGTGTTCCTTGCATCAGTCGTCTGTCATGTATCTTGTGAGATTTCCAGTATTTCATCTAACTTACTCTTCTCTCGGCCAGTCGCCTGTCGAAGAATGTACAGTCGCCTGTTGGTTTTACAGACGACTGTCTTGGCTTCATCAGTCGACTGTCCACGTGGTAAGTTACCGTTATGAATTCTCACGTACCCTTGCTGACTGTGCAACAGTCGACTGTGGTTTGTTCAACAGTCGACTGTCGCGAGTTCAGATTATATCCGTTGAGATTTTTCTCACGGATTTCGATTGGGTTTTTGCCTAAACTGTTTTGTGGATTTGAGAAAGCTATAAATAGAGCTTCTACTGTTTCATTGGAAGGTTACTCATTCATTGCAAAATCCTTTAAGCTTTCATTTCCAAAGATCAAAGCTCTCAAATCCAAAGCCCTAAGTATTTCCAAATCTTGTTCTCTTGCTCTCCAACCTAGAACCAAAGATTGATCTTCTAGGCATTTGGTGCAGTCAAGAGAAAGGGCTTTTCTTCTCTCTTCCAAGAGAGTTCTTTAACACACATCACACTTCTCCTTCAAGTTCTACTTCAAGGTATAGGTGATTGTAAGTGTTGCTTTCAGATTTCATAACTTTATTATTTGAATTGTGCTCTCGGTTGTGAGAGTGGTTTTTGCTTGCTCCCTGGTTATGGGAGTCAAGGACATCGATTGTATTCGATTGCACTTGTAGGGTTGCTACAAGTGGGTTTTAAGGAAACCTCAAGTTAGGGTTCTAACTTGAGTATCCGGTGGTATCCGGGTGGTAGGGACGTAGGATTACCGGGAATAAGTCGGGAGTTGACTTGGGTAATCCGAACCCTTGAAACATAGCTGCGTTTGCGTGTGTTTCTTTTTGGGTTGTTTTTCTATTCCGCACTATTTGTTGGATTGCATTTTATTTGGCGTAAATTCCTTTTAAATTTGCATAAACACTATTCAACCCCCCATTCTAGTGTTTTCCCCATAGACAGGGTCCTTACAATTGGTATCAGAGCGCAAGGTTTTATCTATGGCATCCAACAACAACAACGTTCCTCCGCCGCCTACGTACAACAATCATGACCGTGATGGAGCGTCCACACTTTTCGAAGGTCAATCTACGGTACGTCCTCCACGTTTCAATGATACTAACTTTGGTTATTGGAAGTGTAGGATGGAGACATTCCTTAGGAGTTCTTCTCTTTGGAGAACTCTCCACAAGGAGTACGTAGAGCCCTCCGAAGATGATTTCGAGAAATGGAAGACTTCCGATAAGTCTGCCGAAATCAACAACGCTAAAGCAATGAACGCTCTTCATTGTGCGTTGGACCCGATTGAGTTCAACAAGATATGCACATGTAAGAGTGCATATCAAATTTGGAACCATCTCATCGTTACTCACGAGGGAACGAATAAGGTAAAGCTTTCAAAGTTATATGTTGCCGTGCAAAACTTCGACTTGTTTCACATGCAGTAAAATGAGAGCATTACGTCAATGTACGGACGCTTTACCGACATCACAAACGAATTGGAAGCCCTTGGCCAAATCTACACCGAACCTGAAAAGGTAAGGAAGATTATCATGGGGATGACCTCCAAATGGGAAAGACAAGCAATCGCCATTGAGGAGGTCAATGACTTGAAGAACTACACCGTGGTGAATCTCATCGGGACTCTTATGTCTTACGAAGTAAGACGGGATAACCGATTGAAGATTCGAGCCATGATGAATCCCTTGGAGGCCAAGAAGAAAGCTTTGGCGTTCAACACCAATTCGTCATCCTCCGAAAGTGATGAATCCGAGAACGAGATGGATTTGGGTGAAATGGCCCAAATGGCGAAGAAGTTCCAACGCTTCTTCCGCAAAGGAAAATTTCCCTCCAACAAACGTTTTGAATCTACTAATGCTACTTCCTCTCTTTGTTATAAGTGTAATAAGCCAAGGCACATCAAGAGGGATTGCCCAATGCTAAACAACAACGAAAAGTGGAAGGCACCAAAGTACCACAAGTCCAATAAGAACAAGAAAGACAAAAAGAAAGGACTCGTCGGTACCTTTGATGACTCAAGTGATGACTCATCAAGCGATTCCGATGATGAGAAGGGTGAGAGCGCCCACATGTGCTTCATGGCACTTGAAGACACACTCTCGGATGAGAGTGATTCCGATATGGATAACACCGAGGTAACAATGGATGAACTTCACATAGCTAATGAAGAACTATTTGCTAAATACCAATCTTTAATGCTTAGATACTCTAGCTTAAAGAAATCAAAAGTTAGCAAGTCATCCATTCCATGCATTATCAACAATGACACCATTGTTGATACTTTAACCCTTGAGAAAGCAAACTTATCTTCTCAAAATGTCACATTGAGAAATGAGGTGAATTCCCTCAAATCTCAACTAGATCAAACACATCCCATGGATAATAGTGATCTAGTTACACGCCACACACAATTGGGATTAGAGAATGATTCTCTTAAAACCCAAGTGCACGAGCTCAAAGCACGGGTGTCCACCTTGGATACCAACATTTCTTCTTTAAAGGAGAATTATGAGCTCATGTCCTCCCGTATTGTGAGATTCAAAAGGGACAAGGACAATTGGATGATTTGCTTGCAAATCAATTTTCGGCTACACATCGTGTTGGCCTTGGATTTGTTAAAGCGAATGCATCTAATGATCGCACCTCCTATAGTGGTGTCACTATAGATTTTGTGAGGCCTTCCTCCGGTGCATCCACAAGTGGTGTCAAAGACACTATAGGTAGCAACCCTACCAAGAATGTCACCACATCATTTTCTCTTCCTTTTGGCAAGAAACCCACTAAGGGTGGAAACCAAAAGCAAGGCCATGCTTATATGTACACTAATACTCATCCACGTAGGAAACATCCTACTTCACAAGTGGATAATCATGACACATTTTATGCTCTGCACCCACGGACACGTACACAACCACACATGAGAAATAATCATGTACGTGCTCCCACACACCCATATGCTCATACGCATCATTCTTTCATATATGCTAATTCTCCACATGTCATGCATGATCAATATGCTTCATATAATATGCATGTTCCCAAGAATTCATATAATTCAAGAATGTACAATGCATATCATCCACCTCATATATATGCTAGAAATCATGTTCCTAAGAAGCATGCACCACATAGAAATCCAACTCATATGCATGCAACTAGGAATAGGACTCCCAAGATGTACACTATTTGGGGTCCTAAGAACACTAGTCTAAATGTTAGGAATGCTTATGTTGATTCCTACTTTCATGATGTAATTAGAAATAGTAACTATGTTGGGAAGCGGAAGTCCACTTGGACTTGGCTTCCAAGGGGCTAATCCCCTTGGACCCAACAAACATTGGGTACCATAAGCTTATGGTATATTATACAGGTACCCAAGAGAAAGAAGAAGAGCAATAAATGCCTTATTAGCTCTAAAGGGAAAGGATGGATTCTAGATAGCGGTTGCTCCAAACACATGACGGGAGATCCCTCATTGCTCTCCGAAGTGATTAGCATCAAAGATGGTGAAACAGTCACTTTTGGAGGTAATCAAAAGGGAACCATCATTGGAGTAGGTATCGTTGGTAATCCTTTCAAACCCCTAATTACTAATGTTTATCTTGTTAGTGGTTATGTCACAACCTCATTTCCATAAGTCAACTTTGTGACAAAGGTTACAAGGTTAACTTCGGAGAAGGATTGTGTACTATTGTTGATTGTGATTCAAATGTTTTATTTTCCGGTATTAGGCGTAAAAATATTTATTATTTAAGCTTGCCTAAAACCGTAGAACATTGCTTAGTTGCTAACACAAGTGAACAACTATTATGGCATCGCCGTTTTGGTCATGTTCACTTCAAGCACTTATATAAGTTAGCTAAGCATGATCTAGTCAAAGGTTGATTGTTTTTAATAAGAAAAACTTTTGTGATTCATGTCAAAGAGGTAAACTAAGTAAATCTTCATTTAAGCTTAAAGAAGGGATTACTTCTAAGAGGCCCCTAGAACTTCTACATCTAGATTTGTTTGGGCCAACTAGAACCGCTTCTTTAGGTAATGCTCATTATGGACTAGTTGTCGTTGACGACTTTTCTAGATTTACTTGGGTTTCATTCTTAACTAATAAGAATGAAGCTCATGAAGAGTTTACCAAATTTGCAAAGAAGATTCAGAATCTTTTAGGATCCACCATTATCAATATTCGTAGTGATCATGGAGGAGAATTTGAGAATGAGTCTTTTACTAAGTTTTGTGATGACTCCGAGATAACTCATAACTTTTCCTTTCCTCGTGCACCACCACAAAATGGTGTTGTAGAAAGAAAGAATAGGACTCTTATTGAGTGTGCTCGCACTATGATTCATGATAGTCATTTAGGACTACAATTTTGGGCAGAAGCGGTGCACACGACATGTTATGTGCTCAATAGAATCCTAGTGAGACCCCAAACAAACAAAACTTGTTTTGAGTTGTTTTACGATAAAAAGCCTCAAGTGAAATATTTTCGTGTCTTTGGTTCAAAATGTTTTATAAAGAACACCTTTGGTAATTTAGACAAATTTGAGCCAAGATCCGATGAAGGAATTTATGTTGGATATTCCACACGTAGCAAAGCCTATCGGATATACAACAAAACTTCTTCAACGATTGAGGAATCACTTCACGTATATTTTTATGAAGATTTTGACTTTCCTCATGTTGATGATGATAATGTAGATATTCTTTGTGATTCTCTTAATAATGTTAAGATTAATGATAATATTGTTGAGACTAACACTTCTAACGAAGTTGTTGAAGTTGTTCCTAGTGATCCAGGTTTACCCAAAGCTTATCCAACCGTTCGCAACCATCCCCATAACCAAATCATTGGAGATATTGGTGTGGGTGTACGAACGAGATCAAGAATTGAAGAATTCTCCCATTGCGCATTCGTCTCTACCATTGAGCCAAAGAACATTCAAGAAGCTTGTGAGGATAGCTCTTGGATAGTGGCAATGGAAGAAGAACTAGCGCAATTCGAGAGAAATGAAGTTTGGGAACTGGTACCTCTTCCAAGTGGTCACCAAGCTATCAGGACCAAATGGATCTTCAAGAACAAGACGGATGAAAACGAGGTAATCACACGGAACAAAGCAAGGTTAGTAGCTCAAGGCTATCAGCAAGAGGAAGGTATCGATTTCGAAGAATCCTTTGCCCCCGCAGCTAGATTAGAAGCTATTAGGTTGCTTTTATCTTTTGCATCCCATAAGAATTTTAAATTATTTCAAATGGATGTTAAAAGTGCATTTTTAAATGGTTTTGTAAATGAAGAAGTCTATGTTTCTCAACCTCCCGGTTTTATTCATGAGAAATTTTCAAACCATGTTTTCAAACTTAAGAAAGCGTTGTATGGATTGAGACAAGCTCCTAGAGCTTGGTATGATCGCCTTAAGACCTTTCTTTTGAATTTAGGTTTTAAAATGGGAGAAGTTGATTCTACACTTTTCATTAAAGATTATGAAAATGACATTCTTTTGATTCAAGTTTATGTAGATGATATTATTTTCGGTTCTACTAACTTTAATCTTTGTCAAGAATTTTCCAAGTCTATGAAGGATGAGTTTGAGATGAGCCACATGGGAGAGCTCACCTACTTCCTTGGATTGTAAATTCGACAAATGGAGAATGGCACTTTCATACATCAGACTAAGTACACATGGGAGCTTATTAAGCGATTCGGGATGGAATCGTCTTCAAGCAAAAGGACTCCCATGAGTACTACTACTCATCTTCACAAGGATGAAAGCGAAAAAGATGTAGACGTTCGTCTATATCGAGGTATGATCGGTAGCTTACTTTACTTAACCGCTAGTAGGCCCGATATTATGTTTTCTGTATGTATATGTGCTAGATATCAAGCAAGACCTAAGGAGTCACACTTGATTGCGGTTAAACGAATATTTCGTTATCTCAATCAATCCCTAGATTATGGGTTACTTTACCCTAAGTCTAGCACGTATGAGTTAATCTCATATAGTGATGCCGACTTTGCCGGATGCAAGTCCGACAGGAAAAGTACTAGTGGCACATGTCATTTCTTAGGAAATTCCTTAGTTTCTTGGTTCTCTAAGAAACAGAATTCGGTGTCATTGTCCACGACTGAAGCGGAATATATTGCCGCGGGTCTTGCATGTGCACAAGTTCTTTGGATGAGACACACTCTTAGTGACTATGGTGTCAATTGTGATACTTGCCCTATCATGGTTGATAATCAAAGTGCTATTTGTCTTTCCATGAATCCGGTACACCACTCCCGTACCAAACACATAGACGTGAGACACCATTTTATAAATGATCATGTAGCTAAGAAGGACATCATCTTAGAGTACATTGAAACCCAAAAACAAATTGCCGATATCTTCACTAAACCTCTTAAAGAAGATTCATTTGTGAGGTTGCGTGGAGAACTGGGAATTATGGGTGAATCTGAAATCTAGAAGCTCAATTTTCATGCTATAACTCCTTATTGAGCTCATATATTTGTGATTGTCTTTCTTCATGTGCTTTATTGATTTATGAGATTAAGAAAGCCAATTGTGACTTATTTGATTTCATGAGTTTTCGAAGTTGATTGGAATAATTTTTGTTTCAATAGATTTATTGTTTTTCATAATGATTTTAAGATGTATTTGTGATTAGAGTATAGGTCCTAGGGTGAGTGTTCTTATTCTCTGGAATTCTATCTCACTGTGCATTTTTGGACCAGGACAGACGACTGTGTTTCTGTTGACAGTCGACTGCCCTACTCTATATCCTCCATATGAAAATTGATATCTTTCGCACAGCCGACTGTTGACTGTTTTACAGTCGACTGTTCATTTAACAGACGACTGCAATTTAGTCATCAGGCGACTGTACTATCTGTCAAATTTTTTCACAGTATTCTCTGTTTTTCTTGTGATCTGTATTAATTCTCGGCCAGCCGACTGTTGTGTATATGTCAGTCGACTGTCCAGTGGACAGGTGACTGCATTATACTTGCCAGTCGACTGCCCATCTCTCTGAGATTTAATTTTATCACTTCATACAGTCGACTGACTTTTGTTCTCTAGTCGACTGTCTCCTGCTGTGTCGGTTCATTTGATTTGATCCGAGCCATCGATTCGTTGATCCAACGGCTCAGATTGATTTTCCCTAAGTTATATTCAATCGACGCGATCACTCTCCACGTCGTTTTTCTCTCTCCTCCGCATCGACCTTTCAACTTCCCGCTCGATTCTCTCTACAAAATCGATCGATTTCGTGCCTTCAACCGTCGATCTCCTCCTAAACGTCGCTATCGATCGTGGTCTACCGTCGTCTTTGATCTTCATCTTCACGATCGTCTGTCTTCTCTCGGTTGGTGTGCTTTCTCTCTCTTGACCTCCGTTGTTTACGTTTGTTGCTTCTGATCTTCCTTTTTTGTTTCCCTGGCTCCTAAACCTAAGGGAAAAGAGAAGATCGTTGCTTCTAAACAACCTAGGGCTCCTAAGAAACTCATCGCCAAGAGAAAGAAACCCTATAAAGCTCGAACCAAGCATGCTCGATCTCCCGTGCGTTCATCTTCGCCGGGTTATTCTCCTTCTTCTTCGTCGAGCAATGCTCAGCCCTTGATTCATCGTCAGCGCAAGCCTATTGGTGTTCACATCAGTGAGCCTACTGTTGAGATTCCTCATGTGTATCTTTCTGCATCAAGTTCGTCTGAAGAGACTACTGCTGTACCCCCCTCTGATCCCCTGGTTCCCGTCTACAGAGACGATATTTGTCTGGCAAAGTTTCACTCTCTCCTTGGGATCAATCTACTTAGGGAGCGGAACATTGCTTTCCCCGCATTCACTGCTGAGAGACTCTCTGACATTCTGTCCGCTACTCACCTGTCCGACCTTTTTCGCTTCTCTCAGAGCGAGTCCCCCAGAGCTTACCCATTTCGGGTGAAGCTCTTCTATGCGAACCGCATTTGCGGTGAGTATTCGACTACTGGCATACTTGATAATGTCGTCCAGGGCACCCCCATTCAGCTCACTCCCTCTCTCTTAGGGACTATCCTTAGGATTCCTTCTATCGGTTCCCTCCCCACTGATATCAGCTTTTCTGAGATTGACGATCTTGACCAGTCTGTTCTCCGGGACATGTTTCGAGAGGTCCCTTTAGCTCTTGATTCGGGTGTCAGATCATCCATGTTCTCTGCATGGGGTTGGGCTGTTCACCTAGTGGTGAAGTCCAACATTCTGCCGAGATATGGATCGTCCGATCAGCCGTCTCAGGATATACTAAAGTGTATGTATGCTATTCTCTCTGGCATGCCCGTGAACTGGGCCGGTGTCCTCCTTGACAGGATGGACAAGGTTGAGTTCATGCCCTCCTCGTCTCACATTCCCTTTGGTGGTCTTTTCACTCGTGTCTTCCGCCACTTTGGTATTGACTTGACCCGTTATGAGCCCATGCCCTTTGGCCCTCTCCTCGACGCTTCTGCGAAGTCGAAGTCCTCTTCGGCTCTGCAGACTGCCTCAAAGAAGAGGAAGACTACTTCAGCTCCATCTTCATCCACTGTGCCTCCAGTTGATTTGCCTTCATCATCATCTGCTTCACCGTCTCAGGATACTATTTTGTCGATGATCTCTGGTATTTACCGGCTGCTGTCTCTCTCTCTCTCCTTCATCAGGGAATTCCCTTCCCTGAGGATTTGAGACAGTATCTTCCTCAGACCCATGTGCCTCCTCATCCTTCTGGTGTCGTTGAGCCTCCTGGTGTTGCCTCTTCACAGGATGCTGCGGCTGTTGTTGCTTCTGTTGCTCCTTCTGATCCTTCTCCAGAGGACACTCCTGCTGCGTCAGAGCCTGCTTCCTCATCCGCAGCCCCTGGAGACGCTCACCCTTAGCTCGATATTTTCTTTTTTGATGATGATATATGTTTTGTCGTTGTATGATGGATGATGCTGTATGCGACACTCTTTATATACTCTATGATGTCATCATGATGTATTTATTTTTTATTACTCATGATGTATCTTTTTGGGATGGCCATGTTGATGACCATCCGTTGATGTACTCAACTTCTTTATATATATGATGTTGCATCTCTCTTTTGTGTCACACTATGCTATATTGCTTAATTTCTGTGTGATGTATAATATATTGTCTCTATGTATGCTTCACTCTTTATGATGTGTTTTTGAGACAATACACGAATTCGATATTGGTTAATTCATGCTATTTCGTTGAAGTGATGAATTTGTGAAAATTATTTTCTTTCCGAGTATCTAAAATGTTGATATTGGATTTCAATTCCATTACTCACATATGTATGTGATGAGATTTTATGAGTTTTGATTCGATATATCTTTATACTCCTTGATTGTTGTTAGTTTGTATTTTAGCACTATTATTGTTGTTGTTATTTGCTCCCACCTTTTGGATAATGCCATAGGGGGAGAGAAATAAACATACAAGATTCATAATAGATGTGCTAAGTATGTTCTAACGCTTGAATCTAAGATTTTCGTTGCATTAGATTCAGGGGGAGTAAGATTACAATGAATAGGGATTTTACTTCCTAGATTTCTTGAATTAAATTCATTCATATCTCACTCATTTGCTTCAATTGCTATATAGATGCTCTAATATTTGTTGGCTAACTTGATTGGCAACTATGTAGGGGGAGTAAGTTTTCATTGCGCACAACTATTTATCTTTTTGTTTATGTTTGTTTGTCATCATCAAAAAGGGGGAGAATGTTGAGTATTGGACTTTCCCCTACTTGGTGTTAATGATGAGCAAACATAAATACTTGTGACTAATCCCCTATTTTGCTGTTAATCCATTGTCTAAGCTTACAATGAAGATCAACTAGCAATGGATGACTCACAAACATGATTGAAGGCAAATGATATGAATTGGATGATCGTAGATTGATGATTGAAGCTCCGTAAAGACTTCAAGCTCATACGATGGAAAGAAGAGATTATTCGTCAATGTAATTTTTCTTTTATCTCTTCTAGTTTGTAGCTTAGAAGTAGAACTTTGATGGAGCACTCACACACATCTACTTTCGGTCATAGGACATCTCTAGACCTTTGTCCTTTGATCTCAATTCAATTCTCTTTTGTTTGTGCTAGGATTGTTTATAACAGCCGACTGCTTAACAATTTACAGTCGCCTGTCTCAAAAACAGTCGACTGTATTTTGTTCTACAGTCGCCTGTTATGCACAGACTATTACAATGCAGCTTTTGGGTCCTCTCTGATTATCTCGCACAGGCTACTGTTGAACGTTTATCAGGTGCCTGTCTTAGCGACAGTCGACTGTGAATGGTTCATCAGTCGCCTGTCTCTCCTAGCCCAAACTCTGTTTGATCTGATTTCTACGGCCAGTCGACTTATGCTGTATATACAGTCGACTGTCTATTAGAACAGTCGACTGTCTATACTGCAACAGTCGCCTGTCTGTAAGTCTATTCCTTGACACAGCTCTCTGGAAATTTCTCCTATCTGTGACAGTCGTCTGTTTAAAGATATACAGTCGCCTGTTCTGATTAACAGTCGACTGTGTTCCTTGCATCAGTCGTCTGTCCTGTATCTTGTGAGATTTCCAGTATTTCATCTAACTTACTCTTCTCTCAGCCAGTCGCCTGTCGAAGAATGTACAGTCGCCTGTTGGTTTTACAGACGACTGTCTTGGCTTCATCATTCGACTGTCCACGTGGTAAGTTACCGTTATGAATTCTCACGTACCCTTGCTGACTGTGCAACAGTCGACTGTGGTTTGTTCAACAGTCGACTGTCGCGAGTTCAGATTATATCCGTTGAGATTTTTCTCACGGATTTCGATTGGGTTTTTGCCTAAACTGTTTTGTGGATTTGAGAAAGCTATAAATAGAGCTTCTACTGTTACATTGGAAGGTTACTCATTCATTGCAAAATCCTTTAAGCTTTCATTTCCAAAGATCAAAGCTCTCAAATCCAAAGCCCTAAGTATTTCCAAATCTTTTTCTCTTGCTCTCCAACCTAGAACCAAAGATTGATCTTCTAGGCATTTGGTGCAGTCAAGAGAAAGGGCTTTTCTTCTCTCTTCCAAGAGAGTTCTTCAACACACATCACACTTCTCCTTCAAGTTCTACTTCAAGGCATAGGTGATTGTAAGTGTTGCTTTCAGATTTCATAACTTCATTATTTGAATTGTGCTCTCGGTTGTGAGAGTGGTTTTTGCTTGCTCCCTGGTTGTGGGAGTCAAGGACATCGATTGTATTCGATTACACTTGTAGGGTTGCTACAAGTGGGGTTTTAAGGAAACCTCAAGTTAGGGTTCTAACTTGAGTATCCGGTGGTATCCGGGTGGTAGGGACGTAGGATTACCGGGAATAAGTCGGGAGTTGACTTGGGTAATCCGAACCCTTGAAACATAGCTGCGTTTGCGTGTGTTTCTCTTTGGGTTGTTTTTCTATTCCGCACTATTTGTTGGATTGCATTTTATTTGGCGTAAATTCCTTTTAAATTTGCATAAACACTATTCAACCCCCCTTCTAGTGTTTTCCCCATAGACAGGGTCCTTACAGAAGCCTTCTCTTAATTCCATGAAGCTCCTCCATCAAGTCCATCTTCAAGCTACATCACAAAAGCTCACAACTTTCCCTTGAATCCTCCTCTCTAAAGTTTCCAAAATGACCCACATGCACCCAATGAAGAAAAGGATGACACTAGAAGATGCAGAGTGGAGGTGGAGAAGCCCTTTGGGTGTTTGGACACCCAATACTTCCCCTTGGAGAATTCGGCCATGGCATGAAAGGAGGGATGTAAGAAAGAAAAGACAAATAAAGAAAAGATAAGTATGGTAAGATATTTTCCCAAGAGCTTTCTACACACTCCTAGCTTATCCCATAAGCCATGACAAATATCAAATGACCCAACTACCCCTCACATATTCAAATATTTACAAGTATGCCATTTTCTACACTCTCATCTTACTCTACACACAACCCATTCACAATTACACACAACCCATACTGTATGCCATTCCTATACACCTCATACTACTATACATATACACTCCCCCATTATTACAATAATGCCACCCTCTACTAATAATGAAAACAACAACAATAATAATAAATTCCACCAATACTAACACTAACATTAACACTTACAACAACAATACTGTTAACAACACAATAGTAATAGCACACTACTATCATCATCAATAACATGTCACCACTAATACTCAAAGCCATATAAACATAATCATCCCAACCATACTAGTACCACACACTATTAGCACATTAATACTAATACGCCATGCACCACCAGATAAACTAATATTCATACATTAACAACACATTATCAACCACTTAGGCACTTAAGTCAATCTCATACATGCTACCATAGGCATCTGTATACACATACAAACATCCATTACCATATACAAATATCCATACCATACAATACAAATATCCAATACACTATTCACCACCAATCTTCAATGCAAATATTCAATACAAAACAATTAGCCAATACACTTCATATATATCAAGCTCATTGCACCAAGTAAAACATACACACCAAATAGGAATCCAAATACTTCACTACTATACTCACATACATGCAAATACACTCACATATAGTATATCACACATATGTGCATTACAGAGTGCATGAATTTTAAGATACCGTCTTCGTCTTTCTTGATTTTGCTTTTCCCCTTTGAAAAATGGCTTCATTCTATGTTTCCGTTTCTGAGAGGAGTTTGGTTACATTCATGCAGAAGAACAAAGAGGGAGCTATGGAGCCTCGTCTGATCGCCAATCTGAGATCCAAAGTTGGAGCCGATCAGATCCCCGAGTTTCAGAGAAATTACGTCCGCCTCGACTATCAGATCCGGGTGCCAGGGAGGGACGAGAGGGTTCATCATCCTGGTGACCGAGAAGTTGGGGTATACGTCAAAGCCTTCCAACGAGGGCTTCATTCCACATGCATCCTTTCATGCGCTACTTCCTGTGCACCCTGAACATTTCTCTCTTCCAATTGATGCCAAAGCCATAGGTGCATTGATGGGCTTTATTGCTTTGTGCGTGATGAAAGCAATTGAACCATTGCTAAGACTATTCAATTACTTCTTCTCGATTCCTCCTCTCAAGACTCAAGGCTGATATATGATAACGACCCGTCGAGGCAGGAAATTATTTGATGACCTCCTTACTTCTAATTCCAAATGGAAAGAGGAGTTCACGTTTGTGGTCTTTCAGAGAGAGGCAAGCTTTTGCACCGGATGGGGTGTCTCTGATTTAGCCCCTGTCGAGGATAAGCCCTTGTCTAGAGCAGAGAAGAAAGCTGCTGACACATTGATGAGTATATCGGAGAATGTAAGGAAGATGAAGTGGCTATGGTCCGACTTGGTATTACACCAGATCGTGTAAACGAAAGGTCGATTCGGTCGTGCCTATCAACTCTTCGACCTTCGTTCTCTCACTCAACATGTTTTTCTTTTGCAGGCATGGTCGGTATGGAGTATTAGGTGGACCCTGCACGGAGAGAGGGAGCCGAGAATTCTATCAGAGAAGTTGAGGAGAGCACATTATCTCCTCGGGTGCTGTGTTTGGGAGAAAGGACGGCTCGATCGTCGGAGGAACGACTCGTTGTCGCTGAGGGGGCTACTCAGTGGCCCGTCTCCAGCAGAAGAAAAAGGAGAAGCCCCCCCCCAAATTTGAGGTGGTTGTAATTGAGGGGAGTAAGAGGAGGCGACGGGTTCTCCTTAGTGATTCGGAGCCATCTGGGTGTTGGATCCTGCCAAAACAGAGTTAGGATCGATAAATGAAGTTGAGACTTATGCTTGCGTATGCGGCACGGTAGTCTACGAACTTCGCCTTCGGATTCGCCACGACGGATCGAGTCTTCTCACGAACGGAGTAAGGCTACTAAATCCACAATCTAAATATCTACTTTTAGATTAAGAACTTGGATAAAGAGAGAGGAAAGATTTCGGCAGAGCTTCGCTAGAATGAAATGCATGCAAGAATGCCATGCAAAAGTGTAAGGAAATGGCTAACCCTTGGGTCTTATTTATAGCCCCCAAGGTAGTTATTTTAGGAGTAATTGTTCCTTTGGAACAATTTAACTAAGGTGTACCATCGTACATGGCATATTATAAGCTTAAGTTGTACCATATGCATGGTACAATATAAGCTTAAGATATTACCCCTTTATTAGCCATATGTCGCATGCACTTATGCACATATAATACGACTTTCCCATCAATCTAGAGATCCTCTCCGCAAGGGAACATATTCCCTTTGCACACGACTTCGTGTACGCGACGTTCGAGGTCCGTATTCCCTCGTACATCCCCTACAAGGGTGTACTAACGTCTTCCATATCCAACATCTCCCACTCACACTTGAGGGGATTGTAAGAGAACGTCTTTCTTTTAGTTCTTTCATCTATCATACCGAGAAATAGACCGTGCGACCGTCATGCGCGTAGAGTCTGTTGTTGTGCACTTGTTAGAGATACACAACGACCTCGAAGGTGCAAAGTTGAGTAGTTCAACGCATGCTTTACCCTAGATTATTTCTTCACATTTCTTATACTTTATATTCAACAATTGAATCCCATCTGGATCACAATTGGCTAGCCAGCTTTGAATCATTAAAGTCCAAATGTGAATATGAAATCAATCTTTCTCTTCTTACGAACCTTCTGATCTTGACTAGACTTGCTTTTCTAACGTGCCCCGCCGAGCCGAATTATCATAGCCCATAAGTAACACGCTAAGATAGCGATCATCTCGTCAAATCTAAAGGAACCAATTGGAGTCCTTGAGGGTAAGAGTTAAGGCCCATATGGCCTTTGAGTCTCACA
The DNA here is from genome assembly GCA_030789695.1 of Scilla litardierei. Taxonomy (NCBI): domain Eukaryota; kingdom Viridiplantae; phylum Streptophyta; class Magnoliopsida; order Asparagales; family Asparagaceae; genus Scilla; species Scilla litardierei. The sequence continues at coordinate 130,405,023 of CM061132.1, read as the reverse complement.
TAATAGCAAACACTATTGCTACTAACTCAGTGGTCGAAATGCATACGTGGTATGAACACGTATTACAACATCGCTCCTTTCCCAGGGAGTGTATGTCTCAATGATGTTGTAAGGATGATGATCAGACACCACAATGTCTGACTTTGAGTCCCTTATTCTACTCAAATAGTCCTTTGGACTCACATCCCGCATTTAGACAGATAGAATTTCCAAAAAATCCTCTTAGATCTTTTGTAAGCATCCATATGATGCAGATCTTTCATGCGACCATTTTGTTTAAGTCATGACTCTTAAATCATCCGTCTGATGATTTTGACTTCAAACAGGTCTCATCTCTATTCCATCCGTCTGATAGAATAAGGCGGTTGCTCATGTGAGAGAGCCAACCTCAATCTGTCCGACATACTAGAATTCAGCTGAGATTTCAAAAATGTACACAACCATTTCTTAAGAAATTCATATGCAATGTTTGAAAAAGAACTTATTCTTTTATTAATTTTGATCATTTACAGACATGGGAATTTACATTGGTACAACTCAGCTCTTACGCAATCCTTGAGATGATAAGTGTTTGTAAAACACATCTCTGGGGATAGCCTTCGTAAGCGGATCCGATATCATCTCATGCGTACATATGTACCTTATGTCTACCTTCTTGGTCTTATCATAGTCTTTTGCAAATGTGTAGCGGATATCTATGTGTTTGGTCTTACAATGGAATTTCGGATCTTTGACATAGGCTATAGATGCTTGACTGTCGTTGTGTATGGGTACAGCACCTGAGTCATTTGCATTAATTAGCCTGTCTAAGAACTTCCTAAGCCAAACAGCCTCTTGGACTGCCATGCTAAATGCTACAAACTCGGCTTCCATGGTTGAAAGTGCGATGCAGGATTGTTTCTTGCTACTCCAGGATATTGCACCAGATCCGAGTAGAAAAACATATCCTGAGGTCGATCGTCGATCATCGAGATCACCCGCCCAATCAGCATCAGTGTAGCCTTCGAGCCTCAAGGCATCTCCTTGATAGCATAAAGCAAAGTCTGTAGTTCCTTTGAGATAACGCATTATCCTCTTAACCGCTTTCCAGTGTACTTGCCCTGGGTTGGATTGGTAACGACTTACCATTCCAACGGCAAAACAGATGTCCGGTCTTGTACACATCATAGCGTACATTAGACTACCAACTGCACTGAAATATGGAACTTTTTCCATAATCTCCTTCTCTTTTTGGTTCTTCGGACATGATTTCAGACATAAATTGTCGCACTTGCTTATTGGAGTATCAATGGACTTGCAGTTCTGCATATTAAAACGTTCTAGAACCTTCTTTATATAAGTCTCCTCTGAAAGAGAAAGAAGTTTCTTCGAACGATTCCTTGAAATCTTAACTCCAAGGATATATGCGGCTTCTCCCATGTCTTTCATCTCAAAAATTGATGAAAGCCAAGCCTTGATATCCATTACAAAGCCCTTGTCATTTCCGGCTATTAAAATGTCATCTACATATAGAGACATAATAACATACTTGTTCTTATTCCTCTTGATATATACACAATTATCTTCATCAAGCATGGAAAATCCATTTGATAAGACAACCTCTTGAAATCGTATATACCATTGCCTCGAGGATTGTTTAAGACCATATATGGATTTAAGAAGTTTACAAACCTTATGTTCGTTTCCTTCTTTTACAAACCCTGTTGGTTGTTTCATATAGATCTCCTCGTCCAATTCTCCATTGAGAAAGGCAGTCTTTACATCCATTTGATGTAATTCGAGGTCTAAGCAAGCTACCATTGCCAGAATCAGGCGAATTGAGGTAAACGAACAACAGGTGAGAAGGTCTCTTCGTAGTCTATCCCTTCCTGTTGCGTAAAACCTTTCGCGACAAGGCGAGCTTTATATCTGTCAATAGAGCCATCAGCCTTATGCTTGATCTTGAGAACCCATTTGTTCCCAATAGCTCTACGTCCTCTGGGTAAGTCAACTAAGTCCCAGACTTGGTTAACTTTCATGGATTCTAACTCCTCTTGCATCGCTTCCATCCATTTGTCTTTAGCAGGGCAAGATACGGCCTGTTTGAAAGTAGCAGGCTCGTCATCTTCTTGTAGTAAAGTCATAAAGGTTTGCGGAAATTCATCCTCAAATCTTAGAGGAGCCAACCTTGTACGACTACCACGTCGTATTTGAGATTCTTCAAGTCCTTGTTGACTTGGGTTTAGATCAATTCTAATATTACTCCCACTTGGAATGTCGTTAGAATTGCTCCCACTTGGATCATTATTCCCGTATGGAATAGGATAATCGTCATTCGTATAATCCATTGGTGAAGGTTGAAACGTATTTTCGTTTTCACCAAGAATTCTCCCACTCGAATGAGGTAATCCTTCTTGATCATAAATCTCAAATAGAGATAAGTCCTGACTTATCTCGCCCTGTCTTGGAAACTCGTTTTCCAAGAAAGTGACATCCCTTTATTCAAACTCAATTAGCCCACCATTGTCTTCCTGACTAACAAAAACATAACCTTTGGAGTTTTCTGCGTATCGTATAAAGATACATTTCCTTCCCCTTGGCCCAAGTTTGCCATACTTATGGGAGGAAATATGTGCGTAGGATGCACAACCCCAAGGTTTTAAAATGTTTAAGTCAGGAGACCTTTGGTTCCACAACTCATAAGGAGTGGAGCTAACTGATTTCGAGGGTACGCGGTTTAAAATGAAAGCGGCCGTCAATAATGCATCACCCCAAAAGGTGATTGGCAAGTTAGCTTGCGCCATCATTGAACGGACCATTTCCATTAAAGTCCTATTTCTCCTTTCTGCAACACCGTTTTGTTGAGGAGTATAAGGCATAGTTACCTGATGTACTATGCCTTTTTCATCACAAAGTTCCTTAAAACTTATTGATTGATATTCACCGCCCCTATCGGTTCGCAAAACCTTAATCTTGCGATCTAATTGATTCTCCACTAAACTCATATAGTTTTTAAAGCAAGCCAAAGCTTCACTTTTGTGGGATATCAAATAGATATGTCCGAATCGGGTGAAATCATCAATAAAAGTGATGAAATAGGACTTTCCGCATCTTGTCTTGACATTCATCGGACCACATATGTCCGAATGGATAAGCTGTAATGGAACCTCGGCCCTTGTGCCGGTTCCAAACGGCTTGCGACAAGATTTCCCCACAAGGCAATGTTCGCAGGTCGACATTTCAACATTTGAAACATTGGATAGAAGGCCACGTTTGGCAAGTTTATCCATACGCGTTGGTCCAATATGACCAAGCCTTGCGTGCCAACAAATCACATCAGACTCATAAGTCTTAGAATTTGCAATAAGGAAATTTTCATTACATGAGGAATCATACATTGTACTCATTACAATAAATCCTTTAAATACAAACCCAGTACCAATAAGAGTATTATTACAACTTAAGTCCACATTACAATCATGAAAAAACCAGTTATAGCCAAGACCCATTAATACGACCACAGAAATTATATTCCTTCGAATATCTGGAGCGAAGAGGACATCATGAAGTAGGAGAGTGCGGCTGTTGTCCAAGACTAGCTTGCAAGTCCCAACGCCTTTCACTTCAACACGTGTGTTGTTTCCTACATAGATCCACTTCGTTCCTTGGGGTATCCGGTGATACTCCACGAAGGACCGTCTGTCCCTTACTATGTGGTCGGTGGCACCTGAATCAATTATCCAAAATGGATTAGATTCCACAAGAAATATTGAACTAGAAACACATATGTAACTAGTATATTTACAAGTTACCTCGTCGCCTCCACTCGTACACGAACAAGCATAGTGACCGAGCTTGTTGCACTTGAAGCACTTGATCCTCTTCAAGTCTTTCTTCTTGTGCCATTTCTTGTGCCCACCCTTATGTTTGGGTTTCTTGGTAGACTCAGGTTGCTTATTACGTTCATTAGTGAACTTCGAACGATCTTTCCGTTTCTTTCCCCCGTGTGAGGAACTAGCAACCATGTGCACTTCTGCACTTGGCTTGGCAGCCGCAAGCCGCTCTTCCTCTAATTCGAGGTGCTTGGAAACGTCGCTGAAGGTCTTGATGCTCTCATTGTGAGTGAGATGCATCTTCATTTGATCACACCCATTTGGTAGGGAACATATAACTGCTTGGATTTGTTGCTCATCAGTGAGCACATGACCTGCGTCCTTTAACTCCGAGATAAGGTTCGCCATATGTCGCAGATGTTCCCCCATGGAATGATCTGGACGTTTCTTATATGTATCAAACCTTATAGTTAAGGCGCGATGTTTGGACACCGATGTGGCACCGAACTTCTCCTCTAGCTTGGACCATATGTCCATGGCTAGGTCATGTTCACGGAAGATGCGCATTATGTCATCAGCCATACTGCTTAATAACGTAATGCGCGCTATCTTGTTCTTCCGAGACCAAGCATCAAAAGCTTCCTTGTCTCATCGGTGTTGGGCCGTAGTGCCCAACTCGGGTTCAATCATAACGTTCTTTAGAGTTTCGAGCACTTCTTGCTCCTCTAGAACGTATTGTATCTTGATGGACCAAAGTTTGTAATTATCGCCGTTGAGTTTTTCACCTCTGTTTAACTCAGCGATGATATTATTTGAAGCGGAAGACATTTTACTTTTAAAATGCTGTAAAAGACATAAAACCAAAGGTTTGATCAAAAAATTGCATTGAAAATTCTTAAAATACAATTCCCATTTGAAGTGATAGTAGAATATCCCATTTGGATAGTTCTAACTTCAACTCCCACTTGAAATGATATTTAAAATTTGATAAGTTACTTTCGAAAAATATTGAAGATGTTACTCTAGAATCGGAAAGGTCACTATGTTTCCCATCACCATCTAGAGTAACTTTCAATATTTCTCCCTCACTTTATCAAATGTTAGTACTCTTATAGTACTTCGCAGCGGAAAAGCGTTTTTGAAAACGTATTTTTCAAAACGTATGAAAACGTATTTTTCAAAAAAAATTATATTTCATCTTAGTACCCTTATGATACTAGTGAAACATTCGGCACTTCCTGACCATTTGTCGGGAATGAGCCGTATCCGTGCCAAGGTCGGATCCCACTTTTGGGATTTTTCTGCAAACTATCGTCGCCGGCTCCCGTATGGATCCAGGCGTTTCCCCCCGTATGAGAGAATTTTGATGCAGACGACTGTCGTTTGGCCCCGTATAGGTTAGTTGGCACGTTCATATTCGACCAAGGCCTTTTGCCGAATTGGTCGACCAAAACACCCGAATTGGTCGACCAATGATAATGGTCTGAAATTTCTCCGGCCAGGGCCTCTGCCCTGGCCGAGGCTGGCCAAGGACCGGCCAAGGCCTCTGCCCTGACCGGCCAGGGGCCCTGGCCCCTCGGCCAGGGCCTTTGCCCTGGCCGAGGCCGGCCAAGGTCGGCCAAGCCCTGGCGGCCATGGCCGGTCATGGCCAAGGCCATTTTGGCCATGGCCGGCCATGGCCCTTTGGCCATGGCCGGCCTCCCCTTGTATGGGGTGGCTGCACACCCCCATCAGAGGGGGTTGCCGCGGTGGTTATTGGCCGTAGCCAACCCCTTCCGCATGGGGAGGGGGGTGCATGGCCTTCATAGCCCATTTGGCCATGGTGCACATGCACTAAAATTCATCTTCCCTGATGGGAATAACCACCACCTTCTTCTCCGGTGAAGCACCTGTTCGTCGAGGAAGTAGTTGTCCTCCAATGGCCGTGTGCCAAAAAATGAACCCACTTCAAAAATTCGTAAACTATGCGCTCCACATGAAGAGAGTTCACATTCCCTATGAATGGAGACTCAGCATCCATGAAGAGAGCGAGCTTGACGATATGAACGGTCGGTTCTTCCCGTCACGGAGAGTTCCTACCATATCCGTAATGATAGGAGACCCTAACGTGAAAAGAACAACCGCTGCGTTCTCTCCGTCACGAAGCGTTCCTACCATATCCATAATGGTAGGATACCTATTCGTGAAAAAGACAACGACTCGTTCATAGTTTTGACGGGGCGACGGTCTGACCAGAGCGAATCCGTATGGCTTCGATACCAATGTTGGATCCTGCCAAAACAGAGTTAGGATCGATTAATGAAGTTGAGACTTACGCTTGCGTATGCGGCACGGTAGTCTACGAACTTCGCCTTCGGATTCGCCACGATGGATCGAGTCTTCTCATGAACGGAGTAAGGCTACTAAATCCACAATCTAAATCTCTACTTTTAGATTAAGAACTTGGATAAAGAGAGAGGAAGGATTTCGGCAGAGCTTCGCTAGAATGAAATGCATGCAAGAATGCCATGCAAAAGTGTAAGGAAATGGCTAACCCTTGGGTCTTATTTATAGCCCCCAAGGTAGTTATTTTAGGAGTAATTGTTCCTTTGAAACAATTTAACTAAGGTGTACCATCGTACATGGCATATTATAAGCTTAAGTTGTACCATATGCATGGTACAATATAAGCTTAAGATATTACCCCTTTATTAGCCATATGTCGCATGCACTTATGCACATATAATGCGACTTTCCCATCAATCTAGAGATCCTCCCTGCAAGGGAACATATTCCCTTTGCACAAGACTTCGTGTACGTGACGTTCGAGGTCTGTATTCCCTCGTACATCCCCTACAAGGGTGTACTAACGTCTTCCATATCCAACACTGGGTCCACTGAAGTTGCGGAGCAAATTCCTCAGCAGGAGCGGGAAACTCCTCTAGAGGGAGACTCAGGGGAGAAATGGGTCCCTCCGGAGCTTCTTCTGCACAAGGATTACTGGCATTGGGGAGGCCTTTTCCCTTAAGTGTCACTGTCTAAAGACATCCCTGATGAGTTCAGACCGATTTTACTGGAGAGTCGATCTCCTCAGACTCCATTCAATTGCTCCATGAAGGAACTCATTCAAATGGAGTTTCCGATGAGGCGAGACGATTCTACTCTTCTGGAGTGCGAGACCACCTCTCGGATTGCTAAAAATCGTCCCTTCTACGGGATAGGTGATTCGTGGTAAAAAGTGTATATTTAAACCCCCTAACTACACCCATCTTGTGCATATAACTCATTGAATCATGCTCACTTAACTATATTTGCACCAATTCATCATCTTTTGAGCATATGATTTTATTTCAGCACAATTTCACTCTCCAAAGCTTTATAAATATGAATTGTATTTTCACATATTTTTCTGGATTTTTCAGGAGTCCCGAAGGGGACAAAATCAAGTAATTGGAGAAGTGAACATGGGGCCAGGACAGTCGACTGTCCTTACAACGACAGTCGCCTGTTATCTCGACAGTCACCTGGAGCAAGCCAACGTGCAACACAGTCTCCTGCAGAAGGATTGACAGTTGACTGTACCACTGTGCAGTCGACTGCTAATTCTTCAGCAGTCGACTGTTTCATCTCATCCTGGCGGGCGAAGGAAATCCAATTCTCTGTCGATTTCAAGTTTCTGCAGCAGGCGACTGAAGCACAAAAGACAGTCGCTTGTGTCATTCACAGTCGACTGTGATTTTCAAGACAGTCACCTGCCCCTCCTTTGGAAGCTACGCTGCCTGACCAACGACAGGCGACTGACGTTTGTTCAGCAGTCGCCTGTCGCTGGTTTTTCCTGGCGAATCTGGGTTACGAGAATCGGGTTTTTCTTAACCCGATTTCTCCCCAGTCGATATGGGCCATTGGATGCTTCTTTGGAGGGTCAGGATGAAATGCCCTAGGGGTTTAAAACCCCTAATCTCTGTTGTAATGGGAGAGTTCGGCCATTGGGATTTACTGTTCCATTAGGGGGTTTTAGACCCCCTCTTCTTCCCTAAGAGCTAGGGCAAGGCTTGGAGGCCATTGGAGGCAAGGAGAGCTTGGAGGAGGAGCAAGAGAGGGGAAAGCTTGGTTTTCTCGGGTTCTACTTGATGATCTCTCTCCTCTCTTGTAAACATTTGGTTTCTAAATGAATTGAATGTATTTTTGAATGCTTATTGAATGAATGTAAGAATCATTAAATAGTTATTTGATTATTGCTTGTAATGAATATTGGTGTGTTCATCTTGCGTGATTATTACAATATTTTCATTATGAAGGCCTAGAGCCATTTGTGTGTGGATTGGACTAATTAGGGCTTGTGTGGTTGATTATTAATGATTCATTCCTTGCATTTAATTGGATTAGCAAACCTTGAAATGGGTGCTAATAGTGTTGATTGATGGGTTGTGCCCTAGATTTCATTGAGTCGTGCACCACTCTTGGCGGGGCCGTAGAACGGTGGTGTACCTTAAGGGTCACACCTACATGCACCATCCTTGCATTCTATTGACACAGATGCAAGAATTGACTCACGAGCTTAAGTTAGGGATTCCAACCTACTAATCCACACACGGATGAATCGTTCATTACCCTTGGTGGGGCCGTAGAACGGCGGTGTGCCTTAAGGGCATTACCTATGTGCCCAACCCAGCATATCTCGAAATGGATGCGAGGGTTGATTCATTGGGAGTGAACCTATTTCTAATTAACTCACAACCCTAATGACATCCCATTCCACACACTTCTCCTTGCTTGACTAGCCCCCTACTTTGGTCTCCACCCTACCTACCTTGGGTTTGGCTCGACCGACTTACCACCGCACTCCACTCACCGCACTTGTTAGTTTAGTTGGTTGTGCCAACACTTTTAGCCTTTCCTTAACCAATTGAGATTGTGAATGTGAAACGAATTGTCTCTGTGGATTCGACCCTGTACTTACCGGGATTATATTGCTTTGACACTCCTATTCTTGGGAGGTGAGCGTGTGCATCCTACTTGGATTGTGCACGTCTCGCGGTCAATCATTTTGGCGTCGTTGCCGGGTACAACAGTTTTCACACTCACATTTTTGGTTGGTTTTGGACACTTTAGGTGTAGTACTTCCAGCTTAGTGTTGAGTCTTTTTGGTTGTTTATTTTATACTTTTTTGAGTCGTTTTTCTTTCTTTCTTTCTTTTATTTCAAAAATCTTTTGTGGATATTTTTTTATGGATTCATTTTCAAACTTTAGTGATGCTTATATGGAGGATTCCCAACTCCCACTGTTCTTTCACGGTATGGGGTTGGAAAATCCTATTTCATTTATGCAAAAGTTTGAAAAATGGTGTAGAAAAGAGTATTGGGATTTGTTTGATGAGACCACTTGTGCAGACTTTGTTTATTTTAAAGTGTTACCATATACATTGAGAGATAATGCTAAAACTTGGTTTGATGCTTATCCCCGAGATTCTTTTTCTACATGGCTTTCTTTTCAGACTAATTTCCTTCGAGCTTTCTTTTCTACTTATTACTGGAATCAGGTACACATGCGCCAGGCATTTGAGGAACACATGGCGAGCTTTATCCAGTTTGACGGTGAGACTTACTGTCAGTTTTTGGAGAGGTTCGATGATTTAGTGCTTGGGTGTCCATGTCATGCTTTCAACACAGAGGATCTACTTCGGATTTTCTACACAGTGTTGTAGCCGTCTACGCGTGACTTTGTGCAGATGAGCAGTGGTGGAGATTTCCTTGCATACACTATAGAGGATGCATGGTTGTGCATGAGGGACCTTGCAGAGAGGGAGCAGATTGTGCCATCAGGAGAGCCATCACTGGGATATGAGGATGATGGCCAGTCCCAGCTTCTACTTCAGGATACAGAGCAGGTTCAGTGTCAGTCTGAGGAGACATCTTTGGGCTCTTTTTCTTGTGACCCCATGGGATATCTAGCAGATCATGAGGATGGGTTGCATGAGAGCCAGGTAGAGGACATTGAGAGATTGTGTATTGAGGATCAGGAGGAGATGGATGACGGAGTGTGTCACCCATGTTGGCAACACGATGCAGTTTCGTTGGGTTGGTGGTGATGATGAGATGGAGATGTGTCCAGGCAAGGGTGAGATAGATGACATTGGAGAGCCTGAGTCGCATTGCCTGTCTGATCCATTACCACAGCTGTAGGTGTGCGAGCATCTTAGATGGACTGCTGAGATGGTTTACCATGGTGGTATTGAGGAGGATGAGTGCACGGGATACATCCTACAGACTTTGGAGCCCGAGCCCACCCTCCCTTCAGATTCAGTTCAGCAGCCATCATTTCAGACACCTCAGGGCATGCATCAGTCCATCATCCAGGACGAGGATATTCAGGGTGGACCACAGAGTCCAGAAATGACTGCAGAGGCCATTACCTTCGATGTCGAGGATTCGACAAGCGACAGTGACTGTGAGATGATCTACATTGAGCCTCCGCTGCCTTCTCCACCATACTTGCCCCTGCAGCCATTTCAACCTCCTCCTGAGAAGTCGCATCAGCCAGGCGATAGCATCACCATTCAGGGAAGTTCTCATCACACTTTTCCCTTCATTTCTGAATCTCATGCTTCATTTTCATATACCTTAGATTCAGATTGTCGTCATACATACGCATATCCTTATTTTTATTATGACGACCCAATTTGGACTTCCTTCATTGGAAGTCTTACTTATTTTCCTTGGATTGACACAGCTTGTCTCCTGCAGGACACAGGAGCATATTCTAGGGAGATGCTGGGAGCTGTGTTGCTTGGATCCAAGGAAAGTGGAGGAGCTTCGTTTCCAAAGCAGCTGGCTGAGGAACGCAAGGATATGATAGAGCACCTGCCTCCACCATTACACATTCGGGATCCGCTTTTTGCTAAGGTGTATTCCTTCCTTTCTTTAGTGTAAATAAAAAAAAATAAACTTTTTAGTTTAGTTTGCTTTAGTATGTGTGTTTTCCCTCTAGCATCATTGAATAATATCTAGTTTCATTTCAACCATTGAGGACAATGCTCATTTCTAGTTGGGTGGAGTGAACTATGAAGTTGGATGCTAATTTTGGGTAGTTTTGAAAAATTTTGATGTTAATAAAAATTTTCTCATTCATCATCATCATTCATTCATGTTGAGAACATCATTTTGATGCCTCCATCCTTGCCTCCACCACATTTCTTTTGCTTAGTCCCTACATGCTTAATGGCATGCAATTTTTTCGGATTATTACTTTGGTATCAAATTTATAGATCTTTGATTGGCGTGTTTTAATTTCTTTTCCATTTTGGAGTCAAATGCTAATATGCCATGCATGAAACGATTTTATACGTTTTGATAATCTCTTTGAAATAATTCGGGAATAGTTTGGTATAAGTGATTGCATGAATTGGGATGAATGGCTTAGTTTTTGGTTGGATTGGATGCGGCCATTGGTGTATGTTTTATTTTCCTCTTAAGGAGTGGGTGGATGAGTTGATATTTCATGTTTAGGATGAGAAATAGAATTACCATAAGTGAATGGTTTTTCTAATCAAATTGAGTAGCCGGTGGCCCCACGAAACATTGGGTAGGAAGCAAAAAATGAGATTTAGGGAATCATTCCATCCATTTGCATATACAGCGTCATCGCGTGTATGCAAATGTGGCCGTGTTTGCATTTCATAGCATTATTGCGTGAATGCAAAACATAAACATACTAAAACAAAAAGAATACAAAAAAGAGAGAAAATGAAAAGAAAAAGAAAAATTGAATGAATAAATGAAAGAATAAGCTTCATGAATGACGTAATCTCATCTCCCACCACTTAGAAGGAATTTCTTTTGATTTTGGCCATTTCCATGAAAATTGAAAATTTTGCCATGTGCGCAGCTTCCCAAAGAATGCGATACGGTGCTTATTTCCTTACTTTTCTTAGAATTGGATTGAGGAGAATATCATTTATTGTTTACCTTCATACATGGTGTATATTGGCTTTGAAATCATTTGGAAACAACATATGAAGGATGTCATGTTGATATTTTGAATTTGGTGCATGGTTTTCCATTTCATCCGAATTAATCGCTTGTTTTGCTAGGGACTAGGCAAAATGCTAGTTGGGGGTGTGATTCGTGGTAAAAAGTGTATATTTAAACCCCCTAAATACACCCATCTTGTGCATATAACTCATTGAATCATGCTCACTTAACTATGTTGCACCAATTCATCATATTTTGAGCATATGATTTTATTTCAGCACAATTTCACTCTCCAAAGCTTTATAAGTATGAATTGTATTTTCACATATTTTTCTGGATTTTTCAGGAGTCCCGAAGGGGACAAAATCAAGTAATTGGAGAAGTGAACATGGGGCCAGGACAGTCGACTGTCCTTACAACGACAGTCGCCTGTTATCTCGACAGTCGCCTGGAGCAAGCTAACGTGCAACACAGTCGCCTGTAGAAGGATTGCCAGTCGACTGTACCACTGTGCAGTCGACTGCTAATTCTTCAGCAGTCGACTGTTTCATCTCATCCTGACGAGCGAAGGAAATCCAACTCTCTGTCGATTTGAAGTTTCTGCAGCAGGTGACTGAAGCACAAAAGACAGTCGCCTGTGTCATTCACAGTCGACTGTGATTTTCAAGACAGTCGCCTGCCCCTCCTTTGGTAGCTACGCTGCCTGACCAACGACATGCGACTGATGTTTGTTCAGCAGTCGCCTGTCGCGGGTTTTTCCTGGCGGATCTGGGTTACGAGAATCGGGTTTTTCTTAACCCGATTTCTCCCCAGTCGATGTGGGCCGTTGGATGCTTCTTTGAAGGGTCAGGATGAAATGCCCTAGGGGTTTAAAACCCCTAATCTCTGTTGTAATGGGAGAGTTCAGCCATTGGGATTTACTGTTCCATTAGGGGGTTTTAGACTCCCCTCTTCTTCCTCAAGGGCTAGGGCAAGGCTTGGAGGCCATTGGAGGCTAGGAGAGCTTGGAGGAGCAGCAAGAGAGGGGAAAGCTTGGTTTTCTCGGGTTCTACTTGGTGATCTCTCTCCTCTCTTGTAAACAATTGGTTTTTAAATGTATTTTTGAATGCTTATTGAATGAATGTGAGAATCATTAAATAGTTATTTGATTATTGCTTGTAATGAAGATTGGTGTGTTCATCTTGCGTGATTATTACCCTATTTTCAGTATGAAGGCCTAGAGCCATTTGTGTGTGGATTAGGCTAATTAGGGATTGTATGGTTGATTATTAATGATTCATTCCTTGCATTTAATTGGATTAGCATACCTTGAAATGTGTGCTAATAGTGTTGATTGATGGGTTGTGCCCTAGATTTCATTGAGTCGTGCACCACTCTTGGCGGGGCCGTAGAACGGTGGTGTACCTTAAGGGTCACACCTACGTGCACCATCATTGCATTCTATTGACACGGATGCAAGGATTGACTCACGAGCTTAAGTTAGGGATTCCAACCCACTAATCAACACATGGATGAATCGTTCATTACCCTTGGTGGGGCCGTAGAACGGCGGTGTGCCTTAAGGGCATTACCTACGTGCACAACCCAGCATACCTTGAAATGGATGCGAGGGTTGATTCATTGGGAGTGAACCTATTTCTAATTAACTCACAACCCTAATAACATCCCATTCCACACACTTCTCCATGCTTGACTAGCCTCCTACTTTGGTCTCCACCCTACCTACCTTGGGTTTGGCTCGACCGACTTACCACCACACTCCACTCACCGCACTTGTTAGTTTAGTTGGTTGTGCCAACACTTTTAGCATTTCCTTAACCAATTGAGATTGTGAATGTGAAACGAATTGTCTCTATGGATTCGACCTCGTACTTACCGGGATTATATTGCTTTGACACTCCTACTCTTGGGAGGTGAGCGTGTGCATCCTACTTGGATTGTGCACGTCTCGCGATCAATCAATAGGGCTGTCGTGGAGAGGGTCGATTACGAGAGGCTTGCGTCAATGGCCGTCTACGCTAATGTTCAGGTAACTATTGCACCAGCCTTCATTGTAGGTGATGCAAGCATGGATGCTAACTATAGTGCTTTGTTTGCAGGCCCTCGTGGCAACTGCTGCGTTGTGTCGATGCACGTCGGTGGTGGCTAATCAGAAGTCACCCTAGGGGCCGTTAAGTTGGCTGTGGAGAAGTCTCAAGCCGAGCTGGTTAGCATTGGGCTTCTGTGCAAATTAAGACTGAATCACATTCAGCGGCTCGAGCATGAGTTACGCGAGTCTCGCGAGAGGGAGGCAGAACAAGCCGCCTCTAGAGAGCGAGCGGAGAAAGCTCTATTGGAGGAGAGTGCCAATGCCGGGGTCATTACTGAGAGGGTGGTCCTAGGATTCAAAGATTCATTGCCCGATTTTGACGAGTTGTACACGGAAGGCTACGAGCGATGTCGATCGAAAGTGAAGGACCGAATCCCTGACATCTCTGTTAAGATCAACCAGATCCCGATGCTGTTTCCAGATCTCGGTGACGATGATCTGAGTCAAGGCACGGGAGAGGCCGCTCCCATTGGTGAAGTTATTGTTAGGAAATCTAATCCCACCCCAAAGTGGTTTTTATGATGATTGTACTAATTATATTTCTTGAGTGTGTAAGTTGTTGATTGTACTAATTATATTTCTTGAGTGTGTAGGTTGTGTAAGGTAATCGAAGCTCGAAACATACTCTAAGAAGAAGAACATTAATCACACTCATAGAAGATGAAGATGAATGTAGCTCGCTATTCCAAGTTAAGCACAAGTGGAGCTCAAAGATGAAGCTCAAAGAATGTGCTCAAGCTCAAGCTAAAGAGCAGCTTAAACTCAAGTGAAGATCATGCAACTACATCAAGTTCAACCATGGCTTCAAAGTCTTCATAGTGTCTAGTGTGTGAATTTTCTTTTTCTTAGGACTATGTTAAAGCCAAGAAGAATAAGCACACTGTAACGGCTACGTTTCGTCGTACGTTTTTTCGTATGTGTTTCTTTTAATGCATCGTATTGTGTGTATCTTTGCGCTTTGATTTTTATTGTAGTTTTCCTTAGCTCGGACTTGCGATCGAACCCTGCATTCACGACCCTCACGATGTGCGACCGTCCCAGTATTTTTATTATAATTTTTGGGCAGCACCAGGTCGAGGGCATTATGGTAAATCTATATATTATTTTCCTATATTTAATAATCAAATCTAAACTTAAAGTTAGCTGTTAAGAATCTTTTTGAATTTAAATTCTTAAAACAAACTTTATTAACTTAAAAGGATTCGTTTAAAACAAACTTAATTTTTTCTTTAGCATTTCATAACAACCCCGGAACCAACCCAGTGCCCTCAAGCCCCCTCATTCATGTCGCCCATGCAGGAGGTTCGTGCGTAACCCCACAACCGTACATCCATCCTCCTCTACTACTTCTTCTTATTCTCTTTCTTAAAAACCCAACGGTCTCTCCTTCCTCATCCAAAACCCAGCACACACCGCCCATCTATCCCTGCAACCCTAACACCTCTGACCTTAGCCCTTCACCCTCCTCCGCTCGACACCAAACACCACCCACCAACCTTCCTCCCACAACCCGTCGGCCTCTCCTCTTAACTCAAACACACCCCTCTCCAATCGTCCCTACGACACTGCTGCAAGGCCATACACCACACATCCTTCGCGTCGCCTCGCCCCTCTCCCAGCAATCAACCACCGTAAGCCTGCAGCCCCTACCACCCACTCCGACACCGCCGCCACCCTCACCCTTCCCAGTGCCTCCCCCACTTCCCAACCCGCAGGCAGAACCCCAGAGCCCTCACCGCCTCTCTCCGACTCACCTCCGAGCAGTGACACCCAGCCTGACCCCAACACCAAGTCGTCACACCCAACTTCTCTTCTTAAAACTTTCGAGAGCCCATGGCCCCTCTCCGACTTCTCTCCGGCATCACCCTGGGCCTGCACCACTCCTCCGACCTGCTCTCGACCTTGCCCAGCACCGTAAGCCTGCACAGCGCCCCCGCCATTTCTGCCAGCCCGCATAGCTCCCATGACCTATCTCGCCATCTCCACTCGTCGCCGCAGCTCCGCCGTTCACCGCCACTCACTGGATGTCGACTATGCCGCTCACGTCAATAGATGCTCCGTCGCCACCCGCCTACATGAGCACCGACGAAGAACGAAACATGTAATTATACGTTAGTTTTATGTAACCTTAGTTCTAATATTGGGTTATGATATGCCAGTATAATGTTATATATTAAGTACTGTTATTATATACTAGCATTAGTTATATATATACTAATGTTAGTGTTAAACATTATACTGTTAGTATAACATATTTATGTATGTTATAATTATAGATGATGTTATAATTATATATATAATGTTAGTATATATTATAACATAGTGTTAGTTAGTAAGTTATACTTATAACATGTTATGAACATAACCCTATGATAGAGAACATAATAAAAACAGATTATTATTAACTATTTTGATTATGTTGGGGCAAACCTAATTCAAAGATATGTTTAATCAAACCAAAGTACCAGTCGTGCCATAACGTTGTGCTCGTCAAGACGAACCCAACGACACCAAAATCAACGAAAACAGGCAAGTGTGTGAATTTATACCGATTATTGAAGATTAATGTTTTTAATTGCATTTTCAGTTAAAGCTGAATTATGGGAAATTGACCCGTTAAATGACGCTCACAAAAATTACCATGATAACCTGCACTTATTATGTGACACGTTGATATAAAATTTCATATGTTTAGGATTTAATATTTGACGACGAAAAATACTTGTTTGCAACAAGTTTATTAATTAACCCATAAATTTCCTTATTTTAAATTGTTGCAATTGTCGTAACACAAGAAAATGCGGATGATTAACATGGCTCACATCATGCTTGTACACACTTATTAGGATGGACATTAATGGAACATATTGAAAGAACTCGAATTCGTGAACTTGCACCCTCGATGGCGGAATCTTGAATTCGTGAACTTGTGAACTTGATTAGGCTGGCTCATGTTACAGCACAACATTTGGGTGGGGTTAGGGTTGAGCGGCCACTAAGCATGCGTGCAAGGGTCCCCTTAAAGAGCACCACCCATGCGGTGGGTAGTGTCAATCACGATTATACCCCTGTGAGAAGGATTGATTCACTCACCATGACTTAAAGGCGTGAACCCTAGGCATGATAGAAAATATATGCATGGAACTTGAACTGATTGTCGTTACTCCACTTGTACACTAGAATTGCCATGTTTATAACTGTTGTGCTTTAATATCTTTAAAACTGCCATGCTCATAATTACTTTGTTTTAATTCTTTAGAAATGCCATGCTCATAACTGTGCTGCTAATTAAACATATAACTATGACATTAGAACTGCTAACATCCTTTAATCTATTTTTATAAATCGTACACCTCGCCTTGGGTGATCTCACCATTTACTTGCCAGACCCTTGCTTACATACATTCATGTTATTGGAATGCATGTCAGATCACGAGACAGAGCACCAGGAGTAGGAGTTGTTTGAGACGGCTGACCCAGTGAGCCATGAGTTTGTTGACCCGGAGTCGCTCCCTGCGGAGGACTAGAGACTCGTTCTGTTGCTGTTTAGTTTTTCTTTAGTACTTTGTAGTAGGGTATGTCTCCTTGTTGTAGTTTTCTTTGGCCATGTTGAGGCCATGTTGCTTTTATTTCGTGTACGGACTTCTGGATGTGGCTTGTATATATGAATATTTTGTTGTGCAGAATTCATGCAAGAACCCTGCGATGTTGTTGTCACAGATGCTTAGTGAACTCGTGCTTCATCGCTCCTGTTCATACGGACCTTTGTAACGTTTCTTGTTTCCATCGTCTTTGGGAAGTAGGGTGTTATAGGTTTTTGTGGTGGCCCATGCAGGTCTATGCGTCTGCAAAAATTCAGAACAATAAGAATGTTATCATTAGCCAAAACATCTAGAGTAATCATGTACACGAGATTAATTCAGGGTTTTCTTGTCTCAGAATGGTAGGAAGACGTAACACTCGACCTGGAGCCAGTGCTGCCCGAGGCGGAGATGATGACATCTGCCAGATGCTTGGAGTCATGGAAGAGATGTTGTGGTTCAGCACCATCTGGTCCAACATGGACAAAAAGCTGCACCAACTACACCACCTCACCCTCACTTTGGGCCTGGGGCCAAGCAATTCCGAGAGATGCATCCGAAGAGCTTCTCCGGAAGAGAGGGTCCATTAGGAGCCGAGGAGTGGATTCGTAGCATTGAGGACGACTTGGGTCTTTCTCGAGTCAATCCGATCGAGTGGGTGGAGCTAGCCAAGAAGCAGTTGATGGATAATTCCCGCAACTGGTGGGATTCTGAGGAGACCAGGCTGATCAAGCCAATTCCATGGGCTACGTTTCGATTGCGGTTTGACGCTCGGTATTTTCTCAAGGCTGCAAAGAGAGAGATGCAGCAGTGATTCATCAACTTGGTCCAAGGCACCATGACCGTTGATGAGTATGAGTCTGAGTTAGCCATGCTGAGTCGCTTTGCCCCTACTCTGGTGGCAGACTCAGAGAACTGTGCCCACTACTTCCTACAGGGCTTGGATCTAGACATTCAAGCTTTGATGTCCTCGGCCACTTTTCCTACTCATGAGGAAGTCCTGATAGCAGCGAGGAAGCATGAGTTGATCGTGAATCAGAAGAAAGAACGTCAGGCAGGCAAGCCCCCGATGGAGTTGCAGAGGAGTGTACCTAGGCCCATTGTTCGTCCAGTTCAGACCAATCAGTTCAAGAGACCAGCTGCACCCGTCCCCAACTGAGCTCAGCTGACTTGTCATTACTATGGCAAGTCTGGACATGTGAAGAAGGATTGCATGAGGCTGCTGAATCAATGCCTGGTCTGTGGATCGCCTGATCATACTACATGGGACTGCCCCCGTAGCACTCGACATATACCTGCTGGAGCACCTGGACCTGCTCAACGAGTAGTACCTGCACCTAGACAGCGTGGACCGCCTCTGGTTCCATAGAATTGAGCTTTTCAGCAGTCCAACCAACCGAAGCACCGGGCGTTCACCATGACAGCTGTAGAGGCTTAGGCTGAGGATGATATGATCGCAGGTAACACCTAGACTTAGTCTTTACCTTGTTTATACATTCATGCTTGCTTAGTTAGATCACCATGCTTAACTTAGTTATATTATATTATAGGTGTCATCTTAGTTTCCTCACACCCAGTCCTGACCCTGTTTGATTCTGGGGCTTCCATGTGCATCTTATCCCGAAAGTTTGTGGTTGAACATTCGATTCACACTTTCACTCTTCCCAAGTATTGGAATACCATTACTGGGAATGGTGTAGTGAAGGTTACATTAGGATGCAGACCATGACCGTTCGTGATTAGTGGACACGAGTTATATGCTGACTTTATTGTCCACGACCTACCCAACTTCGATGCAATTCTCAGCATTGATTGGTTAGGAGATTTCTATGCCACGATTGACTGTCACGGAAGAAAGTGGTATTCGAAATTCCTAACCACCCGGTGTTCGAGTTCGTCAGTGGATGTTGTTCGCTTGGACATGTCAAATTCCGGGTCAAGCCGAGTGATTTGATTATTGCATCTTTGATAGCTAAACCTGAGAAGCCTGACGTAGTGAGAGATTTTGAAGATGTCTTCCCTGAAGAAATTTCTGGATTTTCGCCCGATCGAGCATTGGAGTTCGGCATTGATCTTATGCCAGGAGGTCAATAGATTTTGAAGGTGTCTTACCGTATGGCTCCTGCAGAGCTGGAAGAGATGAGGAAGCAGTTGGATGAGCTACTGTAGAAGGGTTTCATTCATCCCAGTGTATCTCCCTGGGGTGCACCTGTCTTGTTAGTGAAGAAGAAAGACGGATCGAGGAGAATGTGCATTGACTATCGGGAGCTGAACAAGGTCACAGTGAAGAACAAGTACCCGTTGCCCCGTATCGACGATATCTTCGATCAGCTTGGTGGATCGAGAATATTCTCGAAGTTAGATCTCCGGAGCGGATACCATCAGGTGAAAGTCAAGAGTGAAGATGTTCCCAAGACAGCTTTTTGGACCAAGTATGGGCATTATGAGTTTGTTATCATGCCATTCGGTGTTGAAGGATCCTGTTAAAACAACGTTAGGATCGATAAATGAAGTTGAGACTTACGCTTGCGTATGCGGCACGGTAATCTCGGAACTTCGCCCTCGGATTCGCCACAACGGTCGATACTTCGTCACGGAGGATCGAAGCAGAGTTTCACCGCCTAAATCTCTATCTAGAAGAGGATTTTAATGGAAGGGAGAAGAAGAACATAAGGATGCCTTATGCAAACTTATGGCATGGAAAGTGTGTTTGAATGCCTTACCCTTGGGTCCTATTTATAGGCTTTAGGGGTGGTTATTGTAGGAAATAACCAATTATAAGCTTCTTAGCCTATATTAGCACATTCATTTATCTTCTTCTTTATCCACTTATCAAGTGCCATTTTGCACTTATCGAGTGGCCTTTTCCACTTATCGAGTGGCTTTTTCCACTTATCGAGTGGTCCTTTTCACACGAGAAAAGGTTCCCTTCGCGCACGCCTTCGTGCACGCGACATCTGAGGTCCGTATACCCTCATACATCCCCTCATGGGTGTATTTATGTCGTCCATATCCAACATCTCCCACTCACACTTGAGGGGATTGTAAGGAAACTTCTTTTCCTTTAACTCTTCTATTTGTCATACCGAGAAATAGGCCGTGTGACCGTCATGCGCATAGAGTCCGCTGTTGTGCACTTGTTAGAGATACACAACACTCCTCGAGGTGTAAAGTTGAGTAGATCAACGCATGCTTTACCCTAGATTATTTCTTCACATTTCTTATACTTTATATTCAACAATTGAATCCCATCTGGATTACAATTGGCTGGCCAGCTTTGAATCTCTAAAGTCCAAATGTGAATATGAAATTAATCTTCCTCTTCTTGCGATCCTTTTGATCTTGACTTGACTCGCTCTTCTAACATGCCCCGCCGGACCGAATTAACCATAGTCCATAAGCAACATGCTAAGATAGCAATCACCCAGTCAAATCATTAAGGAACCAATTAGAGTCCATAAGGGTAACGAGTTAAGACCCATGTGGTCTTTGGGTCTCACATAATAGTAAACTTATTTACTATTCTAACCCAATGGTCAAAAATGCATACGTAGCATGAATACGTATTACAACATCGCTCCTTTCCCAGGGAGTGTATGTCTCAATGATGTTGTAAGGATGATGATCAGACACCACAATGTCTGACTTTGAGTCCCTTTTTTTACTCAAATAATCCTTTGGACTCACATCCCGCATTTAGACAGATAGGATTTCAAAATCCTCTTAGATCTTCTGTAAGCATCCATATGATGCAGATCTTTCATGCGACCATTTTGTTTAAGTCATGACTCTAAATCATCCGTCTGATGATTTTGACTTTAAACAGGTTTCATCTCTATTCTATCCGTCTGATAGAATAAGGCGGTTGCTCATGTGACAGAGCCAACCTCAATCTGTCCGACGTACTAGAAAGTATAGCTGAGATTTCAAAAATGTACACAAACATTTCTCAAGAAATTCAAATGGAATGTTTGAAAAAGAACTTATTCTTTTATTAAATTTGATCATTTACAGACATGGGAATTTATATTGGTACAACTCAGCTCTTACGCAATCCTTGAGACGATAAGTGTTTGTAAAACACATCTCTGGGGATCGCCTTCGTAAGCGGATCCGCTACCATCTCAGGCGTAGATATGTACCTTATGTCTACCTTCTTGGTCTTATCATAGTCTTTTGCAAGTCTGCAGTTCCTTTAAGATACTGCATTATCCTCTTAACCGCTTTCCAGTGTTCTTTCCCTGGGTTGGATTGGTAACGACTTACCATTCCAACGGCAAAACAGATGTCCGGTCTTGTACACATCATAGCGTACATAAGACTACCAACTGCACTGGAATATGGAACTTTTTCCATAATCTCTTTCTCCTTTTGGTTCTTAGGACATGATTTCAGACATAAATTATCGCTTTTGCTTATAGGAGTATCAATGGACTTGCAGTCCTGCATATTAAATCGTTCTAGAACCTTCTTTATATAAGTCTCCTGTGAAAGAGAAAGAAGTTTCTTCGAACGATTCCTTGAAATCTTAACTCCAAGGATATATGTGGCTTCTCCCATGTCTTTCATCTCAAAAACTGATGAAAGCCAAGCCTTGATATCCATCACAAAGCCCTTGTCATTTCCGGCTATTAAAATGTCATCTACATATAGAGACATGATAACATACTTGCTTTTAATCCTCTTGATATATACGCAGTTATCGTCATCAAGCATGGTAAAACCATTTGATAAGACAACTTCTTGAAATCGTATATACCATTGCCTCGAGGATTGTTTAAGACCATATATGGATTTAAGAAGTTTACAAACCTTATGTTCGTTTCCTTCTTTTACAAACCCTATTGGTTGTTCCATATAGATCTCCTCGTCCAATTCTCCATTGATAAAGGCAGTCTTTACATCCATTTGATGTAATTCGAGGTCTAAGCAAGCTACTATTGCCAGAATCAGGCGAATCGAGGTAAAATGAACAACAGGTGAGAAGGTCACTTTGTAGTCTATCCCTTCCTGTTGCGTAAAACCTTTCGCGACAAGGCGAGCTTTATATCTGTCAATAGAGCCATCAGCCTTATGCTTGATCTTGAGAACCCATTTGTTCCCAATAGCTCTACGTCCTCTGGGTAAGTCAACTAAGTCCCAGACTTGGTTAACTTTCATGGATTCTAACTCCTCTTACATCGCTTCCATCCATTTGTCTTTAGCAGGGCAAGATACGGCATGTTTGAAAGTAGCAGGCTCGTCATCTTCTTGTAGTAAAGTCATAAAGGTTTGCGGAAATTCATCCTCAAATCTTAGAGGAGCCAACCTTGTACGACTACTACGTCGTATTTGATATTCTTCAAGTCCTTGTTGACTCGAATTTAGATCAATTCTAATATCACTCCCACTTGGAATGTCGTTAGAATTGCTCCCACTTGGATCATTATTCCCGTATGGAATAGGATAATCGTCATTCGTATAATCCATTGGTGAAGGTTGAAACGTATTTTTGTTTTCACCAAGAATTCTCCCACTCAAAGGAGGTAATCCTTCTTGATCATAAATCTCAAATAGAGGTAAGTCCTGACTTATCTTGCCCTGTCTTGGAAACTCGTTTTCCAAGAAAGTGACATCCCTCGACTCAAACTCAATTAGCCCACCATTGTCTTCTTGACTAACAAAAACATAACCTTTGGAGTTTTCTGCGTATCGTATAAAGATACATTTCCTTCCCCTTGGCCCAAGTTTGCCATACTTATGGGAGGAAATATGTGCGTAGGATGCACAACCCCAAGGTTTCAAAATGTTTAAGTCAGGAGACCTTTGGTTCCACTACTCATAAGGAGTGGAGCTAACTGATTTTGAGGGTACGCAGTTTAAAATGAAAGCGGCCGTCAATAATGCATCACCCCAAAAGGTGATTGGCAAGTTAGCTTGCGCCATCATTGAACAGACCATTTCCATTAAAGTCCTATTTCTCCTTTCTGCAACACCTTTTTGTTGAGGAGTATAAGGCATAGTTACCTGATGTACTATGCCTTTTTCATCACAAAGTTCCTTAAAACTTGTTGATTGATATTCACTGCCTCTATCGGTTCGCAAGACCTTAATCTTGCGATCTAATTGATTCTCCACTAAACTCATATAGTTTTTAAAGCAAGCCAATGCTTCACTTTTGTGAGATATCAAATAGATATGTCCGAATCGGGTGAAATCATCAATAAAAGTGATGAAATAGGACTTCCCGCGTCTTGTCTTGACATTCATCGGACCACATATGTCCGAATGGATAAGCTGTAATGGAACCTCGGCCTTTGTGCCGGTTCCAAACGGCTTGCGACAAGATTTCCCCACTAGGCAATGTTCGCAGGTCGACATTTCAACCTTTGAAACATTGGATAGAAGGCCACGTTTGGCAAGTCTATCCATACATGTTGGTCCAATATGACTAAGCCTTGCGTGCCAACAAATCACATCAGACTCATAAGTCTTAGAATTTGTAATAAGGAAATTTTCATTACACGAGGAAGCATACATTGTACTCATTACAATAAATCCTTTAAATACAAACCCAGTACCAATAAAGGAATTATTACAAAATAAGTCCACTTTACAATTTTGAAAGAACCAGCTATAACCAAGACCCATCAACACGACCACAGATATAATATTCCTTCGAATATCTGGAGCGAAGAGGACATCATGAAGTAGGAGAGTGCGGCCGTTGTCCAAGACTAGCTTGCAAGTCCCAACGCCTTTCACTTCAACAAGTATGTTGTTTCCTACATAGATCCACTTCGTTCCTTGGGGTATCCGGTGATACTCCACGAAGGACCGTCTGTCCCTTGCTATGTGGTCGGTGGCACCTGAATCAATTATCCAAAATGGATTAGATTCCACAAGAAATATTGAACTAGAAACACATATGTAACTAGTATTACAAGTTACCTCGTCACTTCCACTCGTACACGAACGAGCATAGTGATCGAACTTGTTGCACTTGAAGCACTTGATCCTCTTCAAGTCTTTCTTCTTGTGCCATTTCTTGTGCCCACTCTTATGTTTGGGTTTCTTGGTAGACTCAGGTTGCTTATTACGTTCATTAGTAGACTTTGAACGATCTTTCCGTTTCTTTTCCCCGTGTGAGGAACTAGCAACCATGTGCACTTCTGCACTAGGCTTGGCAGCCGCAAGCCGCTCATCCTCTAATTCAAGGTGCTTGGAAACATCGCTGAAGGTCTTGATGCTCTCATTGTGAGTGAGATGCATCTTCATTTGGTCCCACCTATTTGGTAGGGAACGTATGACTGCTTGGATTTGTTGCTCATCAGTGAGCATATGACCTGCGTCCTTTAACTCTGAGATTTGATTTGTCATGTGTCGCAGATGTTTCCCCATGGAATGATCTGGACGTTTCTTGTATGAATCAAATCTTATAGTTAAGGTGCGAAGTTTTGACACCGATGTGCCACCAAACTTCTCCTCTAGCTTGGACCATATGTCCATGGCTAGGTCATGCTCTCGGAAGATGCGCATTATGTCATCGGCCATACTGCTCAATAACGTAATGCGAGCTATCTTATTCTTCCAAGACCAAGCATCAAAAGCTTCCTTGTCTCGTCTGTATTAGGCCGTAGTGCCCAACTCGGGTTCAATCATTACGTTCTTTAAAGTTTCGAGCACTTCTTGCTCCTCTAAAGCGTATTGTAGCTTGATGGACCAAAGTTTGTAATTATCGCCGTTGAGTTTTTCACCTCTGTTTAACTCAGCGATGATATTCTTTGAAGCGGAAGACATTTTACTTTTAAAATGCTGCAAAAGACCCAAAACCGAAGGTTTGATCAAAAACATTGCATTGAAAATTCTTAAAATATAATTCCCATTTGAAGTGATAATAGAATATCCCATTTGGATAGTTCTAATTTCAACTCCCACTTGGAACGACATTTATAATTTGATAAGTTACTTTCGAAAAATACTGAAGATGTTACCCTAGAATCGGAAAGGTCACTATGTTTCTAATCATCATCTAGAGTAACTTTCAGTATTTCCCCATCACTTTATCAAATAAATGTACTCTTATAGTACTTTGCTGTGGAAAAGCGTTTTTGAAAACGTATTTTTCAAAACGTATGAAAACGTATTTTTCAAAAAATATATTTCAACATAGTACCCTTATGATACTTAGTGAAATTATCGGCAATCCCTGGCCATTTGTCGGGATAAGTCGTACTTGTACCAAGGCCGGATCCCCCTTTGGGGATTTTTCTGCAAGCCATCGTCGCCGGCTCCCGTATGGATCCAGGAGTTCCCCCATTATTGGAGAATTTTGCCGCAGATGACTGCCGTCAACCCCGTATGGGCTAGGCTTGTAGGTTGCCGGGGCCGAAACCATTGTCAAGGCCTCTGGCTAAATTGGTCGACCAATAATCCCGAATTGGTCGACTAATACCGACCATTCAGTTATTTGGCAACCCCTTGGCCAGGGCCTCTGCCCTGGCCGGGGCTGGCCAAGGGCCGGCCAAGGGCCTCTACCCTGGCCGGCCAGGGCCCTGGCCCCTCGGCCAGGGCCTCTGCCCTGGCCGGGGCCGGCCAGGGCCTGGCCCTGGCCTCTGCCAGGGCCTGGCCCTGGCCTCTGCCAGGGCCGGCCAGGCTCTGCCCTGGCCTCTGCCAGGGCCGGCATGGCCCTGGCCCTTGGCCAGGGCGCCGGCCAGGCCCTGGCCTGAGGCCAGGGCCCCTGCCCTGGCCTCGGCCAGGGCGGCCCTGGCCTTCTGGCCCTGGCCGTGGCCGGCCAGGGCCGGCCCTGGCCTGGCCTAGCCTGGCCACGGCCAGGGCTCCCTGGCTCTGGCCGTGGCCGGCCAGGGCCGGCCGGCCATGGCCCGGCCATGGCTTATTGGCCTTGACCGTCCATGGCCCTTTGGCTCATGGCCGGTCTCCCCCCTAGCATGGGGTGGCCGCATGCACTCCTCCCCCTTGATGGGGTGGTCGTGGTGGTTTTCGTCGTTATTGGCTGTAGCCAACCCCCTCCGTATGGAGAGGGGGGATGCATTGCCTCCATTGCCCATATGGCCATAGATTTCATGCACCAAAAGTCATCTTCCCCGATGGGAATAACCACCATCTTCTTCTCCGGTGAAGCACCCGTTCGTCGAGAAAGTAGTTATTCTCCAATAGTCGTGTGCCAAAAATGAAAAATAACCCACTTTAAAGTTCGTAAACTACACGCTCCACATGAAGAGAGTTCACATTCCCTATGAATGGAGACTCAGCATCCATGAAGAGAGCGAGCTTGACGATATGAACGGTCGGTTCTTCCCGTCACGGATAGTTCCTGCCATATCCGTAATGGTAGGAGACTCTAACGTGAAAAGAACAACCGCTGCATTCTCTCTGTCACGAAGTGTTCCTACCATATCCATAATGGTAGGATACCCATTCGTGAAAAAGACAACGACTCGTTCATAGTTTCGACAGGGCGACGGTCTGACCGGAGCGAATCCGTATGGCTTTGATACCAATGAAGGATCCTGTCAAAACAACGTTAGGATCGATAAATGAAGTTGAGACTTACGCTTGCGTATGCGGCACGATAATCTCGGAACTTCGCCCTCGGATTCGCCACAACGGTCGATACTTCGTCACGGAGGATCGAAGCAGAGTTTCACCGCCTAAATCTCTAACTAGAAGAGGATTTTAATGGAAGGGAGAAGAAGAACATAAGGATGCCTTATGCAAACTTATGGCATGGAAAGTGTGTTTGAATGCCTTACCCTTGGGTCCTATTTATAGGCTTTAGGGGTGGTTATTGTAGGAAATAACCAATTATAAGCTTATTAGCCTATATTAGCACATTCATTTATCTTCTTCTTTATCCACTTATCAAGTGCCATTTTGCACTTATAAAGTGGCCTTTTCCACTTATCGAATGGCTTTTTCCACTTATCGAGTGGTCCTTTTCACACGAGAAAAGGTTCCCTTCGCGCACGCCTTCGTGCACGCGACATCTGAGGTCCGTATACCCTCATACATCCCCTCATGGGTGTATGTATGTCGTCCATATCCAACAGGTGTGACCAATGCCCCTGCTGTGTTCATGAATCTCATGAATCTTATCCTCTATGATTTTTTAGATAAGATCGTGGTGATTTTCATAGAGAAGCTTCGACGTCATAGTCTATATGTCAAGTTTAGTAAATGTGAGTTCTGGCTGGACAGAGTTACATTCCTTGGGCATGTGGTGTCAGGAGCTGGCATTTCAGTGGATCCGGAGAAGGTCAAAGCAGTCAGTGAATGACCTATACCTTGATCAGCATCGGACATTATGACTTTCCTTGGATTGGCGGGATATTATCGTAGATTCATCAAGGACTTCTCGAGGATAGCGAAGCCTATGACGAGATTGACGAGGAAGGAGGTTAAGTTCAGTTGGTCAGATTCTTGTGAGCAGGCCTTTAGCACTCTGAAGGAAAGGCTAACTATTGCACCTGTCTTAGCTATTCCAGATAGAAGTGGAGGCTTCGAGATATTTTGTGACACATCATGCAATGGCCTTGGATGTGTTCTGCATCAGTACAATCATGTAGTCGCATATGCTTGGCGTCAGTTGAATGTTCATGAGAAGAACTATCCAACCCATGATTTGGAATTAGCCGCTGTCGTCTTTGCATTGAAGATCTGGCGACATTTCTTACTGAGTGAGAAAGTGAAAATATTCACTGACCACAAAAGTTTGAAATACATATTCATTCAGAAGGATCTGAATATGAGACAATGTAGACGGTTCGAGTTGATGGCTGACTACGACATCGACCTTCAGTATCATCCGGGGAAAGTGAATGCCGTACCTGACGCTTTGAGTCGACTACCGGAGGTGATGTTTCTTACAGCTCAGTGGAAGTTACAGCAAGATCTGCGGGAGTTGGATGTTGAAGCTGTTTTACCCGGAGTCACTTCATCGCTAATGAACATGCAGATTCAGTCGACGATTGTAGATCGAATCAAGGCTGCTCAAGCTGGAGATGTTAAGTTGCTGAAGATCAGAGAGCAGGTTAAAGTAGGACTCCGGGCTGATTTTCTTATCCATGAGGATGGATCCCTGAGATATGGCAGTAGGATCTGCGTACCTGCAGGGGATATCAGAGAGAAATTGATGAATGAGGCACACAGTTCGCCTTCTTCCATTCCTCCTGGTGGTACAAAGATGTACAAGGATCTTCATCAGAATTTCTGGTGGCATGGGATGAAAAGAAGCATGGCACGAAGCATTGCCAAGTGTCTTGTGTGTCAGCAAGTGAAGGCTGAGCATCATCGCATTGCTGGACTGCTGCAACCTCTACCGATCCCAGAGTGGAAGTGGCAGCACATCACGATGGACTTTGTGACTGGCTTACCTCGGAGCACCAAGCAGAACGATGCAATCTGGGTCATCGTTGATTGATTGACCAAGTCTGTGTACTTCATACCATTTCGAGTGGGACAATCCACGGAGATACTGGAGATGAAGTATATGGAGGTAATGATCTAACTCATGCCTTTATAATTTCTTTCTAGTACAAGTTGTGATGTGAAATATGTCGTGTAGGAGATCATACGACTGCATAGAGTCCCTGTGAGCATTGTATTCGACCGAGATACGAGAATCACGTCTCAGTTCTGAAAGAGTCTACAGACCAATCTAGGTACCAATCTGAAATTCAGCACTGCGTATAACCCGCAGACAGATGGACAGTTAGAGCGTACCATTCATATCTTGGAGGATATGTTGAGAGCCTGCATGTTGGATCTTAAAGGCTCATGGGAGGATCATCTGCATCTGGTGGAGTTCTCCTACAATAATAGCTATCAGGCGAGCATTGGCATGGCACCTTTTGCTGCTCTCTATGGAAGGAAATGTCGATCGCCACTGAGTTGGGATGACATTGGTGATAGAGAGCTATTGGGACCAGAGATGATCGTCGAAGCGGTTGATGTTGTGCGGGATCTCAGGGACATGCTACGGATCGCTCAGGACCGTTACAAGCATTAGGCAGATGCTAAACTGTGTTCTATGAAATTTCAGCCGGGAGATCATGTATTCATGAACATCTCCCCGAATCGAGGAGTGATCCGCTTTGGAAAGCGAGGCAAGCTTAGTCCGAGATACATTAGACCCTTTGATGTGCTAGAGCGAGTTGGAGGTAGCTTATCGCTTAGCACTGCGACCATCTTTAGAGGGAGTTCATGACATCTTCCATACGTCTCAGCTCCGTCGATATATCAGCGACCCTTCACACACTGTGGACTACCCAGAGATTACAGTTCGGTCAGATTTGACGTATGACCAACAGCCAGTACAGATCCTTGACAGACGTCAGAAGACGCTCAGGAACAGGTCTGTCAATCATGTTAGAGTGATGTGGTGGCACGACTCACCAGGAGAGTCCACCTGGGAGAGGGAACAGGAGATGAGAGGGCGTTACCCTCATTTGTTCCTAATCAGTAGTTGTTAGAAATTCCGTGAGCGGAATTTTCTGTAAGGTGGGTAGGATGTAACTGCTATGTTTCGTCGTAATTTTTTTCGTACGTGTTTCTTTTAATGCATCGTATTGTGTGTATCTTTGCGCATTGATTTTTATTATAGTTTTCCTTAGCTCGGACTCGCTATCGAACCCCGCATTCACGACCCTCACGATGGCGCAACCGTCCCAATAGTTTTATAATTTTTGGGCAACACTGGGTCGAGGGCGTAATGGTAAATCTATATATTACTTTCCTATATTTAATAATCAAATCTAAACTTAAAGTTAGTTGTTAAGAATCTTTTTGAATTTAAATTCTTAAAACAAACTTTCTTAACTTAAAAGGATTCGTTTAAAGCAAACTTAATTTTTTCTTTAGCATTTCATAACAACCCCGCAACCAACCCACATGCCCTCAAGCCCCCTCATTAACGTCGCCCATGCAGGCGCTTCGTGTGTAACCCCACAACCGCACATCCATCCTCCTCTACTTCATCTTCTTATTCTCTTTCTTAAAAACCCAACGGGCTCTCCTTCCTCCTCCAAAACCCAGCACACACCGCCCATCTAGCCCTGCAACCCTAACACCTCCGACCTCAGCCCTTCACCCTCCTCTGCTGGACACCAAACATAACCCGCTAACCTTCCTCCCACAACCCGACAGCCTCTCCTCTTAACTCAAACAAACCCCTCTCCGATCGTCCCTCCGACACCACCGCAAGGCCACACACCGCCCATCCTTCCCGTTGCCTCGCCCCTCTCTCAGCGATCAACCACCATAAGCCTGCCGCCCCTAACACCCACTCCGACACCTCCACAACCCTCACCCTTCCCAGCGCCTCCCCCACTTCCCAACCCACAGGCAGAACCCCAGAGCCCTCACCGCCTCTGAATCACCTCCGAGCAGCGACGCCCAGCCCGACCCCAACACTAAGTCGTTGTGCCTAACTCCTCTTCTTAAAACCTCCGAGAGCCCACAACCCCTCTCCAACTCACCTCCGAGCAGCGGTGCCCAGCCTGACCCCAAAACCAAGTCTTCATGCCCAACTCCTCTTCTTAAAACCTCCGAGAGCCCATAGCCCCTCTCTGACTTCTCTCTGACATCACCCCGGGCCTGCACCACACTCCTTCGACCCGCTCTCGACCTCGTCCAGCACCATAAGCCCGCACAGCGCCCCCGCCATTTCTGCCAGCCCGCATAGTTCCCACGACTCAGCTCGCCACCTCCACTCGTCATCGTAGCTCCGCCGCTCTCTGGACATCGACTACACTGCCTGCGTCATTGGATGCTCCATCCCTCCTGCCTGCATAAGCACCGACGAAGAACGAAACAGGTAAGTATACGTTAGTTTTATGTAACCTTAGTTCTAATATTGTGTTATGAGATGCCAGTATAATGTTATATATTAAGTACTGTTATTATATACTAGCATTAATTATATATATACTAATGTTAGTGTTAAACATTATAATGTTAGTATAACATATTTATGTATGTATTATAGATGATGTTATAATTATATATAATGTTAGTATATATTATAACATTGTGTTAGTCAGTAAGTTATACTTATAACATGTTATGAACATAACCCTAGGATAGAGAACATAATAAAAACAGAGTATTATTTAATATTTTGATTATGTTGGGACGAACCTAATTCAGAGATATGTTTAATCAAACCAGAGTACCAGTCATGCCATAACGTTGTGCTCGTCAAGACGAACCCAACAACACCAAAATCACCGAAAACAGGCAAGTGTGCGAATTTATACCGATTATTGAAGATTAATGTTTTTAATTGCATTTTCAGTTAAAGCTGAATTATGGGAAATTGACCAGTGAAATGACGCTCACAAAAATTACCATGATAACCTACACTTATTATGTGACACGTTGATATAAAATTTCGTGTGTTTAGGATTTAAGATTTGACAACAAAAAATACTTGTTTGCAACATGTTTATTAATTAACCCATTAATTTCCTTATTTTAAGTTGTTGCAATTGTCGTAACACAAGAATATGATGATGATTAACATGGCTCACATCTTGCTTGTACACACTTATTAGGATGGACATTAATGGAACATCTTGAAAGAACTTGAATTCGTGAACTTGCGCCATCGATGGCAAAATCTTGAATTCGTGAACTTGTGAACTTGATTAGGCTGGCTTGTGTTCCAGCACAACATTTGGGTGGGGTTAGGGTTGAGCGGCCACTAAGCATGCGTGCAAGGGTCCCCTTCAAGAGCACCACCCCATGCAGTGGGTAGCGTCAATCATGATTATACCCCCATGAGAAGGATCGATTCACTCACCATGACTTAAAGGCGTGAACCCTAGGCATGATAGAAAACATATGCATGGAACTTGAAGTGATTGTCGTTACTCCACTTGCACACTAGAATTACCATGTTTATAACTGCTTTGCTTTAATATCTTTAAAACTGCCCTGCTCATAATTACTTTGTTTTAATTCTTTAGAAATGCCATGTTCATAACTGTACTGCTAATTAAACGTATAACTGTGACATTAGAACTGCTAACATCCTTTAATCTGTTTTTATAAATCGTACACCTCGCCTTGGGTGATCTCACCATTTACTTGCCAGACCGTTACTGACATACATTCATGTTTTTCGAATGTAGGTTAGATCACGAGACAGAGCACCAGGAGCAGGAGTTGTTTGAGATGGCTGACCCAGCAAGCCAGGAGTTTGTTGACCCGGAGTCGCTCCCTGTGGAGGACTAGAGACTCGTTCTGTTGCTGTTTAGTTTTGCTTTAGTACTTTGTAGTAGGGTATGTCTCCTTGTTGTAGTTTCCTTTGGCCATATTGAGGCCATGTTGCTTTTATTTCGTGTACAGACTTCTGGATGTGGCTTGTATATATGAATATTCTGTTGTTCTGAATGTATGAAAGAACCCTGCGATGTTGTTGTCACAGAGGCTTAGCGAACTCGAGCTTCACCGCTCCTGTTCATGTGGACCTTCATAACATTCTCGTTTCCATCGTCTTTGGGAAGCGTGGTGTTACACACAAACAGAAAATGATTTTCGAAAATAGCTTTGAACTTGTTTTAAATTCATTTAAGAGCTTATTTTTCCATAGAAGCTAAGTTTCAACTTGTAGTCAACTACAAACACCCATTAGTTCACTATCCTGATTTCTACCTTCTTCCTGAAAAATGTACTCTGGGAGTCGACTACCAAAATTAGGGAGTCGACTACCTGCTGTAGCTGGGTTTTTCCTAAAAACTCTCTGGGAATCGACTACCTCCTCTGGGAGTCGACTACCAGCTGTGCTCGACCAGAATTCCTTGATTTCCTCTCTCATTTATTCCTTGCTTGATTTTTAGGCTAAAGTCAAACTTTATTTGAAATAATTCAAAACCTCTCTTAGCTCAATAAATAGAGAGCTTTTGAGATCATTTTCTTTTCCAATCATTCTTGAGCAAGATTCAAATTCTCTCAAGCAAATTCAATCTCTCTAAATTCTCATTGCTCTCAAATTTTTCGTAGCCAACTGTTTTTAAATTCTGATCTTATTCTTGTGCTTATATTTCTATCTTGTTTTAAGATCATTTTATTTGGCTATTACAAGTTGTTTTTCAAAATCCTTCTTACTCTATTTTTGAATTTTCTTAAAAGGATTTTAAAGCAACAAAGCTTCTTGATCACATTTAATCAACTAATATTCTTTGTGTGATCAAAGAAGATTTATTTTTCTTTAGCCACTTAGAGCACTAATTGCAATATTCTTACTTGGCTATAGAATTATTGGGTGTAAAAACCAATCTCCACTAATTCATTGTAGTGTTTTGGATCTGATCTTACCTTGAGTCCCTTAAAGCTAAGGTGTTGGAAATCCTTATTGTAGGTAAGGAGTTTGTAAAAGTCCTCGGCTTGTAAGACAAGGGAAAATCCTTGTTGTAGGCAAGGTGGTTGTAAATCCTCTTGGCGGAAGGTGGTGTGTACTATTTACCGATAATAGTGGATTAAAGCCCAACAAGAGTTTCGGGGACTCGACGTACCCAGGTTGTGGGGAACCAGTATAAAAATCTGTGTGTTTGCTATTGTCATTTACTTTTCGCTAACTTATTTATTGTTATTTATTTACTTGCAATTTATTATTTCCACCGTGCTTATTTCATTGATGCAAGTATTTGTTGATTAAGATTAATAGTAGGCAATTCTATATTAATCTTACGGAGAATTCTAGAGGTAAAGTTTTAATTTTCAAAAACACTAT
This sequence comes from Scilla litardierei, assembly GCA_030789695.1. Taxonomy (NCBI): domain Eukaryota; kingdom Viridiplantae; phylum Streptophyta; class Magnoliopsida; order Asparagales; family Asparagaceae; genus Scilla; species Scilla litardierei. The sequence goes on along the minus strand of CM061132.1, from coordinate 130,370,860 downwards.
TCACCCCCCTCCTCCTCTAGTGTTCTCTTTGCCATCTCAGGATCCCAACACTTGGTATCAAAGCATTTGCGGCTTGGGATAAAAGCGATGATGAAGAGGATTTCGATAGCTCATCATCATCCGAAGATGAAGGAGAAGCAAGCAAAAGGAATGAGAAATCCTATATGTGCTTCATGGCACGGGGAGACCCCAACGTAAATTTTAACCCTAACTCTAGTGATATCAATAGTAGCGATGATGAGGAACTTGATTATGAGGAAGAATTCCATAAAATTTATGCTTTATATGAGGTCCAACTCAAAGAGCTTTTAACTCTCAAAAGGATGCATAAATCGTGTGGTTTTAATTCTACTAATCAAGAGTTAGAAAAGATTAGGGAAGAGAACCTAAAATTGATTAGCAACAATAAGAACTTAATTGAAAAGAATAGGTTGCTCAATGTAGAACTTAAAGACCTAGGAAATAGGTTTAGAGACTTAGAAAAGAACATGACCGCTATTAAAGCAAAACACGCGGACTTGGTTAATAATGTTGATATGTTCAATAAAGGTAAAGAAAAATTAGATAGCTTGATTAGCTCACAAAAACCATCAACTAGGAAACATGGTTTAGGTTACAATGCGACTATTCAAAATGCTAGGATCTCTCATCATCAAGCTAGATTTCCTAAAACTGAAAATGGATATGTCAAAGTTTGGATCCCAAAATTGGAACCATCCAAATGAAAGACAATTACATTTCTAGTTTTATGAACAATGTTCATTTTTGTAGAGCCTGTAGATTTATTTATGGGAAATCTCAACCCAACTGGGTTTGGTTCCCTCTCGGTTGATAATTATATTATTGTGTATGACTAATCCCACGGACCCACAAAGAAAGGGTACCAAAATTATATGTTTGATTTTCAGGTACCAAAATTATAAGGGATCAGTAGAAGAGCTCTAAATGAATCTCAAGTTACATGCATGAATTAAGGGGAGACCCAAACTACAATGATGCAAACTTTGAGGGGGCCCTATGAATTTTTTTTCACTTGGTAGGTATACTATTATATTTTTTTTATGATGACAATGGGGAGAAAAAGTGAAAAGCAAGCAAAAACATGAATGAATAATACCTTATCTAAGTAGGGGGAGTAAGTACACTTACTCATTGTTTTTAAAATCATATTATTCATATGTTTTTCATTTGGGTGTCATCATCGAAAAGGGGGAGAGTGTTGGGAAATCTAATCCCATCCCAAAGTGATTTTGATGATGATCACACCAAATGTTGTTATGTACTAATTATATTGCTTGAGTGTGTAGGTTGTGCAAGCTAATCGAAGCTCGAAACATACTCCGAGAAGAAGAACTTCAACCACACTCATAGAAGAAGAAGATGAATTTAGCTCGCTATTCCAAGTCAAGCACAAATGGAGCTCAAAGATGAACATCAAAGAATGTGCTCAAGCTCAAGCTAAAAAGGAGCTCAAATTCAAGTGAAGCTCATGCAACTACATCAAGTTCAACCATGGATTCAAAGTCTTCATAGTGTCTAGTGCGTAAGTTGTCTTTTTCTTAGGACTATGTTAAAGCTAAGAAGAATATGCACACACACACACACACACAATGATTTTTGAAAATAGTTTTAAACTTGTTTTAAATTCATTTGAGAGCTTATTTTTCTATAGAATCTAAGTTTCAACTTGTAGTCAGTCAACTACAAACACCCAGTAGTTCACTGCCCTGATTTTTGCATTCTTCCTGAAAAATGTACTCTGGGAGTCGACTACCAAAATTAGGGAGTTGACTACCTGCTGTAGTAGAGTTTTTCTTGAAAACTCTCTGGGAGTCGACTACCAGCAGTGCTTGACTAGAATTCTTTGATTTCCTCTCTCATATATTCCTAGCTTGATTTTTGGGCTAAAGTCAAACTTCATTTGAAATAATTCAAATCCTCTCTTAGCTTTATAAATAGAGAACTTTTGAGATCATTTTCTTTACCAATCATTCTTGAGCAAGGTTCAAATTCTCTCAAGCAAATTCAATCTCTCTAAATTCTCATCGGTCTCAAGTTTTTCATAGCCAACTGTTTTTAAATTCTGATTTTATTCTTGTGCTTATATTTCTATCTTGTTTTAAGATCATTTTATTTGGCTATTACAAGTTGTTTTTCAAAATCCGTCTTCCTCTATTTTTGAATTTTCTTAAAAGGATTTTAAAGCAACAAAGCTTCTTGATCACATTTAATCAACTAATATTATTTGTGTGATCAAAGAAGATTTATTTTTCTTTAGCCACTTAGAGCCTTAATTGCAATATTCTTACTTGGCTATAGAACTATTGGGTGAAAAAACCAATCTCCACTAATTCATTGTGGTGTTTTGGATCTGATCTTACCTTTAGTCCCTTAAAGATAAGGGTGTTGGAAATCCTTATTGTAGGCAAGGAGTTTGTAAAAGTCCTCGTCTTGTGAGGCAAGGGAAAATCCTTTTTGTAGGAAAGGTGGTTGTAAATCTTCTTGGCAGGAGGTGGTGTGTACTATTTACCGATAATAGTGGATTAAAGCCCGATAAGAGTTTCGGGGACTGGACGTACCCAGGTTGTGGGGAACCAGTATAAAAATCTGTGTGTTTGCGATTGTCATTTATTTTTCGCTAACTTATTTATTGTTATTTATTTACTTGCAATTTATTATTTCCGCTGTGCTTATTTCATTGATGTAAGTATTTGTTAATTAAGATTAGTAGTATGTAATGCTATATTAATCTTAGGGAGAATTCTAGAGGTAAAGTTTTAATTTTCGATAACACTATTCACCCCCCTCTTGTGTTCTCTTTGCCATCTCAGGATCCCAACAGTTGTCACCATGACGGGTGACGATGCAGGGGCTGGTGCTTCGGGAGGTCAAGAGCCCGCAGTTGTGCTTGGTGATCAAGGGCCTAGCCAGCCGTTGTAGAATCTTGACGCTCCTTTTATCCTACTTTAATTTTCAAATGTATGGGGGGTAATTGAGATGTAAACAATTGAGATGTAAACGAAAACAGTTTTGTAGTGAAAGTGCCAGAAGGGTTGGCTTGTATCTCTTTGTTTGTCGTTGTATCTCTTTATTTGTCGTCGCTCATGCCGTGTGGTCATAATGCCTGATGGCCCCCTTTCGATGGGTTAGACCCTTGTCCAAGATGATCGAGGGTAATACATCAAACCATGTTAGACATAGACCACTCCTGTAACGGTCGGTTTTCGATCGTACTTTCTTCGTGCACGTGCTTTTGACCTGCACGTAGTTATCTTAGACTTGTTTGTTTTTGAACACTTTTGCGTGATATGTCGTTGCGATTGTCTCTGAGAGTATTAAATTATGGCACTATTTTGGAACGACATTTCTCGGGTCGTTCTTCCACGATTTGATCATATTTTAAGTGACGTCACGATTTTCAGTTTTGACGTGTGACGTTTCTATTTTTAGTTTCATCCCTCGACGTTGAAATTTAGATCCGTCTTCTTAGTCCTCTTTCTTTCATCGTCCCGAGCACCCCATATTTATTTTACAATTTTTGGACTTCATTTGACCTATTTTCCATTTTTGACTAAGTTTATAATATTTTTAAATCTTACTTTTATAAGTATTTTAATTCTAATAAAATTCCTATTTCATAATAACTATACAAAATAATTTTTGACCCAAGTCTTAGCCTTAGCCGCATCTCCATACGTGAGAGAGGGTGAGGGAGGGTTATTTTAAGTATTTTAATTATTTTAATTAATTTAAATAATTTCCTAAACCCTAGACCTAGCCCTAACCCCCTTTCCTATTTAAATAAGCCCTAGGTTAAGTGATTTTCGCACACACCAAAACCCTAGCCGTCAAAACCCTCCCCAAAGCTTTGCACCCCCTTCAGCCCGCAGCCGCCCGTGTCCGACCGACGAAAACCCCCTCTTTCCCTCGGTCTGACCGAGGCTCTCGCCCACATCCGCCCCGCTCCGCAACGTTGCAAGCTGCAACGTTGTAGCCCGCAGCAGCCCCCGCTGCGACCGACAAAATCCCCCGCATCCGCCCGCTACGGCCAAAGGGGACCCCCGCATCGCCCGCTTCCCCGCTCCGCTGCAACCCGCAGCGCCCGACCGATGCTCCCGCTGTGTCTGACCGACCCGCTCCCATGCACCGCTGCTTGTTGAAAACCCGCTTCGTTGCAACCCTCACCCCAAGAGCCCGACCAACAGGTCTCCTAGCAGCGGCCCGCTGTGACCGAGATCCCCGCTCTGCACCGCAGCTCCGTAGCGCGGCGACCCCTGCCCGCAGTGTCTGACCGAGAGAAATCCTCGCAGCGGCTCGGTCTGACCGAGCGACATTCGTCGCAACCCCGCATCCGTCGCATCGCTTGCCACCGTGGGCCCCCAAAGTTCTCCAGAAGTGTTGTGGGTCCCCCATTGACCCCTAGCACTGCTGTAGGCCCCACTTTGGTGATCTTCTTCGTGGATTTGTCGACTACGACGTTATGACACGTTGTAGCCCTTCGTCGCAAGATTTAGCTTTTGGAATCTCGTTCGCGATTCAGATTTGACGACGAGGAGTTCTTCGCCACTACGTTCATTCTATTCCAGACTCCGGAAAAGGTTGGTTCCCCGAACTCGTAGCAACCCCCACCGTAGCTATAATCAGACCCTAAACTAAAAGTCGACAACTTTAATTAAATTTCCTTTTCGCTCTTTTAAAACATTGTGCAAACATAGAAAAATCGACGAATGGACTTGATGACTGTGCACATAGGATAGATCGTCGAATAGGGCTTGTTGCAGGGTAGAACTCGCGTACAATGAATTTTTATTATGGGGAACCAAGGGCACGGTGGTTATATTGATAAGAGGATTTATGTAGGCTTTTGACAAGCGATTAGTGGGGTGAAGAGGCTGAACTCGTCGTCGGAGCAGACCACGGAGTCGAATCCCACCGGATGCAGCGGAGGAGGATCGGATGGCGGGAGCCGAAGGAGAATCTCGGTCGAGGGGCGGGCTACCTTGCATAACGAGCAACTTGTCAGAAAGGCCGGGTTGGGGTCCAACCCTTAGCCTCTCCTATGCCTAAGTCAGTAACTGGACTTAAAGCGAGGGCTGGGCACGCAGGTCGGACTTAGGGTGTGTCGACCGTACGTGATGAGCTATGGGTGGGAGAACAAAGATATTGATGACCTTTGCTCTCGTGTGTGAATAATGGGATTGAGAGGGAATTTGCCAACACCTTCACCGTAAGAAGTGAGGGGGTATTTATACCTAATGGGAGATGATTGGGTGGGGCTGACCTGTCATGCTGACTAGACGTGCTGAGCTGGCCCGGCTGTCAGCGGAAGCTTCAGACGAGGATGTCAGAAACAAGAGTGTTTGCCTCGCTTTTGTCAGATGGCGCAACGGCCAGGGGCACTTTTGTCAGGGTGTCAGGGCCGAAAGCATTAAGTGTCAGGGGGCGCAGCGGCCAGGGGGTGCTTTGTCAGATGGTCGGGCAGCGCTAGTGTCAGTCGTGTCCTTATACTAGGTTGTTTGTCGTGCATGATGAATCAGAGGTCCGGCGATGCTATCCTCGACGGCGGGGTTTGTGTGGGCCCGTCGGGTCGACCTGTTCGTGGGTTGTTCGACCTGGCTGTGCACCTTTTCAGTTGCGGACCATGGACCGTTAGCGGGGAGGGATATGCACGTGCCTCTGTCAACATCCCGGGCTGTGCTGTCTGGGTGTTTCCCAAGCGCACTGCCCTTGGCAGGCCGAGCGAGAGCGGTTGTATGCCTCGGCCGGGAGGGGGGCGCTGCGAGGTGCGCCCATTCCCATGTAGCCTCGGACCTCCGGGCCGGTAATCCGTTTGCAAAGGGGTGAGTCAATGTGGTATATTAGTGGTTATGGGCGGGAGTCGAACTCCTACCGTGCACCTTTTTGGTTGCGGACCATGGACCGTTAGCGGGGAGGGATATGCACGTGCCTCTGTCAGCATCCCGGGCTACGCTGTCTGGGTGTTTCCCAAGCGCACTGCCCTTGGCAGGCCGAGCGAGAGCGGTTGTATGCCTCGGCTAGGAGGGGGCGCTGCGAGGTGCGCCCATTCCCATGTAGCCTCGGACCTCCGGGCCGGCAATCCGTTTGCAAAGGGGTGAGTCAATGTGGTATATTAGTGGTTATGGGCGGGAGTCGAACTCCTACGATCTTTAGGTCGTAACAATTGCTCCCGACATTTGAGCGTGAGGCGGGAGCCCGACTCGGCTCGGATGACATAACGCTACCTCCCTTCTAACATGGTTCGGACTTTGGTCCGCACTCGGGAGTGGCGACACGGCTCCCGCGGAGTATTGCCCGCTGTCACGGGATTGTGAGGTCTCGTCCCGCGTGGGGGCGAGGCGAGGAGGTGTGACCCTGTAATTTGGGGAGGGGCGTTGCCTCTTAACGACGTGCCGTTGTATGTGGCGGCTGGGTCGGATCTTGGGGGAACCCGGTTTTATTGAGATGGCCCTGGTTTTCGTTGTGATGTGTTTACCGAACTTGGTTGTTATTTTTGCGGGGCTCTAGCCGCCCTGTGTTTGGTGAAATCCCTAGCTGTTGTGCGCTTGGGATTAGGGTGAGAAGTCCGCAGGGAGGAATATTTTTCATCGGCCTTTACAGGAGATCTTGATGATATTTACAACAATAGGGCAGATGTGACCAGACCCGTGGTCGGGTCGGGAGGTTGTTTTAACTCGTCGCCCGCTGCATCGGGGTGAGAGGGTCCCTGTTGCGGGGAGGCCTTCCTTCTTTTCTGCTGACCACTGAACTCCTTCTGCCTTTCTGTCCGGGCGCGAGCTGACGCGCCATGAATCACCGTTTGGCTTCATCAGGGATGCAGCCCTGCTGTGACCCCCCTGGGGAGGACTGACCCCCCGTTTGTCGGGCGGACCTCATTCCCCTCCCTTGCTTCATCGTATTCTGTCTTGCCGTCGCCGTGCTGGATGGTTTCCCGGCCTCTCCGGGGATCCGTACATCGAGGGGGAACCCTGGAGGGGGCAGAGGACGAGGTGGAGGTGGAGGCGTCGCCCTCGCGGGGGGGAGTCCGGTGGGATGGCCTCGAGGGGAAGGTCAGGGGCAGGCAGGTGGGTCATTGGGAGACCCGTTGGGGGTTTCCACCCTCACACCCGGTGGGGATCGGCGTGGTGCGGATGCTAATTGGGGTGTGGCGGCCCGCTGCTAGCCTTCCGGACCGGCTGTTTCATCTGGTCTAGAGCAGGAGGAAGGCTGGCAGGCGGGGCTTCCCATGTGTAAGGGGAATACCCTATTGGCGATCCGCTTGTAAGGGGAGTATCCTATCAGTGGTCGTCGAGTGGGAGCAGTCACCGGTAGAGGAAGTGAGATCCGTCGGTGGACATTAGCCTCCTCCATAGTTGGGTGGGGCGTCCGGGGCTTTTTCATACCTGGTGTAAGGGGATGCGATTCCTTCTCATATATATTCTCCTTTTCCCTAAACTCTGAAGGGGGGTATTTATAGAGGGATTCTGCGGACGGGTTCGCCTTGGATAATGTGAGGGACTGGCGCCATTAATGGGCTCCGCCGAATCACGTGCTTTGGGAACTGCTTTTGCCTAGCGGTATCTGACGCAGTCCGTCAGCCCTGGCCTCTCGGGGGGCGTGTTGCTGCTGATGGCGCGTTTCTCGAGCATCCTTTCGTTTTGTTGAGTCGCATCATGGTGCTGCTTCATCGGGACCTGACGCCTGGTATGTCTCAGTTTACGTGCCCTGGTCCCCCTCCCCAGGTTCGAATTTTCAAGGATCACGTGTCTGCCAGGTCTTGGTTGTGGTTACGCGGCGAGGCCTATGCCCTACCCCGGAGGTCTCGAGGGGGGGAGCGGGCGCGTAGCCTGGCCCGTGGAGGGTCGGCCCTGGCCCAGAGGTCTGGAGGGGGGAGCGGGCGCGTAGCCTGGCCCTTGCCCTTCTCTGGTTTGGGTGGCGAGGGTTGGCCCTTCCCCAGAGGTCTCGAGGGGGGAACGGGCGCGTAGCCCGGCCCGTTCCCTTCTCTGGTTTGGGTGGCGAGGGTTGGCCCTACCTCAGAGGTCTGGAGGGGGGAGCGGGTGCGTCGCCCAGCCCGTGCCCTTCTCTGGTTTGGGTGGCGAGGGTTGGCCCTGCCCCAGAGGTCTGGAGGGGGAGAGCAGGCGCGTGGCCCGGCCCGTGCCCTTCTCTGGTTTGGGTGGCGAGGGTTGGCCCTGCCCGAGAGGTCTGGAGGGGGGAGCGGGCGCGTGGCCCGGCCCGTGCCCTTCTCTGGTTTGGGTGGCGAGGGTTGGCCCTGCCCCAGAGGTCTCGAGGGGGGCACGGGCGCGTGGCCCGGCCCGTGCCCTTCTCTGGTTTGGGTGGCGAGGGTTGGCCCTGCCCCAGAGGTCTGGAGGGGGGAGCGGGCGCGTGGCCCGGCCCTTGCCCTTCTCTGGTTTGGGTGGCGAGGGTTGGCCCTGCCCCAAAGGTCTGGAGGGGTGGAGCGGGTGCGTGGCCCGGCCCGTGCCCTTCTCTGGTTTGGGTGGCGAGGGTTGGCCCTGCCCCAGAGGTCTGGAGGGGGGGAGCGGGCGCGTGGCCCGGCCCGTGCCCTTCTCTGGTTTGGGTGGCGAGGGTTGGCCCTGCCCCAGAGGTCTGAAGGGGGGGAGCGGGCGCGTGGCCCGGCACGTGCCCTTCTCTGGTTTGGATGGCGAGGGTTGGCCCTGCCCTAGAGGTCTGGAGGGGAGGAGCGAGCGCGTAGCCCGGTCCGTGCCCTTCTCTGGTTTGGGTGGCGAGGGTTGGCCCTGTCCCAGAGGTCTTGAGGGGGTGAGCGGGCACATAGCCCGGCCCGTGCCCTTCTCTGGTTTGGGTGGTGAGGGTTGGCCCTGCCCCAGAGGTTCGAAGGTTTGGCGCTGAAACACTCATGTGGAAACAACAAAATTTGGGAAAGTGGGCAGATGTGTATCTTGTATATATAAAAGAAAAACTCACAACTATTGGTAGAACTTTAGCAGGTGCTTCGCATTCGAAGGGTGGGCTAGCTCACTCCCGTTTGGCGTTGCCAAGATGTACGTGGCTAGTCCGATGATATCGATGACCTTGTAGGGCCCTTCCCATTTGGCAACCAGCTTCCCCCGGAGGGCGGTCTCAGGTCTGAAGGTGGCGTCTCTGGGGACCAAGTCACCGATCCTGAAAGTCCGCTTCTTCACCCGGGAGTCGTAGTGTCGTGCCATCCTCAGGCTGTGCCTGACGAGGTTCGTCAGGGCTCGGTCTCTTATCTCGTCCACCAATTCGAGACTGAGGCCGAGCCCCTCTCCATTGATATCTTCGTCGAAGAGTTTTAACCGGAGCGTCTCTTCTCCAATTTCCACGGGAACGACCGCCTCCGATCCGTATGCCAGCAAGAACGGGCTTTCTCCGGTCGAGGCCTTGTGGGTGGTGTGATTGGACCATAGGATTCCTGGCAGCTCGTCGACCCATGCCCCAAGGGCGGCGTCCACCTTTTTCTTCATAGGATTCAAGATGCATTTGTTTGCGGCCTCCGCCATTCTGTTGCACTGCGGGTGGGCAACTGACGCGAAATGGAGCTTGATCCCCCAGCCCGAACAGAAATCACGGAAGCCTTCGCAATCGAACTGTCTTCCGTTATCTGTGGCTATCGAGCGGGGTATCCCGAAGCGACATATAATGGACTGCCAGATAAAGCCCTTCATGTCCGTCCATGTGATACGCGCCAGCGGCTCGGTCTCCACCCACTTCGTGAAGTAGTCCACGGCGACGACTAGATATTTTCTTCCCCCGGAGGCCTTTGGGAAAGGCCCAAGGATGTCGAGTCCCCATTTGGCGAATGGGATCGGGCTCACAATGGGCATCAAGTTAGCCGGAGGTGCAGTCGTACGTCGGCAGAATTTCTGGCACGCCTCGCACCTTTTGACGTATTGAACCGCATCCTGGATCAGTGTCGGCCAATAGTACCCCTGGCGCATTATTTTGTGGGCGATGGTGCGACCGCCCTGGTGGTTTGCGCAGAAGCCTTCGTGCACTTCTTGGATGACTTGCTCAGCCTGCTCCAAGCCCAAGCACTTTAGATAGGGCAGGACGTCGAAGATGGTGCGACGGCGGCGGCACAACACTCCGTCGAGGAGTACGAACGATAGGGCCAGTCTCTCCACCTTTTTAGCCAGCATCCACTCCTCGGGCAGGTCTCCCGTCTCCAAGTACTTCATAATGGGGGTCATCCATGTTGTCACCGTGCCCGCACACATTAGTTCTTCTTCGTCAATGGTTGGGGTCAGTAGGCTTTCGATGTAGATGGCCTTCCCGATCTCGGCTGCGGAGGAGGAAGCCATCTTGGACAGGGCGTCCGCCCGGGGGTTGTTGGAGCGGGGCAGGTGTTGGACGTCCGCTCTCTTGAACTTGCGGAGCTCGATCTGGTTGCGCTTAAGGTAGCGCTTCATCGTTTCCTCTCGGGCCTCGAAGCTTCCTTGGATCTGTTGGACGACGAGCTGTGAGTCTCTAAGGAGCAACACGTTCGTCGCCCCCACCGCCCTACTGAGCTTTAGCCCGTTGACCGTCGCCTCGTATTCCGCCACATTGTTGGTTGTCGGGAAGTTGAAGTGCAAGACGTACTCCAACGAGCATCCGTCAGGGGTCTGAATGACGATACCTGTCCCTGTCCCGGATCCCGTCGCTGAGCCGTCAACGTGGATGGTCCATAATTCGTCCATGCCCCCCTGGGAGGGCTCTGAGGGTTCCACCACCTCCGTCCTTTGTGGGGACGCGGTCGCCGATGGTGGCTCCGGTTGGTCTCCTGGGCCGTCCATCGTGGTGCATTCCACCACGAAGTCCGTCAACGCCTGGCCTTTGATCGCTGTCCAGGCCTTATACGTTATATCGAACTCACTGAGCTCGATGATCCAGTTGAGCATCCTCCCCGACCGCTCCAACCTCTTCAGGTTCTTCTCGAGGGGCATGTCGGTGTGGACGGCAATGGGATGGGCCTGGAAGGACGGTCGGAGCTTCCTAGCCATTGTGATCAGGCAATAGGCGGCCCTTTCGATGGGATTTTAGCGAGCCTCCTTCTCCCAGAGAATCCGGCTGGCGTAATATACAGGGCACTGCACGCCCCCTTCCTCCTTGATTAAGACGGAGCTGACGGTCTCTTCGTTGGTTGCCAAGTACAACCCTAGCGGTTCGCCCTCTTTCGGCCGTGCGAGGAGCGGCGGACTCTGTAGGTAGGCCCTTAGCTCCACGAACGCTTGGGCACAGTCATCGTCCCATGGATCACCTTCCTTTTGTCCTTTTCTTCACCAAAGGCAGTGCGCATGACCCTGAAGAAGGGGAGTGATTTCTCCGCAGATTTCGACAAGAATCACCCCAGAGCGGACATCCAGCCGTTCAGCCGTTGCAAATCCCGAATCCTCCGTGGTTCCACCATGTTGACGAGGGCCGTCACCTTGTCGGGGTTTGCCTCGATCCCCCGCTTCGTTATCATGAAGACTAGGAATTTCCTCGATTGCACGCCGAAAATGCACTTCGCAGGGTTCAGTCTTAAGTTGTATCGACGGACCCTTTGGAATGTTTCCTGTAAGTCGATGAGGTGGTCTGGGGCCCTCTTGCTCTTTACCAGCATGTCGTCAATGTAGACCTCCAAGTTCCGTCCGACCTGTGTGTTGAATATCCGGTCTACCATCCGCTGATAAGTCGCCCCGGCATTTTTCAGTCCGAAGGACATCTTAGTGTAACAGAAGGTGCCCTTGTCGGTGACGAAGGACGTTTTCTCCTCGTCCTCTTCCGCCATGGGTATCTGGTTGTAGCCCGAGAAGGCGTCCATAAAGCTTAACAACTCGTAACCGGATGCCTGGTCCACCAAGTGGTCGATCCGCGGGAGGGGGAAACTGTCCTTCAGACACACTTTGTTAAGGTCAGTGAAGTCAACGCACATGCACCATTTTCTGCTGGGTTTCTTCACCAAGACGACGTTGGCTAGCCAGTCCGGGTAGTCCACTGGCCTGATAAACTTGGCTTTGAGGAGCCGCTCTACCTCCTCCTCGGCCGCCCTCTTCTTCTCGCCCCCTGCGCTCCTCTTCTTCTGCCAGACCAGTCGGGCTCCTGGGTCCGCATTCAACCTGTGGGAGATCACCGTCGGGTCAACCCCCGGTATGTCTGCGGGTGACTAGGCGAATATATCCACATTTTCCCAGAGTAAGCCGATGAGGGCCGCCCTTAGGGTGGCCGGGAGTTTCGTCCCGATGGAGACGGTTTTTTCTCCCTCCGCGGCTACGGGTACCTCTTCGACCTCCTCGGCCGGGGTCGGCCGCTGGTCACAGAAGTCCTCCCTTTCGTCAGGGACGAGGACCGTCAATGCCCGCTTCGGGCTTCGGCGCCTGTCTGGCCCCTCGTCGCGGCTTCCAGGCAGCTCCTGGTTTCCCCGCACCAGTCCCACCCCTCGCGGAGTCCGGAATTTCATCATCTGGTGTAGCAGGCTGGGGAGCCCCTCTATGGCCGTCATGTATGGGCACCCTATGATTCCGTTGTACGCCGATGTGATGTCGACAACGATGAATTGTGTCCCCGGGTGACGACCCTCGGTCCCTCCCCCATAGTCATTGGCAGGGTGATCATCCCCACCACGGGGATCATGTGGCCGGTAAAGCCGACAATGGGCCCCGTGCAGGGCCTTAGGTCCGCCCACTTCCACCCCATCTTCTCGACTGTTGACAGAAACAGGATGTCGCAGGATCTTCCGGTGTCGATCAGGAGCCGGCTGACGATGACTGTCCCGATCTGAGCATCGACGAGGAGGGCACCGTCATGCGGACACTTAACCTCTCTTAGATCTTCTTCATCGAAGGTGATATGGGGTCGATTTACCCTTCTCCGTTTCGACTTGCTGTTGGCGCCCGCTCCCGTCATCTATCGGACACATTCCTCCATGCTCGTGGGTGACGCCTCACCTGGGGGTGGCCCCCCGCTTATCACATCGATGCGCATGATCGCCCCGGGGGGCGCGGCTCCTTCGGACCGTGGTCCGCAGGCGGCCCCGGCCTCCGTGCCTCTCGGGGGGCTCTTTCTCCTTGGATTGCCTGCCTGTTTCCCACGAAGCTTCCCAAGTGGCCCGCCTGGATCAGCCGCTCGATTTCCCTCTTAAGAGTGTAGCAATGGTCAGTATCATGGCCGTGGTCTCGGTGATACTGGCAGTACTTCTGGAGATCTCTCTTTGCCGGGTCCGACCTCATCCCCCGGGGAGGCTCCGGCAGCAGTCCAGCCCATGTCGCCGCGGCCAGCACTTCTAACATGGGGGCATTGAGTTGTGTAGTGGGCCCGCGGGGGCCCCTCTAGCCTCAGGATGGCCCAGGTGGGCTCCTGGGCCGGGACAAATGCTTGGGCTGGGCCGGGGCGGTCCGACGGGCGACGTCCCGTCGGGTCACGCCTGGGTTGGGTCGGCTGGTCGTGCCCCCGGTGTCCGTCTTCCTACCTCGGTCGTAGGTGTGATCGAAGCTCGTCCAGGGGCAGCTTCATCGGGGGGGACAACTTCTTCGTGCCGAGGGTCTCCTCGGCCAATGCATGCCTCTCTGCCATAGCGACCAGTGCCTCATAGTCGGCCGGCGGGTCTCGGAGCAGGGATTTGTGGAGGCTCTGAGTCCGCAACCCCGTCTTGAAGGCCAGCATGAGCACCTTGGTTGACTCGGAAAACGCGCACGGGGCACGCCTTCCACTCCCAAGCGTAGGAGCGTCAATGCAATATAAAATAACCGGTGAGTACCGGGTCGGATCACAGGGATAATTCGTTCTACGTTCGCAAAATTTTGATCGATAAAGAAAATAATAGCGTGCTACAATAATCTCAATTACGATGGGTGTGTGAAAATCGTGGTGAAAAACGTGAAGTGAAACTAAAAATCCTAACCTATATTGGTAGGGTTAGAGAGCCAAAGGGAGAAATTAGGGTAGCAAGGCGAGTAGCATGGGTTGTGAATTCACTAATGTTGGTGTTAATTAAGCACAAATTACCCTCATATACTTCAATTGGTCATCCGGCTAAGGAAGCCCAATCAGAGAATTTAACATTAAAGGACATCACAATTAGCAATAGGGATGGACGTATAATCGAACACTAATCAAATTACGAGCATGACATTTTCTCAAATTGCCCTCTCGGGACTTGGCCAATGAAATTGTGCCCTAATTATACATCCAACATTAACAATATAATAGGCAAGAGGGAATTAGGGCAATAATTAACACACAACATCAATAAATCACATCCCAAGCAATCCTACACTACTCAATCATTATGAAATCAAAGATGGAATTCTCATTCAAAAATAACCCAATATTCAATACAAATTGAGAGATGTGAAATTACAAAAGGGAGAGGAATGATTTCACCCAAATCTCTCCAAATGAAGCATCCCCTTTCACTTTAGCTCCTCCTCCTAGCTTCCTTCATCCTTTAATGGCCTCTTCCCCCTCCAAGCACTAGAAAATTGGAGCTAGGGCTCCAAGAACCCTAAAAAACGCAAGCAAAAACCCCAAAAACCGAGTCTTCCTTCAAAATTCGCACCCAGGCCCTTTTTGAGGCATTGCGGGTCGGGCGCAGCCGCGCCCGACCCGCGAGCGCGCGCCTGCGCTCGGAAGCGGGCGAAGCCCGCTTTGAACGGGCGCTGGGCCCGCTCAATTTGAGCGGGCGCTGAGCCCGCTCAATCTGCGCGGGCGCTGAGCCCGCTCAAACTGAGCGGGTGCTGAGCCCGCTCAAACTGAGCGGGCGCTGAGCCCGCATCGTTTTTCGGCGGGCCGGCCAAGCTGGGCCGGCCCGCAACATTTTTTTTAAAAAAATCTTTTTTTTAATATCTCGCCATCGCCGGCCCGCTCCAAAGGAGCGGGCGAAAATCTGGGCAACGGAGCCACGTGGCGCCGTCCGGTTGGGCCACGTGGCGCCGAATGGTAAATCCCCTTTTTTTTAAGATTTAAACCCCCATTTCCTCTCCTTTAAATCCACGAAAAATACCTAGAAGTCCCAGAAAAATCCCAGAAAATTCTGAAAAATCCCCAAGACTCCTAGGGGTACCTGAAAAATATAAGAAGAAGAAATTAGTCCATTTGATGTGATAATAAATATAATGACTATTAAAAGAAAACAATATTAACCTCCAATAATCCATATAAAATGTTCCAATGCTCGAATAATTCCCAAAAAATGGAGATATGATCAAAATAATGGCAGGAGTATAGGAAAAATAATAGGAAGCCAATAAAGACGATAAAAACCGTATTTTGTGCCAAGAATGAGAATAAGCCCTAAAATTGATATGAAATGAAAATATACCCAAAAAGAGCACAATTAAGCCTAATCTTTGGCACAAAATGGGAGTAGTTAGGGGGGAAAATATGCAATTTATATCCCGAATCACACCTCATTGCCACAGGTCACCACCGCCCGTCTCTCATCTTGAAAGCGATGCAGGTATCTCCCAGTCGCCTCTCCTTCCCCTTGGACTATCGTGCTGAGATAGTCCAGGGGTTTCTTCTTCGTCCGCCAGGCCCGGAACTCCTGGCAGAACTTGTGGGACAGTTCGCCAAAGCTCCCAATGGACCTCGCGGGTAGGCCAAAGTACCAATCCAATGATGTGTCCCTCAGACTTTGCGAGAAATTCCGGCACAGGAATGCCTCGTCCACATCCTGCGCCTCCATTGCCCCCCGGTATTGTTGCACGTGCGTGAGGGGGTCGCCTCTTCCGTTGTAGGTGGCCAGGTGGGGGGGTTTGAACCTTAGGGCCTTGGGGCGGACGTTATCCATCGTGCCAGCAGCGTGGCCTCCTCCGGGTAGGTAGGGCGATCGGGCGCGTGCCCCCTTCGCCATTCGGGGGTCTGGCTCCGATCGCGCCTCAGCTACCGACGGTCTCCCGCCCCGGGGAATAGCGTACCGGTCGCCTGGGGGGACTCCTTCCCCGGGTTGAGGACTCAACGGGTTGCGGGCTACGGTTCTCCCAGTACCATCGCCCACCGACCGTCTCCTCCCGGATCTCCCTCTGCTCCTGGTTCTCCCGCAGGAGCCTTTCACGCTCGGCAGTGAGGAAGCGTAGTTGTCGACAAATGGCTTCCTCGTGCAGACGATCGGGAGAGTGGCGCTGATGAGGCGGACTCCCCCCTCCCGGTGGGGATCTAGCCAACGGCGGGCCGCGCCCATCCTAGGGCCGCCGGCCTATCGCCGACACCTCCGGGATTTCCCGGTTGTCTTCGTTCTCCCTCCGAAGCCTTTCGTGTTCCGCGAAGATGAAGCGGAGCTGGTGGCGGGTGGTTTCTTCGTCCAGGTAGGCCCACCGAGCGTTCCCGGTCGCTTCGTCCAAATGCCTTTGCGCGGTGGTCGCCTCCTCCCGGCGCCTCCGCAGCCGCGCGACCTCCATTTCCTCTTCCAAGAGCTTCCGCTGGGTCGCAATCTCCTTGGCGAGCCCCCGGTATCCCCCCTCCTCCTCGAACTGAGGGTGAAGATTCTGTCTCACGTTCGTGGGCTCCAAGGGGCCGGGCGGTGCCTCCGTTCCTGTCGCTGCGCAGCCTCCCATCGCCTGAGTAATGGCCTCGAAACTCTTCTGGATTATGCGGGCCGAGGTTTGGACTCTCTCGGTGCCTATCCCCGAAGGGGGGTCAGTCACCGGAGTGATTGGTAGAGAGAGTGGCTCCTGACCCACGGGATCCTTGCCGTGGTCAAGGTTCCAATTGATCGGCATGGAGTCTAACATGGTTGTGACCCTTCGTTCCAACAGACGGTGCCAATTGTTGCGGGATAGAACTCGCGTACAATGAATTTGTATTATGGGGAACCAAGGGCACGGTGGTTATATTGATAAGAGGATTTAGGTAGGCTTTTAGACAAGCGATTAGTGGGGTGAAGAGGCTGAACTTGTCGCCGGAGCAGACCACGGAGTCTAATCCTACCGGATGCGGCGGAGGAGGATCGGATGGCGGGAGCCGAAGGCAAATCTCGGCCGAGGGGCGGGCTACCCTGCACAACGAGCAACTTGTCAGAAAGGCCGGGTTGGGGTCCAACCCTTAGCCTCTCCGATGCCTAAGTCAGTAACTGGACTTAAAGCGGGGGCTGGGCACGCATGTCGGACTGAGGGTGTGTCGACCTTACGTGACGAGCTATGGGTGGGAGAACAAAGATATGGATGACCTTTGCTCTCGTGTGTGAATAATGGGATTGAGAGGGAATTTGCCAACCCCTTCACCGTAAGAAGTGAGGGGGTATTTATACCTGATGGGAGATGATTGGGTGGGGCTGACCAGGCATGCTGACTCGACGTGCTGAGCTGGCCCGGTTGTCAGCAGAAGCTTCAGACGAGGATGTCAGGAACATGACTGTTTGCCTCGCTTTTGTCAGATGGCACAACGGCCAGGGACACTTTTGTCAGGGTGTCAGGGCCGAAAGCATTAAGTGTCAGGGGGCATAGCGGCCAAGGGGTGCTTTGTCAGATGGTCGGGCGGCGTTAGTGTCAGTCGTGTCCTTATACTAGGTTGTTTGTCGTGCATGATGAATCAGAGGTCCGGCGATGCTATCCCCGGCGGCGGGGTTTGTGTGGGCCCATCGGGTCGACCTGTTCGTGGGTTGTTTGACCTGGCCGCGCACCTTTTCGGTTGCGGACCATGGACCGTTGGCGGGGAGGGATATGCACGTGCCTCTGTCAGCATCCCGGGCTACGCTGTCTGGGTGTTCCCCAAGCGCACTGCCCTTGGCGGGCCGAGCGAGAGCGGTTGTACGCCTCGACCGGGAGGGGGGCGCTGCGAGGTGTGCCCATTCCCATGTAGCCTCGGACCTCCGGGCCGGCAATCCGTTTGCAAAGGGGTGAGTCAATGTGGTATATTAGTGGTTATGGGCGGGAGTCGAACTCCTACGATCTTTAGGTCGTAACAGGGCTGAACATCAAAAATGTGATTTCTGACGAATAGGATAGTCCTGATAACCTAGACACGAACCCTAATAGGAATTACTGAAAATGAGACCTGACATCGTCGACGTGACACTATTTCAGACGGACTTCCGCTGACGAGACGCTTGGACGTGACACTCCGGGAGGACGACACACTCGCCACCGCAGGCAAGTGTATCCACTTGCACTTTTGGCCGTGCTTAGGCATTAGTTTGTTAGAACTGTTAACTGTGAACAAAGAGAACCGGAGGTGAAATGATATCGTCCGGGACGTCCCTTGACGGCTCAGACTTGACGATGAAGTCTGAGCCCAACAACAACAACTTTTGACATCGTAGGACTATCTTGTGCGTGCGTGCGTGTGGACACCCTAGAATAACCTTTCCTGTCTTGTCACGTCCCGTCCCATCTTGCACAGCCCAGAGGGCAATAGGGCACTCTCTGAGTGATCCATTGTCTTGATACACAGCCCAAAGGGCAATAGGGCACTCTCTGAGTGATCCCTTGTCGTGATACACAGCCCAGAGGGCAATAAGGCACTCGCCAAGCTAGAGCGAGTGATCCCTTGTCTTGTCATGTCTTGAATACTTGGGTTTGGGATAGGGTTGAGCGTGCGCACGGTAAGAGGGTCTGATCCCCCTCGAACCGTAAGGCGTGAACCCTTTCATGTCACCCTTGTCTTGTCTTGTCCCGCCATGTCCCGATTTGTCTTGACACCTGTTAGGCTAGTCCCGAAGTTTGGTAGCATACGATACGACTACTACTTGTCATGTTTTACTTTCCTGCTGCGTTTACTTTCTTTTGTTCCTCTATTATAACCTCAGCATGCTAATCAACCAGTAAACCGTTGTTAAATAGTTGATACACTTGTAGTTTGGTCTGACCCTTTTTGTAGACCTTACCTGACGTACAGTTCCTTCTTTTGGTGCTGTACGTTAGGTGTTGAGCCAGAGTACGTCGACGAGGCAGACTTGTTAGCAGACGTGGAGCTGGAGGATACTGATCCAGAGTACAATCCAGAGGAGGACCAGAGTTAGAGGCCTCTCGTTGCTGTTCCAGAGTTTCTGTTCCAGTTTAGATTGGGTGCGTAGCATCTTTTGTTTTGCTGTCTAGGTTGGGTACTTGCACCAGTAGTTTTCTTTTCTGCAGTTGTAGCCCTTCGGGCGTTTTAGACTCTCAGTACTTTGGATGATAAATTTTGGAATAAAATGATATGTTTCTTTCCTTTCAGTACTTTTATTGTTCCGTACTAACTTGCAGGGACCTGTTCCTTCATTTTGGAATACCACAGATGCTTATTGGGTCTGAGCTCTCAGCTCTGGCCTAAGCGGGCCTTAGTCACGCTTCGCCTCTGTACTTTTGGAAAGCGGGGCGTGACAACTCCGTTCAGTGGTGAGGGAGTGATTCCCTTGACTCACAGCTGACGATATGAGGGAGTCATTCAGTGGTGAAGGGGTGGCCCCTTCAACTTATGGCTCATGATATGAAAGAGTTGTTCAGTGGTGAAGGAGTGGCCCCTTTGACTTACGGCTGACGACACATTAGGGTTGGTCTGTGGTGAAAGGGTGGCCCTTCGAACTATGGCTTACGACATGGTATGGTCGTTCAGTGGCAAAGGGGTGGCTCTTCGACTTACGGTCGACGGCACGAGAGGGTCGTTCAGTGGCGATGAGATGGCCCCTTTGACTTACGGCTGACGACACGGTAGGGTCGTTCAGTGGTGAAGGGGTGGCCCCTTCGACTTACGACTGACGACACGTTAGGGTCGTTCAGTGGCGAAGGGGTGGCCATTCGACTTACGACTGACTACACGGTAGGGTCATTCTATGGCGAAGGGGTGGCCCCTTTGACTTACAGCTGACGACATGGTAGGGTCGTTCAGTGGCGAAGGGGTGTCCCTTCGACTTACGACTGACGACATTGTAGGGGCGCTCAGTGACGAAGAGGTGACCCCTTCGACTTACGGTTGACGACACGAGGGGGTCGTTCAATGGTGAAGGGGTAGCCCCTTCGACTTACGACTGACGACACATTAGGGTCATTCAGTGGCGAAGGGGCGGCCCTTCGAATTACGGTTGACGACACGGTAGGGTCATTCAGTGGCGAAGGGGTTGCCCGTCGACTTACGGCTGACGACACGTTAGGGTCGTTCAGTGGCGAAGGGGTGGCCCTTCGACTTGCGGTTGACAACACGAGAGGGTTGTTCAGTGGAGAATGGGTGGCCCCTTTGACTTACGGCTGACGACATGTTAGGGTCGTTCAGTGGCGAAGGGGTGGACCCTTTGACTTACGTCTGACGACACGTTAGGGTTGTTCAATGGCGAAGGGGTGGCCCTTTCGAATTACGACTGATGACACGTTAGGGTCGTTTAGTGGCGAAGGGGTGGCCCTTCGACTTACGGTTGACGACACGAGAGGATCGTTCAGCGGTGAAGGGGTGTCCTATTGACTTACGACTGACGACACGTTAGGGTCGTTCAGCGGTGAAGGGGTGGCCTGTCGACTTACAGCTGACGATACGTTAGGGTCGTTCAGCGGCGAAGGGGTGGCCCTTCGACTTACGGCTGACGACACGTTAAGGTCGTTCAATGGCGAAGGGGTAGCCCTTCGACTTACGGCTGACGACACGTTAGGGTCATTCAGTGGTGAAGGGGTGGCACTTCGACTTACAGCTGACGACACGTTAGGGTCGTTCAGTGGCGAAGGGGAGGCCCTTCGACTCACGGCTGACGACACGAGAGGGTCGTTCAGTGGCAAAGGGATGGCCCTTTGACTTACGGCTGACGACACGAGAGGGTTGTTCAGTGGCGAGGGGGTGGCCCCTTCGGCTTACGGCTGACAACACGTTAGGATCATTTAATGACAAAAGGGTGGCCCTTCGGCTTACGGCTGACGACACGTTAAGGTCATTCCATGGCAAAGCGGTGGCACTTCGACTTATGACTGACGACACGTTAGGGTCTTTCCATGGCGAAGGGGTGGTCCTTCGACTTATGACTGACGACACTAGAGGGTCGTTCAGTGGCGAGGGGGTAGCCCTTTGACTTACGGCTGACGACACGTTAGGTTCGTTCAGTGGCGAGGGGTGGCCCTTCAACTTACAGCTGACGACACGTTAGGGTCATTTAGTGGTGAGGCGGTGGCCCTTCGACTTACGGCTAACGACATGTTAGGGTCGTTCATTGGCGAGGCAATGGCCTTTCGACTTACGGCTGATGCCACATTAGGGTTGTTCATTAGCGAGGGGGTGGCCCTTCGACTTATGGCTGACGACACGAGAGAGTTGTTCAGTGTAAAAGGAGTGTCACCTTTGACTTACGGCTGACGACACATTAGGGTTTACATGGGTTTCATCAGTATGAATTTGGTTCATCTAGGTTTCCCGAAGGATAGTATCCTTTTTGTGGGGAGTCTAATGGGACTCTTTTCATAAAATTCGTAAATGCTCTATCGAAGAAAGTTGTTTCGAAAAGGAAGCAGAATTTATTTGATGAAAAACATGCTTTATTGAAGAAAGTAAAAAGTGTACTAGTATTTCCGAACTTTGTCAGGAGTTGCTTTCGTCCCACGCTTTTTTATTCGACCTTGAGCTCAGAGGCTCGCTAGTCGACCACCTTGGTGACAGGTGACCCTGTCATCTTGTCCTTCTGTTTTGAGGGCCCCTCCTTGCTGGGTTGAACGCTGACCGGGTTTTTGGTATGCCTGTGTTTGACCAGTGCATCGATCTCCATCGTGAGCGTTTAGCAGTCGTTGGTATCATGCACATAGTCAGTGTGGTACTTACAGAACTTAAGGTCGTCTCGGTTCTCATATTTTCCCTTTTTGGCTGATTCTTGGACCAGCTCTTCTCGGGGGGGCGTAAGCGATGACCTCCATCTTGGGTGCGCTTGGCCTTGTATAAGTTGGGCGCTCCTTGCTCCGAGGGCTCTTCTCTCTCGGTATCTTGTCCCGAGATTCCTGGCGAGGGGTTCCCTAAGTTGGGTTTTCCTACCTGGTGTCTCCACGGTGGACAGGGGTGCCTTTCCCAATAGTTCCAGTCGGTTCCTCTACTTCTTCAGAGATGATGAACAGATTTGTTATATTGAACATCTCTACGAGGCTGTTAGGTGGAAACTGGTGGAGGGCCCTTCGCAAGTGTTTGTTTTGCACTGCTTGAGTGAGAGCCGCGATGACGGTTACATCCGGCGTCTCCTCTACTTCGAGCCTTTCGTCGTTGAATTTCTACACGAAGGCTCGGATTGATTCATTATCGTTCTGCTTGAACGTAAAGAGGTGGGAGTACTTCTTCTTGGGACGTCGACCCGCGACGAATTGCTTACAGAACAAATTGGCCAATTCGTCGAATAACCCGATACAGCCATCGGGTAATCCTTCATACCAGCCTTCCATCCTCTTGAAGAGGGTAGCATGGAAAGCTCTACAAATGTATAGCTCATCGGCCCTATAAAGTAGCGTCACGTTTAGATACTTGCGGATGTACGACCATGGGTCGCCTCTGGCATCATAAGCTGGCAAGCCAGGGAGTTTGAACTTCGGAAGAGAAGGAGCTGAGGTGATATTCTCCTTCAGTGGGGTTTGTCGAAGTGCGGACTGGATGAGTAGAGATTGCTGTTCCCGACCTTGCGTGTACGTGGCTCCTGAGGACCGGTTTGGGATTTCTGCTCTCCTCCCGTATCCACCTGCAAGATTATGTGAGTTGTAACCTGGGGGACCATGTATATTACCTGATCCAGGATGTTACGGGTCGCCTCCTTGTAGTTGGAGGGGGTGAGTCCTCCCAGAAAACCGAAAGAACGATGCTCATTCCCCCCTTCGCCATATTGGTGAGATGTGGGGGTTGCACAATGTGGGGGCATTCTCATGTCGTTCCATTCTTGGGTCTCTGGAATCCCCGAGCACGACCGCGCCTCTTGTTGGTATCAGGGTCAGGTTTGGAGGCGGTAGTTGCTCATTTGTGAGCAGAAGATCTCCCATGCTTTGGCCTATCAGGGTCGCCAAAACATCGAGACTCTTATCGACCCGCTCTGCGAACTGGTCGAATTGTTTCTGGGTCACCTTAGGTTCTTTGGCGGCGTTTGCAGGTTTCTTTGATGGGGACGTAGAGTCCGAGGCATCATCTACCAGGACACTGTTTGCTTTTTGTTTATCCTTCAGACCTTGGCTCAGTCCAGCCGACATAGCTTTTTGATTGCTTTGGGATGTTGAGCTGGTTAACTGTATTCCCACAGACGGCGCCAAACTGTTAAGGCAAAAAATGACCGAAACAATTGAGTTGCCGACGTGGTTCCTTCCTACTGAGTCAGAGCCTCGTCAGCCGGTTGAGTGAGACCCTAGGTTGGAAGAACCAGGGTCGTTGATGGAAGATGGAGGACTTGCGATGCTTAATCGACCCTCGAGCGGTATGTAAGTCGATCGATCAAGGCTGGAAAGCTCTGAAGCGACCCTTACAGAAAATCAAGGCTTGACGATCTGCACCACAAGGAAGCGTCAGGGGGGTCGGATCTGGGTTCCGACCCAAATCCCCTCCGATGCTTAAGTTAGAATGAAAACTTAAGGAAGAGAGGGAGCTTGGAGCAGCTGAGATCGACCCACAGAGGTTCGTCTCAGATCTGACGTCGCAAGCTCTTTTGTGGAAGAAATATATGTTGAAAGAGTAGAGTCTATGTATTAGATCTCGTACCTTGGGAATTGGAACCCTTTGGTATTTATAAGCCTCCTGGGTCCTTTCAGTGACGTTAGGAAGATAACGGTCACCCATTATAGTGCCATGATCTCCCCCCTTTATTAGGAGTAAACGTTGCCCATGTCCCCGCTATTTATGAGCCCGCCTTCAATCCCACGTTTGATTGGTGGGAACGCAATGGGCAACTGGCTGCTGGGTTTTGACCGAGTTGATATCGGGCTTCCCTTGTGGGCCTTAGTCACTCATCGGTCGAGTCACCTTGAGTGTCGGCACAATGATTCAACGGTCATTGAGTTCTTTTTTTAGGACTGTAACGACCTGAAATTTCATCACTTCAATTTACCTATTTTTACGTGTTTTAAAAATTAATTTTACTTTATAAATGTTCGTAAAGAGTTTTATAATAATAATTATTTCAAAAATTCTTATAAAAATATTTTAGAGCACTAGACTTATCATATTGTATTTCAGCAATTTCAGATTTTCTCAAATGCTCAAAACATTTCTGTTAAAATTCATCTCCCAAAATTACCGTTTTGATTCGACGAATTTATTTTCTATTCAAACGTCTTCAAAAAGTTTTCAAACTTCTACAGTAGCATCCTATTATCATTTAGGGCTCCCCACATTAATTTTAGAATTTTCAGATATCGTTTCAGCCTAGAACCCGCAAACCCGCTTCCTAAACGTTTTGACCTAAAACCTGTATTTCCGTAGCTCAAATCCCAAAACGGATCTTGTATTCGCGATCCTCACGTCGATACAATCCCGTGAGTATGTTTTCGTAATTTTTCGGAGTCGTTTGTGAAAACGTGTCTGTATTTCACCGCCCTGCTAATTACATTCACTAATGATCTTTTTATCTTGACTAACTACTATTATCTAATTACTTCTACCCATCTTAAACCCACCGAATAGCTAGTTGGATCTGAATTCATATCAGATCCAACATCCCTCTCCCCCTCTTTAATCCTTTGTCTCATCTCCCCTATTTACAAATTTGCCATTGATAATCCTTATTTAAACCCACCCAAGCTTCACAATAATAAACGCACAGTATTCTATCTCCCTTCTAATAATTCAAAACCCAAGGCCATTTTTAAAATTCTCCCCCGCTTATCTCTCTCTTCCTCTCTCTATCTCACGCTTCGTTCCCTCTCACTCTCGCCCGCCTCTCTCCCTCCAGTGGGGCGACCACCGCTCCGACGATCGCCGACGAGCACCCCACCTGCCACCGCCGCCCTCGACGTCTGCCGCCGTCGCGAGGCCTCCGCCGTGCCTCAGATCGATGCTCGCTCACCCCGCCACAGCACCGACAACTCCCGAAGCGCCTCACGCCGCCGCTGCCGGCCTCCGCCTTCGCCTCGCCGCCCCGAGCACCCCACAGCGCCCCACCCCCCGCTCGACAGCCCTCCGCCGCCTCCGGCTCACCACCACCGCTCAGCCACGCCCGGAGGACCGCCTGAAGCAATGCACACCCCCAAGAGCCGCCACCCTGCTCTCCTCCGCCCAGCTCCGACGAAGACACTGCCCCACGTCGCTCCGCCACCGCTGCTCCGGCATCCCCTCGCCGCCGTCGCCACCGTGCCCCGCCCTCTCGCCGTGATCGCCGAAGCAAACAGCCCCGTCGCTGCACACGAAGGTGCGTGGGTATACTCGATGGCAATCTCGTAAATATGAGATTTATTTCGTATTTTCATTTTTAATTAATTATTAAATAGGGTTAAATGGTTATAAATCCATAACTAATTATACAAGGGCCGGAAAAATGTGAAACCAACTCTGGAAAATCAGAAACGATATTCCGGACCCAATGGCGCTAGTCTCACTATGATCAGACGCCTACTTTTTTCAGAACAATTTTTCATACCTTAAAATTAAATACATATAAAACATTCTAAAATTCGTAGCCGCTGTTTTTCACGTACAATAATATTTGACAAAATTATATGTAATATAAAACTTCGAGGCAGTCATTTTGACTGCTCATTCGAGCTATTCCGACTTGTATTGCTCCCGTAAGAAATTACGGAAGATACGCGTCACTTAATAAATCAGGTTTTTAAGCTAGTTTTGAGTTTCTAAATATTATATAAATTACTGTAGACTTCAAAAAATATTTCCTCTTGCAATAAAACTATTTTTATCATATATAGTCTATATAAAAATTTAGAAACCTTTTTGTCGCCGTTTTGATCAGTTTTAAAATCAAGACAAGCAACTTAAATAAATAAGAAATAGGGTATTCTCTAACTAGTTGTTTCTTGTGTTTGCAGGTAGCAAATCTCGTGCATCAGCACTAGGTCCAGTCCCGGCTCACTGCCACCACCTCGTAGATGGTAAGTCACGACAGGTTCTAAATTTAGAAATCTAGTCCACTGTGCTTGTACGAACTTGTAACACCACACTACTACGTGCTCGAAGCACGGAAGCATGCAACACCACCTTGTGTTGGACTTATCCCATGTACTTGGCACAGTCTACTTGGAACGAGATCCCTACTTTCTGGTTCTCGATAAGAAAGTCAACCAGTTAACCTGGTGTGGCTAACATGTGGAACATCCCGTGGAACAATCCTGTATAGAACTTGTAATTGACACATCACTGGTGTTTTTGGGGTAACTCACAGTTTACGAGAGTACGGGAGTGACTAGAGTTCGATCTACATGTCAAGCTGCATGTGTTTCAGTGTCTTGTCTAGCTGCCTGCGTTTCAGCAAACCATCCTGCTGCCTGGGTACCGACATTCGTCTGGGTAGCACCCAGGCAAGAGACGAACTGAACGGTCACATATTGTACTCTCCGACTTGAGTCACGTAGTTACTTTTGCACAGTCACCGTACTTTACTTGTCACGCTTCGAGCTACAGCAGTAGCCTATTACACTTGTACTCCCACGTACTGATGCTCTCTCTTTTCAGTGTTGTTTACATTTAACACTCAGTTGCTTGGTTACTTTACTTTCTACACTTATACAGACACTGCGACGTACTTTACTTCACTTTCACTTTGGCCTGCTTGTACGTAGTTACCTTTGTCATAATTGTACAGTACCTCTTTTTCTTTATTTAGAATTGTTGTGACTTACCTTCCATTCCACTTGTGGCACCGGCAGACGACGACCTGATCGAGGAGATTGCCCCAGAGTACGAGGAGCCTGCGTACGACCCAGAAGCCACTGATTTTTAGTTATCTGTGCTGGTGTGTGTGTTGTGAGATGTATTTCTATTCTGTATTTCCTTTCCGTACTTTTCCTTTCATGTATTTGTGTGAGAGGGTGCAGCTGCTGGTTTGTAATCTTGCTCGGACTGTAATAACGTTGAATGCTGGTTTGAGTGTTGTTGGTACATCTCTGCGTTGTGGCTATGCTGAATTCACTGGTAAACTGCTGAACCTGCGAGTAAATCAAATAAGTGACGGGCCCCCTGGAGCGGGTCGTTACAAGGACAGACCCTAAACGACTAAGATATATCATCATCAGGACTTTTACATTCTAAGTATGCAATAGAAAAAAAATAAAGATTACATATCTTTTTACAAGATACAAAATCTCATCGATATGCTTCGTCTTGTAGTGGATGCTTCTTGCAATATGTAGTCATGATGATTGTCTTATCTAAAATGTGTAATAGTTGAGCAATAAAATCTGCATAGATAAAGTTAGTACACATAGAATAATATGCTTGTATAATCAAAACCTTATGAGGAGTTGTGAGTTTCCAACAGGGTGGAGATTAAAGAAGTTAGCAAATGTTGCCTCTTTATATAGTTGGATGATTGACAGGATGTCAGCATTAAGTGCATATTCTCATCTTTAGTTTTGTGACCACCCTATATGAAGGAGATCTGTAGGAATTAACAAATATCGCCTCTTCACATAGTGCATTAACATAAAAAATAAGGATGTTAACGTCTAACGTTTATCCATATGAGCTGACGAACCCTTATCACGTAGGGTTAGTCACATTACGGGTTAGTTAGAAAGCATCACCTTTACATTCCCTCCAAATACATTCGCATTAATATGCCATAGGAAATGATTGCCTATTCCATTAACAATAGACAATTTGGAGATATGAAATCATCATCATTAATAACATATTAGGATAATCCATTCATATAGAGATGTCCAAAGAAAAAGGGTCTTTATTGGGGCAGTAAAGGTAAATTTACATATGTTTTACATACATGTAAGTTGAAATTTATTCATTAATAAAACTTGGTATAGATTTGCAAGTATAAAGTACTTTCCATGCTTTATGTATCTCCTTGCTACCCGCTGTCTTGAGTTTATAAGGGTCATGTTGCACCTTTTATTAGCCATATCATGCTCACTCTATGCTTGCTCTATTCGATTCAGGATAGGGAACTTTGAAGCTTCAGGATAGGGAACTTTGAAGCTTTGTAGTATAATGACGTAACAACCTTTACGGCCACCAGGGATGGTTGTCCTATGATAGTGATATATGCTGACGATGCATAAACCAAGATGAAGTTAAATTTCATCGTTGTTGTCATATCAGGATCGTCTCTTATTATGAGGATGGTTGTCCTTACTACCGCAATTGGCCTCATACACACTAACTTTCCAATATCATGCTTATGCTATGTATCATATTCTATGGTACTCGTAGTACATATTCTTATCCCTTCTCTATAGGTCTTCTGCATAACTGGTGGTTGATGCAAAAATACATCATGTTGTATCTAAATCAAGATATGGGATATTTGTTTATTGATAGAAGTGAAATGCTCGAAATGATGGTAAATATGAGTCCGACGACTGCCTTTGTCCTCTATGTTATCCTTCCTACGCTCCAAGTGCCTATGGTCCTTTTTCTTCTTGCCATCATCCTTGAGGGTCGTATGTAAGATTTCAACCTTTTTAAGTGTTGATATAAATCTTAGAAATGATGGTCAAATCATCCATACTTTCTAGGGGTTTGGTGACCAACTAGTGCTTGATGTCCAAGTTAGTTATCCCTTCAGCAATGCCAAGGTGGCATGTGTAGACTTACATAGTTCAATAATATTGTTGTACTATGTAAGTGGACTTGAATGCCTCCTTTTACCCTTGTGTGCATAAATGGTCTTGGATGACCTCCTTTCACCCTTAAGTCTGTAAATGTCCTATATGGCCTCATTCCACGACACATGCGTAAGTGGTCCTGAATGACATCCTTCCATCCTCGTACATAAGGTGTCACAAATGGCGACCAGTCTTGAGTCTTCATGCTAATCTGTATGCATCATAACAACCACGAGCATTTGTGAGTCAAAACTGGGTACCGTGGGGGCGTTAGCTTCGGCCCCTTCATTGCTCAAATTAGAATCTGAGAGATAAAATATATAATATGAGAGACAGAGAGAGAGATTTTGAGAACAAGAATAAGTGCACCTCCTCCTAAAATGGGAAGAAATATATAACGTTTATGAAGGGGCACTTTAGTGCTTCGTTTCCGATGATGGACCTTCTAATTAAGTTATGCCTTGTTAGGGAAGTTTTAGTTCCTAGGCCCATGGCCCTCTGCCAATGATTTGAGACCATCTTATTGGGTGGCAAATCACCATTACATATTATGGCTTGTACGAATATAGATAAGTATCAGTTGCAATAAGATAGAATTTGTTATAAACGGGCTTTTGGAGGCCCATCTGTGTATCGGGTATCCACCCAGTATGTAACCCTATTACTATAAATACAGGGCTACGGGGTTCCGTAGCCGCCAAGTTTACAACACGTTATCAGCACGCTCGAGGCTGAGCCGAACCCCTGCCGACGGACGAACGCGACGCGAACGGGCTTCCTTCACCGAACGTCGCTAGATCCGGCGGGTAGGATCTAGAGATGGGATTTTTCGTCGATACGTGGCCAGAAGCCACGAACGCACGAAACCCCCCCTCCATTGCGATCTCCACGCCGCCAGAAGCGACATCGTACCGCTGCCACCCCCTGCGGCAGTCAGCCAGCGGTGCCGCCAGGAGCGGCAGCCGGCGCTATCGCCTGGAGCGGCAGTCGCCGCTGCCACCTGGAGCGGCAGCAGGCGCTGCCGCTCGACGCGGCAGACACCGCTGCTGCCCCCGGCGGCAGCCGCCGCTTTCGCCCGACGCCACAGCGCAAAATCCCCCTCCCCCAGGCGCGAGACGCAAACGCTAGCCGCCCGAAGCGGCGGTCCCTCCGGCGCAAATGCTTTCCGCCCGCACGGGCCCGCACGAACAATCGCATCCAAAAATCCTAACTGGGATTTTCCCAAAAACTTCGTTTTACATGTTTTTTTTCAAATTTAATTAAGTTTTTCTTCGTTAAAATATGATTAATGCTTTATAAATCATCGCAATTTTCTCTTGAATTATTTGATTATTACACGTTTAATAATTAGGAAAATCCTGCGACCGCTCTGCCGTTAATTAACTAACCTAACGGTGTATGTCATTGCACAGTGGTCCAATAATTATTAAACGAAAAATTTTCATTTCCATTATAAAATTTCTGTGATGATTAAATGCATGTGTAGAAAATTATATGCCTGTCGCATATTTAATGATTCTGTGATGTACATTTTTATTTAGCATGCTAAAATCACTATGATATAGTTTAATCCCTGTAACAAAACTATATGTCTGCGATGAGATTATTTAATGCCTGCAGCATATAAATAGCATGTGTATACATCATACTTGTTTCAATTCAGGTTAATTGAGCATAACTTTTTAGTTTACATGTTTTATATTATATGTATGATGGGCTCATGATATGACGATATTTTATGACAACAAACCAATAATGATTTCAAAAAGTTTAACATCATATCCTATTTGACAAAATGAACCTGGAGTTCAAAATCAATACGAACCTGAAGTTCAAAATCAAATCAAAAGTCAACACCCTTTCACCCTATATTAACAAATACGATGGATTATGCGAAAAACATTTATGCGATTTCTTTTAGAGATACGCATTTTGCGGTAAATAGATCTCTCAGATCTATGGTTTATATAAACCAATATTGACACCAGCAGTTGTCATAACACCGATAAACTCGTTTAGAGTAATCTCACTTTACAAGGTATGATTCTTTAATCTAACCTTAATTTTAAGTGTACGCCTGAAGTCGTGTCTTAATAGACAAGTGAGAAATTATAAACTTCGTAGCCACGTATTTGTTTCCCCTTGAGAATGAATCTATATCCACACAATACTTGAATGACTCAATAAAAATGGCCTGTAGACCATGCTTGAGTTTTCAAATAGAATTTTAAAAGTCTCCCCTAAATTAAAAAGTGGAAATATAGAGACTAACTCATTTCTCTTGTATATGTCTACTTCGTAAGACAAATATTCATTCTTCCTTGTAAACGACAATAAGAAAAACTTAAAACAGGGGAAGTCTTGAATAAATTGAGAAAGGGAAGATATGATATACCTCGACATGGAGTAAGCAATGGCAAACCAATATCAGACCAGAAGTTCTGATAAGAGCCACAATGTTTTTGCAAACATGAATGTGCATTAACTTATGCCATATAAAAATACATACATATCTAGTCTAAACGAATAAAGTCAAATTGACCTTATGTATATTTAGCTATTCCCCGAGGACAAATAAACTTTGAAATCAAATTTAATCTGTTGTCATAACATAAGTCTTAATGAGCATAATTATAGTTGTATGTTTTCAAGAGCACACATCACACTATGTCACTTGTTGACTTAACAAAATTATCAGTAGTATTCTCTTGCAGTATATATGTGCTTTTTACGCATTTTGTTTTACTGTGAATGATTTGTTATCCTGAATACTCCTAAAATGAGGATGCCATTGACTCTCTTCACTCCTTACATATGGCTGATGATGTACCTTAGAGTACTTATCTATTTATCCTCTTAAAATGGTCAAAATCAAAACCTTGTTATCCAACCGCAGTCCAGATTATTATTAATCACAACGGACATATTACATTACTGGGATATTGGTTGGGCTTTTACTTACCCTCATACCACCCTCAAAATGCCGCAGTGGAACTTATTCATCAGGATTAACCATCCTAGATGAATATATTCCGAGATCCCCAAACGGGGGAGGCATTACTGCACATCTTATAGATGGAGCCTTGACGGGTTCATATCCCCAGTTCTATGCTCAACTTCATTGAAGTCAAGCTTATTGCGGATTTTTGGATAACACTGGGAAATCAATTATATTTAACAACTGGAAGAAAATTGAACACCCTGAAGTTTTGTGTTCACACCCAAAAATGGGTTATATGTAAATCATTAAAATGATTTATCCATTAAAAATCCAGTTGTATGTGACCGTGCGGGAACATGCAAACCATCAGAACGCCTCCTTAGAACCTATTTATATGAGCCTGATCACCTCATATAAACAGTTTCCGAGAACCCCTAACGGGGGAAGCGTTTAGTGCACATCTTATCAACTGAGCCATGATGAGTATACATCCCCATATCACCACTATGGACCATCAGAACACAGAACTATTTATCGGAAGTAATTATCCCAGATAAATTGATTCTGAGCACTCTGAACAGTGGAAGCATTTAAAATGACTTCTCCTAAGACGTGCATTGATGGGCCCTCTTTTAAAGACTTAATGTGATCCTTAAGATCCTTCATAAACTTAATTCCCCAGTATTAGGTTTAACAAAAATACTATAATCATCACTGAGCCTGAAGCTCAATTTGACCATTTAAAAATATTAATACCTATGATCTGATTATCATGAATAGTGATGAGATCCTGAAGATCCACACTTATGAAACTGTTAAACAGTTATCAGACATAGCTACTAACAATATAAATATTGTCAAATTCACACATTCTGCTACTAAAAATCCAGCTAGGATTGACATACCAACTATAATGGATGCAATCCACTAGTAGCAGAAGTGGATATCCTCAATGGATGAGAGGACATACCACGAGACCCTAAAACAATATCACCACAGTAAATTGAGCTCATCTCCATATCCTCTCCCTTTCCAGAACCTCCATAAGAGATAAATCTTGAATAAATTGAATAATGTACGTACACTGAGAGGTATTTGGATAAAACACACTTGTCAACAATTACTCATATTTCATTTTGCCTTTAATATCGTTCACAATCTCCGTTTCCTGAAGCAAACGCAGAAATTTGGCCAAATTATGTGGAACGAGGCAATAATAAGTTGAGCTGGACTCACTTATGAAATGTGAAGTGTTTGGACCTGAAGTCCTGATATCAAAAGATATCAAACATGTGGGTTACCGAGTATTGTATAAATAAATAAAATCGTATGCTATAAGTAAAACGCTATAGCATTAGAGGTTTATTTCGCAGAAACCAGGAAGTAACCATGTAAGATGAGCTTAACTCACTTACAAAATTATTTAAACTGATGCATTAGGCTCCCTGGGCATAGTTACGAAAACCATACGATTGGAAAAGATAATTTTAGGCTATGTTGCTATGGATGAAGTGATAACATACCCTTATGAATAATCATCCTGAAGATGAAACCATCATCCTGAAGATGAAACCATCATCCCGAAGATGAAACCATCATCCTGAAGATGAATAATTATTCCGAAGATGAAACCATCATCCCGAAGATGAAACCATCATCCTGAAGATGAATAATCATCCAGCAGATGAAATTATCATCCAGCAGATGAAATTATCATCCAGTCGATGAAGAAACATGGATAATTGCAATACACTAATACACCTACTGGTTGTATGGATGCACATTAAGACCCCTTCTGTTCGCTGGAAGAGGGGAAGGATATCCTAGGTCCCGAAGTGCCTTACTCAAGTGTCTTTTGTACACTCCTTTATCTGGCAGTAAACCCTTTAACCAGATACAGTGCAGCGCCTGCAGTGCACCACTGGACCAATGATATGTAGCTTCTGCGCTACCTCCAAGGGTCAAGGATCATCAAACAAGTTAAATGTATTTGCAGATACAGATTACAGATCATCGTGATGACTACTACAAAGGAACAACCAACTCCTGGAGACCAGCAAAGCATGCTTCCAAGGCAACATCAATCCCACCATTCCGAGAGGCTCATCGATCCAAGAAGCAAATCATAAGTACACACGGCCAAGTCCTGTAGTACCTCGCAGACACAGTGACGACTGGATTAGAGACGTGGTGCTATCTACCGAGTCTGCAGACCACTCCTCTTCAGAAGAGCTCCCACAGATTCAGTAGCTGCCATAGATGAGCGATACTTGTATAGATGAGCGATGTCTTGTATAGATGAGCGATGCCTTGTACTATGTACTTATTATCGAAACACTGTAAGAGATTGATGTATAGTTGCCTAGGAGATCTGCAAGCCTACAGGTTGTACATATCAGGGGGAGTCAAATGTAGTGTTGTACTCTTTTTCCTTGGCTATTGGTTTTTCCCACTGGGTTTTTCATAGCTAAAGGTTTTAACGAGGCAACCTCATTGACTCTGGATCCAGAAGTATCCACCACCTAAATACTTCCACTAATCAGGGGAAGTTAGGGAAAACTGTACTCTTTTTCCTTGGCTATTGGTTTTTCCCACTGGGTTTTCTATAGCTAAAGGTTTTAACGAGGCAGTTATCCCTAACTTAGGATCCAGAAGTATCCACCTCTAGTGATATCCATCGATCAGGTGAAGTTATAGAGACTTGTACTCTTTTCCCTTAGCCACTGGTTTTTCCCACTGGGTTTTCCATGGCGAATGTTTTAACGAGGCAAGAACTCTTAACTAAAGATCCAGAAGTATCCATACCCCCATAGTCAGATAAGCTCTATGAACCCTGAAGCGCTCATATACGGCTTACAACAATGGATGGATAAGGGGAAGTGTTATAAACGGGCTTTTGGAGGCCCATCTGTGTATTGGGTATCCACCCATTATATAACCCTATTACTATAAATACATGGCTACGGGGTTCCGTAGCCGCCAAGTTTACAACAGAATTCAAATATGTAGATGCAAAATTTTAAAAAACCCAGATACAAATTCTCCTTAGACATAACAATTACACAATATTTTTATAATACATATTGCTACAAATGTATGTTGGTGATCCTGAGATGGTAAACAAACTCTAGAGTGGGGGCGATTAGTGTTTCTTAAAAATTAAGCTACACTAAAATTAATCCTCTAGTAATGTCTAAGCCTCCCAACGTAATCAACACAATAATAATTTGCAATGAAATATTGAAGTGCACAACGAAAGCTAAATCACACGAAATTGCAAGTAAAGAAAATGGAGAGACAATGAATACACTCGCAAATAGAAGACAGTTTTATCCTGGTTCACACACTCATGTGCTACATCGAGTGCCCAACCACTATATAATGTTCCACTATCAAGCTCTCAACCAAGAGAGCAACTGTGCCTCAAATTAAAGGGCTTCTACAACCACCTGGCTCTACTTGCTAGGAATTTCTATTTACAACAAACAACAACACCTCGCCATGGGAAGACCTCAATAATTGAGGCTTTTCTCAAACCAACCAAAACAACCAAATACAACTTACCGCCACACTAAGTCTGGGTTTATAAACCTCTTTTGGAAGATGAACTTCTTACAATCTCCTATAGTCAATATGTTGACGCTTTAGTGCAATGTGAATGGCTATGGAAAAATACTTTTTGATCTCAAATAAAATGAAGATTAAAACCAAGAGATCAAAGGAAAACCTCAATTGGAATCTCAAAAATGTCAATATAAAGCTTGAAGAGATTCTTAATTGATCAATGCTAGAATGCTGAAAAACATCAAAAAAAAATTAAAAACAAAAGCCTTGATAACTTTAGAGAACTTTGAGAGAGTTTTAGAATGCTTAGAAATCTTAAAACTATGCTCAATAATGGTGCCAAAAATTCCCAGCAAACTCCCTTAAAAATGGCTAAAAATCTGTTGAAAATTGCAGACTAAAATGCCATTACAACTGAAAAATCGACAGCTTTCCGTAAAATACGAAGCTGTGTTTTTTTCCAAAAGTAACCGAATAATGTAGTATCGGTAGTCAGCTACCCATACAACTATAGTCGACTATCCCGACTATTGTACTCGGTTATTTTGGATAACAGAGATTTTTCATTGTTTTCCTTTAGAAAGTAGTCCACTCCTACTATAAAAGTAACGCAGCTATTTTCTGATACATAGAAAAGGTATGAAAATACTACCAAAATAGCTCTACTCATTTCTAAAAAGTTTTCTAAATAATTTGAGACGTAAAAATCAACATGTGTGTGTGAGCAAGCTTTAACTACTGGCTTTAAAATTCTAAGACAAGTATAAATATATATATAATACATCACTCACACAATTAGGAGTCTTGATACTTTTTCTTTAAGTTTGACCACTTAGCTTGAAGTCTTGCACTTTCATGGGCCCTTGACTTGAGCTTTTATCTCCAATTTGAGCTCCAAGTTCCTTGACTCTTCATCATCAAGCTTTGATTTCATATCATCGTTATCTTTAAGCTTGAGTTGACCATTGTTGACTTTAAATCCTACACTCTCAAAACGCTTCACAAAATATCATTAGTTGTTATGAATGGGCTTTTGTAGGCCCATGTGAAGCCCACTTAGGACCAGGGTATCCACCCATTATGTAATTTATTCATATAAATGTATGGCTACAGGTTCCGTAGTCGCCACCTTCATAACACATTATCAGCACGATTCTCTTAAATTTTCCGAAGATCCGATCTTGCAAGGAAGACGAGGAGGAGGTAGATCCACCATGCACGGGCATCATCTTCCACGTGTAGGCTTCGTCAAACTTCGCTAGGTCTGGAAGACGGATCTAGAGGTAGCCATACAAAAACCTGATCTAAACATATTTCTTTCGTGAATATGTTTAGATCTGCTTATTTTTAGACCAAACTCGATGTTTAAACAATAAAAATCAAATTTTTATGATGAAAACATTGATTTCAATAATAAAAATCAAATTTTTACTATAAAAATTAGTTTTTTATTTGAAAAAGGTGATGTTTTGTTGGATCTGTGCTTTTCCCGCTATCCGCCGTCAAAATCCCCACCGTCGCAAACCCCACAAGGAACCAAACCCGACGCCGCCATTAAATCGCTAAAGGGGGGCACCCCAACCACAACAGAGAGAGAGTGGGGGGGCGGCAGCCCCCAGCACCCCCCGGGTTTTAACGGGGGGCGACGGCCCCCTCCTCCCCGCAGCTTCGGGGGGGCCGGCAGCCCCCCCCCCACCACCCCCCCCCCCCAGTTTCAACCGGGGCAGCGGCCCCCTCCCCCCTAGCTTCAGGGGGCTGGCAACCCCCCGCACGGTTTAAGGGGGGCCGGTAGCCCCCCTGCAGATTCAGGGGGGCCGGCGCCCCCCGATTTCAAGGCCCCCGGATTCAGGGGGCCGGCACCCCCCGATTTCAAGGGGGTGCCAACCCTTTCCCCCCTACAGTTTCAGAGGTGGGGTCCGATAGCCCCCCTACGGTTTCAGATGCCCCCTTATAACTGCAAATGGGGGGCGACAGCCCCCCTACCCCCGGCGACTTCAGATGGTGGCCGGCAGCCCCCCAAACCGTTACCACATTTCCTTTTTCGTGGAAAACGGATGTTATTCGTGGAAAATGGCCCCGAAGGCCAAAACCCTAAAACGATAATTTTCACAACCCCACAGGACGAAAACGTGCACTCACACAATTTTTCTCGGCTTTGATGACCGACGATACACAAAAACATATCAAACCCTAATTAGGGTTTTTGGGACAAATTTGAATGCTAATAAATTTTCGGGGTACAGTATATAAATTTTAAATCCAATTTTCACATTTATTTTGGTCCATACATGCCTTTAATATGAAGTGTCTGAAACATGCTAATTTTCCACGATATATTTTTAATGCATGTATCATAATTATATATCTGCGATAAATTCATTTAAATGCATGTTGCATAACTACATGCATGTGATGAAATTATATGTCTGCTGCATATTCTATGTTCTGTGATGTATGTTTGATATTTTGTTGTGGTTTTGGATCGGCTATTTGTCGCCATTTTATTTTCTTCGCATTATTTTTTCCTTTCTGAGAGAAACTGTATTGAGGATTAATTTGTAAATTTCCAAGACTGGTGCACGTCCCATGGAGAAGAATGCCAACTTCCAGAAAATGTTGTACTTTTCTTTTTCTTTTAATGGGACTGTATATGGACTATGGTTTGTAATTTGTAAATGGTAACTAGTTGATCCACGCAACAAGTATCTATGTTTGGACTGCATGATTATTTATTTTTCTGATATTTAATTGTTGCTTATTTACATGCTTAGATAAAATGGCAAAGATAGCGAGTGTCGACTTCGATGTTTTGGAAGCCACTGTCAAGAATTACCTGAGCTGGCAACTGGATATTAAATTCCATCTACGCTCATAGGGCTTGAGTCAATCAATCGCTGCTGGAGATAAGCTGTCTGATATAGATAAGGCGAAAGCCATTATCTACATCAGACGCCATATTGATCGGACCCTGAAGGCCGAATATCTCACAGTGGAAAACTCATACGAGTTATGGTTTTCACTCAAGGAGTGATACAAACATCAGAAAGATGTTATCATCCCTCGAGCGTGCTATGAATGTGAGAACCTTTGACTACATGACTTCAAGTCCATAGCCGAGTACAACTCAGCATTATTCAGTATCCCCTCATGCCTGAAGTTCTGTGGTGAAAAAGTCTTAGAGGAACACATGTTGGAGAAAACTTACACATCCTTCCATGAGAAGGATGTTATCCTCATGCAACAGTATCGTGAATGAAAATTCACGAAATACTCAAAGCTTCTCTCATGTCTTCTGATGGCAGAACAAAACAGAGATCTTTTTCTGGCCACCCATAACTTGCGCCTGGCACTGCTCCTGCGCCTGAGGCACATAATGTTTCTTCCCAAAAGAAGAAGAACAAATTCAAAAGAAACCCCTTGAAGGGAAAAGCGATGAAGAAGCAGGCTAGAGGTCGCCCACAACAACAATGAGGGGAAAAAGAAAACTGTGTGAAAGAAGAAGAACACCCGCCAGACATCTACCCCCAGGAAAGATTGGGAAGACAAATGCCACAGATGTAGCATGACTGGACACTGGTGCAGAAATTGTCGTACTCCATGCCACCTCCAGGATTTGTACCAAGCTAGCCAGAAGCCTAATGCTGAAACAAGCATGGTGAAAAATAATGACCTGGCTCCACCTCGGTTCACTACCGAGGATTTTCCGAACGATGACCTCTTAGGCTGATGCTTCATTTTATCCCTTTCTGCAAATTGAAAGTAATTGAAAACAATTTCTTTTCATATACGTTTACTTTTTGCTAGCATGTTGTTTTATTTCTGGACTATTTCATGGATAAATTAGTTTATTGTGCCTTATATTGCTACAAATTTTTTCTTGTTATAGATGGATAATAAATGCCTAGTGGACAATGCTTCTACACACACGATCCTCCGCAACATTGGCTTTTTCCAAAGCATCAATAACTACGATGGCACCGTAAATACTAATTCCGGACCATCAAGTATAATAGAATGATCAGGGGAAGCAAATATTTTGCTCTCCAATAATACACAAATCTCAATAAAATATGCTCTATTCTCTCCAAGCTCGAATAGAAACTTACTAAGTTTCAAGGACATCCACCTCAACGGATACCACCTAGAAACGGTGTACAAATATAATAATGAGTACTTGTATGTAATGACTCTAAAACGGTGCTAAAACCATCGTTGAGCATTTCAAGGGACTCCCGTCGGGTCTCTATCATACAAAAATTCGAGCAATGGAAGCTAATATAACTGAGAACCAAATGTGCAAAAATCAACCAGAGTTCTTACTCTGGCAGAACAGACTCGGACACCCTAGATCAGCAATGATGCACTGCATCATATCCCAGTCCCGTGGACATAATTTAAAGAACCTGAAGATCCTTCAAAAGAGTGATTTTCCTTGTCTTCCTTGTTACAAAGGAAAACTAATTACGAGACCATCCCCACTTAAAGTGGACTTAGAGTCTCCTAGCTTCCTGGAAAGAATACATGGGGACATTTGTGGGCCTATTCACCCCTCAAGTGGCCCAATTCGGTACTTTATGGTACTAATAGATGCATCTTGTAAATGGTCATATGTGTGCCTACTGTCCACTCGCAACATATCCTTTGCAAAGCTACTGGCACAAATCATCAAGTTGTGGGCACATTTCAAAGATAACCAGATTAAGAGAATACGTCTAGGTAATGCTGGGTAATTTACATCACAAGTCTTTCAAGACTACTGCCAAGCAACTGGCATTGAAGTTAAAAATCTCGTAGCTCATGTTCACACCCAGAACAGCTTAGCTAAATCTCTTATAAAGAGACTACAATGAATCGCTCGTCCATTGCTAATGCACTCTCCGTTGCCTGTGAATGCATGGGGACATGCAATTTTGCATGCTGCATCACTAATAAGGTTGAGACCATTTGGAAGTCAAATCTACTCTCCAATGCAACTCGCATATGGAACTCCACCAAATATCTCTCACTTGAGGATATTTGGATGCACAGTCTATATCCCCATTGCACCACCACAGAGGACAAAGATGGGTCCTCAATGCCTTCTACATATCTACGTAAGGTTTGACTCACCCTCGATCATTAGATACCTAGAACCCCTAACAGGGTACGCTTTTAAGGCACGTCTTGAAGACTGTGAGTTTGACGAAAATACTTTTCCCAAACTAGGATTAAATACTAAGAAGCCTGAAGCTTCAGAGACCATTTAATGGGACACCAAGACTTTGTCCCAATTTGATCTGCGTACAAACCAATGTGAGGATGAGATTATGAAGATCCTACAAATACAAAACACAGTTCACATACTACCGGACAAATTCACTGACAACCAGAAGATTGTTAGATCACACGTATCTGCTGTAAACACGCC
Source organism: Scilla litardierei (assembly GCA_030789695.1). NCBI lineage: Eukaryota > Viridiplantae > Streptophyta > Magnoliopsida > Asparagales > Asparagaceae > Scilla > Scilla litardierei. Next base: position 130,330,365 of record CM061132.1, on the reverse strand, counting down.
AGCTAGGATTGACATACCCAAAGATGGATGCAATCCACCTGCAGCAGAAGCAGTCGTACCTCAACAAAAGAGAGGACGACCCCCAGGCTCCAAGGATACATTTCCTCGAAAGAGAAAAACTCATAGAGAAAATTTAACGATACCACCACAGGATGCTGAGCTCAGACCAAATACCTCTCCCCTCCTCAATTCCTAGAAAAGGAAAACATAGGAGAAATCTCATTAAACTATGTACGTACTGGGGAGGTATTAGATGGAAAAAGCACTGTCATCGATGATGACTTTACGTTCGATATTGATATTCACGTTTCTAAATACGACGATGATATCGATCCACACTCTCTAACAGAATGTAAACGCAGATAGGATTGGCCAAAATGGAAGGAGGCAATAGGAGTATAGCTGGACTCACTTTTGAAACACAAAGTATTTGGACCAGTAGTTCCAACACCAAAAGGTGTAAAACCTGTGGGCTATAAATGGGTATTTGTAAGAAATAAAAATGAGAATAATCTGATCGTACGCTACAAAGCATGCCTTGTAGCACCGGATTTTTTCCAATGATCAGGAATAGATTATGAAGAGACATATCCCCCAGTTATAGATGTGATCGCTTTCCGATTCATAATAAGCTTAACAGCTACGGAAGGCCTATATATGCAGCTCATGAAAATTGTGACTGCATACTTATACGGCAATATAGATAGAGGTATCTACATGAAACTGCCTGATGGTTATAAATTACCAAAAGAATGACAGATAGACCTTGGAACGTCTATTCTGTTAAGCTACAAAGATCACCGTATGGTCTAAAACAATCGGAAAGATTGTGGTATAACAGACTCAGTGAATTTCTTGTACAACAAGTATTCACCAATAATGAAGTCTGCCCTTGTATCTTCATAAGGGCAAAGGAAACATATTTGTAATAATTGCCGTCTACGTAGACGATTTAAATTCATCAGATCTCCTGAAGAGATATCTGAGATATCCAAAAGCTTTACAAAGACCTTTGAGATGAAAGACCTAGGCAAAACCAAATATTGCCTTGGCTTATAAATAAAACACCTCAGAAGAGAAATCATGTTACATCAATTCACTTATACACGGAAATTACTGAAAAATTTCCAAATGGACAAATGTCACTCGCTGAGTACACCAATGGTCGTCAGATCATTGGATATTAAAAAAGACCCCTTCTGTCCACTAGAAAAGAGGGAGGAAACACTTGGTGCTGAAGTACCTTACCTAAGTGCCATTGGAGCACTCATCTATCTGGCAAACTGCACGCGTCCCGATATAGAGTTCACAGTAAACCTACTAGAGATACAGTGCAGCGCACACAAAGCGCCACTGGAACGGAGTGAAGCACCTTCTACGCTACCTCCAAGGGTCAATCGATCTAGGATTATATTACCGGAAAGTGTATCCTCCAACTTAATTGGTTATGCAGATGTAGGTTACAGGTCAGATCCCCACACCGAAAAGTCACAGACTGGGTTCATGTTCACCTAAGGTAGGGAGGCCATTTCATGGAGATCTGTGAAGCAGAACACGACAACAACCTTATCCAATCACTCTGAACTCATTGTGATCCATGAAGCTATCACAGAATGTTTTTGGCTACGTTCATTCATTCACCACATCCTAGTGACGACCGGCCTGAAGACGGGCGACCTTGAACCAACCACCATGTTTGAAGACAGTGCAGCCTGCATAGCTCAACTACGAGGTGGCTTAATAAAGGGTGATAGGATGAAGCACATCTCCCATAATCTCTTCTGGATGCACGAACTACAAGAAGACAAACAGATCGACATTCATCAAATACAGTCTTGCAACAACTTGATAGATCTGCTTACTAAAGCACTACCTTGATATACTTTTACGAATCTTATAAAAGGGATTGGGATGAGACAGTTGAGAGACTGACAAGCCTGAAGCTTGTACACAACATGGGGAGTTAAATGTTGAGTTGTACTCTTTTTCCTTAGCTATTGGTTTTTTCCACTGGGTTTTCCATAGCCAAATGTTTTAACGATGAAACCACATTAACTCTGGATCTAGAAGTATCCACCCCTAGTGATATCTACCGATCAGGAGAAGTTAAAGAGACTTGTACTATTATTCCTTAGCTATTGGTTTTTTTCCACTGGGTTTTTTATAGCCAAAGGTTTTAACGAAGCAAGACCTCCTAACTTAGGATCCAAAGTATCCAAATCCTTATGATCAGATAAGCTCTATAAATCCTGAAGCATTGATATACCAAGCTTACAATGATAGATGGATAAGGGAAAGTGTTATGAATTGGCTTTTGTAGGCCCATGTGAAGTGACTCATCTCGAAATATGTGAGCGCAACTCCCAAGTGTAGGAGATCGATCAAGTAGTAAACCTGGAGAGTCATGTGTCAAATCCACGGGACAGTCGACCTGCAAACCAAAAGAAACAGTCTCTAAAGAGTAGTGAATTGACGAAAAGAAACCACCTTTCAAAAGTGAGAGAATTGTGATGATGGTTTTTAAGTAAATGTGAACGTAATACTAAAACGTGTACGGAGAGTCGATCTAAGAAAACAATGAGAGGAGTGTGTGTCGGTTGTGATTTCGTTAGAGTGTGTGTAATCAATGGTTATCAACGTCTTTTTCTATAACTCAACATTTCACCCCACAAGGGTATGAGAACGTCGGAAAGTCTAACGATAAATGATCATTCAAAGTGCCGTAAATAATCACGTAAATTACTAGCTTCATAAAGAATATAAATTCATGTGCCTGCAAGGGTCACAGTAATATCCGCAAAGATCAGATTCGATCCAAGTACATCAACAAAGAGAATACTTGAATAATACGTGTAGAATCTAGCAAAATACCTGATATAAAATGCAAAATAAGGAGAAAAGACGTAGAAACCAAAGATTACAACACCCTAACTACATCACAACCAACACACAAAGGTACTAGCCAAGCATGGAGAGAAGAAAACTCATATTTATAAGCAAATACATGTTCAAAGTCTCAAAATACGTGCTAAATACGCAAAATACAAGGTATAAGTTCAGATTTATATCACCAAAACTCCTCCAAAAGCCTTAGAATTCCTCCTACAAGAGCCCCTAGCCTCTGTCTCCAAAGCCCCAGAAACTCACGAAAAAATACGCAATGTAGCCTCTCCAATACGCTCAAAATACGCTGAAAATAAGTATGAATACTCTCTGGAATACGTAGGTATTTATAGGGGTATATAGTCGGTGGTAGATGCGAATCTTTCGCTCAAATCCGCTTCAAAATCACACAGACCCGCGAACCCTAAGTCGGGTCAAATCTCCACCGTCCGATCATGGCAAGATTGCATCAGAAGCTGCCACGTCGCCCTAGCTTAGTGGATCCGCGCCCGATCCGCTTCCTTTTCTAAATCCATCTTGGATTCAATCTTGGCCGCCCGTTCAAATGTGGGATTCGCTGATATGGCGCCACGTGTACTCGGATCGTCTGCTGCCTCCGTTTGAATCCAACTCCGAAGCGATGTTGATGCGAGCTGTAGATCACGGGGCGGGAGCACAGGGGATGGCGATGCGTGTCCCTTAGATTTGCTCTGTGATGCTTGCATCGGGGCCTCCTTCGTTCGTTGGATCATCATCCAACACCCCAAAATAAACCGCGTCGCCCCGAAGTCTCGAGTGTCGGATGAAAGCGGGGACGCATGGATGCTCCCCATGTGACCCGCCTAAAGCGTTGGAGACGTATACATGCGTATATGTGGCATATTTTCCACGTATTTGCCTCGTATTTCTTCAATTAAATGATATTCTACATTCAAAAATTTATAGTAATTAGCACAGATCTCAGAAAAATACAAATAAATATTCGTTGGAATCGTGAGATCGAAATCTTTATATGAAAAATACCACAAGAGCATAAATACTCAGTATATTGCTTTTTTGTGCATAAAATAGGAGTTTGCTCTAAGAAATAAGGGTATTCTAAATATGATCGTACTAGAGACCAATTAATTACCATATATGCACAAAATGGGGCTAAATGTGGGGCTAAATATGTAATATTTACCATGAATCACACCCCCTAAGTGGCATCTTTCTAGTCTCTAGCAAAAAGAGCGACTAAATCGAATGTTTAGAAAAAATATTAAATCCTTCCAATTGTTTAAGGCTTGGCTCAATAACGCACTTTCCATCATAATTTTTACCATGAATATACACACTTAAGAATGAGATCAAATCCATGTCATTTTCTCTAATCCAGTTTAAATACATAACATACAAGCATTGTTTTGCATAGGCCAAAAGTATAACACAACATCAATTTCATAATTTTCTAATTTTCAAGGAATCGGCATTATTTAAAGATCGTCTGATTCATGGGTGTTAAGTTTGCCATATCTTTTTTTCTTTACTTTTTTTGACTTAGAGTGATCCATATATCAAGCTTTCAGTTAATGACTCCTAGGCCAGACGACCTTCGGGCATTAGGCTTAAAAGGGCCCCTCAAACTTAATAATTCGAATCATCTAAGTTTTTATTATCTTCTTTTTTTGAGTGGACTCCCCATACATCCATCTTTCGACGCGAATCTCCAATGCTTCCTGAGGCACGAAGACCCGGCTACTCGATAAACTTAAGGGAGCAATGCACTTTATCATTTTTCTCATTTTTTTAAAGCAACTCACACACATTCATTAGACTCACATTTCAGCACATATTTATGGCCACATTCCTCTTCAAAAAGAAAGTTATTCATATCAATCATGTCCAGTTTAAACTTATGCATCACAGCGACTTGCATGGAATTAATGCTAACCATTTCAAGATATTAGCCATGAAATTTGAAACTTTTCATAAGGGGCATATTAATGATTAATTCCATGAAGAGAAAAATAATGAATTCAAGCCATAAACGGTTTTCAGAATGCCATTAATGCATAACCATCCGATAAAGTGACACTCTAATGGGGGTTAAATGAGGGTTAAATGATGAGTGATGGTGATTTATTCTTTTCTTTTTTTTCCCTTTTTTAACTAAGATAAAAATCAGAGAATCTAAAAAAATCCTAGCAAAAAGTCTAGTACACTCCCCCCAACTTAAAGACAAACATTGTCATCAATGTTGAAAAGAAAATACGAGAGGCAAAATTCATATGAAAAATAAAAAAATGTAAAATAAAGAATGGAAAAAAAAATCTACTACTACTGAGTAAGGAAAGAACATACCGGTTTAGGTGCCTCGCGAAGGTGGATCCGTAAGCTCCATGGTCGTATCCTCCTTGGTCCAAAGTTCTTGAAAGTGTTTCAATCGGTGTCCATTAACTTTGAACTCGTTGACATCTTTCTTATTCACCAAAGTCAGCGCTCCATGTGGAAACACTTGTTTGACATAATAAGGGCCTGACCACTTGGAGCATAGCTTTCCTGGAAATAGGTGTAGCCGTGAGTTGTACACTAGAACTTTGTCCCCTTGTTTGAACTCCTTCCGTAGGATCATTTTATCATGCACAGCTTTCATTCGTTCCTTTGCCAGTTTTGCATTTTCATAGGCTTCCCTCTGTAGCTCTTCAAGCTCTAATATATGCAGTTTACGAGAATCATTCGATGAGTCATCAACCAAATTTAGTGATTTAATAGCCCAATAAGATTTATGTTCTAATTCAACAGGAAGATGACAATTTTTCCATAAACTAAATAGTAGGAGTCATCCCTAGAATAACCTTGTATGTCGTCCTGTAGGCCCATAAAGCTTCAGGCAAGCGAAGACTCCAATCTTTGTGCGTGGGGTTCACCGTTTTCTGAAAGATATTCATGATCTCCATATTTGCAAGTCCATCTTGTCCATTCGTTTGGGGATGGTATGGAGTTGAAACTTTATGCTTCACCCCAAACTTCTTCATTAAATGTGCGAAGAGCCTAATGCAAAAGTGGGAACCTCCATCACTGATAGTGGCCTTTGGCACTCCAAAACACGTGAAGATATTTTCTTTCAAGAACTTTAGTACGATGGATGCGTCATTAGACCTGCAAGGAATAGCCTCCACCCATTTAGAAACATAATCAATTGCAACAAGTATGAAAACATAACCAAACGAAGGTGGAAAAGGTCCCATAAAATCAATCCCCCAACAATCAAATATTTCTATTACTAACATGGGATTTAATGGCATCATATTTCTTTCTGTGATCCCCCAACTATTGACAATGCACACATGATTTACAATAAGCATATGCATCTTTAAACATGGTGGGCCAGAAAAATCCACTTTGTAAAAATTTTGCACCAGTTTTATGAGCAGAAAAATGTCCTCCACATATCCCATCATGGCAAAATTGCAAAACACTACTAATCTCATGATCGGGTATACATCGTCTCACAATTTGGTCTCCACAATATTTAAAGAGATAAGGATAGTCAAAGTAGAAAGACTTTACCTCATGTTTGAAACGTTTAAAATCAAGAGAGGACAATGTGATGGAGTTTCTACATGTCCCCAAATAATTGACTATGTCCGCATACTATGGTAGAGTAGAGACGACGAAAAGTTGCTCATCGGGGAAGGAATCTCTCAACAGTGTATCTGATGACTCTGTTCCTACTGTCAAACTAGAGAGGTCACCTGCTACATGATTCTCCTCTCCCTTTTTGTCTCGTATCGCAATGTTGAACTCCTGCAAAAGAAGAATCCATCGTATAAGTCTAGGCTTTGCATCCTTTTTAGATAATAATATTTGAGGGCAGATTGGTCCGTATAGATGACGATAGGCGATCCCAAAATGTAGCTCCTGAACTTGTCCAATGCAAATACCACCGCGAGTAGTTCCTTCTCCGTTGTTGTGTAATTTCTTTGAGCATCGTTCATGGTCTTACTTGCGTAGTAAATCACGTAAGGAACTTTTTCTTTCTTTTGCCCAAGAATACTCCCATTGCGTAATCACTCGCATCACACATAATCTCTAAAGGAAGAGTCCAATTTGGAACCTGCAAAATAGGCGATGAGACAAGTAAGGATTTCAGTTTTTCAAATGAATTTTGACATTCTTGTGTCCAAATAAATTCAGTATTTGAAGTTACTAAATGGCAAAGAGGTCGAGAGATAGCGCTGAAATCCTTTATGAAGCGTCTATAAAATCATGCATGACCAAGAAGGAATGAATATCTCTGACGCTTTTTGGTGTTGGTAACTTCTCTATAACTTCAACTTTCGCCCTATCCACCTGAATACCTGCTTTAGAAACTAGATGTCCAAGTACCAAACCTTCTGTAGTCATGAAGTGGCACTTTTCCTAATTGAGTAGCAAGTTCTTTTATTTACACCTGTGCAAAACAAGGGCTAAGTTAGATAAACAATTTTCGAAAGAAGTGTCATATACAGAAAAATCATCCATAAATACTTCTACTATCTTTTCAACCATATCACTATATATGCTTAACATGCAACGTTGAAAAGTATCAGGTACATTGCATAATCCAAATGGCATCCTGCTAAAGTTCCAAAGGGATAAGTGAATGTGGTCTTCTCTTGGTCCTCTAGAGCGATCACTATCTGATAATAACCTGAGTAGCCATCTAGAAAACAATAATATTCATTACCAGCCACTCACTCTAAAATTTGATCTATGAAAGGCAAAGGAAAATGGTCTTTTCTTGTTTTTGAATTTAGCTTCATATAATCAATACAGATTCTCCATCCAGTGGTGGTTCGCATAGGTACGAGTTCATTATTTTCATTTTTAACCACAGTCAAACCTGATTTCTTAGGGACAACTTGGGTTGGGCTAACCCACTTGCTATCAGAGATTGGATAAATAATTCCAGCATCAAGTAATTTAAAAACCTCACCCTTTACCACTTCTTTTAACGTCGGGTTTAACCGACGTTGCATTTCACGCGTAGGTCTTGCATCATCATCAAGATAAATATGATGTGTACAAGTTAAGGGATTTATACCTTTGATGTCTGTAATGGACCATCCAATGGCCCCTTCATGTTCCTTAAGTACATCAAGCAATGAGTGTTCATGTTCAAGTGTAAGTTTGAAAGATATTACCACTGGGAAGGTCTCATCTTTTCCAAGGAAAGTATACTTCAAGTAGTCGGGTAATGGCTTCAGCTCAAATTTTGGATGCTCCACGTCAGAGGGTAATTGTGGTGGCAGTCCACTGGCAATGGTTCAAATCTTGGTGCCCATGCTTCCCTTGGTCTCTCGTGATTATCCTGCACAAAATAGGATTCATTAATATCATCAAAATTGTAATTAATGTAATTAGTTTCGCGTTCATACTCAGTCTCAAAATAGTCTTCAATCAAATTTGCAATAAAGCATACATCTTCAACACTTTCAACATCTGTTGGCAACTTACATGATTTAAATATATTTAATTCAAGCTTCATGTCACCAAACGTTATTTTCAACTGACCATCCCTACAATTGATTACAGCATTGCATATAGCTAAGAATGGACGTCCCAAAATGATAGGAGTGATGTTACCAGAAGGTGGTCCATGTATGTCTAAGACGATGAAATCCACGGGGTAGTAGAACTTGTCCACCTAAACTAAAACATCCTCCACGCAACCTCTTGGAACTTTCATTGATCTGTCTGCTAATTGTAGTACCACGGGCGTTAGTTTCAGCTCCAAACCTAGTTGCAAGAAAACAGAGTAAGGTAAAATATTTACACTAGAACCCAAATCAAGCAACGCATTTCCAAAGCTCTTAGTTCCTATAGTGCATGTAATTGTAGGAGAACCTGGATCTTTATATTTGGGTGGAGTGTTATGTTGTACTATGGCACTTACCTGTTGCATGAGAAAAGCTTTCTTTTTCACATTAAGCGTTCGTTTCACAGTGCATAAGTCCTTTAAAAATTTAGCATAGGCAGGCACTTGGTTTATCGCATCAAGCAAGGGAATATTAATTTTTACCTGTTTGAAAATGTCCCTAATCTCTGCCTAATACTTATCTTTCGAATGTGGTGCTAGCCTCTATGGAAATGGAGCTGGATGTGTTTATGGTTCAGGCTCTTTTTCTTTGACCTCCTCTTTTTCTAAGCTTTTCTCCTCCTCTTGCAGCTTTTGTGGTACATGCTCGTCCTCTTTCTCCTCAACTATTTGTTCATGCCTAGTTGTTTCTGGTTTTTCTATTTCTCGTCTGCTACGTAAAATAGTCACCGCCTTGCATGGTTTCACGTTGTCACCTGAAAAAGAAGAGGGATTTATGTTAGGATTGGCAACAGATTGAGCTGGTAAAGTACCTTTTTCTAAAGATGCAGCAATTTTAGAATTTTTTGTGAAGCTGCTACTGAAATTGTTGTTGAAGCTGTTATTGTTGTTGATTTCGCATTTGCATCATTTGCTGAAGTACGGCAGTGATATCAGTGCTCTACTCCTTCTTCCCTTGATTGCTTGCATGATTTGGATGGTGGTAAGGAGTGGCTGTCTGTTGTGCCGGCTGTTGTGGTCCCCATCTCAAATTTGAGCGATTCTTCCAAGAAGAGTTGAAAATATTCGAATTAACTCCTTGATTTGACACCCAATTCACTTCAGTTTGTGGGTTCCTTATAGTCTCTTTCATAGCATGGATCACGGGGCAAATAGACGTGTCATGAATGGGTTGCTCACAAATGGCGCAAAATGGTTCAGCTCCGACTGCTTTCACCACTCTCAAGTCTAAGCCTTGTAGCCTCTGCGTCAGCAATGCATCCACCTGTGCTCTTATTGCATCGTCTGGCTGCAATGAGTGCATGCCTCCTTTAGATGGTGGAGGAGGCTCTGATCTATTAAACTCTGAAGTAGACTCCCATCTCCTTGCATGCTCTGCGATGGTTTCCATGTAGTTCCATGCCTCCATAGGAGTTTTCTGAAAGAATTCGCTGTTACACATCATCTCCATGTATTGCCTAGTTTGCGGCTGTAGGCCATCATAAAAGAATCCAATAGCACGGCCTTTGTCGTATCCATGGTGTGGGCAGGCGATCAAAAGGTCATTGAATCTCTCCCATGCTTGGGCGTACGACTCCTTCTCCTTCTGCGAAAAGGACATGATTTGTCACTTCAAGGCGTGGGTCCTCTGCAAAGAAAAGAATTTTTTCAGAAATTCAGTTTGCAATTGTAACCAAGTGGAGATAGATCTAGGTGGTGAAGAATTTAACCAATGTTTTGCATTATATTTCAGAGAGAATGGAAATAATTTTAGATAAACAGAATCAGAGCTAATTTTTCCATCCAAATGTGTCGAGCATACTTCTTCAAAATTTCTTATATGCAAATACGGATTATCATTTTCAATGCCATGGTAAGATGGTAGGAGTTGAATTACACCTAGCTTCAGATTAAAATTATGAGCATCCGCAGGTAGAACTATGCATGAATCAGACACCACCCAAGATGGCATATAAATTTCCAATAAAGGTCTTTCTTGTGCAGGTGGTGTGATATGTGTTTCATCATCGTTATTCGCCATATTTTCAGTTCGTACTAATCTATGTGAAATAGGATATCAGTTCGTTCTCATAAAGATTTTTTTTGGCTTTATGTACTTTTTTAAATATTTTTATGAGTTTGTTATGTAATGGAAAGAAAATAAAAATCCTAAACTAAAAGATGCAAAGATCTCACCGAATATTCCTCGAGAGAAACTGAGAGTATGGATCACAAATATCGCTGTCCCCGGCAACGGCGCCAAAAACTTGACTCGTCTTGAAATGTGCGAGCGCTATTCCCAAGTGTAGGAGATCGATCAAGTAATAAACCTGGAAAGTCAAATGTCGAATCCACGGGATAGTCGACCTACAAACCAAAAGAATCAGTCTCTAAAGAGTAGTAAATTGACGAAAAGAAACCACCTTTCAAAAGTGAGAGAATTGTGATGATGGTTTTTAAGTAAACGTGAACGTAATACTAAAACATGTACGGAGAGTCGATCTAAGAAAACAATGAGTGGAGTGCGTGTCGGTTGTGATTTCGTTAGAGTGTGTGTAATCAATGGTTATCAATGTCTTTTTCTATAACTCAACGTTTTACCATGCAAGGGTATGAGAACGTCGGAAAGTATAACGATAAACGATCATTCAAAGTGCCGTAAATAATCACGTAAATTACTAGCTTCATAAAGAATGTAAATTCATGTGCCCGCAAGGGTCACATCAATATCCACAAACATGATGCCACGAATAAGTCCATAAAGATCAGATTCGATCCAAGTACATCAACAAAGAGAATACTTGAATAATACGTGTAGAATCTAGCAAAATATATGATATAACTTGCAAAATAAGGCGAAAATACGTAGAAACCAAAGATTACAACACCCTAACTACATCACAACCAATACACAAAGGTACTAGCCACACATGGAGAGAAGAAAACTCATATTTATAAGCAAATACATGTTCAAAGTCTCAAAATACGTGCTAGATACGCAAAATACAAGGTATAAGTTCAGATTTATATCACCAAAACTCCTCCAAAAGCCTTAGAATTTCTCCTGCAAGAGCCCCTAGCCTCTGCCTCCAAAGCCCCAAAAACTCATGCAAAACTACACACTGTAGCCCCTCGTTACGCTCAAAATACGCTAAAAACAAGTCTAAATACTCTTTGGAATACAGGGGTATTTATAGGGGTATATAGTCGGTGGCCGATGCGAATCTTTCGCTCAAATCCGCTTCAAAATCACACAGACGGGCGAACCCTAAGTCGGGTCAAATCTCCACCGTCCGATCATGGCGGGATTGCATCAGAAGCCGCCACGTCGCCCTAGCTTAGCGGATTCACGTCCGATCTGCTTCCTTTTCTGAATCCAACTCAGATTCGATCTTGGCCGCCCGTTCAAATGCGGGATTCGCTGATACGGTGCCATGTGTACTCGGATCATCTGCTGCTTCCGTTCGAATCCAACTCCGAAGCGGCGTTTATGTGAGCCGTTGATCACAGGGCAGTAGCACAGGGGATGGTGATGCGTGTCCCTTAGATTTGATCTGTGATGCTTGCATCGAGGCCTTCTTCATCCGTTGGATCATCATCCAGTGCCCCAAAATAAACCGCGTCGCCCCGAAGTCTCAAGCGTCGAATGAAAGCGGGGAGGCGTGGATGCTCGCCACCTGGCCCGCCTGAAGCGTTGGAGATGTATACGTGCATATGTACGGCGTATTTTCCATGTATTTGCCTCATATTTAATCAATTAAATGGTATTTTGCATTCAAAAATTTATAGTAATTAGCACAGATCTCAGAAAAATACAAATAAATATTCGTTGGAATCGTAAGATCGAGATATTCATATGAAAACTACCACAAGAGCAGAAATACTCAGTATATTGTTGTTTTGTGCATAAAATAAGAGTTTGCTCTAATAAATAAGGGAATTCTAAATATGATTGTACTAGAGACCAATTAATTACCATATATGCCCAAAATGGGGCTAAATATGGGGCTAAATATGTAATATTTACCACAAATCATGAAGCCCACTTAGGGCTAGGGTATCCACCCATTATGTAAGCTTTTTCCTATAAGAGTGTTTTTATTCACACCACAATATGTTATGAATACACCACAAATGAAATATATTTGAAATACCAACTTTATTCTTAACAGTGTTTAATACATTACTCTTAAATATCTTACTTAATAACAAAATTTCTATTAGCTGTATCTTGATGCACCACATAACCTTTCAACTTCTCATGTTCTCTGTTTCTTTTCTCTACTACATCTCCTTCCCTTGTTAGCCTTAATATCTTGCTTAGCATTTGCTCAAAATTTAGAATTTGAAAAGCTTTAACGTTCTTGTTAATTTGCTGGTGGAGAAGGATGGAGGACAAAGATGTATAGTAATCAAATCTTAAATTATCTATTTGTTTATAAGCTTTCTTTTTAGTTTATTTTTTTCTAAAATTTTCCGTCGTGTATGGAGTTGTAAATCCGATCAGAACTTCTATCGCTCGGACATTTAAGTTTGAGCATTAAACGAGATGTTCAGATACAAAGGTCCGAACCCCTTTCTTTACAGTCGGATTTGAAAGTCCAAACGTCTGGTGCTTGATATGAAATTATTGGATCATTTTTTTACTTGAACACTACACGTAAATGATAATAACTACTTGCATCAAACCTTTATAGTTTTATTATTAAGTTTTTGCATTCTCATTTATTACTGCTTCTTCAAGATACTTATTGCATTGTCATGGAATCGATTGTTGTAGACTATACAGAGGTTTTTACAACTGACACCATATTTTCAAGTCGACAAGTAATTCTTGATTGAGTACGAGATGTCGGTAATGCTCATGGACTTGTCATTGTATTAAAGCGTTCAGAGATTGGCAAATCAGGTAGAAAGCCGAGGTTTTACTTTGCATATGAAAGAAGTGGTGCTTATCGCAGTACATTCAAAAAATCCAATGAGAAGAGTCGCATATCTACTGGAACTAAGAAATGTGGATGCCCATTTAGTTTAAAAGGAATAAAGCTACCCACAGATGATGATTGGCATGTAATGGTTGTATGTGGAACGCATAACCATCCAGCTGCAAAGCATCTAGAGGGACATTCATTTGCTGGAAAGTTGCAAAAGAAAGAAAGCGAAATGTTGATAGATATGTCAGTGGATCAATTACGGCTTAAAGAGATTCTGACCATGTTGAAGCAGAAGGATGAGCATAATGTATCCACCATGAGAACTATTTATAATGCATGTCATTATTATAAAGTTGTTGAAATGAGTGGAAGATATCGAATGCAGCAACTTATGAAGAAGTTGAAAACAAGTAATTATATTGAAGTGCATTCTTCAGATGAGATGACATCATATGTGAGGAACTTATTTTTTGCACATCAGACATCTGTGGATTTAATTCGTGCTTTTTTGGAAGTTTTGATTATGGATTGCGCGTTTAAGACAAATAGATATCGACTTCTGTTGTTGGAAATAGCTGGCGTGACATCAACTGAAAAAACATTTTCTGCTGCATTTGTTTTTATGGAGGATGAGCGGGAGGTTACCTACATATGGACTTTAGAAAGGTTGCGAGACTTGCTCCAAGGTAGCATAATGGCTTGGGTGATCGTGACAGATAGGGAGATGGCCTTGATGAATGCTATATCTTATGTCTTCCCTAATGCAGAAAATCATTTGTGCACATGGCATATTTCAAAAAATATAGTCGTAAACTGTAAGAAATATTTTGAAACACAGAGTTATGGGATAAATTTAACTGCGGTTGGAACTCGGTAATGATGTCCCTCACCAAAGAGGAGTACTTGCATAACCTCGGTGATTTCGAAAAGAAATTTGTTGGAAAATAAGAAGCCATCGATTATGTGAAGTGCTCATGGTTTAACAAGTATAAAGAGAAGTTTGTTTCAGCATGGGTAGATAAAAACATGCACTTTGGGAATGTTACTACTAACAGAGTATTGACTGCACATTCTAACTTGAAAAGGAATTTATGCACATCCACTGGCAAATTCGATACCGCATGGACAGCTATTCATGCTATGCTCGAGCACCAACATACTGAGATCACGACATCATTTGAGAGGAGTCTTAATACTGTACAACATCAATTTAATCCTGTTATGTTCAAAGAATTGAGATCATTTATATCACGGAATGCACTGAATATAATTCTTCTTTAGTCAACAAGATCAGAATGTATTGGACCGAATGCAGAATCATGTCGATGTGCCATTCATCGTACACATGGATTACCATGTGCTCATGAAAATGCAATATTTAAAAAGGAGGGGCGTCCAATACATTTATCTAGCATACACTCTCATTAGATAAAACTTAACATGAAGCCTACAAAGGATGGTCAAGTTGCAGGGTTGGTAGATGCATGTGGATATGTTTAGTGCCGAGTTGCATCAAATTATGTTACAATTTGACCATGCCGATGAAGCTGGTAAGGTTCTCCTTATGAGAAAGGTAAGAGAAATTTTAAATCCAGAAGCGACTTTTCTTGTTGAGCCAAAGGAAAAGGTGAGTGTGAAAGGTGCACCAAAGAAAAAGAAAAATAGAAGAGTTGAAATCTCAACATGCCGCGATCCTGGTCTATTTGAACGTGTATGGTCAATTGTAGCCAGCAAGTCAATTCCAACTAAATCCATATTGCTATTGAAGAGGAAGCAAATAAGGAAAGGTTATTAGGAGACAGTCATCAACGCTCGAGAAATATTCTACCCAATTTCCTATCAAATTAAGGACATACATTCAACATATAATAGATGTAAAAGAAGATGGAAATTATGGATTTAGAGCCATAGCATCTCTCCTTGGAATGGGTGAGGATATGTGGGCCATTGTTAGAGATGACATGAGCCGGGAGTTTAATTAACATGACAATGAGTATCTAAAAATATATGGCGAAGAACTATATGAACAGATCAAAACGGCACTGGCTTATATGGACAATTATCTTCCGTACCGTTATTGGATGATGATGCCATACATGGGATATATCATTGCCTCTTGTTACTCATGTGTTTTGATGTCACTTTCTGAAAAGTAATGCTTCACGTTTTTACCTCTTAAAACTGTGTCGGAACCACTAGCTTCTAGACGTCGCATTGCAATTGGATACGTTAACGGTAATCTTTTTATTCAATTTCATCTTACAAACAGACATCTAATTCATCCGGTTGCAGGTTATTGGTACCAACACCGACATCCATGTGCACATGGATGGGAAGTTTCATATGGTGCTAAGATTCAAGAATTCAAGAACCTTAATGGAAATCATGTACCAACAACTGATGTAATCAGTGATAGTGATTAATTTGTTGTTAGCAAGGGAAAAATTACATTTTGTAGTGAACAATTAAGTCAAGAAATTATTAATGGTTTGTACTATTCTAATTAGATTATGTATTATATTGCATGACAATTTTTGGTCTTTTTTTCCTGCTCTGTAACGTTGAAGATGTTGGTTGTTATGTCACATGAATGTATCAATGTATCCATGTAATTTTTTGTGTTCTGTTCGGATGTGTAAATCCGAACACAATACATATTTTATTATATTGTTCGTCTTTGCAATTCAACGAAAGAATAAAAGTATTAGAGCCGTTTGGATCTCCAAATCCGAACATCTGAATGTATTAGTTCATCGTTTCTTTGTTCTGTTCGGCTATATGAATTAGAAAAAAATACCAATTTTATTATTCTATTAGGATTTGCAATTCCGAACATAAGAATAACAGTAGCATATCCGTTCGGATCTCCAAATCCGAACATCTGAATGTATCAGTTTATCGTTTCTGTGTTCTATTCGGCTGTATGAATTAGAACACAATACTAATTTTATTATTCGGTTCGGATTTGCAATTACAAACATAAGAATAATAGTAGCATATCTGTTCAGATCTCCAAATACGAACATCTGAATATATCAGTTCATCGTTTATTTGTTCTGTTCAGATATGTAAAATTGCTAACGCAACTAAGTTAATTGCTAACACCACCACAAAATCCGAACAACTGACCCAGGCATAAAGCAACTAAGTTAATTGCTAACGGCATGCGTAACATTAAAACCTGTATCAAACAACTAATTTATGCACCACATAAGCTACGCACATACTCAGCAAATAACATAATGTAATATCATCTCGCTAAAACAGGCTCGTCTTCAGCAAGAAACAACAATCTGCAGGCATCAGCTTTACACATCACCACAAAACAAGCATGATGGCGTCAAAGAAAAACATATATCAAACAACAGCTTCCCTTCCCACAGAAGTCTTTTAAGTTCATAGAGCAAAGCTCAGACCCACAGAAACATCATCATTCTTTCTGCCGTCTACAAATACTTGATGATAACCAAAATAATCACCCTTAGAATCACAATCGCAATCACCGATAGAATTAGGCTAATGCACGAACAACCTCCTTTCGCACGCTTGTTCAAAATACCCAGCTTCTTCTGCAACCTCTGCATCAATACAAATCATGCGGGGCATAAGAAAAAATAGTTTCAATACCTGCTTGAGACCGAAATGCAAATACTGCAATTTAAAATTTCTCAAGACCTCTAACATTCCAAGGCAACAACATTCTAATTGGAAAAAAAACCCAGGTACAATCAAATACAATTACTTAAATAATGGCAGAATCTCTCTTAATCTCTCTATCTCTAAGCATTTTGATAGGGGAAACCTTCCGTTCTCCCTCAAAATGATGCTGCAATCATCACCAATTTGTGTCAAGTATTCATCAGATTTAGTTTCAAAAAGAATTTTAATATACTTAGAGCCAAGAACTTCAAAAGATAAACATTGCTTGATTCCTCACCATCAGTGTGGAGTTCAATGTTCTTGACAACAGCTCTTTTCTCTGCGCAGGCTTTAAGAGTATTTATTTATGAGATCAATGTGACATGTTTATTCTATATAACCAAATAAAAATGGAAGGAACAAGTTCTCATATTCTGTCAAGTGTCATTCCTCATATATTGAGAAACCGTCAAAAACTTCAGAAAATATCAATCGGCTTTTTTAATCTCATACTCTGGTTAGCACCTCTTACTCTTATCTTGAAATTTAAATACCAAATTATTACGGTATTCATGGTTCTTCTCAAAAATGATGGATATAATTAATCATTGGGTTCATAGAAAGTTATATATACCAGAACCTCTTATTACATATATGATTGAGAAAATAAAGTTATAGGTATTACAAATGTGAATTACTTCTAAAAACACTTTGCAAATGTGACATGACACACCAGATATATCACATACATCAATCAACACAATCCAGGAGCAATTTTTTTGCATTAAGAATAAAACAACCTACTATTTCTGGTTACCTTCTCAATTTCATATAATATCAGGCACATGGGTCACCACATAGCAAACCGACGATCTTGCTCAAGCGCCCTAGCACATTCCCAATCGTCTGATGTGATCCTCCTGCTAGCGTTGATTCACCGATGCAAAGTGCCTCATCTAGCTAATATCATGAAAAAGATAAAATATATTATCCATAGTGTAGGGATCGTCTAACCCTTGCAATACTAACAACATACACTAGAGGGGGGTGAATAGTGTAATGGCAATAAAATTTTCCAAATAAAATTTAACTTGCAAATGTGGAATTATAAATGTAAGATGAATTAAATGGCACAATCAATCCAAACGCAAACACTAAGTTTTACCCTAGTTCCCCAAACTTGGGTACATCCAGCCACACCAATATTCAATATATTCCCGCACAGAGAAGTGAATACAAATCTCACAAGGAGATACCCCACAAAGAGAATTTATGCCCTACACAAAGACCCAACCAATCCTACACAAGGATCAAGACTCCAACACAGAGAATCACTAACTCCCACTCAGAGAATTAGGGTTAGCCCTACACTAGGACACTAGAACTCCCACAAAGAGAGTTAATTCCCACAAAGAGAATTCCCTAGTCCCACAAAGAGACAACCTCCCACAAAGAGAGAAACTCCCACAAAGAGAGTATCCTAATCCCACAAAGAGAAACAGGAAAACAAATTACACCCTGTAAAGTAAATACTCTTACATATGCCTTGAGATGCTTACTCATGAATGAATGCAAGGTATGGAAGAGGATCTCCAAGTGTTGGAATATGCTTGAGAGCACTTGGATGATTTCCTTTGAGCTGGACTTCAATGCATGAAGGAAGATGAATGCTCAATAGAGGGAAATGAGGGAGCTTGAGAGTGCCTTAAAAGATCTCTTGAGATTTTCAATAGAATCAAGAGTAATCAAGAATCAATCAAGAAGTTTAAGCATAGGCAGCCCACTCATATATATAGGAATCCTATATCAAGCCCAAAACCCCAAAGAAACATCCAAATAATCAAATCTGCAATGGCTAGAAACTGGGTGAAAACGACAGGAACAGTCGACTGATGATCATAAGACAGTCGGCTGATCAACGGCTAAAAAATATCCAACGGCTATAATCTGAGCCAGGACAGTCGACTGACGAAGTCAATACAGTCGACTGACAAACAGGACAGGCGCCTGTAAAACCTTCAGCAGACGACTGCTGCAGGGTATGGAACGAAACAGAGAGCTGCACTCTTTCTCCAATTCTTCGCACAGGCGACTGATGTTAATACTACAGTCGACTATCAAATAGTCAGGCGACTGTACATTCTTCATCAGTCGACTACTGTAAAGTTGGAGAGAAGACATAGAGATGCAGAGATTGAACTTACGCTAGACAGGCGACTGTTGGCCAAATCTCAGGCGACTGTAAATATACATGCGACTGAAAACTGATCGACAGGCGACAGTGCGTAAAACTCAAGTTTGAGTCAATTGAAATGTTGACTTGAGCTGTGAAAATCAGGCGACTGTAGAAGGATCTACAGGCGACTGGAAATCACCCAGTCGGCTGTGTTTCCCTCAACAGGCGACTGACCGAAAGCCAGAGACTCCAAGTGAGTCTTTGGACAGAGTGAACCTATTGGGTTGGATTCTATGATAATCCTAAAGTTCACTAAGATGGTAAAATGCATGTGCATGAATGAGCAAACCATCTAATAAGGCATTACATCAACCCTAGGCTCAAAAGAGAGAGAAAGCAATAAAGTAAATTACATGGATTACAATGCTTTCATAAGAGTCTAAGTCTTCAGTCTTGATGCCTTGATTTCTCTCCATCATCTCCATGCTTTGGCACTCCATAAGTCCAAACATTGGCACTTCTTCACATGATGTCCATCCTTACACCAAGTGATTAGTCTCCAAGAAAGATATCCTTGAAATAAACTGAGAGACTAAAACATGAGATTCATTAACAACAACATAATGTTGTGATCATCATCAAAATAAGATTGGTATGAAACACCAATACTCAACAATCTCCCCCCTTTTGATGATGACACACATTATGTAAATCATAAAGAATTAAAGCACAAAGCTAATGATCTCCCCCTACTTATATGCACCAATTATATAATGATCTACACAAAGGTAAATACTCATAAAACCAATAACAACATGGTGACATATAATAGGCATGGGTTACATAAACCAATTGCAAAGAATAAAGGCATGCAAACATAAATGGTTTATCTAATCCCATATATCTCTCCCTATAGAGATATCACTCCCCATATGCATATGTATATATCTCTCCCCCATATATATGATCACATAATGCATATATCTCTCCCCCTTGACATCGTCAAAAAGGTGGACATCAAAAATATTCCCATTTGTCATCTTAACCAAGATGTGACAATATGCAAGAAAAGAAAGATATGTAGGATACCAAATTTTAAAAATTTAGTGGGTATCAATTCACTATCACATGCTCCCCCTAGATCATAGAAATGGTCAACTTTTGACTTCTAGGATCTACTACCAATTAAATAATAGAGCCATGGGCCTTAAAAGTATATCAAAGCAATAGATATGGAAAAAAATCAAGCTTCAAAGATACACAAGGATATTGCCAAAAACAATGAGACATGAAACATGTTGGCAATAAACAAGAGGTTTGGTTTGAGACCCAAAATAACCAAATATAAATAATGATCTCAAATAACCTCCGAAATGAGAGTTAAAATATGTCTTAAAATAATTTAAACATATAATATATTAACTCCCCCATTGACATACACAAGGATAAAAAACGCATGCATGTCAATTAACCCCAAGGTCCCTATTTTCATGAAGAGAAATAAATTTGAAAAATATTCTCAAAAATCATGAAACACACACAATCAATGGGTATGCTTAAAATAAACATAGAAGCACAATACCCATGCAATATGCAAAAGTGTGAGGAACCTAGACATTAGGTAACCAAACCCAAGAGGAGTTTGATTTCCTAACGTAATCACACGAGGTGATCACATCCCTAACTAGAGAGTTGATGTAACTATCTCTCTCTTGCACACTAGCCTTAGTGGGAATCCATAATCTCAAGGATTTCCTAGGCAATGGTTTTGCCTTTGCAAGAGGAAAGTATGTGGCATGCTTAGGTGTAGAAACAAATTTCTTAGCAGGCAAAGAATGAGGATTTTGCTTCTTAGCAAAAAATGAAGATTCTTCATTCTTCCTCATCACCTTGTGATCTACATGCTTCTTGTTGGTGTTATTGTTGTACAAGAAAGCTTGGTGATTCTTCTTAGGTGCTTTAGCAATATTTCTTGTATTTGCACCAAAATAAGAATTAGAGGTGGGTTTGGGAACCACATTTTGAATATAACCCAAACCACCTCTATGATTTGCCGGATGTTTTTTTCCAACAAATCGTGGAGTGAATCTCTAGAATACACAAAGCTTATGAGCTTCCGGGATTCCTCTTCACATTTCAACGTAAGTTGTTGAATATGAGCATCTAAGCTAAGGTTTTGAGGAATGAGATTTTCATTAGAAATGCTCAGTTTCTTAACTTGAGAGAGAAGTGTGTCTCTCTCACAAGTGTCATATTCATGCCTTTCATCATGAACTACACTAGATGATTCTAACTCATGCATCCTACTCATAGCATTATCAAGTTTAGCTTTCATTTTATCATATGAATCGAAGCACTTACTTGCCAAATTGGAAGCCACATTTAGGCGGTATTCAAGCTTCTCATAGGATGGATTTTCCTCCTCGGTTTCTTCATCACTTTCCTCCTCGCTTGAGCTCGATGAAGACTCTTCCTCATTAGCCATGAAGCAACTTTCTTCTTTGGAGTTGAGCCACGTCTCTATCTCTTCATCGCTAGAGTTAGATGAAGTTGATGAAGAATTATCAAAGGCAACAAAACACCTTTGATCGTGCTCCTTGTCATCCTCTTCTTCATCATTAGATGTGTCCCTATCGGAATCATCAAATGTGCCGATGAGTCCCTTCTTTTGGTTCTTGACCTCAGACTTGGCTTTCCAATGTTTCTTCCATTTACCCTTATGGGAATCTATGTTGGGTTTGGAAGGGCATTCGGTAGCCACATGACCTATTCCACTGCAGTTGAGACAAACCAACTTGTTAGACTGTGAGACAAACTTTGATGAAGACATACCTTGATTGTCCTTGAGAAATGCCTTGAAGTTCTTGAATTGCTTAGCAAGCTCGATGTAGTCATCGTCACTAAGAACTTCTTCATCTTCACTTGGAGCTTCTTGTTGGAACTGCTTTTTCCACTTGAAAGACTCCTTCTCACCATAAAGAGCAATGCCCTTTTTCTTCTCGGGCTTGGTTGACTGAATCTTTTCCTTATGTTGAAGTAAGAGTTCATGAGAGATCTCCAGTGTATGCCAAATACTATTGGCCGATTTGCACATGGAGATGCGATCGAAATCATCCGGAGTGAGGGCGCAATGGAGAACACACATAGTCCTAGCATTTACTTTGATCAAGTCCTTCTCCGCTTTAGTTCTCAAGGCCGCGGGAGTAGAAGGCTCCTCGAAAGGTGACTCCATTATGTCCCAAAGGTCGTGACTCTTTAAGTAGACCATCATCCTAATCTTCCAACTCGGATAGTTGGTTCCGTTGAAGAGCGGGGGTCGGACGATAGAAAGACCTTCTTCATGAGGAGCGGAAGTAGCGTTGAATGCCATCGTTGCAGTATGCTTTAACCTCGCTCTGATACAAATTGTAGGGATCGTCTAACCCTTGCAATACTAACAACATACACTAGAGGGGGGTGAATAGTGTAATGGAAATAAAGTTGTCCAAATAAAATTTAACTTGCAAATTCGGAATTAAAAATGCAAGAGGAATTAAATGGCACAATCAATCTAAACGCAAACAAAAAGTTTTACACTGGTTCCCCAAACTTGGGTACATCCAGTCACACCAATATTCACTATATTCCCACACAGAGAAGTGAATACAAATCTCACAAGGAGATACCACACAAAGAGGATTTATGCCCTACACAAGGACCCAACTAATCCTACACAAGGATCAAGACTCCCACTCAGAGAATCACTAACTCCCACTCAGAGAATTAGGGTTAGCCCTACACTAGAACACTAGAACTCCCACAAAGAGAGTTAATTCCCACAAAGAGAATTTCCTAGTCCCACAAAGAGACAACCTCCCACAAAGAGAGAAACTCCCACAAAGAGAGTATCCTAATCCCACAAAGAGAAATAGGAAAACAAATTACACCATGTAAAGGAAATACTCTTACATATGCCTTGAGATGCTTACTCATGAATGAATACAAGGCATGGAAGAGGATCTCCAAGTGCTGGAATATGCTTGAGAGCACTTGGATGATTTCCCTTGAGCTGGACTTCAATGCATGAAGGAAGATGAATGATCAATAGAGGGAAATGAGGGAGCTTGAGAGTGGCTTAAAAGATCTCTTGAGATTTTCAATAGAATCAAGAGTAATCAAGAATCAATCAAGAAGTTTAAGCATAGGCAGCCCACTCATATTTATAGGAATCCTATATCAAGCCTAAAAACCCAAAGAAACAGCCAAATAATCAAATCTGCAACGGCTAGAAACGGGGTGAAAACGACAGGAACAGTCGACTGATGATCATAAGACAGTCGGCTGATCAACGGCTAGAAAATATCCAACGGCTATAATCTGAGCCAGGACAGTCAACTGGTGAAGTCAATACAGTCGACTGATAAACAGGACAGGCGCCTGTAAAATCTTCAGCAGACGACTGCTGCAGGGGATGGAACAAAACAGAGAGCTGCACTCTTTCTCCAATTCTTCGCATAAGCGACTGATGTTAATACTACAATCGACTGTCAAATAGTCAGGCGACTGTACATTCTTCATCAGTCGACTACTGTAAAGTATGGAGAGAAGACAGAGAGATGCAGAGATTGCACTTACGCTAGACAGGCGAATGTTTGTCAAATCTCAGGCGACTGTAAATATACAGTCGACTGAAAAACTGATCGACAGGCGACTGTGCGTAAAGCTCAAGTTTGAGTCAATTGAAATGTTGACTTGAGCTGTGCAAATCAGGCGACTGTAGAAGGATCTACAGGCGACTGGAAATCACACAGTCGGCTGTGTTTCCCTCAACAGGCGGCTGACCGAAAGCCAGAGACTCCAAGTGAGTCTTTGGATAGAGTGGACCTATTTGCTTGGATTCTATGATAATCCTAAGATTCACTAAGATGGTTAAATGCATGTGCATGAATGAGCAAACCATCTAACAAGGCATTACATCAACCCTAGACTCAAAAGAGAGAGAAAGCAATAAAGTAAATTACATGGATTACAATGCTTTCATAAGAGTCTAAGTCTTCAGTCTTGATGCCTTGATTGCTCTCCATCATCTCCAAGCTTTGGCACTCCATGAGTCCAAACATTGGCCCTTCTTCACATGATGTCCATCCTTACACCAAGTGATTAGTCTCCAAGAAAGATATCCTTGAAATAAACTGAGAGACTAAAACATGAGATTCATTAGCAACAACATAATGTTGTGATCATCTTCAAAATAAGATTGGTATGAAATACCAATACTCAACACATAGTACCGATAAAGATTGAACAATAAATCATGTAAATACTAACCCTGTGAACTAAATCTGCATCTCTCTCGCCTGGACGTAATTTGTCATTTGTTGATGGGTTTTGGACCACAAGATGTGATATCCTACGATACCAATATATATATATCCTGGGGATGTGTCCCATGCTAAGCGACATCATGTACCAGTTAGCCGAGCTTGTAGGAGATGATCTTCCCAATGACTTTAATAAACATCAGAAGAAGGATAATCAACACGATAACTATTGGATGTTGAGCCCCTAATGGCATATGTCCGCTTGATCGGTTCTGGCGGGATTGTTTGAACAATTCTAAACTGTCTGAAACCCTAAGTGGATGGTAGGGCTAAATAACGTCAAGAGCATGGATGCACCCTGAGTGGAACGTAACATCTGGGATAGGAAATATATCTCTAACATACTTATATGGCTCCCACGTAATCTGAAACTTATACAAATTTCAAATACGTCAATAAGAATATAATTGGCATACCATACATACATAACATAAAATAAAGACATAAAAATTAATGTTAATTACCCTCTCTTCTCTTGCACCATCTAACTTCTCCTGGTTCACTTGGAGAGCGTTATCTGAATCCGAGCCTTCTCTTTGAACAACCCAACGAGATGATCGAGGTGCATTGTTTTGATAATTCACATTGGGAGAAGGACAATAGAATGGAAATTATTCAAAAATCCATGACTGCAACAAAATATTTAAATAAGATCAGAAAAATAATAGATTGTTATGACCATTTAAATTTAAAAATTAAACCTGAAGCAAGGTAAGATAGCCCGCAATCTGTCTGCAATTCCATCGACTAGCACGTCCAGCTGACGATATAAGAAAGCAAGGCATGCTGCTCCCCAAGAATAGCTTCCAACCAATGGCAGGTCCATAAGTAAATATATATTTAATTGACACTAGAGTGCAAGTCTTATCGGTGATCACTCCTTATTTTACACCTTTTTCCCGCATGTTTGCATGCCATTTAGATTGCCCAAATCATGTTTTTCACGATATATCGACGATATTGCGATGCTTTTCACGATTTGTTGTTTTTGTCGCATTTCAGGTGATTTGGCGCGATTTGGAGTGATCTCGAGATGCGCTTATTCTAGACGGTCACCAACGACCTCCCCGAGGGATATTTTGCTGTTGGAGAGGAGCGGAAGAAGAATGGACGTCGCAGGAGCGACGAGGAGGTCAAAACAAGCAGATTGGGCATTTTTTGTGTCCCACTCGGCCGAGTGGAGGAGCCACTCGGCCGACCAGCGAGACACTGCTCGGCCGACCAGAACAGACACGATTTATGTGTGCACTCGGCCGAGCACCGAAGACCACATCGGCCGAGTGACGAGACCCCGTCCGCCCGAGTGGCGCCCAGACGAGGCCCTTCCAAAACATCCAAGTTACTGTTTTTCGGCTGCCTGAACTTCAGAAGACCCACTCGGCCGAGTGGTTAATCCCGTCCGCCCGAGTACTATGAAGCCATCGGCCGAGTGACGACAACTCACTCGGCCGAGCCGCCCCCGAAGTAGAGACCCCTGAAGGCCCCGACTTACTGGAAAATTACAGGGTTTCTCACTCGACCGAGCGACTTTTGTCACTCGGCCGAGTGCGATGCGCTGCCTGTAGCGAAAACTGCGGAAAACAGGCTGCGCAGGGGTATTTTGGTCACAGTTTTTGGACGATTTTGGGGGCTATTTATTCCCTGTTTTTACCCTAGTTTTAGATAGCCTCTCTCTTAGATTTTTTGCAGCTTTTTAGATTAGTTTTTAGCTTTATTATTGTGATTGGAGAGGAGAAAAGATTGGAATTTTGTTGGATTAATTGAAGAACTCCATTGGTTTGCATCTCTTCTCCTTAAAAATTCTATTTTTATTGCATATCCCAATATTGTGATGAATTCCATTGCTTATTTCATTGATTATTCTTGTGATTTTGCCATGAATTGTGAGTAGTCTCCACGTCTTGGGGCGTGGGGATGAACCCTACAAGCCCATTTTCATATTTGTGATGAATTGGTAGAAATTGTGCTAGAATTGTTATTAGGGATTAGATTAGGATCAATTTACTACATATGGCTAGGTATTCATATCAATTGGGATTTGCAAGAGATTGGATCCCAATTCGATAGGAAACCCTAGAAATCCGAATTGGGTTGGAATCGAATTTCCGTAGTATCGGTTTGCAAGAGATTGGGCCGATACTAGGGTTTCCGGTTGCAATTCCGTGCCAATACCCGTTTGCAAGAGATTGGACGGGTAGGAACTATCCCAATCTAGATCGCGAGCCGAGTTTGCAAGAGATTGGGCTCGGTGCGCGATTGGACGATGATGTTGATCCTAATGCTAGCTTTCCTAGGCTAGGGTTTGCAAGAGATTGGACCCAAACCTAGGATAGCTATAGACCGGCAACAGCGCGAGAGCGTGAGCTTGGTTCTACATTCAGTTGCAACTAGTTCATCCAAATTCTCAATCTAGCAATTTTGATACCGATGAACCGCATGTATGAGATACGGTGAGTAGCGGGGATTCCCCATTCCCTAGACGTTCTCTATTTGATTTGATATTTCCGCACTTTGTCTGACGATTGTGACAGGATCGCCAAAGGCAAATCTTTCTTCTTGAATAGCCAGGTTGGTTGGAACAAGCACGGTCATTCGTCCTCCCTGTGTTCGATATCCCGCTCGCTGCTACACCGTGCACTTGCGGTAAAACTACAACCGTTCTTTAGGGTTACGTCCCGGAGCGACCAAGTTTTAGGCGCCGTTGCCGGGGAGGCGATTGCGTTTGATTCTTTCTCACCCTAGCTATTTCTTTTTTTTATTATTATTATCATTATTTTTATTTCTTATTTCTTACCTAACCCTTCCACGGTACTAATCATTTCTTTGAAACTCTGTTTTCCCTGTGTATGTACACGAGATATACGGCGGACCCTGAAGCTATATTGTTTGATCCCGAGATCGAACGTACCGCGCGGAGACTTAGAGCAGAAAGGAGACAAAATCCGGAAGGGCGGTTTATGACCAACCCGGAAACTGTTGAACAATTGGCGGCAAGGATGGCAAGGATAATTTCTATTCGAGATAGGCTTCGGCCTAAGACCTCTTCTACTACCTCATCCATTACCATGCCGGAGTTGGCGGCTGACAAGAACTTCGAGCTAAAGACTGGATTGGTGGTTTTGATGCAACAAGACCCATTTCATGGGAATTCCCATGAGAACCCCCACTACCACATCCAATTATTCTTGTCGAAGTGCGCCACATTTCAGATGCCGGGGGTCTCCATCGATGCCATCAGACTGCGCCTCTTCCCCTTCACGCTGAAGGACAAGGCACTCTATTGGTTGAGGACGCAAGCTGAGGGTGTTTTCACCACTTGGGACGAGTTGGCGAGTGCATTCATCGACAAGTTCTATCCGCCCTCCAAGACGGTGAAGATTCGGAGCGCTCTCATGTCCTTCAAGCAAGGACCCCAAGAGACGCTCTATGAGGCTTGGGAGCGTTTTAAGGATTTGCAGCATCAATGCCCGCATCATAGCATTGAAGACTGGGAGTTAGTTCATAGCTTCTACAACGGTCTCCAACCAGGGACCAAACAAATTATTGATGCCGCGGCGAATGGTGCTATCTTGTCAAAGACTCCCAAAGAAGCTACGGCCCTAATTGAGGAGATGGCCTCAAATAATCAACAATGGGGCGATGAGCGAGGACACTCTACGTCCTCCTTAAAGCCAACTAGTATTTATGAGGCGAAGGCCGTGGCGGAGCTTACGAGCAAATTTGATTCTCTCCACAAGGTAGTGGAGAGATTGGAGAAGTTTATCACGGAGCCCCAAGGAGCCCCATCCACCTCCGCACCGACCAACCAAATGTGTGATTGGGAAGACCAATCTCAAGCCATGTACGTGGGAGGAGAGCAAAGAGAAGGATCCTTGGAGCAAGTACAATATGTCGCGGGGAACCAAGGATATTGGGCCAATCCAGCCGCAAGAAATCATCCCGGATTCTCCTACGCCAACAATGAAGGAGCTTTGAACCCGCCACAACCACCACCTCAACAAGCTCGACCACCACTACCACCCTAACAACAAAACTATCCACCGAGAGGGCCTACTCAACAAAACTTTCAACCAAAGCAACAAGTTCCACCATATAGGCAGCCCGGATACAATCAAGGGTGGAGGAATCAAAATCAAAACCCTCCACAAGCTCAACAACGATCCGACTTCGAAGCTAGAGTGGAGGCATTCATGGTCGAGCAAAATAAATTCAACGCTACATTGAAGGCGGGACAAGACTCTCTTAATACCGTTGTGGCTCAAATATCGGAGCAATTGGCGTTGCTCAATCGGAACACTCAACGATTGTCGGCGCAACCCGAACAAAACCCACGGGGCAACACCGGCCACATCAATGCCGTAGTTGACGTTACTACTAGAGGCGGGAAGGACACCACCCCCGCCATGATCCCTACCGAGGAGCCCATGGAGGAAAGTTCGGAGCCGGTTGAGCCGGTAGTTGAAGTTGATAAGGAGAAGGAGCCACAAGAAAGGGAGAAATCTAGAACGGAGCAATTGATCGAGGAGAGGTGCTTCATGCCACCGGTCCCATTCCCCCAAAGACTAGCGAGAGCGAAAATGGAGAAAAGGCTAGCGAAGTTCCTCGAGTATCTAAGAGGAGTTAGCCTCAATATTCCCTTCCTCGACGCCATCGTGGAGATCCCCACATATGCTAAATTCTTGAAGGACTTGATTTCGGGGAGAAAAAGGAAGGAGAAGATCATGCTTGCCGAGGAGGGCTCTTGGTTTACCAAGAGAGAGAAGGAGCCGGCCAAATTTAAAGATCCGGGGAGTTTTCGGATTCCTTGCACCTTGGGCGGCGTCCCTCTTCAAAAGGCGTTGGTTGACCTAGGGGCTAGTGTGAGCCTCATGCCTCTCTCCATGTTCTTAAGGCTAAATACCGGGACGAAGTTGAAACCTACCGACATGCGCATTCAATTGGCCGATGGGCGAATAACAAGGCCGGTAGGGATCTCCGAAGACATACCGCTACAAGTCCCGGGTGGAATATGCTTACCATGTGACTTTGTAATCATGGATGTTAAGGAGGAGGGAGATACGTCATTGATACTTGGACGCCCGTTCCTAGCCACCGCCGGAGTTATTGTTGACGTGCGCGAAGGGACCCTTACTTTAAACGTCGGCAACATCGAGGTGGAGCTCCACATTCCTAAGGCTATGAAGCACATGCCTTACCACGAGGAACTTGACTACATGGACCTCCTTGATGAGGTAATAGAGGAGGCGATCCCCCACTCAATTGGCGCTCTTTTTGACGAAGATTAAGAGGAAGGCCCGGATTTAGGCCAAGATGAGAAGATAGATGATTTCCCCGACCTCTCCGCTGAAGATAATGAAGGGACGCTGATGTCGCAAGGATTCGAGAGCTCTGCAAGCTCTCGAAATTAAGGTCTCCGAAGAAAGCTCCGCCGGCACGGAGATCGGCGTCACCGGTAAGGCCGTTGACCGGAACAAATGCTAGCTTGGGGGAGCCTCCCCCCAATACTATTCGAGATGGGAGACCACTACGGGAGAACACGCCGCCACGTCCAAATCCAAGCGTTCTCCCCGGAAAGTTTGATGGGTGCATCTCATATGCACCGAACATCCCGCATTAATTGAAAATCATAGGGGGTCGAGCTCACGACCTTAAACGAGCGCTTGTCGGGAGGCAACCCGACGGTTTTTGCTTTATTTTTACTTTTTCTTTATTTTCGTTTTAGAAATTTTTAGTGTTTTGAGCCGTTCGCCCAAAAATTTTGTGATAACGGGTCCTATTTTTCTTGACAGGAGAGGAGATAGGTAGATCCATCATGAGGAGGATGAACGAGACGAAGAGGAGCGCCCCAAGAAGGCGCTCGACGCTTAGGAGGAAGATGGAATCGACTGGAGGAAGAAAGACAGAGTTTAGAGCCCAAACGAAGACAAACAGCAGAAGACAAGGCTCACTCGGCCGAGTGTACTAGTCACTCGGCCGAGTACACAAGTTCGTCCAGCCGAGCCGCTCACGAACGAGGGAAGTCTGTTGTACCCAACTCTCTGTTTATTTTCCTGATTTCAATATAACTGCTACTCGGCCGAGTATATATTCTCACTCGGCCGAGTAAAACGGATACCCTCCTAGGGCGAGTCTTGCCGAGTAGCTTGAGTCACTCGGCCGAATGGACTTACTCCACTCGGCCGAGGCTGACAAAGCCACTCGACCGAAGCTATAGCGGGGAGGAAATTTTCATTGGTCTCGCTCGGCCGAGTGACCAAGTCACTCGGCCGAGTTGTAACTTTTATTATATAAGGGGCTGAGGGGCGGCACAATTTTCGAAACGGAAAAAATTCCCAAACCGTGCGACCCCTCGGTTTCCCTCGCCCGCTCGCCTCGCACAAAGCCCCACTCGCCCGACCGGCCACCCGATCGCCGCCGCTCGGCCAGCCACCACCGGCCGACCACCCGCCGTGACTCGCCCGAGTCACCGCCGGCGGCAGCCGCTCCGGCCATCTCCGGTACCCCCCTATTTTGCCTTTTTCGCCTCTTTTTGTGTATTTTTTGAGGATCCATGTGTTAAACGAACCCCTACCCCAAATCAATTTCCATATCTATCTATTATACCCCTAATGCTCCATACGTTTTGATTATTACTCACTGATATCGCCATTTCATGCGCAGGTTGCTTTTTGGAGCTTAGGGGAGCCCAGGGGAGCTTCTCGGGACTGATTTGAGCTTCGTGGAGACGCTGACTTCGCACGCTTCCATTGCTGAGCACTCGTGGCGTGTCTGGGTATACTCCTTCCACTCTTTTACACACACCGCACTTTTTACACTTTTCGGCGTGCGCTCGGGGCCGATATGCCGCCCCGGACACGGCCGCGGTCGAAGAGAGCTTCCGCCAAGCGGAAGCGGTCGGATGATGCCGGCCCCTCCCACGAGTTGGAGGACTCTCCTCCACCGTCTCCCACACACGCCGTCCACCCAGCACAGCCTGCAGGCCCCGCACACCCCGCACAGCCTGCAGTGCACCCACAGCCCGCACAGCCTCTCCCTGCCGCTGCACATCCACCACCTCCGGCTCCACTGGTCGGGTCGCTCGGGATTACGTTCCGAGACGACGCACACCGCGCCGTCTTCAACCGTATCTCCCAGCGCTCGATCGTACCCTCCAGGTTTGCACACCTCGCTGACCTAGGACGCCTGGGGGTACTAGAGGGGATGCTCACGTTGTACGACAACGTGGGCTGGCGAGATTTTCTGCAGGTGTCGGCGGATACGTTTACCCGCCCGACACTTGAGGTTCTGAGTTCGATTGCCCGGACCGACGAGGGATGCTCGTTTCGGTTCATGGATCGAGAGTGCCAGGTCACTCTCGATATGATGAGAGCGTTTTTCTCGTGGCCCGCTGTCCCCAGTGCCGATCGCGGTTACGCACCCACCCATATCCCCCCACCTTCCTTCGACGCCGGTGCCTTCTGGGCCCGGATTACGGGTCTCCACGCTGCCTTTGACCCTAGTAGGGCCAAGGCCTCGGCCATTGTCCATCCCTGCCTACGTATTGCTCAGCGCCTTATGGCGACGACCTTTTTGGCCAGATATGAGCCGGGCACGATGTCTACGCCAGAGCTCTACATGCTCTACGCGATGACACGTCCCAGAGCTCTATCTAGGGATGGCGATGAGCTTGTCCCCGCCGTCGTGATCGATATCGCGGCATGGTTTTTAGACCGCATCATTGTATCGGTGGGCGCTCGCTCACCGATATGCTGCGGCGGCCTGATCACCTTGCTTGCTCTTATGACCGGCGAGGATTTCCCCGACGACTTGCGACGCGTCCCGGGCCCCACTTCTTTGTCGATAGACGTTATGGCACGGATGAAGATGCTTCGTCCGCATGGTGAGCGTCACTGGGTCTGGTTGCACGGCCCTTACGGGGCCGATTACATGATTCTCCCGAGCCCTGCTCAGACTCTGATTGCACCGGCCCACGTTGACTAGCTCCCTGCGATGGATGTCCTCATCCCCGCTGCTTACGTGCTCGAGGCCGAGGAGGCCGAGCAGGCCCACGCTGCCCCTGTAGACCCTGTCGCACACCCTGCCGAGCCTGCTGCCCCTGTTGACCCTGTGGCCCCTCAGCCCATACCTGACGTTTCCGCTGCTCCTGACACCTCTGTCGGTGTCGAGAGCACCTCAGCTGAGCCCACCTCCACCACCTCCACCACTTCCGAGGCTGTCACCACCACTCCCACCACCACCACTGGCCCTCTGTCCGTCGAGCCTCTTTGCTCCGCACTCCCCGAGCGCCCGCAGACCTTTGTTGAGAGTGGAGAGCCCTCATTTACCGCGGTCGTAGAGACCATGGCTAGCATGATCTCCGCTGGGGTTGCACCTTTTGGACCTCACACTTCCACCCCAGCGGTAGTCACCTCTGTCTCCACCCCTGCTGTATTTTCCGAGAGCGTCGTGGCGTCTGTCCACACTTCTGTGCCATCGACCTCTCTGGCCGCCTCGTTGCCACTTTTGCACTCTTCTTTCGCTGCTGCCGCCTCCACTTCTCACCGCCCGCCCCAGCCTCACACTGAGGCCATGCCCACATTTGCTGGCGCAGCACCTTTTGTACCCTTCCCCGCTGAGCCCGTCACTTACGCGACCCGAGTACGCCAGCCCAGACCTGCCCAGCCCCGCCAGGTGCGTCCCTCTGCACCACCTCCCCCTGACACAGTACTTCAGAGCATTCGTGCTCTAGAGGGGGCGATGAGTGGTCTCAGATGGGACCTTCAGACCCTGTCCGCCACCGTCACTGCGATGGCTGGCCGCTTCGACCTGCTACCGCAGATCCACTACTGTCTTACCCAGGTTCTGGAGCGTCTCCCGCGCGTACCCCCACCCACCCCGCAGGTTCCCTCCCACACTTTCACACACACCCGACCTGCTACCACTTCCACACCCACCCCCGCTCAGCTTCCTGTCCAGCCACCCCCACCACCTCCGCCTCAGGACGAAGACGGTGCAGCACCCCCTTCCTAGGCACCCTTGATGCCCTCGATTCCTTTCGCCGTTGTGCTGCCTGTTTCTGCTGGGTCCTGATGCCTTTTTGTCCACCCCCCCTCCCCTCACCTTATTTTGGGATTCTCATTTTGCTCATATCTTTATATATCTTTTCTGGGAGAGAGGGAGAGTTTTTGGTGCCACTTATATATCTGTATCACTCCTATCTGTGCATGCATCATGTCCGCATCATATTTTACTTTCTTTATTTTTCTTTTTATTTTTTATTTTCATTTTTCCATCATGCATGCATCCTCACTTGCCCCTCCCATTTCTTGTCTCTCGGTGTGCCACACTTTGCACATGAGGACACTGTGCCATTTAGCTTGGGGGAGTGAGTTCTCACGATCTTTTTCGGTTTGCCACCTTTATTTTTAGTTTTTTTATTTCACACCACTTTTTTCGCTTTTGCACTTATTTTCACCACTTTTCTTTTATTTTACCATGCATCACGTTTTTTTTATTTTTCTGTGTGCCGCATTGTAAATAGTTCTATTTTCCTTTTATCTTTATTTCTTTTTATTTTTTTCATCTCATGCTAGAGATGACTTTTCTGTGATGATGATGACATTGGATTTAGCTTACTCTATACGCATGCTACGCTTGTCATGTCTTAGATTTTATTTCTGATATCATATGCTATGACTTACCTTGCATCTAGAGATAGTAACCCACACTTTTGCCACATGAAAATGGATGAAATTTTATTATTAGCTGAGTCTGAATATTCATATGTATGCTATCACAGAAAACACACCAAGATTCACGCATTGAATGCTTATATCTGGAGTACTGATTTCTTTTCCTATATCACTTCTATATGCATGAATTGTACACTTCACTTCAGGATGATTGAATGATGTTAGC
Organism: Scilla litardierei; assembly: GCA_030789695.1. Taxonomy (NCBI): domain Eukaryota; kingdom Viridiplantae; phylum Streptophyta; class Magnoliopsida; order Asparagales; family Asparagaceae; genus Scilla; species Scilla litardierei. The sequence goes on along the minus strand of CM061132.1, from coordinate 130,295,934 downwards.
TATGATAAATCTGGATTAGTTAGCTTTTTTGTGATCGAAACTGAGTAGATTAGATTACCCTGCTGAAGTTGTCGTGCATGTCTTATAGAGTGAACCGAGAGTTATATCTATTTCTTTCTCCACAAATCTTGAACATCATTTCTTTACTTATAAAATCATTGGCGAATCTCCCCTTAATGATTCTATTATCTGGCATTTCCCCCGCTATTCATGCCTAGCTCCAAATCTCTATTGTCTAAAAAAAGAGAGAGAAAAATATTCATGTATATCATTATCTCTCTCTTTGAGTTGGGATCACCATGTATATATGCTATAAAAAACAAAAAGAAAAAAAAAGAGAGAAAAGAGGAAAAATCCTCAATAAAAGATCCCATCTCACTTTCTTTCTCTTTTCTTTCTTCTTATTACTTTTGGGGCTATATAAAAATGGGGATGTGAATATTTTTTATGCCACCATGCTTATAGATAAGCTTGGGGGAGGGGATCCATTGATGTGTGAGAGAGTGACTACTTGACGTTGCACGACGACCTAGGCTAAGTAATATTCTATACTCGGTGAGATTATTTTTAGCTTTACGAAATCTAGAAATCTAAGCCTAGCGTTCATTTCATGAAGTCCATACTTTTCTATTCCCTCTATTCTGTAGTGTGATACTCTTATACTCCTGATGGAAAGCGTTCAATTGAAAAGTGTGTGATCTGTGATTCGTATACCGCTTTAAATGATTCAGACGATGTTAATTTTAAAATTATTCAGTTTCTCATGATTATATCGTTGTTCGTGGGTTTTCTATTTCTACTTGCACTATTATACTATGATATCAAAATAAAATTCTTTGACATGTATTTTTCATTCAGTGCATGCTATATGAGTAAGTGAAACCCACGTCCTGAGAAAATGATCTAATATCCTACCTCTTCGCTTCTTTCTTTCTTCTATTTCACTCTTCTTCGTTTTTCATTTTTCGTTTTTCGCCGTTTTCGTTTTCCGAATCCACCGGGTTCGCCTTTTACTTATCTTCCTCGAGGACGAGTAAGAGGCAAGCTTGGGGGATTTTGATCACTCCTTATTTTACACCTTTTTCCCGCATGTTTGCATGCCATTTAGATCGCCCAAATCATGTTTTTCACGATATATCGACGATATTGCGATGCTTTTCACGATTTGTTGTTTTTGTCGCATTTCAGGTGATTTGGCGCGATTTGGAGTGATCTCGAGATGCGCTTATTCTAGAAGGTCACCAACAACCTCCCCGAGGGATATTTTGCTGTTGGAGAGGAGCGGAAGAAGAATGGACGTCGCAGGAGCGAAGAGGAGGTCAAAACAAGCAGATTGGGCATTTTTTGTTTCCCACTCGGCCGAGTGGAGGAGCCACTCGGCCGAGTGGAGGAGCCACTCGGCCGACCAGCGAGACATTGCTCGGCCGACCAGAACAGACACGATTTATGTGTGCACTCGGCCGAGCACCGAAGACCACATCGGCCGAGTGACGAGACCCCGTCCGCCCGAGTGGAGCCCAGACGAGGCCCTTCCAAAACATCCAAGTTACTGTTTTTCGGCCGCCTGAACTTCAGAAGACCCACTCGGCCGAGTGGTTAATCCCGTCCGCCCGAGTACTATGAAGCCATCGGCCGAGTGACGACAACTCACTCGACCGAGCCACCCCCGAAGTAGAGACCCCTGAAGGCCCCGACTTACTGGAAAATTACAGGGTTTCTCACTCGACCGAGCGACTTTTGTCACTCGGCCGAGTGCGATGCGCTGCCTGTAGCGAAAACTGCGGAAAACAGGCTGCGCAGGGGTATTTTGGTCACAGTTTTTGGACGATTTTGGGGGCTATTTAATCCCTGTTTTTACCCTAGTTTTAGATAGCCTCTCTCTTAGATTTTTTGCAGCTTTTTAGATTAGTTTTTAGCTTTATTCTTGTGATTGGAGAGGAGAAAAGATTGGAATTTTGTTGGATTAATTGAAGAACTCCATTGGTTTGCATCTCTTCTCCTTAAAAATTCTATTTTTATTGCATATCCCAATATTGTGATGAATTCCATTGCTTATTTCATTGATTATTCTTGTGATTTTGCCATGAATTGTGAGTAGTCTCCACGTCTTGGGGCGTGGGGATGAACCCTACAAGCCCATTTTCATATTTGTGATGAATTGGTAGAAATTGTGCTAGAATTGTTATTAGGGATTAGATTGGGATCAATTTACTACATATGGCTAGGTATTCATATCAATTGGGATTTGCAAGAGATTGGATCCCAATTCGATAGGAAACCCTAGAAATCCGAATTGGGTTGGAATCGAATTTCCGTAGTATCGGTTTGCAAGAGATTGGGCCGATACTAGGGTTTCCGGTTGCAATTCCGTGCCAATACCCGTTTGCAAGAGATTGGACGGGTAGGAACTATCCCAATCTAGATCGCGAGCCGAGTTTGCAAGAGATTGGGCTCGGTGCGCGATTGGACGATGATGTTGATCCTAATGCTAGCTTTCCTAGGCTAGGGTTTGCAAGAGATTGGACCCAAACCTAGGATAGCTATAGACCGGCAACAGCGCGAGAGCGTGAGCTTGGTTCTACATTCAGTTGCAACTAGTTCATCCAAATTCTCAATCTAGCAATTTTGATACCGATGAACCGCATGTATGAGATACGGTGAGTAGCGGGGATTCCCCATTCCCTAGACGTTCTCTATTTGATTTGATATTTCCGCACTTTGTCTGACGATTGTGACAGGATCGCCAAAGGCAAATCTTTCTTCTTGAATAGCCAGGTTGGTTGGAACAAGCACGGTCATTCGTCCTCCCTGTGTTCGATATCCCGCTCGCTGCTACACCGTGCACTTGCGGTAAAACTACAACCGTTCTTTAGGGTTACGTCCCGGAGCGACCAATCGGCAAAAAATTTACAACCTAAAAGGTACAATAAATATGCCCTTATAGACTTCTCAACGCCTACTTTTTTAATATCACTACAATTTTCCTTAAGCCACTCAAATCTTACACCCGAACCTCTCCTGTGCAATAGTATGACTAACTCCTAATGTATGCACAATTAAATCAATATCATCCATCTCATCAGCGTTCTCTATGGACACTCCCTTACCTACAACTGTAATGCCTAAAAGAGTAGTTACATCATCCAAAGTGATGGACACCTCACCGAATGGTAAGTGAAACGTATTTGTCTCTGGTTGCCATCTCTCAACAAAAGCAGAAATAAGACCTTTACTGATATATTTATGAGAACATGCAGCCAAAGATAACAAGCCCAATTGCTTAACAAGGCCGTCAAAATCAGGACAATTTTTGGGAAGAGGCCATGATGTGACCTTCAAAGCATGGTTTATGCATTTAAGTGCAGGTCGCTCCTACATTGATTATCAATGAAACTATATTTTAGTCATACGAGATATAAATGCACAAACATCAAAGAAAGTAATAATTTTTTCATGTAAATTATTTACTTCTCCATACCATATGTGGTAAGCAACATGAGACCGAAAGCTGGATATGATCTCCGCATTCTCGGGGTCGCCTGGAATCGGCCCGCTAGTGGCCTCCATCAAGTCATGAGGCACCGCATTCTCAGGGCCACCTGGAATCGGCCCGCTAGTGTGTTCCATTAAGTCATTAGGTATCGCATTCTCGGGGCTGCCTGGAATCGGCCCGCTAGTGTCCTCTACCAAGTTATGAGGCACAGCGATATCGATCGAATCATGCTGGTCCTCAGACTCGACGATATGATCCTACAAATGTTCAAGAATTTGTTCTCGTCGTCGTCGTCTGACTGATCCAGTAAGCCATACACGCAATTGGGCTGATGAAGAAGCCATCATCGAAGAAGAATGAGATTTAGGAGCTCTTGAAGATCTTCGTAACTGTACTTGTATAACTAAATTTTAACTGTCAAAACTTTACACATAAACTGCATCAAAGCCCATCGTATCAGTAAAAAGGATACAAAATTTCTTAAGTTAATGAGTCAGATAATTAAATGAATCAATCAAATAAATTTCTCTTTCCAATTTTGCCACAAAATTGAACGAATCATATAAATTGGGGAATTTCAGTTAAGTTTAAGAACCTGCATAGTATGCACGATCTCATCATTCTTCGCCAAGTGCCAAGGTTGATGACGTCGAACCTTCTTGTCCCTCAGCTTCCTCAATGGCGATTTCATCTTTAAAATCTCCAAATCCCCTGGAAACTATTACAAAATCAAAAGAGATGAATTACTTTTTCCTGAGATTTGTAAAAATCGAACCCTGCAAGCATTACGTCACCCTGCAAGCAATAGATCTAAACCTCTTATAAGATGTATGAAATACAAAATTTAGGTTGAAGTTTATCACCCTAAAAGAAATCCGAACCCAGCAATCAACAACGAAATCAGATTTGTACCAACCTAGCCGAGAAAGTTCAAATCCATGGTGAGAAACCCTGTCCCGCGACGAGAAGCCCAATCCACGGTGACGAGAAGGCCTATCTCTTTCCTCCGACGGCTGGACAAGAAGCCCTAGCTCATTGGTGACGCCAACAAAGCTCTATCGCGAGCCCTAGAAAGCTCTATCGCGAGCGGTACGTGCGAAAGAGATAGCCCTTTGTGTGATTTTCTGTTCGATGGGTTTGTGGTGTATTCATCCGACTAAACAAATGAAAAGTGTGATTAAAGGGTATAAACGTCAAGATTTATGGTGTAGATATAATTAATAGAGATGTTAAAAATATAGTTGTGGTGAATCAAGTAGTGTGGTGTACTCATAAATTTCTGTGGTGCGAATACCAACACTCTTACTATAAATATATGGCTACAGGTTGCGTAGCTGCCACCTTCACAACATTAACAACATTAATTGTTTGTTTAATCGTCAAAACCAACTTAGAGTGATGCAATAACCAACCATATAATTTAATCATGAAACAAATATTAATTTATCACAAATTCTAAATAAATCTGTACATATTACAAAGGGTAAATTTTAAGAAAGCATCTTCATCCTTGACCCTTTCTCAAAAAGCATCCTTAATTCTCTAAACACGGTTGACCTTTATGATGCTTTTTCAAAAAAACACCTACTTTTAAAATTGTTACGAGTTTTTTTGTGAAAATACATGAAACCATACTCACAAAAATTGAGACTATATTTAAAAAATTATATAAATAGTTGATTGCATAATCTCCACTCAAAAATACATAAAAATTTATTATGTCTTGAAAATCATATAATTATTTACTATTGAAAAATTCATGTAAAAAGTTATTTATTATACCAAGCATGAATTCATTTATGTAAAATAAATAAATAAGAAAAATCTAGCAAAATAAAAAAAATTTAATAACTAATCATCCTTAAAATAAATGTAATTATGTTGTGAATGGATAATATCAGTGTTGGTTAGGATCACGGCTATCTTATAGATATGCACATATCTTCTATATCATATCTATGTACGCTCCTCTATATGCTATAAATAAAGATCTGTGGGTTCCTCCCAAGAGGATGATTCATAACACGTTATCAGCACGAGTCTCTAATTAAAAATTTCCACACAAAATCGATTTTTGTGAAAGCGAAGGAAGGTGGGAGATCCATGCATGCGGCGTCATCCACATCAAACGAGCGTCGTCATCTGCGTAGGCTTTGTTCAACCGTTGCTATATTCGGATGACGGATATATAGGTAAATCTCGCTAAACATGTCATTTTTATCATACATATATAGTATTTTCCATAGATCTCGCAAGATCGAAGTGAAGTTAGGGCTTATCGCCTAAATCGATGATTTTTATCGTCCAAAATCCATGTTTTTAACATGATTCTATCAAAAATTGTACACTAAAATTTATTTTGCATCCCCTCGGCATCGCCGACGGCCTAGTCGTCGGCCGCCACTTTTTACGCCACCCCGTTGGTGCTGCTCCCCCTGTAGCGGGGGCTGTCGCCTGCGCCGGTTCCCCCGGAAGGCGGGCCACTGTCGGTGCTCGTGTCGGTCCCCCCCCCCGAAGGGGGGCGCTGCCAGTCCCCGCGCCAGTCCCCCCCCCCCCGAAGGGGGGCGGCCGCCGTTGCCCCCCGAAAGGGGGCGGCCTTCGGGCCACCGTCGATTCCCCCTCCCCCAAAGGGGGGCCGCTGCTGTTCCCCACTCCACCCACAAGGGGGGCCGTCGATCCCCCACCCCCCCACCCCCCGCCACGGTAGTCAGGGGCTGCCCCTAACACACACACACCCCCCCACTGCGGGAGGGGGTCCCCCCTGTCGCCCTCGCTACAGCGGGGCCGCCACCCCTCTCCGAGGGCGAAACATCAGGGGGCGGCGGCGGTGGCAACAAACCCTAGCTGCCACCCCACCCCCCAATACTTTTGGGCCTGAAGTCCACGAAAAAAATTTAGGAACATTAGCCTTGCGGGCCTCAGACCCGCATGCCAATATTCCTTCTAACAAAAAATTAATAAGACTGCGGACCTGAAGCCCGTAGCCACACTGCGGGCTTCAGGCCCGCAGGCCAGTTTTTTCTGAAAAAACAGATTATAAAAAGGCTTTTAGGGGCTAAAATAAGCTTTAAAGGCCTTTTGATGGCAAAAAATAAGCTTTAAAAGGCTTTTGGGGGGGCTAAAAATAAGTTTAAAAAGGATTCTGGGGGCCTAGAAATTCATGAAAAAATCATTTTATAATTTGGGGCATTAAGAGGGCATTAGGGGACTTATGGGGACAGTTGGGGATAAATTGGGGATAATTTAAAAAGGGAAATTTCTTCCTTTTAATGAAGAACATGTTATATTTTGGCTCTTTTTCAATCTTTTTGAATAAACCCAACTAACACAACCCTTGCTTATATGATACCTTTGTAGGGTTATAACTATATACTACGCATCATTTTAGGCTTATTCTGTGGATAAACTATGTTTGGTTGTGAAAATATTAAAACTTAATAATTAGGAAGATCATGCGACCGTTCTGCCGTTAGTCAGCTAACCTAACGATGTATAACGTTGCCCAATGGTCCAATAATTATTACGTGATTAAATTGTTTATCTTTCTACGAATATAAATGCATGTGATGCCTGCGATGAAAATGTCTGTTAAAAATGTTTGATGAGCACAAATTTTTGCATGAATGGCTAAATTGCTGTTTTGGATCGGCTGTTTAAGTCCTACATTTTATTTCATGCACTTTTCTTTTACTTTTGAGAGAAATTATAGTGGGAAATTTATGTAATGTCCAAGACTGAAGACTACTTTCCATGGAGATGGAGGTCACACGTGAAGATGAAGATCTTATATAGGACCCACGGGGTTTCCAAAGTTGTAATTTCTTTTTAAAGCTTTCATTTGTGTAATATGGACTGTAATGTACTTTGGACTTTTTATTTATGTGGGACTGGCCGATCCATGCAATTAGCTCTTCAAATAAAAGATTGCCTCCACATGAAAATATTTATTGTTTAAATTATTAATTCATGCAAATTTGTGCTCTACTAGATAAAATGGATAAAATCGCAAGTGTTGATTTCGAAGTGCTAGATGCATCAGGGAGAAACTATCTGAGCTGGCAGCTCGATGTGAAGTTCCATCTGCGAGCTAAGTCTCTCATTTCTGCTGTGACTAAGAATGAAAATGTAAGCGATATAGAAAAGGCACAAGTCATTATCTATATTCACTGCCATGTGGACAAGACCCTAAAGGCTGAATACCTTAAGGTCGAAGATCCATTTGAGCTGTGGTCTGCCCTTGAGGATAGGTATAAAAATCAGAAAGATGTTATACTACCAAGGGCACGATATGAGTGGGAGAACCTGAGACTGCATGACTTTAAGTCTATAGCTGAGTACAACTCGGCTCTTTTTTTAGCATCACCTCACGACTGAAGTTGTGTGGTGAAAAAGACTCAGAAGATCGCATGCTGGAAAAGACGTACACGTCTTTCCATGAGAAAGATGCGCTACTAATGCAGCAATACTATGAACGAAAGTTTACCAAGTATTCTGAGCTGCTGTCATGGTTACTCATGGCTGAAAAAAACAGCGAGCTTCTCCTTACCACTCACAACATGCGCCCCCTGGCACTGCTCCCCTACCAGAAGCTCACAAAACCTCTTCTTTTCCAAAAAGAAGAGAGATTATAAACGAAAAGAAAGACAACAGAAAAGGGGACAGAACAAAAGGGCTAGGGACCAAGTCCAGCATCGAAGAAATGAAGGGAAGCGCAAGTTCACCTGGCGTAGAAATGACAACAAGAAGAATGATGCACCCCCACCCAAGAGGGATTGGGAAGACCAGTGCCATAGCTGTGGCATGAAAGTCCACTGGTCCAGAGTGTGTCAAACTCTGCAGCATCTCCAGGACTTGTATAAAGAAACAAGAAAAATAAAGCTGAAACAAACTTGGTGAACTTTGATGCTCCAGTCAAGTTTACAGCTGACGATTTAGAAAATGAAGACCTTCTTGATTAGCCTTTTATTTTGATCTTATCTACTTGTTTTAAGAACATTTCATGTTATGAGAGCTTTTTTGAATTATGTAATTTGATTTTGAATGAAAATGTTTCTTTGAAAATGTGCCTATATGATTCATCTTTTAATAGATGAAATGCTCTAATAACTGATTAATAGACAATACGATCCTTCAAAACAAAGTCCAATATCAGGGCCATATTGAAGGTTCTCGAAACGCAACACTGTTTCTCCCAAATGACACAAAAATAAAGGATGCACTAATCTCTCCGAATTCCAACCGAAACTGACTAAGTTTTAAGGACATACATTTCAACGGATTCCATTTGGAAACAACAAATATAAATGAAAAACAAATTACTGTATGTAACGTCTCAAGAAAAAGGATTAAAATCCATACTTGAACATTTTGAGAGCTTTTCAACAAGCATCTACCATACAAAGATTCGGAGAGAGGAAGCGGATTTAACAGAGCACTTGAAGTGCCCGACATCAGCCAAGTTTTTACTTTGGCATGATATACATGGCCACCCTGGATCAGTGAAGATGCACCGCATCGTATCCTATGGGTATGGCTTGAAGAACCAGAAGATTCTTAAGAAGTGAGAATTCCCTCGCATCCCTTGCTATAAGGTAAAACAAATTACAAGTCCATCTCTATTAAAATATGACAAAAGAATCTCCACGCTTCCTCGAAAGAAAATAAGGAGATTGATGTGGACAAATCTACCCCCTAGTGGGCTATTTCGGTACTCTATGGTACTGATAAATGCATCCTCAAAATTCTCGTATGTGTGTCTACTATTGACCCGCAACTTAGCTTTTCCAAAGCTATTGGCACAAATTATAAAGTTGCAGGCGCATTTTCCAGACAACCATATAAAGAAAATACGTCTGGATAATGCTGAGGAATTTACCTCCAGATCATTTCAAGAGTACTGCCAGGCAACGTGAATAGAAATTGAACATCCACTGCTGCATGTTCATACCCAAAACGACTTGGCAGAGTCACTAATAATAGACTCCAATGGATTGCACGTCCATTGTTAATGAAATCCCGATTGCTGGTGGATGCATGGGGACATGCAAATTCTGCATGTTGCATCGTAAATGAAAATAAGACCCTCTGTAGGTTAGAGTCTCCAATTCAACTTGCATATGGAATGCCACCGAACATTTCTCACTTGAGAATCTTCGGTCGCGCAGTTTAAATCCCCATCCACCACCACAGAGGACAAAAATGTGTCCTCAACGTCGCCTATATATCTATGTAGGATTTGACTCACCCTCAATTATAAGATACCTAGAACCCCAAACGGAGGACGCATTTAAGGCACATCTTAAAGACTGTGATTTTGATGAGACAAGTTTCTCCACAATAGACCCAGATACTGGAAATCTGGTGCGAAGCAAATTATAACGTGGGATACAAAAAGTTTGACCCACTATAATCCGATAACAATACAATGTGAAGATGAGATCCCGAAGATCCTCCAAATATAGAACACTGTTCACTAATTACCGGACTCATTTTCTGACAACCAGAAGATTGTCAGATCACACATCCCTGCTGTAAATACTCCAGCTAAGATTGACATTCCCAAGAATGGATGCAATCCACCAGCAGCAGAAGTGGCCGATCCTCAACAGAAAAGAGGCAGACCACTAGGCTCCAAGGACAGAAATTTAAGAAAAAGAAAAATACATGGAGACCTTTAAGACAATACTACCACAGGACAATGATCTCATGTCCACACCCTCACCCTTCCCGGAATCCACTGCAGAGAAACTACCGGGAAAAACTGAAATGAAAGTAAATGTTGTATGTACTGGGGAGGTGTTGGACAGAAAGAACATAATTATCGACAATGTATTCACGTATCATATTGCCATATGCATCGCAAAACGATGATGTTAATAAAAGATCGTTTCATACTCCGTTGCTAAAATGCAAACATAGAGATTGGCCAAATGTGGAATGAGGCAATTAAAGATGAGCTGGACTCCCCTATGAAACGTGAAATGTTCGGACCTGAAGTCCAGACACCTAATGGTGTCAAACCTGTGGGTAAAATAATTATTGCACACTTAAGAAAAATAAATACAAAATCGTATGATATAAGGTACAACCTATAGCTTATGGATTTTTTCGCTGAAACTAGCGAATGAACAAATTAAAATGTGCATGACTCATAAATGATGCATCAGACTCCCTAAGTTATCAAGTGCGAATATCTTACGATTCGGTAAAGGAAAATTTGGATATGCTGTTATTGGATGTTGTGACAGCATACCTTTGTGGATAGCTTGGTAAAGATAAATTCCACATTTCCTTAAATGCCTGAATAGACTTCGGGACGTTTATTCTATTGAAGATAAACAATAAAAATAATAAATAATATTCAACCAAGAAAATCACTTGACAAAGCAATGATTCCTATTGAGGGTTGTCTTTGCATCTGAGCAAAGGACATGATTTGAGATCATAGTTGTAAACAACTTAAATCTCATCGGATTTCTTGAAGAGAAAACCGAAATATCTTATCAAGCCTGACTATTAAATGAAATGAAAGATCTCGGCAAAAATAAATTAAGTCATGGCGCACAAATTTATTATCTTAATAAATCATGTTACATACGCCCAGAAGTGCGTTGGAGAAATTAAAAGGACCATTGTCATCTAAAGTACACCTATGGTAGTACACTCTATGGATGTACAAAAAGCCCCTTCCGATCGTTGGAATATGGGGAGAATATAATTAGTCCTAAAGTTCCATATCTAAGTACAATCAGGCACTCCTGGCTAACTACATGCGTCCCGATATAGCAGTTGCAGTAAACTCATTAGCCAGAGATAGTTAGGCACCCAACAAGGGTCATTAGACTAGAGTTAAGTATCTTCTGCGCTTCCTCCAAGGTTCGACAGATTTGGGCTTACATTATAAAGTATCATCCTCCATGTTTATGCAAATACATGTTACAGGTCTGATCCATATACTGAGAAATCACAGACTAGGTACCCACAGTGGGATGGCCATCTACTGCAGATCTGCAAAGCAAATTATGAATGCAACTTCATCCTAATCATTCCGAGATCCTCATCACACCAATGGTGTATTTGAGGGCGCCTGGTGGTACATCACATCCCAGTGATGACTGGGATAGATGCTGGTATTGTGGAACTGACCACATAGTCTGAAGACCACATCAGATGCGACAAAACCTAGCACACCTCTCCAGAGTTTCTGGATTCAGCAGCTGCTTAATGGTGATAATATTTATAATCTGTGTATATTTTCGAAATGTTGTAAATAGGAGTGATGAGATAAGCCTAAGAGATCTGAAAGCCTAAGAGCTTTTACAGATCAGGGGGAGTTGAGGGAATTTGTACTCTTTTCACTTAGCTATGGTTTTTCCCACATGGTTTTTCCATAGCCAAAGGTTTTAACGAGGCAAATCACATCAACTCTGGATCCTGAAGTATCCACCCCTTTGTGACGCTCAGAATCCTGTAGTGTTCATGAATGGAGTCACGTATACAAATCAGGGGGAGTTAGAGAGCATATGTACTCTTTTTCCTTAACTATGGTTTTTTCCACAGGATTCCACATAGCTAAAGATTTTAACGAGGCAAACCTCACCCACTCAGGATCCTGAAGTATCCACCAAATGTGAGACTCCTACTACGCTCAGAATCCTGAAGTATTCATGAGCAAAGTCCACACATATGGCTGGATAAGGGGGAGTGTTGTGAATGGATAATACCAGTGTTGGTTAGGATCACGGGTATCTTATAGATATGCCCATATCTTCTGTATCATATCTATGTACGCTCCTCTATATGCTATAAATAAAGAGCTGGGGGTTCCTCCCCTAGAGGATGATTCATAACAAATTATTTATTATGAAAAAATTCTATTAAAAACAATATATTATATCAAGTACGAACTCATTTACTTTAAAAAGAACATATGAATCAAGGTTATATAAATACATAAAAATTTTAAAAGTTAATATATTTTGAAAATTTATATATTAATTATTATTAAAAACTTCTATTAAAAAATTATCTCTTATATTAATACCAAAATAATTTATTTAAAATATAAAAAAGACAAAAAGTTGCAGAAATTAATACATCATAAAGAATTACATAAATAATTACTTTTAAATATGTTTACAATAATGTTGTACATTGTGATATCTATTCTATTAAGTATGCACTCATTTATATAAACGAAATAATAACAAAAAAAGTTACCAAAATACATATAAATTATATAAATAAATCACTCATTGTAAATTATATATGCGTGTATAGCTAAAACTTTCTAGTTAAAAATTTATCCATTTTGTCTAACTAATTTAACTATTAAGTTTAAAAATTAAAAAATTAAAAAAATTAAGTAACCATTATTGAATATCAAAACAAAATATAATTTTCGCCACTTTTAAAAAGCTGTGAATTTATAACTTCATTACAGGTATTTAAAAATGAAAAATAGTTTTTCAAAAATAATCTTAACATCTTTAGATTTTGTGAGTGTACTTTCTGCACAAACTTCACATGAAGTTTTGAAGAACAAAAAAAAGTTTTGGATGATTCTTGAAAACAAGGCAAAGTTTTACATGGGTTAATTAAAATTTAGCTAAATAAAAAATTTAAATTTTTGAAAAGATAAAATAGTTATATAAAATAGTACAGTGAGTTCGAAACTCATAAGTGAAAAATATAATCAATGGTCAAATAATTGATAAAATCATTTCGATACAAAAGGAAAATTTGCCCAGTACCAGAGGACATTTACAGAAAAATTGCCCAAAAATGTCGGTAAAAACTACAACTTTCACTCTCTTTTTCGATCGACACTGATCAACATCATTTATGTGGATCAATGTATCCTAAAGTGCATTAAAATAAAATTCTAGACAAGTATAAAAAATATAAAAAACATCACTCAGACGATTAGGAGTCTTGATGCTTTTTCTTAAAGTTTGATCACTTGTCTTAAAGTCCTGCTTTTCCATGAGTCCTTGTCTTGAGCTTTTGATCTCGAATTTGAGCTCCAAGTTCATTGACTCTGTATCATCAAGATTTGATTCCATATCATCATTATCTTTAAGCTTGAGTTGACCATTATTGACTTTAAATCTAACACTCACAAAACACTGCACAAAATATCAGTAGTAACATTAATTGTTTGCTTAATCATCAAAACTAACTCAGGGGTGATGCAATAACCAACAGTATAATCCAATCATGAAACAAATATTAATTTTATCACAGATTCTAATGAAATCTGTATATATTAGAAAGGGTAAATTTTAAGAAATCATCTTCATCCTTGCCACTTTCCCAAAAAACATCCTTAAACTTTTTTTATTCTCCAAACACTGTTGAACTTTACGATGCTTTTTCAAAAAAAAACCTACTTATTTTAATACCGTTATGAGTTTTTTTTAAAATACTTGAAAACATATTCATAAAAATTGAGACTATATCTAGAAAATTATAGAAGTAGTTGATTTCATAATCTCCACTCAATAATACATAGTTTTTTTATTATGTTATGAAAATCATATAATTATTTAATATTGAAAAACTCATGTAAAAAGTTATTTATTATATCAAGCATGAATTCATTTATATAAAATAAATAAACAAAAAAATCTAGCGCAATAAATAAAAATTTAAAAAGCAATCATCATTAAATTATATGTAATTATTTATTGTTTAAAAATTCAATTAAAAACTATATATTATATCAAGTATGAACTCATTTACTTAAAAAAGAAAATATGAAGTAAGGTTATATAAATACATAAATTTTTTAAAAAACTAATATATTTTTAAAAATTATATAATTAATTATTATTAAAAACTTCTTTTAAAAAATTATCTATTATATCAATAAAAAATAATTTATTTAAAATATTGAAAAAAGCAAAAAGTTTCAGAAATTAATACATCATAAAGAATTACATAAATATTTACTTTTAAAAATGTTTACAGTAATGTTGTACATTATAATATCTAGTACACTAAGTATGAACTCATTTATGTAAACGAAAAAAGCTACAAATATATATATATATATATATATATATATATATATATATATATATATATATATATATATATATATATATATATATATATATATATATATATATATGCAAGGTAAGTCAGCACTATATATTATATATGAACAAAAATTACAATGTGGCCTGAGCGTAGAATACTAGTCTAAATGACTAGGGGAGAGGACACAAGCGTCGTCACCCTAGGTCAGATGTTCTAATATCCATGCGCAGGAACCACCAAATACAAACCAAAACACAGCAACAAACATTCCAAAGCAATTGATCACCCACAAGGGATCATCCATTATCTAGGATTTCCCAATTATCATAAGCAGTTTCAGCCTCCTCTTCCACATCACCTATATTCCGAAGTACAATGCGCACGTCTTCCGCCATCTCATCAAAGATCATAGTTTTGGGCTTTCTTTTATTGGCAAAGACTCGCCTGTTGCGTTCACGCCATAGATGCCAGACCATCGCTGCAAGGACCGTCTTCCCAAGGCGCCCGAGAGCTCCTTTTTTCCCAAAGTGAGTCAAGAATAGGCAGCCAATATCTTTAACAGCAAGAACATCCGGCCGTGGGACATTTAATTTCAAAAGTGCACGGTGTAGCACATAACTAGAGTAGGGGCAATTAAATAGGACATGGTCTATAGTTTCTGGGACGTTCTCCATGCATAGCTCGCAGGAAGTGTTAGTTAGAGAGCACCAAGCATGCATCCGGACCTTTGATTGGAGTTTGTTCTGTAGAGCTCGCAACAGGGTAATAGAATATTTTGGGATAAAATCCCTGAACCATACAAGTTTGTGAAAAGCGAAGAACCTGATTTCATTCGAACCGCATCCCAAGCTTCCTTAAGCTTGAAGGTCGTTCCATTTTTCCACTCCCATGAGTCAATCGCCGAGGAAAGAGAATGTTTCCGTAACATGGGCTGTAGAGATCTTAAAGCCATATCATCAATCCATGCAGATCCATTCCAGTACTCAGATACTAGCTTGCCGGTAGCACCATCTGGAATACTAGAAATATTTTGCAGGGGTCCACACGGCAACCAGTTATCATGCCAAAACAGGGTGTCTCTCCCATCCCCCACTTTCCTTTTGATAACACTCTGTGATAGGCGCCTGCAATGGAGAAGAAACTTCCAAGTTCCAGATTGAGTGGCAGAACTATCCGTAACATAGAATCGAGAGCAATCCTTATATTTCCTGCGCATGAAGTCTCCCCAGAGCCCCTTAGACTTTAGAAGCCTCCAGGTAAGTTTGATTCCAGCTGCCATATTCAAATCTGACAGTAATCTTAAACCCACCCCTCCTTCCTCCTTAGGCCTGCAGGAGTCACTCCAGGACCATGCCTTAGAATTACCCCAAATGAATTTTCTGCACATAGATGTGAGAGTTCGAAGCACAGAAGTGGGGACTCTATACACATGTAGCCAAAAATTTATCATGCCATAAATGACTGTTCTCACCAGTTCGATGCGGCCAGCTAAGGACAAAGCTGTGGAAGTCCAACCACTCAGTCGCCTCCGGCATCTATCAATAAGGCGATTATACATCTGCGGTTTGGGATACTTGGAGGACAAAGGGAGCCCCAAGTATGGGGTAATGGTATGATCAAGCTTAGCTCCCAAACAGTCAGCCAAGTTACCCGGGTTCCTCACACCCTTGCTAAACATAGCTATGCTCTTGTCCCAATTGATATCAAGACCTGTAAAATTTCGAAAATCCTCAAGTAGAATTTTTAGACCGTTGAAAGATTTTCCGTTAGCTCGGCAAAAAACCAACAGATCATCAGCAAATAGTAGGTGCGATATTTCTCCTTCCCTTCTCATGGGTTGGATACTACCTCTAGCAAGTGCCTTGGAAAGAAGGAGGGTGAAGCATTCCATAATGATAACAAATAAATAAGGAGAGAGGGGGTCACCTTGCCGCAGACCTCTATTACCCCCAAAGAAGCCCACAGGAGAGCCATTAACCAAGACAGAGTATGAGGGAGTAGAGATACATTCCTTTATCCAACATATGAACTTCCTTCCAAATCCCATCTGGTGAAGAATGAAATACACAAACTCCCTGTTCACGCTATCAAAGGCCTTTTTGAGATCAAGTTTCAAACAAGCTCTTGATCCCATAGGATTGCTGAAATCTCTTATTTGTTCATGAGCAAGCAGGGCACAATCCGAAATCAATCTACCCTGAAGGAACGCAGCCTGATTGGGAGACACAAGATCATGAATGAAACTTTTGAGTCTGTTACAAATAATTTTGCTGATAATTTTATATAGGACATTGCAGCAAGCAATCGGCCTGTAATCTCCCATAGAAGTAGCATTAGAACCTTTCGGAACCAAAGTCAAAAAAGTGTGATTGACCTGCTTCAATAAGGAACCAGTCCTAAAAAAGATTGAATTGCCCCAACTACCTCCGGACCCATGAGGTTCCAATTTTATTGAAAGAAGAAGCCATTAAACCCATCAAGACCTGGTGCTTTGGAGGCCCCAATCTGGAAGACCGCATCTTTTACCTCCACTGCAGACACACTCCTCTCCAGCCACAAGGCAGTCTCTTGTTTTATCTTCCGTTTAGGGATGAGGTTAGGGAAGACATGCCAGTAGGTACTCTGGTTATACAAGCTTTCATAGTATTTAACAGCTTCATTTTTAATATCCTCCCATGTTTTGCTCTGCACTCCATGACCATCAACAAGATGACAGAGATTATTTCGGCCCTGCCTAGACTTCATAGCATTGTAGAAGAATTTTGTATTTTTGTCTCCCAATTCTAGCCAATCCTGCCTACTCCTTTGTCGATACATCTCCTCCTCCAATCCCAGTTTGTTTGCCAGATCATTAGCCAATTTTCTTTCAGTTTCCTGAAGCTTTAGGGAAGAGTGAATAGCATTCATATTTCTCACGCCTTCAAGTTGGATTCGACATTGAGCAATATTGTTATTAACCTGCTGCTCCATAGCCCAGATTTCGAGATTCATTTTAATCCTCCGAAGCTTGCTAATTAGACAGAACATACGGGTCCCACAAATGCTCTGCCCCCAACTAGATTCCACCACATCATAATAGCCAGGTAAACTTATCCCATGATTGTAAAATTTGAAGGGTTTGGGACCAGAAAGTACCTGAGAATGCAACTTGATAAGCATTGGGGAGTGATCACTGGTGTGAGGATCCAGGAAGTTGTAGAAAGAGTCAGGAAGTAAGTTAAGCCACTCGTCATTACATAACACCCTGTCCAACTGGCCAGCAATACGTCGCAGCCCAACACGTTTATTACACCAACTCATCCTATTCCCGGTACTTTTGAGATTTTGAAGGCGACAGACAGATAGGCAATTGTTAAAATCACAGAGTTTATTTGGGTCCACCCTACGACCACCAACTTTATCTTTAGAGTAAAGAATAGAGTTAAAGTCCCCTCCTACGATCCAAGCCCCTTTCCCTAGGCTTGCCGCATCCACCTTAAGCTGATCCCATAACAGTTTCCTTTCAACTGAACTGTTGCTTCCATATACTGCTGTAAATACAAACATCAGCCCCCCCCAAATTGATACACTTAACAGAGATATGCTGCATTGAATCAGAGATAACATTCAATTGCCATACATCTGGATCATAGCCTATAAGAATCCGGCCACCATCATGCCGGTGAAAATTATGAAGATATTTCCATTGCTTCGGAAAGCAAGATTTGGAACTGATACTTGCAGTACTTAGTTTAGTTTCTAAAAGCACTAAAATACTAGGATCAAGATTCTTAATCCTATCGCGAAGATCCCTTCGCCTCACAGAGTTGTTTAAACCCCTTGTATTCCAAACTAACATAGACATATGATGATAGGAACAGAACTGGAGATATACCTCTCCTACGATAGTCTGGCACTTCTACGGGTGGCAGCACCGGAGCTAGCAACTGCAGTTTTCCGCTGCTTAGGGGTTCTTCCAGTGCTCAGTAAATCTCTAAGCTCCAATGCCCATTCCGGGTTGTCATATACTGGATCATTCGGGAGAGAAGAAGCTGATCCTCCATCGCTGGTATGTGTGTCCAGCATCAAATTAGCCCGAACCAAATCAACAGAAGCGTCCGGAATCAAGTCAACAGAAGCAGTCGGGGGGGCACAACCGGGAGAGGGGGATCGGAGTTGGCCAAAGCATCCGGAACCATACAGTGCGTAGCCAGCACAGATATATTTTTACGGCGCAAATTATGAATGAACTTTAAGGAGTTTAATAGACTAAGGAGATTGTAGTGCACCCCTTCACAGCCTTCCCGCGGACCCGCCTGGAGCACATCTGAAGGAGCCTCGGGATTAGAAGAATTTCCTGCGGATTGAGCTCGGGTTTGGTTTACCATGGAAGAAGCAGCTTCCGCTGAAACGGCCACCAGAGGAGCCATCTAGGGAGATTCAGACTGTTTTGCAGGGACCGTAGAAGAAGTACTTGCTGAAGTAGTGTTTGCCATAGGGGGAAGGCAAGAAGCATCCTCCACAGACAATAGATTCACTTGATGAGAAATAGCCTTCTCTTTCCCCTTATCTTTGAATGGACATTGTAAGATTGTGTGGCCGAAACAAAGGCATCTCTTGCAGCGTGGGGGTTCAGACTCAAAGACAGTGGCAATAGGCAAAATTGTGCCATCATCTAGTTCAACTTCGACTTGTTTAGGCAAATCATTATAGGCATCAATATCGATCAGGCAACGAGCATAGGTAATTCGCTCCAAACGCGCAGTTGCGCGATCAAGACACAAAGGCTTTCCCACCACTGAAGCCAGGATGTTAAGGACATCCATGTTCCACATGTTAACAGGGACTCCATGGAATTGAAACCAGATTGGGACAGAAGTGAGGATGTCTCGGTCATGTCGAAGCGAAGGGGACCATTGCTTGAGCACAACTAAACGCCCATCGAAAAGCCAGGGCCCGCCATGGAGAATCCTCTCGCAATCCTCTCCTGCCTCAAAGCGGAAGTAGTAAAAGCCATTCTCCTTGCTATACAATTGTACTTTTTTCCTGGGTTTCCAAAGTCTCTCCAACCAAGCTTGCATCTGGCTAAACAAGGGGGCATCTCCTACGACGTATCCAACCAAAGTTGATTTCCAGAACTCAGAACCCTTCGCCAAAAGCATGTCAGGCACAGCAGCGACGCATCTGCCATCTTCACGAACCTTGGGGGGACAAAAGTCATGCCCACGCCATCACCATATGATCTCTTAGCACACACGTCTGACCAACTGCGCTTAGGCCCAGGCTGATTAAATGGCAGGTTCCGTTTGGGAATTTCATCAAACACCTTAGCTCCATGATCCCCATCACCACCACTCGGGCGGAACCCCTTGAGTTGCTTCTCAGACCTCGCTCCACTACGCCATCGCCTAGACTGAATACCTGATGGAGGACCCCTCGGAGGAAACCTTGCCGGCGGACGACGCAGCTGCTGGACCTTATCGCGGCGATCAGGCTTGGGGTGCCTCTTAACCACAGTTTACCAGGACCCCTCAGCATCATCCCCAAGGCCCGCCTCTGAAATTCCGACGAGACCAGCGACCGACGGGGCAGCCGAAGAAACCCTAGGGACGCCGCCATGATCGCCCAGCACTCCTCTCCGTGAATCACTCATTTTTCATATATATATATATATATATATATATATATATATATATATATATATATATATATATATATATAATGAGGTGGGATCAAATGACCCCCAAAAATGACCCCCTATCAAAAATCCTATGCCCCCCATTTTTCGAAAGATCCGAACCGTTCATCTTAATCTCCATCCTCTAAATACATGACCCACCAATTTTCAACCCGATCCCATGTGTTTTACCCGTTCATCAACCATTCGCAAAAGTTCTGTTCATGCGAAACCGTTAAATTTGGGTCGGATGGATGAACAGGCAAAACACATGGAATCGGGTTGAAAATTGGTTGGTCATGTATTTAGAGGGTGTAGATCAAGATGAACGGTTCGGATCTTCTGAAAAAATGGGGGGCATATGATTTTTGATAGGGGGTCATTTTTGGGGGTTATTTTTGGGGGTCATTTGATCCCTCCTCATATATATATATATATATATATATATATATATATATATATATATATATATATATATATATATATATATATATATATATATATATATATATAATAGAATAATGGGTATCATACGCCATATGAGATAGGCTCTCATATGCCCTCTCACATAAAGCAACCAAGTACAACCAAGTACAAGCCCATGTGGGGTTGTACTTGGTTGCTATATGTGAGAGGGCATATGAGAGCATATCTCATATGGCGTATGATACCCATTATTCTCATATATATATATATATATATATATATATATATATATATATATATATATATATATATATATATATATATATATATATATTACACATTGGGCGTACTGTCAAGAATGGTCGTTCTGCATTATTCTGGGTTGATAGCTGGTTACCATGTGGGCCTCTTTGTGACTCCTATGATGTTCCTACTGGTGAAGAAGGAAGGAGGGTTTGTGATTACTGGGATGGAGCTAATTGGGTTGTTAGTGATCTTATCAGGCCGATTCTCCAGCAGTGCCGTGTTATCCCTGGGGAGGATGGTTGGGATTGGAGGAAGGGTTATTCTGATTCTCTTAGTAGTGCTTGGGACGGTACGAGATCCAGGCAGGCTAGATTCCCATATTACAGGTTCATCTGGCATAAAAATCATGTTCCCAAGATGGCTATTGCCCTTCTTAGAGGGATTCAGCATAAGCTTCTCACTAGAGATGTCCTTCTTCATTAGGGAGTGGACACTAGGCCGAATTGTGAACTTTGTCATGATGGTTCGGTGGAGAGCATTGATCATATCTTCTTTGAGTGTGACTTCTCAAAATACATTCTTAGCAGAAGCTTGCTTAAAGTGGGTGTTCATGATCCGGTCCCTTCTACTCTAGTGGAGGTATGCGACATTTTCATAAGTAGGTATGTAAGCTCTGACAGCTTGAGTAGCTTGGCCAAAAATATTACTGCAGCTATTGTTTGGCATGTTTGGAGAGAACGCAACAGGAGAATCTTTGAGGGCACCGCAAGATCTAGGACTCAGGTCTTTGATGATATGGCTTCAGATGTGAGGGTTGCTTTATGCTGTATTGATGCTGATCGTGCCTCGGATCCTCTCCCTTTAGCTAATTAGGGGCTTGTGGATAGTAGAGATATAGCCTTATGAGTGTTCCATTGCTGTCATTAGTTGTATATTGCTGGGTTCTATGTGGGGGATGAGGGGAGTAATAGAGGGTGACGGCGCTTGTGCCCTATCCCCTCTTTACGTCTTCTCTGATCTCATAATGGACCCATTGTATAAATTTGATTCAATATAGATACAATTTTACTCTTCTATATATATATATATATATATATATATATATATATATATATATATATATATATATATATATATATATATATATATATATATATATATATTATACATTTGACAGTGTTTTTTTGAATCCTAGGGCTGACTAGGACAAGCTGACTAGGACAAACTGGTTGATAAAAGACGGTCTGGATTTAATCTTGCTGAATCGAAGGTTGAGATGAATCTTTGAGATGAAGGTTAGATTTGCTTGGATATTTATGGGTCCCATTTAGGTCCCATTTGATTGCTAGACAATTTAATATTAACTCATGTTTGTATTTTGAAGAGCAAAAGCCAGCTTCTTTGCGTGACAGATTGATATTTTGGAAGAGCAAAAGCCTGTTTGTATTTTGTGGGTCCCCATTTAACATTAAATCGGCTAGACAGACTGCTTCTTTGCGTGACCTGGGGAAGAGCAAAAGTCCTTTGATTGCTAGAGACTTTTGACAGAGAGCAAGAGGCTTTTTGGTGGAGGGAGAGAAGAGTTTGTACTTTAAAGATTAAAACCTTTTGTATTTTGCTGAACGGGGCGCTTTGAATTCCATTTGTCTTGCTGGCATAAGTGGGGCTCTATGGTTGTAGATTAAACGCAACAGAGCATTAAATTCCATTTGAATCCCATTTGAATTTCTTTAAAGAGCATTTGAATCAAAAAAAAGAGCATTTGACTCCCATATTCCATTTGAATCCCATTTGAATGAAACGTGGGGCTCTATAAAGAAATGCTCTCTGTGGCATTAAATCCCATTTGAATCCCATATTCCGAAGCACAAAAAAAGCTCTCTTTGGCATTAAATATTTCTTGCAGCTTGGACAATGACGCATTCACCCATCAACGAAGAGAAGGGAATTTTTGTAACTTAATTTAATGTTCAACATCATATCATTCTGACAGCATTTACTCCCAACAAAGAGAGAGAGGACTTTATGTTACTTTAATTTTAAACACACACACACAACAAAAGTTCTCAGCATCTAAAATTTAAAAAAAACCCTCTCTGCCATCAAAAGTCCTCAGCATTTAAAAAGCTATGGTCTCCACAAACAGGGCTAAAAAACCTCTCAGATATCAACAGTTCTCAGCCATCTATGGAACGTTATCAGCATCTATTACTGGGGGAGAGGGGGGGAGGGCGGAGAGAGATCGCAGCTCGGCTTAGTTCATCTCGGTATTTCTCACTTCAATTTTTCCCCATAGATTTTATTGATAGAATTTTTGGATCTAAGATTTTCGTTTTTTAATTTGATTTTTGTATCTAAGGTTTTCGGTTGGCTCAGTTCTTCCCAGTTTTTAAATCTGAAGTTTTCGGTTTTTTTTAATTCGATGAGGTGTCGAAGCACAACTCAACCAAAGGTGGCTAGCTATTCATCAACAAAAGGTTGTAAATCAATTTACTTATATTTCTAATTTTGATCTGAAGTCGGTCAAATTAGGTTAGCAGATCAATACCATTTTTTATAGAGCTTTTAACATGTGATCAGGTTGTAGATTTTATCATTGTCGATAGAAGGAGTCGCAGCTCGGTGAACTCGGTTAAACTAAAATGTCAACTCGGTTACATTTCACTGTCTAGGTAAGTTTTCCTCTTACTAAGGTTGGGTTTGATCTAATTTATGTCGTTGTAAGTTCTGATCTTTTATTTGAATGCGAAGGATTAAAGAACCGATGTTGTTTTGATCCGATATTCTCTCATCTCTTATGCATTTCAACATTGAACTTGGTGAGATCAATTGAATTTAATAGTCAATGAAGGAGCAGTATCAATGCTTAGAAAGTGTTTGATGAAAACCCTTGAGGAGAATTAGGAGCAGGAATTGGATGATCGATTGCGAGCTGGAATGCTATTTTAGTGCACGTCCATGCATTAATTATGTTGGATAATAGGTAGTGCTACCGTGCAAATCACATATACCGTTCAAAAAATGAATTATGCATAGGAACAAATGCATTCTATAACCTTTTCTAATTTGGGGCTATTAAGGAAAAGGCTTAAATTATTTTGCCTACGAACTATATTGCTAATGAGAACGGGATTCTTCCATTGCATACTGACCTCTGTTTTGCATTTCTTTGTTATTGCATTGCTTGGCACTTTGTTTAGATCAATGACATATGCAAGCAATTCTATTCTGCCATCTATTTTCGTTTTTTTTCATAGTTTGCGAAAAAGATATCCATATAGCTGACATTGAGCCATCTTCCATGTAAAATTCAAATATTACCTCTGTATTTGAACTTGAGATTATATCTACCTCAAAAAATTTTATTGATAATGATCTTAGTTTGCAAACTACATCTTAAGTTATTTATAATGTACCTTACTGTTATTGATGCAGATACCTCAAAGACTATCAAAGCCGAAAGCCACCATATGATGATACATTTCAGTAGCCTGATGATGAATTGCCAGTCGATGGAGGCTATTCGGTTGTTTGTCGAGATGAGGAGAGCATGGTTGGTTCCAAACGAGCTGACAATGGTAAGCATCGTGTCTGTGTGTGGGAGTCTGGGGAATTTTGTGTCGGCCAAGCAGGTGCACAAGTTGGCTTGGGAATTTATGTGATCAAATATAGTCAACTTCAAAATGCTGATGGTCTCAAATGTTTAATGTGGTGTTACGCATAAAGTATCTATATCTTATAAGTTGCATTGTAATAGATTTTATGAATATTTTTGTTATGTTTAGTGGCATATTTTTGTTATGTTTAGTGGCATATTCCATCATTTTGCCTTCAATTTAACACTACCAAATGCAATTAAGTGGTTAGATACTCTCTTTTTTCCTCCCTTTATAGTTTATACTTTAGTTTGGTTTCTCCCACATGGAACTTTTGCTGATCATTTCTGATTTAGTAACATAAATGGTATATTTTTTTTTATTCAATTGCATTGTGAAACAATAAGTGGGTTCTATTGAAAACTATAAGTGGGTTCTATTGACTGCAAATGATAATGTATCAATAACCTTTGGCTCCGATAATGCCCTCTATAGTGTGAGAGGAAACCATGACCTTGACGGTGGAAAGTACTTCATTAAATTTACTTTTTGTGTCCTATAACCCCTTCTGTACCGTGAAAAGAAACCACCACCTTGAGGTGGTTGAGCCAGCATTTTGACTTCAATTGAGAGATGTTTTTTAATGTCCATATGTTTCATTAAGAGATAATAATAAGAGAAATAATTATATATTGTACATTTAATGAATGATTTTGAATTGGTTTGCTGATTAGGGATAAAAGGGAGGATAGACTGACGGTTGAGATTGAAGCTTGAGAAATCCATAATTATGATTATAGTTTGTGAAAATTTTGAGTGGAATAAATCTAGAGAGCAATTTTAGTGAACTAAAATTTAAAATTTAAAATTTAGGGGAACTGAATCTGGATGGAACTAAATTTCGGTAAAACTAATTTTTTTTTGGAGGAAACAAACATTTTTTGGTTTTCCAAAATCTGAATGAACTAAATTTTGGGGAAAACTAAATTTTTTTGGGGAACTAATTCTAATTAACATTTAGGAAAAATGTAAAGCCGGAGGGAACTAAATTTTAGGTTAACTAAAATTTTAAATTTTAAGATAACTAAATTTGAAGAGAACTAAATTTTGGGGGCAACTAAAATTTTGAGGGCAACTAAAAACTCTTGAGTCGACTAAAATTTTAATTTGAATGTTAAAAATTTTATGTTTGGGCGATATTTTGAATGAGACTACAAATTTTTTTTGGGGGGGGAGAGATTTTGAATGTGTCAAAAATTTTGGGGGAATATTTTGAATGATCCGTGACCTATGGTCACGGGTTATGACTAGTATATATATATTACATAAATTAAGGAGTAAATTATATATGCGTATATAGTTAAACATTTATAGTTAAAAATTTATCCATTTTGTCTAACTAATTTAACAATAAAGTTTAAAAATTAAAAATTTTAAAATTTTAAAAAAATTAATTAAATCTTTATTGAATAACTTAACAAAATATACTTTTCACCAGTTTAAAAAAGATGTGTATATAACTTCGTTACTGTTATAAATCAACTACCGGGGGAGGAACACACATCCCTTTATTTATAGGCAGGATAAGAGAGTTACAAGATAAGATACATAGGTATGTGCGTATCTCTAAAATACCCACAATCCTAACCAACTCTGGTTCATATCCATTCACAACACTCCCCCTTATCCAGCCATAGGTGTGGACTCTGCTCATGAATACTTCAGGATTCTGAGCATAGTAAGAGTCTCACATGGGGTGGATACTTCAGGATCCAGAGTTGGTGTGATTTGCCTCGTTAAGATCTTTGGCTATGCAAAACCATGTGGGAAAAATCATAACTAAGGAAAAAGAGTGCAGACACTTCCAACTCCCCGTGATCTGTACAAGCATTCAGGCTTTCAGATCTCTTAGGCGCCTCATCCCAATTTTCTGTACAAACTTCCTAAAAGTAGCAGTAGGAAGAGCTTTAGTGAATAAGTCTGCCTGGTTATCACATGATTGTACTTGTCTGACATCGATCACTCCATCTCTCTATAGCTTGTGCATCTAGAAGAATTTGGGGAAAATGCGCTTCGTTCTGTCGCCTTTGATGTAGCCAGCTCGTAGCTGAGCTATGCAAGCAGCGTTGTCCTCGAACATGGTAGCAGGTTCAAGATCCCCAGACTTCAATCCGGTCGTCAACGGGATGTGATTTACAACTGACCGTAGCCAGACACACTCTCTACTTGCTTCATGGATGGCGATGATCTCTGAATGATTGGATGAGATAGCCGTCATGGTTTGCTTAACGGATCTCCAGGAAATGGATATCCCACCATGGGTAAACACGTACCCAGTCTGTGACTTTGCATTGTGGGGATCAGACCTGTAATCTGCATCAGCATTGTTGAGTATTGATTCCCCGGATTTGGTTTTGATGATGAACAAACATAAATATCGTGAACTAACTCTTTGTGAGCGCAGTTATGGAGATCGTCGCCAAATTACTTCATACATCAAAAGCGACGTCTCAAGACTTCTCAAAGCAAGTGATCGTCTGCTTGAAGCTTCGTTGAAGCTCTAGGAGCATTGTTGAAGTCAAGAGATTCGGATTGAAGCTTTGAAGACGGTTCGTCAAGTTTAATTTTTAGTCTTCTAGCTTCTTTTCGTAGAATGTTAAGCCTTGAGTAGGTCTTACATGATAATCTTCATAACTCTCATTTCATTAGAGCTAGGACTATCTTAGAAGCCCATACAAACTTTTCCGAAGCTTCGCGCTTCATTTCGCGGCTTCTAGTGCATCTTAATTGGTTCAAGAAGAAGAACCAACTGACTAGATTATCATCTAGTCGGTCAGTAATCCTTCTTGAACCGACTAGATCTCCTTGCTTAATTCAGCCTCTTCACTGTTGACCAATTAGTCGGTCCAAGAAGGTTCACCGACCGACTAGTTGTCAAACTAGTTGTCAAACTAGTCGGTTATGAATCCTTCTTAGACCGACTAGTTAAGACTTCATTTTTCAGCCTGAGTTACTGTTTACAGTTAGTCGGTCAAAGAACAACTATCGACCGACTAGTTGTGAAACTAGTCGATTGGAATTTGTTCTTAGACCGACTAGCTCTCTTTGTATTCAGCCTATTCTATTTCAACTCTTAGTCGGTCAAAGAACACTCACCGACCGACTAGTTGTCAAACTAGTCGGTTGGCAAGTCTTCTTAGACCGACTAGTTCTATATTCCCTGAACTATCTTTATTGGCTGTGAACTAGTTAGTCGGTCCAAGAAGAATCACCGACCGACTAGTTGAGAAACTAATCAGTCAGTGATCCTTCTTAGACCGATTAGACTGCTTCAGAAATAGATCCGTTGGAGCATTAAATGCACGAATTTTCCCTCTCTCTCCTCTCTATCCTATATAATCTTGAGATGCTTCTTCATAGCATTCAAGGCTGCCATTATTGAGTTTTAGAGATCAAAGAGAAGAGCATTTAATTCCCATTTCCAAGCTCACTCATTTCTCACAAGAATCTCTCTCTCACTCTTATTCCTCAAGAGAGATTCTCATTGATTGTGAGCCATTCAAGCCAAGAGCTTGATTCAAGGTCACCAACTCCTTCCTAGCCTTCGATCGCTGTTCAACTTCTTGGAGCTAGGGTTTGGTGACTTCTTCTGCTTCAAAATCTTCCTTGCCTTAAAATCGTAAGTTTACTCAAGGCATAGGATTTTGTTGGTAAGCATTTCATATTTCATTTACTTTGATATTGCAAGTTTTTCTCTCGGTTGTGAGAGAAGTTTGTGATCCCAGTTTGTGGGAGTCACATTTCGTTTTGTGTATGATTTGATCTTGTAGAGATTTTCTACAAGAATTTCATAGTGTAAAACTTGGGTTAGTGGTTTCTAACTCAAGTAGCCGGAGGGGATTCGGGTGTTTAGGACGTAGGATCACCGGGAACAAGTCGGTGAGACTTGGGTGGATCCGAACCTGTTATATCGTTTGTTTGCATTGTCTTTTATTGTTGTCAATATTTTCATTCCGCGTTGTTGGTTGAGTTTGCACGATAATTAGGAATAATTTCTCTTGATTATTTTAAAGTACTATTCCCCCCCCCTCTAGTACTTGTACAGTAGCTATCAGGGCATTACATTTGGTATCAGAGCCAAGTTCATAGCTATGTCTACCAACGACAACAAGACCGTTTGTCCACCTTCAGACTATAGCACCTTCAAGAAACGTGAAGGAGCTTCTTCGGTGATGGAAGGACACTCCTCAACTAGGCCTCCCTACTTCAACGGTGCCAATTATGGGTACTGGAAATGCCGGATGGAAACGTTCCTCCGGAGCACTTCACTATGGAGAGCCACGATGACGGAGTATGTCGAGCCCGCCGAAGAAGATTTCGCGAAGTGGACTACCACGGAGGTCACCGCGGAGGTAACCAATGCCAAGGTAATGAATGCCTTGTAATGTGCATTGGAGCCCGAAGACTTCAACAAGATATGCACCTGTAAGAGTGCATATCAAATTTGGAACTCACTCCTCATCTTGCATGAAGGAACGAGTAGGGTAAGAGACTCCAAACTCACTGTTGAAAATAAAGATTACGAATTATTTCACATGCAACAGGGTGAGAAGATGAAGGAGTACTATGCTCGCTTCGTTGACATTACCAACGAGTTGGAGGCTCTTGGAAAGACTTACACCCAAAAGGAGAAAGTCTCAAAGATCATTGACGGACTTCCTTCTTGTTAGGAAAAGCGTACCTTCGCCATCGAGGAAGGTAATAATATGAATAAATATACTGTCGTTCAACTAATGGGTACCTTGATGTCTTATGAGGTACGCAAGGACAGTAAAATAAAGACGCAAGACAAGATGAAGTCGTACTTGAAGCAAGACAAGCCAAAGAAAAAGGCGATTGCGTTCAAGGCTGCTCTATCTACATCTACTGATGATGAAGAATCGGAAGACGAGTTGGACTTGGAATCCATTTCCCTCATGGCAAAGAAGTTCAACCGATTCTTCTGGAAAGGTAATTTCAAGAACAAATCAAAATTTAATTCTACTAACGCCTCCGCTCCTTTGTGTTTTAAATACAACAAGCCAGGACACATCAAATCGGATTGTCCTCAAAACAAGCAAAAGGAGAAGTGGAAGGCACCAAAGTTCGACAAGTCTCGAAAGTACAATAAAGGGTACAAGAAAGGACTTGTCGGGACATTCACCGACTCCGAAGAGGACTCCTCAAGTGGAGAGTCAGATGATGAGCAAGTGGAGCAAGCACACATGTGCTTCATAGCAAGAGAGGAACATGATCAAGAATCCTCCTCCGATGTTAGCGAGGATGAAGGCGATGAGGTAACTATGGATGACCTTAGATTAGCTAACGAGCAAATTTGGTCTAAGTGTTCTAAATTAGTAAATAGATATACTAAGACTAAAGATGAGTTAACTAGTCTCCAAACCTCACCTAAGCCTATCATCATCATCAACGACACCGTTGTTGAAGGTTTGAGAAATGAGATTGCAACTCTCAAATCTCAACTTGAGCATGTTCATATTGAGGAATCGGATGAACATGAGATAGCGGATTTGATTTCTCGAAACTCAACTTTGAGTATTGAGAATGAGAGTCTCAAGTCTCGTGTTTGTGAACTCAAAACTCAAGTGTCCACTTTGGATGCTTCTATACTTTCTCTCACCGAGAAGTATGAGTCCACATTAGGCCGAATTAATAAATTCAATAAGGGTAAGGACCATTTGGATAATATCCTAAATGACTTACTTCTGGCCAACCATCGCATTGGCTTGGGGTATAAGATGGGAAATTCATCCAAATCGTCTACCACCTTTGTTAGGCCAACTTCCGATGCCTCAACGAGTGGGAGCAAACACCCCATTGGTAGTTCATCTACCAATGGTGCTTCCACTTCGTACACACCCTCATTGGGAAAGGAACCCACTTTGGGTGGACCTCCAAAGAAGGGTCATGCTTTTATGTACACCAATACCATGCCACGTAGGAACACACCTCCTACTCCACATGTTCACACGTATGATGATTTCTATGCACCACATCCACGAGCACGTGCACACCATGTGAGACACACTCACGCACGTGTTCCTCCACATGCATATGTTCATCCACATCACTATCATATGAACAATTATCATCATGCACCATATCATATGTCGCCACCACCATTTCATCATGTGCCATATGCTTATCTACGTCATGCTTTTCCTAGGCCACCACCTCGTAGGCCACATGCATCACGTAGAAATCAACAACGTATGCATGCTTCCAATAGGAATAGGGCTCCCAAAATATTCACTATTTGGGGCCCGAAGAACACTAACATGCATGAAAAACAAGCATACATGAATTCCTATTTTATGAATGTCGTGCACAATGATGATTATGTTGGGAAGTCTAAGTCCAATTAGACTTGGCTTCCAAAGGTCTAATCTTTTAGGACCCAATGACCTTGGGTACCATGGAATGATATGTTTATCTTTAGGTACTCAAGAAAAAGAAATGGAGCAACAAATCCAAATTTAGCTCCAAGGATGGGTGGATACTTGATAGCGGGTGTTCAAAACACATGACGGGTGAAGCTCAATTGCTCTCCGGAGTGGTGCCCATTGAGAATGGGAACCGAGTAGTCTTTGGAGGCAACGAGAGCGGAACCATCATTGGTGTTGGTAAAGTTGGTAACCCATCTAAACCTCTAATAAGTGATGTTTACCTTGTTAAATGTTTAAATCACAATCTTATTTCAATAAGTCAACTTTGTGACAAAGGTTACAAAGTTAGCTTTGCGCAAGGAATGTGCCATATTTTAGTAAAGATAATGATAATTTGTTATTTTCTGGTACACGCCATAAGGATATATATATCCTTGATATCCCCAAGTCACATGAACAATGTCTCATTGCTAACACAAGTGAACAACACTAATGACATCGACGTTTTGGTCATGTGAACTTTGGAACACTTTTTAAGCTATCCAAGTTAAATTCTATTAAAGGATTTCCTAAGCTTGTCTTTCAAAAGAAAAGCTTTTGTGACTCGTGTCAACGAGGCAAACTTCCAAAATCGCCATTTAAACCTAAGAAGAGCATATCCTCTAAACGGCCTCTAGAGCTTTTACATCTAGATCTTTTTGGGCCAACTATAGTTGCTTCATTAGAAAATGCTCGATATGGACTTGTCATCGTCGATGACTTTTCTAGATTTACTTGGGTATTTTCTTTAAGTAATAAAAATGATGCTTTTGAAAACTTCACAATATTTGTTAAGAAAGTACAAAATCTCATTGGAACCACCATTGTCACTATTCGAGGTGATCATGGAGGGGAATTTGAGAATGAGTCTTTCTCAAACTTTTGTGATGAAGTTGGTATTACTCACACCTTTTCCTTCCCTCGCGCACCTCCTCAAAATGGTGTTGTTGAGAGAAAGAATAGGACGCTAGTGGAATGTGCTCGCACTATGCTTGATGATAGCCAACTTGGCCATCAATTTTGGGCGGAAGCGGTACATACCGCTTGCTATGTGTTTAATAGAATACTTTTGAGGCCCGGCACCAAACAAACTTGTTATGAATTGTTGTTTGGTAGATTGCCTCAAGTTAAACATTTTCAAGTTTTTGGAGCAAAATGTTTTATTAAAAACACATATGGTAGTTTGGACAAATTTGATCCAAGATCCGATGAGGGGATATTTGTTGGATATTTCTCTCGTAGCAAAGCCTACCGGATATACAACAAAAGAACCTCAACGATCGAGGAATCACTTCATGTTTCTTTCAATGAAAATTTTGTCTCGTCTAGAATTACCAATGATGATGACTCCATGGATGTTTTATGTGATTCTATTGGTAGTTCTAATTCTATTGATTCGATTGATACTAACCCTACTGATGATTCTTTTGAGAATGTTCCTAGTGATCAGGGAGTTCCCAAACGGCTTCAAACAATTCGTGACCATCCCCATGAGCAAGTCATGGGCAACATACTTGATACTGTCAAGATGAGATCTCAAGTCAACTACTTCGCTCATTGTGCCTTTGCCTCCTCAATAAAGCCAAAGAATATTAACGAAGCGTGCGAAGATAGTGCTTGGATCCTAGCCATAGAGGAAGAACTCATTCAATTTGAGAGGAATGAGGTTTGGGAGCTTGTTCCATTGCCTTCGAAGAACCACACCGTTATAGGAACGAAGTGGATTTTCAAGAACAAGACCGACAAGAACCAAAACGTCGTCCGGAACAAAGCTTGGTTAGTAGCTCAAGGCTATCGGTAAGAGGAAGGTATAGATTTCGAAGAGTCCTTTGCTCCGGTAGCTAGATTAGAATCAATTAGGTTGTTGTTATCTTTTACATGCCATAAAGATTTTAAACTCTTTCAAATGGACGTAAAAAGTGCGTTTTTAAATGGAGATGTCGTTGAGGAAGTTTACGTTTCTCAACCTCCGGGTTTTATAAATGAAAAATTTCCAAATCACGTTTTCAAACTTGAGAAAGCACTTTATGGTTTGAGACAAGCTCCAAGAGCTTGGTATGACCGTCTAAAGAACTTTCTTTTGGATTTGGGTTTTAAAATGGGTGAAGTTGACTCTACACTTTTTGTTAAGTATTCGAATCATGATATTATTTTAGTTCAAATTTATGTTGATGATATCATTTTCGGTGCTACTAACTTCACTCTTTGCGAAGAGTTTTCTAATGTCATGAAGGACCAATTTGAGATCAGCCACATGGGTGAGCTCAAGTATTTCTTAGGTCTCCAAATTCGTCAAATGCACGATGGAATATTCATTCACCAAACCAAGTACATGGTGGAGTTGCTAAAGTGATTTGGAATGGAGAATACCTCAGGCAAGAAGACTCCTATGAGCACTACTACACATCTTGATAAAGATACGGGCGGCAAAGATGTATACATTCCTCTATATCGAGGTATGATAGGTAGTTTATTATATCTTACTGCCAGTTGGCCCGATATTATGTTTGATGTATGTGTATGTGCTCGTTATCAGTCTCAACCTAAGGAATCTCACTTAGTAGCGGTAAAACGTATTTTTCGTTATTTAAGTTACACACTCGACTACGGATTATATTATCCAAAGTCTAGCACATATGAGTTAATCTCATATAGTGACGCAAATTATGCTGGATGCAAATCGGACAGGAAAAGTACTAGTTGCACTTGCCATTTTATAGGAAATTCTCTTGTCTCTTGGTTTTCCAAGAAGCAGAATTCCGTATCACTTTCAACCACCGAGGCGGATATATTGTCGCCGGTGCTGCGTATGCTCAGGTTTTTTGGATGAGACACACTCTTAAAGACTTCGGTATAAACTGTGATACTTGCCCTATCATGGTGGACTACCAAAGTGCAATTTGTCTCTCTAAGAATCCGGTACACCATTCCCGTTCTAAACACATAGATGTCCATCACCATTTCCTAGATGATCATGTTGCTAGAAAGGACATCATTTTAGTGTACGTTGAAACCCAGAAGCAAATCGCCGATATTTTCACGAAACCACTCAAGGAAGACTCCTTTGTGCGGTTACGTTGAGAATTGGGGATTATGGGTGAATCCGAGATATAGGATTCATATTTTTCAATAATCTTGCATGATAATAAATTTCTTTTATATATGCTCATGCTAGATTTGTTGGGATTTTCTGGATCTATGGTTGGATTTTCGGAATTTATGCTAGATATATTCATGCACGTCGTATTTATGATTTTCGATGTTTTATGGGGTAGATTAATGATGTATGAGAGTATTTCGATGTTTCGTCCAAGTGCGTTTAGGAGAGAACTCAAAATTTCTAATTATCGAATTTTTGGACTCTTTTAGTCTGTCCCAGTTCATTAGCCGATCGACTAGTTTGAGTTCTAGTCGGTCAGTGATTGAACTCAGACCGACTAATTCATGCTCTTTATTTGGCCTCTCTTACTGTTTGCTTTTAGTCGGTCCATGCTCACTGGCCGACCGACTAGATTGCATTCTACTCGGTTTGTGATTGAGCTCAGACCGACTAGATCTTGCCCTATTTTTTGACTTTTGCTATTGTTTGCACTTAGTCGGTCCAAGCTCATTGGCCGACCGACTAGATTGCATTCTAGTCGGTCAGCACTTGAACTTAGACCAACTAATTTCGCAAGGGCAGCTGTGTCTTTTGGCATCCCAGTCGACTTATACCCTCTCCGCACCGATTAGTTTTCTTTCTAATCGGTGCGAAATATTCCCTCAGCCCAAAACCCCCGCGACTCCTCATCTCCCTCCGCCGTGCGCCGCCACTTCCGGCCACCGTCTGCCGTCGCCGATCATCCCTCTCTGTCCTAGGGTATAGCTTGTAGGGATATATGCCCTAAGATCATTTGTATTTGATGCAAATGATAATTTAAGCCTAGATATGGACTAAATTGCATATGATGCAAAATAGATTAAATGTGTTTTAAATAGTTTAAAACAATATTTAATGATACAAACACAAGGAATAGTTTACGGGTAAGACGGGAATGTCCCGGTCTAGACCCAGGTTCGAACGGCGTCCAAATCGGACACCAGATGCCCAAAATATGCACAAAACAGCCCATCAGATCAGACAGGGTCAGACCAGGCTGACCCAGACCAGACCAAGTCTGGCCTGGACAGCCTGGCCAGACCTGGCTGAGCCAGGGTGCCTAGGCCAGGCACCTGGGCCAGGCACCTAGGCACAGGCCCAGGCGCAAGGCGCCTGGGCCTGCGCCCAGGCGGGCCGCCCAGGCGCCCTGGGCGCCGGGCAGCCCAGGCGCGCTGGGCCGGACGCCTTGGGCGCCCGGCCCTGACACCCGCCTGGGCGCCTGGCGCCTGGGCGCCTGGGCACCCGCGCCAGACCTGGGCGCCCGTGCCCAGGTCTGGGCAGGCGCCCAGTCAGCCTGATTTTGGGCTGGTGGGGCCCACAGGCTGGGCCCCACCTTAGGGTGCAGAACCCTAGACGTGTGCAGAATTTTGACGGCTCGTTTTTGCGAAAAACTAGCTGTGGGCTGAACTTTGAGTGATCAATTGGAGGGTCAAACAAACTCCGATTGACGAACGGTTTTTTCCTATGCGTTCACCATTGAACGCCCTTCGTATTGATAGGTTGTATCAATCATGAAGTTCAACGGTGAGGGAGTTAAAATTCACGGAAGTTTAGCCTTTGTGAAAGGAAAACTAAATTGAATTAATTAACTCCAACTTTAGTCCCACATCGGAAATTGAGTAGAGGGGAGGGGTCAGCCGCCTATATAAATAGGGGTCTGCCCCCCTTCCTCTAAACTCGTCCCAAGCTCTAGATCTGAGCGGCTCTCGTAAATGTTGGAGCACGCTCGGATCTAAGCTAAATTAATATTTCTCCTCTCTCTATTAATTTCTGCCTTGCTCCTGAGGGCTCTAGCAAAGCTGCAAAGGAGTTCAGATTCAGATCCGAAATCTAGGCGGAGGTTTCACTCGTGTGAAACTTTCTTCGGCGCGTGGTTGGCTCGGCGACACGAGGATTGCTCGCCTCGGGATCCGGAGTGGTTTGAGGAGCGGTTCGGGGAGTGGTTCGAGGAGCAGCTCGGCGTGAGACGGGGAGCGGCTCGGAAGACGGTGCGGAACATCTCGCCTGCCCCAGGGCTGAGATTCCGGGTATGTGTTTAATTTAGCATTAGTTTAATTCAATCGCAGTAGGCTAGATCCTTCTTGGGATGGTCAGACCCATCCCAAGTCGGCATAGATCCTGAATTAGGTTCTTGGACCTTAGGGTTAAATGTTAATTAGATTAACATGT
Source organism: Scilla litardierei (assembly GCA_030789695.1). Lineage (NCBI taxonomy): Eukaryota > Viridiplantae > Streptophyta > Magnoliopsida > Asparagales > Asparagaceae > Scilla > Scilla litardierei. The sequence continues at coordinate 130,259,681 of CM061132.1, read as the reverse complement.
TTATTTTTCCGCTGCTTTTCTGTCTATGTTTCGTCCGACCTAGGACGGGCATAGAGTTTTTGTGCCCTAAGGGTCCTAGATAACCCTTCAGTGGTATCAGAGCGTAGGTCTGCGTAACGATCTAGCCTGCGATTTTATTAAACTTTAAAATGCTTTTAAATACTTTTAAAAAATATTTTTAAAGTTATGAGATAATTTTCAAAAATGTTTTAGATGTTCAAAAATTCTATTTGATAAGTTTTGAACATGGGAATTTTTTAAATGACGTTTTAAAAATATTTGATATTTTTTTTGAAACTAATTTTAAAATCTTTTAAAATTTATGTGATAAATTATTTAGATGCCTAAAAATTTTATATGATAAATTTTTTAAGCATGGAAGTTTTTTTTTAAAATGATGTTTTAATTTTATGAGATATTTTAAAACTGATTTCAAAGGTTAAAATTTTTATGCGATAAATTTTTTAAAGTAGCATGCAAATTTGTGATTTTAAAAACAAGTTTTTATGAGATAAAAATAAAATATTTTAAAATCATATTTTAAATTTAAATGTTAAATTTATGTATGCATGTTAAAATTGTTTATGCGATAAACTTAGTCTATTTAATTGTTAAATAGTTGTGCACTATCTTTATGCGATAAATCAGTGTAGCTTTATTTTCATCGCTAGTTCTTCTTGTCCCTTATTTGATAACACAAGACAACCCTTTAGGTTAGCCATTAAAGATGATTAAAATTTATTACTTGAATTTTAATGACATGCTATGTTTTAATAAAACATTAACAACACTCCAAGACCTAATTCCTTATTAGGGTAGTCCTTTTAATGAATCTTAATTCTAATTGTTATAATTAATTCTCATCAAAGGACCTCGCTTTTAGCGTTGTTAATAAAGTTTATTAAAATCCTAATAACGATTAGGATAGCACGTGAACCTTATAGTTGATAAAGACTTAATAAAAGTTATTAAACAAATCCTAAAATTTTGAATTTAAGGATGCAACTAGTTGATATGATTAATTAGTTGTTAATAAAAGCTGTTTAGTCTATGGCACGCATATAAAAATGATAAGCTTCATTCAATAGACCATGATCCAGTCAATGTGCTTGGCTAAGTTTGCTGGGTCAACCCTTGCTAGTCCAAGGGGCAGTGATCCTGGCTTAGTCAATTCCCTGGCTGTGTTCCGCTGGACCGCAATGTCATGAATCATGATTGTATGACACCCTGGAATATATCTAGTCAATGCGTTATAAATCTTATTATAGATTAATTAGTCTCTCTCCTTGATTTTGGAGCTTGGTAACTCAAAGAAGACAATTATAGTTGTTGAGTCTCCTCAAGCTATGACATGTTTATCTTTAAGGAACAAACTCCAACATACATATGATGTAGTCTAGACTTGACCCAAATCGATACATCGGGTCTCCTCGAGCATCGATCTAAGTCAAATCTGGACACGAAATCAAGGGTCTGACTAGACCAGTCATTACGATTTGTTGAGTCTCCTCAAGATCATAAGTGACTGTGGGTAAAAAAACGATAGGGAGTCACATGTGATGTGATTGACTAAGAGTTAGTCTACCAATCATGGAACCAATCAACTTGTTGAGTCTCCTCAAGGTTGTGAGGTTCAGGATGATTGGATCCCTCTTTCACTAAATTTTAAATATTTTAATTCAATTAAATCATTCGTTATTAAGCTTTGAAACGATCGTAAAAATAATGGGAGGATATAAATAGATGAATGCCAATCTACCTATATTTAATATTGAACATATGCTAAACTAGGGCAAGACTATGTTTACCGAAGGAATCGAAATATAATATTTTAATGGAATAAGTTAACTGGTCAAATAGGTTGATTAATTCAATATCAAGCTAAATTTTAATTGATAGAATCAAAACTCTATTCTCGTTGACATTAAAATGACCTTCTAAAGAACAGACTTAAGAAATATGATTTCATTAAGTTCTGGGTCCAACAAATAAATTCACGCAACATGTCACTCATCTCTATATGAGGCAGCTTGAACATATAGGATATTCGAAGTATGTTTCTCCCTACAACTTGTCGAGCTACCCTCAAGGTTGTATGGACAAACAATTTTGATCCGCAAAAGTTCGAGAATTCGATCAAACCGTTTGAGTTGAATACAAGTGCATGAGCGGTGCAAGACTCTGTATCCCAATCGGATCTTGAGACAAGCAACTTCTTGAGCTACACTCAAGATTGCAACTCTCAGGCATTTGGATCTATGAGATGCTTGCATAGCTATTTATTTATGTTGGGTCATTTAATATCTAAATGTGATTTAGAAAAGGAAGAAGGCACTCCGGAAAGTCAATTGAGTTTAATAGTTTAATTTATCATTAGTAAAGGCATAAGTAGGAGGAAATAAAAATGTGACATTTGATGTCACGATTTTATAATTATTGTTATACAAAAGACGTCTAACACAATTTGACGAATGTCGTCACCTCGCTTCTGAAGCAATGTTTTGTGTTAGTAATTTATGTATAACGATAATATATATATATATTAAATGTTAATATATATGAATACACAAGATAGTAGCAAACTTATATGGCAAAATAGACTAGGCCGTATTGAGAGACTAAGCTTCACAAGTCACAGAAAGAGGGGTCTGACCTCTCGTATTATGAAGTCTACGGACACTTGTAAGTCTTATCCTCTTAGATAAAATGGCCGAAACCCATCTGTAAGACAGTGGGAGAATGAGTTGTCGAACTCAGTCTCGTACATACTGATGTACCCGAGTCTAGATTAACCAAAATAAGTTATTCGTATATTTTATTAAGACACGTGTTCTTGATGAAACACAAGTCTAATAAAATAAAGAACGAAATGACTAAAGTATTTAAACTGATTCGATTAGATCGAATGGTCAAATACTTAGCTACATAAAATCTTGTGTAACTAAAAGAAAATGTGATTTTCTCTCAGGTCAAGTCTGTTAACACATTATGTGTTAAAAGTATGAATCACACTGAGTTAGACTTGGTGCGATTCATAGCAAGTGACTCTGAGTTAAGTCCTTCCTCTGGGTTAAGTCCCAGATAGTAATGCCTAGGTTTTGATAATGTTCTGTGAGGACATTATCAATAAGATATTCATAAAATCAATCATTAAGAAGTTGTATAATTACTCGAATCGCGTGAGACGAAAAGTCGAGTTAAACATCATAACTGATGATGACTTAGTCAACTTCCGGGATGAAATTCGGAGTAGGAACTCCGATTTAAAAAACTTGATGCAATCAGAATATGTCCATGTGCGTAAATAAATTTTGGAATTTAGTTTACGTGCACAAGGAAAATGTTTCCTCACTTTCTGCAAGTAAATCTTTAAGTTGAAAGATTGGTGCAGAAAGGAATATAGTGAAGTGCAATCATGTTGGTCGAGAACGGTTTTTCCATACTAATTCCTATAAAACGGATTATAATGAAACCATTTTTCCTCCAGCAGATGTGTACAGAACTACTCGGACCAAACTCGATGTAAACGCTTAAGTTGACCATGAAAATTGGAGCATTCACTTACAAGTTCGTTTTTCTAAATATGATTTAGACAGACCAACTTATATGAATTAGCCAGATAGTTTTCAAGGTCAGTGGGAGCATGTAAATTACATGCGAGGCATCAAAGGATGGAACATATATATTTTGATGAAGTGATCAAAAGAGTTTGATACTTTATCAGAAATAGATATGAGCCATTTATGACCATTAACTAATTTAAGATTATTATCGTAAGGTACGATGAACTGGATAAGATCCAAAATAAATAAAATATTATGGATTCTGATAGACTAAATGAATAATTTGAATGAGATTCAAATGGTTGGTCTAATATGAACATAGAAACTCCTTAAGTCTATAGTGTAGACAGTTTTAGCAGATCCACTCACGAAGGCTCTACCACATGAAGTCGGGAAAACTTATGTGTAAAAACGGTATTAGATACCGAGATAAATGGGCATGAGTGCAAGTGGGAGATGTTGAGAGATGATACCCTCGAGGCTGTCTATCTTCATGTGTGAATAGCACAAACATCTTGTTCGAAATAACAGTAAGCTGTTTGGTAATAATTTATCTAAAGTTATGTTATAATGTAGTTAACATTAGATATTAACTTAGGTAAAGTCCTGAGACTTTATGCAAGGTCAAACATGTATCGAGATGAGTATCTCGATCATGGAGAAATGTTTGACCGTCTGTAGCATAAGTCTAAAAGGGTTCGTGGTCGTAGATGTTTCGAGACAAGGATATTGAAACATCGGATAGACCATTGTGTCTTAGTCTTCACCGTTTAGCGGTGGCGATGTTCTCATGATCGCTTGACTTGGCGAAGTCGTAGACGAGACACAGGTGCTCATTAAGGAATGAGTTCACTGAACGATCCACAAGAGTTATCATATGGTTATATTGACCAATCTGTCAATGATGACTCTGAGTGATGATAGGCTAGTTGGTCTTTTGTTTTGAGGTCATTTTGACGAACCTGTGCATGAACGGTGCCACTTAGATCAAATGACCTAGCTTCGAGGCAAGGCCTGTCGAAAGGTCTTTGATTGGGTGACACTTGAAACGTATGAGGAGAGTAATGACCAAGAGAGGATTCGTCTCTCCCGGTCAATGGGAGTTAGTGTCGTAGGGTTAGTTCGGTCTTTAGTAAAATCTCTGGCCAGAGTTTGTTGGAAGAAGTCCAACATCATTTGACTAAAGATCGATAGAAACTAACCGGAGTCAAGTTATTGGACTGTACCCTAAACTTGACTTACACGACATAGTTTAGACGAAGAGACTTAACTGCGGAATTCATCACGGAAACAGTCAGGGTGGTCCTGACAATACTCATGTCAATGAGTCAACCACATAATGATGATTCCTGAAGCATGGACGGCAACCACTGCTCGTGGTCACTCCCGTATAGGGCTTCGAGCCCAACCTGTTGTAAGGGTCAGGCTGTAGGGTCTCACACAGAGTGTGACCTTCGTCTAGTAATAGGTGGAAATTAGTTAGGGAGAATAATTTGCATTTGATGCAAGGGATAGAATATTGCAAAAGATGTTTGCGATAAATCTCCAGCATTCAGGATAAATGATCCTGAGTGCAAGTGGGAGATGTATGGATATATACCCTCAGATCATTTGTATTTGATGCAAATGATAATTTAAGCCTAGATATGGACTAAATTGCATATGATGCAAAATAGATTAAATGTGTTTTAAATAGTTTAAAACAATATTTAATGATACAAACGCAAGGAATAGTTTACGGGTAAGACTGGAATGTCCCGGTCTAGACCCAGGTTCGAACGTCGTCTAAATCGGACACCAGATGCCCAAAATATGCACAAAACAGCCCATCAGATCAGACAGGGTCAGACCAGGCTGACCCAGACCAGACCAAGTCTGGCCTGGACAGCCTGGTCAGACCTGGCTGAGCCAGGGTGCCTGGGCCAGGCACCTGGGCACAGGCCCAGGCGCAGGGCGCCTGGGCCTGCGCCCAGGCGGGCCGCCCAGGCGCCCTGGGCGCCTGGGAGCCCAGGCGCCCACCTGGGCGCCTGGCGCCAGGGCGCCTGGCGCCAGGGCGCCCGCGCCAGACCTGGGCGCCCGTGCCCAGGTCTGGGCAGGTGCCCAGTCAGCCTGATTTTGGGCTGGTGGGGCCCACAGGCTGGGCCCCACCTTAGGGTGCAGAACCCTAGACGTGTGCAGAATTTTGACGGCTCGTTTTTGCGAAAAACTAGCCGTGGGCTGAACTTTGAGTGATCAATTGGAGGGTCAAACGAACTCTGATTGACGAACGGTTTTTTCCTATGCGTTCACCATTGAACGTCCTTCGTATTGATAGGTTGTATCAATCATGAAGTTCAACGGTGAGGGAGTTAAAATTCACGAAAGTTTAGCCTTTATGAAAGGCAAACTAAATTGAATTAATTAACTCCAACTTTAGTCCCACATCGGAAATTGAGTAGAGGGGAGGTGTCAGCCGCCTATATAAATAGGGGTCTGTCCCCTTCCTCTAAACTCGTCCCAAGCTCTAGATCTGAGCGGCTCTCGTAAATGTTGGAGCACGCTCGGATCTAAGCTAAATTAATATTTCTCCTCTCCCAATAAATTTCTGCCTTGCTCCTGAGGGCTCTAGCAAAGCCGCAAAGGAGTTCGGATTCAGATCCGAAATCTAGGCGGAGGTTTCACTCGCATGAAAACTTTCTTCAGCACGTGGTTGGCTCGGCGGCATGAGGATTGCTCGCCTTGGGATCCGGAGCGGTTCGAGGAGCGGTTCGGGGAGCGGTTCGAGGAACAGCTCGGCGTGAGACGGGGAGCGGCTCGGAAGACAGTGCGGAACATCTCGCCTACCCCAGGGCTGAGATTCCGGGTATGTGTTTAATTTAGCATTAGTTTAATTCAATCGCAGTAGGCTAGATCCTTCTTGGGATGGTCAGACCCATCCCAAGTCGGCATAGATCCTGGATTAGGGTCTTGGACCTTAGGGTTAAATGTTAATTAGATTAACATGTTTATTTTTCCGCTGCTTTTCTGTCTATGTTCCGTCCGGCCTAGGACGGGCATAGAGTTTTTGTGCCCTAAGGGTCCCAGATAACCCTTCATAGCTCTCTCTCCCTCTCAGCTTTTAGGGTTAGATTTGTGTTCTTTTCCGTTGATTTCAGTTCGAATTAGGGTTTCACTTCTAGGTTTTCCTCTTTCGTTCGATTTTTCGATTTCGATCTCGTGCATTTGCATTGTCTCGTCTCACGATCATGGCGAAGACTCGTATTCCTATCCGCCCATCTAGTCCGTCTCCTATGACCGTAGAGTCTTCTCCTACCGACCCTCCTCAACCCAAACTGTCACTCCTCGCTTCCCAAAAATACGGAGGCGAAGCGTGACAAAGGCCCGCTCAGGTCGGAGCTGAGAAGCTCGGACCCAATAAGCTTCTGTAGGGGTACCATTTAAAAGTTTCATGTTCTTGCATTAATAAAATTCGGAACAATAGGAAGTACAGAAAGGAAAAGGCATTCATCAAATTAGAGTTATAATATCCAGCGAGTACAAAGTCTAAAAAGAAGCCTAAGCATGGCAACAAACTATCTAAAAACAAACTAAAAAGCAGTAACCTCTGAAAGTGACGACTAAAAAGACCTCATGGTCTGGTCCTCGTCAGGCACGTACTCTGGGTCGATGTCCTCAGCTCCTCGTACTCCGATAAGTCTGATGCGTCCACGAACTCTGGCTCAACACCTGACGTACAGCACCAAAAGAGGGAACTGTACGTCATGTAAGGTCTACAAAAAGGGGTCAGATCAAACTGCAAGTGTATCAACTATTTGACAACGGTTTACTGGTTGATTAGCATGCTGAGGTTATAACAGAGGAACAAAGAAAGTAAACGTAGCAGGAAAGTAAAACGTGACAAGTAGTAGTCGTAGCGTGTGCTACCAACTACGGGACTAACCTACAGGTGTCAAGACAAGTCGGGACGTGACGGGACAAGACAAGACAAGACAAGTGAGACACGAAAGGGTTCACGCCTTACGGTTTGAGGGGGATCAGACCCTCTTGCCGTGCGTGCGCTCAACCCAACCCTAAAACCCAAGAATGACAAGACAAGACAATCACGACAAGGGATCACTCACTCTAGCTTGGTGAGTGCCCTATTGCCCTCTGGGCTGTGTATCAGTACAAGGGATCACTCTCTCTAGCTTGGAGAGTGCCCTATTACCCGCAGGCTATGTATCAGTACAAGGGATCACTCTCTCTAGCTTGGAGAGTGCCCTATTGCCCGCAGGCTGTGTATCAGTACAAGGGATCACTCTCTCTAGCTTGGAGAGTGCCCTATTGCCCGCATGCTGTGCAAGACGGGACGGGGCGTGACAAGACGGGAAGGGTTATTCTAGGGTGTCCACACGCACGCACACACATGATAGCCATATGATGTCAAAAGTTGTTGTTGTCAGGCTCAGACTTCGTCGTCAAGTCTGAGCCGTCAAGGGTCGTCCCGGACGCTATCATTTCACGTCCGGTTCTCTTTGTTCACAGTTACCAGTTCTAACCAACTAAGGCCTAAGCACGGCCAAAAGTGCAAGTGGGATACACTTGCCTGCGGTGGCGATTGTGTCGTCCGTCCGGGGCGTCTCGTCCAGGCGTCTAGTCTGCGGTAGTCTGTCTGAAAAGGGGTCACGGCGACGATGTCAGGTCGCGATTTCCATCAAGCCTATTAGGGTTCATTTCTAGGTTAAACGGGGCTACCCTAATAGTTCAGAGTCAAGTTGAAAGTTCAGCCTAATCGACGATTCTACCCTATATGCACAATTCAAAAGTCCAGTCGTCGAATCTACTACTTCACAACGTTTTAAAGGTGCAGAAAATAAATTTAGTTACAGTTGTCCGATTTTAGTTAGATTTTCAGTTTCTCTATGGGTGAGTTGTGCTACGAGTTTCGGGAACCAACCTCTCCGGTGTCTGGAGTAGAGCGGAAGTAGTGTCTGAACAGTAGGAGATCGGCGTCGTCTATGGCGTCTCGGCTACGGGTAGCGTAGCCAGACATGTTCCAGCAGCGAACTGAAAGTACGACAACGAGCGGGGATAACGGACAATGAACAAGGCGGAACAAGGCAACGGGGAACCAAAACAGCGAGCGACGGCCATATGAGAGACGTATTTTATCTGCTGATGATTTAAGGGTGTCCATATGATCGTAACGACAAGCGCGAATAATCTGCGAGGTCGAATTAACGATATAAGTTATAGGGTTTTTTCTTTTAACAATAATGAAACGATCATGTTTAATATATATACATGACTGAAATATTTCTAACATATGTTGCTAACTGACATTATTATACATAGAAAATATAATTAGTTACTAAGTAGACAAATGTAATATAATATAAACGGTATACTAGAAACAATATTGATAGGCTAACTTCTTTATTTAATAAGATTATTAACTAGTGTGTTTTAAATAGACCACAGTCAGATGCTTAACAGCTAACTAATACTATGTACATGCATATAATAATGCTTATAAGGAATATCACTTAATCAACATATATTATAAAGGAAGTACCGTTGCCTCACACTGTTGTTCACCGTTATCATCGTCACCAAGGCTGCCATCGTAGTTGTACGCAGGATGCCTGATGGTGTCAAGGTGGTACCGGGAGCTCGGACGGTTGGCGACTGGATGTCACCAAGCGATGGACAGCGGTGCTGCGTTAGGCTCGCGGAAGAAGAATTCAGAGCTACCGTGAAGAGATGGGCATCGATCTTGAGATGGGTGATCGGAGGGTTGAGTCACCGGTGAGTTAGAGAAGAGGAGGCACGGAGAGACAGGTCGAAGTCGAAGGTGTCGGGAGCTCAGCGGTTCGGGAAGGCTGTCAGACGGGGGAGACGGCAGCAAACAGCGGCCGGAGGCGCTGAAATCTCGGCAGAGAGAGGGGTCGCGGCCTGCGCTGCTGCAACGCGGGGGAGAGAAAACGGCCGGACTTGAGAGGGCCACGGAGGCGGCCACCGACGTCGGGCGTCGCCGGAAAAGTACGGCAGCTGCCGTCGATACTCGCTGCGGCGAAAGGAAGCCGCTGGAGTCGTTTTTCCGGCGGTCTAGGGGCTCCTTAGGCGATCCTCAAGAGTCGAGCGGCGTTAGGGCTTGCGGGGAACGGCAGAGCGACGGCGGGGGGGTTGTTCAGGCCGACGGCGTCGGAAAACACGCAGCATCGGGGTTGCCGCTGCTGTCATCACCGCTGCGGAAAGCAACCGGCGATGGGGGAGCTCAGGCGGCCGCGGGCGGAGTCAGGGCACCGGAGACAGGGGTGGTGGTGGCGATCTTGAACTGCCAGCCGCCGTCGGTGAGGACGAGGGAGGGAGAGGCGCGAAGGTGAGGGAAAGTCGCAAGCGATGGAGTTTTTGTTGCGTTCGTGGCGGCTGCAAACAAATTCACCTAGGTCACGTGAATGAGAAAGTTAGGGTTGAGTCTTTTTTTTAAATATTAAATTAGCTATATAGCTAATTGATATTTGTTATTTGGGTGAGAGGGATATGGATAGAGATAGAGGGTGTACAATTTGGAAAAAGTCTAGGGAACAATAGAGACAGTTTAGGAAATATTTAAAACAGATTAAAATAAGAGATTTGCCAGATTTCGCCAGATTTGGCAACAAATTCGAAATTTGACCTGATTGGGGAGATCGACGGTCGAGGTTATTCCGGGTGATATCTATCAATCCGGGCGTCAGAAAAATAATCCGAAAATACCGGGACGATCGTGGAGACGAGACGCATAGATATACGGAGCTTGATCGCGCGTAACGCCTACCAAAAATTTACGTAAAATTGGAAACGGTGTTTTTAGTCAAATGACTAAAACGCCCCTATCATTCAAAGTCATTTTGCGAGAAAACGAGCCGCGAAGAGACGTTCCCAAAAATTACTATAAAATTCAACACCCCAAAACGATCGCAACGGCATATCCCATCGCATATGCCGGAGCTCAGAAATAGCCAAATAAAATACGTGCACGAAAAGCACATGCACATAGAAAATCCATAAGGTCGGAAAGCGACCGTTACATTCTACCCACCTTAGAAATGATTCCGTCCTCGAAATCACTTATACTAACAATAATATCATCTATATAACCTTATACCCAAAACTCTTATAACTACACCTATAGATCGCTAATCTTATAACCGCAACCAATGTTCTTTAATTAATCCTTCATAACCCTTCTTTTCACTGGATAATGCCACGACTAATCTCACATCCTAAAACTTAACTATAGATCCATCACTGCTGTTAAATTCCTAACTCCAAGTCCTCATAAAAGAATAATAATCATCTTCTCTTACCATACCACTCCACTAAACATCATCGCTCAACAACATCCTTAATTTTCTCAATCTCTTCCCAATATTTATCAGTCGCTAAAACGATCTTCTAGTCGATTACCGATCCAAGACGAAAACTTTGTCAATCTTACAACACCTTTCACAAATCAACAATCGCCGTGTCCTTAATACATCCCTTGTCACATCTTCCCACAAATTTATCCGCCAAATAATTTGGACTATCAAGATCACATCTTAACCTACATACTATAACTAATCCCAAGCAATATTAAGTCCGACTACCTAACAATCCATTTATATCAACGCGTCATGTCGTTCTCAAAGTCTTCTCACGTCAACTTGACAATCCAGTCTTGATGCTTATAAAAGCTCTACTCAATCTCATGATCACCCTAACTCCCACCATACTCTGTAGCCATCCTTATCTACCATTCGTCTAAGCCTCAAATCTGATAAGTTCTCATCTTCACGCATATAATCTCATTCAACCAGAATTCTCCATTGAGTCTGCCACACTTCGGTTTTATAAATAAGTCTTGGACAGCCCATTCCTTTCATCCGAAAGAAATCTATTCCAATATCCCATTGTTCCAAAATCAGTTAATCATTGCTATAACAAATCTCATCTCTCCCTGAGCCTACTCGTAAACAAAATCCTACAACAATAATAGCTAGTCCCAAAACTATAACAACCATAACATAACATTTCTAAATGGGGAGAGAGAGAAGAGAAAGGGAAAATTAAAACCAGTGACACATTTTTAAAACATTTGGAAAAACGTGTGGAGTCGTGGTAATGGATGAGGACGGATAATTGATTTGTGATCTTGTAAGCTAATTTCAAAAACTTTAAAGGTTTGGTTTAAAAGAAAAACAAAGTTTTAATGCAATCACATGCAGTCAAAGGTAGGCTATTCTATAATCACGAAAAACTACGTCTAAGGAAATTGCCTGCTATGACCCTATTCATATACGTATGAATACTGTCATTCAGACAAATCCATATGTATGTCATGAACCATACTGAGTATGCATACACGACACAAGAGACGACCACCAAGATCCTAAAGGTAACACACTCATACAGGTCTACACACTCTACCTATACTCAAGCACTACGACGACATCACCTTCCAGAAGGGCCTACTACCAAACTAGAGTCGACAAGGCAACTACAAGCACTAATGTCTAAACAATAGAGGAAAAGAAAACTAAACCAAAAGAGAAACGAGATAAGATCGGAAAGAACGAGTTCAAATAAGGCGGGGTAAGGAGGTGGTTGGATGGAACAAAAATATTCCTCAAAATAATTAGATAGATGAAAGGGGAGTTACGTGTAAAATATGGTATCATATACTTTTATACTTATAAAAAATATGTAGAAAAAGTGAGCAGGCGGTAAAATTATTACGATTCGAAAAAGAACGTTAGATGAAGGAAATAAAAGTAGGGTGAGGTAGCGATTGTTTTGCAAATGAAAATAAGTTTACACAAAGATTTTGAAATGTGATCACGAAGCACATAGAACTGATATAATAATAATAAAAATTGGAGTTCCCCATAGTTTAGAGAATATTTTTAAAAGCATGTACGGTAAGTGGTTAGAAATAAATTTTGTAGTCTAGAAAAGTATAAATTGAATTATCAAAATGTTAACAAGGTTTTAAACTGAAAATATGAAAGATACCAATTTGAAAATAAGTACGAGATAGTAACAACGAAAATTTCAAGAGGGTTTCAAAGAAATTAAGCTGAGCGAAGGACTTAATAAGGAACTTCGAAAATGCTTCTAGAGAAGGCAGAAATGGCAAAAAGGAAGATCCGAAGGATCAACGATAATCGTCAGGAAACAATCACGTGCATCGGGAGAAAGGAAAATGGTCGCATGAAGAATACGCGTAAGATATGAATCGCGAAGAGCTACGATGGAACTCTACGGCCGATAACACAAAAGTGTGATGATCAGGGAGATGCTAGAAGTCAGGGGTTCTAGTTATTGAGCCGTCTAAAGATCAGGATAACTCAGCTCTAAGACATCCTAATGAGCTAGACTATAATTAGGATCTAAGGGAAAATTCCTGAGAGAATCAAAGTTACGTTCTGCTGGGCCCAAAGTCGATGGACCCGAGCGAACGACTAAAGGAAAGGCCCTAAAAATCTAACACGATCAGAGCCAGTTGAGGGCTACTAAAGTATCCTAAGACGAGGATGACTAGATTTAACCAAGGCGTCAGACTATCAAACTGGGACGTCTACCTAAGTCTTCCTACCATCTAAGACAAGGAAACCTAAATTTAGACTTGTACATGGATATTAAATGAATGCGGTACTCTTATTGTTCCAAACTTTTTGCAAGACCTGCATGGGCCACCACTAAAACCTGTCACGTCCTGCTTCCCAAAAATACGGAGGCGAAGCGTGACAAAGGCCCGCTTAGGCTGGAGCTGAGAAGCTCGGACCCAATAAGCGTCTGTAGGGGTACCATTTAAAAGTTTCATGTTCTTGCATTAATAAAATTTGGAACAATATGAAGTACAGAAAGGAAAAGGCATTCATCAAATTAGAGTTATAATATCCAGCGAGTACAAAGTCTAAAAAGAAGCCTAAGCATGGCAACAAACTATCTAAAAACAAACTAAAAAGCAGTAACCTCTGAAAGTGACGACTAAAAAGACCTCAAGGTCTGGTCCTCGTCAGGCACGTACTCTGGGTCGATGTCCTCGGCTCCTCGTACTCCGATAAGTCTGCTGCATCCACGAACTCTGGCTCAACACCTGACGTACAGCACCAAAAGAGGGAACTGTACGTCAGGTAAGGTCTACAAAAAGGGGTCAGACCAAACTGCAAGTGTATCGACTATTTGATAATGGTTTACTGGTTGATTAGCATGCTGAGGTTATAACAGAGGAACAAAGAAAGTAAACCCAGCAGGAAAGTAAAACGTGACAAGTAGTAGTCGTAGCGTGTGCTACCAACTACGGGACTAACCTACAGGTGTCAAGACAAGTCGGGACGTGACGGGACAAAACAAGACAAGACAAGTGAGACACGAAAGGGTTCACGCCTTACGGTTCGAGAGGGATCAGACCCTCTTGCCGTGCGCATGCTCAACCCAATCCCAAACCCCAAGAATGACAAGACAAGACAATCACGACAAGGGATCACTCACTCTAGCTTGGTGAGCGCCATATTGTCCTCTGGCTGTGTATCAGTACAAGGGATCATTCTCTCTAGCTTGGAGAGTGCCCTATTGCCTGCAGGCTGTGTATCAGTACAAGGGATCACTCTCTCTAGCTTGGAGAGTGTCCTATTGCCCGCAGGCTGTGTATCAGTACAAGGGATCACTCTCTCTAGCTTGGAGAGTGCCCTATTGCCCGCAGGCTGTGCAAGACGGGACGGGACATGACAAGATGGGAAGGGTTATTCTAGGGTGTCCACACGCACGCACACACATGATAGCCCTATGATGTCAAAAGTTGTTTTGTCCGGCTCAGACTTCATCGTCAAGTCTGAGCCGTCAAGGGTCGTCCCGGACGCTATTATTTCACGTCCGGTTCTCTTTGTTCACAGTTACCAGTTCTAACCAACTAAGGCCTAAGCACGGCCAAAAGTGCAAGTGGGATACACTTGCCTGTGGTGGCGAGTGTGTCGTCCGTCCGAGGCGTCTCGTCCAGGCGTCTCGTCCGCGGTAGTCTGTCTGAAAAGGGGTCACGACGACGATGTCAGGTCGCGGTTTCCATCAAGCCTATTAGGGTTCATTTTTAGGTTAAACGGGGCTACCCTAATAGTTCAGAGTCAAGTTGAAAGTTCAGCCTAATCGACGAGTTTACCCTATATGCACAGTTCAAAAGTCCAGTCGTCGAATCTACTGCTTCACAACGTTTTAAAGGTGCAGAAAATAAATTTAGTTACAGTTGTCTGATTTTAGTTAGATTTTCAGTTTCGCTATGGGTGGGTTGTGCTACGAGTTTCGGGAACCAACCTCTCCGGTGTCTGGAGTAGAGCGGAAGTAGTGTCTGAACAGTAGGAGATCGGCGTTGCCTACGGCGTCTCGGCTATGGGTCGCGTAGCCAGACATGTTCCAGCAGCGAACTGAAAGTATGGCAACAAGCGGGGATAACGGACAACGAACAACGCGGAACAAGGCAACGGGGAACCAAAACAGCGAGCGACGGCCGTATGAGAGACGTATTTTATCTGCTGATGATTTAAGGGTGTCTATATGATCGTAACGACGAGCGTGAAATATCTGCGAGGTCAAATTAACGATATAAGTTATAGGGTTTTTTCTTTTAACAATAATGAAACGATCATGTTTAATATATATACATGACTGAAATATTTCTAACATATGTTGCTAACTGACATTATTATACATAGAAAATATAATTAGTTACTAAGTAGACAAATGTAATATAATATAAACGGTATACTAGAAACAATATTGATAGGCTAACTTCTTTATTTAATAACATTATTAACTAGTGTGTTTTAAATAGACCACAGTCAGATGCTTAACAGCTAACTAATACTATGTACACGCATATAATAATGCTTATAAGGAATATCACTTAATCAACATATATTATAAAGGAAGTGCGGTTGCCTCACACTGGTTTTCACGAATTCACCGTTATCATCGTCACCAAGGCTGCCATCGTAGTTGTACGCAGGATGCCTGATGGTGTCAAGGTGGCGCCGGGAGCTCGGACGGTTGGCGACTGGACGTCACCAAGCGACGGACAGCGGTGCCGCGTTAGGCTCGCGGGAGAAGAATTCGGAGCTGCCGCGGGGAGATGGGCATCGAGCTTGAGATGGGTGATCGGAGGGTTGAGTCGTCGGCGAGTTAGAGGAGAGGAGGCACGGAGAGACAGGTCGAAGTCGAAGGTGTCGTGAGCTCAGCGGTTCGGGAAGGCTGTCAGACGGGGGAGACGGCAGCAAACAGCGGTCGGAGGCACTGAAATCGCGACAGAGAGGGGGCCGCGGCCTGCGCTACTGCAACGCGGGGGAGAGAAAATGGCCGGACTTGAGAGGGCCACGGAGGCGGCCACCGACGTCAGGCGTCACCGGAAAAGCACGGCAGCTGCCATCGATACTTGCTGCGGCGAAAGGAAGCCGCTTGAGTCGTTTTTCCGGTGGTCTAGGGGCTCCTCCGGTGATCCTTGAGAGTCGAGCGGCGTTAGGGCTTGCGGGGAATGGCAGAGCGACGGCGGGGGGGTTGTTCAGGCCGGCGGCGTCGGAAAACACGCAGCGGCGGCGGTTGCCGCTGTTGTCGTTGCTGCTGCGGAATGCAACTAGCGACGGGGGAGCTCAGGCGGCCGCGGGCGGAGTCAGGGCACCGGAGACAGGGGGTGGTGGCGGCGATCTCGAACAGCCAGCCCCCGGCGGTGAGGACGAGGGAGGGAGAGGCGCGAGGGTGAGGGAAAGTCGCAATGGATGGAGTTTTTGTTGCGTTCGTGGCGGCTGCAAACAAATTCACCTAGGTCACGTGAATGAGAAAGTTAGGGTTGAGTCTTTTTTTTAAAAAAATATTAAATTAGTTATATAGCTAATTGATATTTGTTATTTGGGTGAGAGGGATAGAGATAGAGGGTGTACAATTTGGGAAAAGTCTAGGGAACAATAGAGACAGTTTAGGAAATATTTAAAACGTATTAAAATAAGAGATTTTCCAGATTTCGCCAGATTTGGCAACAAATTCGAAATTTGAACTGATTGGGGAGATCGACGGTCGAGGTTATTCCGGGTGATATCTATCAATCCGGGCGTCAGAAAAATAATCCGAAAATACCGGGACGATCGTGGAGACGAGACGCACAGATCTACAGAGCTTGATCGCGCGTAACGCCTACCAAGAATTTACGTAAAATTAGAAACGGCGTTTTGAGTCAAATGACTAAAACGCCCCTATCATTCAAAGTCGTTTTGCGATAAAACGAGCCGCGAAGAGACGTTCCCAAAAATTACTATAAAATTCAACACCCCAAAATGATCGCAACGACATATCTCATCGCATATGCCGAAGATCAGAAATAGCCAAATAAAATACGTGCACAAAAAGCACGTGCACGTAGGAAATCCATAAGGTCGGAAAGCGACCGTTACACAAACGCCGCGCCAAATCGACTCGTCCATCCTCCTCTTCACCTCCTCTTAAGAAGAAGAGGACGGCTACTTCTAAGCCTAGGGCCCGATCGTCTTCACAACCCAAACCTCAAGCTCAATCTAAGCCTAGCTCCTTTCGTGCACCCACTCCTCCCGCTTCTGACTCTGACGAAGAATATATCCCCGAGTCTGAGCCTACCAATAAGGCTCCTACTCATCCTCCTCGATCTAGCTCTCGTCCGTCTAAGGGGAAGGCTCCCATGCCTTTGGGTGGTGTCGATATCTCATTGTGTCGCGATGACCCGTTGTGTCTCGCGGCTTACAACCGTTTCGAGCACTGTCCGTTGATTTTAGAGCACTTCGTTCAGTTTTCTGACTTTCCTCATCCTGCCGATCTTCTCTCCTATAGCGGCCTATTAGACTATCTTTGCCATGACCCTAAGGCGAAGCCTCACCCATACCCCTGACTCGTCAAATCATTCTATGCCAATCGAGTACGGGGTGAGTATTACGACACCTACTGCATTGAGACCACTATCTTGGGGACACCTATTGTCCTCACGGCAGAGATCTTAGGGCATCTGATCGGTGTCTTATCCTCTGGCCTGCTCCCTGCTGATATCTCCGTGGATAATATCCACGATCTTGACCAGACAATGCTTGCCGAAATGTTTCATGTCATCCCTCCCGCCATGATTGGCGTCCCCTCAAAATCGTTTAAGCCGAATGCTTGGGTCTTGAATCTTATCCTGAAGTCATGCCTCCATCCGAAGTACGGCTCCTCTAGCTTGCCCTCCCAGCCATTTCTCAAGCTTATCTACGCTCTTTTCATGGGAAGCGAGATTAATTGGGCCCGGATTATTCTTGACAAGATGGATTCCTTTGAGTGCATAAGGAAATCCACCAAGTCTGCTCACATTCCATATCCTTGCCTATTGACTCTCGTTTTTCGTCACTTCGGCGTCCCTGTCCCTCCCGATGAACAGCGTCCTTTGGGTCCTCCTCTGAATGCGACTGCCGTCAAGAAGTCTCTTGCGGCGCTTCGTCACGTTCAGAGGACTACCCCCTCTGCTTCAGCTGCTGCTGCCCCTCCTCCTACTACTCCTTCACTCGCTGCGTTTTCAGTTTCCCTGCGACGTGTGGAGTCTCTTGTTTCTCATTCTGAGGAGATGCTAGCTCGCATCTGTTCTCACTTGGGCATTGAGGTTCCTCCTTCTGTTTCTGACGAGGAGGAAATGGATGATGCTGATCTCGAGGAGCTTGTTGGATCTCCTGTTCGTGCCCCAGAGAGAATTAATAATGACGATGTGTTAAATGATATTTTAAAGCAATTTACCATGAATCTAATTTGATATGTTAGATTCATGGGGAGTTAAGATATAAAAATGGATTTCAAATCCGATATTTCAATAATTGTATCCATATTGTATACTTTCTTGGTTTGCTTGATGCGTATGATTATTATTTAATTTGGAATTAACGTGTCATCAATGCAGGGGGAGTAAGTAAATTTCATTTGAATCATTATATTTGATTATTATTTATGTTGGTTTGTCATCACCAAAAAGGGGGAGAATGTTGAGTATTGATTCCCCGGATTTGGTTTTGATGATGAACAAACATAAATATCGTGAACTAACTCTTTGTGAGTGCAGTTATGGAGATCGTCGCCAAATTATTTCGTACATCAAAAGCAACGTCTCAAGACTTCTCAAAGCGTGTGATCGTGTGCCTGAAGCTTCGTTGAAGCTCTAGGAGTATTATTGAAGTCAAGAGATTCGGATTGAAGCTTTGAAGACGGTTCGTCAAGTTTAATTTATAGTCTTCTAGCTTCTTTTCGTAGAATGTTAAGCCTTGAGTAGGTCTTACATGATAATCTTCATAACGCTCATTTCATTAGAGCTAGGACTATCTTAGAAGCCCATACAAACTTTCCCGAAGCTTCGCGCTTCATTTCGCGGCTTCTAGTGCATCTTAGTTGGTTCAAGAAGAAGAACCAACCGACTAGATTGTCATCTAGTCGGTCAGTAATCCTTCTTGAACCGACTAGATCGCCTTGCTCAATTCAGCCACTTCACTGTTGACCAATTAGTCGGTCCAAGAAGGTTCACCGACCGACTAGTTGTCAAACTAGTCGGTTATGAATCCTTCTTCGACCGACTAGTTAAGACTTCATTTTTCAGCCTGAGTTACTGTTTACAGTTAGTCGGTCAAAGAACAACTATCCACCGACTAGTTGTGAAACTAGTCGGTTGGAATTTGTTCTTAGACCGACTAGCTCTCTTTGTATTTAACCTATTCTATTTCAACTCTTAGTCGGTCAAAGAACACTCACCGACCGACTAGTTGTCAAACTAGTCGGTTGGCAAGTCTTCTTAGACCGACTAGTTCTATATTCCATGAACTATCTTTATTGGCTGTGAACTAGTTAGTCGGTCCAAGAAGAATCACCGACCGACTAGTTGAGAAACTAATCGGTCAGTGATCCTTCTTAGACCGATTAGACTGCTTCAGAAATAGATCCGTTGGAGCATTAAATACACGAATTTTCCCTCTCTCTCCTCTCTATCCTATATAATCTTGAGATGCTTCTTCATAGCATTCAAGGCTGCCATTATTGAGTTTTAGAGATCAAAGAGAAGAGCATTTAATTCCCATTTCCAAGCTCACTCATTTCTCACAAGAATCTCTCTCTCACTCTTATTCCTCAAAAGAGATTCTCATTGATTGTGAGCCATTCAAGCCAAGAGCTTGATTCAAGGTCACCAACTCCTTCCTAGCCTTCGATCGCTGTTCAACTTCTTGGAGCTAGGGTTTGGTGACTTCTTCTGCTTCAAAATCTTCCTTGCCCTAAAATCGTAAGTTTACTCAAGGCATAGGATTTTGTTGGTAAGCATTTCATATTTCATTTACTTTGATATTGCAAGTTTTTCTCTCGGTTGTGAGAGAAGTGTGTGATCCCGGTTTGTGGGAGTCACATTTCGTTTTGTGTATGATTTGATCTTGTAGAGGTTTTCTACAAGAATTTCATAGTGCAAAACTTGGGTTAGTGGTTTCTAACTCAAGTAGCCGGAGGGGATCCGGGTGTTTGGAACGTAGGATCACCGGGAACAAGTCGGGGAGACTTGGGTGGATCCGAACCCGTTATATCGTTTGTTTGCATTGTCTTTTATTGTTGTCAATATTTTCATTCCGCATTGTTGGTTGAGTTTGTACGATAATTAGAAATAATTTCTCTTGATTATTTTAAAGTACTATTCACCCCCCCCCCCACTCTAGTACTTGTGCAGTAGCTATCAGGGCATTACAAGCATAACCAACAAGTGCCGATGATAATCCATTTTTGTAAAAGAGTCCCAAGTCTGTAGACCCTTGGAGGTAGTGCAGAAGGAGCTTTACCCTGGTCCAGTGGTGCTGCGTAGGTGCTGCACTGTATCTGGCTAGTAAATCTACTCCGAACGCTATATCGGGATGTGTACAGTTGGCCAGATATAGAAGTGCTCCGATAGCACTCAGATAAGAGACTTCTGGACCAAGTATATCCTCCCCCTCTTCCAGCGGCCAGAAGGGGGTCTTTATGTTCATCCAGGAATCGTACAACCATAGGTGTACTAAGTGGATGGCATTGGTCCATGTAAAATCTTTGTAACATTTTCTTCGTATATGTGGTATGGTGTAATAGGATCCCGTCTTTTAGATGTTCAATCTGTAAGCCAAGGCAGAATTTCGTTTTGCCTAGGTCTTTCATTTCGAATTCTTTTGTCAGGCTTATAGATATCTCATCGATCTCTTCAGGAGATCCAATGAGATTCAGATCGTCTACGTAGACTGCTATTATGACGAATCCTTTCCCTTTTGCTCTTATGAAGATGCAAGGGCAGACTTCATTATTGTTGAATCCTTGTTGTACAAGGAATTCACTTAGTCTGTTATACCACATCTATCCTGATTGTTTAAGACCATACAATGATCTTTGGAGCTTAACAGAGTAGATGTCCTGAGGTCTATCTTTTAATTCAGCAGTCATAGAAAAGCCATCAGGAAGTTTCATGTATATCTCCTTGTCGAGATTACCGTATAGATATGCAGTCACAACATCCATTAGCTGCATATCAAAACCTTCCTTTGCTGTTAAGCTTATCAGGAATCGGAAAGTGATCGCATCCATGACCGGGGAGTATGTTTCATCATAGTTAATATTCGGTCTTTGGGAAAATCCTTGCGCTACAAGCCTTGCTTTGTAGCGTACGATCTCATTATTTTCATTTTTTTCTCACGAATACCCATTTGTATCCTACAGGTTTGACATCAGTAGGTGTATGGACTATTTGCCCAAAGACTTTGCGTTTCTGAAGCGAGTCCAGCTCGGCTTCTATTACCTGATTCCACTTTGGCTAATCATTTCTACGTTTGCATTCAGCAACGGAATATGGATCATGGTCATCGTCACTTCCAACAACGTGAATAGCAATGTGAAATGCGAAGTCATCGTCGACAACTGTACTCTTTCTGTCCAACACCTCCCATGTACATACAAAATTTAATGATATTTCAGTTTCTCTCGGCAGTTCCTTTGCAGTGAATTCCGGGAGGGGTAAGGGTATGGACATGAGCTCATTTCTCTGTGAGGGTATCATTCTAATGTCTCCGGATATTTTTCTTTTTCTTGGATTTTTATCCTTATAGCCTGGTGGTTTGCCTCTCTTCTGTTAATGTGCAGCCACTTCTGCTGCTGGTGGATTGCATCCATTCTCGAGGATGTCAATCCTAGCTGAAGTATTTGCAGCAGGGATGTGTGATTTGACAATCTTCTGGTTGTCAGTAAATGAGTCCGGTAATCGGTGGACAGTGTCCTGAATGTGGAGGATCTTTAAGATCTCATCTTCACATTGTTTCGTTGCCGGATCATAGTGGGTCAAGCTTTTTGTATACCACGTAATGATGTGCTTCGCACCAGATTTCTCAGTTTCTGGGCCCATTTTGGGGAAAACGGTCTCAACAAATTCACAGTTTTCAAGACGTGCCTTAAAAGCGTCCCTCGTTTGGGTTTCTAGGTATCTTATAATTGAGGGCAAGTCAAACCCTACATAGATACATAAGTGATGTTGAGGACTCATATTTGTCCTCTGTGGTGGTGCAATGGGGATGTAGACTGCGCAGCCGAAGATTCTCAGATGAGAAATGTTCAGTCACCCTCCATATGCAAGTTGCATTGGAGAGAGACTCTGACCTCTAGAGTGTCTGATTTTTATTAACGATGCAGCAAGCAGAGTTGCATGTCCCCATGCATCCACCGGCAACTGGGATTTCATTAGCAATGGACGTGCAATCCATTGGAGTCTTTTTATCAGTGACTCTGCCAACCCATTTTGGGTATGAACAGGCAGCACTGGATGTTCAATTTCTATTCCCGTTGCCTGGCAGTACTCTTGAAATGACCGGGAGGTAAATTTCCCAACATTATCCATACGTATTTTCTTTATATTGTTGTCTGGAAAATGCGCCCGCAACTTTATAATTTGTACCAGTAGCTTTGGAAAAGCTAAGTGTAATGCCCTGCTAAGCTACTGCACAAGTACTAGAGGGGGGTGAATAGTACTTTAAAATAATTAAGAGGCTAATTCCTAATTACTTGCAAACTCTACCAAACAATGCGGAAAATGCGGAAATGTAAATGTTAGACAACAAAGAAACAATCGCAAACAACGATATTACTGGGTTCGGATCCACCCAAGTCTCCCCGACTTGTTCCCGGTGATCCTACGTCCCAACCACCCGGATCCCCTCCGGATACTCGAGTTAGAAACCCTAACTCAAGATTTCCACTATGAAATACTTGTGAAAAACCTTCACAAGTCAAATCATACACAAAGTAATTTGTGACTCCCACAACCCAGGATCACAACCACACTCTCACAACCGAGAGTAAAACTTACAATATGAATTGAAATGAAATAGAAACTTCTTACCGACAAAATTCATATGCCTTGAGTAATGCTTACGAATTAGGGCAAAGATGATTTTGAGGAAGAAGAAGTGGCACCAAACCCTAGCTCCAAGATGTAGATCAGCGATGGAGAGCTATGGGAATGTAGGTGACCTAGAATCAAGCACTTGGCTTGGAAGGCTTCACACTCAATGAATCTCTCTTTGGAAGTAAGAGTGAGGAGAGATTATTGAATGGAATGAAAGAGCTTTGAATGAGCTTGGAATGATTTCTCTTGATCTCTAAACTTGCAATAATATCAGCCTTGACTGCAATGAATGCAGCCCATCAAGTATTTATAGGATAGAGGAGAGAGAGAGAGAAAAACGTTTCAATTAATGCTCCAACGGCTCTTTTCTGAACCCAACTAGTCGGTCAAAGAACAACCACTGACCGACTAGTTCATCAACTAGTCGGTCGGTCATTTAACGTAGACCGACTAATGGAAGAACAGCCAAAAGGTTCAAGCACAGACAAAAGGAATTCGTCGGTCCAAGAAGAGTAGCTGACCGACTAGTTTCACAACTAGTCGGTCGGTTACTCAACTGAGACCGAATAACAGATAAAACTGAGGTTTGAGCACAAATAGACTTAGTCGGTCCAAGAACAAATGTTGACCGACTAATTAACCAACTAGTCGGTCGCCAAATGAGCATAAACCGACTAACGATAAACAGTAAGTTAGGTGAAAATTGGCATGTACAGTAAAGCTAAACTAGTCTGTCCAAGAAGGAACGTTGACCGACTAGTTCATCAACTAGTCGGTCGATCAATGAACACAGACCGACTAATGATAAACAGTAGCTCAGGCTCAAATATGCATGTACAGGGAAAGCTCAACTAGTCGGTCACAGAAGCATCACTGACCGACTAGTTCACAAACTAGTCGGTCGGTGAGTCAACTTAGACCGACTAACTGTAAACAGTAAAGAGCTTAGAATTGACTAACAAAAACTAGTCGTTCCAAGAATCTTTGCTGACCGACTAGATCACCATCTAGTCGGTCAGTTCTTCTTCTTGAACCAACTAACATGCACAAGAAGTCGCGAATCGAAGCGCGAAGCTTCGGGAAAGATTGTATGGACTTCTACTAAGATCCTAGAGCTAAGATATGCGCGTTATGAAGATTTAAACCGTAAGACCTACTCAAGGCTTAACATTCTACGAAAGAAGCTTAAAGACTATAAATAAAACTAGAAGATACCGTCTTCAATAGCTTCAATCGAATCTTCATGACTTCTAAAATGGTCCATAAGCTTCAACGAAGCTTTAGGCATACGATCACGTGCTTTGAGAAGTCTTGAGACGTCGTAATTGATATTCATATGAATTTGGCGACGATCTACATAACTGCGCTCACAAAGTGTTAGTTCACGATATATTTATGTTTGTTCATCATCCAAAACCAAATCCGGGGAGTCCAATATCCAGCATTCTCCCCCTTTTTTGGTGATGACAAACCAACATAAATAATAATCAAAAATAATAATTCAAATGAAATTTACTTACTCTCCCTGCATTGTTGACACGTTAATTCCAAATTAAACAATAATAATACGCATCAAGCAGACGAGTAAAGTATATCAATGAGAATCGATTATTGAAATATCGAATACCAAAAGATGGTTATTGAAATATCGGATTTGTAAATCCATTTATATATCTTAACTCCCCCTGAATCTAACATATCAAATTAGATTCTTGGAATAGTGCTTTAAATTATCATTTAGCACATCGTTATTATTATATCTCTCCCCCTTTGGCATTAGCAAAAAGAGCGGGAGGAGAACAACGACAACAACAATGGCTTCAAATAAAAGCACGGGAGTCATAGAATACGACGACGGTTCAAGTGACACCAAAGAAAAAAAATACGAATAAAATCAAGGCGTGTCAATGATACCATAGTCGAAAATCGTAAAATGAAATCATCAAAAACTCAAAGCAATTTTACGGATTGAGTTATGGAATATACTCTCCAATATCAACATTCTTGGTTAATTTAGTGCATGGAAAATAATTATATGTTTCCATAGAAGAAATTTCTATTAAACCAAGTTAATATCGTCGAGCGACGAAATCAAACATCAGAGACATAAAAAATATAATGTGCACAATAGAATGAAATGTCAACGTCGATGTGTATATATATATATATATATATATATAAAGTATGAACCAGAGTACATCAAAAATATACATCACTGACATACAAAACATCGATCCAACGATCGGAGCACAGAATACATCATCATATCAAACATATATCAGAGTGTCACATAACATACAACATCATCAAAGTACATCAAAATACATCATCAAAATGATCCAAAAATCATAGCCACCCACACTATCCTACCCAAACTCTCTCACACTAGATGTATCATCCAAGGAGCATCGGAGAGTCCTCAAAGAAGCTCAAGAGAAAGCGGCAGGATCTGCAGCAGTAGCAGGCTCTGCAAGAGAAGTGGTGGTCACAGGAACATCTCGAATGTCAACGGGAGCGACGGCAGAAGTGGCAATCTCTGGAGCAGCAACAGTAGTGGCCTCGGGAGCACTAGTCGGAGCATCCACCGCAGGAGCGGTGGCAACAGGTGTGCTCTCGGGGGCACCAGCAAATGAAGCAGCAGCACGAGCAAGCTCCTCAATATCCTCCTCATCCAACTCATCCTCGTCAGAGAAAGACGGAGGGACCTCAATATCAAGCTGTCGAGCGATACGGCAGAGAATCTCCTCAGAACGAGCCTGACGAGACTCCAAACGACGGATCGAACGAACGACATCGGCAAGAGTGGTAGAGGGAGCAACTGAGGCAGAGGCAGAGGCTGACGCTGAAGGTGTCGTCCGCTGAACGTGACGGAGCGCCGCAAGAGACTTCTTGACGATCGTCGCGTTCAGGGGAGGACCAACTGAACGCTCATCGTCAGGAGGCAATGTGACACGGAAGTGACGGAATACCAGAGTCAACAAGCACAGGAAGGGGATATGAGCCGACTTCGTGGACTTGCGAATACACTTGAAAGAGTCCATCTTATCGAGTATAATGCGAGCCCAGTTAATCGAGCTCCCCATGAAAATAGCATAGATCAACTTCAAGAAGGGCTGGGACGGTAGAGATGAGGAGCCGTACTTGGGAAGCAAGCACGACTTCAGAATCAAATTCAGGACCCATGCATTAGGCTTGAAGGATTTGGAGGGCACGCCAATCATGGCGGGAGGAATCTGGTGGAAAATCTGGGATAGGACGACCTGATCAAGGAAGGTGATATCATCAACAGAAATGTCAGAGGGGAGGAGGCCAGACGAGGAGATACCCAAAATCTCTCCTAAGATTTCTGCTGTGAGGACTATAGGAGTCCCCAAAACAGTCGTCTCAACAGAGTGGGTCCCATCGTACTGACCCCGGATCCTATTGGCATAGAAAAGTTTTACTAGGCGAGGGTAGGGGTGAGGGTTCGCCTTCGGGTCATATCGAAGATAATCGAGTAGACCGGAGGACGAAAGAAGATCGGCGAGGCCAAGGAAGTCACTAAACTGGATGAAATGCTCCAGAAGCAGTTGGCAATGTTCGATACGGTTGTAAGCCGCGAGACACAAAGGGTCGTCGCGACACAACGAGATATCGACACCGCCTACCGGCATCGGAGCCTTTCCCTTAGGCTTACGGGTAGACGTACGAGGTCGGGAGCTAGACTCAGGATGGGTAGAAGGAGTGGGTTCCCTATGAGTCTCAGGCTCGGGTCTATACTCGGTATCGGAATCGGTAGGAGTATGGAAAGAAGAGGGAGACGTAAGTTGCTTGCGCTTGGGCTTAGGCTTGGGTTGGTCTCTAGGTTGAGCACGGGGCTTCGCTTTCGTCGTCCTCTTACGCTTAAGAGGGGGCGAAGACGAAGAGGGTTCGGTAGGCTTCGAACGACGTTTCAGAGGAGGAGGGTCCGAGGGTGGCGAATCGATGGTCATGGGCGAAGGGCCAGAGGGAGTGATCGGGATACGTGTACGAGCCATAATCGATGCACGACACGACGCAAGAGATCGAATCGAAGACACCCTAAACACAAACCCTAGAAATCCTAGCCGAAATCAAGAACCCTAGCACAACCCTAGGCCGAAATGAAATCACTAGAAACCCTAATCCTAGAAGCTTAAAGCTAACTCTAGAATAGAGAGAGATACCTAGGAGGAGGAGAGGGGTCGACGGCACAGGCAGAGATGGCCGGAAAGATGGCCGGAGATCGACGGCGGAGAGGGAGGCAGACGAAGGGGCACGGGGGTTTGTGGCTGAGAAATAAGCTTCGAATCGACTAGAAGGGGAAATAGTCGGTTTGAGCCTTATAAAATCGATTAGAATCTCAAAAGACAAATCAGTCCCTGGCACAACTAGTCGGTCACAGTTCAAGCACTGACCGACTAGATCATGATCTAGTCGGTCGGTCAATGAGCTTGAACCGACTAGTTGTAAACAGTAACTGAAGGCAAATTTCCTGACAAGATTTAGTCGGTCTAAGCTCATTTGCTGACCGACTAGAACTGAATCTAGTCGGTCGGCCAATGAACTTGGACCGACTAAGAGAGTTCAAAAATTGAAAAACTATGAAATTTGATTTCTCTCCTAATCACACTTGGATGAAACATCAAAATACTCTCTTTAATCATTATACTACCCCATTAAACATCGAAAATCTGAAATTTGACGATTACGCACAAATCGAGCGAAAATCCCGAAAATTCAACAAAAATCCAGAAAATTTCAATACTTCAAGCATGAGCAAATATAACGAATAGAATAGCATGCAAGAATATTGAATAAAAATGAATCCTATGTCTCGGATTCACCCATAATCCCCAATTCTCGACGTAACCGAACAAAGGAGTCCTCCTTTAGGGGTTTCATGAAAATATCGGCGATTTGCTTCTGGGTTTCAACGTACACTAATTTGATGTCCTTTTTAGCAACATGATCATCTAAGAAATGGTGTCAGACATCTATGTGTTTCGAACAGGAATGGTGTACCGGGTTCTTGGAAAGACATATTGCACTTTGGTTGTCCACCATGATAGGGCAATTATCACAGTTTATACCAAAGTATTTAAGTGTGTGTCTCATCCAAAGAACTTGAGCACACGCGGCACCGGCGGCAATGTATTCCGCCTCGGTGGTTGAAAGTGATACTGAATTTTGCTTCTTGGAAAACCAAGAGACAAGGGAATTTCCTATAAAATGGCAAGTGCCACTAGTACTTTTCCTGTCGGATTTGCATCCCGCATAATCGGCATCACTATATGAGATTAACTCATGCGTGCTAGATTTTGGATAAAGTAATCCAAAATCAAGTGTATAACTTAGATAACGGAAAATACGTTTTACCGCTACTAAGTGAGACTCCTTAGGTTGAGACTGATAACGAGCACATACACATACTGTAAACATAAAATCGGGCCTACTTGCGGTAAGATAAAGTAAACTACCTATCATACCTCGATATAGACGAATGTCTACATCCTTACCGCCCGTATCCTTATCAAGATGTGTAGTCGTGCTCATTGGAGTCTTTTTCCCGAAGGCATTCTCCATTCCAAATCGCTTTAGCAACTCCACCGTGTACTTCGTTTGGTGGATGAAGATTGCATCGTCCATTTGGTGAATTTGGAGACCTAAGAAATATTTGAGCTCACCCATGTGGCTCATCTCAAATTGATCCTTCATCACAATAGAAAACTCTTCGCAAAGAGCAAAGTTAGTAGCACCGAAAATGATATCATCAACATATATTTGAACTAAAATTATATCATTATTCGAATGCTTAACAAAAAGTGTAGAATCATCTTCTCCCATTTTAAAATTCAAATCCAAAAGAAAATTCTTTAGGCGATCATACCAAGCTCGAGGAGCTTGTCTCAAACCGTAAAGCGCTTTCTTTAGTTTAAAAACATGATTTAGAAATTTTTCATTAATAAAGCCCAGAGGTTGAGAAAAGTAAACTTCCTCAACAACATCTCCGTTTAAAAATGCACTTTTAACATCCATTTGAAATAATTTAAAATCCTTATGGCATGCAAAAGACAATAATAATCTAATTGATTCTAATCTAGCTACCGGAGCGAAGGATTCTTCGAAATCAATACCTTCCTCTTGACGGTAGCCTTGAGCAACTAACCGAGCTTTGTTCCGGACGACGACTTGGTTTTCGTCGGTTTTGTTCTTGAAGATCCACTTTGTCCCTATGACGGTGTGGTTCTTCGATGGCAATGGAACAAGCTCCCAAACTTCATTCCTCTCGAATTGAATGAGTTCCTCCTCCATGGCTAAGATCCAAGCGCTATCTTCGCATGCTTCATTAACATTCTTTGGCTCTATCGAGGAGGCAAAGGCACAATGAGCGAAGTAGTTCACTTGCGATCTCGTCTTGACACTATCATGGATATTGCCAATGACTTGCTCATGAGGATGGTCACGAACGGTATGAAGCCGTTTGGGATTACCTTGATCACTAGGAACATTCTCAACAACTTCATTAGACGGGTTAGTCTCAATAGAATCAATAGAACCATTAGAGTTAGAATTACCAATTGAATCACATAAGACATCCATAGAGTCATCATCATTAGTAATTCTAGTTGGAACAAATCCTTCATTAAATGACACATGAAGCGATTCCTCGATCGTTGAGGTTTGTTTGTTGAATATCCGGTAGGCTTTGCTACGCGAAGAATATCCAACAAAATTCCCCTCATCGGATCTTAGATCGAATTTGTCCAAACTACCATACGTGTTCTTAATAAAACATTTCGAACCAAAAACACGAAAATGTTTAACTTGAGGCAACCTACCAAACAACAATTCATAACAAGTTTGTTTAGTGCCGGGCCTCAAAAGTATTCTATTAAACACATAGCAAGCGGTATGTACCGCTTCCGCCCAAAATTGATGGCCAAGTTGGCTATCATCAAGCATAGTGCGAGCACATTCCACTAGCGTCCTATTCTTTCTCTCAACAACACCATTTTGAGGAGGTGCACGAGGGAATGAAAAGGTGTGTGTAATACCAATTTCATCACAAAATGTCTCAAAAGACTCATTCTTAAATTCACCTCCATGATCACTACGAATAGTGACAATGGTGGTTTCTAAGAGATTTTGTACTTTCTTAACAAAAATTGTGAAGTTTTCAAAAGCTTCATTTTTATTACACAATGAAAATACCCAAGTAAACCTAGAAAAGTCATCAACGATGACAAGTCCATATCTAGCATTACCTAATGAAGCAACTCTAGTTGGCCCAAATAAATCTAGATGTAATAGCTCTAGAGGCCGCTTAGAAGAAATGCTTTTCTTAGGTTTAAATGAAGATTTTGGAAGCTTGCCTCGTTGACACGAGTCACAAAAGCTTTTCTTTTGAAAGACAAGCTTAGGAAAGCCTCTAATAGAATTTAACTTGGAAAGCTTAAAAAGTGTTCCAAAGTTCACATGACCAAAACGTCAATGCCATAAGTGTTGTTCACTTGTGTTGGCAAAAAGACATTGTTCATGTGATCTTGGAAGATCTAGGATATATATATATATATATATATATATATATATATATATATATATATATATATATATATATATATATATATATCATTATGGCGTGTGCCGGAAAACAATAATTCATTATTATCTTTTCTTAAAAGATGGCACATTCCTTTCGCAAAGTTAACTTTGTAACCTTTGTCACAAAGTTTACTTATTGAAATGAGATTGTGGTTTAATCCTTTAACAAGGTAAACATCACATATAAGGGGTTTAGAAGGATTACCCACTTTACCAACACCTATGATGGTTCCGCTCTCGTTGCCTCCAAATACGACGCGGTTTCCATTTGCAATGGGAACCACTCCGGAGAGCAATTGAGCGTCGCCCGTCATGTGTTTTGAACACCCGCTATCGAGTATCCAATTTCCCTTGGAGCTAAATTTAAATTTGTTGCTCCTTTTCTTTTTCTTTTCCTTGAGTACCTAAAGATAGAAAATTTCATATCATGGTACCCAAGGTCATTGGGTCCAAAAGATTAGACCTTTGGAAGCCAAGTCCAATTGGACTTAGACTTCCCCACATAATTTCTACTATGCACAACATCCGAAAAATAAGCATTCATGTAAACTTGTTTTTCATCCATGCTTGTGTCCTTTGGGCTCCAAATAGTGAAAATCTTGGAAGCCCTCATCCTATTGGGTGCATGCATGCGTTGTTGGTTTCTACGTGATGCATGTCGTGGATAGGCATAAGGAACATGATGGAATGGTGCATGTGGATAGTTATTCATACGATGATGTGGGTGAACATATGCATGTGGAGGAACACATGCGTGAGGGTGTCTCACATGGTGTGCACGTGCCCATGAAGTGTAGCATAGAAATCATCATATGTGTGAGCCGGTGGAGTAGGACGTGTGTTCCTACGTGGCATAGTATTGGTGTACATATAAGCATGCCCCTTCTTTGGAGGTCCACCCAAAGTGGGTTTCTTTCCGAAAGAGGGTGTGGACGAGGTGGAAGCAACATTGGTAGATGAACTACCAATAGAGTGTTTGCTACCACTCGTTGAGTCACCGGAAGTTGGCCTAACAAAAGTAGTGGCCGATTTGGATGAACTTTCCATCGTATACCCCAAGCCAATGTGGTGATTGGCCGGAAGTAAGTCACTTAGGATTTTATCCAAATGGTCCTTACCCTTAATGAATTTATTAATTCGGCCTAATGTGTTCTCATATTTCTCGGAGAGAAAACGCATAGAAGTATCCAAATTGGATACTTGCGATGTGAGCACATAAACACGAGATTTAAGATTCTCATTCTCAATACTCAAAGTCGAGTTTTGAGAAGTCAAATCCGCTATCTTGTGCTCCTCCGGATCTTCAATGCTAACATGTTCAAGTTGAGTCTTGAGATTAACAATCTCATTCTTCAACCCTTCAACAACGGTGTCGTTGTTGGTGATGATAGTTTTAGGTGAGGTTTGAATGCTAGCTAAGTCATCTTTTACTTTAGTATGCTTATTTACTAATTTAGTATACTTAGACCATAATTGAGAATTAGCATTCCTATGGTCATCCATAGTTACCTCATCGCCTTCGTTGTCGCTATCATCGGAAGAGGAAGATCCTTGATCATGCTCCTCTCTTGCCATGAAGCACATGTGTGCTTGCTCCACTTGCTCATCGTCCGACTCTCCGTTTGAGGAATCCTCGGAGTCGGTGAATGTTGCCCCGACAAGCCCCTTTTTGTTCCCTTTCTTGTACTTCTTGGACGTGTCGTACTTTGGCGCCTTCCGCTTCTCCTTTTGCTTGTTTAGAGGACACTCCGCTTTCATGTGTCCTGGCTTGTTGCATTTAAAGCACAAAGAAGAAGAAGAGTTAGATGAATTGAACTTCGATTTGTTTTTGAAGTTACCTTTCCGGAAGAACCGGTTGAAATTCTTGGCCATGAGTGCCATGGACTCCAAGTCCAACTCGTTTTCCGAGTTCTCATCATCGGTTGATGTGGAAGTAGATTGAGCGGCCTTGAAAGAAATAGCTTTCTTCTTTGGCTCTTCTTGTTGTAGGTAAGACTTCATCTTTTCCTGCAACTTCAACTTGCTATCCTTGCGTACCTCATAAGACATCAAGGTACCCATTAGTTGAACAACGGTATATTTGTTCATATCATTACCTTCCTTGATGGCGAAGGTGCACTTTTCCCAACTAGAAGGAAGTCCTTCTATAAGCTTCGAACATTTCTCCTTTTGGGTGTAGGATTTCCGAGAGCCTCTAACTCGTTTATGATGTCGACGAAGCGAGCATAATACTCCTTCATCTTCTCACCCTGTAGCATATGAAACATCTCGTAATCTTTATTAACTACAACGAGTTTAGAGTCTCTTACCCTACTCATCCCTTCATGTAATATGAGGAGGGAGTTCCATATTTGATATGCACTCTTACATGTGCATATCTTGTTGAAATCCTCGGGCTCCAAAGCACATTGCAAGGCGTTAATTGCCTTGGCATTGCTTACCTCCACGGCGACCTCCGCGGGAGTCCATTTCTCGAAATCTTCTTCGGTGGGCTCGATGTATTCCTTCATCGTGGTCCTCCATAGTGAAGCACTCAGGAGGAAAGTCTCCATCCGGCATTTTCAGTACCCGTAGTTGGTACCGTTGAAGAATGGAGGCCTCATTGAGGAATGTCCTTCCATTACCGAAGACGCTCCTTCACGGTTCTTGAAGGTGCTATAGTCGGAAGGTGGACGAACGGTCTTGTTGTCGTTGGCAGACATAGCTATAGACTTGGCTCTGATACCAAATGTAATGCCCTGCTAAGCTACTGCACAAGTACTAGAGGGGGGTGAATAGTACTTTAAAATAATTAAGAGGCTAATTCCTAATTACTTGCAAACTCTACCAAACAATGCGGAAAATGCGGAAATGTAAATGTCAGACAACAAAGAAACAATCGCAAACAACGATATTACTGGGTTCGGATCCACCCAAGTCTCCCCGACTTGTTTCCGGTGATCCTACGTCCCAAACACCTGGATCCCCTCCGGATACTCGAGTTAGAAACCCTAACTCAAGATTTCCACTATGAAATACTTGTGAAAAACCTTCACAAGTCAAATCATACACAAAGTAATTTGTGACTCCCACAACCCGGGATCACAACCACACTCTCACAACCGAGAGTGAAACTTACAATATGAATTGAAATGAAATAGAAACTTCTTACCGACAAAATTCATATGCCTTGAGTAATGCTTATGAATTAGGGCAAAGATGATTTTGAGGAAGAAGAAGTGGCACCAAACCCTAGCTCCAAGATGTAGATCAGCGATGGAGAGCTATGGGGATGTAGGTGACCTAGAATCAAGCACTTGGCTTGGAAGGCTTCACACTCAATGAATCTCTCTTTGGAAGTAAGAGTGAAGAGAGATTATTGAATGGAATGAAAGAGCTTTGAATGAGCTTGGAATGATTTCTCTTGATCTCTAAACTTGCAATAATATTAGCCTTGACTGCAATGAATGCAGCCCATCAAGTATTTATAGGATAGAGGAGAGAGAGAAAGAAAAACGTTTCAATTAATACTCCAACGGCTCTTTTCTGAACCCAACTAGTCGGTCAAAGAACAACCACCGATCGACTAGTTCATCAACTAGTCGGTCGGTCATTTAACGTAGACCGACTAATGGAAGAACAGCCAAAAGGTTGAAGCACAGACAAAAGGAATTAGTCGGTCCAAGAAGAGTAGCTGACCGACTAGTTTCAAAACTAGTCGGTCGGTTACTCAACTGAGAACGACTAACAGATAAAACTGAAGTCTGAGCACAAATAGACTTAGTCGGTCCAAGAACAAATGTTGACCGACTAATTCACCAACTAGTCGGTCGCCAAATGAGCATAGACCGACTAATGATAAATAATAAGTTACGTGAAAATTGGCATGTGCAGTAAAGCTAAACTAGTCGGTCCAAGAAGGAACATTGACCGACTAGTTCATCAACTAGTCGGTCGATCAATGAACACAGACCGACTAATGATAAACAGTAGCTCAGGCTCAAATGTGCATGTACAGGAAAAGCTCAACTAGTCGGTCACAGAAGCATCACTGACCGACTAGTTCACAAACTAGTCGGTCGGTGAGTCAACTTAGACCGACTAACTGTAAACAGTAAAGAGCTTAGAATTGACTGACAAAAACTAGTCGGTCCAAGAAGCTTTGCTGACCGACTAGATCACCATCTAGTCGGTCAGTTCTTCTTCTTGAACCAACTAACATGCACAAGAAGTCGCGAATCGAAGCGCGAAGCTTCGGGAAATATTGTATGGACTTCTACTAAGATCCTAGAGTTAAGATATGAGCGTTATGAAGATTTAAACCGTAAGACCTACACAAGGCTTAACATTCGACGAAAGAAGCTTAAAGACTATAAATAAAACTAGACGATACCGTCTTCAATAGCTTCAATTGAATCTTCATGACTTCTAAAATGGTCTATAAGCTTCAACGAAGCTTTAGGCATACGATCACGTGCTTTGAGAAGTCTTGAGACGTCGTAATTGATATTCATATGAATTTGGCGACGATCTCCATAACTGCGTTCACAAAGTGTTAGTTCACGATATATTTATGTTTGTTCATCATCCAAAACCAAATCCAGAGAGTCCAATATCCAACATTAAGTTACGGGTTGATAGTAGACACACATACGAATATTTTGAAGATGCATCGATCAGTACCATAAAGTACCGAAAGGGCCCACTAAGGGGTGGATAGGTCCACATATGTCTCCATGTATTCTCAAGGAAGCTTGGAGATTCGAGATCCACTTTTAGTGGTGATTGCCTTGTTATTAGCTTCCCCTTGAAGCAGTGGATGCAAGGGAATTCTCCCTTCTGAAGAATCTCTGGTTCTTCAGGTTGTGCCCGTGGGATTGTGCTAGGATGTTGTGCATCATCACATATCCAGGGTGGTCAAGTCTGTCATGCCAAAGTAAAAACGTGGCTGATGTCGGGCACTTCAGGTGCTCCGTCAAGTTGGCTTCCTCTCTCCGAATCTTTGTATGGTAGAGGCCTGATGAAAGGCTCTAAAAGCGTTCAAGTATGGATTTTACTCCATTTTCTTGAGACGTTACATACAATAATTCTTTTTCATTTACATTTGCTGTTTCCAAATGGAGTCCGTTTAAGCGGATATCCTTGAAACTTAGTAAGTTTTGTTTGGAGTTCAGAGAGAATAGTGCATCTTTTATTTTAATTTTTGTTCCATTGGGGAGCAACAAGGTTGCATTCTCAGAACCTTCAATTATATTCGATGGCCCTGAAATTGTATTTACATGGCTTTTGTATGGTATAATGCTATGAAAATAGCACTTACACTGAAGAATCATATGTGTTGAAGCACTATCTACCCAGCAGTCATGAGAGCGATCCATCTAAAAAAGATGAATAAAACATTTGGATTTCATGAACATAAAACTTTATTTATTCGAATTCAAATTACATAATATGAAAGCTCTCATAACATAAAAATGTTCTAAACAACATGCTAAGATAAAAGTAGAAAACCTAATCCAGCAGTTCATCAGTTTCGAAGTCGTTAGCTGCGAACTTGATTGGAGCATCAGATGTCACTAGGTTTGTTTCAGCTTTCTTTTTCTTGTTTTCTTTGTATAATTCCTGGAGATGCTGCGAAGTTTGGCACACTCTTGACCAGTGGCCTTTCATGCCACAGCTATGGCAATGGTCTTCCCTATCCCTTTTGGGTGGGGGTGCGTCATTCTTTCTGTTGTCATTTCTGCGCCAGGTAAACTTGCGCTTTCCTTCATTTCTTCGTTGCTGGACTAGCCCCTAGTCCTTTTTATTCTGTTCCCCCTTTCTGTGGGTTTCTTTTCTTTTGTTGTCTCTCTTCTTTCGAGAAGAAGATGCGTTATGAACTTCTGGGAGGGGGGCAGTGCCAGGGGCGCATATTGTGAGTGGCGAGAAGAAGCTCTCTGTTTTGTTCAGCCATGAGTAAACATGACAGCAGCTCAGAATACTTGGTGAACTTTCGTTCACGGTATTGCTGCATAAGTATCGCATCTTTCTCATGGAAAGACGTGTACGTCTTTTTCAGCATGCAATCTTCTGAGACTTTTTTACCACAAAACTTCATGTGTGAGGTGATACTAAAAAGAGCTGAGTTGTACTCAGCTATGGACTTAAAGTCCTGTAATCTCAGGTTCTCCCACTCGTAACATGCCCTTGGTAGTATAACATCTTTCTGATGTTTATACCTGTCCTTAAGGGATGTCCACAGCTCAAATGGATTTTTGACCGTAAGGTATTCAGCCTTAAGGGTCTTGTCCACATGACGGGGAATATAGATAATGGCTTGCACCTTTTCTATATCACTTACATTTTCATTCTTTGTCACAGCAGAAATAATGGACTTAGCCCGCAAATGGAACTTTACATCGAGCTGCCAGCTCAGATAGTTTCTCCTTGATGCATCCAGCACTTCGAAATCGACACTTGCGATTTTAGCCATTTTATCTAGCAGAGCACAAATATGCATGAATTAATAATTTAAACAACAAACATTTTCATGTGGAGGCAATTTTAATATGAAGGGCTAATTGCGTGGATCAGCCAGTCCCACATAAATAAAGAGTCCAAAGTCCATCACAATCCATATTACACAAATGAAAGCTTTAAACAGAAATTACAACTTTGGAAAACCCGTGTGTCCCATATAAAATCTTCAGCCTCAATCGTGGGCCTCCGTCTCCATGGAAAGTGGTCTTCGGTCTTGGACATTTACATAAATTCCTCACTACAATTTCTCTCAAAGGTAAAAAAAGTGCAGGAAAATAAAATCTGAGACTTAAACAGCCGATCCAAAACCGCAATTAGACATCCATGCAAAAATTTGTATTCATCAAACATTTTTAGCTGACATTTTCATCACAGGCTTCACAGGCATTTATATTCGCAGAAAAGGGATAAACAATTTAATTACTTAATAATTATTGGACCACTGGGCAATGTCATACACAGTTAGGTTAGCTGACTAACGGCAGAGCGATCGCAGGATCTTCCTAATTATTAATTTTTAAAAATATGCACAACCATACACAGTTTATCCGTAGAATAAGTCAAATTAATGCAAAGCATATATTAATGATTTTACAGAGGAAATCATTTAATGCAAGGGTTGTGCTAGTTGGGTTTATCCAAAGAGATTTGGAAAAGAGCCCAATAATTAGACATGTTCTTCGTAAAAGGAAGAAATTTTCCTTTTTAATTTTTCCCCAAACGATCCCCAAAAGTCCCCAAAAATCCTCTTATTGCCCCCATAACATTTCGTGATTTTTCATGAATTTTTACGTCCCAAAACGTCATTTTAATCAATTTTTAGCCCCAAAAGCCTTTTAAAGCTTATATCTAAGCCCCCTTTATTATATATATATATTTATTTATTTATTTATTTATTTATATAGCCAAAAACTGGACTGCGGGCCTGAGGCCCGCAGTTTGGCTGCTGGCTTCAGGCCTGTAGTCAGAATTTTTTTTTTGAAACTGGGCTTCGGGCGCATAAGCAATTAGGGCTGAGGGGCGGCAGCTAGGGTTAGCCGTTGCCGCCCATCGGGGGGGTGCTACCGGGCGGTGGCAAAAGGACGGCAGCCCCCGCTTCAGGCGAGGGGGCGAGGGTACACAGTGCCCTTTGGGAGGTGGTGGACGGCAGCCCCCCGCTTCAAGCGGGGGCGGGGCCGCACAGCGCCCTTCGGGCGACGGCGACAGCCCCCCTTCGGGCAGGGGGGTTCGTCTACGGCGATACACCAGCCCCCTTTAGGGGGCGGGGTCCGTCTGAGGCGACATGGCGGCCCCTCTTTGGGGGGTCTGTCTGTGGTGTTGGGCGAGGCCGCCCCCCTTCGGGGGGTGCGGCGCTAGGCGAGGCCACAGGGGGGTGTGACGTTGGGGCGAGGCCGACCCCCTTCGGGGGGTGCAACGTTGGGGCGTGGGGGTGCCGACGGCAAGGCCGACGGCGAGCACGGGGTAGAGCGCAAAAATATATTGAAAATCATATTTAAAATATAATTTTAGGACGATGAATTTCGTCGATTATAGGCAATTAGCAATTCCTATATCGATCTTGCGAGATATATAGGTAGATCTATCATACGTATGATAAAAACGACATTTTTAGCGGGATTTACCTCTATATCCGTCCTCCGGATATTGCGACGGTTGAACGAAGCCTACGCGGATGACGACGCTCATTTGATGAAGCCTTGCACCGCGCGCGTGGACCTCCCATCTCCCTTTGCTTTCGCAACGATCGATTTTTATGGAATTTATAGAAGCTCGTGCTGATAACTTGTTATAAATCAACTACTGGGGGAGGAATCCCCAGCCCTTTATTTATAGGTAGGATAGGAGAGTTACAAGATAATATACATAGGTATGGGCGTATCTCTAAGATACCAACAATCCTAACCAACTCTGCTTTATATCCATTCACAACAATTACATGTTTTTTAAAAAAATTAACAAATAGTTTTAATGTTACAAAATCAAGAGATGATATCAATCTCAAATGGTTGAGTAATCATGGCACTAAGCCATGGCTCTCTATATATTCATCCTTAATGGGGTACTAAGGATACCAAGGGACCCTCATTACTAAGTAGTGGGGTGTAATGGGGAGATAATGAGGGGAGGGAGGCTAAAAGCCTCCCTCAACTCACAATACTCCCCATTATCTCTCTATTATCTTGGGTTAGGTATATGAATACTTCAGGATTCAATATGCTAATGAGATTGATACTTCTGGATCCAGAGCCACTGTGGTTACCTCGTTAAAACCTGAGCTGTGAAAAACCCAATGGAAAAAACCAGCAGCTTAAGGGAAAATAGTACAACCAAATGGTGACTCCCCCTGATCCATACAAGCCTTATACTTGTATGTCTTTTAGCTTTCATTAGGGGTGGACACTTCCGGGTCCAGAGTTAAATGAGGTTGCCTCATTAAATCATTTGGCTATGAAAACCCCAGGGGGAAAATACATAGCTAAGGAAAAAGAGTACAACACTAATATCAACTCCCCCTGATCTCTACAAGCTTCAAGCTTGCAGATCTCCTATGTATCTATACAATCATTTCCTATTCGTCTATACAACCCTCATGCTCTGAAAGCAAATACAATCATTACTCATCTATACAAGTTTCACTCATATCTGGTGGCTATTGGAAAATAGTGGCGCTCTGGAGTGGTACCCTCTTCAAAGTTGGTAGATGACTCCACGTATGTATTCTTTTACTCAGTCTTCAATGTGTCTGCAAGGTACTGCTGGACCTAGCTGAGCGTATTCTAGACTTGCTTCTTGGATGATGAGCTTCTAAGAAGATGTAGACTTTGGAGGATGATGTGTAGATCTTTAGGAGGTGGCCAGTCATTTGTGCTTAGTCATCGCGATGATCTGTAAACCTGCATATGCGATATATATTCCTTGACCCTTGGAAGTTGTGCAGGAGCAGCTTATCCTTGGTCCAGTGGTGCTCTCCAGGGCAGCACTGTACCTGGCTAACAGCTTTACTGCAGACGTTCTAATAGAGACACGTGCAGTTGGCCAGATAAAGGAGTGTATCTAGTACACTAGAGCTAGGATCTTTAGGACCTAGGATGTCCTACCCCTCTTCCAGCGACTGGAAGGGGTCATAAATAAGCATTTATTTTTAATAGATTGCAAATGGGCATCTTTCTTCATAAAATCCTGGTGTATGAAGAATATAAAAGGATTACACCACAAAAGGTGTTTTAATCTGTAAGCCGAGACAATACCCTGTTTTGACAAGGTATCTGATATCTCAATGGTCTCTACCGGAGAACCTATTAGAATCATATACTGATCTTTGAAGCCTTTATAGAGAAGACGTTTCTACGTCTCTCTTTCATCTCTAGGGGTAGAGTATACCCTTCTGGAAGTTTCATAGAGATCTCTATATCTATATTTCTGTATATATATATATATATGCAGTCACAACGTCCATGAGCTGCATTTCTTGGCTTTTCCAGAGACGTTAGGCTTAGTATGAAATAGGAAAATGATCACATTTCCTTCATTTATTTATGAAAACCCAACTTATATTCCATAGGTTTTACACATTCAGGTGTATGGACTATTGGTCCAAAGACTTTGCTTCTCAAGAGTGGGTCCAGCTCTACTCTGATTGCCTCATTCCACTTTGGCCAATCTATGCGTTTATGCTATAGAAAAGTGGGTTAAAAGTCATCGTCGTATTCAGCGATGTGAACGACAATAGTGAAAGCAAAATCGTCGACGACGACTGTGCTATATCTGTCAAGTACCTCTCTAGTACGTACTTAATAAAATAATGTTTATCCTATTACTTCCTGTCACGCCCCGCTTCCCAGAAATTTTGGAGGCGAGACGTGAGAAGGTCTGCACGGACTTGAAGCTGCAAAGCTCCAAGCCCGATAAGCGTCAATCAACAATAAATTGGCAGGTCCTTGCAACGCAATACGAAACAACAACAATAATCAAGAGGGAGAGACAGATAAAAGTTCAATCTCTGAAAATCCATAAAATAAATTACAATATCACAGAAAATCCACCAGGCTCAAAAGGGAAAAGCTAAGGCCCAACATGGCCAACAAAGTACAACATACAAGCAAGGGTGCCCCGCACCAATAACTAACAGCAAACCTAAACAAGAAAGAGAACACGAGCGACCTCTAAGACTGGTCACCAATGACCACAAACTCCTCCTCAGCAACCACTGGCTCAGCGCCAACAAACACTACATCCTCAGCGACAAACTCAGGCTTGGGATCTAACATGTGTCACCCAAAAGAGAAAAGGGGCACATGTCAGCAAGTCGGAAGACTTGTGCAAGGAAACTGAAAGAAAGATAACTAACAACCTAGCAGTTATAGTATGATGCATGACATGGCAAGTATAGTATGGAGATAACAAGTAAAGTGAAGTACAAGTATCAAGTATCAAGTGGTAAGTGTGACAAGTATTGTCAAGTAACAAGTACACGGGATCACCCACACATGGATGCCCTATTGCCCGCAGGCTGTGTTCAAGTACGAGGGATCACTCAGAGAGTGCCCTATTGCCCGCAGGCGTGTTCAAGTACAAGGGATCACTCAGAGAGTGACCTATTGCCCGCAGTCTGTGTTGAGCTCGTTTTCTGGAACACGAGCCAGAATTGTAATTGGCCTAGGGTTGTGCCCGCAAAACGGGTGCCAAGTCGGAACAAATAGTACAAGTATGTAGCGAAGCTACGCAATCACGATGAGTGTTCAAGCATGCAATGACATGAGCAGATATTCGCGTACCGTTAATTGAAATTAAACGTGACAGGTAAAATGAAATGACATGAACATATTCGCGTACCGTTAATTTAAATTAAACATGGCAGTTAAAATGCAATAGCAGTTAAGGATGCGTGGATGACATGAACAGTTAATACGCGTACCGTTAAGGGAAAGTAAACGTGACATATAAGCATGATGAAGGTGACGGACCAAGCTTCATTGTTAAGCTAGGTCAATGGCGTCCAGACGGCTATCCTTTCACCGTCTAGTCTCTTTTACGCTAAATCAAGGTAATGGCCTAAGACATGGCCCAAATCAAGAGATGTAAGTTTCACTTGCCTCACGCCAAGGAAGATGATCACGAAGGTTCGCCTCACGAACGCTAATCTACGGGGAAGGGAATCGCTGTCGTGGAGGAACAATCATCAAACAACATCCATTATTATTAGGGTTTCACAAATCATATTGGGGGGTTATGAGAACATTAAAGGAAGAATACTACCCGATAGCGTAGTGGAAGAATGACGCCGAGCAAGCACGGCAACGGAAGAAACGATCCAGGGAACCTACGGTCCAGATCTGGAAATGGATAGAGAAATTTGGGGTAATGGGGTTTTTTTCCGGCGACCTAGAGGAGGTGGCCGGTCTAAATGGCGAGAGGGAAGCTCCAATGGAGGAAGGAATGGCTTGGGATGAAGGAGGAAGGGTTTGGGGATGAAGGGGGATGATTTGGGGAAGGAGGAGGTTCAGGAGAAGAGAGGGAAGAGAAGAAAACGATTGGGGGTTTATATAGAAAATCGTGTGGCGGCTAGGGCAAACCTAGGGTTTCTGGGTGAATTAGTCGGTCAAAGAAGGGTGGCTGACCGACTAGTTTGGGAACTAGTCGGTCGGTCGTTCAACTGTAACCGACTAAGAGAAAACAGTAACTCCTGAAGGAAAAATGAACTTTGAATTAGTCGGTCTGTGAAGGCTTGTCAACCGACTAGTTTGAGAACTAGTCGGTCGGTGAGTGTTCATAGACCGACTAAGAGTAAACAGTAACTCGGCTGGGAAAATGATCAATGAACTAGTCGGTTGAAGAACAATGGCTGACCGACTAGTTTGTAATCTAGTCGGTCGAAAGATGTTCTTAGACCGACTAAAGATAAACAGTAACTCCTGAATTATAATCAAAGCCCACTAGTCGGTCCATTAAGGATTGCCGACCGACTAGATTGAGATCTAGTCGGTTGGTTCTCCTTCTTGAACCAACTAACGTGCACGAAAAGTGTCGATTCGAAGCGCGAAGCTTCGGGAAGATTTCTATGGCTTCTAGGATCGATTTATACTCTAAGATATGAGCGATAAGAAGATCGTCATGAGTGACTCACCTCAAGCTCGACGATCTAAGGAAGGAAGCTAGAAAGTCACGACGGTACGAACGAAATCGAAAGCTACGGAGATGGAAAATCACACGTAAAGAGAAAATCCACCAAGACTCATATAATACTCATATATAACATTGAAAACCCAAACACATGAAAAAAAACCAGTCGTTACATCCTCCCCAACTTAAAATAAAGTCCGTCCTCGGACTTTCTAACATATCTAATCGCTCTAGTAACTACCCTCAATCAATATCACATTATCATTCAACCACGTAT
This sequence comes from Scilla litardierei, assembly GCA_030789695.1. Lineage (NCBI taxonomy): Eukaryota > Viridiplantae > Streptophyta > Magnoliopsida > Asparagales > Asparagaceae > Scilla > Scilla litardierei. Next base: position 130,216,231 of record CM061132.1, on the reverse strand, counting down.
AGTCATTTCAAACGCTTATACATATGCACTAGGTAGTCAATCATTTATTCTACAATCATGTATTTATTCACGCACATTATACTCCTATACCTATCATAGCCAGACAACTTCATACACGTATTTCAATCATATATATACATACATCCCTTATATAGCTATCACTTACCTAGCACCAAACATTAGTCCATATACTCACGACCAATTAAATAGTTCACACTAGTAATTACCATCGTAACACTATACGTTACGTAGCTACCTATGATCAAGGCAATAAGAATACACTACTCCCTATATCTCCTAGTGCACATCCAATACCAAACAATCAATATGTGTAACCACACCATACCATTATTAAAACAAGTTCACTATATCTAATATACATTCACCATCATTATAATTTCACAATTTATAGTCATTCAAATGCATGCACACATTTCACCATATTATCACTTCATATATAGTCCTATAGCTATAATCATGACACACCACATATACCATAGTCACCAATTCCTATAACTATCACCTACTTACCCGTGCATGGTGCACATCCACGCACGCTAATGTAACATTCATATATACCACTATATACTCAGCACATATACACACTTAGCTTTAGCTAGCACACATATATTCACGCAACCAAGTCCTTAGTGAATAACTATACCACAAGACCAACTCATATAGCTATATATTGGTATAGCCACCCACAATCGTGTGCGTAACACAACCAGGCACAACAATCCAAACATTATACATACATCATCCATCACTATACACCAACCACATACAATACACCAATGTACATAGAGTATACCCACTCAAGCTTGAGTGAGACTCAAATCATAGCAGAGTATTCTATATACATAACACAACATCCATACATATATCAATACCAACACACATACAAATTCATAAGCACCATGAAATTAAATACACTATGACGACATATCAAATTACACTAATGGGGCCCACCAAACTATATTAAGGTTGACACGGCGACGACAAGCTCTATTGGCTAGACAAAAGGAAAGAAACCGAAATCAAAAGCGTGACGAATGGAAAGATCGAAAAGCACGAGTTCATCTAGGACGAAGGTAAGGAGCCAGATTGGTTAGATGAACTAGGGTAAAACTGTGATTGCTTAGGTGGGAAGAGTAAGAGGTAAGGATACCCTTATGGAATAGAGAAAAATAGTATGTAAAAGTTTTAAGTTAAAATACGAAAAGTTTGAAAACTGCTGTACTTCAAAAGTTGATGTCCCTTTTCGTATAAAAATATTTAGAGGTCGATAAAACAAATTGTTCGAAATAAGCTTGAGTCGAATATACATGATAGGAGAAAACGGTTTATTGGTTTATATAAAATCATTATAAAAGGAAGTAAATCATTTACACGAATATTAAGGTCGTAGTTTAGGAAAATATTACACGGTAGTAATTTAATAACGTTTGCAAAGTTTGAAATGAAATTAAATTAATTGAAGAATTTAAACTCAGGTTAAATGCTTTCAAAGTCTTTAAGTCAGGGGAAAATTTAAAAAATAATCAATATTGAAACTACTTTTAGAGGAATCAGGAATGGCCAAAAAGAACTGTTTTATACAAAGCTCTTAACATATGAGCTAAAGAGCCTAGTACGGATATATAAAAATATTTGAAATTCAATTTAGTTTAGAAATTATTCTAAGAGCATGTATGGTAAACAGAAAGATAATAATAGCTTATTAGTAGTATTATCAAAATTGGTGGTAAAACTTTAAAATCAAATTATGGAAGGTCTAGATCAGGAAATGGTTTTGAAAAGTAATTTTACGAAAATCGGAACTAGGAAAAACGTTGAGCTTAAAATCGACTTGCTGAAATCATATGCGACTTGAAAAGTATATTAAAGGAAGCGTGACGAGTCATTTGAACCGCATAAATAAGAAAGGAAAATTATAAATCGAATTGGGAAAAATAGAAATACGGCTCAGAATACAATTAATATGTGAAAAGGAACAAGATATTTAAATAGGTATGAAAAGTATAGGCTGGAAAATATTATAAACTAGTAATCTAAAATCTCAACAAAAGTTTCGATATTTAGAAAAATAAATAAATCTTAAGTTGGCGAAAGGGCATGAAGTCTAATATACTTATATTAAAAGTTTTTGAACAAATTTAAACTTAGCGAGAGAGGAAAAATCGAAAATACTTTTAGGGGAAACAAGGATTTGCTAAAGGAACGGGTTGGTATAAAGACTTTTGAAGTACGGTACGACAAACTTATAATTAGAATATATTCATAAGATATTTGGAATTCTATTTATCTTGAAGAAGTATTTTAAAGCACGTACGGTAAACAGCTAAAATGAATTTCGCAATTTAAAAAAAGTGGTATATCGAATTATCGAAATAGTAGTAAAGTTTTGAGATCGAGAAGCGAAGATATAGGTTAGAAAATGGTTACAAGATAGTAATTTAAAATTACGGCCAAATAGTTTTTCAAAATCTAAGAATAACTTTTAGCTCAATTGGGAGTAAGGGAAATATACAAAAGAAGTTTAAAACAAAATTTAAGTTGAGTGAAATCTTTAAATAAGGAAAGAATACAAAAATGACTTTGGAAGAATCAAGATTTGTAACGAAAAAGATTTGAAAGGTCAACGATAATCGTAATGAGGTGATCATGTCAATCGAGAGCAAGGAATGTGGTTGTGCGATGAATGCACCTAAATTACGTTTCAAGAAACTACGATGAAAATCTACGGTCAGTAACACCGAAGTGTAGTGACCAGGAAAGATTGAATCAGAGGGTTCTAATCATCGAGTCGACTAAAGGTCAAGAAAACTTAACACTAAGCTTCCTAATGGCTAGAGTATATTAGAGGCCTCAGGGAAGGTTCTAAGAGAATCGAGATCATGTTCTGTTGGGCCCGAAATCGATGAACCCAAGCGAACGGCTAAAGAAATCCTAGGAATCTATCATGGTCAGAGCTAGACAGGAACCACTAAGGTAACTCTTAAGACTATCATATCAATCACTAGCATGGAGTCTAACAAACAATCAGGGGCCTCTAACTATCAAGCAAAAACTTCTAACTAAGTCTCACTATAGTCCTGACCTAATGGATTTCCTATCAAGCTGGGACATGTGCTCTAACACGTCTACTAGCCACCTAAGACATAGGAACGCTAAAAACCTAGACTCCGGGCTTATAATTTGGATGTTCTAATTTATTTAATGGACATTCTATAATTATTATCGTTGTTCCGATAGCTCGCATTTGCAAATGGACCTGCATGGGCCACCAATAAAACCTGTCACGTCCCGCTTCCCAGAAATTGTGGAGGCAAGACGTGAGAAGGTCCTCTCAGACTTGAAGCTGCAAAGCTCCAAGCCCGATAAGCGTCAATCAACAATAAATTGGCAGGTACTTGCAACGCAATACGAAACAACAACAATAATCAAGAGAGAGAGAGACAGATAAAAGTTCAATCTCTGAAAATCCATAAAATAAATTACAATATCACAGAAAATCCACCAGGCTCAAAAGGGAAAAGCTAAGGCCCAACATGGCCAACAAAGTACAACATACAAGCAAGGGTGCCCCGCACCAATAACTAACAGCAAACCTAAACAAGAAAGAGAACACGAGCGACCTCTAAGACTGGTCACCAATGACCACAAACTCCTCCTCAGCAACCACTGGCTCAGCGCCAACAAACACTACATCCTCAGCGACAAACTCAGGCTTGGGATCTAACATGTGTCACCCAAAAGAGAAAAGGGGCACATGTCAGCAAGTCGGAAGACTTGTGCAAGGAAACTGAAAGAAAGGTAACTAACAACCTAGCAGTTATAGTATGATGCATGACATGGCAAGTATAGTATGGAGATAACAAGTAAAGTGAAGTACAAGTATCAATATCAAGTGGTAAGTGTGACAAGTATTGTCAAGTAACAAGTACAAGGGATCACCCACACATGGATGCCCTATTGCCTGCAGGCTGTGTTCAAGTACGAGGAATCACTCAGAGAGTGCCCTATTGCCCGCAGGCTGTGTTCAAGTACAAGGGATCACTCAGAGAGTGCCATATTACCCGCAGGCTGTGTTGAGCTCGTTTTCTGGAACACGAGCCAGAATTGTAATTGGCCTAGGGTTGTGCCCGCAGAACGGGTGCCTAGTCGGAACAAATAGTACAAGTATGTAGCGAAGCTACGCAATCACGATGAGTGTTCAAGCATGCAATGACATGAGCAGATATTCGTGTACCGTTAATTGAAATTAAACGTGACAGGCAAAATGAAATGACATGAACATATTCGCGTACCGTTAATTTAAATTAAACATGGCAGTTAAAATGCAATAGCAGTTAAGGATGCGTGGATGACATGAACAGTTAATACGCGTACCGTTAAGTGAAAGTAAACGTGACATATAAGCATGATGAAGGTGACGGACCAAGATTCATTGTCAAGCTAGGTCAATGGCGTCCAGACGGCTATCCTTTCACCGTCTAGTCTCTTTTACGCTAAAGCAAGGTAATGGCCTAAGACATGGCCCAAATCAAGAGATGCAAGTTTCACTTGCCTCACGCCAAGGAAGATGATCACGAAGGTTCGCCTCACGAACGCTAATCTACGGGGAAGGGAATCGCTGTCGTGGAGGAACAATCATCAAACAACATCCATTATTATTAGGGTTTCACAAATCATATTGGGGGGTTATAAGAACATTAAATGAAGAATACTACCCGATAGCGTAGTGGAAGAACGACGCCGAGAAAGTACGGCAACGGAAGAAACGATCCGGGGAACCTACGGTCCAGATCTGGAAATGGATAGAGAAATTTGGGGTGATGGGGTTTTTTTCCGGCGACCTAGAGGAGGTGGCCGGTCTAAATGGCGAGAGGGAAGCTCCAAGGGACGAAGGAATGGCTTGGGATGAAGGAGGAAGGGTATGGGGATGAAGGGGGATGATTTGGGGAAGGAGGAGGTTCAGGAGAAGAGAGGGAAGAGAAGAAAACGATTGGGGGTTTATATAGAAAATCGTGTGGCGGCTAGGGCAAACCTAGGGTTTCTGGGTGAATTACTCGGTCAAAGAAGGGTGGCTGACCGACTAGTTTGGGAACTAGTCAGTCGGTCGTTCAACTGTAACCGACTAAGAGAAAACAGTAACTCCTGAAGGAAAATGAACTTTGAATTAGTCGATCTATGAAGGCTTGTCAACCGACTAGTTTGAGAACTAGTCGGTCGGTGAGTGTTCATAGACCGACTAAGAGTAAACAGTAACTCGGCTGGGAAAATGATCAATGAACTAGTCGGTTGAAGAACAATGGCTGACCGACTAGTTTGTAATCTAGTCGGTCGAAAGATGTTCTTAGACCGACTAAAGATAAACAGTAACTCCTGAATTATAATCAAAGCCCACTAGTCGGTCCATTAAGGATTGCCGACCGACTAGATTGAGATCTAGTCGGTTGGTTCTCCTTCTTGAACCAACTAACGTGCACGAAAAGTGTCGATTCGAAGCGCGAAGCTTCGGGAAGATTTCTATGGCTTCTAGGATCGATTTATACTCTAAGATATGAGCGATAAGAAGATCGTCATGAGTGACTCACCTCAAGCTCGACGATCTAAGGAAGGAAGCTAGAAAGTCACGACGATACGAACGAAATCGAAAGCTACGGAGATGGAAAATCACACGTAAAGAGAAAATCTACCAAGACTCATATAATACTCATATATAACATCGAAAATCCAAACACATGAAAAAACCAGTCGTTACACTTCCTCTGCAGGGGAAATTAGGAGGGGAGAGGTCACTGGTCTGAGCTCAGCATCCTGTGGTGGGATCATTTTATATGTCCAGGAATCTTCCTCTTTCGAGGAACTTTATATTCTGAACCTGGCAGGTGTCCTCTTTTCAATTAAGGTACAGCCAATTCTGCTGCCGGTGGATTGCATCCATCTTTGGGGATGTCAATTCTAGCTGGCGTGTTGGCAGCATAGACGTGTGAACGAACAATCTTAGGGTTGTCCGTGAATTTATCTGTCAATTGATTTACTTTAGTCTGAATTTGAAGGATCTTCTGGATCTCATCTTCACACAGAAATAGTATGCAGAACATAACGAGATTAGAACTTTTGTGTCCCATGATATGGTCTCAGAAGCTTCAAGATTCTTTAGACTGCGTGCCTATTTTAATGAGACTTTGCTCATCAAATTCACAGTTATCAAGATGTGGTGCTATGTGGACAAATGTTAGCACATCCAAACACTCTCAAATGAAATATGTTTGTTGGTTGACCATAAGCAAGCGGCATTAGTTATAAGATAGGTCCATGAGAGGACCGTATCGTGATAATCGATGCAGAATGGAATATGGCATTTCCCTAAACATCCACAGGCAACTGGGTTTTAACAATGGACGTGAAATCCATTGGAGTATCTTTACCAAAGAATTTGATAACCCATTCTGAGTATGAACATGCTGCAGGATGTTTAATTTCAATGCCAGTTGCTTGGCAGTAGTCTTGAAAGACATGTGTAGTGAATTCACCCACATTATCAGCTTTTGAGAAAGCTAGATTGCGGGTGGACAAAAAGGCACACATAAGACCATCTAGTAGATGCATCTATCAGTACAATGACGTACCGAAATGGGCCACTTGCGGGGTGAATATGCCCGCAAAGGTCACCATGTTTTCTCTCAATGAACCCAGGAGACTCTAATCCCACTTTCTAGAGGGAATGTCTCTCTATAAGTTTCCCTTTTGACAAAGGGGGACAAGGAAACTCAACCTTTTGAAGAATCTCCATGTTCTCCAAGGGATTCATTTGATGATGCGTCCCTCATCGCTGATCCATTATGACCAAGTCTATTGTGCCAGAGTTGGAAACTTTGGCAATGAAAGGCACTTCTGGTGCACAGTCAAGGTGGCTATATATAGGATGAATATCTATAATGATAGGGACCCGACGGGGGGTCCAACGAATCATGTGCAGAGGTCTTATGGCCATCCGTTTGACGAGTTATATAAAGATATTCACTATTATTATCCATAGTTTCCCAGGTATGTTCATTTTAAACGAAATAACCTTGAAACTTGGGAGATTCATATATGAATAAGGAGAGAAATTTGCATCTTATATCTTGTTGTATGTGGGAGCAATTTTAATGCTTCATTGGTGCATCGAGGCACTGTCCACAATATATCACACTTCATCTATATATTTGAATGACTAGACTTTATAAAATAAAGCTAAATATGCATTCATAAAGTTTTTTTGTTTAAAAAGAAAATATAGATGAAGTAAACTAGTATTTAAAATGCATATATAAAAGAAAACTAAGTTAAGACTCAGTCGAGCAAGTCGTCGTGATCGAAGTTTTTTGCGGTCAGTTTGGTTGAAGGATGAGATTCAACCGGATTTGTTTCAGGACGAGGCAACAGGCTCGCCTGATAAAGATCCTGGAGATTATGTGGAGTGCGGCAGTCCAGTCATACCACATCTATGGCACTTGTCCACCCAGTTCTTCTTGGAAATAGACGGTTGGCCTTTGTTGTAACGTGTCCACGTATTCTTTTTCTTCCCCTGGTTGTAGTTATTGTTATGTGGAGGTCCTCTAGCCGGTTACATCACAGCTTTATCCTTGTAATTTCTGGCCTTCTTCTTGTTCTTCGTCTTCTGGGAAGAAACAAGATGGGCTTCAAGGAAAGTAGCAGTCCCAGCAGGGCATAGGTTGTGAGTGGCTAGTAACAAGACTCTATTCTACTCCGCCCTTAGGAGGCAGGAGAGTAAGTCAGAGAATTTAATGAAAAGTCTTTCACGGTACTGTTGCATGAGGATTGCATCCTTTTCATGGAAAGACGTGAAAGTCTTTTCCAACATGCGTTGCTCCGAGACGTCTTCACCGCACAGCTTCAGGAGTGAGGTGATATTATGGAGTGCTGAGTTATACTCAGACACAGACTTGAAATCCTGAAGTCGGAGGTTTTCCCACTCATAACTAGCACGGGGCAGTATAACATCAATCTAATGTTTATAACGTGCCTCTAGTGTCCTCCACAACTCAAGTGGATCCTCTACTGTCAGATAATTGCCTTTTAAGGTCCAATTTTTGTGTCTCCTAATGTAGATAATGGCCTTCGTATTATGTATATCAGAGACAAATGACTGCGCCGCTTCAGGGGTCGCGATTGAAGTAGCCTGGGCCACTGCTGGGGCCGCAGGCACAGTAGTAGGAGCCAGATTCGTACTCATAAGAGCCATTGAGCACATGTGTAACTTCAGGTCCACCCGACAGCTCAGATAGTTCTTTACTGTCGCATCTAGTACATCAAAATCAATGCTCGCCAATATTGCCATTTATTTATGCAATTAAATACGCATGAATTAATATTTGTGAAAAATAAATTCACGCAAAAATAAATAAATAATCAGTCATGTGGGGATCGGCCAGATACCGTTAGAAATAAAAATGTCCAAAGTGTCCGAATACAGTCCATGAAGATGAAATACAAAAGAAATAAAAAATACAAATTGGAAACCTATATTAGGTCCCAGCATATTGTAGATTTCATATTTGTCTTCAATTTGGCTGAGCTCCGGTCTTTTAGCATTTTACATTATAACCTCACTACAATTTCTCTCAAAACAGAAAAAGAAAACGAGAAATGTAAAAAGGTGTATCAAAATGGCCGATCCTAAACCACAAGAGTGAATTATTTATAACATCCACGCAGTTTATATATGCTACAGGCAATATAAAAATCAATTGACGCAATTACGCAGGCAAAAGATACATTTACAACATATACGGCAATAAAAATTACATTTTAAAAATTACTTGGACCACAGGGAAACGTCATTCATCTTTAGGTTAGGTAACTAAAGACAGAGCGGTCTAAGGGTCTTTGTAATTTTTAAATCGTGAAGGATTAAAAATAAATCCAAATTTTATAAAGTTTGCATGTTTGTGGAATATGACATAATATGTAGCAAATGGTTAATAACAACTAAAAAGTTGTCAAAATTAATATATATGAATTTTTCTAAAAAAATTAAAAAAAATTATAATAATTTTCCAGAATTTTTCTGGATATTTCTGTTAATAATAAGGAATTTTTAGTAAGAAAGACCGATTTAAAAATCAGTTCTATAATAATGTTTATGTTGTAAACTTGGTGGCTATGGAATCCATAGCCCTATATTTATAGCAATAGGGTTACATAATGGGTGGATACCCACTAACGGGTTGGGCCACCCAAAGCCCGTTTATAACACTTCCCCTTCTCCATCCATTGTTGTAAGCCGTGATGAACACTTCAGGGTTCACAGAGCTTATCTGATCATGGGTCTATGGATACTTCTGGATCCCAAGTTTAGGAGTACTTGCCTCGTTAAAACATTTGCCAAGGAAAACCCAGTGGGAAAAACCAGTGGCTAAGGGAAAAGAGTACATGTCTCTGTAACTTCCCCTGATCGATGGATAACATCAGGGGTGGATACTCCTGGATCCAGAGTTGATGTGGCTGGCTCGTTAAAACCTTTGGCTATGGAAAACCCAGTGGGAAAAACCAATAGCCAAGGAAAAAGAGTACATCACTACATTAACTCCCCCTGAAAAGTACAAGCTTCAGGCTTGTAAATCTCTCAACTGTCTCATCCCAATCCCTGGTACAAGTTTTCTAAAGGTACTGCGAGGTAAAGCTTTAGTGAATAGATCTGCCAGGTTGTTGCAAGACTGGATCTGCTGGATGTCGATCTGGTTGTCTATTTGTTGTTCATGCGTCCAGAAGAGCTTGGGGGAAATGTGCTTCATCCTGCCACCTTTGATGTAGCCACCTCGTAGTTGAGCAATGCAGGCAGCATTGTCTTCATACATGGTGGTAGGTCCAAGATCTCCCGTCTTCAGGCCGATGGTCTTGAGGATATGGTGGATGACTGATCGAAGCCAAAAGAATTCTCTGCTAGCTTCGTGGATCGCAATGAGCTCGGAGTGGTTAGATGAGGTCGATGTCGATGTCTGCTTCACGGATCTCCATGAGATGGCCGTCCCACCGTACGTGAACACGAAACCGGTCTGGGACTTGGCGGTGTGTGGGTCGGACCTGTATCCTGCATCTGTATAACCGACTAAGTCAGATGATACACCTTTCTTGAAGTATAGTCCCATGTCCACAGACCCTTGGAGGTAGCGCAGAAGTTGCTTCACTCCGTTCTAGTGGCACTGTGAGGGCGCTGAACTGTATCTGCCTAGTAGGTTAGCTGCGAATGCTATATCGGGACGCGTGCAGTTTGCCAGGTATAGAAGTGCTCCGATTGCACTTAGGTATGGTACTTCAGGACCCAGTGTTTCCTCCCCCTCTTCCAGCGGTCGGAAGGGGTCTGTATCAACATCCAATGATCTAACGACCATTGGTGTGCTAAGCGGATGACATTTGTCCATAAGAAAGTTTTTCAGCACTTTCTTTGTGTATGTCGATTGGTGTAACATGATTCCTCCGCTTAAGTGTTCAATTTGTAAGCCTAGGTAGAACTTAGTTTTGCCAAGTTCTTTCATCTCAAAAGTCTGTGTGAGACTTTTGGATATCTCACCTATCTCTTCAGGAGATCCGATGATGTTCAGGTCGTCTACGTAGACGACAATAATTACGAATCATGTTCCCTTTGCTCTTATGAAGATGCAAGGGCAGACTTCATTTGTTGTGAATCCTTGTTGCACTAGGAATTCACTGAGTCTGTTATACCACATTCTACCTGACTGTTTTAGACCATACAGTGATCTCTGGAGTTTGATAGAATAGACGTCCCGAGGTCTTTCTGTCATTTTTGTCGGTAGTTTATATCCTTATGGGATTTTCATATAGATGTCCTTATCTATATTTCCATATAGGTATGCAGTCACAACGTCCATGAGCTGCATATCCAGGCCTTCCTTTGTAGATAGGCCAATGATGAAACGGAAAGTGATCGCATCCATAACCGGGGAATATGTATCGTCATAGTCTATTCCTGGCCGTTGGGAAAAACCTTGTGCAACAAGGCGCGCTTTGTAGCGCACGATCTCATTATTCTCGTTTCTTTTTCTCATGAATACCCATTTATATCCCACAGGTTTAACACCCTTTGGTGTGAGGACTACAGGTCCAAAAACTTTGCGCTTCGAGAGTGAGTCCAGCTCTACTCCTATTGCCTCGTTCCACTTTGGCCAATCCTATCTACGTTTACATTCTGCTAGAGAGCATGGATCGGTCTCATCGTCATATTCAGTGACGTGAGTGACAATAATGAGCGCGAAGTTATCATCGATGATTGTGCCTTTTCTGTCCAGTACCTCCCCAGTACATACATAATTTAATGATATTTCTCCTACATTTTCCTCTTCAGTGGTTGGTAGGAGGGGAGAGATAGCTGGGCTGAGCTCAGCATCCTGTGGTGGTATCGTTATTATTGCTCCAGGATTTTTCCTCTTTCGAGGGTTCTTATCTTTAGAGCCTGGGGGTCGTCCTCTCTTTTGTTGAGGTTCGGCCACTTCTGCTGCAGGTGGATTGCATCCATCTTTGGGTATGTCAATCCTAGCTGGCGTATTTGCAGCAGGGACGTGTGACCTAACAATCTTCTGGTTGTCAGTAAATTTGTCCGGTAAAATGTGAACTGTGTTTTGAATTTGAAGGATCTTCAGGATCTCATCTTCACATTGGTTTGTACGCGGATCAAAATGGGATAAATTTTTTGTATCCCATGAAATGGTCTTTGAAGCTTCTGGCTTCTGTGTGTTAATGCCTAGTTTGGGAAAAGTGCTTTCATCAAACTCACAATCTGCTAGACGTGCCTTGAAGGCGTCTCCAGTGAGGGGTTCTAGGTATCTAATGATCGATGGTGATTCGAAACCAATGTAGATACCTGTCGCCGTTGAGGACCCATTTTGGTCATCTGTGGTGGTGCTATGGGGACATAGACAGCACATCCGAATATCCTCAGGTGAGAGATATCCGGCGGGTTCCCATATGCAAGTTGCATCGGAGAATAAGATTGACTACCTAACGGTCGTAATCTTATTAGCGATGCAGCGTGCAAGATGGCAAGTCCCCATGCATGTACCGGTAACTGGCATTGCATCAACAATGGGCGAGCAATCCATTGTAGTCTCTTTATAAGAGATTCGGCTAACCCGTTCTGGGTGTGAACATGAGCTACGGGATGTTCAACTTCTATGCCGGTTGCTTGGCAGTAGTCTAGTAAGACTTGTGATGTGAATTCCCCGGCATTATCCAGACGCAATTTCTTGATCTGGTTATCTGGAAAATGTGCCCGCAACTTTATGATTTGTGCCAGTAGCTTTGCAAAGGCTACGTTGCGGGTGGACAGGAGGCACACACACTGCCATTTGGAAGATGCGTCAATCAGTACCATGTAGTACCGAAATGGTCTGCTTGCGGGGTAAATAGGCCTGCAAATGTCACCATGTATTCTCTCTAGGAAGCTCGGAGACTCAGAGTCCACCTTCAGGGGGGATGGTCTCGTAATCAATTTCCCTTTGTGAACAAGGGGACAAGGAGATGCACCCTTTCGAAGTAGATTCAGGCTTTTCGAGTTAATTCCACGGGATTGGGATATGATGCGGCGCATCATATTCCTTCCAGGGTGTCCTAGTCTACTGTGCCAGAGTTGGAATTCTGGTTGATTATTGCACTTCTGGTGCTCGAGATTGTTTGCTTCCATTGCTCTTATCCTTGTATGGTACAGACCCGTCGGGAGGCCCTCAAAACGCTCAACGGTGGTTTTAGCACCGTCTTTATGATATGTTACATACATGAATTCTCTGTTTTGTTTACTCACCGTCTCAAGGTGGTATCCGTTTAAACGGATATCCTTAAAGCTTAACAGATTTCTATGTGAGCTAGGAGAGAAAAGCGCATCTTTTATTAGTAGTTGTGTTTTGTTGGGGAGCATAAAATGTGCTTCCTCTGATCCTTCAATAATTCCTGATGGATCGGATATTGTATTCTCGGTTCCATCGTATTTATCAATGCTTTGGAAAAAGCAGATGTCTTGGAAGATCGTGTGCGTAGAGGCACTGTCCACTAGGCATTTGTAATTCATCTAGTTATATGAGAGAAAATATCGCAGTATAAGGCACATGAGAAAATATACTATGAATAATTATTCAATGTCTAAAAAGTTCATGCGGCATGCTAGAATCAAAACAAGCAGAAAGTAAATTGTTTTTCAAACAAAAATTACAATGCATGGAAAAAGTAGATAATGCCTTAGTCGAGCAGGTCATTGTTTGAGAAGTCCTCAGCGATGAACCTGATTGGTGCCAGGTCTTCTTGTTCCACCAGGTTTGTCTCAGCTTACTTCTGGCTCGCTTTGTACAAGTCCTGTAGGTGGCGTGGAGTCCGACAATTCCTGGACCAATGTCCAGTCATGCCACACCAGTGGCACTTATCTTCCCAGTACTTTCTGGGGGCAGATGTCTGGCCGTCGTCCTTTCTCTTCCACACATTTTTCTTCTTCCTCCCCTCATTGTTGCTTCTGGGAGGGGGTCCTCTAGCCTGCTTCTTCATCGCCTTACCCTTCTGGGGTTTGCCTTTGAAGTTGCTCCTCTTCTTCTGGGAGGAGCTGTGATGCGCTTCAGAAGGAGGTCTCTATTCTGCTCTGTCATCAGAAGGCATGAGAGAAGCTCTGAGTATTTCGTGAACTTTCTTTTATGATACTGTTGCATTAGTATAACATCCTTCTCGTGGAAGGATGTATACGTCTTCTCTAACATGCGCTCCTCCGTCACCTTTTCACCATACAACTTCAGGCGTGAGGTGATGCTAAAGAGCGCCGAGTTGTACTCGGCGATATACTTAAAGTCTTGGAGACGGAGGTTCTCCCATTTATATCGCACTCAAGGAAGTATAACATCTCTCTGATGTTTATATCTGTCCTCGAGGGCGGTCCATAACTCATAAGAGTCTTCCACCGTGAGGTACTCGGCCTTCAGGGTCCGATCGATATGGCGTCTGATATAGATAATTGCTTTCGCTTTATCTATATCAGAAACCTTATCGCCTACAGCAATGGCATGGCTCAGTCCCTGTGCTCGCAGATGGAATTTTATGTCCAACTGCCAGCTTAAGTAGTTCTTGCCTGTAGCATCCAATGCGTCGAAATCGACGCTCGCAATTTTGGCCATTTATCTCTCTAGCATGTATAAAAATAGGCAATAATTAGATATTTTTGCAGAAAAATAAATAATTAAGCATTTCAGACACAGATATTCACTGCATGGATCGGCTAATCACCATATTAATTACAGTCCATACAGTCCCAAAAAGAAATGAAAGTACAACTCGGGAACCCCGTGGGGCCCATATTCTTCTGGAATGGTCCTTCATCTTCTTGAGGCGTCCACCGGTCTTATAATTTTACAAAAATATCCTCACTACATTTTTCTCTCTTTTAAAAAAAGGAAAATAATGCAAGGGAAATAATGGTGATAACTAGCCGATCCAAAACCACAGCAAATATTAACATTCGTCGCAGGCAGGAAAAAAATGCATCAGGCATTTAATCATTACAGGCAGTTTATTCATTACAGGCAATTAATCATCACAGACAGTTTATAATGGAAAATGAAAATTTTTCGTTTAAAAATTATTGGACCACTAGGCAACGTCATACACCGTTAGGTTAGTTGACTAACGGCAGAGCGGTCGTAGGATCTTCCTAATTTTTAAACGTTTAAAATCATATAATCCGGATAAAGTGTGATGAATGAAATCACATGTAATTTGTCCAGATTTTAACGAAAAAAATCGAATTAAATCTGAAAAACGTTTGAAAATAGGGAATTTTCGGGTTGAAACCCTAGTTAGGGTTTTTGGTCGCACGGATTGCCTCTTAAGGCGGTTAGGGTTTCAGGACATGCGCGCGCACCAGGGGAGTCCGCTGCGGGCGGCCGCGGGGGGCTCGCCATCGCAGGCGGCGGGGGAGCCCCGCCGTCGCAGGTGGCGGGGGCTCCCGCCGCTGGGGGCGACGGGGTCGCGGGGTAGGGGGTCGCTGTGCGGCTACGGGCCGCACCGGCGAGGGAGAAGCCCCTAGGGTTTAGGCGTTTTTGGGGAAAAAGATGGTAAAAATCCGATTTTTATTGGAAAAAACCAATTTTAATCTTCCAAAAAAGCATTTTTTTTATTGTAAAAAAGTTGGTGTTTAACAATAAAAATGATGATTTTCATTTCAACGATTGATCCAATAATTTGGATTTAGACATATGCGCACATGAATTTAGATCTAGGGAAAAAGTTACCTCTAGATCCTACCCGCCGAATCTAGCGACGTTTGGTGAAGGAAGCACGTTCGCGTCACGTCCGTCCGTCGGCAGGGGTTCGGCTCAGCCTCGAGCGTGCTGATAACGTGTTGTAAACTTGGTGGCTATGGAATCCATAGCCCTGTATTTATAGCAATAGGGTTACATAATGGGTGGATACACACTAACGGGTTGGGCCACCCAAAGCCCATCTATAACAGTTTAAGTCTATTTTGGATTATGATTGGGCTCCACGCCCAAAAAAAGCCAACATAATTAATTTATAATTCAGTTTTGGGTTGCAGGCCCATGAGCTGTAATGGTGTTTTAAAATTAAAAATAAAATATGCCCAAAAAGGAGTAAAACAACCTTAAAAGTACACTAACCCTAAAACAAAGTTTAGGGCTCTTGTTAAGGAGTGTAAAAGCACCCAACCCTTCATCTTACAGATCGTGTCCCCACCTCTCCCCTATTTATGAAAAACGACCGACGAGGCCGGCACCAAGGAGGATACCCCCATCAGGGGGCGGCGGCCGACAAAGGATCCCCCCCGTCTAGGGGGGCGGCGGCAAGAGGAGCCCCCCGTCCCGGGGGGCGGCGGCCAGAGGGGCCCCCGTCTGGGGGGGCGGCGGCCAGAGGGGCCCCCGTTCGAGGGGGGTGGCGGCCAGAGAGCCCCCCCCCATCCTGGGGGGCGGCAGCCAGAGAGGCCCCCCTATCCGGGAGTGGCTAGAGCCCTCCCCCCGTCCGACGGGGGTGTCCAGAGTGCCCCCCCCCCCCGGCTGGGGGGAGGGGGGAGGGCAGAGGGGCAGGCCCCCTTCGGGGGCGATGAAGAGTTTTTTTTTAAATTTTTTAAAAAAATTGTTATATTATGATAATAATAACAAAACGCCAAAATCTATGAGAAGTTGTTGTATGTTCTAGATTTTGAGCAAAAATGTATAGAATTTTTGAATATTATATATCTACGGGATTAAGAAAAAATACCTCTAGGTCGTTGATCTAGGGAAGAAAAAATTGTACTCCTTAGATAAAATAATCCCTGCTCCGGAAATCAATGTCGCAATAGCTTTGCCGTAACGGATCGCTGCAACAAAAAATTCCTTACAGCGGTAAGGTAGATTTGAGGGGATGTTTAGGAGAAGCTCTAGAAGAATGAGAGCAAACGTGCTGATAACGTGTTACAAATTCAAGAGATGATATCAATCTCAAATGGTTGAGTAGTCATGGCACTAAGCCATGGCTATCTATATATTCATCCTCAATGGGGTACTAAGAATACCAATGGACACCTACTACTAAGTAGTGGGATGTAATGGGGAGATAGTGAGGGGAGGGAGGCCAAAAGCCCCCCTAAACTTACAACATTTAAAAAATAATCTAACATCTTTAAATTTTGTGGGTGGGCTTTCTGTACAAACAAAAGCTCAGAAAGTTTTGGAGAACAAAAAAAAGTTTTGAATGATTCTTAAAAGAGAATAATGGATATCATACGGCGTATGAGAGAGGGCCTCATATGCCCTCTCACATAAAGCAACCAAGTACAAGCCCACATAGGCTTGTACTTGGTTGTACCCACCCCCTTTATGTGAGATGGCATATGAGGCCCTCTCTCATACGGCGTATGATACCCATTATTCTCTTCTTAAAAACAAGGCAAGATTTAGATGGGTTTCTTAAAATTTAGCTAAACAACAAAATTTAAATTTTTGAAAAGATAAAATTGTTATATAAACTGGTATATTGAATTCGAAAATCATAAGTGGAAAATATAAACAAACAATGGTCAAATGATTGATATAATCATTTTGATATAAAAGAAAAATTTGCCCAGTACCATTGGTCATTTAAAGAAAAATTGCCCAAACGGCGGCAAAAACTACACCGTTCACGCTTTTTTTCCGATCGACAACATCATTTATGTTAATCAATGTATCCTACAGTACATTAAAATAAAATTCTACATATTTTCTTTTAGTTTTTCTATAATCCGGTAATCTAAAATAAGAAGAATTTGTTGTGAGTTGAGGGAGGCCTTTGGCCTCCCTCCCCTCATCATCTCACCATTACTCCCCACTAACTTAGTTGAGAGTCCCTTGGACTCCTAAATCATATTTCAATGAATAAATAGAGAGCCATGGCTTATGCCATGACTACTCCTTATTTGAGATTGTTTACTCTTCACTTAACATTTCTCAACACGTTATCAACTCGTTTGCTCTAAATTATTTAAGCTTTCTTTTCCGTATCCGCTCAAATTAAATCCTCTACACACTAAGGAATCTATTTGTTGCGGCGCTCCGGCTTGCGACAAACCAACCGTTGCGATGAAACTTTGCAGAGATTTTTCGTTGGAGCGTATCGGGAGCGGAACTATCTACGGATTTTTATTATCACGATCTTCCCTACATCTTTGATCTAGAGGTAATTTCTTTTCGATCACGTAGATACCTACAAATTATTTAAGCTAAGATTTTACATAGCTTTTCTAGAGGCAATTCTATAAGCTTGTATAAATATGTCACATTTTGATAATCATCAAGAATAAAAAATAAAATAAAATAAAATAATAAAAAAAGGGCCTGAAGTCTGTTCGTCAATCATCCGCCCCCCCCCCCCCCGGGGGGGCTCTCTGCGCCTTCCCTCCGTTGGCGTGTGGGATTCTGATCGGTTTTTCGACCCCCCCCCCACCGGGGGCGCTGCTGATGCCGGCCACCCCCCGACGGGGGGGGGGGGGTCTGCGTTTTTCGACCCCCCGACCGGGGGGCGCTGCGAAGCCGGCCACCCCCCGACGGGGGGTCTGCATTTTCCCCCCCCCCCCCCCCCCCCCCCCCGTCGAGGGGGGGGGGGGCGCTGCGAAGCCGGCCACCCCCGACGGGGGTCTGCGTTTTCTGACCCCCCCGTCGGGGGCGCTGGGAAGCCGGCCACCCCCCGACGGGGGGGTCTGCGTTCCCCCCTCCCCCCCGCAGGGGGGGCGCTGCGAAGCCGGCCACACTCCCACGACGGGGGTCTGTGTTTTCCGACCCCCCCTCGCCGGAAGGGGGGCGCTGCGTTGCCAACCACCCCCCGGAGGGGGTTTCTTCGATTTTTAACCCCCCCGCCGGTGGGGCTCTATGAAGCCGGTAACCCCCCCTGACGGGGGGTTCTGCGTTTTCCGGTCCCTCCCCGCCGGGGGGCTCTGTGATTCCGGCCGTCCCCCCAACGGAGGGGGTTCTATCTGCACCGCCCCCCCTCTGCGGGCAAAAGGGGGGTTCTGCAGTCTGCGCACCATGACGAGGGGGCTCTCTGTGTGCTCTGGAAAAAAAATTTGGGTTGTGGGACTGCTCATATTCCCTTAAAATTTTTTGGATTTTGGGACTGTTCATATTCCATTACAATTAACTTTAAAATGTGTTTAAGGGCTAATGTCCAATTATATTTAATAAATTAGATGGCTGCTTATTAGGCCTGAAGCCTACTACATAAAATTGACTCGTTTTGTCTAGTTATTTGGGCCAGAAGCCCAAATAATTTAAATTGCTAATTAAAATGTTTTTCATTTTGCTTATGGGCACACATCCCATATTAGAATAATAATTAATTTTGTGTTCTAATTTGGGCCTGAAGCCCAGTTTATAACAATAAATATAAGTTTTATGGGCCAGCAGCCCCATTCAGATTAATAATTAATTTTGACTTCTAAAATTGGGTCAGCAGCCCAGTTTATCCAATTGCAAAATGATTATGTTAATTAAATTTTTGCAAATGGGCCTGCAGCCCAAATATTAAATTAATTATTAAAATGATTATTATTTTACTTATGGGCCTGCAGCCCCAATCATAATAATAATTCATTTTATACTCTTGTTTGGGCATGTAGCCCAGTTAGTCAATTTTCTTGTATTGTGTTAAATATCACTCTTGCATTATTATTTATGGATTATTAGAATTTTTCAAAATATAATTATCTTAAAGATCATGCGACCGCTCTGCCGTTAGTCATCTAACCTAACGGTGTATGACGTCTCCCAGTGGTCCGAGAGATTATTATATTTTATAATTTCTTTTTCCATATCGTATATGCCTGAGTTATATGCATGGTTGTTTGTGCCTGTAGCATATTAAAAACTGCGTGGATGTTTATATAAGTTAAAATGTGTTTTTGGGATCGGCCAGTTTGATACCTTTAAAATTCCTTGCACTTTTATTTTCTTTTGAGAGAATTTGTAAGTGAGAATTGTATGTATAAATGCCGAAGACCGGTGTACCATCATATGAAGACGGAGGAGAAAATTTTAAATTATAGGGACCCCTTCTGGGTTTCCAACTTGTATTTTTTCTTTTCTTTATGAACTGTATATCGGACTTTGGACTTTATACGTTTTAGGGTATCTGGCCGATCCCCACATTTTACTTATTTTTCCTTTATGCATGAATTTACATCTTCATTAATTCATGCTTGTTTTAAATTGCATAGATAAATGGCAAAATTAGCGAGCGTCGATTTCGAGGTCCTTGATGCTGCAGGAAAAAATTACCTGAGTTGGCGAGTGGACCTGAAGTTCCACTTGCGATCGATGGCCCTCCTTGGCTCAATTTTGGCTCCTACATCGGCCCCAGCAGCGTCCGATGCTTCTGCTACATCTAGCAGCACTCCTACCATTGTCTCCGATGTGGATAAGGCGAAAGCTATTAACTACATTAGGAGACATATAGATCGGACCTTAAAGGCCGAATACCTTACGATAAAGGACCCAATTGAATTGTGTACAGCGCTGGATGCACGGTATAAATATCAAATTGATGTAATATTACCACGTGACAGTTATAAGTGGGAAAACCTCAGACTTCAGGACTATAAGTCCGTTGCTGAGTATAACTCCGCACTTCATAATATCACCTCACGCCTGAAGTTGTGCGGTGAAGAAGTGACTGAACAATGCATGTTGGAAAAGACATTTACCTCGTTTCACGATAAATATGCAATCTGCGTGCAGCGGTATCGTGAACGTAACTTCACGAAGTTCTCTGATTTGATCTCTTGCCTACTTAGGGCAGAGCAAAATAGAGATTTATTGCTTGCCACTCATAATTTGCGTCCGGCTAGTACTACCCCTATCCCTGAAGCCCACCATGTTTCTCCCCAGAAGTGGAAAAACAAGAAGAAGGCTAAAAAGAATAAAGGGGAAGCTGTAATGAATCAAGCACAAGGAGTTGCACCCCAGACCAACACCAACAAAGGAAATAGAAACTTACATGGAATCGTAAGAACACTGATCAAGTGACAATTCCTAAGAAGAACTGGGAGGATAAATGCCATAGATGTGGCATGATTGGACATCGGTCCAGAAACTGCCGCGCTCCTCGCCACCTCCAGGAACTATATCAGGCGAGCCAGAAGTCTCTTCCTGAAACAAACTTGGCAGCTTTCCAGCCGCCAACGTTTTTCACTGTAAAAGACTTCGAGAATGATGACCTGCTCGATTGAGCCCCATCTATATCTATGCATTTAAAATTACATGTAGCTTCATCTTGCTTTTTGTACGAACTTTTATTTGAAAGTCATTTTACATTCACTTAATTAAAATTTCGTTTTGCTTATAGATGAAGTATGTAATATTATGGACAGTGCCTCGTTGCACTGGTGTAGCATTAATATTGCTCCCACATACAACGAGACTATAAGATGCAAACTTCTCCCCTTAAACATATAGGAATTTTCCAAGTTTCAAGGATATTTCGTTTAAACGAACATAACTTGAATACTGTGAATAATAAATATTGAATATCAATATGTAACTCGTCAAGAGGATGGCCAGAAGACCATCTACTTACGATTTCATTGGACCCCCGTCGGCCCCCTATCGTTACAGATATTCATCCTATAGAAAGCCAACTTGACTGAGCATCAGAAGTGCCTTTCATTGCCAGAGTTTTTAACTTTGGCAAAATGGACTTGGTCATCCTGGATCAGCGATGATGGACGCATTATCAAATGAATCCCTTGGAGAACCTGAAGATTCTTCAAAAGATTGAGTTTCCTTGTCTCCCTTTGTCCTAAGGGAAAACTTATAGAGAGACCTTCCCTCCTGAAAGTGGGATTAGAGTCTCCTGGCTTCATTGAGAAAATACATGGTGACCTTTGCGGGCCTATTCACCCCGCAAGTGGCCCATTTTCGGTACTTCATTTTACTGATAGATGCATCTACTAGATAGTCTTATGTGTGCCTTTATATTGACTCGCAACCTAGCTTTCTCAAAAAGCTTATAATGTGGGTGAATTCACTACACATATCATTCAAGACTTCTGCCAAGCAACTGGCATTGAAATTGAACATCCTGTAGCATGTTCGTACTCAGAATGGGTTATTAGAGTCTCTGGTAAAGAGACTCCAATGGATTTCACGTCCATTGTTAAATCCCAGTAGCCTGTTGATGTTTAGGGACCAACACACTGCATTCTGCATCGCTTATCACGATACGGCCCTCTTGTGGCCATATCTTATTGCTGATGCCGCTTGCTTATGGTTTACCACCAAGTCTTGATAACTGTGAATTTGATGAGTAAAGTCTCATTGAAATAGGCACGCAGTCTGAAGAAGCATGAAGCTTCTGAGACCATATCATGGGACATAAAAGTCCTAATCTCGTTATGATCCGCATAGTTTTTCTGTGTGAAGATGAGATCTAGAAGATCCTTCACATTCAGACTAAAGTACATCAATTGCCGGATAAATTTACGGACAACCAGAAGATTGTTCGTTCACACGTCCCTGCTGCCAACACGCCAGCTAGGATTGACATTCCTAAAGATGGATGCAATCCACCGGCAGCAGAATTGGATGTACCTCATTTGAAATGAGGACGCCCGCCAGGTTCAAAATATAAAGTTCCTCGAAAGAGAAAGACTCCTGGATATATTAAAATGATCCATCCATAGGATGCTGAGCTCAGACCAGCAACCTCTCCCCTCCTAATTTCTCCTGCAGAGGAAACAACAGGAGAAAAATCATTATATTACGTACGTACTGGAGAGGTACCCGATAGAAATAGCACAGTCGTCGACGACGGTTTTGCTTTCGCTATTGCCGGTCACATCGCTGAATACGACGATGACGTTAACCCACTTTTCTATAGCATAAACGCACAGATTGGCCAAAGTGGGATGAGGCAATAAGAGTAGAGCTGGACTCACACTTGAAAAGCAAAGTCTTGTGACCAGTAGTCCATACACCTGAATGTGTAAAACCTGTGGAATATAAGTTGGATTTCATAAGAAATTGAAATGAAGGAAATGTGATCATTTTCCTACTAAGCCTAAACTTCTCTGAAAAAGCCAATAAATGCAGCTCATGGACGTTGTGACTGCTTATATATATGACACAATATAGATATAGAGATCTATATAAAACTTTCAAAAGGGTATACTCTACCCCCAGAGATGAAAGAGAGACGTAGAAATGTCTTCTTCATAAAGTCTACAAAGATCATTAGTTGATCTTAAGCAATATTCTGTCCGTGTATCTGTTTCGAAAGATCGTTGACAGGATTTGTGATATTCGCCGTACAAGTGGTCGACTTAAAGCTAATAGGATCTCCTGCAGAGACCATTGAGATATCAGATAGCTTTAAGCATACATTGGAAATGAAAAACCTAGGTATAAGAAGGTCTTGTCTCGGCTTACATATTAAACACCTTCATGGTGGAACCCTTTAATATTCTTCATACACCTGGAGTTTATGAAGAATGATGTCCATTTGCAGCCTATTAAAAATAGATGCTTACTTAGGATACCTTCCAGTCGCTAGAAGAGGGGGAGGACATCCTAGGTCCCGAAGAGCCTATCTCTAGTGTACTTGTTACACTTCTTTATATGGCCAACTGCACGTGTCTTTGATAGAATGTCTGCTGTAAAGCTGTTAACCAGATACAGTGTTGTCCTGGAGAGCACCACTAGACCAAGGATAAGCTGCTTCTGCGCAACTTCCAAGGGTCAAGGAATATATATCGCATATGCAGGTTTAAAGATCATCACGATGACTAAGACACAAAAGGCGGGCCACCTCCTAAATATCTACACATCATTCTCCAAAGTTTACATCTTCTGAGAAGCTCATCATCCAAGAAGGAAGTATTGAAAACGCTCAGCCAGGTCCAGCAGTACCTTGCAGACACACTGAAGATTGATTCAAAGTAATACTTTAGTGGAGTCATCTACAAACTTTGAAGAGCATTCCACTCCAGAGCGCCACTGCTTTCCGATAGCCGCTAGATGAGTGAAACTTGTATAGATGAGTGATGACTATATTTGCTTTCAGAACATAATGGATGTATAGACAAATAGGAGATGATTGTATAGATTTAGGAAATCTGCAAGCCTGAAGCTTGTACAGATCAGGGGGAGTCCCTCGATAGTTATACTCTTTTCCCTTAAGCTGCTGGTTTTTTCCACTGGGTTTTCCACAGCTAAGGTTTTAACGAGGCAACCACAGTGGATCTGGATACAGAAGTATCCACCCCATTAGCATACTGAATCCTGAAGTATTCATATGCTTAACCCAATGTAATGGAGAGATGAGGGGGAGTATTGTGAGTTGAGGGAGGCCTTTGGCCTCCCTCCCCTCATCATCTCACCATTACTCCCCACTAACTTAGTGGGGAGTCCCTTGGACTCCTAAATCCTATTTCAATGAATATATAGAGAGCCATGGCTTATGCCATGACTACTCCTTATTTGAGATTGTTTACTCTTCTCTTAACATTTCTCAACAGAATTTGTATTTTCAGAAACCGATTGTATTGTAAGGGGGCATTGAACGAAGAAACGCCCATAAATAATCGAACTGCCACGTACCTAGGAAATGAGATGAAGCGCTACACATTCTTAAACCGGCGTTTTAGGGCATGCAAATAATGTAGTATTCATCATCGTCAACATTAACGGTTGCACACCGAAGATTATATATATGAATGGACGGTGGATTTTTAATTGTAAGTGAGAAAATTTCTCTTAGATGCCACATGCATTCCGTTATTCTCTAATATTATTGTGTTAAGTCATTGGGCCGTCGCTTGAGGAAGAGAAAAGATAGTCGCCAAAAAGTCAATAAGATAACGTCAGGGCCCACTAAGCCCACGAGACTCATGAAGAATGTTAGCCGTTAACCAAGTCAAAGACCGCATTCCATTTGATCGTTGAGCTTCCGTTGCTTGAGGAGGCGTTTGATAATGAGCTCATAAATGACGTGAGGAGTGGACAACGACTCTGCCTATTATGAGGAATGATCGTGCCACCATAATTGGTGACCGTTGTTCCCCAATGTCACTAATCAGACACTTCAGTCTATAAATAAAGCCGAGACAAACGATGAGGACAGACTCCCAAGTTACGAAAGACCCCATACTCTGGCATTTTATTCTTCCCCCGCTCTTATAATTCTTCCTCCAAATAGCTTGAGGTGACTGACTTGAGACGAATCTCTGTGGGGTCGATCTTGACGGCCTCAAGCCTTTCTTAAGTCCCGTTCTAACTTAAACATTAGATGGGATCTAGGTCGAAACCCAGATCCGACTCCCCTGACGACTGTCTGTGGTGCATATTGTTCGAGACACGTCCCAACACCAAGGTCGAACGGTCGTCGCATTCGACCGACCGAGTGATCAGTTGAGCTCCAGCCCAATGCTCACCGCTCGACCCTCATCGACTCCGGTTCTTCCAACCGAGGGTCCCATTTCACCAGCTGACGAAGCTCCAGCTCGACAAATGAGTCTACGTTGGCCCCATCTACAGTTGACCGGAACCCATTCGCCAACATAATGTAATAGTCTTTTTGCACCGAGCTTTCTGTTGACATCCCTAACTTAAAATACAGGGACGAAATTCTTACTCTAATATCCTGGCGGTATCTGCAAGTATGATAGGCATCAGGAAATCAAAAACAGGAGAGCAATATGCAAATTGTAGGTTTAAAAGGTTGAACAAGCAATTAATAACCTCACCTAGGCTTAATCCCGGGTGTAACAAAGAAGCACAAAATCAAGCATTGACGTCAATCTCCCTTCGACCCATTAGCTGACAGTGGGCCCCACAGAATTTTACCGAAGAATTTATTTGTGCAGGCAACCGTACTCGCGTTCTGTCCCTGACTTCTGGTCCACGCAGTTTCACCCTCACGCCCCCCGATAAACACTGAATGCAAACAAAGCGGTAACCTAACCTCCCCCACCAACATCAAACGGTAAGATTTATTTTCATCTTTTTTGTTCAAAAAAGGTAATTCCCCTTTTTATTTAATTTTCTTTTTTCTAGAGAGAGAGAGAGAGAGAGACGCCTTCAAGCATCGTGCATGCATTTAGCATCCCCGTTCAGTTATACTTCTTCTCTCTAACTTCATTCCCTTTCTGTTTTGGTGCAAATTTTCTTTTTGTTCCTCTCTTCTCTCTCTCTTTCTCTATCTGCAGATGCCTTCTATCTCCTTCTCCTTCGTGTGGAGTTGAATCGAAGGCCGATCGCTGATCTTTTTGGAAAATTTTGCTGGTCTGTAATGTTTCATCTTTTTCTTGATTTTGAGGTTTATTATTTTTTGATGCTTATTGCTGGTGGAATTTGGACTATCAGGATGGCGTCGAAGCGATGCATGAACGGCGGATGCGTTTCCCCGTCTGCTGGCGGCGAGTGGAGGAGGGGTTGGCCGCTGAGATCGGGCGGATTCGCCACTCTATGCGTTAAGTGCGGGTATGTAATTTTGGGCATTTTAATGGATTTGAAATCTTTAGATATTTTAATAGATTTGGGTGATTTTTAAAAACCCAGTTTTCGCTCATTTTTCGGGGGTTGTTTAGATTGAGTACGTGGGCGTGCGCTTGAGATATTTTGGGGGGATTTCTATTTTATCGGCTCGATTTCTTTCTTTAAAATTTTATTTTCTCCATCTTTCGGCTTGGTGGTTTCTATTTTGGATTGCTTGATTAATTGATTAATTCAGCATAGCGTTTAATTTCAACACCCTCCTTCTTGTGTTCATTTTGAAACACAAATTAATAAATTACAAAATATTTTTGGTTTCTCCTGGAGGAAAATTGGAAATTGTTTGTCATTTTAATTGCGCAATAATCCGCAGATGCAAAATTCTTCTGAATTGTATTGGGACTGATTGGATGAGGATTGGACCCGGTTATGTCAATGTAGAGTTTAAGTTCAAAATCAAAAGTCTCAATTTCCAGTATTCGATTATGGTACTATGGAACATAATACAAATACCACATTGATTTTTTGGCCAGATGTAATATTTGCAAAAATTATTTTTTCATGATGCCAGATAAATACTTAACTTCATGTTATGAATATATTATCATGTATGGGATTAGGTGTTTGTATGTAGAGGATCATGTTGAGGATTAGGTGTTTGTAAGAATAGAGCCAGATAAATACTATTCCTATTCCCTATAAATAAAGGGCTGGGTTCTTCCATCAGAAAATACTTCACAACACGTTATCAGCACTGTTCTTGAGAGAGCCCGAACGTTGCGAAAGCTTTGAAGGATGACCGAGGATTGCTCGCGCGCGAACGAGAAATCAAAGACCAACGTCATCCTTCTTTGATCTTGAGGTATACCTAAAACCCAACAGTTTTTTATCATGATCATGATGTCTATGGTATATAGATCAAACACTACAAAAAATTTTTAGGGTGAAGGTCG
Source organism: Scilla litardierei (assembly GCA_030789695.1). Taxonomy (NCBI): domain Eukaryota; kingdom Viridiplantae; phylum Streptophyta; class Magnoliopsida; order Asparagales; family Asparagaceae; genus Scilla; species Scilla litardierei. Next base: position 130,189,260 of record CM061132.1, on the reverse strand, counting down.
GTGGCCTCTGGCCTCCGACCCTAGGGCAGTGGCCACTGGCCGTCAGCCCAACCATCAAGGGGAGCAGACGTCGGCCAATCGATCGCTAACCACTCAGCGAAATCAACCTAACAAAAACAAAAAAAGAGATTCTGGATTTCGACCGGCCGGCGGCACCCTCAACCCCAACCTCCCTAGGCACCACTGTCGCCCTTGCAGCGGTGGCATGTCGTCGCCAACGTCGGCGGCAAACCCTAACCAGTGTTTTTGTAAAAAATAAAATCATGTCAGCGGCCATATACTGCCGACACCCCCACCTCCACCCCAGCGGCGGTGCGTCGCCACCACAAGCAGCAACAACCCCCACCCTACGGAGGCGCGTCACAGCCATAGGCGACAACCCCCCACCCTACGGAGGTGCGTTGCTGTCGCTGGCAGCAGCGGCTGCCCGACCCCCTGCTGACCTTAGCCCGACGAAGAGAAAAAAATTTCCTCAATGGGCTAAAGCCGGCAGCTTTGCTGTGGGCTTCGGCCTATACACAAAAAATGAAAGCTGCGGGCTTCGGCCTATACACAAAAAAATGCTCTGCAGCAATAGCCCCCGCCCGCGGGCCCAAAAAAGGAAAAGAAACTAGGGCATGGGCTTAGCGGGCAGGAGCTCAGCCTATCAAAAAAAGAAGAGAAAAAAGGGGGGCACTGGCTTAGCAGTCTGAAACTTGCAGCTTTGTTGCGGGCCTCGGCTCAACAAAAAAATAAAAAAGAGAATATGGGGAAGGAATAAGAAAAATTCTAATAATAAATATATGCATAATTCAGTTTTAAATTTTTTTTGGACTAGACCATATGCTTATAATTTATTTTTAGCATTTTAATTATTCGTGATGCATATTTTAGGATCATATTAATATGCTTGATATCACATGATATCCGTCATGAATTCTGGGATAACTTTCATAAGCATTGACTTAATAGTTATGAGGATCCTGCGATCGCTCAGCCGTTAGTTATGTAACCTAACAGTGTATGACGTCGTCCCATGGTCCAATTAATTATTAAGTATAAAATATTTAAATTCATATATCTTGTGAATTTGTGATGTCTGTGATATGTGATTAAATGTGATGGAAATGTTTCTGAGCACAAATTTGCATGAATAGCTATATTTTGGTCTTGGATAGGCCTTTTTAAAGTCCCACAATTATTTTTCCCGCACTTTTCGTTTCTTTTTGAGAGAAATTATAGTGAGGCATATTATGTAATGCCCATGACCGACGACCATTTCCATGGAGGCGGAGGCTACCCCTGATGAAGAAGAATTTTAATGGAACCCACGTGGTTCCAAAGTTGTATTTTCTTTTTCATTTATGAAAAAATGGACTGCATAATTTGGACTTTGAACATTATTCTTTGTGGTGACTGTCCGATCCACACAATTAGCTTATTCATTTTAAATTTTCTCTGCATGATAAATTTTTTAGTATTATTAATTCATGCAAATTGTGTTTTTCTAGATAAATGGCAAAAAGCAAGTGTTGATTTTGAAATTCTGGAAGCCTATGGAAGGAACTACCTCAGTTAGCAGTTGGATGTCAAATTCCATCTGTGGGTACAGTCCCTAAGTGCCACTGTTACAAAAGATAGCTCTGTGACTAACTTAGAAAAAGCAAAAGCTATAATTATATTCGTCATTACGTGGACAAGACATTAAAGACTGAATACTTTACGGTCGAAGATCCATTTGAGCTGTGGACTACATTTGAGGATATATCTAAACATCAAAAGGATATACTCCAAAGAGCCGTTATGAGTGGGAGGACCTGAGACTATAGGACTTTAAGTCCATAGTTGAGTACAACTCAGCTCTGTTCAGCATCATCTTACGCCTAAAGTTGTGTGGTGAAGAAGTCTCAAACCAATGCATGCTAGAAAAGATTTATACGTCTGTTCATGAAAAAGATGCAATTTTAATGCAACAATACCGTGAACGAAGTTCACTAAGTATTTTGAGCTGCTTGCATGATTATTAATGGCTCAATAGAATTGAGAGCTTTTGCTTGCCACTCATAACATGCGCATTTCTAGTACATCCCATTCCCCTGATGCTCACAATACATCTTCCAAACAGAAGAAAAGAAAAGGGAAATTTTAGAAGGGAAACTAAATAAAAAGCAAGCTGATGGAGACATCAGGGTTTACACGCGCAGACGACATCGTAATCAACCTAGTTCGCTATGGATGGGTCCAAGCCCATGTGAGATCTGAATTTTGTATCTTTTTTATTTCTTTGGTTTAGTCCTACATTGGATAGAATGTGAGGATTGATGGATTATAATCCTATTTAAAGTCATGTATTGGGATATTTTGGATAAATGAAAGCTTGAAAGCAATTTTTCCTCAAAACCTGTGAAAGGTCATCTCCTTGGTGCGAAGCCTTGGATCTCTTGGTGTGAAGCCAAGTTATTTTCTTCACCAAAATTCCTAAATCGTTCGTGTTCTACATCAAATTGGTAGCAGAGCCGAACGATTCTCCTTTCCTCATAAAAACCCGAGTTTTCCAAACCCCTACACACAGCCGTCATTTTCCTACAAAAAACCTAAAACCTACTCACGCCGCCTCACGCCCTCTGATTGGCTTTCGTTCTTTCTCAAGAGACAAAGGGCCGAACTCTAGTCCTCAGATCACGTCGCCGCCATTCTCCATCTTCCCCGATCTCACCCGATCTCTAATCCTTTGTTGCAAAACTCAACCATACTTCATACATCTCGTCGCCGCCCTTCTCTCTCAGCAAAACACAATCCCAAAAAACCCCCTAAAACAACTCTCATTCACCTTTCATCCTCAGTCGTCTTCCTCTCTTCAAATCAATTCGCCGCCCCTCTCAGATCTGAAGCCAGCGCACCCTCTCAGATCTAACCTCTCCACAGATCTCACCGTCCCTCACGCCCATCACGCCCCGTCTTCTCATCTCAAATCTGAAGTCCGCGCACCCTCTTAGATCTCACCACCTCTCAGATCTGAGATCTCACCGCCACAGATCTATACGTCGGCGAAGCTCTGACCGCCCTCTCCGAGCTCCAACGACGACGAGTCTATTAGATCTGCCGCGATCTCCACCGGCGAAGCTCCGCCTCCGCTGCTCATCCAACGCACAGCCTGCCGCCGCCATCCCTCGCTCAGGTCGCCGCCTCCATCACCCCGCCTCAGAACTCGCTCGCTCAGATCTGAGAGCTTCATCTTCCAGATCTGACGTACGCCGCCTCCGCAGCTTCGATCAGAAACCCTCAGATCACTCGCCATGTCCAGGCGAGCTCGCAGCTTCGAGCCGACGACGAAGCAGTCACCATCTCCTACACAGGCGACTCCTCCGGCAGTACCACAATACCCCATCTCAGAATATTTTCTGATTGTTACAGTGCCTTGTCAGTACCGTCGAAAATCAGCCCCATGATTGTTACAGTGCCTCTGCAGTAACTTCTGTCATTTTCAAAATATTTTCTGCATATTTTCAGGATATTTTCTGCGCCACCATTGTATTTTGGAGATTTCAGGTTCGTTCGGAGTCCGAATTCAGAACGATTCGTGCCAGTACCTTGAGAACTCAGCCCTGGGCGCATCACCACCCTACTTGGACCTGTTCTTCTTCCTTGCAGGAAGATCTGCTGTGGGTTTTCATTAGCTACTTGTTGCTACATTGTTGTTAGCCCTCCTTACAAACAAAAATAACCATAGCGCCACATTTTTGCCTAGAGCCATAAAATTTGATATTAAAAGAAGAGCTTTAATTTACTACCACAGTGCAACAAGGCTTATTTTCATTAAGATAATTGAATAGGCACATTACAATCTCCAGATTAAAACATTTGAATTTGATGCGATAGCTGCACATGACTAGAAATTTGAATTGCTCAATGACTTCTTCTAGTCGATCCCTTCAGTATTCACCTGCATCATATATGAAATTTCATTAGTTAACATCTCATTTACATTCAAAAAAGAGAAAAACAATTAAAAACATTAGTCAAGTGTTCATCATTTAGAAGTATTTGCATTGCATGTCCACACGTAGCGGCAGGATTTATCAGACCTCAAATACCATGGATGCTGACCAACCTACTCTGAGAGATGTCATTAACCGCTTAGCTGCTTTAGAAACCCAAGTCCGTGAAAGGTAGATCAGAGTCTCGCGAGTGTCTAGACCGAGTGATACGCCTAGAGAACACTAGGCAGGGAGCGTCAGTGAGGGTTCATATGCACATAGTACGCCTAGTCCACCTAGGCGAATTAGGGATATACCCCGTCATGAGAGACGGGTGCCTAGTCCGCCCAGGCAATCTAGAGAGGCACCGTCACGACAGACACACTCCTAGTCCACTTAGGCAATCTAGAGAGAGACACCATCACGACCGTCGTGACAGAGACGATAGTGTGATCAAGGGCATTAAGGTAGACACACCCACTTTTGATGGTCGTCTGAATCCCCAGGCTTTATTGATTGGATGGCCGATATGGACCATTACTTTGGGTGGTATGACATGTCGGAGGAGAGAAAAGTGAGGTTTGCGAGGATGAAACTTATCGGACCTGCCAAGTTGTATTGGCAGAATATTGAGCGCATGTTAGCCCAGGATAGGCAAGAGCCAATAGGTATGTGGGATGAGATGAAAGAGAAGCTGAAGGAGAAATATTTACCCATGTCATATCACTAGCGACTCCTAGACCAGTGGCAGAATCTTACCCAGGATAGTGGTTCGGTTCGCACATACGTCGATAAGTTTGACGAGTATATTATGAGATGCAATGTAAGGGAAAATGTGAGTGTGACATTGTCTAAGTTTAGAGCTGGCCTTAGACCTGACCTATGTAAGGAGCTCATCCTTCGTGATATCCACACACTAGAACATGCTTATCAGATCGTGTTGGATATTGATAGCTTTCATCAAGCTCCAGTTGCTAGGCGTTACGATTCACGAGATTTGGCACGACGCCCGACACCAGCTGGTAGCAAACCACCCCAGAGTCAATACCAACCTAGATCTGACCCAAGACCTCCCACCCACATGAATGACAAAGGAAAATGGATTATGGGTGAGTCTTCTAAAGCCGGTCCACGTACCCAATGTTACAAGTGTCAAGGTTTTGGTCACTTCGCAGGAAGCTGCCCTTTTAAGGCCTTGGTAGTACACGATCCATGTTATGAGACCGATGAAGAATCGGATAGACTAGGTTGTATTCAGAGCATACCCACGTGAGTAGAGCTTATCGATACATGCTCTGAAAACCCTAGACTTGGTGTTGTACGATGTGCACAGGCCCATGCCAAAGAGAGCGATGACTGGCGTAGGACCGCGATTTTTCACACGTTTGTGACGCATGGTGACAAGCATAGTAAGGTGATCATTGATAGCGGAAGTTGCATAAATGCTATGTCATCTAAGCTAGTTACCCGCATAGGGTTACAGCCAGCCCCCACCCTAGTCCTTATAAGGTATCATGGGTGGATGCTTCATCCATTGGCATCAAATGAAGATGTCTTGTCCCTATCCAGTTTGGATCATATAAGGACAAGATTTGGTGCGATGTGCTGCCCATGGATGTTGGTCATATCATCTTGGGGAGGCCTTGGCTTTTTGACGTGGGTGTCACGATTTTCAGTCGCTCGAACTCTTTCACATTCACCCATGAAGGCAAGAAAATCAAGCTGTATCCCATACAACCCAAGATGACCGCTCCTGAAAAGAAGGAAGCAACTAAGGGCAAGAGCTTACATATTATTAGTCCTAAGGAGCTGAAGAGAGAAGTTAGAAAGGACTCAGTCATGTATGCCTTAGTTGCGAGGGAGATTTGTGAGATTAGTCAGGAGGAGATCCCAGAAGAGATAGCATCTATAATGAAGGAATTCCGTGACATTTTCCCTGAAAACATCCCAGACTGTCTTCCACCCATGCGTGATATTCAGCATGCCATAGACTTAGTCCCGAGAGCTACACTTTCCAACTTGCCTCATTACCGAATGAACCCCACTGAGCATGATGAGCTGAAAAGGCAAGTTGAAGAATTGTTAGCCAAAGGTTTTATCAGGGAAAGTTTGAGCCCGTGTGCAGTGCTAGCTCTCCGCACACCCCAAAAAGGATGGATCATGGAGAATGTGTGTGGATAGCTGTGCCATTAATAAGATCACGGTTAAGTATCGTTTTCCTATTCCTAGGCTTGATGACATGCTTGATATGATGAGTGGCGCCACACTATTTTCAAAGCTTGATCTTAAGAGTGGCTATCATCAAATTAGAGTCCGACCAGGAGACGGATGGAAAACGGCCTTCAAAACGAAGGATGGTTTATATGAGTTGATGGTCATGCCTTTTGGCCTATCCAATGCCCCTAGTAAATTCATGAGAGTGATGACTCAAGAACTATGAGCATTCATGGGGAAGTTTCTAGTCGTATACTTTGATGACATCCTTATTTATAGCCGATCCAGGGATCAACACATAGACCACCTGCGGCAGGTATGCATTACCCTGATGAAGGAGAGCCTTTATGCAAACCTTAAGATGTGTTCCTTCTTGATTGATAACGTCATCTTCTCAGGTTTTGTTGTTTCCTCAGAGGGAGTGCGGGTGGATCCCCAAAAGATCCAAGCGATAGTAGATTGGCCTGAACCCCGTAACCTACACGAGGTTAGGAGTTTTCATGGGTTAGCCATATTCTACCGTCGATTCATAGGATTCAGCACCATCGTGTTTTCAATCACTGACTGTATGAAAAAGGGAGACTTTACATGGACTAAATCTACCGCCAAGGTGTTTGAGGATACAAAGAGAAATATGACTAATGCACCTGGTATGCGCCTCCCGGATTTCATGAACGCATTTGAGGTCGCATGTGATGCGTCAGGTATATGCATAGGTGGAGTTTTAAGTCAGAAAGGACATTATGTGGCATACTTTAGTGAGAAACTTAGTGATGCCAAACTACGCTACTCCACCTACGATAAGGAATTCTATGCGGCAGTGCAGGCCTTACGATATTGGAGACACTATCTCCTACCGCAAGAGTTTGTATTGTACTCGGATCATAAGGCCTTGAAATATCTCAATTTCCAGATGAAACTAAACTCTAGACACGCTCGGTGGGTTGGTTTTCTTCAGGAGCATACATTTGTCCTCAACCATAAGGCAATGGTTGAGAATAAGGCCGCTGACGCACTCAGTCGCAGAGTTGCTCTACTGTTTGCTATGAGTGTTCAGGTAATATGATTCGAGAAGACTAATGAAGATTACATGTCTTGCCCAGACTTTGGTGAGATTTTTGCTATCCTTCAGGATGAGTTAGTACAAGAACAGATAGTTATTTCCTACAGGATTGGTATCTTTTTAGGGCCGCACAGTTATGTATAGAGATTTTATTGTCTGGGAGATACATGCGAGGGTTTATTAGGGCATTTTGGGAGAGGTAAGACTATTGAGTCGGTGGAGAGTCACTTTTATTGGCTGAGCCTAAAGAGAGATGTTGCCACTCTGGTGGGCCAATGTCGATTTGTCAGATGGCTAAACATAGAAAACAGAATACTGGTCTCTACACACCGTTACCTGTGCCAGATTGTCCATGGCAAGACGTTAGTATGGATTTCGTGCCAGGACTTCCACGCACACCTAAGAAGCACGATTTAGTTTTTGTCTTTGTGGATCGATTCTCCAAGATGTCACACTTCATCCCTTGCTCCAAAACGTTAGATGCATGTCACATTGCCAAGCTTTATTTCGATGGGGTTGTTCGTCTCCATGGTTTACCTAAGAGTATAGTGTCTGATAGGGATCTAAAGTTCATGAGCTACTTCTGGAAAACCCTATGGTATATGATGGGCACTAAGCTCAAGTTCTCCACTGTTTACCACCCCCAGACCGATGGCGAAATTGGGGTAGTGAACCGTAGTTTAGGAAATCTTCTCAGATACTTAGTAGGTGAAAATCCTAGAAATTTGGATCTGATATTGTCCACTGTCGAGTTTGCATATAATGGGTCAATAAATAGGTCCATTGACATGAGTCCATTTGAGATAGTTCATGGTTACAAACCTAGAAAGCCTATAGACCTCATTCCCATGTCGCATCATCATAGAGTGTCAGAGTCAGCTCAGTCATTTGCACAACACATTCATGACTTGCATAAAGAGATCAGCAGGAGAATTCATTCTAGCAATGAAAAATATAAAGCTATTGCAGATACTCACAAGCGCTTCAAAGAGTTTAATGAAGGTGATTATGTTATGGTGCGAATCAGATCTGAGAGGTTTCCTCCTGGAACCTTGAAGAAGCCGCAGGCTCGTAGTGCTGGCCTATTCAAAATCTTACAGAAAATTGGTTCTAATGCATATGTGGTAGATCTCCCTATAGATTATGGGATTAGCTCAACTTTTATTATTGAAGATCTAGTGGCTTATAAAGGTACATCAGCTATACCCACAGACCCATTCTTCGAGCCTTCCCAAAATGACTTGAGTGTCCCTGCTATTCCTCCTCCTATTCCTTTACCATCCATACATCCACAGAGAGAGCAGATTGATCGCATATTAGATGAACATGTTATATCCACTAGGCAGGGTGGTTATCAGCGTTACTTGGTGAGTTGGAAGGGCCGACCAGAATCAGACTGTACTTGGATTACCAGAACAGAACTCCAGAGGCTAGACCCCAGATTTGCTCGAGTACTATGACAGCCAGCAGGCCCTACACTCGTCAGAGCCGAGTTCTTTCCACCCGTGGAGAGTTGATGGGGACATCAGGGTTTACACGCGCATACAACAACGTAATCAACCTAGTTCGCCATGGATGGGCCCAAGTCCATGTGAGATCTGAATTTTGTATCTATTTTTATTTCTTTGGTTTAGTCCCACATTGGATAGAATGCGAGGGTTGAGGGATTGTAATCCTATTTAAAGCCATGTATTGTGATATTTTGGATAAATGAAAGCTTGAAAGTTATTTTTCCTCAAAACCTGTGAAAGGTCATCTCCTTGGTGCGAAGCCTTGGATCTCTTGGTATGAAACCAAGTTATTTTCTTCACCAAAATTCCTAAATCGTTCGTGTTCTACATCACAAGCCAGCGGACATAGCCAGCGGAACAACAAAAATGAAAGGGAGATGAAGTTCACATGGCGGAGAAATGAGAATAATAATAATAAAAATCAAGCACCCCACCAAAGAAGGATTGGAAAGACCAGTGACATCGTTGTGGCATGCCATGACACTGGTCAAGATTATGCAGAACTCCGTAGTACCTACAAGATTTATACCAAGAGAGCTTGAAGAAAAAAACCGAGTCAAATCTGGTGGCCAACTACTCCCAAGCTTTAGCGTAGTTTACTGCTGCAGATTTTGAGAATGATGACTTGTTTACTTAAATGCCTTTATCTTAGTTAAATAAATAATGTCATAGAGAGCTTTTCTTTTATAACGATGTATGGTTTTATTATCATTGAGTGAATTAGTTATGATTTGCATACACTCTTATGCTCTTATATCCTAGATGGATTGCTCTCATGACTAGTTACTAAAATATAATTTACAGGAGTATTTATTATTACATGTTGTAAATTGCAATAAAACAGTTATACTTCTATGCACTGAATCATATGAAATGTATTCCTTACATGCCATAGTTTAATACAAAATGGTTATGTTTTGCATTGAAGAATATGTTTCAATGGCTTTGCTTGCTATAAAGTTTGACTAAGTCAAACAAATTATGGATAATTTTTACCATCTACACAATTGCTAATGACACATGCTAACATAAGCATCCCACTCTAACTATAGTCCTGAAGTGCTAACTTGGGACGTCTGACTTGGGGATCAAACATTGCAAGCATGAAAACTCCTGATAAAATGTGATGATGCCTAGTACTCTTAGAGAACATGGAAAAAGAAAATCACCAAGTTTCAAGGATATTCGTTGATACAAAATCCATATTGAAACAGAAAAATAAATACAGAAAATTTGTATATAATGACTTCAGAAAATAAATGGCTTGAAGATCATACGTGAGCGTTCGAATGTACTTTCAAAAGGTCTATAGCATACGAATTCGAAAAATGGAGCAAAATTAACGGAACACAAAAATGTGCCCGAACACGTATAAGTTTATACTTTGATACGAGTGGTTTAGACACCAAGAATCATGCACTTTATCATATCCCAATCCCATGAAAATAACCTGAAGAACACAAAGATTCTTCAGAAGGGTGAATCTCCATTTTTTGGAGTGAAAACCAATCTCAATTAAGAATAAAATAATAAGACTTTTTCCTTAAAAGTACTTGAGGGATATTTATCCACTCCCCATAAAGGGCCGATAAAGTACATTACCGTACTTAGCATCCTCTAAATGATCATAAGTAGGCATATTATTGAAGCAGTCCATGCTTTTCTAAAGCTATATTATGACAAATTATCAAAATTGCGGGCATAATGGATAAAACTGAGACATAAATAATACTTTGCAACTGGAATAAAAGTTGAACACCCTGAAGCATGCGTTCACACCCAAAATTGGTCGAAAAAATCGATTACTAAAACGAATCCAATGGACTACACATCCATTGATTCCAGTTGTTGGTGACTGTATGTGGACATGCAATCTTGCATGATGTCTCATACATAAGACTCAGACCCTTCGGGAGTCAGAGTTATTCTTCGATGCAATTTACATGCGAAACACGATCAAATATATCTCATTTGAGGATTTTTGGTTGCACAGTTTACATCCCTATAGCATCACCACCGAGAATAAATCAGGACCTCAACATCGCCTTGGAATCTATACAGGGTTTAATTCAACCTAGATACATTGTACCCCAAACGGGGAGGCGTTAAAAGCACGTCTCGAAGACTATGCATAGATGTGTCCACATTCCCAGATTTAAGCTCAACTCGGTTGAAGCAAGCATGAAGCTCTGATCCAAAAATTATGAAATGTGATAATGAGATCGTAAAGATCATCCACATTAAAAAAACTATTCAACAGTTATCGGACATAGTTACTGATAACAAGAAAATTTGTCAGATCACACATCCATGCTGCGATACTCTAGGTAGGATTGAGTCGATTGACATCTTCAAGAATGGATGTAATCTACAAGCAGTAAAAGTGGCCATTCCTCAACTGAAATGAGGTAGACCACTAGGCTCAAAGGATAAAATTTCCAGAAAGAGAAAAACACTTGGAGGCCTTGAGACAATACTACCACGGGATAATGAGCACATGTCCATACCCTCACCCCTTCCAGAATCACATGAAGAGGATAATCCAGGAGAAACTGAAATATAATTAAATTTTGTACGTACGGGGGAGGTGTTGGACAAAAAGAATACAATTGTCGACAATATATTCACGTACCATATTGCCACTTACATCGCTAAAGCGACGATAATTAAATAATATTGATCCTCCTTGCTAAAATGCAAACGCAGAGATTGGCCAAATATGAAACGGGACAATAAAAGCTGAGCTGGACTCGCTTATGAAACATGAAGTATTTGGATCTGAAGTCCAGACACCAAAAGGTGTCAAACCTGTGGGAATAACAAGTATTGTATAAATATAAATAAGTATAAAATCATATGCTATAAGGTACATCATATAGCTCAAGGTTTTTTCGCTGAAACTGTGGAATAAACAATTAAGATAAGCTAGACTCACTTTTATAAATAATGCATCCGACTCCTTAGTTATAAATTGCAAACACCTCACGATTTGGCAAAGGAAACTTTAGATATGCTGCTATTGGATGTTGTGACAGCGTACTCCTATGGATATATGGATCAAGATAAATTTCTTATTTCTTTAAATGCCTGAATAGACTTCGGGACGTCTATTTTATTGAAGAAATAATAAGATAAAATATTGTACAACTAAATGAATCTATTGACGAAGCAAGGATTCATCTTAATGGTTGTCTTTGTGTCTTTATAAAGATCAAAGAACATGATTTGAGATCATAGTTGTAAGCAATTTAAATCTCATCGGATCTCCGGAAGAGGAAACCGAAATATCTGTTCAACCCTGACTATCAAATATGATATGCAAGATATAGGAAAAATAAAGATAAGTCATGGCCCACAGATTTATTATCTAAAAAGATAAAATCCTGTTACATTAAACGTTATACACCCAATGTGTGTTGAAGAATTAACACAAGGACCATTGTCATTCAATAGCACACATATGGTAGTACGTTTACTGGATGTACATAAAGACCCATTCCGTCAGCTGGAAGAGGGGGGAGCATATTATATGTCCTGAAGTCTCATATCTAAGTGCAATCAGAGCACTTCTGGCTAACTGCACGCATCCCGATATATCAGTTGCAGTAAATTTATTAGCAAGATATAATGCAGCGTCCACAGAACGCCACTGGACCGTAGTTCGGCATCTTCTACACTACCTCCAAGGGTCGATAAATTTGGACTTATACTATAAAGAATTATCCTCCAAGCTTATGCAGATGCAAGTTGCAGGTCCGACCCTCCCATAATGACAAGTCATAAACTGGGAACCTACGGGACGACCATCTACTGTAAATCTGCAAATCAAACTATGAATGCAAGATCATCCTATCATTCCAAGATCCTCATAATTCCAAAAACAAACCAATAGTGTATTTGGGTGCGCCTAGTGGTACATCACATCCCAATGACGACTGCGTCGAAGGGTGGCTATTTGGCATTGACCACATAGTCTGAAGACCATGTCACATGCTTACCCCAACTTTGAGGAGACCACATCAGAGGCGACAAAACAAAGCATACCTCTCCAGGGCTCTTTTTGGATCCAACAGCTGCCTAATAATGGTGATATCTATAATTTGTACACATTTTTCAGAATGATGTAAATAGGAAGGATGTAAAAATGCTTAAGAGATCTGAAAGCATAAGGGTTTGCACATATCAAGAGGTGTTAAATGAGAATTGTACTCTTTTTCCTTAGCTATAGTTTTTCTCACAGGGTTTTCCATAGCCAAAGGTTTTAATGAGGCAAATCCCATTAACTCGGGATCTCGAAGTATCCATCCCTTTTGATGCTCATATGGTGCTCCGAATTCCGAAGTATTCATGAGCAGAGTTTACACTTATATCGGGATAAGGGGGAGTGTTATAAATATATGATCATGTAGAGGATTATGTGTTTGGATCTTACACAAATATTGTATCCAACTCTTCCTATTCACCTATCAATAAAGGTCTGGGGTCTCCCCAAGAAAATACTTTACAACACTTCAATATTTATTGGGATAAGACAATTAATCATGAGTTTCATCAAATATAAAATATCGAATTAACAAAAAATAAACAATTTCCAGAGGTTGTCAAATGTTCATTCGTTTGTTGGGTCTATGCTTATCATTTGCTAATACCCAAATAAGCATGAGGTGATATTCCTCGCTAATGAATGCCTCGCTAATGAATGCCTCGCTAATGACAGTGCGAGAAGACTTTTGGGTCATGTGGCATTGACACTATGAATGCCTCGCTAATGAAAATTTTGGGCTCGTCTTAATACTCTCACTGTCAGAAGGAAAACAAACGGACACCGCAAGATAACAATATGCATGACCGTCATGTAAATGCTTTGTGAAGAATATTTACCGAGCACTACCTGTTGCAATATCATTTCTGGTCATTCATCTATCATATTTGTTGATTATTTGTTTCTAACCTTTAGGATGGCATATGAGCAATCAGTCTTCTGCGACCTGTTTCACCAGAATGAATCCGGCTGGAGGGAATGTCTATTTTGTGGCAAGGTAAGGTGGCCTTGGAACCTCTTTTTCTCCGGTTTCCTTTCATATCAACTTCTCCGTGTAAAGTTAATTCTAACTGAAGTTAATACAGCGTCTACACTGTGGATGCATTGCTTCAAAATCTTTACTGGAACTACTAGATGGTGGTGGAGTCCAGTGTGTTAGCTGCATGACGAATTTTGGACTTTCTTTTGTAAGATCAGTTTTTATTTATTTGTAAATACATTCAACATATGTGATATGGTCCCCACACACACACACCCCCACACGCATAATGGAAGGGTGAAAGGGCTTGAAGAAAGTTCTCATCCATCTAAACTTTTATATGCAGAATCAAAGTGAAACCATTCAAGAATTTTTGCCTCAACCCAGCCAAATGGTTCTCTCTCTCACAGCTAGAAGTCTAAAAGACGAAAAGGTGAATGATGATTTCAATGTATCATTCTCAGGTAATGCTTCTGAACTGCGACAGATAGGCACTGGTCGAAGAATAGATGAGGATGCTATATGCAAGGGCAAAGCTATTCAGTTGTGTAAAGGCATTGAGGATAATGGGCAGATTAATATGATTCTCACCCAAAAAGAAAGTTTAAATGGATCTTCTGCAGCTATAAAACGGGAACAAATGGCACTCAATGTAGGGCAGGTGGGAATTTGTCATTTTCAAATTGAGATTATGCTTGTATTGCATCATCTCATGTTTCCAAACGAGATGATGGTAAATATGCTATGACAGATGATGAGATATGTGCACATTCATGCAGGCTTGCTTGAATATCAGCTTAGGGAATTCAAACCAAAGCTCCATGATGGAACCTGATCTTAATGCAGGAACTTGTCATGTTACCTTTTCACCATCTGGTGCAGTTGAAGATGGAAGGGACCAGAGCAAATCGATGACTGCCTTTCAGCAAGCACAAAGGGCCCGCCATCTTCTACCCAAGCTACACAGAACAGGCCAAGCAGTGGCTTCAGAAGAATCAAAGGAGGTTCTTTCACATATGCGTGTTGCAAGGCCCCCCGCTGACGGAAGGGGACGGAATCAGTTGCTTCCACGTTACTGGCCTAGGATCACAGACCAAGAATTACAACAAATATCTGGAGAGTATCCACACCAAGTTCAAATTGGAATAAACTGTATTTTAATTGTTTGATTTTAAAATGGGTTTGTGTTATTTCATGTCATTGCATTCCTTATATATCCGAACTTTGATTTCCTTAATTTTGATATCTCGAAGTTCTAATTCAACCATTGTGCCACTATTTGAGAAAGTTCTGAGCGCAAGTGATGCAGGGCGGATTGGTCGTTTAGTTCTTCCGAAGGCATGTGCAGAGGTAAACCTGATTGCTTGTTCATCTGTGATGTGCACTCAACTATTGCTCATACGTTGTACTGCATGTTAAAAAATTATTTCTTATCAGTTGACACATACTTAATTGATGAAGGGCATGCTAGATTTCTTATCTTGACTGAGCTATCATCTGATTGACACCTGCAATTGGTGGCCCATTAGTTTCCTTGCATAACAATGCATTAACAAAAGTTAGCAATGCACTATGTCATCTCAGCTGTGCATAGTAGTTCCCGTGCATAGTAGTTCCCATGCATACTTAAGTTATTTTCTTTTTCATATGAGCATGAGCGAGACATTGTATTCTGTGGATGATGGGAAAACGGCTGATTTGTTACTGTAGCTCAGATATAGGGAATGTCATTCTTTTTTCTTCTGTTCCTAGATTTACAATAGTTTTTTTTGCAGGCCTATTTCCCACCAATTTCTCAACCGGAAGGGCTTCCTTTAAAGATTCAAGATGCTAAGGGAAAAGAGTGGCATTTTCAGTTTAGGTTTTGGCCAAATAACAACAGCAGAATGTATGTTTTGGAAGGGGTTACTCCATGCATACAATCCCTGCAATTGCAGGCTGGTGATACAGGTAATCTGCCGTGCGTCATTCATAGATGATATATCCTATTTCAATGTGTAGAGCTGCAGCTCGTTTTCCAATTTCCAAACATGTTTGCTGAAGTCTTTTGACTTGGAACCTGTGAAGGAGTATGATGAGAAAACTAGGGTTTGACAAGATAAAAGATAATTTTATAGATCTCCAAAGGAAATACAAGAAAAAAGCTACTTTTGCTAGATCTAGGGTTTCTACTCTCTAACTATAAAAGAAAACACTCAATGTTTGCATAAAAGACATTGAAAAGGCTCTCGTCCAAATAAGAGGGCATCCAAAGGCAAAATTGCACAAAACCCCCTCCCAAACCCGAATATTGCAAAAATACCCAAAATGCCCCAAAACTTGTCTTCGACCTACTTCTTCATTCCGCGCTCCTTCTTGTAACGCCTTCGTTGATACGTGATGATCTTATCATTACTCCTCCCCAAAAGAACCATCTTGTCCTCAAGGTGGAACTCCGAAAAACGCTACACAATCACATCATAGGGTTCCCAAGATGTCTCATGATCCGGAAGGCTCTTCCAACTAATCAACGCCTCCCGTTCTCCGGTGCTCCCCTGACGAATCCCCTTTAGCTCCGTCGGCCCAAGCAGCACCTCCATATCATCTGTGAGTGTCGCTGGTAGAGAAGAAGACACGGTGTGATCCCCAATTGCCCGGCGCAACTGTGACACATGGAAAACTGGGTGCATAGCTGACTCTGGTGGCAATCGCAGTCGATAAGCCACTTGGCCGACCCTGGCCTCAATCTCGTACGGCCCAAAGGAACGGGGGGACAGCTTCTCGTTCCGCCTCTGAGCCAGGGAACGCTATCGATAAGGGCGTAGCTTCAAATACACCATGTATCCTTGCGCAAACTGCACGTCCCGTCTGTGCTCATCTGCTCGGCTCTTCATCAGCTGTTGTGCCGTCATCAGCTGACGTCTCAACTCCTCCAAAGTACGGTCCCTCTCCTCCAGATACTGATTCACCTGGGAGACTAGGGTAGAGCGTGCCCATAGTGCACGATATGCGGGAGATCCCGCCCATACAGGACCCTGAAGGGAGTGGTCTGGGTCGAGGTGTGAAAGGATGTGTTATACCAATACTCTGCCCATGCAAGACACTTCACCCACTGCTTCGGCGCCTCAGAGACGAAGCACCCTAAATATGTCTTCAGAGTCCGGTTGACCACCTCTGTTTGGCCGTCCGTTTGGGGATGGTAAGCGGTTCTCCTCTTCAACACCGTCCCAAGCATCCGGAACAACTCCTTCCAGAAGGTGCTAAGAAAGACCTTGTCCCGATCGTCACAATAGAGCCAGGGATCCCATGAAGACGCACAATCTACCTGACGAAAGTGGTGGCCACCGTCACTGTCGTGTATGGATGTCGTAGGGCCACGAAGTGTGCATACTTACTCAACCTATCCACCACCACCATGATGACCGTGTACCCCTTAGATTTTGGCAAGCCGTCAATGAAATCCATGGTTACCTTCTCCCACACCTGGTCTGGCAACGCAAGGGGCTGCAGCAACTCTCGGGAGCTGTGGATAAATACTTGTGTCTCTGGCATATGTCACACTTCTCCACCATATCTGCCACATCCTTTCTCATCCCCTCCCAGAAAAGCTCTCTAGCTAACCGCAGATAGGTCTTCAGGACCCCCGAGTGGCCCCCCACCGAGCTCTCATGAAACTCCTGCATCAACTTCGAAATGTGAGCCGATCCCTTTGGTACCACCAATCGTCCCTTGTACCAGAGACGCCCTCTCTCAACTGAATAACCTGGGTGAGCTGCAGGATCTTGTAGCAGTGTCGCCCGAATCTTGGCTAGCCCGTCATCCTCCCCAATCTCATGCAGCAAGGGCTCCCAATCAAGCAAAATAGGCGCCGACAAGGCTGACAAATGCGAATCCACCTCCCTCCGTGACAGTGCATCAGCCGCCTTGTTCTCAATTTTGGGCCTGTATTGTATCTCATTGTTGAAGCCTAGCAGCTTGGTCAACCACTTCTGATGCTCCTCGGTGACCATCCTCTGCTCCAAGAGAAACTTGAGACTCCTCTGGTCCGTCCTCACTATGAATCGTCGACCAATGACAAGGAGATAAGGCCGCCACTTCTGCACTGCTAATACAATAGCCATTAGCTCGCGCTCATACACGGACTTGAGCCGAGCTCTAGCGGACAACACATGGCTAAAGTACGCCACCGGTCTGCCCTCCTGCATCAAAACAACACCCAAGCAATATACCGATGCATCAGTCTCCACCACAAATGGCCATGAGAAGTCCGGTAAGGCAAGGACCGGTTCGATAGTCATGGCCTCCTTTAGGGCCTAAAACACTTGAGTGGCCTCCTCATTCCAATAGAAGTTGTCCTTCTTTAGTTGCTCCGTCAAGGGCCAAGCAATGTTGATGTATCTCCCTGACAAACTTCTGGTAGTAGCCAGTCAAGCCCAAGAACCCCCACAAGGCTCGTAGGGTGATGGGTAGTGGCCACTCCACCATGGCTGAAATCTTCGAGCTATCCGCCGCCACGCCCGCAGCCGACACAATATGGTCCAAATACTCCACACTCCGCTGGCCGAAAGTGCACTTCTTACGGTTGGCAAATAGCTGGTACTCCTGCAGCTCCCTCAACACTCTTTAAATGCCCCACATGAGACTCCATCGATTGGCTGTACACCAAAATGTCATCGAAGAATACCAAAACAAATCTCCGCAGGTAAGGCCGAAATACCTTGGTCATCAATGCCTGGAACATGGCAGGGGCATTGGTCAACCCAAACGGCATACCAGGAACTCATAATGTCCTTCGTGTGTCCTGAAAGCAGTCTCCTCCACATCCTCAGCTCTCATCCGGATCTGATGATACTCATACTTCAAATCAATCTTCGAGAAAACCGCCGCCCTATGCAACTCATCTAGCAGCTCATCGATCACGGAAATGGAAAATTTGTCTGCCACCGTCTCCTTGTTCAATGCTCGATAATCGACGCAAAATCGGCAGCTGTCATCCTTCTTCTTTACTAACAACACCGGGCTCGAGAAGGGACTCACACTCGGTTGTATCACCACTGCCTGGATCATCTCATCCACCATTCTCTCAATCTCCCCCTTCTGCACCTGTGGATAGCGATATGGACGCACACTGATAGGAGAAACACCCTCCCGTAGCATAATGGCATGCTCGTGGTCACATGGGGGAGGAAGCCTGTGAGGTGTCTGGAAAACTCCTCCATACCGGGATAGGACCTGCTGAAGCTCCCATGGTATACACTGCTCATGCTCAGCTTCGCCAACTGCTAGACCCTGAAGCTCCACCAAAAATCCTCCTCCTACGGATTGGAAAGCCATGGCCATGGTCTTCAAAGAGACACTGGATCTGCACAAACTGGGATCCCCCTGAAGGGTCACCACGGCCTCTCCGTGCACGAATTCCATCCTCAACAATTTCCAATTGGTCTTTGTTTCCCCCAATGACTGCAACCACTTCATGCCTAGAATCACATCCGTGCTGCCAAGGTCGAGCGGCAAGAAATCCACCACCACCTGTATCTCCTGGAGGGTCAGGACCACCCCCTGCAGATTTCCCTACTATGTTCGACCTGCCCCGTGCCCATCATCACCCCAAAGCTGCCGATGTCAACTAACTGCAGTCCTTGTTGCTCCGTCACCCGGTTGGAGATGAAGTTATGGGTGGCCCCACTATCGATCAACACCACCACATCCTGCTCAGATATCCTTCCGATCAACTTCATAGTGTAATTCGAAGTGAACCCCACTACGGAGTTAAGTGACACCTCCGTCACGTCCAGCTGAGGTGGTTCCTGCTCCACCTCCTCCTCACTCGGCTCCACCGCTTCCTCCTCTTCTTCATCCTATACTAACAACACCTGAAGCGTGCGTTCTTGACAACGGAGTTAAGTGACACTATGAAGTTAAGTGACACTATGACAATGGAGTTAAGTGACACTACGGAGTTAAGTGACACCTCCGCTACGTCCAGCTGAGGTGGTTCCTGCTCCACCTCCTCCTCACTCGGCTCCACCGCTTCCTCCTCTTCTTCATCCTCTACTAACAACACCTGAAGCGTGCGATCTCGACAACGGTGGCCGGGGGTGAACTCGTCACACCTAAAACACAGCCCCCTAGCCCTCTTGTTCTGTATCTCCGCCTCAGTCATGCGCCGAAACTGCCCACTAGGTGACGGACCACCGCTCTTCTCCTTTCCCCTGGTATGGTACTAATGCCTGGCTGCCTCCTGTAGGAGTACACTGCACTCCTGGGGCCGCCGCTCCCGAAGTGAAGAATCGCCCCATGCTCCCTTGGTTCGCCGCTCCGCCGCTAGTTTGTCATCTACTATCCGAGCCAAGTCCAATGTCTCCAGGAGTCCATTCGGCCTTTGCACCCGTAGCTCCCCCCGGATATCAGGCTTCAACCCCTTCATGAAGCTCCCCACTAATGTCTCCTCAGACATCACGCCACCAATACGACAAGAAAGTGTCTCAAACTTCTCACGGTAGTCCCTTACCGTGTTCACCTACTGTAAGGTCAAAAGCTGCTCGTGCAGGTCTCCATCCTGGGTGTCTCTGAAGCGATGTAACATGGTGTAAGTAAAATCGGCCCACGACTGTAACGGTATCCATTGTTGCCTACACAAATACCAAGACAACATTCTCCCTGCCAAACATATGCCCAGAGCATGCATCTTCTCACCCTCGTCCATCTGATAAGCCACAAAGTACTGCTCCGCCCTAGAGAGCCAACCGTACGGGTCCTCTCCTTCGAAGACTGGCATTTTCAGCTTCCGCACCTTATTATCATGCCCTCCTACCCCAGTCTCCATCCTCCCTCTAGGCTGACCATATTGAAATTGTTGAAAGGCATGTTGGGGGTGTCCCTTAACTCCCCCTGGCACCCCCATAGCCTCCCGTGCCCCACTGGTCCTCTTCATGCCCTCCAAAATTCCCGAAAAAGATCATTGCCAACTCCGGAAGGTCGCCAACCCCCGAATTTACCTCCCGCCAGCCTCGGAAAACCACCACAACTCCCCTGAGGGGGCGGAAATTGGCCACCGCCCCCTGCGACGGTGGTCAACGAGGCCCCTGCACAGTCGTTGGGGCCCCTCGTGGCCCCTGGTGAAGCCCTGGGGCTTGCGGCCCCCAGGGTTGTTCGTCGCCTCCGACTGGGGGCTGTCGAAGCCCCCACTGCTCGCTGCCACCCACTGGGGGCTGTCGAAGCCCCCACGAGCTCGCCTGGGGTGGGCGAGCCCCCCAGGGGGGCGCCGCCCCTTCACCAAGGTCAGGCGAGTTCCCCGTGCCCTGCTGGGGGCCCGCTCGGGCCGCCATCTACCCGCCCCACCCGCTAGGGTTTTGAAGGGGGGAAATGCTACGCGCGCGTGACTCGCCGCCTCCCAGGTCGGAGGAGGGGGACAATACCCCCAAGAACCCCCTCCGACTTCTTCCTCCGACGAGGTCCCTTCTAAAATCACCATCTGTCCCTTTTCCTTGTCCAAGGGTGGTCCTTGCTGTTCAGATCTGAGATATTACCCGGGTTCTCGTCACTTTTGGGCTTCTCCATCTTTCTCACCTAGGCATCCCTCTTCTCTATAGATCTTGTGTTGGTCATGGTGGATCTTTGCTCTGATACCAATTTGATGAGAAAAATAGGGTTTGACAAGATAAAAGATGATAATTTTATTGATCTCCAAAGGAAATATAAGAAAAAGGCTACTTTTGCTAGATCTAGGGTTTCTACTCTCTAACTATGAAAGAAAACACTCAATGTTTGCATAAAAGATAATGAAAAGGCTCTCCTCCAAATAAGAGGGCAGCCAAAGGCAAAATTGCACAAAAACCCCTCCCAAACCAGAATATTGCAAAAATACCCAAAATGCCCCAAAACTTGTCTTCGGCCTACTTCTTCATTCCGCACTCCTTCTAACGCCTTCGTTGATAAGTGATGATCTTATCAGAGTATTCCTGGGATGTCGTTCAACAAATTCAATGACTGACTGGATTCCTTGTTAGAAGAACATGTTGGGCTGAGCATATGGGCTGTCCTCTTCGGGTTTGGCAAAAAGGCAATCTGAACCAAACAGCATTTATTTTCAACTTGAACTGGATCCGGCCGGGTTTATACCCAACCTAAACCCAACCAAATCATATAAAAATGGGTTGGGTTGGGAAGGTTGGGCCTTGAGCCCACTAACTAAAGGACCACACAAATCACCAAAAAATCATAGAAAAACACAATCTATTGTGGTTAGAAAGCAACCTTTAAAGGAAACAAAAAAAAAATAACAGATTATCACATGAAGTTCTATCATTTAACTTCAATTTCTATCCTTTAACTTCGTGTTTTGTGCTACATAAGCTCTTCCAGGAGTCTAGTTCCACAAATTTAAAAATAAAATAAATAAAATGCCATCAGAAATTGCAAATTCTAATAGTTTCAAAATCCAATACTCAATTTAGCAAGAGCAATTAAAATATTGATGTACTGAATTCACACAATTTCTAGGTTCAATCATAAGTTAAAGTAGGCAACTTTAACTTGCAGGAGTAATCAAACCTCATTACTTAACGCAACCACCAGTCTGAAATTTGAAACAAACCCATACAATAATTTGAACAATTCACGAAATAAAAAAAAGAAATATTATCTCAAAAAAAATATTAAAAAAAGCATGAGCACATGCTGGAAAAATGCAGCTGTGTCCAGCCGAGCACAAACTTGCCGAGATTGAACCAGTATGGTATCTTTATGCTAGGTACCGTTAATATCATCCATCAAACAAAAGTTAGTTCCATAACCCTTCAAAATAAAGTGACAGTTACATCCTAAGCATCATGTTGTGTACATTATGACGAATAATATGGAAAAGACGTCAGAATTTTTCTTTTGTCACAAGGACATATACCGTAGATAATACCTCGTAAGGGAAAACCAACAAAAATGCTCCATACATCCAAACTTTTCCACCAATGCAAGTTTTTATGCTTGTGACTGTTGTGGTTGTGTGATAGTTGTCTAATGAAACAACTGAAAAAAATTAATGGTTCAATTTCCCCATTGGGGCTGCTTTTGTTTTGCAGTAACTTTCAGCAGGATGGATCCTGAAGGAAAACTTGTTATGGGATTTCGCAAGGCAACAAACTCTGTGCCTTTGCAGGTAAATAACTTTGTCAAAGCCTTTTCATCTTGGTCAACATTATGAATCCAGTCAGCTACAAATTTTATTTGCTGTCAGTGCAATTTATGGTTTTCTAACAATATGGATTATTCTCTTTCTAGAGTTTCATATGCAGCTTTGTGCGATTGCTATATTTAGCATGTAGAGTGATGCATTCATAATAAAGGCTTGTCCTTCTGGTTTATTTGTGATTTTAACGAAGTTATGGACATGTTAGCAGGATTGTCAGATTTCTGCTATTGCTAACACTGGTCTTGGCAATGAATCTCTCTTTCCGGTCGTTAATGACTCAATAGTAAGTGGTTACTCTGGTCTTCTTCAGTCATTGAAGGGAACTGCAGATCCACGCTTGAGCTATTTATCTGCACATTTGAATTCAGCTGATGTGGATGTTAGTTGGCAAAAGGCAGATAAGCATGGCGTCAGGTCAAATGAAGGAGTCCTGTTACAGCCTTCACTAGTTCAAGAGAAGAAAAGAAGCCGCAATATCAGCAGCAAAAACAAGAGGCTCCACATGGATAATGAGGAAGCGTTAGAACTGAAGTTTTCATGGGAGGAGGCACAAGATTTGTTACGTCCACCTCCAAGTGCCAAACCTAGCGTTGTAATGATCGAGGATCAAGAGTTTGAAGAATATGAGGTATGCCACACTTGTTGTCATCGGCTGATTTTGGTGCATTTCATTTTTTGCTGTGGAGTCGACTACCCTGGCAGTGGCTGAAACTACTCTGAAGCAGCTATGCTCTGTAGTCGACTTCTATAGTATGGAGAGTCGACTATTCTTCTGATACATGAATATGTATCACTCTTCTGATACATGAATATGTATCACAAGAGAGTATGATACTCTATCTAAATGTTTTTAAAATATTTATATGAGTTCAAAATGTTTTTATAAGTGACAAAAATGTTTTTCTACCTGTGTGCAAGCTTCAAACTATTGGCTTTACAATTCTAAGCTAAGCTTACAACAAAATTAAGACACCACTCACAAATATTGGAGTTTTGGTATCTTCATTGGCTCTTGACTTGTCTTGAGAAGCTTGTGCATATCAATGGGTCTTTGGATATGCTATTGATCTTCATTTCGAGCTCCATATCCATTGACTTTTCACCTTCAAGCTTTGACTTTATGTCACTACTCTTTGTAAGCTTGAGTGAGTTTGTTGACCATGTTGACTTTGTTTCCTACACCCTCAAATGTCATAAAACATATTAGTAACATAAATTATTTGCATATCATCAAAACTAATCTAGGGATGATGCAATAATCAACAACCATTACTTTAATTACCCAAAAGATGTGAGACACAGAACCTAACACCCGCTTCACAATTTTGAAGTTTTTCACATTGTGTGAATCAACTTCTCATGTTAATATTACACTTTGTTATTTTGATGATAATTTTTTTGGTGGATTAGACATGTTACATCTCAACTTGGATTTTTATGGCGGTTTAAAATCTTTAGCCGATACAGATGCATATTATTCGTATTGTATTGGATCTCAAAAAGGGGTTGGCTTTTTTTTCTTTTTCGTTTATTGTTATTATTTTTTGGTTGGCCTTTTGTTTTGTTTGTTTGTTTTTGTTTTGTTTTGTTTTGTTTTGTTTTTGTTTTTTTGTTTATTGTTTTTTGTTTTTTGTTTTTTTGTTTTTTTGTTTTGTTTTTTTTTTTTTTTTTGGGGGGGGGGGTTGTATTGAAGGTTCCCCTGCTATGATATTTCGGTTCAAATTTCTCTGTAAACTTAACATATTTTCCAATCTTGTTGGAAACTCATGCAGGGTTCTATTATTATTTGAACTCAATAATTTTCTTCTGGTGTTGCAAATTAATTGGGGATTTAGGATTCGGGAGTCCAGAATTTTGGAGTTTTGCTTCAATATGTATCTTCATTTTAGCACATTCACACTTTACTTACTTTGCTCATTGTAGACTTTTGGTCTTTGCTCTTCTACTTTTCTTTGTAGAACTTTCAAGGACAACTGTCTGTTTTTAATTTAACCTTCAATTGTACCGTATACTGAATGAGAAAAATTGAATGTCCACCCTTTTCTGAGTAAAGTCACTTCCATGATCTCCAAATTGCAGAATTTACAAGGAAATCAAGATTAGTCATTGCAATAGCATATTTTTCCTGCAGCTTCTACCCACAAAACTAATTCCTCCACCTGAAACATTTTACTTTATATTCACAGGAACCCCCAGTTTTTGGCAAGAGAACAATCTTCACAGCCCGATTATCAGGGTAATGATGGGTGTCTAGCTGGACTTTACCTGGTTATTTATTATATCATAAAAGTTCATACTAAGGATGCATGTGGATGTCTGCATGTCAATGATGATGGAAAATGCTTATCTCATATCATAATGATAATTTTTTGTAGATTTTGTTGTTCAAGTGTTGGTACTCTGGAATTTGCACTCATGTTAATTGAGTGATTGGAATAAAGTTCCCACTAGCGGGCTGTGAGTTAAATCTCATGCTAGAGGAATCTGTAATTACATAGAACTCAGAAGATCCAAATGTTTAAATAGAGGTAGTCTTAGTTTACAAACTTTTTAGTCTTGACGTACTTTCTGCTATGCTGAACAAGTGATGTTTTGAACACTCATAGAATCTGTCGTGAGTAAGAAGGTTGCTTATGAAGTGTAGTGCAAATAACTAATACATTGAAGGAACACACATATGCACGTAGCATAAATTTTCAATCTTGTGACCAAATAGTTGTGTATTAAAACCATCAACTGAGGTCCAAGCCAGCTAAAGTGTTCTGCCAGGGATTTGATTCCCTAACTGTTGCTGACTATGTGGGTCAAATGATACGAAATACCAAGTCATCCTCTTAGGACTTATCTTAGTTTTGATTTGAATTTTCCATTTTCAAACAACCTTCTTGGTAATTTTCATTGGAGAGAGATTTACACTTAATATAAAAATTCTCATGGTAGTAAGGGCGCATGGCTTCGTAACTCAAGATGGAATATGTAAGATGATAGGTTAGAAGTCAGATACAATTGGCATGTGTTCGAGCTATCTCTTTCCATGGATACATGCCTTTTTCTCCTTAAAGGATTCTCTGTTACTCGAAATACAGTTACTGGTGATACGTAAAAGATTATATGCATAAAGGGAAGGAGGGATGAAGTTCTCTGATACAACTTAGTATCCAATGAATTCTTATACTAATATAGTTTCATTTAGAATAGTTAAATAAGTCAAAACGATCCCAAAACTAACTAAAGGAAATGAGAATTCTAAGCTAAGTGTGAGAATGCTAAATTTCCAGTAACCCTTCAAGTGTCATATGGTCCTGTTTTAAAGCAGATTGGCCCCAAAAAGTTGATCCAATCCGTCAATCATAGTTTCATGTATAGGTCTGATGGAATGGGAGGGAGCAAAGGGGATTACAAGTTAGTTAACAGAAATGTCAATTTCTTTTGTATGGGGAATGGCAGCTATCCAAATATCAAGTCAAAAGTAGAAGAACATGATGTTTTGTCTTGATTTTAGTTGCATAACACCTGCCTGATCTTCCCATACATGCGACTGGAAGAAAATCATCCCGCCTTCTTTTGATTTGATTTCTTTTGTATGGGGAAGTGCATCTATCCAAATATCAAGTCAAAAGTAGAAGAACATGATGTTTTGTCTTGAGTTTAGTTGCATAACACCTGCCTGATCTTCCCCCACATGTGGCTGGCAGAAAATCATCATGCTTGTTGGACCATAGCTGCTAACAGAAATGTTACAAGTTAGTTAACAGAAATGTTAATTTCTTTTGTATGGGGAATGTCAGCTATCCAAATATCAAGTCAAAAGTAGAAGAACATGATGTTTTGTCTTGATTTTAGTTGTATAACACCTGCCTGATCTTCCCGTACATGCGACTGGAAGAAAATCATCCTGCCTTCTTTTGATTTGATTTCTTTTGTATGGGGAAGTGCATCTATTCAAATATCAAGTCAAAAGTAGAAGAACATGATGGTTTGTCTTGAGTTTAGTTGCATAACACCTGCCTGATCTTCCCGCACATGTGGCTGGCAGAAAATCATCATGCTTGTTGGACCATAGCTGCTAAGTTCCTTCAAAGCTTTGGGCTAACACAAGCACACACGAACGCGCGCACGCGCGCACACATACACACCCCCACCCCACAGAAAAAGGGCTCACTGTGCAACAAAAAGAGAGACAACTAAATAAAAGAAAAGAAATAGAACAAATTATATGTCAAGTATGCCTAAAGTGTTGAGTCACCGCATTCAATCAGTGGAATTATAAAAGGCTGAGAGATGTCCGCAATGAAAATTTTGCTATGAGTTATTATCTTTTGTTATCATAATGTGACATTTGTGTTGTATTACTTATGTTTAATGTTGAAAAGATTCTTTGGTGAAGGAGAGAGACATGTACTGGATAAATATACGATACCTGGATAGTCCCAATAGTTGGATATTCCAATAATTATTGGATACATATAGACATATATTAAACTTTTCAATGATCCTAGATGTATTAGTGTGTTAGGCTCAGTGTTCTAAATATCGGATATCGGTCGCATATCGGCCTAGGAAATTTGATATCGGTTTGCGGATATCGGGGATATATCGGGGATATTAACCAAATATCAGAGTGTCATATCGGAGACTTAAAAATGATGATATATGCCAGCATGGATGTATCTAAGAAGATATAAACTATACTAACTCAAATAAACGTTTAGGTTGCTTAGACTTCTCTCGTTAAACATGAATATCAGATATACTGACTACATATCATAGTGTCATATCAGAAGCTTCAAAATGATATCTAATAAAAGGATAGATGTATCTAACAAAATATAAACTACATGAGGTGTTGTTTAAAGTACCCAAAACTGAAATGATCTAAGGGGCAAAAAACTATTCCCCATAAGTGAGCAGATTAATACTTTAGTCCTCATTATTCCACCTCTTACATACATTTTTTGCTTGTAGTCAAATTAGTAAGTAAATCTGTTGCAACTTGTAACTCTAAAATAAAATACATTTATTTGACAGAGGGCACCCATTCATGCAGATGATAATTGTGGCAAAACAAATATGATAAATGAAAAAAAAACTGAAAATAAAAAACATCCAGTATGTACTGTAAAAATGTAAAAATCAAAATTAAAAAATTCATACGAAAAATGAAAAAAATGAAAACAGTTAAAGAATATTCACATTGATAGGAAAATCCTCCCTTGCGAAGATCGAACGCCGTATGTCGAAGCTCAATCAACTAAAAAACCCAAAACTGGAAGGAAAAAAATAAAAAATGAAAAAAATGAAAAAATGGAGAAAAAAGGAACGAATACTTACCTTGATCGAAAAACCCTCCCTTGCAATAATTAAACACAGTATGTCGAAGCACAATCGACAAAAAACGCAAAACTGGAAAAAAAATTGAAAAAACTGAAAAAAGGAAAAAAATGAAAACAAAAGGAACGGATACTTACCTTGATCGGAAACCCTCTCTTGCAAGGATTGAACACCGGACGACGAACCGCGCTTGACTTCCACCAGAAAATTTCGATTGATGAGGCCGAACGAAGAGCGCGAGGAGCGGAGCAGTGTGATGAGCTGAGCGGTGATTAGCGCAAACTTGCGATTTTCTCCCCCAAAACCCGATGGCCTTATGTTTTAACTAATGGATTTGGGTCGGGTCGGATCCACTTTTCAGTGGACCGACCCGCTAATTGAACTTTAAAAAACAGTGAATATCGGCCGATATTTCAAAAGAAAATATCGGTCGCAATATTGGCCCAAACCGGATATATCGGTGATATTTTCTCAAATATCGGAAACCGCATTAAAACAGCATATATCGTATCGGCCCACTGATAATTCCGATATTGCGGCCTATATATCGGATATCGGACCGATATTTAGAACACTGGTTAGGATCTAACAAAGACAAGATTTTTATTAGAAAACAAAGGACAAATAGAAAGATAATTGAGCACAAAAGAGGTGTGCTCTCCTCCCAAGACGCCTAGAGGACGTCCGCACTCGTCTACCTAAGGAATCTCACTATATCAATCATCAAAATAGCATAGACAAGCGGCTACGCCCCCTATTTATAATCAAAATTAGGGCAAGGGAATGACATGCGGCTAAGAAGGGGGCCGGCCATCAAAAGGGGGCGCCTAGGGCTAAGGGGGTGCGGTGCGGGCCTGGGCCTGCACCCCCTTCCTGCGGGTGTAAACCCGCAGGTCATTAGATGGGCCGGAAGGCCCATCAATACTCCCCCCCAAAGAGCCACCTTGTCCTCAAGGTGGAAGTCTGGAAAGCACGCCGTCATGTCCTCCATGTCCTCCCACGTGCTTTCGTGCTCTGGTAAGCATCTCCACTGCAACAGCACCTGTCGTCCGCCCGTGTCGCTCTGACGAACTTCCTTCAGCAATTCGGGCTCCATCCTTGTAATGCCGTACCAACTACTGCACAAGTACTAGAGGGGGGTGAATAGTACTTTAAAATAATAAGGAGTATAATTCCAAATTAAATTGCAAACAACTACCAAATCAATTTGCGGAAGCTTAAATTGAATGACAACACAAAATTAACAATGCTAACAAACGATGTTAATGGGTTCGGATCCACCCAAGTCTCTCCGACTTGTTCCCGGTGATCCTACGTCCCAACCACCCGGATCCCCTCCGGATACTTAGGTTAGAAACCCTAACCTAAGATTTCCACTATGAATATCTTGTGAAAAACCTTCACAATATCAAATCATACATGCAATGGCAAAGTGAATCCCACAACCCGGGATCACAAACTTCTCTCACAACCGAGAGAACCAATTAGCAATATTAAAGAGTTTAAATGAAATAAACAATCTTACCACAAAATCCTATACCTTGAGTTTTTCTTACCCAAATGGTGAAATGAAGGATTTGAGGAAGATGAAGTCACCAAGACCTAGCACCAAGGAAATGACCAGCAATCGGTGCCTAGGAATGAGTTGGAGACTTGGATCAAGCAATAGCTTGAAGAGCTCACCAAGAACAAGCTTCTCTCTAGATCTAGAAATGAGAGAGAATGGGTTTCTTGTGAGGAAGAGAGCTTTAGATTAGAGTGAGAATGGCTATCTCTTTAGAACTCAATGAATCTCTGAATGGAAGCTCTTACCTAGATAGAAATGACCTAGGTTCGTATTTATAGGAACCCAAAATCACAAGTTAGGTCATTCACCAACGGATAGAAATCTGTGAGAATTAGTCAGTCAAAGAACAATCACTGACCGACTAGTTCATCAACTAGTCGGTCAGTCAAACAACGTGGACCGACTAAGAGTAGATCTGAGAAGAGATAGAATTTCAGACCTAGAAATCTAGTCGGTCCAAGAAGACTGTCTGACCGACTAGTTTCACAACTAATCGGTCAGCCAATGAACGTAGACCGACTAAGAGCAAAAAGAATTAGTCTGAGTACAAAGTGACTTAGTCGGTCCAAGAACAAAAGTTGACCGACTAAATTGTCAACTAGTCGGTCACCAAACGTTCTTAGACCGACTAACGATAAACAGTAGCTTAGGAGAATTTTAGCATGAACAGTAAGTCACAACTAGTCGGTCAAAGAAGCATCACTGACCGACTAGTTCACAAACTAGTCGGTCGGTGAGTCAACGTAGACCGACTAACTGTAAAGAGTAAAGTCCAAGAAATTAAGGAATCAAACTAGTCGGTCCAAGAACAGTTGCCGACCGACTAGATCACCATCTAGTCGCTCAGTACTTGTTCTTGTACCAACTAACGTGCACATACAAATCCGAATCGAAGCGCGACGCTTCGAGGAAGTTAGAATGAACTTGTGCAAGGATCCTAGAGCTATGAAATGAGCGTAATGAAGATAGAAACGTAAGATATACTCAAGGCTTAACATTCTATATATCGAAGCTAAAAGACTATAAATAAAACCTTAATAAACGGTCTTCGAGAACTTCGATTGAATCTTCATAACTTCCAAAACGGCGCAAGAGCTTCAACGAAGCTTTAGGCATGAATATGAGCTTTGGGAAGTGTTGAGTTGTCGCTTTGAATGTTCTCGTAAATTTGGCGACGATCTCCAAAACTGCGCTCACAAATTGTTAGTTCATGGTTTATTTATGTGTGCTCATCATCAAAACCAAATCCGGGGAGTCCAATATTCAACATTCTCCCCCTTTTTGGTGATGACAAACCAACATAAATAATAATCAAAAAATAATGATTCAAATGTAAAATACTTACTCCCCCTGCATTGATGACACGTTAATTCCAAAATGAATATATATGAATTGCATCAATCAGACGAGTAAGATATATAATGAGAATCGATTTTTGAAATATCGGATTTTGAAAATCCTTATATATATCTTAACTCCCCCTGAATCTAACATATCAAACTAGATTCTTGGAAATTGAGTTAAATTTTCATTTGCGCTATTTATTATCATTATCTCTCCCCCTTTGGCATTATCCCAAAAATGGGGGGCATACAACGACAACAACTAGGAAATGGAAAATCCAACATCGGGAGTCGTAGACAATGACGACGGACCAAATTGACACCTAGGGAAAAATGTGGAAATCAAGTCAAGGTGTGCCAAAATGTCCATTATCAAAAAAAATAATCAAAATCATCAAAAATACCAAATAATTATTCATTTCTTGAATAAAGAAACATACTCTTCAATATTCAATATTCTTGGTTAATTTTGTGCATGGAAAACAATTCTATATAATTATAGAAATATAATCTATTTAACCAAGTTTTTAATCGTCGAGCGACGAATTCACATTTCAAATGCATTCAACGAATATATATAAAAAATGCACGACGAATAAATGACAAAGTGAATGACGATGAACATATATATATATAGAGACATCATGAGTATATCAAAAAGGTATCACATCGAATACATGAGGTACATCATATGAAGCGAGACACATCATCTATATAAACAAAAAAATACATCATCATTATCAACATCATCAAAGTGTATCAAAATACATCAGAACAACATCATATCATAATATCCAACTCCGACATCCAGAAATCGCAAAAAAATACATCAAAACATCCTCAAACCCCATCCTAACCCAAAATACTCTCACTAAGATATATCATCCAAAGCGTAGTGGAGAGTCCTCGAAACAAGCGATCACGAGGAGGTGGCAGGATCTGCAGTCTCCGTGGGTCCAGTCGACGGAGTGGACTCAGGCTCTGCAGGGAGTAGAGGTGTCTCAACAGATGGAATCGTCGGGGTAGGAGTGGAGATCTCAGCAACAGGCTCAACAACGGGAATCTCAACAGCAACATGGGTCTCGACAGAAGCAGCAGCAGTGACAGTGTCAACAGCAGCAGGAGATACATGAGCAGGCTCGTCAACAGGGTCAGCAGCAGGCTCAGAAGTCTGAAGTGCTGAAGCAGTAGGCTCTGGAACACCGGAAGTGGTGCCAACTCCAGGAGCAGAAGTGGAAGTACCAGCAGCAGCAGCAGTGGCCTCATCGCCACGGGCAAAAGAAGTGACAAGCTCGTCAAGCTCCTCATCGTCCATCTCCTCGGCCTCAGACACTGAAGGAGGAAGATCAATCCCCATCATACGAGCCATACGACAGACTACCTCCTCAGTACGAGCCAAACGGGAGTCGTGCTGACGAAGTAGGCGTACGACATCGTCCAATGTAGCAGGGGAAGAGGAGGCTGCAGCAGCTGACGGAGTAGACTGGGAAGCAGAAGCGGTAGACCTCTGCACGTGACGAAGAGCCGCTAGAGATTTCTTCACGGCCGTCGCGTTCAGAGGCGTACCCAAGGGACGCTCATCGTCAGGAGGGAGAGGGACTCGGAAATGACGGAATACAAGAGTCAACAGGCAAGGGTATGGAATGTGCGCAGACTTATTGGTCTTGCGTATACACTCGAAAGAATCCATCTTATCGAGTATCACGCGAGCCCAATTAATCTCGCACCCCAAGAAAAGAGCGTAGATCAATTTCAAGAACGGCTGGGATGGGAGTGAAGAGGATCCATACTTAGGGAGGAGACATGACTTCAAGATCAGGTTAAGAACCCACGCATTCGGCTTGAAAGATTTCGATGGAACACTAATGAATGCGGAGGGGATAACCTGGAAGATATCTGCAAGAATAGACTGATCCAAGGAAGAAATGTCGTCTACGGAAATGTCCGAAGGGAGGAGACCACACGATGAACAACCAAGAATCTCCCCCAAGATTTCTGCTGTGAGAACTATAGGAGTTCCCAAGACAGTCGTCTCAATGGAGTGGCTGGCATCGTACTTGCCTCGAACACGATTGGCATAGAACAATTTCACGAGGCGAGGATACGGTTTGGGATTGGCCTTGGGGTCGTATCGGAGATAATCAAGAAGACCACTATAGGACAGGAGATCGGCTAAGCCAAGGAAATCAGAAAACTGGACGTAGTGCTCCAATAACATCGGGCAGTGTTCAATACGGTTGTAGGCCGCGAGACACAAAGGGTCATCGCGACACAACGATATGTCAACACCCCCCGCTGGCATTGGACCCTTTCCCTTTGGCTGGCGAGTCCTATGATGGAGTGGAGGAGTGGTTTCCCTAGTGATAGGCTCATCCTCAGGCACAAATTCAGTGTCGGAATCGGGAGGAGTAGCCGGAGTGTGAAGTAAGGGCTTTTTGGTCTTGGATTTGCGGGGTTTAGCTGTGGCAGTCGTAGGCTTCTTAGGAGGAGGCGACGATGGAGAGGCTTGGGATGACTTGGCACGACGCTTAGGCTTCGGGGGATTCCTAGGGTCGGAAGGTTGTTCTACGGTCATAGGAGAAGCCCCGGAAGAGGCGATGGGAATCCTCGTCTTTGCCATGGTCGAGGCACGACGAGAACAAGCAAGTAATCACGGAGGATCAACAACCCTAAGCACACAACCCTAGAAGCTAACACAAACCCTAGAATTCAGAAATTCGAAAATAAGCCCTAGAATACCTAAAAGCTGAAATCAAACCCTAGAATAGGAGATGAGTCCTAGGAGGAGGAGGGTTTTACCTAGGAGGAGGAGTCGACGGCGGCGGACGGCGGGGATCGCCGGAGATCAGGCCGGAGTCGACGGAATTTGAAAGGGCTCGAGAGGGGTTGTGGGTTTTTCGGCTGGAGAAGAGGAGAAGACCGACTAAAAAGTGTTTTAGTCGAATAGAAAGTGAGTATAAGTCGGTCTGGAATCAAAAAGACACAAATGCCCTAACACACTTAGTCGGTCACAGTTCAAGAACTGACCGACTAGATTACGATCTAGTCGGTCGGTCAATGAGCTTGAACCGACTAAGTCGAAACAGAGGCACAGATGAATTTCTAGGGCAAGAATTAGTCGGTCGCAGTATATTCACTGACCGACTAGTTTTCAATCTAGTCGGTCGGTAAGTGTACTGTGACCGACTAACGAAAGAAAATGATAGGAGTTAGATATAGGCTTGATCTAGTCGGTCTGAGTTCATTTGCTGACCGACTAGATGAGCATCTAGTCGGTTGACAAGTGAACTTAGACCGATTAGAGGAGTCCAAAAATTGATAATTGATTTCTCTTCACAAACCACTTGGATGAAACATCATAACTCACTCATTAGTCATCTAAATTACCCCATAAAACGTCGAAATCTTAAATACGACTTTCAAATACGAATTCGATCATAAATTCAAATATATCACATAAAATTCCCAAAAATTCAATAAATCTAGCATGAATGAAATATCGCGAAATATAATAGCATGCAAGATAATTGAATGAAATATGAATCCTATATCTCGGATTCACCCATAATCCCCAATTCTCGACGCAATCGCACAAAGGAGTCCTCCTTTAGGGGTTTCGTGAAAATATCGGCGATTTGCTTTTGGGTTTCAACGTACACTAATATGATGTCCTTTTTAGCAACATGATCATCTAAAAAATGGTGTCGGACATCTATGTGTTTTGATCGGGAATGATGCACCGGATTCTTTGAAAGACAAATAGCACTTTGGTTATCCACCATGATAGGGCTAGTATCACAATGAATACCAAAATCCTTCAAAGTGTGTCTCATCCAAAGAACCTGGGCACAAGCGGCACCGGCGGCAATATATTCTGCCTCGATGGTTGAAAGTGATTCCGAATTTTGCTTCTTGGAAAACCAAGAGACAAGAGAATTTCCTAGAAAATGGCAAGTGCCACTAGTACTTTTCCTGTCGGATTTGCATCCCGCATAATCAGCGTCACTATATGAGACTAACTCATATGTGCTAGATTTCGGATAAAGTAATCCAAAATCTAAAGTGTAACTTAGATAGCGAAAAATACGTTTTACCGCTACTAAGTGAGAATCCTTAGGTTGAGACTGATAACGAGCACATATACATACGGCAAACATAATATCGGGCCTACTCGCGGTAAGATAAAGTAAACTACCTATCATACCTCGATATAGACGAATGTCTACATCTTTTCCGCCCGTATCTTTATCAAGATGCGTTGTAGTGCTCATAGGAGTCTTTTTCCCGGAGGCATTCTCCATTCCAAATCGCTTTAGCAACTCCACCGTGTACTTTGTTTGGTGGATGAAGATTGCATCGTTCAATTGGCGAATTTGGAGACCTAAGAAATATTTGAGTTCGCCCATGTGGCTCATCTCAAATTGTTCCTTCATAACATTAGAAAACTCTTCGCAAAGAGCAAAGTTAGTAGCACCGAAAATGATATCATCAACATAAATTTGAACTAATAAAATATCATTATTCGCATGCTTAATAAAAAGTGTTGAATCGGCTTCACCTATTTTAAAATTCAAATCCAAAAGAAAATTCTTTAGGCGATCATACCAAGCTCGAGGAGCTTGTCTCAACCCATAAAGAGCTTTCTTTAGTTTAAAAACATGATTTGGAAATTTTTCATTTATGAAGCCCGGAGGTTGAGAAACGTAAACTTCCTCAACGACATCTCCGTTTAAAAATGCACTTTTAACATCCATTTGAAATAATTTAAAATTCTTATGGCATGCAAAAGACACTAATAATCTAATTGATTCTAATCTAGCTACCGGAGCGAAGGATTCTTCGAAATCAATACCTTCCTCTTGTCAATAGCCTTGAGCAACTAACCGAGCTTTGTTCCGGACGACGACTTGGTTTTCGTCGGTTTTGTTCTTGAAGATCCACTTTGTCCCTATGATGGTGTGGTTCTTCGATGGCAATGGAACAAGCTCCCATACCTCATTCCTCTCGAATTGAATGAGCTCCTCCTCCATGGCTAAGATCCAAGCGCTATCTTCGCATGCTTCATTAATATTCTTTGGCTCTATCGATGAGGCAAAGGCACAATTTGCGAAGTGGTGAACTTGCGATCTCGTCTTGACACTATCTTGAATATTGCCAATGACTTGCTCATGGGGATGGTCACGAACCGAATGAAGCCGTTTGGGAATACCTTGATCACTAGGAACATTCTCAACAACTTCATTAGTTGGGTTAGTCTCAATAGAATCAATAGAATCATTAGACTTAGAATTATCAAACGAATCACATAAAACATCCATAGAATCATTATCATTTGAAATTCTAGTTGGAACAAATCCTTCATTAAATGAGACATGAAGCGACTCCTTGATCGTTGAGGTTCGTTTGTTGAATATCCGGTAGGCTTTGCTACGCGAAGAATATCCAACAAAAATCCCTTCATCGGATCTTGGATCGAATTTGTCCAAACTACCATATGTGTTCTTAATAAAACATTTCGAACCAAAAACACGAAAATGTTTAACTTGAGGCAACCTACCAAACAACAATTCATAACAAGTTTGTTTAGTGCCGGGCCTCAAAAGTATTCTATTAAACACATAGCAAGCGGTGTGTACCGCTTCCGCCCAAAATTGATGGCCAAGTTGGCTATCATCAAGCATAGTGCGAGCACACTCCACTAGCGTCCTATTCTTTCTCTCAACTACACCATTTTGAGGAGGTGCACGAGGGAAAGAGAAGGTGTGAGTAATACCAACTTCATCACAAAATGTCTCAAAAGACTCATTCTCAAATTTACCTCCATGATCACTACGAATAGTGACAATGGTGGTTCCTAAGAGATTTTGTACTTTCTTAACAAAAATTGTGAAGTTTTCAAAAGCTTCATTTTTATTACACAATGAAAATACCCAAGTAAATCTTGAATAGTCATCTACGATGACAAGTCCATACCTTGCATTTCCTAAGGAAGCTACTCTAGTTGGCCCAAATAAGTCTAGATGTAATAGCTCTAGTGGCCGTTTAGTAGAGATGCTTTTCTTAGGTTTAAATGAAGATTTAGGAAGCTTGCCACGTTGACAACAATCACAAAAACTTTTCTTTTCAAAAACAAACTTCGGAAAACCTTTAATAGAATTTAATTTCGAAAGCTTATAAAGTGTTCCAAAGTTCACATGTCCAAAGCGTCGATGCCATAAGTGTTGTTCACTTGTGTTGGCAACGAGACATTGTTCATATGACTTAGGAAGATCCAAAATATAAATGTCTTTATGACGAGTTCCGGAAAATAATAATTTATCATTATCTTTTCTTAAAATATGACACAATCCTTTCGCAAAACTAACTTTGTAACCTTTGTCACAAAGTTGGCTTATTGAAATAAGACTATGATTTAAACCACTAACAAGATAAACATCACTAATTAAGGGTTTAGAGGGGTTACCGACTTTACCAACACCTATGATGGTTCCGCTCTCGTTGCCTCCAAATACGACGCGATTTCCATTTACAATGGGAACCACTCCGGAGAGCAATTGAGCGTCACCCGTCATGTGTTTGGAGCACCCGCTATCGAGTATCCAATTCCCTTTGGAGCTAAATTTAAATTTGTTGCTCCTTTTCTTTTTCTTTTCCTTGAGTACCTAAAGATAGAAACTTTCATATCATGGTACCCAAGGTCATTGGGTCCAAGGGATTAGACCTTTGGAAGCCAAGTCCAAGTGGACTTAGACTTTCCCACATAATTCTTACTATGCACAACATCCGAAAAATAAGCATTCATATACATTTGTTTTTCGTCCATGCTTGTGTCCTTTGGGCTCCAAATAGTGAAAATTTTGGGAGCCATCATCCTATTGGGTGCATGCATGCGACGTTGATTTCTACGTGATGCATGTTGTGGATAGGCATACGAGACATGATGGAATGGTGCACGACGAGAATTATTCATATGATGAGGTGGGTGTACATATGCATGTGTGGGAACACGTGCGTGAGGGTGTCTCACATGGTGTGCACGTGCCCGTGAACGTGTAGCATAGAAATCATCATATGTGTGAGATGGTGGAGTAGGACGTGTGTTCCTACGTGGCATGGTATTTGTGTACATATAAGCATGCCCCTTCTTTGGAGGTCCACCCAAAGTGGGTTTCTTTCCAAAAGAGGGTGTTGACGAGGTGGAAGCACCATTGGTAGATGAACTACCAATAGAGTGTTTGCTCCCACTCGTTGAGGCTTCGGAAGTTGGCCTTACAAAAGTAGTGACCGACTTGGATGAATTTCCCATCATATACCCCAAGCCAATGTGGTGTTTGGCCAGAAGTAAATCTTTTAGGATATTATCCAAATGGCCCTTACCCTTGTTGAATTTGTTGATTCGGCCCAATGTGTCCTCATATTTCTCTTTGAGAGAACGCAAAGAAGTATCCAAAGTGGATATTTGCGATGTGAGCACATAAACACGAGATTTAAGATTTTCGTTCTCAATACTCAAAGTCGAGTTTTGAGAAGTTAAATCCGCTATCTCATGTTCTTCCGCATCCTCAATGCTAACATGTTCAAGTTTAGATTTGAGATTCACAATCTCATTTCTTAACTCTTCAACAACGGTGTCGTTGTTGGTGATGATATTCTTAGGCGATGTTTGAATGCTAGCTAGGTCATCTTTTACCTTAGTATATCTATTTACTAACTTAGTGTATTTTGACCAAAGTTGAGAGTTAGCATTTCTAAGATCATCCATCGTTACCTCATCGCTTTCGTCATCACTATCATCGGAAGAGGAGGATCCTTGATCGTGCTCCTCTCTTGCCATGAAACACATGTGCGCTTGCTCCACGTGCTCATCGTCCGACTCACCGCTTGAAGAATCATCGGAGTCGGTGAAGGTAGCTCCGACAAGTCCCTTCTTGTTTCCTTTCGTGTACTTCTTGGACTTGTCATACTTTGGCGCCTTCCACTTCTCCTTTTGCTTATTGAGGGGACACTCCGCTTTCATGTGTCCTGGCTTATTGCACTTGAAACACAAAGGAGAGGAAGAGGCGTTAGAAGAACCAAATTTACCTTTAGTCTTGAAGTTACCTTTTCGGAAGAAACGGTTGAACTTCTTGGCCATGAGTGCCATGGACTCCAAGTCCAACTCGTTTTCCGAGTCTTCATCATCGGTTGATGTGGATGTGGATGGAGCGGCTTTGAAGGCAATAGCCTTTTTCTTTGGCTCGTCTTGCTTTAGATAAGACTTCATCTTTTCTTGCAATTTGAGCTTGCTATCCTTGCGTACCTCGTACGACATTAAAGTACCCATTAGTTGAACTACGGTGTACTTATTCATGTCATTACCTTCCTCGATGGCGAAGGTGCGTTTCTCCCAAGAAGAAGGAAGTCCTTCGATAAGCTTTGAGCACTTCTCCTTTTGAGTGTAGGACTTGCCGAGGGCCTCTAACTCGTTTATTATGTCAACGAAGCGAGCGTAATATTCTTTCATCTTCTCGTCCTGTTGCATATGAAACATTTCGTAATCTTTGTTTACGACTACGAGTTTAGAGTCTCTTACCCGACTCGTCCCTTCATGTAGTATGAGGAGGGAGTTCCAAATTTGATATGCACTCTTACATGTGCATATCTTATTGAAGTCCTCGGGCTCCAATGGGCATTGCAAGGCGTTCATTGCCTTGGCATTGCTTACCTCCGCGGCGACCTCCGCGGTTGTCCATTTCTCAAAGTCTTCTTCTTCGGGCTCGATGTACTCCTTCATTGTAGTCCTCCATAAAGATGCACTTCGGAGGAAGGTTTCCATCCGACATTTCCAGTACCCGTAGTTGGTACCGTTGAAGAATGGAGGCCTCGTAGAGGAATGTCCTTCCATCACCGAAGATGCTCCTTCACGGTTCCTGAAGGTGTCATAGTTGGAAGGTGGACGCACGGTCTTGTTGTCGTTGGCAGACATAGCTGAGTATCTGGCTCTGATACCAAATGTAATGCCCTACCAGCTACTGCACAAGTACTAGAGGGGGGGTGAATAGTACTTTAAAATAATAAGGAGTATAATTCCAAATTAAATTGCAAACAACTACCAAATCAATTTGCGGAAGCTTAAATTGAATGACAACACAAAATTAACAATGCTAACAAACGATGTTAATGGGTTCGGATCCACCCAAGTCTCCCCGACTTGTTCCCGGTGATCCTACGTCCCAACCACCCGGATCCCCTCCGGATACTTAGGTTAGAAACCCTAACCTAAGATTTCCACTATGAATATCTTGTGAAAAACCTTCACAATATCAAATCATACATGCAATGGCAAAGTGAATCCCACAACCCGGGATCACAAACTTCTCTCACAACCGAGAGAACCAATTAGCAATATTAAAGAGTTTAAATGAAATAAACAATCTTACCACAAAATCCTATACCTTGAGTTTTTCTTACCCAAATGGTGAAATGAAGGATTTGAGGAAGATGAAGTCACCAAGACCTAGCACCAAGGAAATGACCAGCAATCGGTGCCTAGGAATGAGTTGGAGACTTGGATTAAGCAATAGCTTGAAGAGCTCACCAAGAACAAGCTTCTCTCTAGATCTAGAAATGAGAGAGAATGAGTTTCTTGTGAGGAAGAAAGCTTTAGATTAGAGTGAGAATGGCTATCTCTTTAGAACTCAATGAATCTCTGAATGGAAGCTCTTACCTAGATAGAAATGACCTAGGTTCGTATTTATAGGAACCCAAAAACACAAGTTAGGTCATTCACCAACGGATAGAAATCTGTGAGAATTAGTCGGTCAAAGAACAATCACTGACCGACTAGTTCATCAACTAGTCGGTCAGTCAAACAACGTGGACCGACTAAGAGTAGATCTGAGAAGAGATAGAATTTCAGACCTAGAAATCTAGTCGGTCCAAGAAGACTGTCTGACCGACTAGTTTCACAACTAGTCGGTCAGCCAATGAACGTAGACCGACTAAGAGCAAAAAGAATTAGTCTGAGTACAAAGTGACTTAGTCGGTCCAAGAACAAAAGTTGACCGACTAAATTGTCAACTAGTCGGTCACCAAACGTTCTTAGACCGACTAACGATAAACAGTAGCTTAGGAGAATTTTAGCATGAACAGTAAGTCACAACTAGTCGGTCAAAGAAGCATCACTGACCGACTAGTTCACAAACTAGTCGGTCGGTGAGTCAACGTAGACCGACTAACTGTAAACAGTAAAGTCCAAGAAATTAAGGAATCAAACTAGTCGGTCCAAGAACAGTTGCCGACCGACTAGATCACCATCTAGTCGGTCAGTACTTGTTCTTGTACCAACTAACATGCACATACAAATCCGAATCGAAGCGCGACGCTTCGAGGAAGTTAGAATGAACTTGTGCAAGGATCCTAGAGCTATGAAATGAGCGTAATGAAGATAGAAACGTAAGATATACTCAAGGCTTAACATTCTATATATCGAAGCTAAAAGACTATAAATAAAACCTTAATAAACGGTCTTCGAGAACTTCGATTGAATCTTCATAACTTCCAAAACGGCGCAAGAGCTTCAACGAAGCTTTAGGCATGAATATGAGCTTTGGGAAGTGTTGAGTTGTCGCTTTGAATGTTCTCGTGAATTTGGCGACGATCTCCAAAACTGCGCTCACAAATTGTTAGTTCATGGTTTATTTATGTTTGCTCATCATCAAAACCAAATCTGGGGAGTCCAATATTCAACAATCCTCACCTCCATATCTGCAGTAAGGGTCTCGGGTAATGTAGGGGAAGGAGTATGGTCGCCAATGGCCTGGCGCAACTGTGACACATGGAAAACAGGGTGAATGGTAGATCCTGGAGGTAAGCGTAATCAGTAGGCCACTGGTCCTATCCTCGCCTCGACCTCAGAGGGTCCAAAATACCGCGGAGCCAGCTTTTCATTCCTCCTATGAGCTACCGACCTCTGCCTGTAGGGCCTCAGCTTCAGATATACCATGTCACCAACCCCAAAGTGTACATCTCGACGGTGTAGGTCTGCCCGTGTCTTCATCACCTGCTGAGCTCTCGCCAAGTGGAGCTTCAGCTCCTCTAGAATCCGGTCCCGCTCTGCCAGGTACTGCTCCACATCAGAAACCTGGGTCGCCTCATGGCCATAATGAAATCCTGAAGGGTGTAGTCCGTGCCGCCGTGTGGTATGAAGTGTTGTATCAGTATTTTGCCCACGGTAGCCAACGTGCCCACTCCTTAGGATTCTCTGATATGAAACATCGCAAGTAAGTCTCCACACTCCTAACTACCACCTCCGTCTGCTCGTCAGTCTGGGGATGATAAGCTGTGCTCCTCTTCAAGGCCGTCCCATGCAATCTAAACAACTCCTGCCAAAATTTGCTCTGGAATACCTTGTCTCTATCCGAGACTATGGACTTCGACGGGCCATGCAAACGAATGACCTCTCTCACAAAAATCTCTGCCACTGAAACGACGTTGTAAGGATGCTTAAGCGGGATAAAATGTGCATATTTGCTGAGGCGGTCTACCACAACAAAAATGACGCTGTAACCACCCGACTTTGGCAATCCATCGATGAAGTCCATAGAGAGGTCCTCCCAAACTCTGTCTGGTAAAGATAGCAGCTATAGTAGTACTCCTGGGGACATGGCCTGAAATTTGGGATGCAGGCACACGTCACACTCTGCCACTATCCTGGCCACATCCTTCTTCTTCCCCTTCCAGTAGGCCTCCCGTGATAGCCGCTGGTAGGTCTTGAGGACCCCAGAATGTCCTCCTATAGCACTGCCGTGGAACTCCCTGAAGATGGTCGGTATAAAAGTAGAAGTCCTCGGTATCACCAACCGCCCCCAGTAAAGTAGCCGTCCATCCTGCAAAGAATATCCCGGGTACTCAGTCGACCCCTGTAAAAGGGCCTCTCGTATAGCCACTAACTCCGAGGCGGTTTACCACAACAAAAATGACGCTGTAACCACCCGACTTTGGCAATCCATCGATGAAGTCCATAGAGAGGTCCTCCCAAACTCTGTCTGGTCAAGATAGCGGCTGTAGTAGTCCTCCTGGAGACATGGCCTGATATTTGTGACACTGGCACACGTCACACTCTGTCACCATCCTGGCCACATCATTCTTCTGTCCCTTCCGGTAGACCTCCCGTGATAGCCGCTGGTAGGTCTTGAGGACCCCAGAATGTCCTCCTATAGCACTGCCGTGGAACTCCCTGAAGATGGTCGGTATAAAAGTAGAAGTCCTCGGTATCACCAGCCGCCCCCAGTAAAGTAGCCGCCCATCCTGCAAAGAATATCCCGGGTACTCAGTCGACCCCTGTAAAAGGGCCTCTCGGATAGCCACTAACTCCGGGTCCTGCTCTACCTCCTGCTGTAGTGGGCCCCAATCCTCGAAGATCGACACCGTAAGTGCCGCTAACTCTGCCTCCTCCTGTCGAGATAACGCATCAGCTGCCTTGTTCTCCAATCCCGGACGGTACTCGATCTCGAACCTGTAGCGCATCAGCTTTCGCAGCCACTTCTGATGTTCCTCCGCTACCATCCGCTACTCTAACAGGTACTTTAAGCTCCGCTGATCCGTGCGCATTATGAAGCTCCGTCCCAATAAATATGGTCTCCACTTCTGTATGGACAGCACGATCGCCATCAGCTCCCTCTCATAGACCGATCGCAATCGGGCCCTCGTGGTCAACACCTGGCTGTAGTAAGCTATGGGACGCTGCTCCTGCATCAGTACTGC
Organism: Scilla litardierei; assembly: GCA_030789695.1. Classification (NCBI taxonomy): domain Eukaryota; kingdom Viridiplantae; phylum Streptophyta; class Magnoliopsida; order Asparagales; family Asparagaceae; genus Scilla; species Scilla litardierei. The sequence goes on along the minus strand of CM061132.1, from coordinate 130,145,344 downwards.
ACCCAGCCCATGTCCTGATGCGTCCGCCTCTACTACGAAGGGTCTGGTGAAGTCGGGCAACGACAATACTGGCACAGTGGTCATTGCCCTTTTCAGGGCCTCAAAAGCTGTCGTCGCCTCCTCCCCCAGTGGAACTGATCCTTCTTCAATAACTCCGTCAACGGCCAGGCAATCGTCCCATATCCCTCTACGAATCTGCGGTAGTAACCTGTAAGGCCCAAGAAGCCCCGTAGTAGGGCGCGGCCAGTCCAGCATGGCCGCTATCTTCGATTTATCGGCGGCGACCCCTCTTGCCGATACAACGTGCCCCAGATACTCCACCTGCGGCTGCCCAAATAGACACTTCTTTCTGTTCAAATATAGCTGGTGGTATTGCAGCTCCTGAAAAACCACCTGCAGGTGGTCCAAATGCTCCTCCAGAGTACGATTGTACACCAAAATATCGTCGAAAAAGACAAGTACAAATCGCCTGAGAAAGGGACGGTATACCTTATTCATGAGAGCCTGAAAGGTGGACGGGACGTTGGTCAGCCCAAAGGGCATGACCAGGAACTCGTAGTGGCCTTCATGCGTCCCGAACGCCGTCTTGGACACATCCTCCCGTCGCATCCGTATCTGGTGATAGCCTGACTTAAGATCTAGCTTGCTGAACCAGGTTGCTCCGTGTAGCTCGTCCAAGAGCTCATCAATCACAGGTATATGGAATTTATCAGGGACCGTCTCCTTGTTTAGCGCCCTGTAGTCCACGCAAAACCGCCAGCTACCATCCTTCTTCTTCACCAATAACACTGGGCTGGAGAACGGGCTCACACTCGGCTGGATCATCCCTGCCTACACCATCTCTGAAACCATTCTCTCTATCTCGTCCTTCTGATGCTGAGTGTATCGGTAGGGCCGCACGCTAATGGGGGAAACACCCTCTCGTAGAACAATGGCGTGCTCGTGGTCCATCGGTGATGGAAGACCCCGAGGCTCCTGGAAGATCTCCTCAAACTGGTCCATCAGCTGCTGAACCTCCCCTGGAATGGGCTGCTCTGTACTGGTCTCTACGCCTCCCTCACCTGTTAAAGAGTGCCGCTCTACTAGGTATCCTCCTCCCTCTGTCTGGATGGTTCTAAATATGGTCTTCAGAGAGACCAACACTCTGCAGAGGCTAGGGTCTCCCTGGAGTATCACTGCTCTCCACGCCTCCCGAAACTCCATCCGTAGCAGCTTCCAATTTATGGTCATCTCTCTTAATGTCTGTAGCCAGGTCATGCCCAAGATGACGTCGGTGCTCCCGAGGTCAAGAGGTAAAAAATCTGCAATAATCTGTATTCCCTGCATGGTCAGCACCAGTCCCCTACAAACTCCTCGGCTGCTTTCCTTCTTCCATGTCCCCATCATCACGCTGAAGCTGCCGCAGTCTGTCAGCTGAAGCCCCTGCTGTGCCACCACCCTCCTGGAAATGAAATTGTGGGTAGCCCCACTGTCGATAAGCACAGTCACCTCCTGGTCACCGATCTCCCCCCTCAGCTTCATGGTATGGTTCGGTGTGAACCCTACCACGGAGTTGAGGGACACATCCGCCACGTCCAGCTGCTGGCCCTCCAGCTCCTCCTCTGCCTCAGCGGCCTCCTCCTCGATATTTGACTCGCCGTCGTCGTCCTCCAACAAGATCACCTGGAGCTTGCGCCCCGCGCACCGGTGGCCTAGCGAAAACCGCTCATCGCACCGGAAACACAAGCTCTTCTGCCTCTTTTCCCTCATCTCCACGTCCGTCATGCGTCTGAACTGCCCTCCAGTCACTGGCGCACTACTCTTCTCTCCAGTCTTCTCCCGGCTCGTCTGGCTTCCCCCAGCGGGGGTACCTGCTCCTCCAGTCCCTGACGGAGTGCCTCTTGAAATCTGACTGCTGTAGCTGCCCTTGACCCGCATATCCTCAGTCTGTGCGTCCTCCACCATCTGGGCCATCTCTATGACCTCTGAAAGCCCCCTGGGCTTGTAGGGTCTCACTGCTGCTCTCAGACTGGGGCGCAGCCCCTTAAGAAAGGTGCCCTCTAGTAACTCGTCAGACACGCCATGTACTCGTCCCGCCAGTGTCTCGAATCTCTTAATGTAATCCCGCACCTGCCCTCCTGCCTGAGGGCGTACAACTGCTCATGTAAGTTCCCTAGACGGGGGTCCCTAAACTTCTCCAGCACCATGTCCTTTAGCTCCTCCCAGCTCCTAATCTGCTGTCGCCTCTCCTTCCACTGGAACCATCCCAAGGCATGCCCTTCCATGCAGATGGCCGCCACCTCCAGCTTCTGGGCCTCGGTCATGTGATGTGCCATGAAGCATCTCTCTGCGGTAAACAACCAGGCGTGTGGATCCTCCTCAGAAAAGAGCGGCATCTTCAGTTTCCAGACTCTGCAATCCCCTCCAAAACGTCTCTGCCCGGGCCTCCCCTCCCTGTGCTGCGGACGGTAATGCTGACGCCTCTCGTCCAGTGTCTCGTAGCGCATAGGTGGTCCTCCTCCGCGACCCCCGTAGTCTCCACGGCGGTCTCTACGCCGGCCCTCAAAATCGTCCCAACCTGCGTCGTCGCCGAACTCTGCCTCGTAGCCACCCCTGCCGTCAGAATAATAATCTCTCCCGCGTCCTTCGCCGTAGAAAGGGTCTGCTGTTCGACGCTCCGGAGGGTCAAAATAGTCTCCCGAAATCTGCCCGTAGCCCTCCTCGTTCGCTGTCCGCTGTCCGGGTGGCTCAAAAACATCATCCGGGGGCTGTCCACGCGTCCACTGCCCTTCGGGAGGCTGCCAGGGGGTTCCCACCCCTAGTGGCCCCAGACGTGAGCTCCTCCGCCCCATAGCGGCTGCCAGGGGGCCTCCGGGTGACTGCGGCCTAGTACACGGTCCATCCAGGGGCCCCGGAGGGGCGGCAGGCCCTGCCGGGCCTCTGGCAGGGCCGGCGAGCCTTGCCGGAGGTCCGGCAGGGTCGCCGGACCCTGCCGAGCCCCGACAGGGCTTGGTCACCCCTGCCGGGGTCCGGTGAAGGCGGGGGGAGGCCCCCCGCCTGATACCCGCGCCGGCCAACCCCTGAAACTGTTGTGGGGGTTCGGCTGGCCCTCCTCGTGGGCATGGCCCCCCTCGTTGTGGCGGCTAGGGCCTCCGCCCCTTCTTTGGCTCTCCAATGCCTTCCGCCGTACCTCCTCGCGGTAGTCCCCCTTCCATGGCTCGGCGTCGTCTTCGTCATCCAATTCTTCCACGTAGTAGGGTTGATTTTGCGCAAAAGTCCCCTCTTTTTCCTTCTCCTTCTTCAAAGGTGCCACCTTTGGCGTCGGATTAGGGCTCCCTTCGCCTTTGGGGTTTGTCGCGAATTGATTTAGGGCTCCCATTAATTGTGTGATTTGATCGTCGTGTTTTGTTTGATTTGACGCCAATTGGGAGAGGGTAGTAGTCAATTTTGCCATGGATTCGTAGTTTCCCGCTAATGACTTTTTGATTGCCTTAATTTCACCCGTGAATTTTGCCTCCAACGCCTCAAATTTGTCTTGTGATCTTGTTGAAGCCGCCATGGATCGTCACGTGCTCTGATACCAAATTATTAGGATCTAACAAAGACAAGATTTTTATTAGAAAACAAAGGACAAATAGAAAGATAATTGAGCACAAAAGAGGTGTGCTCTCCTCCCAAGACGCCTAGAGGACGTCCGCACTCGTCTACCTAAGGAATCTCACAATATCAATCATCAAAATAGCATGGGTAAACAAGCGGCTACGCCCCCTATTTATAATCAAAACTAGTGCAAGGGGATGGCATGCGGCTAAGAAGGGGGCCGGCCATCAAAGGGGGCGCCTAGGGCTAAGGGGGTGCGGTGCGGGCTTGGGCCCGCACCCCCTTCCTGCGTGTGTAAACCCACAGGTCATTAGATGTGCCGGAAGGCCCATCATAGTGATACACAAGTCATAACCCATGCCTACAGGCACGGTTCATTTAAGATTTGTTCCTAAAAAATTACACAGCCAATATTGCGCAGAATAACAAATTAGAGTAAAAATATTTAGCGGCACGGGCGCCTTCGGCGCAGAACAGCAAATTCGGCACATGCGCATTCGACACGGAACAATAAATTCAGTGCAGGTGCATTCGACATGGAACAACAAATTCGGCGCAGAACAACAAATTCGGTGAGGGCGCCTTCGACCCAGAACACCAAATTAGTGTAAAAATTTTCGCAGTGTGCCTTTGACGCGGAAAATTATTCTCATCTTAATATGTATAGAAGAGTGTCAGGAAATTATTCTCATCTTGATGTGCATTGAAGAGTGACAGGATTTTTGAAATTTTAGATTGTTGCCCTATACGGCGAAGAGACGGTGGGCATCGCGTTGAAGGAGAGATCATTCGATCTGCAGCATCAATTGCGTGCACTCTGCTATTCTCCATGCATTAATTGCATTAATTGTGTACACTCTGCTATTCCTCATTCAAGTGCAAATGCATAAGTGCACCTGTTAAGTGCAATTGCATTAATTAAGTGCCACCATTAAGTGCAAATGCATAACTTAAGTGCCCCCATTAAGTGGAAATGCATTAATTAAGTGCAAATGGCAGACTTAAGTGTAAATGCATTAAGTGCAAATGTCAAACAAATTTTTTCCCCAGTTCGTATTTCCCTTGCATTAAGTGCCAGCCAAAATTTCCCCCACATTTAATGTTTTTCCGCCAAAACGTTACACAAAATCTCATCTTAACCATTCATTTCTCAAGATTAAATCTCAGCCGTCTTTCTATCAAACTCTTTGTCCTAGTCAACTTGTCCTAGTCAGCCATAGAATTTAAAAACAGTTGTCAAATGTAATATAGATTTTAGATGTACCCTAGACTAAAAAGTTAAAATTTCAGCATGAGTGTGTGTTCATTGCATTTAGATGCATTGCTCTCGATAATCTGTCTAGTTTTATAATGAAGGACTAGTCATAACCCGTGTCCGTAGGACACAGTTCATTTAAGATATTCCCAAGTCAGAAGCGTAGTTACCTGAAAATTCAGCGCAACCCAAAAATCTTAGTTCCTCAGCAAATTTAGTACCATTCAAATTTAGTTCATATCCAAAATTTTATGGTTCTCACCGCTAAATGTTCAATTTCCAAAAATTGTAGTTTATCCCAAAATTTAGTTTTAACAGAGAATTTAGTTTTCCTAAAAAATTGATAGTCAGAAATTTTTTCCCCGTCTAAAGATTGAATCATGTCATTTTAAATGAACAAAAATTATTGGTCTATTAGCAAAATTATTGTAGGTAGCATCAACACAACAAGCAGATGCAAATCATACACATGGTTTCATTTCATCAATTGAACAAAGAATCAACGTGTTATGAAATCATACACATGGTTTCATTTCATCAGCAGACCGAGTCAATCCTTTGCTGGAGAAAAATATTTGGGGTAGGCTCCATTATATATATAGACTGGAATCCCCTATTTTACAGATAAGTGTGAGTTGGGAAGAGTGTGCGGCTGTTTGAATGTGGGTTGGAGAACGTGTGCAGCTATCCGAACGTGGGTTGGAGAACGTGAGGATGAAAGTGTGACCGCAGTTTTGTGTTTTTTGTTCTTTGGTTTTGAAAAAATGCAAAAGGCCATGGATATTTAGTTTCCCCCCCTCAATTTTGAGTATCCCCCAATTTTACCGGTAACTGTGAGTTGGGAAGAGTCGTGAGGAGGAAAGTGTGGCTGCGATTATTTGGTATTTTTTCTTTGGTTTTTAAAAAAATGCAAAAGGCCATGTCCTAGTCACCAAGCACAGTCATCGTTTTTTGCCAGGTTTGAGGTCTCGGTTTCGGTCTCGGTATCGCTCTCCCGAAAATTTAGGTTTCGGTATCGGTATCGTCCGTTTCGGCTGTTTCGGAAGTGAGTTTCGGTTCGTCCGTATCGGTAGTTTCAAAAATTGCAAGTTACATGTAACTAACAATATTAGTAAAATTTGTTACTAATAAGATAATTTGTAACTTATAACATAATTATGAACAATATTAGTTAAAAATATGTTATTTACGTTAACCATTTAGCTAAAAACACTCTCGTTAGTTACAATATGGCAAACTTGTAAATAATGCGTAATATGTTTAGAGAAATGTAGGGTGTGAATAGTGTGTCAATATCTCATTTTTGGGGTTTTAGAGAATTTTTATTTAATTACACATTCTTCTTCCTCCGTCTTCAACCGATACTGAGCGGTATCAGCCGGTATAGGTCGGTATCGGCCGAAACTGACCGATCCCGTTTGGTATCGGCTGATACCGAAACTGACCACTAGTTTCGGTCTCGTTACCCACCGAGAGCGAAACGATACTCGGCCGAAACCTCCTTGGTTTTTTGTTCTAGTCATATTTTGGTGCCATATAGGACAAAATTCAAAAAAGGTCGTCAATTGTATAATAGATTCTTAATTCGGAATATGCTTGTTCATGTATCTTTGTATCATTGTATCATTGTGTCTGTATCACCCGTTGATCCGCGTATCCATATCTAGGCTTGCTTTTGCTTTTTGATGTAATTGCTTTTAATTAATTCAAACACTTTAATCAACGCATCGCTTGTTGCTGAGAAAATTTGTTGAGGATAAAAATTCCAATAAACGAATGATTTGTCGAGGGTTTATCTGAAGAGAATAATGGGTATCATACGCCATATGAGAGGGTGTCTCATATGCCCTCTCACATAAAGGGGGTAAGTACAAGCCCATGTGGGCTTGTACTTGTTGTACTTGACCCCCCCTTTATGTGAGAGGGCATATGAGACACCCTCTCATGTGGCGTGGCGTATGATACCATTAATCCCTTATCTAAATAGTGTTTTGTGATGTCAGAATGAAATTGATACTAGAACAATTTAACTCATATCATGGTGTTCCCAGAAATGGAAAATAGTTAGTTAAACGAACTGCATAATGAATGCTTAATGTGTTTGCCTTTTCATTTCTTTTCGTTTTTCTTTGGAAATTAAGGACAGCGTCATGAAATGAGGTATCCTCGCAGTACGAATATAATCATATTTACTAGCATCTAATGTTGGAAACCTGATTTATGCATTTTCAGGGAGCAAGATCAGTGGATCCAGTGTGATGATTGTTTCAAATGGCGCCGATTACCTGTGGATTTTCTCGTTCATACAAACTGGACATGTGCTGACAACATATGGGACCCAAAACTGTGAGCCTTCTATTGCAGAAAATCTTGCTTAACTTTCATTAATAAGTTATAATCACTATTTATATTGATGTGAGCCCATTTGGTGTTATGTAATGACCCGGTCCCAAGGGGTCATTACAATGTACAATTAATATGCAGATCATGCTGGGTATTCAGTGAAAACAGAATAGAGCTAAGTAAAAATAATACCGAGATTAAAATCATACCTGAACGAACAATATACAATATCAGTAAGCTTTGAGTACCACAAAAATTAATCTTCAGTACTAAAGATCGCATACTTGACCGCCTACTTGACCTGCAGGAGAAAATAATAAAAGGAATCAGAGAGTAGATTACATGTACTTTTCTGGATTTTGGTTCATATCATTCGGTAACTGTTTGCCTCATAAAGGGACTTCATGTTCCTTCAAACTATTGCTTCTTTTGGTGTTGCATGGTAACTGTGCCCCAGATTTTGCCTTTATTCCTTTCTGCGTTCTGCTATAAAGGAGAAACTTAAAAAAAGAGTTTACAGGGCAATTATGGGCTGTGTTTCGGATGATTGGTTATATATCCATTTTGTAGTTTTCAACATAAGCACGTACCGAACTGATTTATCATACGGTACTACCGAAGTACCAATACAGTTTTAATACATTAAATAAATATATTATATACACTTTCTAGTCCTCTAGCAATATTCTGAAACTGTGTTGTGTTAGCTGCTTGTATTGATGTAAGGTTTGAGACCACGGCTTTGGTAATTTTAGGTTTCGTACGGTTTCGCCCGTTTCGTACGGTTTGTTTTGAGTTTCGGTTTTGGGGGGGGGGAGAGAGAGAGAGAGAGAGAGAGAGAGAGAGAGAGAGAGAGAGAGAGAGAGAGAGAGAGAGAGAGAGATATATATATATATATATATATATATATATATATATATATATATATATATACATATATGGTAAAGGGATCCTACGGTGCCTCCTTAGATTCAATTTAAGGAGGCACTCCTATTTCCCCCCATCTCCCACATTTTTTTGAAATTTTTTCATGGGTTTGTGGTTCACCTTATAGATGATCAACATACCAAATTTCAAGGGATTCCAATACTTTTTGAGCCACATCTACTCCTTGCAACTTTGTGAGTTTTTCATCACGTTTTCAGACCGTTGAAGTTGTAAGGGTAGATGTGGGCTCAAAAAGTATTGGAATCCTTTAAAATTTGGTATGTTGATCATCCATAATGTGAACAACTCCATGAAAAAACATTTCAAAAAAAATTGTAGGAGATGTGGAAAAATGAGGGCGCCTCCTTAGATTTCATCTAAGGAGGTACCTTAAATCCCATATATATATATATATATATATATATATATATATATATATATATATATATATATTTTTTTTTGAAAATTTTTTTTGCAGTAGGTAGATATAATTGTTATGTAGCTCCCCACAAAATTTCAGGTCAATCCGACACCGTTTGAGCCTCCGTTCATCGATTTCAAAAACGTTGCGCAAAACTGTCCAAATTCTGGACAGTTTTGCACAATGTTTTTGAAATCGATGAACGGAGGCTCAAACGGTGTCGGATTGACCTGAAATTTTGCAGGGAGCTACATAACAAGTATATCTACCTACTGCAAAAAAAATTTTCAAAAAAAAATACTCACAAACCCCGAACAGCGGGGGTGTGCTCAGGTATCTCTACCCGAGGTCATTCTTAGGTACATTTTTTGCATATATATATATATATATATATATATATATATATATATATATATATATATATATGGGTAAAGGGATCCTAAGGTGCCTCCTTAGATTCAATCTAAGGAGGCGCCCCCATTTCCCCCCATCTCACACATTTTTTTTGAAATATTTTTTCATGAGTTTATTGTTTACCTTATGGATGATCAACATACCAAATTTCAAGTGATTCCAATACTTTTTGGGCCCACATCTACCTCTTACAACTTCGTGGGTTTTTCAGCACGTTTTTAGACCGTTGAAATTGTAAGATGTAGATGGTGGCTCAAAAAGTATTGGAATCCCTTGAAATTTGGTATGTTGATCATCCATGATGTGAACAATAACCCCATGGAAAAAAATTTCCAAAAAAATTGTGGGAGATGGGGGAAAATGGGGGCGCCTCCTTAGATTTTCATCTAAGGAGGCACCTTAGATCCCCTTTTTCCTATATATATATATATATATATATATATATATATGAGGGGGGATCAAATAACCCCAAAAATAACCCCCAAAATAACCCCTTAGCAAAAAGTCTATGCTCCCCTATTTTTTCGAAAGATCCTAACCGTTCATCTTGATCTCCAACCTCTAAAACACAGACTAGCCAATTTTCAGTCCGATTCCATGTATTTTGTCCGTTTATTAACCCTTCGCAAAAGTTCTGTTTATGCGAAACCGTTAAATTTGGGTCGGATGGATGAACGAGCAAAATACATGAGATCGGGCTGAAAATTGGTGGGTCATGAGTTTAAAGGGTGGAGATCAAGATGAGCGGTTCGGATCTTCCGAAAAAATAGCGGGGCATACACTTTTTGCTAGGGGATTTTGGGTTATTTTTGGGGTTATTTGATCCCTCATATACATATATAGGGTAAAGTGTTCATAAAGGTGACTCCTTAGATGAAATCTAAGGAGTCGCCCTCATTTTCCCCATATCTTACAGTTTTTCGGAATTTTTTTCATGGGATTGTTGATCATCTCATGGATGATCAACATACCAAAAATCAAGTCATTCCAATACTTTTAGAGCCCACATGTAGCCCTTGCAACTTCCTGGGGTTTTCAGCATGTTTTCAGATCGTTGAAGTTGTAAGGGGTAGATTGAGGCTCTAAAAGTATCGGAATGACTTGATTTTTGGCATGTTGATCATCTATGATGTGAACAACAATCCCATAAAAAATAAAATCCAAAACAAATGTGGCATATGAGGGAAAATGTGGGCGACTTTTTAGATTTCATCTAAGTAGTCACCCTCGGAACACTTTATATATATATATATATGGGGTTAAGGGAGGTGAGCATTCGGTGTATGAAATTTCCTATGCCGCCCATAAAAAAATCGTATTCCACCTAATTTTTTTCAAAAAAATTTGGTTTTAGATTGTTGTACACATTCTAAAACCTCAAAACCCCAAAACCCCAAAACCCCAAATATGGGTGAACCCTATGGGTATTTGACCTTCGATCGGCCCTGTACAAATTTCTTTATGTTGGATACAACGTGTGTTGGATTCAACGATCGATGACTTCGTGTTTGATGATAACAAACGTGTGTGAACACTCTAATGTGTGTGCTAAGTGTTTTTCAGGATTGACACGCTTGTAAATCTTCAAAGTGATGACTAAGTCAATTGATGGAGGAATTGCTATTCACATAGCAAATTGGAAGATGGAGACATTGCTATCATATAGCAACTTGGACTTGGTCAATTGTGGATAGCCATGGTGAAATCAATTTGGATTGATTCAAATCAATCAAAGATATGATTCTATTCCTAATCCCATTAGCATTGCAATTCAAATCATTCTTCATCTCCTATTCCGATTTGTATGCCTATGAGATCAAATCAAATCTCCAAACAATCTATTCAAATCTTCCATGCAAATTGGAGACTTGGTCAAAGATGGAGAGATATGTAGAATCTTATGCAAATCAAAGGTGATTAAATGAGATCTAATTTAAATCCTATAGCTACTCAAATTCAATTCTATAGCCACCTTATTCAAACTCCATATCCAAAGAGATTCACTCAAATCCTAATCAATTTAGGATTCCTTCCGATCTCCATCGAATATGGGATTCCAATTGATTCTATCATTATACATCATCTCATATATAAACCCATACTCAAAGAGAGAGATTTTGAGAGAGAGGCAACCAAAGAAATTCGGCACAACCCTAGAGGAAAGCTTCATGGCCGCAACTTTGCAACGAGCTCGACGAACGACGTTAAAAAGTGCATAACTTTCTCCACAGAGCTTGGATCGACAAACCGTTTGCGTCAGGACGATCAAAACTCAGTGCTATACAACATGGTGATATTTTTCTGATTTTAATCTATATATTAAATCTGTGGTATTTATTTTAGCATGAGTTGTATTCTGAATAGCTTCATATATTTCATCATCTCCTAGGCCAAAGTTCTTCATCTCCTCCAAGCCCTTGGCACAAGCTACATCTCCAAGTTACTCTCCATATCTCCTTGCACAACTCCATAGCCCAAGCACACATCAAGGCCGCAACATCCTTGAAGATCCCCTTCCCGCAAGTTACATCCCAACCCTGGCCTTGCCGCAAGCTTCTCCTAAGAATATCCCATTGCCGCAAGCTTTTACAAAGGCCAAAGAGCATCCCAAGCTAGCAACTTCCTCTAGGCACAAGTCCTAATCTCATATCATCATCCTAAGGCCAAAGCATCTCCTTCACCTTGCGCAAGACACCAAAGAGATCTCCCTAGCCGCAACCTACAAAGCTTCAACCACCATTGCCGCAAGTTGCCATTGCGGAGGAGAAACCATAACCGCAAGTTGCAGCACCCAAGCACCAAGAGGAGGTTGCTAAAGCATCAAGGAGGGGTTTGCACGTGGACTGCTAGAGCAAACAAGGGACTGCGCGCGCACTGTAAGGGACTGCGCGCGCACTGCAGGGTTCAGTCCACGCACTGCTGGGTTCAGTCCACGCACTGCTGGATTCAGGTCACGCACTGCTACTGCACCATTAAGATAAGGCCGCAATATTCAAAGAGGAGTCAAGAGAGAGCAACAACTTGAGTTGCAGACGTGACGAGACATATACATCTTGCCAGACGAGAGCTGGCCTGTGCCGATTGACAGAGACGACTACGTCTACACACTGAGATTCTCTAAACTCTTTTACTATTATTTGTGTGTAGTAGTAACGATCTCTGTAGGGGGAAACTTTACCGCTTTTGTATTCTTTTGAGGTCTTGTCTGTTGGGTGCTAGTCAAGAGGGACTTAACTAGTTGGGACTAGTCAAGTGAGAGCATATACTAGTATTAGTTTTGTTGAGCACTTTGGTGTACTGAGAGTAAGGCGAGTGCAGAGTAGGTGTTCTAGCTACAGGCTGTACTAATATTTTTAATGTAGTATTTGCTTTCAGAGCTGGACGTAGGTCGTGGGTGCGACCGAACCAGGGTAAATCTGATGTGCATCTGTGATTACTTATTGTTTACCTTGCTTGTGATTCTAACTGCCTGTGATTTCTCGTGGGTTGCGCGAGAATTTTTATAAGCTTATTCACCCCTCTAGGCTTAGATCCAGATCCAACCTTTTATTGTTATGAAAATGTTGAATTTGTAACAATCGGATCGAGGGTAAAATAGCATTGGATTCACTTTATTTTTGGTATGTACATAATGCATGATATGTTTATCAAAATGAATGGTGTTGATGATTGAAAAAAAGATTGGAAATTAAAGTTTTATAGGGATGGTGTAGGAATTTCCTACACGGAATGCTCATATCCCTTATTCTATATATATAGTAATCTTCCCGTGCGAAAAGAAGTTTTTTGAATTTTTTTTGAATTTTTTTGATGTTTAATCTATTCAATTATATACCCCAGTGCAAATAATGGGTGAACCATATGGGGATTTAAGCACCCATCCAACCATTACAAATTTAACGGGTTCAAAACGTGCGAATTTGTTGTGATGCCTTGATCGAAGGCCAAATCACATTATTTCTCAACCATTATTTTTTGAGGGGTGTATAACAACATAAAATGAAGTTGGAAAAATTTTTGAAATTTTTTCAAAAAAAATTTTGCACAGTGCAAAATGTTCTTACTTGAAGATATATATATATATACACATACATATATTCTTTATACAAATGATGAAGGGCGATAAGATATTACTAGGACAAAGGTGGACCCCTACTCCACATCACGCTCCACCTCACCCAATAAATCACCCCCAATCCACTTATTTACATGTTTGACATCCCTCTCACTTATTTACATGTTTGACATTCATCCCAAAAACCAAAAATGACCCACTTATTTACATGTTTGCCACCCCAAGATTTTTTGCATTTTAACCCCTGATTTTGCACTTTTTAACCCCCGACGATACATACACAAACACATATTTCTCACTCCTTTTCGGTTGCGTGTTGCGTGCGTACACCGCATCCTCGTTGTGGGAGTTTATTTTTTGCTGTGTGCACTGTGTGCACGTGTAATTTCTAGTATATATATACTAGTCATAACCCGCGCCCGTGGGCACGGTTCATTTAAGATTTTCCTCCGCAAAATCTTTGTTCCCCAAAAATTATTTCCACAGCTAAAATTGCGCGGAACGGCAAATTAGCGTAAAAATATTTAGCGGCACATGCGTCTTCGGCACAGAACAACAAATTTGGCACATGCGCCTTCGACACGGAACAACAAAATCGGCGGAGAATAACAAAATCGGCGGGGGCGCCTTCGGCGTGGAATAAAAAATTAGCGTAAAAATTTAGCGGGCGCCTCCGACGCAGAACCACAAATTTGGTGCGGAACAACAATCCGGCATAGAACAACAAATTCGACGCGGGCACATTCGGCGCGGAACAACAAATTCGACGTAAAACAACAAATTCGGCGGGGGCATTAGCGCGAAAAAATTTAGCGGACGCCTCCGGTGTGGGAAATTATTCTCATCTTAATTGCATGCATTCGATCTGCAGCATTAAGTGCAAGTTATAGTTTTTTCCCCAAAGGCATTAATTGCATGCACTCTGCTATCCCCAGCAACTTTCATTCCCCAAAAATTTTCATTTTCCCAAAAACTTTCATTTCTCCAGAAATGGTTTTCCCTCCAAAACTTTCCACAAAATCTCATCTCAACCATTCATTTCTCAAGACTAAATCTTAGCCGTCTTTCTATCAACACATTTGTCCTAGTCAGCACCAGGATTCAAAAATAGTTATCAAATGTATACTAGATATATTGGTAAATCTTCAATTGAGAACATTTCGCACTGTGCGAAATGTTTTTTATTTTTTTTTCAAAAAAAATTTCCACCTTCATTTTATATTGTTAGAAACCCCTCAAAAAATAATGGTTGAGAAATAATGTGATTTGCCTTCAATCAAGGCATTACAATAAATTCGCACGTTCTGAAATCGTTAAATTTGTAATGGGTGGATGTGTGCTCAAATCCCCATAGGGTTCACCCATTATTTTCCTAGGGTATGTAATTGTATCCGATTAAACATTAAAAAATTTGAAATTTTTTGGAAAAAAAATTGTTTTCGCACAGTGCGAAAACACTAGTTTTCGCACCCGAGAACTACCATATATATATCTATATATTAAAACACAAAGGTTTTTGAATTCTAGGGCTGACTGGGACAAGCTGATGTCATGCTGATGTATAAACAGGTTGATAGAAGAATGGCTTGGATTTAATCTTGGTAAAAGAAGGGTTAAGATGAGTGTTTGGAAAACCCACCACTTTTTCCCTTTTGTTTTCAAACCCCCCACAATCACTACATTTGCGCAGAATACCACCTATTTCCCTTTTTTGCTAAAAAAACCCTCTCATTTCACTTTTTACCCACACACCATACACACACTCTTATGTACTTCCACCCTTCGCGCAGAAGGCGCCCGCGGGCGACAAATTTTTTTACGCTAATTTGTTGTTCCAACTCAAGGGCGCCCTCGCCGAATTTATTGTTCTACGTCGAATTTGTTGTTTCGCACAAATTTGACTGTGTAAATAATGTTTGGAAACAAAGATTTCGCGGATGAAAATCTTAAATGAACCGTGCCCGCAGGCACGGGTTATGACTAGTATATATATCTATATGAATGCATTTGTAACAAAGTTTTTAGAATTTTAATGAATTTTATAATGTAAATTTTAAATTTTCAATAAAGTTTTAGAGTTTTCATAATTTTTAGAATATTAAATTTTTTCTATGTATATAGTTCGGATAGATTCATGTATTTAAACACAAACTCATGTTTTATTGTAAGAAGTAATGTTTTGGTTTGGTTTCGGCTGGAAGCAAATGGTTTCGGCCATGATGTTTCGGTTTGGTTTCGGCCGAAACCAAGTAGTTTTGGCCGAACCTGAGCAAAACTGAGCGAAAATGAAATCAAGCGAAACCGGCCAAAACTGAGTGTTCACATTAGTTTCGTCTCGTCTCGTCCCCCTTCGAAATTGCAACGAGCAGCAGTTTTGTCCCCATTCAGAAATGAAACGAAATGACAAAAACCAAGTGGTTTCGGTTGAAATCTCATTCCTCGGTTTGATGTATTATTCATCTACAGGACTACCTACCTAACCTGAGGAAGTTATTTCAGCTTCGTTAGAAGTCACTGCCTTCAATGCTTTCATGCAACCTAATTTTCAGCTTCGGTAGAATTCACTGCCTTCAAAGCTTTCATGCAATTATCAACCAGTACCTAATGAACATTCGATTCTTAAAGAAGGCATCGACTCTTAACCAGAAACACATGACTAAAACAACCAAGGTAAATAAACATACTAACTTTTGACAGCACTACCATAAGTGTATATACAAACTAACTTTTCACCCTTAACGAAGGCGGTGACTCAACTTCATCTGTTTTTCTCCCAGTGTGGAAAAGAGAGGAGGAGAGGGAGAGAATGTGAGGAGTAGGGCTATTTTTATGGAGCAATGAATGAGTGGCGTTGAGTTGGGTTTGGATTTAGTTCAATAGGGTTAACGAGTTGACCTGTTTAAATTTAAAACACTAAAAATAAAATCTAGAGAAAAAATATGAAAAAATAACTAAAATGTCTAAAAATTTATTTGGAATAATTTTCAGTTTCAAATTACCACATTTTGTTATAGAAAACTAACATAATGGATTATGGCCGTTACACTTTTCTTTCGTGCTTCCCCATTTCCACATTAGAAGACCCTAGCGTGTCTCATCGTTTTTGGATCCAAAGTAGCTAAATTTTCTTAATGAAGTGGCCAACTTCCCTATTCTGATAGTCATGCAGGTTGCCTGCATTTCGAGAATCATGTGGGTAGCTTATGATTCATCTCTGAATTCTGGCCGCCAGTGGGTACTCTTCTCTTATTTTCATTTGCGTCACTCATCTTAGAATGTAGTTATAATTTGGCATCATGGTAGGTTGAAGGGAAGAAAAGAGAACACAAAGGAACTATCGGTGGCTCCAAATTTTCACGTAACGGCTTTTTATTAAGAGAAAATGTATTAGCTGGCGGCCCATTTTATAGAATGAGCCGCCCTCTCCCATGGGGGGTGACCCCAATGTGAAAGTTGGCTTGATTGAGGTGCTGGAGAAGTGTTGGGTTGACAGCCGAGCAATCTTGTGCAGCTCTGTGCTTGGATCCGACCTATCTGACTTTGCACAAGTCAAATACGAGGATGCCGAGTTATTGGACTTCGATAGTGCATTGGTTCTTCGGTTCGGAGGATCGACGGCTCATGGATCGGCAGCTCTACAGTCCGAGCTTTGGATTGCTCGGATTGCTCGGCTCGACACCTTATTTGCTTGGTCTTCAGAGGGAAGCTCGGCAGCACAGAGGGGTCCCACTATAGGACGACTCCCTATTTGTTGTAGAGTTATGATAGGCTTAGAATTCCGTGAAAGGCGGTATTCGTATCTTTTGGAAATCCCTCCTCAATGATGACACCTTGTACCCTAGGGCTATATATATGGTGTTTTAGACGAGGGGTTCTAAGGTGTGGACCACAGAGAGAACTTTGAGCATCCATTTGTGAGAACCAACTTTGATATATTGTTAAGAGCTTTTAGAGAGAATTTGTGTGCTTCTTCATTGTGAAGAGAAGATTTTTATTCATTCTTTCTTTCGTAATAAAACTCATTGGTGTTTACTTGGCCGGTCGATGGCCTAAAGTTGTTATATTTCACAGTGCTCTTGTTGTTTGTTGGTTGCTCTCGTTGTCTCGATCGTCCAACATGCCTAGTCTTTTGCACTCATGCACAACAAACTGGTATCAGAGCTCAATAATTTCGGAGATTAACATAGGAGACGAAGATGAGTAACGGTGGCGATGACAGTTTCTTAAAGGCGTCTACTTCCGGTCGACATGCCTCTCCCGATGAACTCTCCCGATGAACAAGTAACTCTCTTATCTCTTTATCAATTTTACTCTAAAAAATATGCATGCTTAGGACCGGCCGGCCATATGTGTTTAAATAAGTTGCATATTTACACATAAACCTCCATACAAAATGAAGTATCACAAAAGGCCCAAAAGTTTACGAATACGCCCCTGAGTTATATGCTTGGATCCGGCCCTCCTCTCTTGCATCGATGCTGATACGTGATGAGCCCATCACTATTCACCCAAAAGAGCCATCGTGTTCTCAAGGTGGAAGTCAGGAAACTGAAACGCCTTGACGCCAACCAACTCCCAGGTGCTTTCATGATCTGGAAAGCCCTTCCAACGCACTAACACCTCACGCTCTCCAGCACCCCTAGGGATGCCCTTCAACTTCTCAGGCTCTAAGATCATCTCCATGTCGTCTGTCAATGTCTTGAGTAGTGATAATGCGGGTGTATGGTCGCCAATTATCTGTCGTAGCTAGGACACATGAAAAATAAGGTGGATGACCAATCTTGGAGGTAACCTCAGCGTATAAGCTATCGGTCTAACCTTGGCCTCTACCTCATAATGCCCAAAGTAGCGAGGGGATAGCTTCGCATACCTTCTGTGTGCGAAAGACTTCTACCGATAAGGGCACAACTTTAGATAAGCCATATCGCCTACATCAAACTGCACGTCTCTGCGGTGTGTCTGTCCGAGCCTTCATGATCTGCTGGGCCCTGGCCAAATGGTGCTTTACCTCCAAAATCCCATCTCTTTGAAACAGGTGATGTGTGTCCCGTCCATATAATACCTTGAAGGGCGTAGTCTAAGCAGCTGTGTGATAGAAAGTGTTGTACCAATACTCCGCCTAAGCTAGCCATCGTGCCCACAACTTTGGAGTCTCTAAAATGAAGCATCGTATGTTAGTCTCAATACTCCTATTGACGACATCAGTCTAGCCATCAGTTGGTGGATGGTACGCCGTGCTCCTCTTCAATGTTGTCTCCCTGTACTCTAAAAAGCTCCTGTCAGAATCTGCTCAGGAAGACCTTGTCCAATTTTCTTACACTTTTACATGAGACACTTTTTGCAAAATAAAATCTCTGTATGCGTTTGTATGAGGAAACATGAAATATGATGTTACAAGAGAAATTTTCGTCTTTGGTGGTTAAAAGGATACACTATCCATGTTTTTGAATGATGGGCGCCGTTTAGGTTGATCTCCATATTCTAAAACTCTAAAAATATCAACGATCTAATGAACCCTAGGTTTTTTTAGTCCTTGATTTAAGACATGAAAAAGGTTCAATTGCCATAAAACCACTGAAACTTTTAATGATTTGATGCATGTGCAAACAACATGAGAATTAATAGATTTTTTTCATTAATCTACAGTTAAAGACATGTATATCAATTTCAATAATCTCCATATTCTAAAACCCTAAAAACATCAACGATCTAATGAACCCTAGGGGCTTTTAGTCCTTGATTTAAGACATGAAAAAGGTTCAATTGCCATAAAACCATTGAAACTTTTAATGATTTGATGCATGTGCAAACAACATGAGAATTACTAGATTTTTTTCATTAATATACAATTAAAGACATGTATAGTTAAAGACATGTATATCAATTTCAACGGTGTAGATCAACAAAAAGTAAAGTTAGGTAAAGGACGAATTTTTTGACGGTCACGTGAGAGAACCTCTCTCATATGACACCTTATTTCCCGTTTTCTACACACACCATCCATATATTTGTTTGTCTAATGCAAGTTTCTCTGCTGAACCCAACTACAACTTACATCTATATCATGTATTTTTTTTATTTTTTTTTATTTATTTTTTTTGGGGGTGGGGGTGGGGGTGGGGACAAAACGAAAACAACCCCCCCTTAAGTCAATGAAGTGGTTGTCTTCCTGCTGCCTTATTTTAAATCTCGCGTCTTGCTACCGTTGCTTCATCGCCTTCAGTGTTGCAGACATCACCCCTTCCCCGTTGCCCACCACCACCACCACCACCACCACCACCACTCCCCCCCCCCCGGCGGCAAAAAAAGAAAAAGAAAAAAAAACAAACAAACAAATGCGCTTGCACACGCAAGCCAACCCAATTTCTAACCTATCAGTGCACACACATGCCCCCCGTGCGAACAAAGCCAAAAGCACACATCCATGAAAAAGAACATGTTTTTATATAGCGACAACTGAAGTACATCAGTTGAGTAACTCTTATTGACTTAAATTCACATTCATATCATCTTTTTGCAGATCTTGCTCTGTGCCGGAGGAACTGAGCCTATCCGAGATGCAAAATCTTCTTCGACAGCACGCAGGTGTGCGACATCTCTTTTATACTGCATGATGTGGGATTAACAGGGAAGGGTGTAGCATGACACATTGACAGATTATGTTGAAAGTTCCCTAATGATCTTGGAGTAATATTTTCCTGTGGGAGCGACTTGTGGTGTTTGGAGTGCATTCTCCATCATGGAGAACCACTTGAATAGAAGCTAGCAGATGCTCCCTTGCATCATCTAGCCCTACTTGATTTGAGTCTTTAGCTTTTAGAAAGTGATAGGAGCTAAATAAATAAATAATGAAAGAGAGTAAAATAACCGAAAATGCCTTTATTTAACTTAACATTTACCTCCTTTAGAGATCGGAAAGTTTCATGAGATCGGAAAGTTTCAGGTGATCTGGAAATAAAGTATGGCTCGAGTTTCTCGTTGTTATTTTTCTTCAAACTTCTTTTAGTAGCCCACGGGAACAATTGATTGAGTCCCTTATTAATCCTCTTTTGAACCAATTTGCTTTAAATCCATCAAGGTGAAGCAAAAAGAACTAAGCTATTTATTATCTTCTCAAATGACTGACTTGAATATATAGAGCGACAAAAAGTAGGGTGTCCATTGTTTTTCTAGTAAAATGCAAGTTCTTACCATCTCCCCAATAGGGAATAGGTAAGTGTTTTGAGTTGGGTCTAAGAATGTCAGTTCTCCATGTAGTGGCATGAAGATTTGCCCCAGTTCAAGCTTATTGTTCACGTGTGCAGAAGTTGGGGTCGGGCAGAATATTTTTATTTCAAACCTGAGTACGGGCTTGGTTGGAAAACTGTTCAGTTATCTTAATTGTTACTTTCATTCTGACAATTATTGGGATCATATTAGATTTTAACTATTTATTCAGTCATGCCTGGTTATGCTTGGATCAGCGCAGAGCCTACTTGAATTGAGACCTTCCAAAAATTCTCTCCTTACGTCAAACACTTCTGCAGAAATAAAAAGGCGGATGAATTCTGCAAGCTCCAAACAAAACCCTTCAGAGCTGGAGGTAGGTGGCCTAGACACATTGGCCGCTGCTGCAGCCCTTGGTGATGCAGCGAATCAAGCTACATCCTCATCTGCTGCAACAACAACGAAGCATCCCCGGCACCGTCCTGGCTGCACTTGCATTGTGTGCATTCAGCCACCCAGCGGCAAGGGCCCAAAGCACCATCCCAATTGTACCTGCAATGTCTGCATGACAGTCAAACGCCGGTTCAAGACACTCATGATGCGGAAGAAGAAACGCCAATCGGAGAGGGAGGAAGCCGAAGCCAACAAAAGGCTGCTTCCGTGGGGCACCAAGGAAGAAATGGAAGGGAGCAGCACATCTTTGGCAGGATTGCAGCCGCTAGACTCACAAAAGGACGGTGAGGTGGGCACTGGGCCTGCAAGAGCCATTGCAGACATCGATATTGGGAAGGGGCAGATAGATTTGAACTGCCAACCAGAGCGTGATGGTGAGCAGCATGCCGTTGGGCCTCGATCTTCATCTAGGGTGAGCATGATGAGCCTGCTTCATGTGGCAAGCCTTCCATTGGAAAATTATCTGAAAGAGAATGGCCTCACTAGTTTGGCTTGTGAGCAACAGGTGAGCTCAAGCTCGGTTACAGTCCCGCAAGCAATGCCCCTTGATGAGAGTGAAGAAAGGACGCCTGACGAAGCATATGGTTCTTCTATGGTGCAGGGGCGGGATGGCAGTAGTGATGAAGGGCGTTGTAGCCCTGATAATGCCAATACTGACGCATCGTGAAACTTTGTTGTGAATCACGGGAACATACATCAAACTTTTCTGGGTGTCTTTGTTGTTAACGGGAACATATATGGGTCTGTTCAAATTCATTTTCCAGCATCGAGCAAATTAGAGTCATAGGTTTCTACAGGAGTCGCATTAAAAAAAAATCAAATGGGGTGCTTTAGTTTGGTTGAAGCCTTAGCATGATGTGTTGGAACTTATTCAACTAAGTTGGATCTTAATCCAACATTGGGCTAATATGCGGTGAATAATTATATAAGTGCTACGCTGTCATATTAAGCCCAATATATTAGTGATCTGGTTTTAATTAATTAAATGAGTTAAATGAGTTAAACATGTTGTGGGGCCTTTATGTGTAGAGACTATTGGGCTTCAACTCGTTGATGGGCCGAGTTGAAAACCCTAGGGCTATGGAGGCTAGCCTATAAATATTAGCGGTCATGATCCCCGGAATACACGAACAAAGTTGAGCCGTCTTTTCTACGTCCCGTCGCTAGGAGAGAAACCGGGAGAAAGCTAAAGGGGTTCTCCAAACGGTTGATTCGTGCTATTCTGGAAGATCGTCCGTTGTGCTATCGTCAGGATCTTTCAGATTATTAGCGATGGACTCAGGTACGCTTCCGCTAAATCCGAGTAGGTCAATGATTTCAGATTCTGCATGTTATATACATCTAGATTATTATTTGCATGGTCTTGCTTAATGATTAATCTAGATCTTTAGTTTCTACAAGTGGTATCAGAGCCACCATACTTGGATCTTAAATTTTTTGACTGCTCGTAGTAGATCTGATAAAAAAAATCAGATTTTTAATCTGTTTTAAGTTTCGGATCTGTTAAAAATTCATTTTTTTATCAGTTTTAAGTTTCGGATCTGTGCAAAAAGTTGGTTTTTGATTATTTTTTCCAAAGAAAAAAAAATTTAAAATTCAGTATACGGGCATCAATTTTGGGCCTGTTTGGGTTATTTGGTTGTTTTGGGCCTATTATTGCAAACCAGTTTTTTAGCCTTCTTTTAGGCTTATTGCAAAACAGTTTTGGGCACACTCATGGCTAATTTTGGACCCAATTTTTGGGTCATTTGGACACAAATTTGGGCATATCTTGGGATTTTTTTAACACAAAGTTAGGGAGGAAATAAAAGGGCAATTTGTATATTTCCATTAAGTGAACTTTTTGTGTTAAAATTCACATTTTAATTCAATTTTAGGCGTAATTAATTATATATATATATCTCGAAATAATTTTATTTAAAAGGACAACCCACCAAAGTGGGTTCCATCGTGGCAATTAATTTTATTTTGATATATATAAAAGGCTACGTACATGCTTGGCATGAAAAATTTATCGCCTAAAGTTTTGAATTTAAATTCGTTGAAGGAGGAAATAAATGGTTGTGTATATATATTTCTTTTAAGCCCAAAATTTTGTGTTAAATGTAAGTTCTTTCCAATTTTAATTCTTTAGGCAAAGATTCAGTTAAATATACATTTCGAAATAACTCTAATTTTTTGTGAAATTCCACCAAAGTGGGTTCCACTACTAAAATTGTTATTATTTCGGAATGTAAACGGATTAAAAATACATACTTAGTATGATCAGTTGCCTGGATGAATTTTAAACGGATCGAAGGAGTAAATAAAAGGCTTTTCAAATATATTTACATTTAAGTTCAGTTTAATTTGAATTCAATTTTTGGGCAAATTAGTTTATATGTTTCAAAATAATTTTAATTATTACGGGATCCCACCAAAGTGGGCTTTACTGTTAAATTATTATTATTTCGTAACATAAACAGTTAAATACATACTTTTGTATGATTGGTTGCCCAATATTGAATTTAATTTGGGTTGAAGGAGGAAATAAGACGTTTATATGTATATTCCTCCTCAAAGATAAATTTTGTGTTAATTGTGCAAAATAAATTTAAATTCGAAGTTTATGGCATAAAACAATATATATATATATATATATATATATATATATATATATATATATATATATATATATATATATATATACTTCGGTATATAACAAGTTGACTTCATACCTTGGTATGAAAATTCAGTTTGCCTAAATTTAGATTTAAATTAAAACACAAAATTCAGGTGTTTTCTTCTGGAGCAAATAAAAAGTTTTAACGTATATTTCTCTTTAAGAATAAGTTTAAAAGGCCTTAAAGAATTTTTGTGCACTAACCATCAAGCAAATGGCCTTAAGGAAATTTGACACATTTTAAAGTTATATATAATTGGATAGGGTGTATATTAATATATATATCTTTCTATGTATGTTCATATACACATTAGTACACCTAAATACCCCATTTATAAGAAGAAAATTTGTGTTGAAATTATGGATTTTATTTAACTCAATATAACTGATTAGAAGGGTGGAATAAAAGGTTCTTATATATATTTCCACTTGGTGTAATCATTTTTTTTGTTAAATTCGGTTTAGTTTCAATTTCAATTTTTGGCACAATTAATTATATATTTCGAATATAGAATGATTGGATCATCAACGCACCAAAGTGGGTTTTCTTGTGAAGATCAGTTCTGATCTCGAAATATAACAAGTTGAATACATACTTTTGTATGAAAATTTTGGTCGCCTTAAATTTGATTTTGAAGAAAAGTGGACTTAAATATCTCCACTTAAAGTATAGGTTAATGTATTAAATTGCGACTTAGATTCAAATTCTGCAAATGTATATATTTTTGAAATGATTTCGTGCAATCATCACCTCGCCAAAGTGGGCTCTGTTGATTTGCATTATTTCATTTCATGAATATAAAAAGAATCTAATGTGCCCGTGATTTGCGTAAGAATGCTAAATCGGCCCAAAGGAAGATTACCGTTCTATACCATTTCATGCGCACCTGTGGCAATAGACAAGGTGATGATTAGTGAGATCAATGCATGCAAATTTAATTCGGCCCAAAGGAAGTTTTATTTTTGGCATGTTATTATTGTCATTGTCTGATTGCTACAACAAGATGTCAGTGACTAGTCAATAGATTATCCAAAGATAAATATTAGACTAGTGGGAGATGTCTTGAGATGAGAAAATAGCATTAATTTGAATTTGTTGTTGTATTTAATACTCATATGAACATGTTATAAATTGTTTTCTTGTTCTCTTTTCAGCTAATATTCCTGAAAAATTTTCTGCCAACCTAAAATCAATTCCAGTCCTTAATGTCACAACTTCAAGCATGGAAGGAGAATCTTTTGATAATCCTCGGAGTCATGGATCTTGATCTGGCATTAAGGACTCATTGTCCCCCACCACTCACTGATGATGAAAAGAGGGAGTTGGAAGAGTGGAAGAGATCAAATCGCATGTGCCTAATGCTAGTGAGGAAGGCCATTCTAGAATATCTCAGGGGCTCTATTTCAGAGAAAATTTCCACAGCTAAATGGTTCCTTATTGAGCTTGAAAAGAAGTTTGTCAAGAATGAAAAGAGTGAAATTAGTACACTCTTGACAAACCTATCTTCAATGAAATATGAAGGTAAAGGAAACATCAGGGAGCATATAATGAAGATGTCTAACATTGCTTCAAGGTTGAAAGCACTTGAGCAAGACCTCTCTGAGGCTCTGCTAGTGTATTTTGTTTTGATATCTTTTCCATCTCAGTTTGACCAGTTTAAGATGAGCTACAATCTGAAGGATGAGACTTGGTCTCTGGATGAGCTCATCTCAAACTGTGTAAAGGAAGATGAAAGGCTTGAGCAAGAAATGACAGAAAGCCCTCTCTTGACGTCCACCTTCAACAAAAGGAAGAAGGATACTGAAGCTGCAGATACAGCTTCTCAAAAGAAGCAACGAAGGGAACTGAAAAGTTCAGAAGGTCATGGTTGTTTCTTTTGTGGAGCTGAAGGGCATGTAAAGAAGAATTGCTCAAATTATCACGCTTGGCGTGCTAAAAAGGGTATGTTTCTTTAATTCGGTTTGATTCTAAGTTGATTTCTTTTCATGCAACCTTTGGTACTTATAGACACGTGATGGAAAGATTTGGTATAACCATTCACATCATTGTGTCTATGCAGGATTGCCTAAGATGCCAAGAGCTAAATGATGGTGAAAGATACATCGATATGGGCAATGGCAAGATGGTTCAAGTAGAGGCACATTAACTTTAGATTATTTCTTTTAAATGCTAGATTGTATTTGAATTTTTTGAGACTATTATGTACCGTTTTTAACGGAATTTGGATTTTCATTTCTATTTTGAACAAATTCAGTTATAAGTGTTCAATTTTGAATGGAAAATTTGGTTGTCTCTTAATTCAAAATTAGTTTATTCTAGTTCTGTAAAAGATCATTATAATCTTCATTTATTTGGAAATGTTGCTTCATCTATAGAATTCCTGCATTTAAGTACATGTGTTGTAATGAAAGAATTAACAGTTTAGAATTCAGTTATATTTTGATTGCAGCTTATATCCTTAATAAAGTTTCAACAAATGAATCACTTGCATGTTTGGAGATGTCCAATTAAGGTAAGGCTTTATAAGCCTAATAAAGTAATAGGACATAATGCTAATGATTTTCTAATTTTGTTGAATAGTTTAAAGTTGATATTATTTTGTAAGGTTTTACATAATCCCACTGTTAAGTTAGTTTACGAATTAGGAAATGCACACCTATTTGAGGATGCTGAGTTTGAGGGGGGAAGTTTGGTTACTGACATTATTCTTGAAGAAGATTAATCTCACAGGTGTTGTTGGCATTGTTCAGGATGGTATTTCTGACATTGTTCAAGATACAATAAATTCAAGATAATGTTGCAATTCCTCCTATTCGGGAAATTGTTCATAAGGACAAACTCCAGCACCCTCAAAGCACTAATTGTCATTCGGAAAATCCATTAAAGAGATGCCAAGCTCACTGTTGACATTAGGATGATGGAAGTTCGACTTACATCAAGTCATAAAAGTTCTACATCTCTAAAATGGATTATTGCATTAATTAAGAAAGTCTTTAAATGATACTTAAAATCTTTTTCTCATTGCCATAAGATTTGAAACCTATTGATTGTAAATAGTTTTTTACAATCTAAAGGAATTCAAAAGGGTATTAAGAAAAGTTTTAAAGCGTATCACTCAGAGACTTTATACGGAAAAGAATGCATTAATTGTAAAGAGTCTTTTATTCAGTTTTCATGAAAGACTCTATAAGGTTTATAATGGCATTAGTAGAGCATTTCAATATCGTTACTGATATATTAAATTTCATTAAGTGATCACCTCGTTCGGTTTTGAGATGAAATTTAATGATGTTATCTAAGTTCTGTGGGAGCATGTAATTCATATAATATCTATGTGGTAATGAATGCTAAGTTCTGTGGGAGACAAGTTTAGTCTCAAAATTGCCCTGAGAATAATCTTAAGAAGATTTCCTATATCTCACTAATAGGGAGTCTAAAGTATGCTCAGTTTTATATGCATTTGGTTGTTGCATATATTACAGGTGTGTTGGGCAGATTGTTAAGTTCAGGAGTTGACCATTTGACAGCAGCCAAATGTGTCTTACGGTATTTATGGAGAACAAAAGGGTTACATGTTCAAGGATCAGTAGTCAAAAAGGTTTGAGATCATTTTGATATACTGACTCTGATCATTTATTGGATGCAAAGAATATATGAAAATCTATGTTAGGCGTCATCTACTAGAAGAGATCTAAATGGTCCCTTTTATATAGTCTCTTCTAACATGGCTTTAGATTTCATATCATATCATGTGACATCCAAATCATGAAATATATCTGCATATTTTGTCACTATGCTGCGAATTAGGGATGGTGTTGAAACACCACACAGTTTATTTAGTGACAATGAAGTCTGCAGTTTTATATTCCAGCAACGACAGGAACTCGACAAAGTTTAGATATTCAGAGATCAAGTTCCTAGATTGTTGATTAATAATAGGAGTGTATAATTGTCTAATGAGCACATCGGAACAAACCACGTAATTACGGATCCGTTATAGTAAGGAAATGTCATCCAAAAGGTTTTATGAGCTAGCTACTCATATGGATGTCATTTCATTAAGAACATTCAGTTTTGTGGGAGTTTGTTCTTTTGGGTGCTCATATGATAGACAAAATTAAGTCTCCAGCTTACGCTTGAGTTATTTTCTGATCAGAAATAAAGTTTTTGGTTTCAGTTCGGCTTCACTCCGATTTTGGTTTGTTTATGATCTCACTAAGGTTAAGGAGGATCAATTGGAAATAGACATGTTAGATCACATTACATGTAATTTCCACGCTACACATCCACTTCATAATCCATGTCATTCTTTTGTATTAGCACGGTGACCACTGATGGGTCGAGCTGCAATTGCTGCGGCGAAGATCTCCTTGATCCCTTGCTAATATAATTGATGGACCGGATTGTTTTTGACTCATTAAAGAAATGACAGCAGGTTAAGATCTTATTTGGTTGTGTGCACTATGAAATATAATTATAAAGTTTAAGCATATAGCCCAAGTGGGAGATTGTTGGAACTTATCCAACTAAGTTGGATCTTAATCCAACATTGGGCTAATATGCGGTGAATAATTATATAAGTGCTACGCTGTCATATTAAGCCCAATATATTAGTGATCTGGTTTTAATTAATTAAATGAGCTAAATGAGTTAAACAGGTTGTGAGGCCTTTATGTGTAGAGACTATTGGGCTTCAACTCGTTGATGGGCCGAGTTGGAAACCCTAGGGCTATGGAGGCTAGCCTATAAATATTAGCGGTCATGATCCCCGGAATACACGAACAAAGTTGAGCCGTCTTTTCTACGTCCCGTCGCTAGGAGAGAAACCGGGAGAAAGCTAAAGGGGTTCTCCAAACGGTTGATTCGTGCTATTCTGGAAGATCGTCCGTTGTGCTATCGTCAGGATCTTTCAGATTATTAGCGATGAACTCAGATACGCTTCCGCTAAATCCGAGTAGGTCAATGATTTAAGATTCCGCATGTTATATACATCTAGATTATTATTTGCATGGTCTTGCTTAATGATTAATCTAGATCTTTAGTTTCTACATGATGTCCATATGATGTTTGTAACTTGGTTTTTTTCCTGCATTCCTGCCCGGACATGTCCATGTGTGTAGGAATGTATGAAATGATCAGTGCTTGTTTGGTGAGTGAGCCCCCTGTTGTAAATTTGTTGTCTTTCCAAATGTTTCTGTACTTTATTTATGTGATAATTAAATGGAGTGTTTTTGTTGAAATCTTGGCATCTTGCGCACATGATTTTAGTAACTTGCCGTTTTTTTTGCCTCCCTCCCTTCCGGATATGTATCTTTATATAATTACGTAAGTTCGCATATGCGCATGTATCTGTTTCATTAAGTGTTCCGACTAATCCAAATCACTCTTCTTGCACTTCTCCTTGAGTTTCTTTATGTGAATCTACAGTTTTAATGCTCATTGCAGTTGCAAGATTCGGACCTGTTTAGGCCGAAGTGGGCTTTGACCTAAGCTGGGATGTCACCGACATATAAGAAGAGTTCTGCGAAGATGATGATAGGGTTTGCCTTGTGATTACCAGAATGCTCAAAAGGTTCGGCTTTATGAGTTAGTATGTTTATGCAGTTAGATATGTTGTGTTTGAGATGCGGAAAAAGATGGTGTCTTGGTCATTGGTGACGGCTTATTTGAAGCGTTAGATGGTTTTACAGCACGAGCTATCCTAACATCGGTCTAACGTTTATCCTGCTGTGGTGTGAGGATCCAACGAAGAAGGCAAGTAACCGTCGCCGGAGCCATCAATCAAAGAGAGAATGTCCTTACCCTCGTATAGTTATTGCCGAATTTACTCACAGGTTTATATTGTTTGTTGTACATTATATTACCATATATTTTGCGCTGCAACAGTTTCAAAAGCGATAGCTATGTATAATTGGTAAGACGAAGAATCAAACTGAATCGATTTGCTTATATGCCGCCATTCAACTTAGTTTTTATACGACCACTGCTTGAAACATATCATTTTCTTTCAAATAAGTAGAATGGAAAAAAATGCATTTTTACACATTTCAATTCCACCGTCGACGAATTTTTAGGGTTTGAAATTGGCGATGTGGGCGGAGGAGATTGACGGAGGGGGAGGGGGCGATGTAGGGGCTGGGTTGTTGGGGGAGGGGGCGTGTTGTTTTTTCAGGTTTAAACACTTTTTCGGCTTTGGGCTCCACTTTGATAAGATATTGTCTGTTCTGGGCCCGCACTGGTATCCGCACGGTTTTTAAACACTGGGCTTCCCCCCCCAAAAAGGCCTCTTACCAATGGAATACCCACAACCACTATTTAAACCCCCCAAGACCCCCCCAATCCTTCCGTTGTGGGACTATTCGAATCCCAACAATCCTCCCCTCGAACTAGAACCACATCATGAGCCTCCCCTCGAACAATCATCCAAACCGCTGCCCTAACTGAGCTCCAAGCAAGCGAAGTCCATTCTGGCTGCCTCCCCGTGAGCTAGGGAGCTAGGTCCATCCTTCTGATGGCGTCGAGCCACATCTGCTTGCAACACGCTCCGCCATACTGCTGAGAGTTCCCCTCCATCAACGACAGGCCGTGCCCGAGCTCTCTCCGATCGACACATGAGTCCGCTCCGCTCTGAGCATTGCAGACTCCCACTGCATAATCCAACTGTGTACGCCGGCATATCCCTACTGCATAATCCAACAGTGGATCCGACTTGGGCTCGCCCACATCCCACATCATAATCCAACAGTGGATCCGACATGGGCACGCCACGGTGGACATCACACTGTTCGGCATCCAGATTCCTCCGTCCTATCTGTTCGGTACACGCTGACTCCCATACGTCTGCTCCTGAGGAAACACATCGGCACATACTGGGTCCGGCTTTGATACCATGTTGTTTTTCCGGGTTTAAACACTTTTTGGGCTTTGGGCTCCACTTTGGTAAGATATTGTCCGCTCTGGGCTGTACCGGTACCCACACGGTTTTTAAACACGGGGCTTCCCCCCCAAAAGGCCTCTTACCAATGGAATACCCACAACCACTATTTAAACCCCCCAAGACCCCCTAATCCTTCCGATGTGGGACTATTCCGACTTCGAGTTTTGAAAGGGGCCATGGTCGTGATGAAGGGAAGAAAAGTGGGAAACTTATATGCTCTTCAAGGTAAAATGGTTGAAGGTGAAGCAGCCATAAGCACTACGAACGCAGTCTCCGAAGATTCGGCCAAGTTATGGCAATATCATTTGGGTCATCCATGTGATAACACGCTTGATGTACTTCGTAGAAGAAAACTAATTGAAGCCTCGAATGAGAGTGTAGAATTCTGTGAATCCTGTGTGTACGGTAAGAAGACAAAGCTGCAGTTTAACATGGGGAAGCATACTAGCAAAGGAAAACTTGACTATGTACACACAGATGTGTGGGGACCGTGCCCAGAGCCGTCAAGAGGGGGAGCTAAGTATTTTGTCTTGTTTATTGATGACTACTCTTGCAAAGTCTGGATGTACTTAATGAAGTCAAAGGACCAGATTTTTGATATGTTTCGAGAGTGGAAGACCATGGTGGAGAAGCAAACCGGAAGGCACATGAAGGTGCTTAGATCTGACAATGGAGGTGAGTTTACCTTGAGGGAGTTTAGAAATTTCTGCAAACTCCATGGGAACCGCGGACACTTTAGCACACCCGGTGATCCGCAGTCGAATGGTGTGGTGGAGCGGATGAATCGGACATTATTAGAGAGTGTGCGGTGTTTGAGTCACTCAGCCGGTTTGGGGAAGGAATTCTGGGGTGAGATACTCTCGACTGCTGTGCACATTGTGAACAGAGTTTCTTCAGTAGCGATTGGCTACAAGATCCCTGAGAAGATGTGGAGTGGTGAAGCTGGAGATTACTCGTACTTGTGCATTGTGGGTAGCCCGGCATACGTGCACGAGAGGGGCGACAAGTTGGATCCAAGAACAAAGAAGTGTATATTTCATGGATATGGCCACGTCGTCAAGGAATATTGTTTGTGGGATCCAGAGGGTCAGAAAGCGAAGTGAGCCGACATGTCACTTTTATGAGGATGCAATGCTCAAGGCAGAGCATTCTCACTCAAAAGATGACACGTCCGCAGAGGAGATTTCACCGGAGAGGGTTAGTCTTCCGGTCCAGCCCACTCAGCGACCAGGCAAAGAGTTGATGGTCGATGCTCCAGTTGAGGGAAATGATGAGGTCCATGCTGAGGACCATGTGCAGACCCGCTACATCTCAGGTATGCGTTGACACCTATGCAGGTGATGATGGAATGCAGAGATCGAAGTGGGTGAAGAAAGCGCTGGAAAGATTTGGAGCATGGGATTATGAGGGTTATTCTTTCGATGATATGGCGGCTTATGCACTCAACCTAGAGCACGAGGAGCTAGCGACATATGGTGGAGCCGTTGTCTCTGAAGATGCGACACAATGGCAATGAGCTATGGAGGAGGAGATGGAGTCTCTTCACCGGAACGACACTTGGGACTTGGTGCCGTTACCTAGCGAGAAGCGTGCTATTGGTTGTCGGTGGATATACAAGGTCAAATAAAGTTCAACTCAAGATGGGAACAATGTCATGTAAAAGGTAAGGTTGGTTGCCAAGGGATTTGCACAACGGAAGAGTGAAGACTACAACGAGATATTCTCATCGATTGTGCGACACATGTCCATTCGTGTGTTATTGGCGCTAGTTGCTAGCATGGACATGGAGTTGGAGCAACTCGATGTGAAGACCGCCTTTCTGCATGGAGATCTTGATAAGAAAATCTATATGCAGCAGCCTGAAGGGTTCAGAGTTGAAGGGAAACAGATTTTGGTGTGCAGGTTGAAGAAATCGTTGCATGGGTTGAAGCAGTTACACAGGCAGTGGTACAAACGATTCGATAACTTCATGATGAGAGTAGACTTCGAGAGAAGCATCAAGGATGTGTGTATGTTCGCAATGGCTTGAAGATTTATTTGTTGCTCTATGTGGATGACATGCTAATTGCTTCTAATAGCATGTCGGAGGTGAAGAAGCTGAAGGAGAAGCTAGGGCAAGAATTCGACATGAAGGATTTGGGGCCCGCAAAGAAGATTCTCGAAATGGAGATTGTTCGAGATCGGAAAAAGCATGAGCTTAGATTATCACAGATGGGGTATATTCAGAAGGTAATAGCCCGA
Source organism: Scilla litardierei (assembly GCA_030789695.1). Lineage (NCBI taxonomy): Eukaryota > Viridiplantae > Streptophyta > Magnoliopsida > Asparagales > Asparagaceae > Scilla > Scilla litardierei. The sequence continues at coordinate 130,112,830 of CM061132.1, read as the reverse complement.
TTTGGGATGGATAGTGCGAAGCCCATGACAACACCTTTGGGAGCTCATTTACAGCTGTCGCCAAGTCAGTCGCCAAGCACTGATGAGGAGAAGACTTGCATGTCTCAGGTGTCATATGCAAGTGCAGTAAGAAGTTTGATATATGTGATGGTTTGCACGCGTCCAGATATTGCACAGGCCATCGGAGTGATTAGCATATACATTGATAATCCTAGCAAGGAGCATTGGCAGACCGTCAAGTGGATTCTGAGATATCTGCGAGGCCCATCGAGTGTCGGAATACTCTATGGGAGAGGAGACGGAAAGGTACTGACAGGTTACTGCGATAGCGACTACGCAGGTGATAGAGACAAGCGACGATCTACCATTGGGTATGTGTTCAGTTTGGGCACTGCCACGGTATCGTGGAGGTCCGTCTTACAGTCTGTGGTTGCACTATCGGCCACAGAGGCCGAGTTGATTGCAGCGGTGGAAGCTGTGAAGGAGGCCAAGTATTTGAGGAGTCTCCTGAGAGATTTGGGGGTTCCGCAAAGTTCGTCACATGTGCATTGTGACAGCCAGAATGCCATTCATCTGGCAAAGCACCAGGCATACAGTTCGAGGACGAAGCACATTGAGATGCGTGATTCCTTCCTTGAGTTGGAGAAGAAGGAGATAGAGCTTCAGAAGATCCCAACTGATTTGAACCCCATAGACATGTTTACCAAGCCAGTTCCTGCCGTCAAGCTACGGGTTTGCATGGAGCTGATTTCTTTATTGGCTTAGGTGGCGCCAAGGGGGCGCGATTTCTGAGACGTTGATGATTCTAGAGAGAGGGTCATGACGCGCAGCGTGGAGGTGCAGGTGTCATTGGTGATGAGATTTGAATCAAGGTAGAGTGTTGTTTTCTGTGATTCAAATCCTATGGAGCAGGTTTTCCAGGTGACCATTTTAGGGCATGTCAGCTTGACCGAGCAGGCCAAGCTGACAGCCGACTTGGGCCGAGTCAGCGTGGGCCCATGCGCGAAAAGGAGCAGCCTGGATGTGTTTTCTCCTATTGTTTTAGGTTTCTACTTAAACCTAACTATTGTTTTAGATTAGGACCAGCGTCTTTTAGATTGAGAGAGTTTTGGAGAGCCTCTTGCTACTCCATTGGAGAATGGAGAGGGGTTTTTAGGGTTTGTGTTCTTGAGAGAAATGTTTGATTTTTCATTCTCTTCTTTCCTTGATTTCTTCCTCTTGAGTGGATTCGTGAGGACTTGTTCCGTTTTGAGAAGTTATTACTCACGTGTGAGGAAGCGAGTTTTGTAACCCTAATTGTTTGGATCTCTCTACTAGTGGAATCGTCTCGGATCGGATTGTTGGATGTAGGTTGTTTACAACCGAACCAGGGTAAATTCTCTTGTGTCTGTGATTGATTTATTTGTTGCTGTGATTCGTTTGCTATTTTCTATTGCAAGGTCATATGGGAATTTTGTTGGGTAATTGGGATTAGATTTTTGCTAGCTCTATATTCCCGATCAGTTTATTAGGGTTGGTTTCTGCATTGATCCCAAGGTGATTTGGATTTTTCCCCAACAGGGCAATGGAGGGGAAGGGGCTAGGGAGTTTGGCAGAGGGGACAGCGTTGAGGGGCTGGGGAAGATGAAAAGGGTGTCAAATTTTGTGCTACCAAAAATTCTCCATGTACACAGTTGATGGGCCAGAGCTTTCATTGCGGTTGTTGGGACATAATTGCTTTTGTCCCCCTTTCTCTTTGTTTCAGCCGACAGTGAGTAAGGGACCAGCTCCCCTTGGTTTTGCAGCGAAGCCATTCATTTTCCAGAGAGCAAAAAAAGCCTGCAAGCTTAAGTTTTTTCAGAGAGAACGGAAGAGCTTTGGTGTGTTCTTCAGAGAGCTGCTGCCACCCATTTCCAGAAGTGAGCAAGTGTGAGAGCTTGTGAGAGTGTAGAAGAGTGTTGATCTTCTAGTGTTGCTCTTTCTTTTCTTCTTCCTTTGTGAGATTTGTGGGGGCTTGGAATTGCCAAGTTGTTACTCACAAGAGTGTGAAGAAGAAGGTGTTGGTGTAAGCTCGTGTGCTCGCCTTGATTAGTAGTGGATCGTCTCGGAATGCTGGAGTAAGTTGTTCGCAACCGAACCAGGGTAAAATCCTCTGCCTCATTTATTTTATGCAAATTGATATTGTTGCATTTCGTTTACTAATTTGCTTACGCAAGATCTGAAGAGTGATTAGTTGTTTGGTTTGTTATGTGACCCAATTTTTCAAGCTTTAGCTCTCTAGCTAGTTGTTAGGGCTTGTTGTTCCGCGGGGCACCAACGGTTTTTTATCAACAAGTGGTATCAGAGCCTTCGGTTGTTTATGGAGAAATTGAGTAGCGAAGATGGTTAGTTTGGCAACACTCAACATTGAGAGGTTTACCGGCCGTAATGATTTCAGGTTATGGCAGACGAGGGTGAAAAATTATTTGAGGCAGACAAAATGTTTTCAGATTGTGTTTGATGAGGAAAACATTGAGAAGGATGTGACGGCATCACAGAGGGCCAAGATGGAGAGAATGGCGTAAAACGCCATCCAGCTATCCTTAGTCGACACCGTCTTGAGAGAGGTGTTGGACAAGGCTACGGCCAAGAATATGTGGAATAAGCTAGAGGGGTTGTATATGAAGAAATCATTTACAAGCCGCATCTACTTATTACAGCAGCTGTACACTTTGAAGATGAAGCCCAGATGAGTTGAATCGGATTGTGATGGAGTTGCAGGGAATGGATGTCAAGATCGAAGATAAGCAACAAGTAGTGATTTTGTTATTTTCGTTGACTGAGGAGTTCTCCCAATTTGTTCGGTCCATGATCTATGGACGAACAACGCTTACTGTGGAAGAGGTGAAGGCGGCGCTATATACCAAGATGCTATGTGAGAAGGTCCAAAGTAGAGACTTTGGAGGAAACCGCGATAAAGCATTGCATGTGAGAGGGAGGCAGGACAGGAGAGGAGGTAAAGTCCATTTCAAGAAGAAGGACCGCTCGAAGTCCCGGCATTCCTGTGATAGGAAGGACAACTCATGTTTCATATGCAAGCAGAGAGGTCATTGGAGAAAACAATGCTCCAATAGATTTGGGAAGAAAGGACATGATGCTTCTGGTTCAGCTTCTTTGGGTTTGGAGGACATGAATATCCGTGATGACAGAGGCCACGGTGAAAGGGGTAGAGATCCAGAGAAGTTTGCAGCGGGGGTGTCTGGTGAGGCACAAGTTACGTGGTTGATGGACAGCGGGTGTTCTTTCCATATGACTCCACATCGGAGTTGGTTTTTCACTTACCGTTCCCAAGAAGACGGATGCTCTATTCTCATGGGGAACAATGCGGCGTGTAAGACCGCATGTATTGGAACTGTTCGGATCCGCATGCACGATAGGATCGTGCATACCCTTGCCGATGTTAGACATATGCCTGATCTCAGGAAGAGCTTGATATCCATCGGTGTATTGGATAATGTTGGATGCAAGTCAGTTGTTGAGAATGGCCAGCTGAGGGTATCCAAAGGAGCCATGGTTGTGATGAAGGGAAGAAAGGTAGGGAATTTATATGCCCTACAAGATACCACAGTAGAAGGCGAAGCCGATGCCACCTCTTCTAGCTCGAGTGACGGAGATTCAGCAAAGTTATGGCATTATCGTTTAGGTCACCAGTGTGACAAGACCCTCGATGTTCTCCGTCGAAGAAAATTGATTGGATCTAGTGATGAGAGTGTGGATTTTTGTGAAAGCTATGTGTACGGGGAAAGACAAAGGTGGAGTTCAGCACGGGGAAGCACACTAGCCGAGGTCCACTGGATTACATTCATTCCGATGTTTGGGGGCCGTGTCCTGTAGCGTCAGGAAGTGGGGCTAGGTACTTTGTCCTCTTCATCGATGATTATTCTCGGAAGGTTTGGATGTACTTGATGAAGACAAAAGATCAAACCTTTGGGATGTTCAAGCAATGGCTTGCGATGGTTGAAAAGCAAACTGGCAAAGCGGTGAAAGTCCTTAGATCTGACAACGGAGGCGAGTACACCTCGAGGGAGTTCATAGGATTCTGCAGATCCCATGGGATCCGACGTCATTTTACTACACCAGGGGATCCTCAGTCGAACGGGGTTGTAGAGAGGATGAACAGGACGTTGTTGGAGAGAGTGCGTTGCTTGAGGCACTCGACTGGTTTGGAGAAGGAATTTTGGGGTGAGATACTTACTACCGCCGTGCACATAGTGAATCGAGTTCCATCGGCGGCGATTGATTACCAAATTCCTGAAGAGAAGTGGAGTGGGAAAATTGGTGACTACTCTTATTTATGCATCGTTGGTTGCCCGGCATATGCACATGAGAGGGGCGACAAGTTGGATCCGAAGGCCAAGAAGTATATTTTCCTCGGATATGGCGATGGTGTGAAAGGATATCGTTTGTGGGATCCGGTAGGCCGCAAGGCGATTTTGAGTAGGCACGTCACCTTCGATGAGTCTGTGATGCTCTGCATGCTCATTGGAAGGGGGACGAGTCACCCGAGGAGATCGCGCCAGAGACGATTGATCTCCCGATCCTATTCCAGAGGCGACCCGGCAAGGAGCCGATGGTCGAGGTCCCTGGTGCGGGACATAATGAGGTCCATGTTGAGGACCATATGCAGACAATAGTCCCAGCTCAGATACATGATTAATTTGTTGCAGATGAGGTGCGGAGGTCCAAGAGGACAAAGAAGGCACCCGAGAAATTTGGAGATTGGGATTACACGGCATTCTCCTTTGACGACATGGCGTCGTATGCCTTAAAATTGAGCACGATGAGCCTATGACCTACAATGGAGACATTAGCTCGAGTAATACAGTAAATTGGCAATGAGATATGGAGGAAAAAATGGAGTCTCTCCACCATAATGACACGTGGGAGTTAGTGCATCTACCACATGAGAGGCATGCCATTGGATGTAGGTGGATCTACAAGGTTAAGGAACGCTTGACCGACGATGGTGGTGATGTACGGTACAAAGCAAGTCTAGTGGCTAAGGGTTTTGCACAGAGGAAGGGAGAGGACTACAATGAAATATTTTCTCCAGTGGTAAGACACACTTCCATTCGTATTTTGTTGGCACTAGTAGCATCCATGGACATGGAGTTGAAGCAACTTGATGTCAAGACTGCTTTTCTGCATAGTGATTTGGATGAGGAGATTTACATGCATCAACCAGAGGGGTTTATTGTTGAAGGTAAGGAGAGGATGGTCTGCAGGTTGAGGTAATCCTTGTACAGGTTGAAACAGTCACCCAGACAGTGGTACAAGCGATTTGATAGCTTCATGATGGGTATAGGTTTTGAGCGGAGCGTGAAGAATCAGTGTGTATATGTGCGCACATTGGATGATGGCTCGCGCATCTACCTCTTACTTTATGTTGACGACATGTTGATTGCTTCCTCAAACATGTTAGAGGTCAAGAAGCTAAAGGTGAAGTTGGGCAAGGAGTTCGATATGAAGGATTTGGGCCCGACGAAGAAAATCCTAGGGATGGAGATATCCCGGGATAGGAGGAAGGGTGAGTTGAGGTTGTCGCAGAAGGGGTATATTAAGAAGGTGCTCGTTTGTTATGGAATGGAGAGCGCGAAGCCCGTGGAGACACCTCTTGGAGCTTACTTTCAGCTTTCGGCGTTGCAGTCGCCGAGCACCGAGGTGAGAGGAAAGCTATGTCTCAGGTGCCATATGCTAGTGCAGTTGGGAGCTTGATGTATGCGATGGTTTGCACGCGTCCAGATATTGCATAGGCCGTGGGAGTAGTGAGCAGATATATGGCTAACCCCGGCAAGGAGCATTGACAGGCCGTCAAGTGGATATTGCGATATCTGTGAGGCACAGTTGGTGTCGGTTTGCACTTTGGCAGAGGTGACGGTGTGGTGCTGACAGGTTACTGCGATTCTGATTATGCTGGTGACAGGGACATGTGGAGATCGACCACAGGTTACGTGTTCACGTTGGACACCGCAGCAGTGTCGGGCGATATGTCCTACAGTCGGTGGTTGCGTTGTCAACCACGGAGGCCGAGTTGATTGCCGCAGTGGAAGCGATGAAGGATGCCAAGTTTTTGAGATGTCTGCGAGAGGCTTTGGGGTTGCCGCAGAGATTGTCGTTGGTTTTCAGCGATAGCCAGAGTGCTATTCATCTAGCGAAGCATCAGGCTTACAGTTCGAGGACAAAGCACATAAAGGTACATGATTGCTTCCTAGAAGAGGAGAGCAGCAGATAGAGCTTCAGAAGGTCCCAACTGAGACGAACCCCACAGGCATGTTCACCAACCCTGTTCCTGCCATCAAGCTCAAGATCTACTTGAGCTTGATCTGTTTGGCTTGAGTGTGGCGCCGAAGGGCTCAGATTCCGAGACGACGAGGAGGTCCGTGGAGTGACCAATGATTTATGATCAAGGTAAAGCCTGGATGGAGTGCTAAAGAATTTTTGTAGCAAGGTAGAGTGTCAAATTTTGTGCTACCAAAAAGTCTCCATGTACACAGTTGATAGGCCAGAGCTTTCATTGCGGTTGTTGGGACATAATTGCTTTTGTCCCCCTTTCTCTTTGTTTCAGCCGACAGTGAGTAAGGGACCAGCTCCCCTTGGTTTTACAGTGAAGCCATCCATTTTCCAGAGAGCAAAAAAAAGCCTGCAGGCTGAAGTTTTTCAGAGAGAACGGAAGAGCTTTGGTGTGTTTTTCAGAGAGCTGCTGCCACCCATTTCCAGAAGTGAGCAAGTGTGAGAGCTTGTGAGAGTGTAGAAGAGTGTTGATCTTCTAGTATTGCTCTTTCTTTTCTTCTTCATTTGTGAGATTTGTGGGGGTTTGGAATTGCCAAGTTGTTACTCACAAGAGTGTGAAGAAGAAGGTGTTGGTGTAAGCTCGTGTACTCGCCTTGATTAGTAGTGGATCGTCTCGAAATGCTGGAGTAGATTGTTCGCAACCGAACCAGTATAAAATCATCCGCCTCATTTTTTTCTGCAAATTGAGAGTGTTGCATTTCGTTTACTAATTTGCTTACGCAAGATCCGAAGAGGGATAAGTTGTTTGGTTTGTTGTGTGACCCAATTTTTCAAGCTTTAGCTCTCTAGCTAGTTGTTAGGGCTTGTTGTTCCGCGGGGCACCAACGGGTTTTTATCAACAGAGGGGCGGTGGAGGGGGAGGGGATGTGAAGATCAGAGCAGGTGCTGCGGAGGAGGGTGGGGCTGGAGAGATCGGCAGAGGAGCCAGCGGTCGTGCGTTTTACTCACCAAACACAACCGGGGTATTTTCGAAAAAATTTAAGAATATTTTGAGTCATTATCCATTTGATTAAATAAGTGATGAGGGAGATTAATAATTGTCTTTATTTAAAGCACTGGCTTGCAAATGAGCAATGTGAGCCACCAGAAGACGCATCAGAGAACAAAAGAGAAACCCCATAAAACAAGCAGCAATCAATCATCAATTAGCAACAGAGAAACCAATCAAACAAGCAGAAAAATGCACGACTGTTTCTCGCCGGCATTCGAGTCAACTTATTACATAAATATTTGATCAGTCTTGTTGCTTCTTGAGGATGGATGTACGTGGCTTAACAAATTGCAAACGTACTAATGCACAGAGATGCTGCAGTTAACAGTACGCATACAAGAATCTGAATATCGAGTTACTACTGCTCCACATCATTTCTATGTATTTAGGATTTTGTGGCAAAACTTTCAAGTCGCTCGGATTTGATCGGATCATTCTATGTTACGATATAAATGGGCTCATCCGATCCACCTGCAGGCTGTAGATGTACGTATAATTCAAAACAAGGATCAAATCAATGTCAATTTCGTAACAATGCTATGTTCATTTCCTTACTGTCATTTTGCTGCTTGCTGTCAATATTTTGAGTGTCAAGGACAGCAACTCTTGAATAGGTCCAATAAGGACAGCAACTCTTGAAAAAAGAAAATGAAGAAAAAAAAACCTGATCAATTGCAGTCGATGAGTTCAATGTCGTGTGCAGCTGGATTATGGTGCATGAGTCCCAGTTGTCTATTGTGCTACATTTTAGTCGATTAGGTGTACTTGACGTAAAAGGTTAGTTGGCATCACAGTTTCTTATATTGTATCAAATCAACTAAACTTCAGTTTCCATTTTTCATCTGTGTCATTTTAGTATGAGCCAACAATTATCTCCACATTCATTAGCTTTTCTTGGATGAAAGTTTTGGCATTATGTATCGATCCAATACCAAACATACTCGTATTTTCAACTTGTCTACTTGTTTTTCATCGATGGCACCTTTTACGAACAAATTTATCATGGTTTCTTGCGTTGTTCTTGCCTTCCCTTCTTGAACTTCTACATCAATGGTAAGATATGTCCAGCAATGTCCAGCCAGCTTGTCAGCATCATATTCACATGTCTGTTAAACATTCAGGAATACCATAATTCATATCTATTAAATTTATTAAAGACGTTGTAATCAAATTTAGAGTAATCAAATAGACATCAAAACTGAAATCTGCTAACAAAATTTCGATAGGGGTATTCACGTGCATTATTAAAAAATATCATGGTTCATGCCTTCTTTCAGTACTATTTATCTTTATATGGGGGCGATAATGGATACAACATTGTAAGTTTCAGCTGTCAAGACTTGATGATGTTAAGAATCTGTTATGTGAGCGTGGATTGTGTCCCATCTCTCCTAGAGATTTCCCTGTGGCCAACAGATGGCAGGTTGTCAGGTGACAGTAGTTGAACAATATTCATTAGAGTATTGTGTCCGGCCATCTTTTTTTAATTATTTTTAAGCTAGGCCGGCTTAGATTCCTATGCGAAGAATTGACCTATTAGAAGATTAATTCCATGCCAAACTATGTCCTAGATAGTCTCAAATCCTTATCCAAACCAATTAGAATCTTGGGATTAAGTAATTAGTCTCGCAAATCATTTAAAACTTAAAATATGTCATCCTATGGCTATGATGATATTTTGAAAACCAGCTCAGAGGGATACCATGCATGCACTTTCCAACTTTCTGCCTTTCAAAGAATATTTCATTTCTTTATATCATTTGTTAACTGTCATCGAAGGGGTTTTGGTTTCCTCTCTTCTTCCTTTATTTACAAGGCCAAGCTTTGCAGCCACACTACATGCACTCATTCAGCTCTGATTGAATTGCTAAGTTTCTCCATCTATCCATCTCCTTCTCACTCTCTCACACCAGTGTGCACGTGCACACAACATCTATCAATGGGGGACAAGGCGACCCTCGCAAAGGCAAGGCAAGAGCTTGAAGATCTCTACCTTGGGATCCCGGATGAGTCCGTGGACCTAACCTTCAAAGACTTGCCAAGCTTCCAAGAGAACGATAGCGTGGAAAGGAACCCAAGCTTCAAGAACAAAGCAAACGTCAAACAGAATGATGCAGCAGAGAGGAGGATGAATAACATGTCACCAATCCAGGAGGACCTGGGAGATCTCAAGGCATCGATCCACGATCTAAGCAAGTCTTCGAGCCTAGATTTCTCAAAGGCCCTGCAAGCGTCCAAACCACTTGATCGCCGTGCTATAGAGGATGAGCTCTATAGAGAACGCTTGGCTCGGAACAATGTCAAGAGGAGTAATGGTGATGGGTTGAGGCCAGTTTCAGTTGAGAGTAGCCAAGTGTATGATGATGCTAGTGTCTTCAGCACACACTCTCCTTCGGATGGCATGGGTGGAAGGAAGAGGCCCGGAATCCCCCACTCGAATATCTGTACTTTGTGCAGCGAATACATCTATTTCTTTCGCCATCGATGCTTGGTATGGCCTCTAAAGTGCATTAGCTTCTTCTTTTATGCATGTATGTACAGAGTACAAGCAGTTTCTTGCATCATATTATCAGGTTCCCTGCAAATTCTATATTGTTCAACCATCTCTATTTGTTTACAAGTTCTTCTATACTTTTAGTATTCATGAGTTATATTTTTAAAATTTTGAGTAAATTGTATGAGAATTGGAATGTGGATTTAGCATTTCTTTTATTAAACAATAGCGTATATGCTTTTATTGACAGGTCACATGTATTAGTATGATCTCAGAAAATACCGATACCCCTGAAACCAGAAACTGGAAATTTCTACCTGCAATAGGATTCCCAACTTGTGATTAGTGTTCCCAATATTATACTTGCCATTTTCTCTCTCTCCTGCATAGTTTTTTTTGAAAATATAAAACACGGGAAGCAGATGTACTTCACTCATCAAGCCATATCTTATCGGATATGTGTCAGACACGGATCTCATACTCATTATTTTCAGTATATTTTTAAGAATTTGCTAAAGTGTCACCAGGCCATGTCGTGCCGTTCCTGTATCGGCTGAGCACATAGCAAAATAGTACATGCAAACTGGCAAATCAACATAGATAACTATAAGCTGCACACAAAAAGTTGAAACAAAACAAATAATATCCATCTCAATATAACATATTGTTTCAGTTCCTTTATGTTTGTTTGGAAGTTGAATGTTCCATGTGGGCAGGTGTGTGGAAGAGTGTACTGCAAGAGTTGCGTAGGAATTGGCATGGGAGAAATGAGTGAAGGACGAAAATGCGTCGACTGCTTGGGAAGAAGACTTAGCCAAAGGTAAGCAAATTCGAACAAAGACCCTATCTAAAGTTTCGAATACAAGTTCACAAAACCGAATGCTTTGCTTCACACAAACATTCTTGTATCTCATTGTTCTTCAAATAAATATTTATGCTTGCTTTGTTCATCTCATATAGATTTTTTTCCCACTGCTCAGACCTTTTGCACAGTGCATGCTACCATGATGTCTTTGGGAAAATATAACTGATCAGTCTCAACATTATCTCAACCTTCTCTATGCAATATATGTATCGCGTTCATACCGCAATAGGACTTGTGCAGGACATAGCTATGCTTACATATGCGTGTGATGACTAAATTCTGACAGGTACATAGTAAGAGCTGGGCAGACAGGATGTTGCTTATGGAGATATCCAAATGACGTGAAGCAGCAAGAGATGATATGGGCCGAGAAAGGCCCGCGAAGGAGCAGCGAACGTCGTTATGACAGGAGCGGCGTTGAGCCACGTTCCAGAAGCCCGGCCATGATGCCTGGAACCCCCAGCAGATTCTCTGCTATGATTTACAGTGGCCCCAGTTCCTTCGTTTCCACACCTATGTTTTCACCAAATCCTCATAATTTTCCAATTTAAGGAAAATTTTAGGATGAATAAATTCGATCAGTTTTATGGAAGTTTCTTTTTCTTTGTTGAGAATGTGTGCCACTTAATTTATTTGATTTATAAGAAAGACATAAATGTATGAGAATCCCTCACCCTAGTCTCTGCTCTGGAGAGAGGAAGGTAGAAGGAACATTATACTGCTCTAGAATACATTAACAATTATTGAAAGAGGATGGACATGTCGTGAAACATAAGCAATATCAATGAAATTATCTAATGTCTATTCTGAGGTTACCATGAATAAACAAGGCTCTTACCAAAGAATACATTTCTGATTTGATCCTTATAGATGGAGTAAATATTGTGGATAAAAAACCGTTGTCGCCCTGCGGAACAACAAGCCCTAACAACTAGCTAGAGAGCTAAAGCTTGAAAAATTGGGGCACACAACAAACCAAACAACCAATCCCTCTTCAGATCTTGCGTAAGCAAATTAGTAAGTGAAAATGCGACAATCTCAATTTGCAGAAAATAAATGAGGCAGATGATTTTATCCTGGTTCGGTTGCGAACAACCTACTCCAGCATTCCGAGACGATCCACTACTAATCAAGGCAAACACACGAGCTTACACCAACACCTTCTCCTTCACACTCTTGTGAGTAACAACTTGGCAATTCCAAGCACCCACAAATCTCACAAAGGAAGAAGAAAGAGAAAGAGACACAGTAGAAGATCTACACTCTTCTATACTCTCTAAAGCTCTCACTTTTGTCTCCTCTGAAAATGGTCGGCAGCAAACTCTCTAAAGAACACAACACGCTCCCAATGAAAAGAAGCTCACGGCTCTTTTTTGCTATCAGCTCTGAAAAGATGAAGACACAGCACTCGTTTTCCTCTCTAGAAATAAAATGTCATCACTCTCCAAAAGCCAAAGGACAGCCCCTCATTGTCGGCAGGCAAAGACAAAGCCAAACAAAATACTTAATGTCCCCAACTACTAACATAAATGCATGTCTGTCACGACCCGCTTCCCTAAAATGGAGGCGAGACGTGAAAAGGTCCGCACGAGAGTGGAGGTGTGAAGCCCCAAACCCGATAAGCGTCAATAAAACGTAAGCAGGTCCCTGTAACCACAAACGGAGCAACAATAATAATAAAAGGAGAGACAGAAATAAAATTCTCATATCTCATAAATTGTCCAACATGAAAGTAAGTCCAACATCCAGAAAAGCCACCAGGCTAAAAGAAAGAGTCTAAGGCCCAGAACAAGGCCAACAAAAGCAACAACACAACAAAGTATAGGTGCTACGCACCGACAACAAAACAGCAGTCTAAACAAAAGGAAAACACGACGAAGACACTAGGACTGGTCCCCAGTGTCCACGTACTCCCCGTCAAACACAAGCTCGGGCTCGGCGTCAGCAAACACCTCGTCCTCAACAAGGTACTCAGGCTCAGGATCTAACATGTGTCACCCAAAAGAGTAAAGGGGAACATGTCAGCAAGTCTAAAAGACTTGGGCAAGGAAACTGAAAGTAAGGCAACTAGCAACCTAGCAGTTTTAGTATGCATGACATGACAGTTATAACATGAGAGCACAAAGCAAGACATGGTGAACAATAAGTACAAGAGAACAATTAACGGGACAAGACAAGAGTAGCCAAGCTACTAACAATCTCAATCAATTCACTATTCACGTTTCACTGTTGTTTGTAGATGTTTACGCCTTACAGCTGAACGGTTCCACATTCACGCTGATTGGCCGCTTAACAACTACCCCAAACCCAGAGTTTACGCCTTACCACTGCAGTTGCTGATCGGGCAGACTCCCTGTTGATTGGCCGCTTAACTCTTACCCCCAATACCCACAAGTAATCGAGCCAGGGTCCCCGCACACGAGCTCAGTAAATGAGCCGGGGTTGCCCCGCACAGGAGCTCGCATTCTAGTTCACGATTTATAAACAATTGGCGTAGGGGTGCACCTAGCCGGAAACAAGCAATTCGGGCATTGGCTATCAACCAACACATGGCCCGCTTCTGGAACACGAGCCAGGAACACAAGCATTGTAGCGAAGCTACGCATTCACGGAAACACTTAAATGATGCAATGACATGACAATTAATTTGCGTACCGTTAGTGGAAAGTAAACATGACATGGTAATTGTGCAACATGATATATGTCGGAACTAGCTTCGTTGTCAAGCTAGTTCCCCAATTTGCGCCTAGGCGAGTATCATTTCGTCGTCTAGTCTCTTTTACGCCTACAACAAGCAAAATGGCCTAAAACATGGCCCAAACCCTAAGTGGCAAGTTTCACTTGCCTAGCACCGAGGATGACGATCACGAAGGTTCGTCTCGCGGATGCTAATCTACAGGGAAATCGCTGTTATGGGGAAAAAAATCATCAAAACAACATTCATTCATTAGGGTTTCATAAAAATACAAATAGGTTATGTAAACATCAAGAGATCGATTCCTTACCGAGAGGAAGCGGAAGAAACACTCCGGAGAACCTAGGGACCAGATCTGGAAACAAATGGAGAAGTTTGGAGAGCTCGGGTTTTTGGGGGATTTTGGGGATTTGATGAGATTTTGGGGAAGATGAGAGGTAGAATGAGTTGATGGATGGTTTGGATGATGGATTTAGGTTTTGGAATGAAGGAATAAGGGTTTGAGGAAGATGGGGGCTCAATGGGGGAGAAACTAGGGTTTTGGGTCGAGTGGAGGAAGAAGAAAACGTTTGGGAGGGGTTTAAATAGGATGGGCTGGCGGATGCCCAGAAATTAGGGTTTTAACACAGATTAGTCGGTCAAAGAGCAACCACTGACCGACTAGTTTGGCAACTAGTCGGTCGGTCGACCAACGCAGACCGACTAAGTGTAAACAGTAACTTCTGAACAAAAATAGGATTTAGATTTAGTCGGTCGATGAACAACTACTGACCGACTAGTTTAACATCTAGTCGGTCGATGAACGTTCTTAGACCGACTAAGAGTGAACAGTATTGATACCAAAAATAAGTTGAAGAGTTAGTCGGTTAAAGAAGCATTGCTGACCGACTAGTTTGCAACCTAGTCGGTCAACCAACGTTCTTAGACCGACTAACGATAAACAGTAACTCCTGAATAATTTAAAAAGCCAACTAGTCGGTCCAAGAAGGATTGCCGACCGACTGGATCGTCATCTAGTCGGTCGGTGCCCCTTCTTACACCGGCTAATAAGCACCAAAAGTTCCGATACGGAGCGCGGAGCTCCGGGATCGATTCCTAAGACTCCTAGGCTTGATCTAACAGTAAGATACGACCGTTATGAAGCCCGTCACGAATAACATACTTCGAAATCGACGATCCTAAGGAAGAAACGAGAAAACACGACGAAACGATCGAAAATGAAAGTCACGAAGACGAAAACCACACATGAGGAGAAAATCCACCTAAACATATATTATAATATAATAAATCCAGATACAAGAAAACCAGTCGTTACATCCTCCCCAACTTAAGAAAAATTCCGTCCTCGGAATTTCCAAACACTCACGTGTCCGGAAACAAAAGTGGGAAACGCTCTCGCATCTCATCCTCATTCTCCCAAGTAGACTCTCCAGGTGAGCCGTGTCACCACATCACCCTCACAAGATTGACAATCTTGTTCCGAAGCGATTTCTGACGCCTGTCCAGAATCTGCACTGGATGCTGGTCATACGTCATATCGGGGTGAACGATAATCTCCGAAAAATCCACCGCATGAGATGGATCGCCAATGTATCGACGAAGCTGCGACACATGAAAAACATTGTGAACTCCTTCCAAAGATGGCGGCAAGGCCAAGCGATAAGCTACCTCGTCAACCCTCTCCAAAATGTCAAACGGTCCAATGTATCGCGGGCTCAACTTCCCTCGCTTCCCGAAACGAATCACGCCTCGATTCGGGGAAATCTTCAAGAACACATGGTCGCCCGGCTGAAACTCCAAAGGACGACGTTTAGCATCCGCCCAATGCTTAAAACGGTCCTGAGCAATTCTCAACCTCTCCCGAATATTCCTGACGATATCCACGGCCTCCACGATCATCTCAGGTCCCAACAACTCCCGATCACCGACGTCATCCCAACTCAATGGCGATCGACATTTCCTCCCCTAAAGAGCGGCGAAAGGCGCCATGCCAATACTCGCCTGGAAGCTGTTGTTGTAAGAGAACTCCACCAAATGCAGATGGTCCTCCCACGAACCCTTGAAATCCAACATGCACGCCCTCAGCATGTCCTCCAAAATCTGAATCGTCCTCTCGGACTGGCCATCCGTCTGCGGATGGTACGCCGTGCTGAAACTCAGACGCGTACCCAAGCTCTTCTGCAAACTCTGCCAGAACTGAGATGTGAACCTCGTGTCTCTGTCCGACACGATACTCACGGGGACTCCATGAAGTCGCACGACCTCCTCCATATATCTCCTCGCTAGCGCCTTAGTGGACTGTCCCACTCGGAACGGAATAAAGTGCGCAGATTTGGTCAATCGATCTACGATCACCCAAATCGCGTCATTCTGCTTCGGACTTCGAGGTAGTCCAGTCACGAAATCCATAGTGATGTGTTGCCACTTCCACTCCGGAATCGGAAGCGGTTGTAGCAACCCGGCCGTACGCTGATGCTCCGCCTTCACTTGTTGGCAAACCAAGCACTTGGCTACACTCCGAGCCACACTCCTCTTCATACCATGCCACCAATAATTCAGACGAAGATCCTGGTACATCTTGGTGCCACCAGGATGCACAGAATACGGTGAACTGTGTGCCTCCACCATCAACTCCTCTCTGATATCCCCAGCTGGCACACACAACCTGGCTCCAAACCTCAGCGAGCCATCCTCATGAATCGAAAAGTCAGTCCGCAGATCGGCTTCCACCTGCTCCCGAATCCTCACCAGCTTCGGATCCTCAGCCTGGCCAGCCTTAATCCGATCCACGATCGTCGACTGTACATTCATGTACATCAACGAAGAAGCCTCCCCAGGAAGAACAATCTCCACGCCAGACTCGCAAAAATCCTGCTGCAATCTCCACTGCGAGGTCAAAATCATCACCGCTGGAAGCCTACTCAGCGCATCAGGGACCACATTCACCTTGCCAGGGTGAAACTGCAAATCAATCTCATAATCTGCCATAAGCTCCAACCATCGACGCTGTCGCATGTTGAGCTCCTTCTGAGTAAAAATATACTTCAAGCTTTTGTGATCGGTGAAAATCTTCACTTTCTCATTCAGCAGAAAGTGCCTCCAAATCTTAAGAGCAAACACAACGGCAGCCAACTCCAAATCATGCGTCGGGTAATTCTTCTCATGAACCTTAAGCTGACGAGACGCATACGCCACAACGTGCCCATGCTGATGCAACACACAACCGAGACCCTTGCCAGAAGCATCGCAAAAGATCTCAAATCCACCGCTGCGATCAGGCACAACAAGAATAGGGGCAGTCGTCAAACTCTCCTTCAGAATACCAAAAGCACTCTCACAATCACCCGACCAAACAAAAGCAACATCCTTCCGCGTCAACCTGGTCATCGGCTCAGCAATACGGGAAAAGTCCTTAATGAATCGCCGATAGTAACCAGCAAGTCCAAGGAAACTCCGAATCTCAGATGCAGACGACGGAACATGCCACTCTCTGATGGCCCTAATCTTCTCGGGATCCACTGAAATACCATCTCCAGTCACCACATGCCCCAGAAAAGCAACTCTATCCAGCCAAAACTCGCACTTCGAAAACTTAGCATACAACCAATGCTTCCTCAAAATCTCCAATACCATTCTCAAGTGCGAGGCATGCTCTTCCACCGACTTCGAATAGTTTATAATGTCGTCAATAAAGATAACGACAAACTTATCCAAAAAGTCGTAGAAAATCAGGTTCATCAGATTCATGAAAAATGCGGGCGCGTTAGTTACGCCGAAAGGCATAACCACAAACTCGTAGTGTCCATACTTCGTCCTGAACGCTGTCTTCGGAACATCTCCCTTCTTCACCTTCAACTGATGGTAACCACACCTCAAATCCAATTTAGAAAACACCCTCGAACCTCCAAGCTGATCAAAAATATCATCGATGCGAGGCAACCGGTATTTATTCTTAATGGTCACCGCATTCAACTCCCGATAGTCCACGCACATGCGACGCGAACCATCCTTCTTCTTCACCAGCAACACCGGTGCTCCCCACGGAGACACACTAGAATTGATATAACCCTTCTGCAAAAGCTCATCCAGCTGCTTCCGCAACTCCTCCAATTCTGCAGGTGCCATACGATACGGCGCCTTCGAAATCGGCTGCGCTCCCGGAACGAGATCAATAGAAAATTCTAGAGCTCGATCAGGCGGCAAACCAGACATCTCCTCGGGGAAGACGTCGCCAAAATCACGCACCACAGCTGGCCACTCCAACTCCATCTGCATAGCCACAACCTCCATCGGCCTGGCCCGAAATCTGACAGGACCAAGCGAACTGCTACCACGACTGAACTCAAATACTGGGTGTCCGGGAATCTCGAACACCACCTTCTTTCTCATGCAGTCGATCATAGCATAGAAGCTCGCAAGCCAGTCCATCCCAAGAACTGCATCATAGTTGATGATGTCGTGGACAATGAAATCAGCGAAAAGCTCATGTCCACAGACCACCAACGAGCAAGAATTGCAACCACGATGCACCGAGACCACGCCATTCCCTGTAACGATATTCCAACTCTTGGGAAGAGGGGACGTCGACAAGGAATGCCTCTCCACGAAGCTCCGAGAAATAATGCACATCGATGCACCAGAGTCAAAGAGGACTCGTGCAGGAAATGTGCACACCAAAACCACACCTAACAAGAAATTAACAATCAAACCCTAGTCTAGCAAACAACCATGTTCAAACAAACAACACAATCTAACATTCAAACCAGCTAGGAAAGTAACAGCCAGATTGAGGATTACCTGCGATAACCTCATCCACAGCCTCGCTCTCCACAGCGGTCATCAGAAAAGCCTGCCTCCTCGACGGAACAGCCTGCTGAAAAGCCTGCCTCTGCGGAACAAGAGCCACTCCACGTCCAGCAGGAACAGACGCTCGCTGCTGTAACGGCTGTGCTGCAACAGGTGCCCTCCGCAGCTGATTCGCATGCCGACAATCCTTCGCGACATGGGAAGCATCACCACAAACCAGACACTAGCCCAAAAACTTCCGACGCTGATCCTTAATGTGGCCAGGCTTGTCGCAGAAATGTCAAGTCTTCAGAATAGGCCCTCCTGGCCTCTTAAACTGAGCTGGCTGATTAGGCTTGAAACCAGGCCTAACCACCGCTCTGGCCTGCTCCATAGGCCTCTTCCCAGCACCATAAACATGTCCTCTCCTCTGACTCAGGTTCAGCTCCTACCTCCTGGCAGCGACCAAAACCTTCTGATAAGAGTCCAGATCGGAGGAAGACACAAAACTCTGGAGCTCCAAAGCAAGTCCCTGCAGGAACCTCTGAGCCCTCTCATCAGCATCCTGCACCATCTTCGGTGCGAACCGACTCAGCCTAGTGAACTCCTGGTGGTACAGATCCACCGTCAAGCTCCCTTGCTTCAGATCAATGAAGCGCTGCAGCATCTCCTTCCTAGCAGCCTTCGGAAAGAACTCCTCATCAAACCTGGACTTAAAGGTAGTCCAAGCTATCGGCTCCACCAACATCTTCTCTTCCGCATCCCACCAATTTCGAGCATTATCCTTGAGTTGCCTCCTCGCCAAATCAACCCATCCAGCCGGGGTGATCTTGGCCATCTTCAGATTGTCCTCGATGTTCCGAATCCACTCAACGGCAGCCAGAGGACCCTCAGACCCATCAAAATATGCGGGACCCAGCTCCCAAAATTGCTTCGCTCCTGGCTTAGAGCGAGGGGCATCTGGAAGAGCCCGGGCAGCTCGAGCAAGTGGAGCATTCTGGACTTGCAGGAGCACGCCCTGCTGCACTTGCATCATCTGCAGCATCATCCGCATCATCTCACCGTTGGTGGGTTCCCGCTCAGGCTCCTCATCATGAGGGAGCGCACCACTACCCCCACCACGGGTGAATCGTCTTCCTGCCATCTAGTGACACAGAAAACGAAGCAGATTAGACTCATAGCTTATGACATCGGACGTCGAACTTAGTTTATTGGACATTCTAATATTATTATCGCTATTCCGATAATCGCAGTTACAGAAGGACCTGCATGGGCCACCAACAAAACCTGTCACGACCCGCTTCCCTAAAATGGAGGCGAGACGTGAAAAGGTCCGCACGAGAGTGGAGCTGTGAAGCCCCAAACCCGATAAGCGTCAATAAAACGTAAGCAGGTCCCTGTAACCACAAACGGAGCAACAATAATAATAAAAGGAGAGACAGAAATAAAATTCTCATATCTCATAAATTGTCCAACATGAAAGTAAGTCCAACATCCAGAAAAGCCACCAGGCTAAAAGAAAGAGTCTAAGGCCCAGAACAAGGCCAACAAAAGCAACAACGCAACAAAGTATAGGTGCTACGCACCGACAACAAAACAGCAGTCTAAACAAAAGGAAAACACGACGAAGACACTAGGACTGGTCCCCAGTGTCCACGTACTCCCCGTCAAACACAAGCTCGGGCTCGGCGTCACCAAACACCTCGTCCTCAACAAGGTACTCAGGCTCAGGATCTAACATGTGTCACCCAAAAGAGTAAAGGGGAACATGTCAGCAAGTCTAAAAGACTTGGGCAAGGAAACTGAAAGTAAGGCAACTAGCAACCTAGCAGTTTTAGTATGCATGACATGGCAGTTATAACATGAGAGCACAAAGCAAGACATGGTGAACAATAAGTACAAGAGAACAATTAACGGGACAAGACAAGAGTAGCCAAGCTACTAACAATCTCAATCAATTCACTATTCACGTTTCACTGTTGTTTGTAGATGTTTACGCCTTACAGCTGAACGGTTCCACATTCACGCTGATTGGCCTCTTAACAACTACCCCAAACCCAGAGTTTACGCCTTACCACTGCAGTTGCTGATCGGGCAGACTCCCAGTTGATTGGCCGCTTAACTCTTACCCACAATACCCACAAGTAATCGAGCCAGGGTCCCCACACACGAGCTCAGTAAATGAGCCGGGGTTGCCTCACACAGGAGCTCGCATTCTAGTTCACGATTTATAAACAATTGGCATAGGGGTGCACCTAGCCGGAAACAAGCAATTCAGGCATTGGCTATCAACCAACACATGGCCCGCTTCTGGAACACGAGCCAGGAACACAAGCATTGTAGCGAAGCTACGCATTCACGGAAACACTTAAATGATGCAATGACATGACAATTAATTTGCGTACCGTTAGTGGAAAGTAAACATGACATGGTAATTGTGCAACATGATATATGTCGGAACTAGCTTTGTTGTCAAGCTAGTTCCCCAATTTGCGCCTAGGCGAGTATCATTTCGTCGTCTAGTCTTTTTTACGCCTACAACAAGCAAAATGGCCTAAAACATGGCCCAAACCCTAAGTGGCAAGTTTCACTTGCCTAGCACCGAGGATGATGATCACGAAGGTTCGTCTCGCGGATGCTAATCTACGGGGAAATCGCTGTTATGGGGAAAACAATCATCAAAACAACATTCATTCATTAGGGTTTCATAAAAATACAAATAGGTTATGTAAACATCACGAGATCGATTCCTTACCGAGAGGAAGCGGAAGAAACACTCCGGAGAACCTAGGGACCAGATCTGGAAACAAATGGAGAAGTTTGGAGAGCTAGGGTTTTTGGGGGATTTTGGGGATTTGATGAGATTTTGGGGAAGATGAGAGGTAGAATGAGTTGATGGATGGTTTGGATGATGGATTTAGGGCTTGGAATGAAGGAATAAGGGTTTGAGGAAGATGGGGGCTTAGTGGGGGAGAAACTAGGGTTTTGGGTCGAGTGGAGGAAGAAGGAAACGTTTGGGAGGGGTTTAAATAGGATGGGCTGGCGGATGCCCAGAAATTAGGGTTTTAACACAGATTAGTCGGTCAAAGAGCAACCACTGACCGACTAGTTTGGCAACTAGTCGGTCGGTCGACCAACACAGACCGACTAAGTGTAAACAGTAACTTCTGAACAAAAATAGGATTTAGATTTAGTCGGTCGATGAACAACTACTGACCGACTAGTTTAACATCTAGTCGGTCGATGAACGTTCTTAGACCGACTAAGAGTGAACAGTATTGATACCAAAAATAAGTTGAAGAGTTAGTCGGTTAAAGAAGCATTGCTGACCGATTAGTTTGCAACCTAGTCGGTCAACCAACGTTCTTAGACCGACTAACGATAAACAGTAACTCCTGAATAATTTAGAAAGCCAACTAGTCGGTCCAAGAAGGATTGCCGACCGACTGGATCGTCATCTAGTCGGTCGGTGCCCCTTCTTACACCGGCTAATAAGCACCAAAAGTTCCGATACGGAGCGCGAAGCTCCGGGATCGATTCCTAAGACTCCTAGGCTTGATCTAACAGTAAGATACGACCGTTATGAAGCCCGTCACGAATGACATACTTCGAAATCGACGATCCTAAGGAAGAAACGAGAAAACACGACGAAACGATCGAAAATGAAAGTCACGAAGACGAAAACCACACATGAGGAGAAAATCCACCTAAACATATATTATAATATAATAAATCCAGATACAAGAAAACCAGTCGTTACAATGTCCCCTTCTCCACTGTGAATGGAGACTTTGAAGCATTTAAAAACAACACTCTACCTTGCTACAAAGTCTCCAGCACTGCATCCAAGCTCTACCTTGATCAAAACATCATGGTCACTCCACAGACCTCCTCGTCGTCTCGGAATCTGCGCCCTTCGGTGCCACACTCAAGCCAAACAGATCAAGCTCAAGCAGGTCTTGAGCTTGATGGCGGGAACGGGCTTGGTGAACATGTCTGCAGGGTTCCTCTCAGTTGGGACCTTTTGAAGCTCTATCTGTTTGCTCTCCTCCTCTAGGAAGCAATCACGGATCTCAATGTGCTTCGTCCTCGAACTGTAAGCCTGATCTTCGCAAGATGAATAGAACTCTGGCTATCGCTGAAAACCAACGACAATCTCTGCGGCAACCCCAAATCCTCTAACAGACATCTCAAATACTTGGCCACCTTCACCGCTTCCACTGCGGCAATCAACTCGGCCTCTGTGGTTGACAACGTAACCACCGACTGTAGGACAGATCGCCACGATACTGCTGCGATGCCCAACGTAAACACGTAACTTGTGGTCGATCTTCGCCTGTCCCTGTCGCCAGCATAATCAGAATCACAATACCCTGTCAGCACCACACCATCACCT
Organism: Scilla litardierei; assembly: GCA_030789695.1. Classification (NCBI taxonomy): domain Eukaryota; kingdom Viridiplantae; phylum Streptophyta; class Magnoliopsida; order Asparagales; family Asparagaceae; genus Scilla; species Scilla litardierei. Next base: position 130,090,295 of record CM061132.1, on the reverse strand, counting down.
CTGCCAAAGTGCAAACCGACACCAACTGTGCCTCGCAGATATCGCAATATCCACTTGACGGCCTGCCAATGCTCCTTGCCTGGGTTCGCAATGTATCTGCTCACTACTCCCACTGCATGTGCAATATCTAGACGCGTGCAAACCATCGCGTACATCAAACTCCCCACTGCACTAGCATATGGAACCTGAGACATAGCATTCTTCTCATCCTCGGTGCTCGGTGACTGCAACGTCGAAAGCTGAAAGTGAGCTCAAAGAGGTGTCCCCACGGGGTTCGCACTCTCCATTCCATAACGGGCGAGCACCTTCTCAATATAGCCCTTCTGTGACAACCTCAACTCACCCTTCCTCCTGTCCCGGGATATCTCCATCCCTAGGATTTTCTTCGCCGGGCCCAAATCCTTCATATCGAACTCTTTGCCCAACTTCACTTTTAGCTTCTTGACTTTCGACATGTTTGAGGAAGCAATCAACATGTCGTCAACATAAAGTAAGAGGTAGATGTGCGAGCCATCATCCAATGTGCGCACATAAACACACTGATCCTTCACGCTCCGCTCAAAACCTACACCCATCATGAAGCTATCAAATCGCTTGTACCACTGTCTGGGTGACTATTTCAACCCGTACAAGGATTTACTTAACCTGCAGACCATCCTCTCCTTGCCTTCCACCATGAATCCCTCTGGTTGGTGCATGTAAATCTCCTCATCCAAATCACCGTGCAGAAAAGCGGTCTTGACATCGAGTTGCTCCAACTCCATGTCCATGGATGCTACTAGTGCCAACAAAATACGAATGGAAGTGTGTCTCACCACTGGAGAAAATATCTCATTGTAGTCCTCTCCCTTCCTCTGTGCAAAACCCTTAGCCACTAGCCTTGCTTTGTACAGTACATCACCACCATCTTCGGTCGAGCTTTCCTTGACCTTGTAGATCCACCTACATCCAATGGCATGCCTCTCATGTGGTAGAGGCACTAACTCCCACGTGCCATTGTGGTGGAGAGACTTCATCTCTTCCTCCATAGCTCCTTTCCAATTCGCTGCATCACTCGAGCTAATGGATCCACCGTAGGTCATAGGCTCCTCGTGCTCAATGTTTAAGGTATACGATGCCATGTCGTCAAAGGAGAATGCCGTGTAATCCCAATCTCCAAATTTCTCGGGTGCCTTCTTGGTCCTCTTGGACCTCCGCACCTCATCTGCAACAAGTTCATCACGTATCTGAGCTAGGACTGGTGTCTGCATATGGTCCTCAACCTGGGCCTCATCATGTCCCGCAACGGGGACCTCGACCATCGGCTCCTTGCCAGGTCGCCTCTGAAATGGGATCGGGAGATCAATCGTATCTGGCGCGGTCTCCTCAGGTAACTCGTCTCCCTTCCAATGAGTATGCTTCGCCCTGAGCATCACAGACTCATCGAAGGTGACATGCCTACTCAAAATCGCCTTGCGGCGCACCGGGTCCCACAAGTGATATCCTTTTACACCATCGCCTTATCCGAGGAAAATGTACTTCTTGGCCCTTGGATCCAACTTGTCGCCCCTCTCATGTGCATATGCCGAGCAACCAATGATGCGTAAATAAGAGTAGTCACCAATTTTCCCACTCCACTTCTCTTCAGGAATTTGGTAGTCAATCGCCGCCGACGGAACTCGATTCACTATGTGCAAGGCGGTAGTAAGTATCTCACCCCAAAATTCCTTCTCCAAACCGGCAGAGTGCCTCAAGCAACGCACTCTCTCCAACAATGTCATGTTCATCCTCTCTACAACCCCCTTCGACTGAGGATCTCCTAGTGTAGTAAAATGACGTCGAATCCCATGGGATCTGCAGAATCTTGTGAACTCCCTCGAGGTGTACTCACCTCCGTTGTCGGATCTAAGGACTTTCACCGCTTTGCCAGTTTGCTTTTCAACCATCGCAAGCCATTGCTTGAACATCCCAAAGGTTTGATCTTTTGTCTTCATCAAGTACATCCAAACCTTTCAAGAATAATCATCGATGAAGAGGACAAAGTACCTAGCTCCACATCCTGACGCCACAGGACACGGCCCCCAAATATCAGAATGAATGTAATCCAGTGGACCTCGGCTAGTGTGCTTCCCTGTGCTGAACTGTACCTTTGTCTTTTTCCCATACACACAGCTTTCACAAAACTCCATGCTCTCATCACTAGCTCCAATCAATTTTCTTCGACGGAGAACATCGAGGGTCTTGTCACACGGGTGACCCAAACGATAATGCCATAACTTTGCTGAATCTCCATCACTCGAGCTAGTAGAGGTGGCATCGGCTTCGCCTTCTACTGTGGCACCTTGTAGGGCATATAGATTCCCTACCTTTCTTCCCTTCATCACAACCATGGCTCCTTTGGATACCCTTAGCTGGCCATTCTCAACAACTGACTTGCATCCAACATTATCCAACACACCGATGGATATCAAGCTCTTCCTGAGATCAGGCACATGTCTAACATCGGTGATTCGGGTTCAATATTACATATTTAACCCCCCATTTAGCCCTATTTTGTGCTTATGAGATGCTACATTGTTCTCTAATTCATACGTATTTTCTACACATTTATTTATTAGAGAAAACACACTATTTGAGCACAAAACAGCATTTAACGATGCAATTCTGCACATTTTATATTGGAGAAATACGCAAAGAAATACGATTATACCGCCGCCGACCAATCAGACGCTGCCACGTGTCGATCATCCGCCGCCCCCCGCTTGATCCAACGGCCCGCGTTTTCCCGCTGCTGCGTATTCGAAGGGCGACGACGTGGCGAATTATCTGCCGTTGGATGTCGATCCAACGGTCAGGAACGCGATCAGCTCGCAGCAAATGTGGGGCGCATCTCGACCGTCCAGTCTCCATCCGATGGCTGAGATCAAGAGCTGAGCGGCGAAATCCATTAAGTGACGTGGCTCGAATCGGAGCGTCAATCGGGAATCCAACGGTCGACAACAAATCGCGTTTGATTTCGTTAAGCAGCGTAGCGGGGGCGACATCCACACCGCACGTCGTCGATCCAACGGGCATCGTTAGCCCCGCAAATTAAAAGCAGAAGAGGCGACGTGGCTCCATCTGAGCCATCCACGCATGATCCGACGACCGAGCACAGTCCCGCAATTTTGAAACGAGAACGCTGAAGCGGGCACACGTGGCGTAATCCTAGCCCTCCCCCATTCAATCCGACGGCCAGCATCGAATCCGATTCGATTTTGTTAACGGAGCGGGCGCGCACAGCTTTTAAAGCACCACGTGGCTTCACCACGTTCAATCCCGCATTTGATGAGCGGCTCACGTTTGATCCGCTCCAGATGTGCGGTCCAGATGCATTCGGGCACGAAATGGAAGGGGGTTTAGACCCGTTAGCAACCCCAAACCCGCAATCTTATTATATAAGCGTATTTAGGGGTTTTTGGGCGTATTCAAGCAGATTGGGGCGTATTTTGAGCGTATTGGAGGCTCTAGGAGCCGTATTTTCCCCCTGAAAAATTCTGTAAAATTCCAGAGGCTTGTTTTATTATTTTCAGAGAGTTTGAAGTCTTTTCAAGGAGAATTGGTGATATATTTCTAAACTTCTACCTCGTATTTTAGTGTTTTTCATCGTATTTTGATATAATCTTGATGTATTTGGCTATTGAACTTGTTTATTCTGATGTTATGAGTAGCTAAAACTTAATTGTGCTTGGTATGGAGTAGTTAGGTGATATTATTTGTGTTAGTTTGGTTGTATTCCTTGTGCTAAATCGTTAAACGTCGCTAAAATTGTAATCTTTGTTCGTAAATCCACTTTTTTAGATTCCAAAAGAATTAATTAAGTTGATGATCGCCCCAAAAGGGTGAGTTTTGATCTCCCCAAAAGGGAGTTTCATATCGTAGTTTTGATCTCTCCAAAAGAGAGTTTCATATCGTATTATAACTTTAGCGACGATCTTATTGAATATTTTGCTTGAACCCCCAAAAGGGCATCTTCCGGTGAATTGCTCCCAAAAGGAGAATTCATTGAGTTATCTTCGGTATTTTCCGGTGAATTGCTCCCAAAAGGAGAATTCATTGCGTTATACCTATCAACCAAATTAATACGAATCATTGATCCTAACGAACCCATACCATGTGCATACTTTTTATAAATATTCGTTCTCACGTATTTTCTTTGTTCGCACATCACCATCACGCACTTTCACACCATCGCCATCATTGTTGAAGTGGTTAGTTTCTTTTCGTAGGATTTCTATTTGATTTGAATTGTGGTTGCAACAGATTTCTTCCTGTGGATTCGACATCTGGACTCCCAGATTTTACTACTTGTACGGACTCTTGCACTTGAGAGAGAGCACCTTTTCGGAGCCCACCAAGTTTTTGGCGCCGTTGCCGGGGAGGAATGGTTTGTGACTATGGTTTATTTCATTCAGAGGACCTTCGGTGAGATCTTTCCACTTTACTGTACATAAACTTTTTTTTATTATTTTATTTTATTTTATTTCAAAATGGAATATATGAACTTCTATTGCACAAACAATCTTTATGATGCACGATATGCTAATGCACACAAACATAGAATGGAGAAGCTCAAAATTGTTAATTTTAATCAAACTGACTGTGAAACTTTCTTTCAGGCCTGGAGGAGGTTCACAGATATTATATCGAGCTATCAGCAGCATGGGTACACAAATAAAGAGCTTATGGCGTTCTTCCTAGATGGACTACATCCACAGCTGCAGGAATTATTGGGAAGCATGACGTCGACAGTGGCGTGGGAATACATGGAGTCTCTGCAAGAAAACGAAGAAACCGTGGAAGAGACTTCAGAGAGCGATTCAACGGAGCCTTCGTGCCTTGATCAAGAAGAGCAAAGCGTAGACGTACCTTTGCAATCCTTGAGAGAGGACGCTTACCTGATTATTCAGACACAGGAGGCCACATCCCATCAATTCCAAGAAAATTTCCTTGCTCGGAGCCGACAGATTCAAAAATCTATTGAAGATCTTAATCTGATTGCCACTTGCTTAGAAGAAGGTAATGCTTTTGAAACTCGATTTCAAGAATCTAATACGAGTTCATCTTCTATTGCAGGAATACCGAGCGAGGACACGAATATAAATATCCACATGGCAGGAAGTGTGTGCAAAAGAGAGGATGAGCTAGCAATTTTGGATGAACGAGAGGAGGAGACAGCTAGGGACAAAGGTTTTGAGATTATCTCCATGGAGTCAGAACCATGCCCTCCTCCAGGTTTGTCCCAAAATCATTTATCCCTCTCCACAATGAACGAGCATCGTACAGAGAGTAGTGCATATCTTTCAGGGAGTAGTCGTCAACTTGCTTTAATTCATTTCACTTATTTTGATGACTACATTTGGAATACTTTCATTGAGAATAATTTTAAATTAATTTGGACTGACATAACTCATCTCTCGCATGACATTGACAAACAGCTTATAGAGATGCTTGGAGTTGTGTTGCTGGGGTCCAAATTAGTTTCTGGAGGAAGAATAATCGCCGAGGAGCGCAATGAGCAAATTGAACAACTTCCTCCACAATTAAAGATTCGGGATCCGCCATTTGATCACGGTGTGTTCTTTCCAGTAGTGTAGTTTTTATATGCTTTCTAGGTTGCTTGCTTGAATAAACTCGTACCTCTTCCGACATTGAGGACAATGTCCATCTTTAGTTGGGGGGTGTGTATGAGACCTTAGGATTTTTTTGACCTTAGGATTTTTTTTTGAGAAGAATAAATCACCAAATCTCATCATTTTAAAACTCCTTCACATGCCTCAAATACGGATGATTACGCATTAATTGAGTTCTGAAAATTTTTATGGCTTGAGTTGATTATTTTTCCTTCATGGAATTGCTGTTAATATGCTATTCATGAAAATTTTAAATTTCCATGATTAATATCTCGAAATAGTTTGAATTGATTTCATGCATGCTAATGTGATGGAAAAAGCTTAAGTATACACGATTTTTAAGAATATTTTTCAAGTTGAAGAGGAATTTGGCCTTTGTTATTAATGTTTATATTCATGTTGATGGGTTTTGAGTTTCTTACAAAAAGATGGAGAAAAGAAAAGAAAAGAAAAAATTTTGAATGAAAGAAAAAATGAATGAAGAAGTATGTCACTAATAAATAACTTGGTTGGCTCGAGTAGTACAGTCCGAGGGGTCCTTCTTGGCCTAATGCCCTATGATCGTCTGATTTGGGAGCCATTGATAGGAAACTCACTCATTTGATGGAGCGATCCAAGTTATACATTTTTCTGCGAATGTTGCTTGATGCGCGTTACGCGGAACGAATAAAAGAAAAGAAATAGTGAATATACTATGCAACTTCAATACCCATGTCTTGAATAATTCTTTTTGATAGGCCAATTCCTTGGAAACACGAAAACTAGAGAAAAACGACGTGTTATACTTTCGCTTGCGCAAAACGATGCTTGCACGTTATTTATTCATACTAAATTAGAGAAAATATCATGTGATTGATTTTGTTCATGGATGTGTATATTGATGGTCAAGATCATGTTGGAATACGTATTATTGAGCCATGCCATGAGAGATTTGAAAGAACTTATTGTTTTATTAACCATCCGTATTTATCGCTCTTTTTGCTAGAGACTAGCAAATCGCTAGTTGGGGGGTGTGATTCGGGTTCAATATTACATATTTAACCCCCCATTTAGCCCTATTTTGTGCTCATGAGATGCTACATTGTTCTCTAATTCATACGTATTTTCTACACATTTATTTATTAGAGAAAACACACTATTTGAGCACAAAACAGCATTTAACGATGCAATTCTGCACATTTTATATTTTTCCTAGCTTCGTCTCGATCTCACGATTCCAACGACTATTTATTTGTATTTTTCTGAGATCTGTGCTAATTACTATGAATTTTTGAATGCAGAATACCAATTAATTGGAGAAATACGCAAAGAAATACGATTATACCGCCGCCGACCAATCAAACGCTGCCACGTGTCGATCATCCGCCGCCCCCCGCTTGATCCAACGGCCCGCGTTTTCCCGCTGCTGCGTATTCGAAGGGCGACGACGTGGCGAATTATCTGCCGTTGGATGTCGATCCAACGGTCAGGAACGCGATCAGCTCGCAGCAAATGTGGGGCGCATCTCGACCGTCCAGTCTCCATCCGATGGCTGAGATCAAGAGCTGAGCGGCGAAATCCATTAAGTGACGTGGCTCGAATCGGAGCGTCAATCGGGAATCCAACGGTCGACAACAAATCGCGTTTGATTTCGTTAAGCAGCGTAGCGGGGGCGACGTGGCGACATCCGCACCGCACGTCGTCGATCCAACGGGCATCGTTAGCCCCACAAATTAAAAGCAGAAGAGGCGACGTGGCTCCATCTGAGCCATCCATGCATGATCCGACGGCCGAGCACAGTCCCGTAATTTTGAAACGAGAACGCTGAAGCGGGCACACATGGCGTAATCCTAGCCCTCCCCCGTTCAATCCGACGGCCAGCATCAAATCCGATTCGATTTTGTTAGCGGAGCGGGCGCGCACAGCTTTTAAAGCACCACGTGGCTTCACCACGTTCAATCCCGCATTTGATGAGCGGCTCACGTTTGATCCGCTCCAGATGTGCGGTCCAGATGCATTCGGGCGCGAAATGGATGCGGGTTTAGACCCGTTAGCAACCCCAAACCCGCAATCTTATTATATAAGCGTATTTAGGGGGTTTTGGGCGTATTCAAGCAGATTGCGGCGTATTTTGAGCGTATTGGAGGCTCTAGGAGCCGTATTTTCCCCCTGAAAAATTCTGTAAAATTCCAGAGGCTTGTTTTATTATTTTCAGAGAGTTTGAAGTCTTTTCAAGGAGAATTGGTGATATATTTCTAAACTTCTACCTCGTATTTTAGTGTTTTTCATCGTATTTTGCTATAATCTTGATGTATTTGGCTATTGAACTTGTTTATTCTGATGTTATGAGTAGCTAAAACTTAATTGTGCTTGGTATGGAGTAGTTAGGTGATATTATTTGTGTTAGTTTGGTTGTATTCCTTGTGCTAAATCGTTAAACGTCGCTAAAATTGTAATCTTTGTTCGTAAATCCACTTTTTTAGATTCCAAAAGAATTAATTAAGTTGATGATCGCCCCAAAAGGGTGAGTTTTGATCTCCCCAAAAGGGAGTTTCATACCGTAGTTTTGATCTCTCCAAAAGAGAGTTTCATATCGTATTATAACTTTAGCGACGATCTTATTGAATATTTTGCTTGAACCCCCAAAAGGGCATCTTCCGGTGAATTGCTCCCAAAAGGAGAATTCATTGAGTTATCTTGGGTATTTTCCGGTGAATTGCTCCCAAAAGGAGAATTCATTGCGTTATACCTATCAACCAAATTAATACGAATCATTGATTCTAACGAACCCATACCATGTGCATACTTTTTATAAATATTCGTTCTCACGTATTTTCTTTGTTCGCACATCACCATCACGCACTTTCACACCATCGCCATCATTGTTGAAGTGGTTAGTTTCTTTTCGTAGGATTTCTATTTGATTTGAATTGTGGTTGCAACAGATTTCTTCCCGTGGATTCGACATCTGGACTCCCAGATTTTACTACTTGTACGGACTCTTGCACTTGAGAGAGATCACCTTTTCGGAGCCCACCAATCGGCAAGGGTACGCACGATCCCATCGTGCATGCGGATCCGAACAGTTCCAATACCCGCGGTCTTACACGTCGCATTGTTCCCCATGAGAATAGAGCCTCCGTCTTCTTGGGAACGGTAAGTGGAAAACCAACTCCGATGTGGAGTCATATGGAAAGAACACCCACTGTCCATCAACCACGCAACTTGTGCCTCATCGGACACCCCCGCTGTGAACATCTCTGGATCTCTACCCCTTTCACCGTGGCCTCTGTCATCACAAATCTGCATGTCCTCAAATCCCAAGGAAGCTGAACCAGAAGCACCATTGCCTTTCTTCCCAAATCTATTGTGGCATTGGTTCCTCCAATGACCTCTCTGCTTGCAAATGAAACATGAGCTGTCCTTCCTATCACGGGAATGTCGGGACTTCGAGCGGTCCTTCTTCTTGAAATGGCCTTGACCTCCTCGCCTGTCCTGCCTACCTCTCACATGCAAAGCTTCATCGCGGTTTCCTCCAAAGTCTCTACCTTGGACCTTCTCACATAGCATCTCGGTATGGAGCGCCGCCTTCACCGCTTCCACGGTAAGCGTCGTTCGTCCATAGATCATAGACCGAACAAATTGGGAGAACTCCTCAGTTAATGAACATAACAAAATCACTGCTTGTTGCTCATCTTCTATCTTGATATCCATTCCCCACACCTCCATCACAATCCGATTCAACTCATCTATGTGATCTTTTACCGCCGATCCGGGCTTCATTTTCAGAGTGTACAGCTGCTGTAATAAGTAGAGGTGGCTTGTAAAAGATTTCTTCATATACAACCCCACTAGCTTATTCCACATATCCTTGGTCGTAGCCTCGTCCAACACCTCTCTTAAGACAGTGTCGATTAACGATAACTGGATGGCGGTATATGCCATTCTCTCCACCTCGGCCCTCTGTGATGTCGTCACCTCCTTCTCAATGTTTTCCTCATCGAACACAATCTGAAAACATTTCGTCTGCCTCAAATAATTTTTCACCCTCGACTGCCATAACCTGAAATCATTACGGCCGGTGAACCTGTCAATGTTGAGTGTCGCCAAACTAACAATCTTCACTACTCAATTTCTCCACAAACAACCGAAAGCTCTGATACCACTTGTGGATAAAAAAACCGTTGTCGCCCTGCGAAACAACAAGCCCTAACAACTAACTAGGAAGCTAAAGCTTGAAAAATTGGGGCACACAACAAACCAAACAACCAATCCCTCTTCGGATCTTGCGTAAGCAAATTAGTAAGCGAAGATGCGACAATCTCAATTTGCAGAAAATAAATGAGGCGGAGGATTTTACCCTGGTTCGGTTGCGAACAACCTACTCCAGCATTCCGAGATGATCCACTACTAATCCAGGCGAGCACACGAGCTTACACCAATACCTTCTCCTTCACACTCTTGTGAGTAACAACTTGGCAATTCCAAGCCCCCACAAATCTCACAAAGGAAGAAGAAATAGAAAGAGACACACTAGAAGATCTACACTCTTCTATACTCTCTAAAGCTCTCACTTTTGTCTCCTCTGAAAATGGATGGCAGCAAACTCTCTGAAGAACACAACACGCTCCCAATGAAAAGAAGCTCACGGCTCTTTTTTGCTATCAGCTCTGAAAAGATGAAGACACAGCACTCGTTTTGCTCTCTGGAAATAAAATGTCATCACTCTCTAAAAGCCAAAGGACATCCCCTCATTGTCGGTAGGCAAAGACAAAGCCAAATAAAATACTTAATGTCCCCCAACTACTAACATAAATGCATGTCCCCTTCTCCACTGTGAATGGAGACTTTGAAGCATTCAAAAACAACAAATATCCCTGCATAACATAAATTGGAGTTTAATAAAACATAGTGTAGAAATTAGAGATTAGATATTTGAAGGAAAGGGTCAAGATAGAGTTGTTCTCTCATCTCCCTTGGATCCATCATTTAGAGTATTATATTGGTGCATTTACATAAAATCCCTCAAAAACAGTGATTATTATATCTTGACACCGCTCTCTGGCTGGACCATATATATCACACATAACTAGCTTGTCATAGATGTAGTTCACTCTCTCTTTTTCTAGAGACTTGATAAGCATATACGCAAGTCGATTCCCAAAAATCAACATGTCTCACCTTTATCACCTTCTTGTTACGCTGCTGCCTTACTATGTAACAGTCTATCTCGATGTGTTTCATTCTTCCATGAAATACATGTATACTATCTTAAAGGCACATAGGCTCAAGTGATCAAAAGACAGATCTAAAATTGACAAAAGACCCACGGGCCCAACTTCAAGATATACACCAGCAAAGCTGGTCCATCCGAGGAAAAGGCCACACCATGTGAAGTGACCAAATTCTCACTCGGCCAGATCTATATAAAACCATTTCCTTAAGAAAGGATGTGAATCATTCTAGAGATAACTTTATATTACTTAAAATCATTTGACTTATCTCTTTTAGGTTTTAACTTGAGCGTCGAATGAGCCAAAGCTGAAGCCCCTGCCCTAGGTTCAACTCTTCAATGTGTTGTTTTTATTGCTGAAACATCCACATGTGATACACAGTTTTTCTTAGGCCCCTCTCTTTACTTTTGGCTTGCTGTCGGTTGCAAAGGCTTTGGCTGCCAACAACCAAAAGTAAAGAGAGGGGCCCAAGAAAAACTGTGTATCACATGTGGATGTTTCAGCAATAAAAACAACACTCTACCCTGCTGAAAAATCCACACTCTCTTCAGCACAGCTCCAGCACTCCATCGTGTATGAACTCACCTTGCCTTGATCATCGAACATGTGAACCTCCATCATGTGCATCAGAAATCGTGCCCTATGGCGCCTCAATCCTCCGAGAGATATAACAAGCTCAGAAGTCGTCTGAGCCTAGCCTCACGCATCTCTACCTCGTCCATCGCTATGTCTGCGATGAAGTCATCTGTCTCTGAGGATAACCCTGCGAGCTCGGACTCCATGAACGAATCAAATGACACCGTGCCAGTGTCCAATGAGCCCTCTGTCGATACATGAATATCCATATCATCATCCCACGGGTCCGCGAGCAACTCATGCTCTCCATGGCCATCATCTGTGAGAAACACGTCGTCATCCTCACTGCTCTGCAGACTGATCCCAACTGGGTCACATCGATACGCTGTCTGTATCCACTCTGTCTGTTGATGTCTGTCATCAAGACTAGCCGTCCACCGGCTCTGCGCCTCAACTGACTGTACCGACGACTCAAGACACCAATGCGCACACACAAGTGCCAAACTGTCCGTCGCACCAACATCTAGCCTCTGAAGATAGTCCTCACCTGCCATGCCCTGTGATGAACTCGCCGAAGGTGAGATATGAGCGCACACTGAAGGAGCTCCTCTCGGATCTGCCTCCTCCCTATATCGAGCGAGAACACACTCGATATGTGGCCTCCTAACTCTCAGCTCCATGTCCCTAGTGGAAATTCCACCTGGGACCACCATCACAATCTCCACACTACCGTGGGAGTCTCCATGCTCCACCATGCTATCAGATTCCCTGCTACTCTGCATCTCTACCGGTTGGGCCTCCGAAGTATCAGAAGATGCGCCTGATAAATTATCCCTAGCCAAACGAGAGCCATATCGCCTGTGCCCATAATGTGAAGACTGCTCTATTATGCACATCGAATGCTCTACCCTGATGTCAAGCTCCTTAGAAGACCTCTCTGCCCTGAAGCTGAAGCTGCACACCTCAACACACTGGTCCTCCTCAGAAGAAACCAACTCATGCGTGCTAGAAACGTGAGAGACCTCCGTCTCCTCACCCACTGCAACCTCTGGCATCGGCGCGTAAACCAACTGCCCTACTCCTCCGTAGCTCGACGGCTCTACCTTGAAGCTAAAGCTGCACACCTCATCATGCTAGGTCTCCTCAAGAGCACCCACAACGTGCACGCTGGAACTGTGAGAGACCTCTGTCTCCTCACACACTGCAGCCGACTGCATCGATACGACGACCGATTGCAACGCCTCCTCGTAGACCGCTGTCCTCTGCACCTCCAACTGAACTGAATCTGGAGCTACATCGTGAGATACATGTCGATCACTGACACTGACCACATCGGATGTACTCTGCACCCTGTCCGTCTGCACACGTGTCTGATCATCTGCCTGAGTCTGATCACTCCATATTTTACACCTTTTTTCTGCATGTTTGCATGCCATTTAGATCGCCTATATCGCGTTTTTCACGATTATTCGACAATTTTGCGATGCTTTTCACGATTTCTTGTTTTTGTCATATTTCAGGAGATTTGGAGCGATTTGGAGTGATTCTGAGATGCACCCACTCCGGAGTGTCACTCGTGACTCTTTTGAGGGGAATTCTGTGATTGTAGAGGAGTGGAAGAAGAAAGAACGTCGTAGGAGCGACGAGGGAGCAAAAATACAAAGATTGGGCATTTTCAGCATGTCACTCGGCCGAGTGAAGGAGTCACTCGGTCGACCATCGACAGCCCGCTCGGCCGGCCAGATCGGACACGCAAAAGATAGAGTATCAGTGTGCACTCGGCCGACCATCGCCAGCCCACTCGGCCGAACCACGGAGACACCACTCGCCCGAGTGGCATCAAGACGACGGCAACCAAAAATTCCCAACTTACTGTAATCTGTCAGTGTAGTCTCGAGTTCCGACTCGGCCGAGTGAAGAAACACCATCGGCCGAATTGAAGAAAGTCACTCGGCCGAGTGACTCCCGAGGAGCCGACCCCCAAAAGTCCAGACTTACTGGAATCTGTCAGGGTGTGTCACTCGGCCGATGACATTTGTCACTCGGCCGAGTGAGCCGTGCTGCCTGTAGCGTAAATTGTGATTTTCAAGCTGCGCAGGGGCAGTTTTGTCACAGTTTTTAGGCGATTTTGGGGGGTATTTAACCCCAGTTTTTAACCTAGTTTATCAGACTTTTGGCAGCCTTTTAGATTACTTTTTAGGAGATTAGATTTAGTTCTTTTGGAGAGAGATAAAAGTGTTATTTTGTTGGATGCTATTGAATCTTCATTGGTTTGTCTCTCTCTCTATCAAAAACCTCATTTTTATTGACATATTTTCTATTGCAATGATTTCGATTGATATTTCTATTGAATTCCCAATGAATTGCATTATGAATTGCGAGTAGTTCTATCGTCTTAGGGCGTAGGGATGAACCCTACGAACCCTATTTCTAATTTGTGATGAATTGGTGAAATTATTGCTAGAATTGATTAGGGTTAGTTTGGGATTGATTTAATACGAATAGCTAGGGATTCACACCGATTGGGATTTGCAAGAGATTGGATCCCAACTCGATAGGAAGCCCTAGAAATTCGAATTGGGTTACAATTGGGTTTCTCTGGAATCGGTTTGCAAGAGATTGGACCGAAACTAGGGTTTTCAATTGCGATTCTATACCAATACCCGTTTGCAAGAGATTGGACGGGTAGGAACTATCCCAACCTAGGTCGTAGCTCGAGTTTGCACGAGAGTGGGCTCGAGATACGATTGAACGATGATGTTGTTCTTCACGCTAGCTTGCCTAGATTAGGGTTTGCAAGAGATTGGACCCTACCCTAGGTTTGCTATAGACCGGAAATAGCGAGAGAGCGTGAGCTTGGTTCTACATTTAGTTGCAACTAGTTCACCTGAATTGCAAGTCTAGCAATTGTGAAACCCACGAATCACAATAACGAGATACGGTTTGTAGCGGGGATTCCCTATCCCTAGGCGTCTTTATTAATTTGATATTTTCTTTATACGATTAAACGACTGTGACCGCTTTATTGCGAATATTTCTCGACTGTTCTTATAGCCAGGTGAATCGAAGAAGACACCATCATTTGCCCTCCTCGTGTTCGATACCCGCTCGCTGCTACACCGTGCGCTTGCGGTAAGACTAGCGAGTCCCCCGTCCCGGGTGTGTGTTCGGGGCGGGCGTACCAAGTTTTTGGTGCTGTTGCCGGGGAGGCGATAGTGTTTGATTCTACCTACCTAGCTATTTTTCTTTTTGTTTTATTATCTCTATTTTTATTTTACACTTCCTTTGTGCTAACTATTTATTTGAAACTCTGTCTTCCCTTGCATGTACACGAGATCCACGGCGGACCCCGAAGAAATACTATACGATCCGGAGATCGAACGTTCATTGAGGAGGATCAGAGCAGATAGGAGGCTCGATACGGAAGGGAATTTTATGACCAATCCTGAGACACCCGAAGAATTGGCGACGCGAATGGAGAGGATCATTTCCATTAGAGATAGGCTTCGGCCTAAGACTTCCTCCAGGACCTCGTCCATAGCTATGCCGGAGTTGGCGGCCGACAAAAATTTCGAGTTGAAGACTGGATTGGTAGTTCTGATGCAGCAAGACCCTTTTCATGGGAATTCCCATGAAAACCCTCATTACCACATCCAGCTCTTTTTATCAAAATGTGCCACCTTCCAAATGCCGGGCGTCTCCATAGATGCTATCAGACTACGCCTCTTCCCCTTCACACTCAAGGACAAAGCCTAATATTAGTTGAGGACGCAGGCTGAAGGAATCTTCACCACTTGGGATGAATTGGCGAGTGCCTTCGTCGACAAATTTTACCCGCCCTCCAAGACGGTGAAGATAAGAAGTGCTCTCATGTCCTTCAAGCAAGGACCGCAGGAGACTCTCTATGAGGCATGGGAGCGCTTCAAGGACTTGCAGCATCAATGCCCCCATCACAGCATAGAGGATTGGGAGCTTGTCCACAGTTTCTACAATGGACTCCAACCAGGCACAAAACAGATTATTGATGCTACCGCCAACGGAGCCATTTTGTCAAAGACCCCCAATGAAGCTACGGCCTTGCTAGAGGAGATGGCCTCCAACAATCAACAGTGGGGTGACGAGCGAGGACATTCTTCATCCTCCTTGAAGCCCACAAGTATTTATGAGGCCAAGGCCGTGGCGAAGCTTGCTAGCAAATTTGACTCTCTCCACAAGGTGGTGGAGAGATTGGAGAAATACATTACCGAGCCGCATGGAGCTCCTTCTACAACCGCACCGACAAACCATATGAGTGATTGGCAAGACCAATCCCAAGCCATGTATGTAGGAGGAGAGCATGGAGAAGGAGCTTTGGAGCAAATTCAGTATGTTGCGAGAAATTCCGGATATTGGGCCAACCCGGCCGCTAGAAACCATCCGGGTTTTTCCTATGCTAATAATGATGGTGCCTTGAACCCCCTGCCACAACAACCTCCTCAAGCTCGGGCTCCACCACCACAACCGAATTATCAACCAAGGGGGCCACCGCAACAAAACTTCCCACCTAGGCAACAAGTGGGACCTTATAGGCCACCCGGGTATAATCAAGGTTGGAGAAATCCCAACCCTCTGCAAGTTCAACCACGTTCAGATTTTGAATCTAAGGTGGAGGAGTTTATGGTGGAGCAGAGAAAGTTTAACGCCACGTTGAAAGCGGGTCAAGATTCACTTACCACCGTCGTCGCTCAGATTGGGGAGCAACTTGCGTTGCTCAATAGAAACAACCAACAATTGCCGGCTCAACCCGAGCCAAATCCATGGGGCAACACCGGCCATATCAATGCGGTGGTTGTGGTTACAACAAGAGGTGGGAAGGATACCACTCCCCCCATGACTCAAGTCAAGGAACCCGTGGTGGAGATTCTAGAAGAGAGCGAGCCGGCAATTGAGGTGGAGAAAGAGAAGGAGCCGCAAGAAGGAGCAAAATCTAGAGTTGAGGAACCTATTGATAAGCGCCGATTCATGCCACCGGTGCCTTTCCCTCAACGGCTAGCTAGAGCCAAGATCGAGAAGAGGCTAGCCAAGTTCCTCGAATACTTGAGAGGTGTGAGCCTCAATATCCCTTTCCTTGATGCCATAGTGGAAACCCCATCCTACGAGAAGTTCTTAAAGGACTTGATTACGGGAAGAAAAAGGAAAGAGAAGATCATGCTCGCGGAACAAGAAACTTGGTTTACTAGGAAGGGAAAGGAGCCTGCCAAATTTAAAGATCCCGGGAGTTTCCGAATTCCTTGCACACTCGGAGGCGTCCCCTTACAAAAAGCATTGGTTGATTTGGGTGCTAGTGTGAGCCTCATGCCTCTCACCATGTTCCGGAAGTTGAATACCGACACGGATTTAAAGCCAATCGACATGAGGATTCAACTCGCGGACGGTCGGATTACAAGGCCGGTTGGGATCGCGGAGAACATCCCACTCCAAGTTTCGGGAGGCATATGCTTGCCTTGTGATTTTGTGATCATGGACATCAAGGAGGAGGGTGACACATCGCTCATACTTGGACGCCCATTTCTCGCCACCGCCGGTGTAATCGTCGATGTGCAGGAAGGTACTCTTACCTTGAATGTCAGCAACATTGACGTAGAGCTCCATATACCAAAGGCTATGAAGCACATGCCATATCATGAGGAGCTAGATTATGTGGACCTCCTTGACGAGGTTATAGAAAAGGCTATCCCCTACTCCATCGGTGCACTCCATGATGACGGCTTCGAAGAAGGCCAAGATTTGGTCGAAGAAGAGAAGATGGAGGACTATCCTAATAGCTCCACAACAAATGATGATGGCGACGCTGATGTCGCGAGAATACGGGAGCTTTGCAAGCTCTCGACATCGAAGAATCCGAAGAAAACTCCACCGATTCGAAGATCGGTGTCACCGGCGAAGTCAAAGACCGGAACAAGCTCAAGCTTGGGGGAGCCATCCCCCAACATTTCCCAAGATGAAGGGGCACTGAGGAAGTCCACACACCACCATGATCCAAATCCGAGCGGTCTTCCCGACAAGTTCGACGGGTTCATCTCATATGCACCCAACATCATGCCTTAATTAAAAATCCAAAGGGGTCGAGCTCAAGACCTTAAACAAGTGCTTGTCAGGAGGCAACCCGACGGTTTTTGTATTATTTTTATTTTGGTTATTATTATTTTTTAGACTTTATTAGTGTTTTGAGTCAATTGCCCATAAAAATCGTGACAACGGGTCTTAATTTCTATGACAGGAGAGGAGAAAAGGAGATCTCTCATATGGAGGAGGAAGATAGAGGCAAGGAAGAGCACTCCAGGAATGCGCTCAGGCCTTGGGAGAAGGAAGAAACCAACTGGAGGAAAAAAAACAGAGAGTAGAGCGAAAACGGAGCCTCGAAGCAGAAAACAGCATGCCACTCGGCCGAGCAAAGGACCCCACTCGGCCGAGTGGGGCACCAACCAGGAAAGTCTGCGGAACCAACTCTCTGTCTTTTTTGTGCATTTCAGTATTAACTGTCACTCAGACGAGTACATTTAGTCACTCGGCCGAGTGAAACGGATACCCTCCTAGGGCGACAATTATCGAGTGGCTGAGCCACTCGGCCGAACGGAGTTTCTCCCTTCGGCCGAGTGAAGCGAAGCTGCTCGGCCGAGTCGTAAGTGGCGGGTAGAAATTTTTAAAACTTTTTCGCTTACACCACTCGGCCGAGTTGAAAGTGTCACTTGGCCGAGTTGTAACTTCACCTATATATACGGCAGCGGGCTCAGCACGATTTTCAACGCGAAAAAACCCAAATTTCTCGCCCGAGCTTCGCCTGTTCGTCTCCCCTTGCCCGCGATCGCTGCCCACTCACCCGATCCGACCTCGCCGCCGGCCAACCTGAACCCACATCGCCGACGACGACCCCCCCTCCCGCTTTCGCCGACCTCCGGCGACCGCTCCCGACGCCGGCCGACGCCGTTCAACCCCTGTTTTGCCCCTAAGCTCCATTTTCTCCTATTTTACTCGATCCGTACGCCCGTTGAGCCCCTAACTCAAATTAATTCTTTTATCTATCTATTATACCCCATCTTCCCCATGTATTTCGAATATTATCCGCTGATATCATTGTTTGATTTACAGGCTATCTTGGGGGAGCTTTGGGGAGCTTCTGGACGTGCTATTGGCTTCGCAGAGGTGGTGCTCTTCGCACGCACTTGCTGATTTGCTCTCGCGGCATGTTCAGGTACACTCGTTCCTTTTATTGAGCACGCCGCGTTATATTTTTGTTGGGTGAGCACTCACGGCACACATGCCGCCCCGTACTAGGCCACACACGCAGGGATCCGCCCCCAAGCGGAGGCGGACCGATGACCCCGGTCCCTCTCACACTAGGGAGGACTCCCCTCCACCTAGTCCGCCACAGCCACCACCACCCACACAGCCGCTTCCCGCCGATCCCATCCACGCACAGCCACCACCGGCTCCCGCCGTCGGGCCGTTGGGGATCACGTTCAGAGACGACGCACAGCGCGTCCGATTTGAGCGTATCACCCAGCGCTCGATAGTGCCCTCTAGGTTCGCACACTTAGCAGACCTTGACCGCCTAGGGGTACTGGAGGGGATGCTCACATTGTACGACAACGTGGGTTGGCGCGACTTCTTGTCTGTGTCGGCGGACACCTACGTCCGTCTGACACTTGAGGTTTTTAGCTCGATAGCCAGGACCCCTGGAGGATGCACATTCCGCCTGATGGATCGAGAGTGCGAGGTCACTCTCAACATGCTTCGTGCATTCTTCCAGTGGCCCGCTGTCCCTGTCCCCAACCAAGCCTACGCACCTACGCACATCCCACCACCGTCGTTCGACACCTCCACTTTCTGGACGCGAATTACGGGCTCCCACCTTGGCTTTGACCCTAGTAGGGCCAAGGCCTCAGCCATCCTGCACCCCTGCCTCCGCATTGCCCAGCGCCTCATGGCGACCACTTTCTTAGCGAGGTACGAGCCTGGGACGATGTCTACGCCTGAGCTCTACACGCGATGACTCGCCCCAGAGTTCTGGATAGGGGTAGCGACGACCTGGTCCCTGCCGTTGAGATTGATATTGCTAGCTGGTTTTTAGACTGCATCATCATTTCGGTGGGCACTCGCTCACCTATTTGCTGCGGCGGTCTGATTACACTGCTAGCCCTGATGACCGGCGTGGACCTACCTGCCGACCTGCGACGAGCCCCGGGCCCCACTTCACTCTCGATAGACGTTATGGCCCGGATGAAGATGCTACGTCCCCACGGCCAACGACACTGGGTATGGTTGCACGGTCCCTTTGGTGCCGATTACATGGTTCTCCCGAGCCCCGCTCGGTCACATATAGGACCGGCACACGTGGACTGGCTTCCGGCGATGGATCTCCTGATCCCCACCGCCTACGTGCTAGAGGCCGAGGGAGCTGAGCAGGGATCCCCTGCACCCGTCGACCCCGTGATCCCCCAGCCCGAGCCTGCACTGTCTGCACCTCCCGACACTTCTGTCCCCACTTCTGTCAGTGTTAGGAGTACCCTTGCTGAGTCGTCCACCATGCCCACCACGTCTACCATCACCCCCACCACTGCTGTGCCTATCTCGGTTGAGCCTATTTCCTCACTTCTTCTCGAGCGTCCACCCACTATCCTTGAGAGCAGCGAGCCTTCCTTCCCTACTGTTGTGTAGACCCTATCCAGCTTGATGTCCGCTGGGGTGTCACCTTTCGGTCCTTACACTTCCTCCGCAGTGGTCGACCCTTCTGTCTCCACCGCAGCTGTCCTATCCGAGAGTGTCATGACGTTTGTCCCCACACCTGTGTCACCGACCTCACTTGCTGCCTCGTCGCCAATTTTGTCTTCCACTACTACTGTTGCTGCCTCCTCGTCCCAGCCTGCGTCCCAGCCTCACACTGCAGCTGGGCTTCCACTAGTGAGCACAGCACCCTTCCTGCACTTTCCTGTTGGCCCCATACTCTACTCCACCCGTGTGCGACAGCCCCGTCCTTCACAGCCTAGACCTGTGCGTCCCCCTGCTCCACCACCCCCTGACACTCTACTTCAGAGCCTCTGTGCTCTTGAGAGGGCGGTGAGTGGACTCAGAGGCAATTTTAGGGCTCTCTCTACCACGGTCAGTTCCTTGGAGTCCTGCGTCGCCATGCTTCCCGATATTCAGGCTTGCCTGAATCAGATCCTGGCGCGACTCCCTCCACTACACCCACCCACCCAGCCGACACCTCGACCACCACCTCCACCACCACCTCCGCCACATGACGGAGATGGTGCAGCACCACCAGCTTAGGCACACCCTTGATGCCATTGATCTTTTTTGTCGTTATGCTGCACATTTTCTGCTGGTCCTGGAGATTTTTGCCCCCACCCCCTCCCCTCACTATTTTGGTCCCTATCTTGCTCACATCATTTTATATCTTTTTAGAGATAGAGGGAGTGTATTTTTGGTGACACATATCTGCATCACTCTGCTCCTTTCATGCATCACATCCGCATCATATTTTCAGTTTATTTTTCTATCTTTTTATCATGTATGCATCCTCACCCACCCCGCCCATTTCATGTCTCTCGGTGTGCCACACTTCGCACATTGAGGACACTGTGCACTTTAGCTTGGGGGAGTGAGTTCTCACACTTTTTGCTTTTATCACCTTTATTTTTTTAGTTTTTTCACGTTTTTTCCGCTTTTGCACCCATTTTTCATCACTTTTTCATTTTTTTACCATGCATCACGTTTTTCTTATTTTCTTTGTGTGCTGCATTGTAAATAGTTCTGTTTTCTTTTATCTTTATTTCTTTCATCTTTTGCTAGAGATGATTTTTCTGTGATGACGATGACGTGGTGTTAGCTTTTCTCTATATGCATGCTGATTTTGTCATGTCATAACTTTTGTTTATGATATCATATGCTACGTTCTGCTTTGCATTTAGAAATAGTAACCCACTTCTTTTTCCGTATGAAAATGGATGAAATTCTACTATTAGCTGATGTTTGATACTTCATATGTATACTATCGTAGAAAACACACCAAGATTCACGCATTGATTGCTTATATCTAGAGTACTGCTTTCTTTTCTCATATCACTTCTTATCGCATGATTTGTACGCTTCACTTCAGGTTGATTGAATGTTTGCTAGCATTGATATATCTGGACTAGTTTGCTTTTTGAGATTAAACTGAGTAGATTAAATTACCCTGCTGAAGTTGTCATGCACGTCCTATAGAGTGAACCGAGAGATACATTTATTTCTTTCTCCACATATCTTGAACATTATTTCTCTATTTTAAATTCATTGGTGAATCTCCCCTTAGCAATTCTATTATTGGCATCCCCCCGATATTATATCACATGCTCCAAATTCCCCAAAACCAAAAAAGAAAAAAAAATACTTGTATATCCTTCTCTTTTGATTTGGGATCATTTGTGTATATATGTTATTCGAAAAAAAAAGAGAAAAAGAAAAAATATTTGAGAAAAGGAAAAGAAAAGAGAAAAGAAATTCGAAAACGATCCCATCTCATACCCTTTCTCTCTTTCTTCCCTCTTTCGCTTTTATTTTTATTTCTTTGACTTTTGGAGCTTCAAAAGAAACGGGGAATGTAAATATTGTTTTGTTTATGCCACCACGCTTATGGATAAGCTTGGGAGACAGAATCCAATGAAGTGTGAGAGAGTGACTACTTGACGATGCATGACAACCTAGGCTAAGTAATATTTTATACTCGACGAGATTGCTAAAAGTTTCACGAAATCCAGAAATCTACGCTTAGCATTCATTTCATGAAAACCACACTTTTCTATTCTTACTACTCTATTGTGTGATATCTCTTATACTCCTTATAAAAAGCATTCAATTGAAAAGTGTGTGATCTACGATTTTGTAACCGCTTTAGATGCTTCAGACGATGTTAATTCTAGAATTATTCCATTTTTCATGCTATATTGATGTTCTTGGGTTTTCTATTTCAAATGCACCATTATACTATGATATCGAGATAAAAGTCTTTGACATGTGTTTTATATTCGATGCGTGCCATGTGAGTAAGCAAAACCCACGTCCTGAGAAAAATGATCTAGTAACTTCCTTCTTCGTTTTCTATTTTGTTTTTCATTTTCCATTTTCCCATCGTTTCCATTATCTTTATCCACCAGGTTCGCTTTTTTACTCACCTTCCTCGAGGACGAGTAAGAGGTAAGCTTGGAGGATTTTGATCACTCCATATTTTACACCTTTTTTCGGCATGTTTGCATGCCATTTAGATCGCCTATATCGTGTTTTTCACGATTATTCGACAATTTTGCGATGCTTTTCACGATTTCTTGTTTTTGTCGTATTTCAGGAGATTTGGAGCGATTTGGAGTGATTCTGAGATGCACCCACTCCGGAGTGTCACCCGTGACTCTTTTGAGGGGAATTCTGCGATTGGAGAGGAGTGGAAGAAGAAAGAACGTCGTAGGAGCGACGAGGGAGCAAAAATACGAAGATTGGGCATTTTCAGCATGTCACTCGGCCGAGTGAAGGAGTCACTCGGCCGACCATCGACAGCCCTCTCGGCCGGCCAGATCGGACACGTAAAAGATAGAGTATCAGCGTGCACTCGGCCGACCATCGCCAGCCCACTCGGCCGAACCACGGAGACACCACTCGCCCGAGTGGCATCAAGACGATGGTAACCAAAAATCCCAACTTACTGTAATCTGTCAGTGCAGTCCCGAGTTCCGACTCGGCCGAGTGAAGAAACCCCATCGGCCGAATTGAAGAAAGTCACTCGGCCGAGTGACTACCGAGGAGCCGATCCCCAAAAGTCCAGACTTACTGGAATCTGCCAGGGTTTGTCACTCGGCCGAATGACATTTGTCACTCGGCCGAGTGAGCCGCGCTGCCTGTAGCGCAAAGTGCGATTTTCAAGCTGCGCAGGGGTAGCTTTGTCACAGTTTTTTGGGCGATTTTAGGGGGTATTTAACCCCAGTTTTTAACCTAGTTTAGAGAGATTTTTCAGACTTTTTGGCAGCCTTTTTAGATTACTTTTTAGGAGATTAGATTTAGTTCTTTTGGAGAGAGATAAAAGTGTTATTTTGTTGGATGCTAATGAATCTTCATTGGTTTGTCTCTCTCTCTCTCTCTCTATCAAAAACCTCATTTTTATTGACATATTTTCTATTGCAATGATTTCGATTGATATTTCTATTGAATTCCCAATGAATTGCATTATGAATTGCGAGTAGTTCTATCGTCTTAGGGCGTAGGGATGAACCCTACGAACCCTATTTCTAATTTGTGATGAATTGGTGAAATTATTGCTAGAATTGATTAGGGTTAGTTTGGGATTGATTTAATACGAATAGCTAGGGATTCACACCGATTGGGATTTGCAAGAGATTGGATCCCAACTCGATAGGAAGCCCTAAAAATTCGAATTGGGTTACAATTGGGTTTCTCTGGAATCGGTTTGCAAGAGATTGGACCGAAACTAGGGTTTTCAATTGCGATTCTATACCAATACCCGTTTGCAAGAGATTGGACGGGTAGGAACTATCCCAACCTAGGTCGTAGCTCGAGTTTGCACGAGAGTGGGCTCGAGATACGATTGAACGATGATGTTGTTCTTCACGCTAGCTTGCCTAGATTAGGGTTTGCAAGAGATTGGACCCTACCCTAGGTTTGCTATAGACCGGAAATAGCGAGAGAGCGTGAGCTTGGTTCTACATTTAGTTGCAACTAGTTCACCTGAATTGCAAGTCTAGCAATTGTGAAACCCACGAATCACAATAACGAGATACGGTTTGTAGCGGGGATTCCCTATCCCTAGGCGTCTTTATTAATTTGATATTTTCTTTATACGATTAAACGACTGTGACCGCTTTATTGCGAATATTTCTCGACTGTTCTTATAGCCAGGTGAATCGAAGAAGACACCATCATTTGCCCTCCTCGTGTTCGATACCCGCTCGCCGCTACACCGTGCGCTTGCGGTAAGACTAGCGAATCCCCTGTCCCGGGTGTGTGTTCGGGGCGGGCGTACCAGAGTCTGAATCTGAATCACCTCATCCTCTCTATTGACCGGGCTATCCTCTGTTCTCTGCACACCATCATGAGTCTGCTCTGCACTAAGCACTGCAGACTCGTCAATCATGACGTATCGTCTGACAATCACCTTGCGGGTACTAGGACACCATAACCTGTACCCTCTCGCACCTCCAACAGCATACCCAACTAGGACACAATCATGCATGCACTGTCTTACATCGTCATCGTCCCTCTCATGTGGCCACACAGGACATCCAAACATATGCAAGTGTGAGAAGTCAACGACTCTACCCGTCCATAACTCCTCGGGAATAGAACTACCTACGACTAGCGACGGTGTTCGGTTGATGAGATAGTAGCAAGGGTCTCCGCCCATAATTCCTTAGGAAGACCAGATGGTCTCAGTAGTCCCCGTGTCTTCTCTACCAACATCCTGATCATGCTGTCTGCTAAGCCACCGTGAGGGTCTCCATCAGGAATGGTGTATCGGCACGCGATCCCCTCTGACTTGCAAACATCCTGTATCTCTATGTCATTGGTACGGATCTCTCCTACAGGTCTACCCATCCGCCTCTCGACTATGCTCCTCCATAGCCGCACCTTCTCATGGATCTCCTCCCGAGATCCCATGAGAGTAACCAAGACTCTCCTCGAGAAGTCATCTATGAAGGCCGCGAAGTACCTCGTGCCTTCCAGGGAAGGAACTGGTCATGGACCTCATACGCCATTGTAGACGCACTCCAGGGGCTCCCTGCTATGTCTGACAGCTGTCCCAAACTGCACTTGCCTCGGTCGCTCTGCACCACAGTCACTGCAAGACTCAAATCCACGATCACCTACGAACACACTCCTCCTTTGAAGAATGTCAAGGCTCTGCTCATCAGCATGCCCCAATCTGAGATGCCACAGTCTCGCTGGATCTCCACTCTCGGACTCCTGTGATCTGCCAGTCTCGCCTACTACTGTGTGCTCATCGAGCACATACAAGTTTCAACAACACAATGCTCGTATTGATTGTGGTATGCAGATTGCATGACCATCCAAACATAAGCCCAATCTAGCCCAACACAGGTCCGTCTGATACTACATCCTTGTTTGTATCATCCATGGGAACCGGATGCAACCATTTATGACATCTGGAATGTTAAGAGCCGAGCGTATGCCAACTGAGAAGGACATTGCCTGCCATATTTACAAGTAAATAACAACTATTAAGCAGGATAGAAAAGACTACCGTCAAGAAGCAAAGGAAATAAGCTCTGTTAAAGCTAAAATAATCCATGCAATCAACTGAAATGTGACATTTCAGTTAGAATACTATACACCAACTGTTGATAAAAAAACCGTTGGAACCCCGCAGAACAACAAGCCCTAACAACTAGCTAGGGAGCTACAGCTTGAAAAATTGGGTCATATAACAAACCAAACAACCAATCCATCTTCGGATCTTGCATAAGCAAATTAGTAAACGAAATGCGACAATCTCAATTTGCAGAAAATAAATGAGGCAGAGGATTTTACCCTGTTCGGTTGCAAACAACCTGCTCCAGCATTCCGAGACGATCCACTACTAATCAATGAGAACACATGAGCTTACACCAACACCTTCTTCATACTCTTGTGAGTAACAACTTGGCAATTCCAAGCCCCTACAAATCTCACGAAGTAAGAAGAAGTGAAAGAGAAATACTAGAAGACTACTCTCTTCTAAAGACTCACAAGCTCTCAAAGCTCACTTTGTTTTTCTCCTCAAGCTCAAATGGCATGAGCACCTTGTTGAAAAATTTCAGCCCAGGCTCTCTAGGTTTCATGCACTGGAAAATGGAAGCTTGCAACTCTCTCTGGAAAAGCAGCTACACATCCTCCATGTTTTTTCTCAGCAAAAGAAGAGACAACCACCCACTTTTTTCTTTGGACCAATCAGTCAAAGAGAAAGGGGACAAGCACACTTAAGTCCCAACAACCGTAATAATGCTTATGGTCCCTTATGTTGGATATGGAAGACGTTTATACACCCTTGTGGGGGATGTACGAGGGAATACGGACCTCGAACGTCACGTACACGAAGTCGTGTGCGAAGGGAATCTGTTCCCTTGCGGAGAGGATCTCTAGATTGATGGGAAAGTCGCATTATATATGCATAAGTGCATGCGACATATGGCTAATAAAGGGGTAATATCTTAAGCTTATGTTGTACCATGCATATGGTACAACTTAAGCTTATAATGTGCCATGTATCATGGTACACCTTAGTTAAATTGTTCCTAAGGAACAATTACTCCTAAAATAACTACCTTGGGGGCTATAAATAAGACCCAAGGGTAAGCCATTTCCTTACACTTTTGCATGGCATTCTTGCATGCATTTTCATTCTAGCGAAGCTCTGCCGAAATACTTCCTCTCTCTTTATCCAAGTTCTTAATCTAAAGTAGAGATTTAGATTGTGGATTTAGTAGCCTTACTCCGTTCGTGAGAAGACTCGATCCGTCGTGGCGAATCCGAAGGCAAAGTTCCGAGACTACCGTTCTGCATACACAAGCGTAAGTCTCAACTTTATTTATCGATCCTAACTCTGTTTTGGCAGGATCCTTCATTGGTATCAGAGCCATACGGGTTCGCCCCGGTCAAACCGTCGCCCCGTCGAAACTATGAACGAGTCGTTGTCTTTTTCACGAATGGGTATCCTACCATTACGGATATGGTAGGAACGCTTCGTGACGGAGAGAACGCAGCGGTTGTTCTTTTCACGTTAGGGTCTCCTATCATTACGGATATGGTAGGAACTCTCCGTGACGGGAAGAACCGACCGTTCACGTAGTATGTTATTTTTCATTTTTGGCACACGGCCATTAGAAAATAACTAATTTCTCGACGAACGGGTACTTCATCGACGAACGGGTGCTTCATCGAGGAAGATGATGGTAGTTATCTCCATCGGAGAAGATGAATTTTAGTGCATGTGCGCCATGGCCAAATGGGCTATGAAGGCCATGCACCCCCCTCCCCATGCGGAGGGGTTTGGCTACGGCCAATAACCACCACGGCCACCCCTCCGGTGGGGTGTGCGGCAACCCCATTCAAAGGGGGTGGCCGGCCATGGCCAAAGGGGCCATGGCCGGCCAATGCCAAATGGCCTTGGCCATGGCCGGCCATGGCCAAGCCATGGCCGGCCAAGGCCAGGCCGGCAGTGGCCGGCCAAGGCCAGGCCGGCAAAGGCCGGCCTGCCGGCCTGGCCGGCCCTGGCAGAGGCCAGGGCCGGCGCCCTGGCCACGGCCAGGGCCGGCCTGGCTTGCCCTGGCAGAGGCCAGGGCCAATGCCCTGGCCTCGGCCAGGGCCTGGCCGGCCCTGGCCAGCCTCGGCCAGGGCAGAGGCCCTGGCCGAGGGGGCCAGGGCCCCTGGCCGGCCAGGGCAGAGGCCCTGGCCGGCCCTTGGCCAAGCCTCGGCCAGGGCAGAGGCCCTGGCCAGGAGAAGTTGCAGACCAAAATAATTGGTCGACCAATTTGGTCGTTTTGGTCGACCAATCCGACAGAAGGTCTTGGTCGATCGTGAACTTGCTGAATGACCCATACGGGGTGACAAAAGGCCTTGGTCAAACTCGAATGTGCCGATTAGCCCATACGGGGCTAACCACTGTGTCGACTTGCCCATACGGGGCTAACATTTTATGAAGTTTTTACTTGGGCTCTACTTCATGAGAGATTAGCCATGTCATTGTGCTCTACTCTACGGAGATTAGCCAATGAACTTATAACATTGTGCTCTACTCTACGGAGATTAGCCAATGTATTTTCAAATTTTTGAAAAAGGTGTTTTTCAAATAGGTTATGTCCCGTCCTTAATCGGGATAGCGCAATTTAGAATTCTAAGTCCTACCACGATCCGGCCATGGTTATCTAACCCATGGGTGTGTAGAACAGGTCTCGTGGCTTGGCAATTGTTGCGCTAAAATTCTTTGCGCAAACTCTCACCTATTCCATTTTGAAAGATATGTTTTTCAAAAGTATTTTTCCGCTGCTAATACCATACGTGTATTATTTCTGATTTCTTTTTACTTGAGATAAGTAAGAGGGATACTTTGAAAGTTACTTCTAGATGGTAGTTGGGAACGTAGTGAACTTCTCAATTCTAGAGTAACATTTCAACGCATCCAAGGAACTTATCAAGTGTTTAAAGAATCGAAAATTTATGCATAGAATTTTGATCGTGTTTTTCATTTTCTTTGTAGTTTTTTGATTCGAATATGTCTACCGCTTCTAAGAACATTGTCGCAGAGCTTAACAAAGGTGAAAAGCTCAACGGCGACAATTATAAACTATGGTCAATAAAAATCCAATATGTTTTAGAGGAGCAAGATGTGCTTGAAACACTCCAAAACATAATGGAAGAACCTGAGTTGGGCAATACGGCCCAACACAAGAGGGACCGGGAAGCTTATGAGACTTGGATTCGAAAGAACAAAATAGCACGTATTACGTTATTGTCCGCAATGGACAATGACATAATGCGTCTATTTCGGGAATTCGACCTAGCCAAAGACATATGGTCTGAGCTAGAAATAAAGTTTGGTGGAACTTCGGTTACCAAACTCCGCTCCTTAAATATTCAATTTGATTCGTACAAGATGCGGCGAGATCATTCTATGAAAAAGCATCTCCGCCATATGGTGAATCTCATATCTGAATTGAAGGATGCGGGTGTTACGCTGTTTGACGAACAGCAGATCCAAGCAGTAATTCGTTCACTCCCAGATAGCTGGGATAACATGAAAATGCACCTCACTCATAATGAGTGCATTGAAACTTTAAGCGATGTATCAAAACACCTCGAACTCGAGGAAGAGCGGATTCAAGCCGTAAAACCTAGTGCAGAAGTGCGCGTGGCTGCTAGTTCCTCACATGGAGGAAATAAGCGGAAGAATAAACGCTTAAGGTTTGTGAACGAACGAAAGCAAGAACCGGAAACCTCAAAGAAGACAAGAACAAAAAGTGGCAAAAGAATGTGCACTCAAAGAAGAAAAACTTGAAAAAGATCAAGTGCTTTAAGTGCAACAAGTACGGTCACTTCGCCCGTACGTGTACGGATGGAAGTGATAAGGTACTTGTAGGGCTAGTTACATATGTGTTTCTAGTTCCGTGTTTCTTGCTGAATCTAACTATTTTTGGTTGATTGATTCAGGGGCCACGGACCACGTAGCGAAGGATAGAAGGTTCTTCGTAGAGTATCGAAAGATAACTCAAGGAACAAAGTGGATATACGTCGGCAACAACACTCATGTTGAAGTCAAAGGCGTCGGAACATGCAAGCTAGTTCTCGACAACGGCCGGACTTTATTATTGCACGACGTCCTCTTTGCTCCAGATATTAGAAGGAATATCGTATCCGTGGTCATGTTAATGTCTTTAGATTATGAATGGAGGTTCTATAAACAAAAGGTTGACCTTGTTTGTAATAGTTCTTTAATTGGATCGGGTAATGTTTGTAATGGATTAATTGTTTTAAACACAATGTATGATGATTCTTCTTCTATTAATGAAAGTTTCCATTTAACAAATGCTTCTAACTCTGAATCTGAGATCATTTGTTGGCATGCAAGACTTGGTCATATTGGACCAACTAGAATGGATAGACTTGCCAAAAGTGGCTTGCTATCTAATGTTTCAAAAGTTGAAATGTCAACTTGCGAACATTGTCTTGTAGGGAAAACTTGTCGCAAGCCGTTTGGAACTGGCACAAGGGCCGAAGTTCCATTACAGCTTATCCATTCGGACATTTGCGGTCCAATGAATGTTAAGACAAGACGCGGGAAGTCCTATTTCATCACATTCATTGATGACTTCACCCGTTTCGGTCATATTTATTTGATTTCCCACAAACATGAAGCTTTATCTTGCTTTAAAAACTATATGAGTTTAGTGAAAAATCAACTAGATCGCAAGATAAAGGTCTTGCGAACCGATCGGGGTGGAGAATATCAATCAACGAGTTTTGAGGAACTCTGTGATGAAAAAGGCATAGTTCATCAAATAACTATGCCTTATACTCCGCAACAAAACGGTGTTGCGGAAAGAAGAAATAGGACATTGATGGAAATGGTCCGATCAATGATGTCTCAGGCAAATTTGACCATCACCTTTTGGGGTGATGCATTATTGACGGCAGCATTCATCTTAAACCGTGTACCCCCGAAGTCGGTAAGTTCTACTCCTTATGAGTTGTGGAACAATAGAACTCCAGACTTAAGCATTCTAAAACCTTGGGGATGTGCCTCTTACGCACATTTATCCTCTCACAAATATGGCAAACTTGGGCCACGTGGGAGGAAGTGTATCTTCATCCGATACGCTGAAAACTCCAAAGGATATGTTTTCGTCGGTCAAGAGGACAATGGGGGCCTAATAGAATTCGAATCGAGGAATGTTGTCTTCTTGGAAAACGAGTTTCCAAGACAGGGTGAGATAAGTCAAGACTTATCCTTGTTTGAGACTTGGGATCAAGAAGGATCGGAACGTTCGAGTGGGAGAATCCTTGGTGAAGAAGAAAATACGTTTCAAACTTCACCAATTGATGATACGAACGATACCAATCCTATTCCGAGTGGGAGTGATGTTATTCCAAGTGGGAGTGATGTCATTCCAAGTGGGAGTGATCAAACTCAAGCAAGACGTAGTAATCGAACGAGGCTAACACCTCTAAGATTTGAGGATGAATTTCCTCAAACATTCATGACATTACTACAAGATGATGACGAACCTGCAAATTTCAAACATGCCGTCACATGTCCTGCTAAAGATAAATGGATAGCGGCAATGGAAGAAGAACTTCAATCCATGAAAACAAACCAAGTCTGGGACTTGGTTGATTTACCTAAGGGACGTAGAGCCATTGGGAACAAGTGGGTTCTCAAAATCAAGCATAAGGCTGATGGCTCCATCGAGAAATATAAAGCTCGCCTTGTTGCGAAAGGTTTCACGCAACAGGAAGGAATAGACTACGAAGATACTTTCTCTCCTGTCGTGCGTTTTACCTCCATTCGCTTAATTCTGGCAATGGTGGCTTGTTTGGACCTCGAGTTACATCAGATGGATGTAAAGACTGCTTTTCTTAACGGAGAACTAGATGAGGAGATCTACATGGAACAACCAAACGGGTTCGTACAAAAAGAAAACAAACATAAGGTTTGTAAACTTCGTAAATCCATATATGGTCTTAAACAATCCTCAAGGAAGTGGTATATGCGCTTTCAATAAGTCGTTTTGTCGTATGGTTTCTCCATGCTCGACGAAGACAACTGCGTATATATTAAGAGGATTAAAAACAAGTATGTAATTATGTCTCTTTATGTAGATGACATACTTATAGCCGGAAATGATAAGCATCTTATCATGGATATCAAAGCTTGGCTTTCATCCGTCTTTGAGATGAAAGACATGGGTGAAGCTGCATATATCCTTGGGGTTAAGATCTCAAGGAATCGTTCCAAGAAACTTCTTTCTCTCTCTCAAGAGATATATATAAAGAAAGTTTTAGAACGGTTTAATATGCAGGACTGCAAGCCAATTGATACTCCAATAAGCAAAGGCGAGGGTCTATGTTTGGAAATGTGTCCCAAAGATCCAAAAGAAAAGAAAGCTATGGAAAAGGTTCCATACTCCAGTGCTGTCGGGAGTCTGATGTACGCCATGATGTGTACCAGACCGGACATTTGCTATGCTATTGGTATGGTAAGCCGTTACCAATCCAACCCAGGACAGGCACACTGGAAAGCGGTGAAGAGGATATTAAGATACCTCAAAGGGACTGCGAACTATGCGTTATGCTATCAAGGCAATACCTTGAGACTCGAAGGCTATACCGATGCTGATTGGGCAGGTGATCTCGACGAGCGAAGATCTACCTCAGGCTTTGTTTACTTGCTCGGGAATGGTGCAATATCCTGGAGCAGCAAGAAGCAAACCTGCATCGCCCTATCAACCATGGAAGCCGAATTCGTAGCATTCAGCATGGCGGTCCAAGAAGCTGTTTGGCTTAGGAAATTCTTAGACAGGCTAACGGATGCCACTGACTCGAGCACTGTTCCTATATACAGTGATAGTCAAGCTTCGATTGCCTATGTCAAAGATCCTAAATTTCATTGTAAGACCAAACACATTGATATTCGATTCAAGTTTGCGAAGGACTATGACAAACGGAAGGAAGTAGACATAGGATACATATCCACACATGAGATGATAGCGGATCCCCTTACTAAGGCGATCCCCAGAGATGTGTTTTTCAAACACTTATCATCTATGGGAATGCGTAGGTGCTGAGCTGTATCATGTAATATTTCCCATGTCTATAGAAGATCAAAGTTTAATTTGCATACAAGTTTCTTACAAATGATTTTTATATACATTTGTGTTTAAGTCTCAGCTATTTTATTGTGTGTATGTCGGACAGATTAAGGTTGGCTCTCTCACATGAGCAACCGCCTTATCTTATCAGATGGATAAGATAGAGATGAGACTAGTTTAAAGTCAAAATCATTAGACAAATGATTTAGAGTCGTGACTTAAACAAGATAGTCGAATGAAAGATCTGCATCATATGGATGCTTACAAAAGATCTGAGATCTGTATCACAAGGATATTTGAAAGAGATCTCATAGGATTTTTTAAATCCTATCTGTCTTATGCAGGATGAGAGTCCGGGAATATTTTATGAGTAGTAAGGGGACTCAAAAGATAGGCACTGTGGTGTCTGATCTTTCATCCGTACAACATCATTAAGACATACTCTCCCTGGGAAAGGAGTGATGTTGTAATACGTGTTCATACCACGTATGCATTTCGACCACTGAGTTAGTAGCAATAGTGTTTGCTATTATGTGAGACTCAAAGGCCATACGGGTCTTAACTCTTACCCTCAAGGACTCCAATTGGTTCCTTTAGATTTGACGAGATGATCGCTATCTTAGCGTGTTGCTAATGGGCTATGATAATTCGGCTCGGTGGGGCACGTTAGAAAAGCGAATCAAGTCAAGATCAGAAGGTTCGCAAGAAGAGGAAGATTGGTTTCATATTCACATTTGGACTTTAAATGATTCAAAGCTGGCCAGCCAATTGTAATCCAGATGGGATTCAATTATTGAATATAAAGTATAAGAAATGTGAAGAAATAATCTAGGGTAAAGCATGCGTTGAACTACTCAACTTTGCACCTTCGAGGTCATTGTGTATCTCTAACAAGTGCACAACAACAGACTCTACGCGCATGACGGTCGCACGGTCTATTTCTCGGTATGATAGATGAAAGAACTAAGAGAAAGACGTTCTCTTACAATCCCCTCAAGTGTGAGTGGGAGATGTTGGATATGGAAGACGTTTATACACCCTTGTGGGGGATGTACGAGGGAATACAGACCTTGAACGTCACGTACACGAAGTCGTGTGCGAAGGGAATCTGTTCCCTTGCGGAGAGGATCTCTAGATTGATGGGAAAGTCGCATTATATATGCATAAGTGCATGCGACATATGGCTAATAAAGGGGTAATATCTTAAGCTTATGTTGTACCATGCATATGGTACAACTTAAGCTTATAATGTGCCATGTATCATTTTACACCTTAGTTAAATTGTTCCTAAGGAACAATTACTCCTAAAATAACTACCTTGGGGGCTATAAATAAGACCCAAGGGTAAGCCATTTCCTTACACTTTTGCATGGCATTCTTGCATGCATTTTCATTCTAGCGAAGCTCTGCCGAAATACTTCCTCTCTCTTTATCCAAGTTCTTAATCTAAAGTAGAGATTTAGATTGTGGATTTAGTAGCCTTACTCCATTCGTGAGAAGACTCGATCCATCGTGGCGAATCCGAAGGCAAAGTTCCGAGACTACCGTTCCACATACGCAAGCGTAAGTCTCAACTTTATTTATCGATCCTAACTCTGTTTTGGCAGGATCCTTCACCTTATTCACTGTGCGTTGGAGACTTTGCAGCACTAAAAACAACACTCTACCTTACTACAAAATCTCCAACACTCTATCCAAACTCTACCTTGTTCACAACTCCTTGGTCCCTCTATTGACCTCCTCGTCGTCTCGGAATGTGCACCCTTTGGCGCCACACTCAAGCCAAACAGATCAAGCTCAAGCAAGTCTTGAGCTTGATGGCGGGAACGGGCTTGGTGAACATATCTACAGGGTTCTTCTCAGTTGGGACCTTCTGAAGCTCTATCTGCTTGCTCTCCTCCTTTAGGAAGCAATCACGGACCTCAATGTGTTTCGTCCTCGAATTGTATGCCTGATGCTTTGCAAGATAAATAGCACTCTGGCTATCACTCAAAACCAATGACAATCTCTGCGTCAACCCCAAATCCTCTAGCAGACATTTCAAATACTTGGCCTCCTTCACCGCTTCCACTGCGGCAATCAACTCGGCCTCCGTAGTCGACAACGTAACCACCGACTGTAGGACTGATCTCTACGACACTGATGCGGTGCACAACGTAAACACGTAACCTGTGGTTGATATTTGCATGTCTCTGTCGCCAGCATAATCAGAATCACAGTACTCTATCAGCACCACACCGTCACCTCTGCCATAGTGCAAACCGACACCAACTGTGCCTCGCAGATATCGCAATATCTACTTAACGGCCTGACAATGCTTGCCGGGGTTCGCCACATATCTGCTCACTACTCCCACGGCCTGTGCAATATCTGGACGTGTGCAAACCATCACGTACATCAAACTCCCAACTGCACTAGCATATGGCACCTGAGACATAGCCTTCTTCTCATCCTCGGTGCTCAGTGACTGCAACACCGAAAGCTGAAAGTGAGCTCTAAGAGGTGTCCACACTGGCTTCGCGCTCTCCATTCCATAACAGACGGGCACCTTCCCAATATACCCCTTCTGTGACAACCTCAACTCACCCTTCCTCCTATCCCGGGATATCTCCATCCCTAGGATTTTCTTCGTCGGACCCAAATCCTTCATATCGAACTCCTTGCCCAACTTCACATTTAGCTTCTTGACCTCCAACATGTTTGAGGAAGCAATCAACCTATCGTCTACATAAAGTAGGAGATATATGTGCGAGCCATCATCCAATGTGCACACATATACACATTGATCCTTCACGTTCCGCTCAAATCCTACACCCATCATGAAGCTATCAAATCGCTTGTACCACTATCTAGGTGACTGCTTCAACTAGTATAAGGATTTTCTCAACATGCAGACCATCCTCTCCTTACCTTCAACCACAAACCCAGCCGGTTGGTGCATGTAAATCTCCTCGTCCAAATAACAGTGCAGAAAAGCGGTCCTGACAT
Source organism: Scilla litardierei (assembly GCA_030789695.1). Taxonomy (NCBI): domain Eukaryota; kingdom Viridiplantae; phylum Streptophyta; class Magnoliopsida; order Asparagales; family Asparagaceae; genus Scilla; species Scilla litardierei. The sequence goes on along the minus strand of CM061132.1, from coordinate 130,054,484 downwards.
CGAGTTGCGCCAACTCCATGTCCAGGGATGCTACTAGTGCTAACAAAACACAACTGAAAGTGTGTCGCACCACTGGAGAAAATATCTCGTTATAGTCATCTCCCTTCTTTGTGCAAAACCCTTAGCCACTAGCCTTACTTTGTACCGTACATCACCACCATCTTCGGTCGAGCTTTCCTTGACCTTGAAGATTCATGTGCATCCAATGGCACGCTTCTCATGTGGTAGAGGAACTAACTCCCACGTGTCATTGTGGTGGAGAGACTTCATCTCTTCCTCCATAGCTCCTTGTCAATTCACTGCATCACTCAAGCTAATGGCTCCACCATAGGTCGTAGGCTCCTCATGCTCAATGTTTAAGGCAGACGATGCCATGTCGTCAAAGGAGAATGCTGTGTAATCCTAAGCTCCAAATCTCTCGGGTGCCTTCTTGGTTCACTTAGACCTTCGCACCGCATCTGCAAAAAATTCATCACGTACCTGAGCTTGGACTGGTGTCTGCATATGGTCTTCAACATGGACCTCATCATGTCCTGCAACAGGGACCTCGACCATCGGCTCCTTGTCGGGTTGCCTCTGGAATGGGATCGGGAGATCAATCGTCTCTAGCACGGTCTCCTCGGGTGACTCGTCTCCCTTCCAATAAGTATGCTTCGTCCTGAGCATCACAGACTCATCGAAGGTGACGTGCCTACTCAAAATCGCCTTGCGGCCCACCGGGTCTCACAAGCGATATCCTTTCACAGCATCACCATATCCAAGGAAAATGTACTTCTTGGCCCTTGGATCCAACTTGTCGCCTCTCTCATACGCATATGTCAGGCAACCAACGATGCGTAGATAAGAGTAGTTACCAATTTTTCCACTCCCCTTCTCTTCAGGAATTTTGTAATCAATATCCGCTGATGGAACTCGATTCACTATGTGCACGACGGTGGTGAGTATCTCACCCCAAAATTCGTTCTCCAAACGACCGAGGGCCTCAAGTAATGCACTCTCTCCAACAACATCATGTTCATCCTCTCTACAACCCCGTTCGACCGAGGATCCCCTGGTGTAGTAAAATGACGTCGAATCCCATAGGATCTACAGAATCCTGCGAACTCCCTTGAGGTGTACTCCCCTCCATTGTCGGATCTAAGGACTTTCACCGCCTTGCTAGTTTGCTTTTCAACCACTGCAAACCATTGCTTGAACATGCCAAAGGTTTGATCTTTCGTCTTCATCAAGTACATCCAAACCTTTCGAGAATAATCATCGATGAAGAGGACAAAGTACCTAGCCCCACCTCCTGATGCTACAGGACACGACCCCCAAACATCGAAATGAATGTAATCCAATGGACCTCGGCTAGTGTGCTTCCCCGTGTTGAACTACACCTTTGTCTTTTTCTCGTACACACAACTTTCACAATACTCCACACTCTCATCACTAGCTCCAATCAATTTTCTTCGACGAGAACATCGAGGGTCTTGTCACACGGGTGATCCAAACGATAATTCCTTAACTTTGCTGAATCTCTGTCACTCGAGCTAGTAGATGTGGCATCATCTTTGCCTTCTACTGTGATACCTTGTAGAGCATATAGATTCCCTATCTTTCTTCCCATCATCACAACCTTGGCTCCTTTGGATACCCTCAGCTGGCCATTCTCAACAACTGACTTGCATCCAACATTATCCAACACACCGATGGATATCAAGCTCTTTCGAAGATCAGGGACATGCCTCACATCTACTAGGGTATGCACTATGCCATCGTGCATCTTGATCCAGACAGTTCCAATACCAGCGGTATTACACGTCGCATTGTTCCCCATGAGAATAGAACATCCGTCTTCTTGGAAACGGAAAGTGGAAAACCAACTCCGATGTAGAGTCATATAAAAAGAACACACACTGTCCATCAAGCACACAACTTGTGCCTCACCAGACACCCTCGGTACGAACATCTCTGGATCTCTACCCCTTTCACTGTGGCCTCTGTCATCAAGAATCTGCATGTCCTCACATCCAAATGAAGCTGAACCAGAAGCATCCTTGTCTTTCTTCCTAAATCTACTGGGGCAGTGGTTCCTCCAATGACCTCTCTGTATGCAGATGAAACATGAGATGTCCTTCCTATCACGAGAATGTCGGGACATCGAGCGGTCCTTCTTCTTGAAATGGCCTTGACCTCCTCTCCTGTTCTGCCTCCCTCTCACATGCAATGCTTCATCGCGGTTTCCTCCAAAGTCTCTACCTTGGACCTTCTCACATAACATCTTGGTATAGAGCACCACCTTCACCTCTTCCACAGTGAGCGTTGTTCGTCCATAGATCATGGACCGACCAAATTGGGAGAACTCCTTAGTCAACAAACATAACATGATCACCGCTTGTTGATCATCTTCGATCTTGACATCCATTCCCCGCAACTCCATCACCATCCAATTCAACTCATCTATGTGGTCTTTTACCGTCGATCTGGGCTTCATCTTCAGAGTGTACAGCTGCTGTAATAAGAAGAGGTGGCTTGTAAAGGATTTCTTCATAAACAACCCCTCTAGCTTCTTCCACATATCCTTGGCCGTAGCCTCGTCCAACACCTCTCGCAAGACGGTGTCGACTAACGATAGCTGGATGGCACTATACGCCATTCTCTCCATCTCGGCCCTCTACAGTGATGTCGTCACATCCTTCTCAATGTTTTCCTCGTCGAACACAATCTAAAAACATTTCGTCTGCCTCAAATAATTTTTCACCCTCGACTGCCTTAACCAAAAATCATTACGGCCGGTGAACCTCTTAATGTTGAGTGTCGCCAAACTAACCATCTTCGCTACTCAATTTCTTCACATACAACCGAGAGCTCGGATACCACTTGTTGATAAAAACCCGTTGGAACCCCACAGAACAACACGCCCTAACAACTAGCTATGAAGCTAAAGCTTGAAAAAATGGGTCACACAACAAACCAAACAACCAATCACTCTTCGGATCTTGCGTAAGCAAATTAGTAAATGAAATGCGACAAACTCAATTTGCAGAAAATAAATGAGGCGGAGGATTTTTACCATGTTCGGTTGCGAACAACCTACTCCAGCATTCCGAGACGATCCACTACTAATCAAGGAGAACACACGAGCTTACACCAACATCTTCTTCTTCACACTCTTATGAGTAACAACTTGGAAATTCCAAGCCCCCACAAATCTCACAAAGTTAGAAGAAATGAAAGAGAAACACAAGAAGACTACTCTCTTCTAAAGACTCACAAGCTCTCAAAGCTTACTTTGTTTCTCTCCTCAAGCTCAAATGGCAGGAGCACCTTGTTGAAAAATTTCAGCCCAAGCTCTTTAGCTTTCACGCACTGAAAAATGGAAGCCTGCATCTCTCTCTGGAAAGACAACCACACATCCTCTCTGTTTTTCCTCGGCAAAAGAAGAGACAGCCACCCACTCTTTTTCTCTGGACCAATCAGTCAAAGAGAAAGGGGACAAGCACACTTAAGTCCCAACAACCGTAATAATGCTCATGGTCCCTTATTCACTGTGTGTTGGAGACTTTACAGCACTAAAAACAACACCAACAATATCAACCTACTAGCCACGTAGTGGAGTACCCACAATAAGCTCGTGAGCATGAGTAGATGGAAGAATCACCTTACCAGTTACAATTGGCAGCAACATGAAACAATGAGTGAGACTCAAGTTGGATTTCATTGTTGTAGAGGCAACATCCACATATAGTAAGATATTTGACTGACTATATCTTGTGGTGTCTTAGATGATCGTGACACCTTACTACCAAGCCATTAAGTTTGCAAACCCGAGCAAACTGGGTTGAGGAAGAATTACACAAGATGTGCAAAGATATGCTAACTAGCATCAACAAAACAGACCAGTGAAGCATAGGCATACACTATTAAATACATAGAATGGTGAATTTTGGGAACAAAAAGAAGCACTTCTAAAGAAAATGACATAGACCCTTCCACATGAAGGTAACCCCTCAAAGTTGGTGCAAAACGGAATGCTACTATCTCAACCTAGGCAAAGGGCATCCAAATACCATGTCAAGCATTTAGACTGAAAACACTCATAGAAGGGTACAAGAATAATGCACATGTCCAATATAATAATAGTCACAATGTACTTTCTATATCAGAATCTGCCAAGGGCAAATAGTTTATACAACTTGCATGGTAAGTATTGTTGTTATTTAATATGTGCTGAAAAATTCGTCACACTTGCACAGCACATGTGCCCTCTCCCTATTTTTTGGTTGTTTGGAATTGAAGGCAGTGGGCCTTCATGTTTTCCTTTGCAACCCATAGTGAGTGTGAGATTTCAGATCTGATACGAGAGTGGCCAGTTGCTTTTTCCAGAGGGCCGAGAGCGAAAAACAGAGAGCTAGCTCTCATTTTGCTTAGGGTCTTGGATCAGAGAAGAAAAGTAGAGCAAAGCTAGGGTTTTGTAAAGCCAAAGAGCTTTGCTTGTGAGATCCAAGGTGGTGTCTGTATTTCTTCTTCTGTGTTTGAGATCTAGAGTCACTTGATAGCTTCCTAGTTTGGAGCTATATTACCAAGGAGTGATCTCCATTGGTGTGGGATTGGTCCCTTGAGGAGCTCTACATGTTGTAGGGGCTTTGTTATCAAGGATTCCCACTTGGTTGAGAGTGTGTGTGAGCTTGGTGAGAGATCTAGGGTTAGGTCTTATTATTTGGAGCTATTCTCTCATTATGGCGGAGGAAGAAGAAGAAGATGAGGTCGGTGTATGCCTTGCTTGATCAGTAGTGGAACCGGATGCATTGGATGCTGGATGTAGGTTGTTCGCAACCGAACCAGGGTAAATCTCCGTCTCTTTTGTGTTTGCTCTTACTTTCGTATTATATTCGTGTGCCTACATATATCTGTCGCAAGATCGTTAAGGGGGTTGTTTGTTGGTGACAACTTTCTTTTGTGCCCGTGAGGTGTTTGGTTTTGTGCCTAGGTGACATCTCGAGGGAATTCGGGCTTGAGATTGTTTGTCCATCGTTTCCGCGTGTTGTAAGTGGCATTGTGTACCTAGCCTAAGTGTTAGGGAGGTGCACAGGGATTCAACAAGTGGTATCGGAGCTTCCGGTTTACGAAGAAGTATAGTGCCGCGATGGTGTCTTACTCATGTGAGGAGACGACCGGGTGTTCATACGAAGTATAGAGGCTAAATGGTAGGGACAACTATGGTCCGTGGCGACAAAAGATGGTGGTTTTGTTGAAGCACCATGGAGTTTACGGTGTCGTATGTGATACGGGCATGCCATGTAAGGCAACGGTGTATGATAAGAGAATGATGGAGCTTAAAGCCCTCGGTGAGATAATGCAATCCTTGGAGGATGAGATCCTTCGGCCATTTGCCAATGTTGAGGTCGTGAGCGACCTATGGAGGATGCTTGAAGCTCGATACTCGACCAAGACACCCATTGGACAAAGGTTGAAATTGTGGCAACACTTCTATACTTACAGGATGAAAAGGGAAACCTCGTTATGGAACCACGTTGGTGAGATGTACCGTATAGTAATGGACCTACGGGAATTGGGGAGTGTGATAGAGGAAGAGCAACATGCCATGGCACTATTGTGTTCTCTTGCTCCGGTGTATTCCAAGTTTGTAGGCTTGATGTTAAATGGCCGAGACTCACTCACGTTGGATGAGGTGAAGTTCGCATTGCATACGGAGGATCTCCACAGTTTGGTGGTTAGTGACACTGATGGTTGTGAGGCACCCAATGTCATCCGGGGTTGCCAAGAGGGCGGACCCACTCTAAGATCTAAGACGGGCCGTTCCAAGAGTTGGAATCGGCAGCAGCGACGACGGTCCAAGTCAAGGGGCCGTGATGACAACAAATGCTTCCTATGTAAAGAAATTGGGCATTGGAAGAGGGATTGCCTGAGGTTGAAAGCGAGGACGTCGATTGGCATTGTGGAAGATGTTGCTCAGAGTTCGACTCATGTTGGAGCACGAGACAGGATGTTTTCTGACGAGGATGATTGCTCGGTGTTTGTGGCATACTCCGTGGGAGAAGCGCAATGTTCGTGGCTATTGGACTTGGGGTGTTTATTCCATATGACTCCGGATCGGAGTGAGTTTGACTCATACATTCCATGCATTGGAGAGCAGATTCTCGTGGGGAATGGTATGGAGTGTGAGCAGGTTAGGAGTGGCACGGTCAGAGTCAGAATGCATGATGACATCGTCCGTGTGTTTGATGGCGTCAGACATGTTCCTGATCTTCATAGTGGCCTGATATCAATAGGAGCTTCGACTGGGATTGGCTATAGGGCAGTGATTGAGGAGGATCGACTGCATATTTCCCAAGGATGCCTGGTTGTCATGAGGGGGAAGAATCGTAGCAAATTGTATGCGCTCGATGGGCACACGGTAATGTGCGAGACTGGCAGATCACAGGAGTCGGAGAGTGGAGATCCAGCGAGACTGTGGCATCTCAGATTGGGGCATGCTGATAAGCAGAGACTTGACATTCTTCAAAGGAGGAGTGTGTTCGGAGGTGATCGTGGGCTTGAGTCTTGCAGTGACTGTGGTGCAGAGCGACCGAGGCAAGTATATTTTGGGACAGCTGTAGACACAGTAAGGAGCCCCTAGAGTGTGTCTATGCCGGCGTATGGGGTCCATGTCCAGTTCCTTCCCTAGAAGGCGTGAGGTACTTCACGGCCTTCATAGATGACTTCTCGAGGAGAGTCATGGTTACTCTCATGGGATCTCGGAAGGAGATCCATGAGAAGGTGTGGCTATAGAGGAGCATAGTCGAGAGGTGGATAGGTAGACCCATAGGTGAGATCCGTACCAACGACATAGAGATACAGGATGTTTGCAAGTCAGAGGGGATCACGTGTCGTTACACCATTCCTGATGGGGACCCTCACGGTGGGCAGACAGCATGATCAGGATGTTGGTAGAGAAGACACGGGGGCTATTGAGACCAGTTGGCCTTCCTAGGGAATTATGGGTGGAGACCCTTGCTACTGCGGCATACCTCACCAACCGAACACCGTCATTAGCCGCATGTAGTTCTATTCTCGAGGAGTTATGGACGGGCAGAGTCGTTGACTTCTCGCACTAGTATACGTTTGGATGTCCAGTGCGGCCGCACGAGAGGGATGATGACGATGTAGGACAGCACATGCATATCCTAGTCAGGTATGCTGGTGGAGGTGCGAGAGGGTACATGTTATGGTGTCCTAGTACCCGTAATGTGATTGTCAGACGACACATCATGATTGACGAGTCTGCAGTGCTTAGGGCAGAGCAGACTTTTGACGGTTTGTAGAGAACAGAGGACATCCTGGTCTATAGAGAGGATGATGTGATTCAGATTCAGACTCAGGCAGGTGATCAGACACGTGTACAAACAGACAGGGTGCAGAGTTCATCTGATGTGTTCAGTGTTAGTGATCAGCCAGTATCTCACGATGTAGCTCCAGGTTCAGTTCAGTTGGAGGAGCAGAGTACATCGGTCTACGAGGAGGCATTGCAGTCGGTCGTCGTATCGATGCAGTCAGTTGCAATGTGTGAGGAGATAGAGATCTCTCACAGTTCCAGCATGCACATTTTGGGTGCTCTTAAGGAGACCCAGCATGCTGAGGTGTGCAGCTTTAGCTTCGAGATAGAGCCGTCGATCTACGAAGGAGTAGGACAGTTAGTTTTTGCACTGATGCCAAAGGTTGCAGTGGGTTAGGAGACGGAGGTCTCTCACATTTCTATCACGCATGCATTGGTTGCTTCTAAGGAGGACCGACGTGTTGAGGTGTGCAGCTTCAGCTTCTGGATAGAGAGGTCTTCTAAGGAGCTTGACATCAGGTAGAGCATTCGCTGTGCATGGTAGAGCATTCGCTGTGCATGGTAGAGCAATCTTCACATTATGGGCACATGCGACATAACTCTTGTTTGGCTAGAGGTGATTTATCAGGCGCATCTTCTGATACTTCGGAGGCCAGATTGGTGGAGATGCAAAGGAGCAAGGAATCTGATAGCGTGGTGGAGCATGGAGACTCCCACGGTAGTGTGGAGACTGTGATGGTGGTCCCAGGTGGAGTAGCCACTAGGGACATGAAGCTGAGAGTTACAAGGCCACGTATCGAATGCGTTCTCGCTTGATATAGGGAGGAGGCAGAGCCAAGTGGAGCTCCTTCAGTGTGCGCTCATCTCTCACCTTCGGTGAGTTCATCACAGGGCATGGCAGGTGAGGACGATATCCAGAGGCTAGATGTTGGTGCGGTGGACAGTTTGGCGCAGGTGAGTGCGCATTCGTGTCTTGATTCATTGGCACAGTCAGTTAAGGCACGGAGCCGGTGGACGGCGAGTCTTGATGATAGGCATCAGTAGACAGAGTGGATACAAACATCATATTGATGTGACCCAGCTGGGGTCAGTCTGTATAGCATCGGGGAAGACGTCGTGTTTCTTATAGATGATGGCCATGGAGAGCATAAGTTGCTCGTGGACATGTGGGGTGATGATTGTGATGTTTATGAATCGACAGAGGGCTCATTAGACACTGGCACGGTGTCATTTGATTCGTTCATGGAGTTCGAGCTCGCAGGGTTATCCTCAGAGACAGATGACTTCATCGCAGACACGACGATGGACGAGGCGGAGATGCGTGGGGCTAGGCTCAGACGACTTCTGAGCTTGGCATGTCTCTCAAAGGATTGAGGTGCCAGAGGGCACGATTTCCAATGCACATGATAGAGGTTCACATGTTTGATGGTCAAGTCAAGGTGAGTTCATACACGACGGGTGCAGGTTAGCGCTAGAGCTGGAGCTGTGTTGAAGATAGTGTGGATTTATCAGCAGGGTAGAGTGTTGTTATTTAATATGTGCTGAAAAATTCATCACACTTGCACAACACATGGGCCATCTCCCTATTTTTTGATTGTTTGGAATTGAAGCAGCGGGCCTTCATGTTTTGCTTTGCAACCCATAGTGAGTGTGAGATTTCAGATCTGATACGAGAGTGGCCAGTTGCTTTTTCCAGAGGGCCGAGAGCTAAAAACAGAGAGCTAGCTCTCGTTTTGCTTAGGGTCTTGGATCAGAGAAGAAAAGTAGAGTAAAGCTAAGGTTTTGGAAAGCCAAAGAGCTTTGTTTGTGAGATCCAAGTTGAGTGTCTGTATTTATTCTTCCATGTTTGAGATCTAAAGTCCCTTGGGTAGCTTCCTAGTTTGGAGCTATATTACCAAGGAGTGATCTCCATTGGTGTGGGATTGGTCCCTTGAGGAGCTCTACATGTTGTAGGGGCTTTGTTATCAAGGATTCCCACTTGGTTGAGAGTGTGTGTGAGCTTGGTGAGAGATCTAGGGTTAGGTCTTATTGCTTAGAGCTATTCTCTCATTGTGGCGACGAAAGAAGAAAAAGATGGGGTCGGTGTATGCCTTGCTTAATCAGTAGTGGAACCGGATGCATTGGATGCTGGATGTAGGTTGTTCACAACCGAACCAGGATAAATCTCAGTCTCTTTTATGTTTGCTCTTACTTTCGTATTATATTCGTGTGCCTACATATATCTGTCGCAAGATCGTTAAGAGGGTTGTTTGTTGGTGACAACTTTCTTTTGTGTCCATGAGGTGTTTGGTTTTGTGCCTAGGTGACATCTCGGTGGAATTCGGTCTTGGGATTGTTTGGCCACCATTTCCACCCATTGTAGGTGGCGTTGTGTACCTAGCCTAAGTGTTAGGGAGGTGCACAGGAATTCAAAAAGTATAAGTAATTTAGGGTTTTGCTCACACATATTTTGCAACAACAATTTCAACAGCCATATGAAGACTAGGAAAAACACCCCAATCATGGCACCATTACCAACTAGTATCACTATACTTCTCAAATCAACAATGGCATCATCAATCCCAATATCACCATAGTAGTCAATCGCAGTCAAAGAATGCATACAAGAAGAAATCCCAAAATGCATATATGCACATGACCTGTGACCCTAACTTCAAGAAAGATGGTTACGAATGGGAGCTACAACTGATGAGAGATAGGCTTGAACAATACTAAGAAAGGTGAGATGAAGAGGATGGCTTGTCCTAACAACAATAAGAGGAACCATTCACCTAAAAGGTGCTTGAAATGCCATCAAGGGACTATCAATTTCCCAAAGCTAAAGCAATATGAAGGGACTTGAAACCATGGCAACATATGACAAAGTATCATGACATTATTAGACTCTCATGGACACAACATCATCTATAACTACAGATAAAATGTTCGCCTTAAACATGACCATGGGATATCAACCCCTGAGGCATGCAAGAATCCCTAACATGCAATGGTTACAATTATAATCCTACAAGGGAACGCCAAGATGTCAAGCATTAACAAGGACAGTAACACATTGGCCAAAAGAACAGTGGCCTACAAGATGGAGACTGCATTTTGGGTGATCCAAAGATCATTTGCTAATGGAAGAGTCATACTAAGTAAAGGCCCTTATGATCAAGACCATGCTTGCCAAAGATCATGAACTAAAGAGCTATGAACTTGACTTCACTTTCCAGCAACCCTAATTAACTCTAATTAACTGATCATTTTCATCAATAAGGAGCTTCTACTACTGAATCTCAAATGCAATAACTCCATGATCATTAAAAGTAGAAGTAAGAGTTTTCCCAATTGAAGCAGATCTTGGCAAACACATGGAATGCTCCAATGGACATCTTACTCTATGATGCTTTTGAAGAAATGGGCATTGCCTGAAGTTAAACTCAACCTGGTACCAGCTCATCTAGCCAAAATGGGACCATCATCTTCATCTTCATCTTGAATAGCTTGCTTTCTATTCGCCCTGAGGGGATGGCTATCTAATTACATTGGGAGCTAGCTTTCTATGCAAAGTGTTATCTTTGGGTAACAAACATCCATTTGCCTTTGGGAATTGTAGGCCCACAAAGCTTCAGGTAAGCGCAAGCTCCAGTCGTTCCTTGATGGATTTATCGCGTCTTTTGGAGGATGCCTTTGATTTCTCGACTTGCAAGCTCCGCCTGGATGATAGGGGTGGTTATGTTGTGTGTCACCCTAAAGCTCTTCATTATGTTGGCAAATAGGCGGTTGCAGAAATGGGACCCTCCATCACTTATAATGGTATTGGATACTCCAAACCTAGCAAAGGTGTTTTCCTTTAAGAACTTTAGCACAATTGGAGTAACATTCGACCTGCAAGAAATTGCATCCACCCACGTAGATACATAATCAACAACTAAAATGTACATATAACCAAATATAACCAAATGATGGTGGAAAAGGGCCATGAAATCAATATCCCAACAATTAAATATTTCTATTTTACAGGGTTTGAGGAAATAATGTTTCTTCTTGTAATCCCCCAAACTGTTAGCATGGTGTGCATGTTTTACAATAATTGAAACTATCTCTAAACATGTTAGGCCAATAAAAGCCACATTGTAAAATCTTTGCCACAATTTTATTTGTAGCACACACCCCATCATGACAAAATTTTATCACACTACCTATCTCATGATCTGAGATGCACCTCCTAACAATTTGGTCATTACTATATTTGTAGAAGTTTGGTTAATCAAAGATGAAGAATTTACATCATACTTAAATCTTTTAAAGTCTTGAAATGACAAAGTTTAAGGGGTCTTACCAGTGACCAAATAATTCACAATATCGGCATACCATGGCAAGTTAGTGATGCTAAAAAGATATTCATCAGTGAAATAGTCCTCCAAGGGCACATCAGCTGAATCAAGACCGATTGTTAAGCACGATAGGTGGTCGACTACTAAATTCTACATGCCCTTTTATCCTTAATTTCGACATTGAACTCCTGCAATAACAAACTCCAACGAACCAATCTCGGATTGGCATCTTTTTGAAAGTAAATACTTTAATGCGGAATGGTCATTAAAATGATAATAGGAGAGCCCAATATGTAGCTTTTGAATTTCTCCAGGACAAACACTACCGCTAGCAATTCCTTCTCTGTAGTTGTATAGTTTCTCTGAACTCATTCAAAGATTTGCTGGCGTAGTATATTACCATTAGAGCTCTCTCCTTCCTTTGCCCTAAAACAGCGCCAACTACAAAATTGATGGCGTTAAACATGGTTTTAAAGGGAAATGACCAATCCGGTACCTACAAAATGGGAGCAGAAGTAAGCAGTTTCTTTAATATATCAAAAGAATCTTAACATTCAGAAGTCCATATGAAATCAACATCAGATGAAAGTAAATGGCACAAGGGACGAGATGTGGCGATAAAATTTTTAATGATTCTTCTATAAAACCATGCATGCCCCCAAAAAAAGATGTATGTCCTTTACACCTTGGGGTTGGTAGTTTTTATATTACCTCTACCTTGACCCTGTCGTATACCTTCTTGGGAGACAATGTGACCAAGGAATAAGCCTTCTGTGGTCATGAAGTTGCACTTCTCCCAATTTAGTAACAAGTTCTTTTGAATGCACCTGTCAAGTACAAGAGCCAAGTAAGATAAATATTCATCAAATGAGCCACCGTACAAAAAAATTATCCATAAAAACATCCACTATCTTTTCAACCATGTCATCAAATATATTAAGCATACAAAGTTGAAAAGTAGCGGGAGCATTGCATAAACCAAACGGCATTCTTCTAAAAGCAAATATACCAAAGAGACATGTTGGTTTTCTCTTGGTTCTCTGATCCAATTTCTATTTCATAATAACCAGAATAGCCATCTAGGAAGCAATAGAACTCATGTCTAGCCAACCTCTCTAGGATTTAGTCAAGAAATGTTAGATGGAAGTGGTCTTTTCTAGTCTTAGAGTTAAGCTTTCTTATTCTATGCACATTTTCCATCCTGTGACAATTTTAACCAGTATGAGTTCATTATTTTCATTCCTAACCACATCGAGGCCAGATTTCGTAAGGACTACTTGGGTGGGAATCACCCACCTACTATCAAAAATAGGATAAATAATGCATGCATCTAACAATTTTAAGACGTACCTTTCAACACTTCTTTTAAAGTGAGTTTAACCTATGCTGCATTTCCCTGGTGGATTTGGTGTCGTCTTCGCATTCATACACTATGACTTATACCTTTAATGTCTGAAATGGACCAACCAATGGCCCCTCTATATGTTCTCAGGACGGCATGCAAATTATTTTCCTGTTCTAGAGAGAGTTTAGATGATATTATCACAAGAAATTGATGGAAATTGAATTTCACCCCCAAGTGGTTTTGATGATGAGCACACCAAATGAAGTTAGTGTACTAAGTACACTACATCTAAAGTGTGCAGGTTATGCGATGAATGAAAATGTTTATGCATACTCCGAAGAAGTACAAACTACACTTAGTAAAGACAAAGACGACGTTGCTAAATTCAAATGATGAAGCTCACTCTCAAATGGAAAAGAAGCTCAAGAGAAGCTCGCATTCACATCATCACCTGATCAAGCTTCGAGAAGACGTGTCCTAGTCTTAGCGTGTGAGCTGTATTCTCTAGGATTATGTTAAAGCCAAAGTAGATATAGTACACACACAAAATGATTTCGAAGTTAAAATGTTTTAAATATTTTCAAATCATTTCAAAACTCTTGAGAGCAATTGCTAGCTACTTCTCATCTTAGTAGTTAATCTCCATTACACCTAGGAGTTAACTACATCTCTTGCTAGCTGTGTTTTAGAGAAAATTGCTCTGGGAGTCGACTACCAAAGGAGGGAGTCGACTACTAGCTAGAAACAGATTTTCATCTGAAACACTCTGGGAGTCGACTACCACTCCTAGGGAGTCAACTACCAGCTGTCGAATTTCAACGTTTTGACTTGTTTTAATTGTCTCTCCAATTTATTGCTTCCTTGATTTTCGGGGCAAAAGTCAAACCCGTTTTGAAATTCAAATCCTCTATTTTCACTATAAATAAAGGAGGATATGAGATCATTTTTGAACAACATCAATTTGAAGAATTCATTCTTGTGCTAAAACTCTCAAAGATCTCTCAATTTTCTTGCTCTCATTATTTTAGCCAAATCTACTCTAAATTTCTGATCTCTTATTTTTTAGCTGTTATTTTTTTGTTGTGAGATCAATTTTATTTGGCTAACGTTTTTCAAAATCCTTGTTCTTTATTTTGACTTTATTAAACGGATTTTTGAAAACAAACGATCCAGATCACAAAGAATTACTCTCATATCTTTGTGTGATCTGAAGATCATATTTGAATTCTTTTAGTCACGAATACACTTTGTTATTACTTTGGCTATAGAATTTGGGTGTAAATCCAAACTCCACAAAATATTGTGGTGAGTTGGATATTGGTTTTCATTTTGTATTTTGCCCTTTATTATAAGGGTGTTGGAAATCCTAGACAAGTCTAGGTGTTGCTGTGTTGCAGTCGGAAATCCTGGGCAAGGCTAGGTGTGTAGGAAATCCTAAGAGTGAAGTTAGGTGCTTGTATTTGCCAATGCAAATAGGTGAAATCTCGTATCGGATTGGTCGGGGATTGGACGTACCCAAGTTGTGGGGAACCAGGATAAAAATCCTTGTGTTTGCGTTTGATTCTTTCTATGCTTGTTTATCTTTGCTCTTACATTATTATTTGTTAATTATTGTACATTTATTGCAAAGATTAACTCTCTTTTATCCGATGTGAATAAAGATATAATATTTGTATTATTTGTAATCTTATCTATCTTATCACTCAGCAGAGTTGTGCTTATAAATTCTCTGGGAGTCGACTACTGTTCATAGGGAGTCGACTACCTGTTGTGTTATTTCTCTGATCAACTTTATTTATAAGATTGACTTGTTGATTAAGAACCAAGCGTTGATCACTCTACTTGGTTTCTTAGGCAATATTAGAAGGTTTATAATTGTGCTAACCAACAAACGAAAAAGATTTACTATTTGCACAGCACTATTCAACCCCCCTTCTAGTGTTGTTTGCCATCCACAGGATCCAACAGAAATGTATCATCCTCTCATAGAAAAGCATACTGCAAAAAGTCTGGCAGTGGCTTTAATTTGGGCTTTGGATGCTCCAATACTATCGACAATTGGGATGGCATGGCTAGAAGCAATGGCTCAAAACTGGGTGTCCATGGTGCACTAGGGCCTGCTTTAGATTCATGCACAAAAGAACCTTTGTCAAAGTCGACAACAAATGAATCAATGAAATCCGTAGCATGTGCAAATTCAGAATCAAAATGTACATCCATAAACAAGTCAATTATATGTACCTCCTCTATCTCTTCTTCTCCTTTTGGTAATTTGCATGAATTAAATATGTTCAAGTCAAGTGTCATGTTACCAAATGAAATTCTTAGTTGGATATCCCTGTAATTTATTAAAGCATTACATGTAGCAATAAACGGCCTCCTTAAAATGATGGGGGTCGAATGGCAAACTTAGGACCCTTGGACATCAAGGACTATAAAGTTCACAGGAAAATAAAATTTGTCCACTTGAACAAGAACATCCTCTATACACCCAATTGGAACCTTAATAGACCTATCAACTAGGTGTAGGATAACTGAAGTTGGTTTTAATTCTCCTAGGCCAAGTTGCACAAAGATATATATGGCAAAATGTTCACACTCGATCCTAAGTCTAGCAATACATGCTCAATCTTGGTGGTACCTATATGCATGAGATAATTGGAGATCCAGGATCACTAAACTTAGGAGGAGTGTTTTGATGGACAATAGTACTAACTTGCTTGGTGAGAAAGGCCTTCTTTTTAACGTTCACGTTCTTTTTATTGTGCAAAGGTCTTTCAAGAATTTTACATATGTAGGGATTTGGTTGATGGCGTCAAGCAATGTAATGTTTATTTGGCATCATTGAAAAATTTCTCTAATTTCGGATTGATACGTATCTTTCTTGGATGCTTGAAGCCTCTGAGGAAATAGAGCTGAAGATACATAAGGATCGGGTTCCTCTTCTTGGATGATCATGTTGTTCTTGCCTTTGCTTATACCCTCCACTCGCATTTGAATATCCTCACCTTGTTCTACATCTTGTGGTGGAAATTCGGGCTTCTCAATTTTGTGATCCTACATCACTGTTTCCATTGTCTCCATCAGTGTTGTTGTGAGGAATTTCAGTCATCTCAATCAATCTAGTCAATCTATGTGTCCTAGGAGTCCTAAGCCACATACACAAGTTTAAGCTCCAAAGAAATCTCTTTCCAAAAGTACACTAATTTTTATGATTTCAAGTATATCTATACAAAATGAAAACAAAACAAGCAAGCAAAGTTATGCACAAGAAGACGGGAATTTCTCAAGCAAAAATGTCCAACAATATCAATCACACTACAATACTTCACTGTTGTCTCCGGCAACAGTGCCAAAAGCTTAACTTGAGCTTAACAATGTATGCTCACTCCCAAGTATATGAGGTGTCAATGCAATGTATCCTGGCATGTTTAGAGTCGATTCTCATGGACAAATACAGAAAATATTCGTAATACGATGCCAATGTTGAAACACAAATGATGAGAATTAAACCACCTTTTAAAGGGTTGGAAAATTGTTGTAATATGTTCTAATTGACAAGATTAAACTAAACTAGCACAAACAATGAAATGAATTAACTGAACAATAGGAGAATAAGTGTGGGTTGTGAATTCAATAAATTTGGCAATGATAAAGAATTAGGTAAATCTAGATTCATTCAATTACTCGTTCATCCTCTCGGCCCCAAACAAGCACTTAAATCAATCAACAATAAGCACAATATTCCTAGATCAATCAAATCATCCATCCATCCGCTCGGTCCAAGATAAACGATCTAATTAGCTAGAACAAATGCATTAGATCATCATCCACCAGGGTTTTATAACAATATGTGCAGATCACCCTCTCAGGCATCCAATCAAACAACGTCTACCATTAACACTCTTCATAAAGACGTATCAACAGCATAGCAAGCTGAAAACCCAAAAATAAATAATGGATCTACAATGTAGCCACGAGAGATAATCCAAATAAAGATCAAAACCAATCCTTACAAATCACAACCCACACAACAGGAAATTAGCCCCACATGATTGCAATGAAATCAAAATCAATCAGTTAAATCATCATCCAATCCAATACACTATAGCTTTCAAAACAAAAATGGTTAATACAAAAGAGGAGAGAAAATAGGGTTATTAGCCCTAAAACTCCCTTAGATGATTTGTAATACCCCCTCTTTGATCCTCCGAAGATCAGAAAAATTGAAATGAAAATCGCCCAAAAATCCCTCAGCAAATTAACCTATGCTTTAAAGACGAAGAAAGAAAGTAAAACTAAAATGTAATACAATTGATGTATCTAATCTCCCTCAAATCATGATTTTATACCATTTAAAAACTTAAATCCACACCCTCCATTGTCAGATCGATGCTTAACATCACTTCTCCAAAACTTGGGTTCAGCTCGGGTTGGAGAAATCAAAATAGATTCGCCAAAAAGGTTGAAGCTGGAAACGGTAGCAGTGTGGTTGACACGTGGTTAACATGACCGTGTCAAACTAAAGTTTGACACGGTTGTGTGATCCTTCTCCCAGATATACTTCACCTTTAGGTTGACACGGTCGTGTCACTGATCAACACAACCGTGTAATTGTATTCTCCAAAACTCCCGAGTTACTGTTTTTCTGTCCATAGCCTGACACGGTTGTGTCACTGGTTGACAGTGTCACTTGTTGACAGTGTCACTGGTTGACACGACCATGTATGACTTGGTTGCTTGGGCAATATCTCTACACGGTTGTATCACCCGACTGTGTGCTCTACTATTGGTCCTTGTCTTCATCAACATATGGTCGTGTGCAATGACGCACACGATCGTGTGAGCTACCTCTTAGATGGATGCAGTTGTTACACTCCACACGAACATGTAGAGTGTAACATACGACAATGTATAGCTCAAATCTCCCCAGCTCCATATGTTCGAAGTGTGTTTAAGTTCCAAAAAATTCCTAAAATTCCTGCAAGATAATTAAAGCATGATTTAGCTGCAGGAGTGGTATTTTATGCATAGAAAAACGTTTAGCTCACAAATAAGATAGTATTCATAAAACGAACGATTGGAGCTCAATTACATATGACTTATGCACAAAAACCAATGAGTTAATGGGTTGTATATACAATAATCAACTTTATTCACCTCTCATCCTTTTATCTTTGATTTTATGCTATCTTATATGAATTTCTTTGTTATCATTGCCATGGTTTGTGAGTAATTCTCTTGTCTATGGTTGAGTTGAACCCTATCATGGTTAGATATATGAATTGATATATTTCTTGCTGAATTATTGAACTATTGATTAGGTTTTTACCTAGGACGTATTTATTATTAATTTCTTTCTTGATTTGCTATCAATTCATAAATCACCAACGATAGTTAGGGTTTCGATTTGATATACTTCGAGGGTTAAATTAATATCTACTCATGGAAGATTATCAACAAGAGTTGGATCTTAAATGAACTATGAGAGTATATGTCAATTCATGATAGATAGGCTTATTACACTTCGAGAGAATGTATTAGGTAGAAATATAAGGAACAATAATCTTACCCGATGCATTAATTCAATGATTTGACTCTTGATGATCGATCGTAAATTAATTAATTATAGTGGGGATACTTAGCCCGAGCATCTTCTTATATTGATAATCTCTTAGTTAAAATTTCATCATCCTATTGGAATTCATATAGCACTACTACAAAATGGACCTTTAATAGCACACCTTTAATAGCGCTTGCCAATTATAAGCGCTGTTAATTAGAGGCACACATATTAGACAACGCTTCTTTTTGCAAGCGCTGTTAAAGGTCGGAGAATAGACAACGCTTCTTTCTGCAAGCGCTGTTAAAGGTCTGACAATAGACAGCGCTTATTTCTGCAAGCGCTGTGTATTAGAGACACAGATAATACACAGCGATTGTAGAAAGTGATGGAAATTGAATTCCACCCCTAAGTAATTTTGATGATGAGCACACCAAATGAATGCTTAGTATACTAACTACACTACACTTTAAGTATACAGATTTCGTGAAGCTCTACTAATACTCCAAGAAGCACACATCAACGCTCCACGACAAAGACGAACATGGCTAAACTCAAGTGATGAAGCTCAAGCTCAAACAAAGCAAGAAGCTCAAAGAAGAAGCTCATCTTCACTTCATCAAGTTGACTATACTGCCGAAGACATGTTCTGAGTCTAGTGTGAGTGTGTCGTGTCTTTTAGGATATTTGTCAAAGCCATATCAAATAGACAACACACACACACACACAAAAGATTTCGAAATATTTTTTTTACTACAAAATAATTTTCAAGAGCTTTTTTAGTCAATTCATAAATCTCGTAGTGAAACTCCACGCACCCTGGAGTTAACTACCCTTTTGACTAGAACAACAGGAAAAACTCCTCTGGGAGTCGACTACCAAAAGTAGGGAGTCGACTACCAGTCAGGGATGAAAATTTCCTAGACTCCTCTGGGAGTCGACTACCTATAGAGGGAGTCGACTACCTGCTGGAAATTTTCAAACGTTTTGAATTTGAATTTTAAATTCTTTTGAGTGATTTACTCCGAAATTTTTGGGACAAAAGTCAAACGAAATTCAAATTTCAAATCCCAGTTTTTCCCTATAAATAGAGCTTAATTCTTTTGTGAAAAATACAAGATTATTGAAAATCAAAATTTGCAAAAGCTCTCGTGAATCAAAGCTCTCTCATTTCTTCTCTAGCCAATTTTAATTTCAGTTTTTGATCTTGCAATATTTTTTCCAATTCTTTTGAAGATCATATTATTATTTTTATTGGCTAAGTTGTTTTTCAAAATCCTCTCTATTATTTCTCTTTGAATTCTATTTGAAGGATTTTTGAAAAAGCTCTAGATCACAAAGAACTTATCTCGTATCTTTGTGTGATCTAGACTATCATTCTATTAAGCCACTGCACTATTGTCTATATTTTGATTGGCTATAGAATCGGGTGTATTTCCAATCTCTATCACTTGTTGTAGAGTATTGGACAAATTTCTCATTGTGCTATTTGTTGGAACACTAGACAAGTCTAGTTGTTGCCATTTGGAAAGTCCTCGGTTTGTGAGGCAAGGGTATAACCCTAGACAAGTCTAGGCGTTGTGTTCGGAAATCCTGGTCAAGGCTAGGTCGTTGGAAATCCTAACGAGTGAAGTTAGGTGCTTGTATTTGCCAAGGCAGATAGTGGAAATCTCGTACCGGATTGGTCGGGGACTAGACGTACCCAGGGTTGTGGGGAACCAGGATAAAAATCCTTGTCTTTGCGCTTGCATTTTCTGTGGTTGATTATCTTTGCATTTATTCTATCTTCAGCAAATATCAATCCTATTTCTATACGCTGAAGTTTGCATCTGTAATTTTATTTGCTCTAACTTATACTCTGGGAGTCGACTACTGCTCATAAGGAGTCGACTACCTGCTGTGAATTTTCGCTGTGCACTCTAAATTATATTGTTGATTAAGAACCAAGCGTAGATCGCTCTACTTGGTTTCTTAGGCAACATTAGAAGGATCTAGTATTGTGTTGATTGATTCAAGAACGAAAAAGATTTATTATTTATACAACACTATTCAACCCCCCTTCTAGTGTTGTTTGCCATCCACAGGATCCAACACTTGGTATCAGAGCAAGGCAACAAATAGTGATGGCATCAACCTCTTTTCACTCCGAAGGACTGAACACTATGCGACCACCTCTATTTAACGGAACCAACTACGCCAGCTGGAAGATCCGAATGAAGACTCACCTAGAGTCATTAGACATAGAAGCATGGACTATCACCAAAGTCCCGTACATCGCACCCACCGACATTGAGTTGGGAAAATGGTCCATCGATGATAAGAAGAAAGCTAATCTCAATGCAAAAGCAATGAATGCCTTGTTTTGCGCTGTTACAGGAAATGAGTTCAATCGAGTCTCCCAATGTGAGACAGCACATCAAATTTGGCACACTCTTCAGGTAAGTCACGAAGGTACAGAAAAGGTAAAAGAATCTCGTATAAATGTATTACATTCAAAATTCGAAACTTTTAAAATGGAAGAAGGAGAGAGTATCACCGATGTGAATACTCGTTTTACTAACATTACAAATGAGCTTGCAGGACTAGGAAAGAAACTTTCCGAGTATGAACAGGTAATGAAGATACTAAGATCACTCCGTCCCGAATGGAAAGGAAAGACCACGGCCATTCGAGAAGCTCACAATGTGAAGGATCTCACCATCGAAGAACTGATGGGAAATCTCATGGCATATGAGATCGAGCTTGAAGAAGACAAGAAGATCGAAGAAAAACCAAAGAAGAAAAATCTTGCCTTCAAAGCTCAAGAAGAAGATTCCGATTATACGGACAAAGAAGATCACATCGCGTTCATCTCAAAGAACTTTAAAGAGTTCATCACAAGTAAGTATGGAAAACGATCTTTTAGACCCACTAACGGTATTATCTGTTTTGGTTGTAATAAACCAGGACATGTCAAGAGAGATTGTCCATTGGAAAGAAACAACCGTGATTCCAGAGATCGTGGGAAGAACAAAGAGAATAATGAAAGACGAAACAATACAAGAAGCAAGTTTAGACGACCAAAGAAAGAAGCCTATGCAGCCTTCGATCAAAGCGACGATTCCTCATCCAACGAATCCTCAGACGAAGATAATGATGAAAGAAGAGAGACAGCACACATGTGTTTCATGGCATCTACATCTTCCAAGGTAAGCTCGCATCATGATTCATCTAGCGACAATGAGTCATCATCAAGCGATGATGAAGACTTGGACTATAGGGGAGCATATAAAGAGCTATGCAAAATGCATGAAAAGCTCATTAAAGAACATAGAAAAACACTTAGAATTGCTAAAAGAGAGACTAAAGAAAAGGAAGAAGTTGTTAAAGAAAATAGTCTTCTTAAAGAGAAAAATGATCTTTTACAAAAGGATATTCTGCTAGTAAATGAAAAGGTTGAAAGTCTAAATAATCTTCTCGTAACCGTCAAAAATAAATACAACGCTACGATGAAAATTATTGAGAACTTCAATAAAGGAAAAGGGAAGCTAGATAATATAATAGATAATCAAAAATTATCATCTAGCAAAATCGGACTTGGCTATGACTCTCATCATACCAAGAAACGGGTTAAGCACACTAGGATGCATCATGCTAATGATAATGTTTTAAGCATCTGGGTACCAAGAAAATTATCTGATCAGCAAAAAGAAAGGTACGCTACTAACTTTGTTCAACAGATTCATTTTAATAGAAATTATAAGTATATTGTTCATGAAGGAACTAAACCATATTGGGTTTGGTTTCCTAAAGACTAACTCCTCGGACTCAAAATCAAAAGAGTACCATAAAACGCTTATCTTTCAGGTGCTCTAAAAAAGGAGGAAGACAATGAAGAAAATTCAGGAAGTCAAACGGCTGAATCGGAATAAAATTTTTATATATTTTTATAATTATTTAAAATGAGTTGAAATAAGTTAAAATTGTATGCATGATTGTGTTTTATTGCTTAAAATATTTTTTTGTTAAAAGAGCTCGCTCAACCTGGACCAAATTTTTTCCGGGATGAGAAAACGACTCTACCCAGGAGGGAGTCGACTACCTACAGGAGGGAGTCGACTACCAGCGCGTAAATTTCTGGGTTGCATTTTTTTTACTAACTCCTATTGGGTTCTATTTGAGTGGTTGGGTCAAGATCCGTTAAGACAACTTACCCACTAAAGTCTAAAACCCATCCTAGCCATCCAAATCTAGATCTAATGGCTCCTAATTCTCCTCATCTCTTCATCTCTTCAATCAAAACCCCAAGAAAACCCTATAGGTAGCCGACTACCTCCTTTTCCCCTCTCCTCTCTTGGGTTTTCATCTTGAAGCTTGGATTTTTGGAATAATTTCTTTTTCATCTTCCTTCAAATTTACCCAAGGTAAAATTTTTTTTACTTTCATGAACTTTGCTACTTCATTTTTTTGTTATCTAGTAGTGTAAAATACTTTTTGTTGTTGTTTTACTCTATCTAGATGCCTTTCAAAGGAGCTTTTCCTAAGAAGAGAAAGATTGCTACTCCTAATGTTGATTCTGAAAAAGAAATCATTCTACCATATCTCTTCAAATCAACTACATATGAACATTTTGTTAAAGTGTCTAAGAAACCTATCTTGCATGAAAGATTTGTCAAACTCAATGATGTTATCAATTACGGTATTGACAGTCTGCTAGATTTCCAGAACTTAGCAAATTTGTTCTCCTCAGAAAATGTGTATATGTGTTATCCTAGGCTTATTCATCTCTTTTATGCAAACATGGATTATGATCTCGTAAAAAGTCGTTTCATTACTAAAGTTCTTGATACCAAACTTGCAATAACTGTAAAATCCCTAGGTGAAGCCTTAGGAATTCCATACTCCGGTATGATACTCGAGAAAATTGAGATGACTGACGAAAATATCCTAGAGAGAATGTATCTGCCTGGTAAACACTTTCAGACCAAACTTCCTTGTAGCCATCTTCGCTATCCGACGAGAATCTTAGCTAATATTCTGTCATATAACATTACTCAAAAATCTGGAAGTCATGCTATCCTTTCTGAAAAACAAGCTAAATGCATCTATGCCATTCTTGGTAACATTCGTGTGAATTGGGCTAAAGTCATCATGGATTCCATCCTACTTTCAGCTTCATCTGACAGACCTTCCTCCACACTTTCTCATGGGCACTATCTGACCATTCTATTCATTAGCTTTAACGTGCCTTTGGATCATGAAACAACCATTCTAGAACCTGCTCGTGTTTTTGATGTTCATGCTCTTGGGAGAATGAATCTCCATCATGACCTTGATGAGAACGTCCCTGAAGAGCAAATCGCTACCGAAGGAGGATCATCATCCTCAAGGCGAGGTAAGAAGGTTGTAATTGCAGATTCTGATGAAGAAAGTGAAGAAGAAGAAAAAGGAAGCGACGAGGAAGAAGAAGAAGTTCCTGCTTACATTCTTGAACTTCAGGAGATGCTCCTGAAAAAGATTGGAAAATTGAAGATCTCACAGGAGAAAGGATTTGAAGATCTCAACTAAAAGGTGGATGACCTCAAGGAAATCGTAGTGCAAAGCAAGAAGATGACTGAGGAAACGCTTGTTATGATCCTTGAAGAAATCAAGGAACTGAAAAGGAACAGCGGCCACCCTTAGTTTTATGCACTTCTACTTCAAAAACAATGGTTTCTTTCGTTTCAAAAACAATGTTCTCTTAAACTATGGTTTGTAATAACTCTTATTGTGTGATGCTAGCTTCTATGAAGCTATATGCTATGCTAAACTTAGTTGTTCTATGAACTAACATCTTCATTGCAGGCATATGGAATTGAATTCCTCTTATTGATCCATAGAAATTACTGTTTTATTTTATTTTTTTTGTTGATGACAAGGGGGAGAAAAATGTTATAATGCAAAAATGTGAATATGTGAAATAGCTTCGATGCAGGGGGAGAACCGCATCAAAGCAGGGGGAGTAAGTATACTTGAAATTTTACTCATATTCATGTATTCCTTCAAAATTTTGCATTTGGGTGTCATCATCAAAAAGGGGGAGAGTGATGGAAATTGAATTCCACCCCTAAGTAATTTTGATGATGAGCACACCAAATGAATGCTTAGTATACTAACTACACTACACTTTAAGTATACAGATTTCGTGAAGCTCTACTAATACTCCAAGAAGCACACATCAACGCTCCACGACAAAGACGAACATGGCTAAACTCAAGTGATGAAGCTCAAGCTCAAACAAAGCAAGAAGCTCAAAGAAGAAGCTCATCTTCACTTCATCAAGTTGACTATACTGCCGAAGACATGTTCTGAGTCTAGTGTGAGTGTGTCGTGTCTTTTAGGATATTTGTCAAAGCCATATCAAATAGACAACACACACACACACAAAAGATTTCGAAATATTTTTTTTTACTACAAAATAATTTTCAAGAGCTTTTTTAGTCAATTCATAAATCTCGTAGTGAAACTCCACGCACCCTGGAGTTAACTACCCTTTTGACTAGAACAACAGGAAAAACTCCTCTGGGAGTCGACTACCAAAAGTAGGGAGTCGACTACCAGTCAGGGATGAAAATTTCCTAGACTCCTCTGGGAGTCGACTACCTATAGAGGGAGTCGACTACCTGCTGGAAATTTTCAAACGTTTTGAATTTGAATTTTAAATTCTTTTGAGTGATTTACTCTGAAATTTTTGGGACAAAAGTCAAACGAAATTCAAATTTCAAATCCCAGTTTTTCCCTATAAATAGAGCTTAATTCTTTTGTGAAAAATACAAGATTATTGAAAATCAAAATTTGCAAAAGCTCTCGTGAATCAAAGCTCTCTCATTTCTTCTCTAGCCAATTTTAATTTCAGTTTTTGATCTTGCAATATTTTTTCCAATTCTTTTGAAGATCATATTATTATTTTTATTGGCTAAGTTATTTTTCAAAATCCTCTCTATTATTTCTCTTTGAATTCTATTTGAAGGATTTTTGAAAAAGCTCTAGATCACAAAGAACTTATCTCGTATCTTTGTGTGATCTAGACTATCATTCTATTAAGCCACTGCACTATTGTCTATATTTTGATTGGCTATAGAATCGGGTGTATTTCCAATCTCTATCACTTGTTGTAGAGTATTGGACAAATTTCTCATTGTGCTATTTGTTGGAACACTAGACAAGTCTAGTTGTTGCCATTTGGAAAGTCCTCGGTTTGTGAGGCAAGGGTATAACCCTAGACAAGTCTAGGCGTTGTGTTCGGAAATCCTGGTCAAGGCTAGGTCGTTGGAAATCCTAACGAGTGAAGTTAGGTGCTTGTATTTGCCAAGGCAGATAGTGGAAATCTCGTACCGGATTGGTCGGGGACTGGACGTACCCAGGGTTGTGGGGAACCAGGATAAAAATCCTTGTCTTTGCGCTTGCATTTTCTGTGGTTGATTATCTTTGCATTTATTCTATCTTCAGCAAATATCAATCCTATTTCTATACGCTGAAGTTTGCATCTGTAATTTTATTTGCTCTAACTTATACTCTGGGAGTCGACTACTGCTCATAAGGAGTCGACTACCTGCTGTGAATTTTCGCTGTGCACTCTAAATTATATTGTTGATTAAGAACCAAGCGTAGATCGCTCTACTTGGTTTCTTAGGCAACATTAGAAGGATCTAGTATTGTGTTGATTGATTCAAGAACGAAAAAGATTTATTATTTATACAACACTATTCAACCCCCCTTCTAGTGTTGTTTGCCATCCACAGGATCCAACAGAAAGAAGCGCTGTTAAATGTCAGACAATAGACAGCGCTTCTTTCTACAAGCGCTGTTATAGGTCCAAATAGACAGCGCTTCTTTAGAACAAGCGCTGTTAAAAGTCACAATAGACAGCGCTTGTTTAATACAAGCGCTGTTAAAGGCCACCCTTTAGCAGCGCTTTCACAAACAAGCGCTGTTAAAGGGGGCCTTTAACAGCGCTTGTTTATACAAGCGCTGTTAAAGGACCCCCTTTAACAGCGCTTGTTGTGTAAGCACTTGTTAAAGGTATTATATTATCACGGTTTCGCAATAGATCTTGGCTTTTGGTTCGAAGCCCCGACGTGTGTATCTCTCCGAAGCCCCGAAGCCCCGACGTGTGTATCTCTCCGAAGCCCCGAAGCCCCGAAGCCCCGAAGATCTTGGGTTTTGGTTTCGCAATAGATCTTGGCAGTAGATCACGGTTTCGCAAGTGTGTATCTCTCCGAAGCCCCGAAGCCCGATATCGCTCCGAAGCTCCGAAGCCCTAGGATCGTGCAATTGATAGCGATTACGGCCGCTGCCATCTTTGTGCGCTCCGAAGCCCTAGGATCGAGCGCTCGATAGCGATTATCACGGCCGCTGCCATCTTCGTGCGCTCCGAAGCCCTAGGATCGTGCGCTCGATAGCGATTATCACGGCCGCGAGCGCTCGAGAAGCCCTAGAGCGACCCCTAGCCATAATCCCTCTTCCATCTTCGTGCGCGAGTAACCCAAGCCCTATTCCCACTTCCATCTTCGTGCGATCGAGTTTTACGTATCGACCTGAGGTAATTTCTATAGGGAAAATAGAATTTCTAGTCCTCTTTTGATTACTTATGATTGACAGTCGTATTTTCTGATAAGCCATTGCTTGCTGTCTGTTCTTTATTTCCGTTTACGATTAATGTTACTTCTGTGTTACATGCATTCAGCTGAAGCATTTCCTCTTGAATTTGTTTATAGGAAAAAACGATTATCCATATGGAATCCATTTTCCTATAGAATCAACTGACAAAGCAAAGTAAGAAAATAAGATCTTACATTTCAATTTTCACCCATTTCTCATGTGATTTGAACTAACAACAGACCTTGTCATATTATAGGTTTCATTGATCACAAGGAAATTACATAGCTACATCCCTTAATATTAATGTGCTTGCATCTAAAAATAGTTTAAGATTCTAATTAAATGTTGATATCACTGTTCCAAATCGTTAATGTTCCACAATTGGAATCGCGCATCTGATATTACAATATTAGAGAGGTGGGTCTAGCATCTGAGGTAACAAAGGACAATATTGCAAGAGATCCAACCATCATAAATTACTTGTCCGACTAAGACAGGACATGTGCTTAACTTCCTGGCAATTTCAAATGCATGGATTTGTATATGGGGCACACAAAACACACAAGTAAAGCTTCAATTAGAATAACTAAGGGGTCGCATGTGATCATAGGCACAATCATGTCCAAATGACATTACAACTATTTCTTGAAATTATTAGAGAAAACAATTCAACACCTAATCTCTCAACAATGAAACTAAAAATTAAATTAATTTTAAGCATCTGTAAACACTAATTTAAATACAAGGGACCCAACTAATTGCATTAATATTCTAGTTCAAAAAAGATAGCATGGATTTGTTTATAGGAAAAAACGATTATCCATATGGAATCCATTTTCCTATAGAATCAACTGACAAAGCAAAGTAAGAAAATAAGATCTTACATTTCAATTTTCACCCATTTCTCATGTGATTTGAACTAACAACAGACCTTGTCAAATTTATACAACAATCACATGTTTTTATCTGATAGGCTAAACTAGGATTAATTATTGGTGGCCCAGGTGAATGCATGTAATCATTAAGGCTTATCTGATAGGCTAAACTAGGCTAAACTAGGATTAATCACTAAGGCAGCCTGTTAACTGCTATATGCATAACTAGTCTGGATCGGTATGAGCTGAACAAATCATAATTTTTTATGCCATCGCCATCATGGTTTTACTATGTCATCACTTCCCTTTTATCCATCCTCCAACTTTGATTTGTTAGCTTTATTGTCCTGCTCTGGGCTTTATCCCCTCTTTTGGATGGGTTATTTTTTGCTATTTAAATTCTTTTGTATTTTGAATAAATACTAAACTGATTACTACCATGAAATTGTCATCGGTTGTTTAGTCCAAAGATAGTCTCATATAATGATAGAAGTGTTTTGCCGAATTATTTGTATGCCTTTGCATTAATTTTTTTGTTATATGTTACATCTCCGTATGTACAGCTGATTATGTATCAACGTATGTTCCAACACATTTGATTTTGTTTGGTGTAAAATGTGACCATCTTTTCTTTTGGTGAGAGGACATTAGTCCATCTTTGCATTTGCTGTTAAAAATTGGTTCTTTTTTGGGATTTGGTTTATAGTGGACTCTTAATTTATATGATGAAGCTCCATTTCAGTATAAAAAGTGTTAGATGAGGTTGAGTTGTGGATAAATGATTAGTTTTAAGCTTTGATCAATGATTAGTTTTCATTAAGTTAATGGTTTAATCAAGTTAGTTTCTTAATCTCAAGTGATCCAAACTGATGGACTGTGGGAACACTTGAGCAATCAAGAAGCTGTCTATATAGTTCACAACTCTCCTCGCAGTGTAAGTTATTATTACATTTCAATTTCTTGTTTTGTTCCCTCGTACCTTTTGTCATGTAGATGTTGTATCTTATCTTATTTTTTTCTAATTACCACGTACCGTTTTGTTCATTGTATGTCCGTTATGGGAAATACAAGGCTGCACTTGGATGATGTATCAACATTCAAATTTTCATAGATATTGAAGTTATAGGATGTTAGAGCATCTTCATATTCTTGGTTGTTTAATCAAAGTAGGAAAGAAAGCAGGTGTGTTGCATATAGAAAAAAAATCATGACGTTGAAATTCTATACTCAAACTAGTCATTTTCAAAATAATAAGGATTGTGAAAATTTTTAACATATCCAAACACTTGCTTAAAAATGCATGAATTAATTTTTTCTTAAATTCACTTAAAAATTACATTTTGACTTTATTGGACATCCAAGCACACACTAAGTTTGTTGTTCTTTGAATATAGGTGTTTGCATTTCATATGTCATGTAGGCGCTCTATTTATTCAACTTACCACCTTGCATTTTGTTCATTCATGGACATGAATTTTAGGTTTTAATTGCTAATTTAATGCCCCTTTTCCGGATGATTTCTACATGTGGATTGACTTGATTATTATGCTTCTTCTCTCAAGGATGATGACTAGTATCTTTTGGCGATCCACATATGCATTCCATATAAGCAATTGGTGATAATATGCACATATATCAAGCTCCTCAATATCTATTTTTTTTCTATGAAGAGCTTTATTAATTCCAGAATCATCTTGACTTCTTACTGATCAGTCAGTATGAGATATATTGCAGTGTTCACTGGATAAAGATGTTGGTGCATTGTAATTTTCAACAGCAGCTTTGTAAAGAAAGCCCTCCATTTTTGGAAATATTGAATATGGTATTCTGTACAGTAATAGATTACTTATTTTATGTAAAAAAAGCCCATATGTTACTACCATAGAATACTTATTGTTTGACAGGTCCATTTTTGTAAAGAAAGCCCATTTGTTACTGCAATGTATTTTGTAAAGAAGCCCAAAATTTTATTCTATTTTTACAGTAATAGATTACTTATTTTATGACAGTTGCATTTGGTCTTTTAATCATGGTTTGTGATCCTTTTTTTACGCTAGCAATTCTTTCTGTACACAGCTAAGTGGTGCAATAACAAATTGATTGACAACACAAGTGGAGTCGCAACACAAAATGACCAAGTCCCATATGTTACTGCAATTCATTGTTTGCAGATATGATATATTTTAAGCGTATTGGACCCAAAAATAGGTTATTCAACAGATTTGCAAATCAAATTCTATTTTCCAACAATTCATCCATCGTCCAACCTCTCCATTCCAAGGCAAATTTGGGAGTTGGGAGTGGCTGCATAATATCAGACTGTTAGAATTCTAGGATATATACATGAATATTTCTCAAACGGTATGTAGTTTACTCATATATATATCTAAAAGCATGCTAGTCTACACTATTTCGATTTGGTATGTTTAGCATGTATTCATGTATTAACATACTCATATATATATCTAAAAACACAAGATCTTTATTCATGTAAAACATAATGTAAATATGAAATCGCTTTGCCTCTTTTTGACAAAAGAAAATGGTTTATAGATTATTTTACTATTATGTGCTATTATATATATAACTAAAAACAACTTCGTGTTACTTGCAGGAGTAAATACTTTTGTGATTGGTCTTCTCTAAGGCCTACTTTGATATAACGGTGCCATTACCATCTGCTTGTTTTATCTCCAGGTTAGCCTTCTACTTTCATTCAGACCTTCACCTCTCAAATAACAAAATAACTAATGTTAATAATTTTTTTGTTAGATTGATAAATATGGATCGAAAATGGATGTCTGCAAATCGTTTATCGAAAGAATACGAGGATGGAGTGAAAGAGTTCATTAGATTTGCAGTTGATCATGCAGAAAATCCAAGGAAAATCATATGCCCCTGTTTAAAGTGTTGCTATGCAAGGGGAGTTAGCGAGGATGAGTTGAAAGATCATTTAGTGTGCAATGGAATTGATCGAAGTTATACATGTTGGACAAGGCATGGTGAGACAAGAGAAGAGTGCAGTGAATTTGGAAGTACAGAGAGGTATGCTACAAGTGATACAAACACAAATACATATGATGACGATCGCCTAGAAGAGATGGCAAATATGGTTGAAGAGGATCTCCGGGATTGTCCTGAAATGTTTACGAGGTTGGTAAGTGATGCGGAGAAGCCATTGTATAGTGGTTGTACTAAGTTCAACCGATTGTCGACGGTATTAAAATTGTATAACTTGAAAGCGAGCAATGGATGGTCTGATAAGAGCTTCACAGAGTTACTCATAATTCTAAAGGATATGTTGCCAGAAGATAATGTGCTTCCTAGTCGAACATATGAGGCTAAGCGAATGTTATGCTCTATAGGCATGAGCTATGAGAGGATTCATGCTTGTCCTAACGATTGCATCTTATTTCGTAATGAATATGCATCGTTAAACATGTGTCCTAAATGTAATGCCTCACGATATAAAAGAAAAGAATCAACTCCAGTGAAGGTGGCATGGTATTTCCCCATAATACCGAGATTTAGGCGCATGTATCGCAATCCAGAAGATGCAAAACACTTGACGTGGCATTCAAATGAACGGATTAAAGATGGCATGTTCTGTCACCCGGCAGATTCTCCTCAATGGACAAAATTTGATCACGATTATCCTGAATTTGGGGAAGAAGCAAGAAACCTACGAATTGCATTGTCTACCGACGGAATGAACCCACATGGTATTCAAAGTAGTTCCCACAGCACATGGCCAGTGATTTTGATGATTTATAATCTACCTCCATGGTTATGCATGAAGCGCAAGTACATGATGTTGTCTATGTTAATTTCTGGGCCTAAACAACCAGGAAATGATATAGACATATACTTGTCTCCGTTAATTGAAGATTTGAAACAAATGTGGGACACAGGTGTAGAGGTGTACGATGGGTACAAGAAAGAGAATTTCAACTTGAGGGCTATGTTATTTGGCACAATTAATGATTTTCCAGCATATGGTAATCTGTCAGGATATAGTATCAAAGGAAAGTGTGCATGCCCTTTATGTGAAAAGAGTACGTATTGGATGCGGTTGGAACATTGTAAGAAGAATGTCTTCCTCGGACATCGTAGATTTTTACCCGTGAGGCATCGTTACCGGTGGTTGAGGAAAGCATTCAATGGGAATACAGAGGAATGTAGAGCTCCTGTTCCATTGACCGGTGATAAGCTGTTTGAAAAGGTAAAGAATTTAAGTAGTAATTTTGGTAAGCCATTTGCAGGAGAACTTGTCACCAGCGGGTGGAAGAAAAACTCTATTTTCTTTGAATTACCATATTGGAAGTCATTGTATGTAAGACATTTCCTTGATTTGATGCATATTGAAAAGAATGTTTTTGAAAGTGTTATCGGGACGTTGCTTAATGTTCCAGGAAAGAGTAAAGATGGGATAAATGCGAGGTTGGACATGGTAAGTATGGGAATGAGGATAGAATTGGGACCGGTAAAGAAGGGAAAGCGTACATATCTACCTCCTGCAGCTCATACTCTATCTAGGAAAGAAAAAAAAGTTTTTTGTAAGTTTCTCGATGGAGTTAAAGTTCCAGAGGGATACTCGTCAAACATTAGAAGCCTCGTATCTATGAAAGATCTCAAGTTAAAAGGTCTAAAATCTCATGATTGTCATGTTTTGATGGAGCATTTACTACCAGTGGGTATACGTTCCATTTTGCCAAAAAAGGTGAGGGTGACCATTACAAAACTATGTTTCTTCTTCAGGGCAATTTGCAGTAAAGTTATTGATCCTGGAAAGTTACCGGCATTGCAAAAAGAAATTGTTGTCACATTGTGTGAGCTTGAGATGTATTTACCACCATCCTTCTTTGACATAATGGTTCATCTGACTGTTCACCTGGTTAGAGAGACACAATTGTGTGGACCAGCCTATATGAGATGGATGTACCCGATCGAGCGCTATATGAAGATATTAAAAGGGTATGTGAAAAACCGTAGTCGACCAGAAGGTTGTATGGTTGAGCGTTACATAGTTGAAGAAGCTGTTGAATTTTGTACAGAGTACCTAAGCAATGTTGATTCCATAGGGCTTCCAAGGTCTCGTCACACAGGAAGAATATCAGGGGAAGGGATTAAGGGAGGTGATGTAGTGCTCATATCAAGGACAGAGTGGGAGCAAGCACATTTATATGTTCTGCACAATGATGTTGAAGTTGAGCCGTATGCTGAAAGACACAAGGAACTACTTCGAAATTCAAACCCAAATAGGAATGAGAATTGGGTAACAAGAGAACACAATCGGTCTTTTATAACATGGCTGAAAGAACAAGTCTTTGGAGAGTTGGCTATAAATAGAGCTTCAGTTTCAGATAGATTGAGATGGTTAGCAAATGGTCCAAGTGTACACGTTTTTTCTCACAATGGTTACCTTATTAACGGGTACACATTCTACACTAAAGATCATGATGATCAAAGTACAATGCAAAACAGTGGAGTGACTCTTGTAGCTGAATCTATGCACATCTCTAGTGCAAAAGACAAAAATCCCATATATGCAAATATGTCATACTTTGGTGTTATTGAACGCATGTGGGAGTTGGATTATAGTATGTTTCGATTGGCTGTGTTTGGTTGTAAGTGGGCAGACAACAATAATGGGGTTCAAATTGATGAGTTAGGGTTCATGCGGGTGCATCTCAATAGGGAGGGGTATAAGGACGAGCCTTTTATTTTAGCTTCGCAAGCTCAACAAGTATTCTATGTCACAGATCCCACTGATGTGAAGTGGTCCATTGTGTTGTTGAATAACAAATTAAATGACTGTCGTAGCCAAGCACATGAAGATATCAATACTGAGGATGATCCTTTCTTAGGGACATCACAATCACTTGATATTGATCCTACTGTAGATGATGGTTTCTATATGAGAGATGATCATGATGAGGGGATTTGGGTCAATCCGTCATTTCATGTCATGAAGGGACAAACAAGTATTAATCCAACAAGGAAAAGGAAAAGATTAACCTAATTAAGTTCATACGACTTTTTCTGGTGAGTGATGTATATTGATCTTAATTCATTTTTCTTGCATCTTTTCTTGTGAACTAACAATTTAATGTTGTTTTACTTTGTTGTAGATAAATGTCTTCTAGTGATGACAACTGTGTTCCCCTTGATGGTGATGCTCCTAATATTGAGGAAAATGTTATTAAACGTGGAGTGACCGCTATGGAGGGAGTTATTCATGCACGCAGCAAAGGGATATCATTTAAGGTATTCTACTTACAAGTTTTTATTATTTAATCATATTAATTTTCATCAACATATATTCATTTTCTTATTCTATCATTGTTATTAGGTTGGATGGAATGATAGGGGTCAACCAATTGATCCTAACAGTGCTATATTTGTGAGTTATATTGGGCAGTTACCCGACAGATGGTGCCAATAACATGTGATAACTGGAAATCGTCGGCTTTAAAAGTAGTGAAAGAAAACATCTGGAAGGATATACAGGTAATATACATACTCTCATATGTTTTTATTCTTATACAAACATACTAACACAATTGAGCACACTTTTGTAGACATCTTTCATTGTTGATGATAGTCATCGGAGATATATTCTTAAAGAAGCAGGCAAACTTTGTAGAAATTTCAGAACCTACTTAACAAAGAATTATGTTTATGATGAAAGTGGTAGTGTTATTGAGCATCCTCCACATGAGTATCCTTTCATATCTGAAGATCAATGGAGAGCGTTTGTTGCTAAACGTCAGTGCGATGAATTTAAGGTAATGTTACTCATTTTGAGGAATCTGACTAAACATATTACTTTGTATTAATATAGTTGCTTTGTGCCTAAATAGATGCGAAGCACTCAAAATCGAAAAAGAGCATTAAATCATATGTACCCATATAGAAAGGGCCGTATGGGTTACGCACGCCTTGAGCAAAAGATGGTAAGTATGCAAAAGATATAACGTACAAGATGTTAGAAATGATTTTCAATCAATTTAGTAATTATCTTAATTGTCTGAATGTACAGTTAAAGGAGTCAGAATCAAATGACACATCCATAGCCCGTCATGATTTATGGAAGGGTGCTCGTGTAAATAAGTTAGGAGTGGTTGATAATGAAAATGTTCAGCAAGTGTGTGAGAAAATTGTAAGTATGATATCATTTTACTCTAGTTCTTTTATTATTTTCTTATTTTATCACTAATGATGTACATGTTACCTTTCAAATTTATGTGCCAGGAGACCATTTCACAAACTACATCATAGGATCAGTTACAGGACTCGCAGGATATACTTTCTCGAGTCTTAAATGTCCCAGAGTATCCTGGACGGGTTAGAGGTTATGGATTCGGGCCGTCAGTAAAAGATTGTTTCCCAAGTGAAAAGCGCAGAAGAAATAATGATAACGCGGACTTGAGAGAAACAGTGGCATTGCTCTTAGAGAAGATGAAAGTATTTGAGAGTATGGGTCACACCAAAGAATTAGCTACAATCAGTAAAAGTGGTAGTTGCACGCTTCTTTCCTGTAATATTCCTGAAGTAAGTGTTTTTCTATTAAATTATTGCATTTACAAATAATTAATTCAAGATATTATTAGCAAAATACATTCCTGTATGATTAACAACATTAATTGATGTTTTCTTTATGAAATTTTTGTTTTAGGACATCTCATCATGCAATTTCTATTTATCATCCCCAACACATCGCATAGTTGGGAAGGGAAAGGTCTTCAATCGTCCTGATGATAGAAAACAACACAATATATCATTACCCATGACTCATATGAAAGTTATGGTTGAACATGTGATAGAGTCAGATGCACCACTACCAATACCTATAGAGGATGCAGGAGTCATGGTAGTAGGTGATGCGATTGGTACTTTTGTTGCATGGCCAACCAACCTTATTGATTTGGTCTCTACGGTAAGACTTCTTATAGTATACATTAGATTCTTATATTGTTGTTTCATTATTTTCTAACCAAATGATTCACTTAAATGATTTCCCATACAGATGCCCGCAAAATCTAACGTCAAAGAGTCGGTTAAAACAAAGGAGTCAGGTACTCTTAAAAAGAAACAAGAAAAAGTAAAGACAAAACATCAGGAGCCCTCCCATGCTGGTCGTGCAACTAGTAAAAAGAAACACGAAAAAGTAGAGTCAAAACATCAGAAGTCCTCTCCTGCAGTTGCTGCAAATAATCTCTCCATGTATTGCAATTTTATTCAGATATATGCCACACAAAAGCTTCAAGGTGGTGCGCTGTTACAAATAGACATGGAGAGAGACATTTTTGGTATATCATATATGGAGTTAATTAGTCATCAAATTGTCAATGAACTTCTTCAACACGAGTGGTTGGATTGTCTGGTAATCTGTGTATATATCAGGTACTTTAAGTAAACAATTTTTAGAATTTCATTTCAATTAAACGTTGATATTATTGATAACTTATTTTTAATCTTCATTCAAGGTACTTGTACTATGAGTTAGTTGTCAACAGACAAAACACAAGGAGATTCTCGTTCTTATGCCCACATAACACATCTTCTTTTGTTGATGAGCCAACGAAGTATATAGCCGATGCACTTATTGAAAATAACGAGACGGGGAAGTTATTCTTGGCACCATATAATACAGGGTAAATAACTTTTTAATATATTTTATTTAATTTAATGAATTCCTAAGAATGTAGTCACTTAGAATTTGCTAACTACTTTTGTAGGGGTCATTGGGTGTTAGTCATCAATGCCACATCAGAGACAATATATTATTTGGATTCCTTGCATCATGATCCAAAATATAATCGAACCATGAAGGATACATTCGACAAGTAAGTTAATTGTGTTTTATGTCAATATGTAAATATGATATATGTTGAATATAACGAGTTGACTAAATTTATTTTATTTTGTTAGAGCTTTGTGCATTTATCGTGCTTCTAAGGGAACCAGGGGCCCGAAATCTAGATCAAACAAACCCACGTGGATCCGTATAAATGTATGTACAACGGTCTCTTCTAATTTCAAATGTTGCTCAAATCTAGATCAAACAAGGATAACGTACCATTCATATAATTTTTCATTTTTTAATTGTATAGTGCCCCCTTCAGACCAATACAATTGATTGTGGTTATTATGTTATGCGATTCATGAAAGAAATCCTTTCACAAAATGAAAACATCATCCCAGATACGGTATGTAGTTTTAGTTTTAATTTATATTTATCGCATTTTTTAGTTATATTTGCTAATATTTGATTATAACATATATTTGCTATTTGCTATGATATTCTATTTTGTAGTACTTCCCTGACTACCAATGTGCTACTTACTCTCCTGATCAACTAGCTGAAGTCAAGGAAGATTGGTGTCGTTATGTGGTCCAGAAATGTCACTTAGTATAGATGTGCACCTTGCAGGTGATGTCCCAGATACGGTATGGAGATCCTGTGTTCTTGTTATGGCAGCTTGCAGGTGAACTTGCATTCCATAAGTTGTGATATTTATAAATTTATTCCTGGTATCGTAATGGATTTATCCATCCACTTTTTTTGTACATGTTTTCTTAATTCATTTTTTTGTCAACATCTTTGTTATAGTATTCATTATTTTCATCCAGAGTTTTAATGTGAACAGGTGATGTTCTTACTTCATATTGGAAGCATTGCATTACATGTTGTGAAGAGGCTAATCCGACTTATTCCGGCATCAAATAAAGTATGTTCTATTTGTCTTTAACGTCAACTATTTCGATCTTTGTCGTTGCAAAATCTGATGTTTTGGTTATTTAGGTGCTTTCGGAGATATTTAATAAACATTGAAAAGTGCTTTTACATTCTAGATTTTGCTGTATTACATATTTCTCCATGCTTTTGTATAATTGCTTGCATGACTTTATGTTTTGGGTTACTTGTTCCACTAGTGTGAGATGCCACATTATTCTACAAGCATGTTTTGTAATTCATTTTTTTGCTAACATCTACAAACAAATTCAATAGTCAACTAATTTTATAGCATTTGTTTTCATGTGGAAAAGCTTTTTGAACGACATCCATCTGGGTTCTTGGACACTCAGTTCAGCATTGTTGAGACCCCAACAGGAAGGCAGCTCACTTCTCTCACACCCGGCCCAAGTTCTTAGCCAAGATCTACAGCCATTGCTCATCTGAGGTATGCCAACAATCTATCAGCTTAAGCTTTTGGGTTAGAGTGTCTCCCTTTCGCAATGGCCTGATGCGCATTTGGGTAACTTGTAACAGGATCTCACGCTGGCAAAATTGAATAAATCAGCTGTTTGTGATGTTGTTTTGGTTGCAACCAGGATATAATTACAAACGAAAGTAGAGAAAACTAGACTATTCCATGGGTCATAAAACTACAAAGTGCGAAAGAATGGCAAAAAGTGCCAACGAAATAAAGATTTTTGGTTTGGGGAACTGGACGACTTGCAGGTATGTTGCCGTTGGCTTGTTTGCTTGTGCTCTGGTTAGAAGGCAGTGTTGGAGAGCTGAAATTAGATTTGCATTATATAATGTGTGCATCTTTTTGATGCAGATTGAATCTAGGCTCAGTGATGACAAGGAGTTTACAGCAGATGACAAGATGCGGATCAAGAAAGATCTGCAGTCGTTTTTGGCGCCCATCCGCAAAAAAATGCAAGAATTTGAACAGTAGCTTAAAGACAGGTAGACAAGCCCTTTGTGACAGGTAGACATGGCCAAATCATTTTGAATACTCCTGCTCTACTGTTATACATGTTGCATGCTAGTATGGATCTGGCTGACGTCTGGATGTTATACATGCTAGTATGTTGATTATTATTGTGCATTGTTTTATGCCCTTCGTTAATAATCATCTAAACAATTGTGGACTGATAGTGACATTATGGCCATTAGCCTACTTCAACAATCTAACTGCATTGATGCTTGTATTGTAAACTGAAGAAATCGAAATACGATTTCTCGTGTTGTATGTTGAGATTTTATGTTTTTATTGCGACAAATTAATTGAAAACACACACAACATGAGTTAATTATCACTGTCCCTGAAATTAGTAATCTTATGTCCTTGCTTAGGCAGAGGTATTATTATATTATGATCAACACACACAAAATTGTTATAGGAGTTCATATTTTGTAAAGGTTTTTGCATGTTTGAAAATTATTTTTTGGTTCTAAGCAGTACACCTTGGTAATACTGTTGGTATGGATGTCTATAAATGATGGCATGTTTCTATATGTAGTTAGGAGGAGTACCATTGTTTATAAAGGAAGGCATGTTTCCATCTTGAAGGCCCATATTCATGAGTATTACCCTGCACATATTTTTCTGTGTTAATGCTTGTTGAGGAGCGTAAGGATTAAACATGCTTTAATTGTAACCAGAGACCTGTAATTGTATTGCCTTAGGCATCGTATCAAATATTTTTGCCCTGTCCAATCAAATCTGTTCATGTCTGCATCATTATCACCATCTTCCTACCTGAAACGTTGCTGCTGAACTCTTTGTAGGTTTCATCAACCCATTTGATGAGTAGACCACTGCAATTTTTTTTTCAGTTTTCATGAGCTTTGAAGAATGCATCATCAACTTGTAGCTATCATGGATATCTGCATGATCTTGAATAACATATGGACATGCATTTTCTTTTTGCCTTTGTTTAAGTCATTCTTCACTTATTAATAAGAAACTTCTTGGTATGTTTGTATATAGTCATAACCCGTGCCCAGAGGGCACGGAGGCAGTTGTCGCCCGGGCACAAATGCGGAGAGAAGCGGTTGCCAAAGTGGAAAAAGCGTGGGTGAGAGAGAGAGAGAGGAGGGTCGGGGGCAAAAAGAGGAAAATTAGGGACTAAAACGCAAAAAAAATAATCACCAAAAACACATCCCAAACTCAAGTCCAGAACCACACCCAACCCCTACGTGACGTCCCAGTCAGCAACCAAAAATATGACTGGGACAAAACTGCCACGTAGGACAAAGTTCGTGAATCGTATAATAGATAAACCTATTGCTCTGCATCAAGTTATTGTCTGGTTTTATGATTGGGGTGGTAAATCCTTTCCAGAAATTATTTGTTTTATGTGTATGTTTTGAAGTTCCAACCAGATCTTCCCTTTCTTATTTTATCTGCTTCAAATGCCATTATGATTGTATATAGCTGTTCATGTTAAGGTACGAATCTTCACCTTCTAATGTTTAGGTAACTCTTTCCACTTGGGGCATTTGGCTTCATTGCCCACTTTAAAGAACTTTTTGTTGCAGCTGGCCCAGAAAATCACCAGTACCAAATTTTAATAACGTGATCCAAATACAGATCATGTTATCATCGTCTGTTAAGTTGACCTTGTAGCAAGAGACTTACTCAACATCAATCCGATCATCAGTATCATCTGGTCGAAGGCTTTTATGCCTATC
Source organism: Scilla litardierei (assembly GCA_030789695.1). Classification (NCBI taxonomy): domain Eukaryota; kingdom Viridiplantae; phylum Streptophyta; class Magnoliopsida; order Asparagales; family Asparagaceae; genus Scilla; species Scilla litardierei. The sequence continues at coordinate 130,014,012 of CM061132.1, read as the reverse complement.
GCTATACCTCCCCCATTGAAGAATCTTCTTGGCTACCATATGCTGGTTATTGAGTCGTAGATGTATCATCCAATTGAATTTGGAACTTCTGAGACGGATTTGGGCTTTGTTTGGTTTCGTATTTCTTTTACCGTGTGGGTGGTGTTTGACTGTTGCATTTGCCCCGCTACAGGGATTTTTACAAATTGTTTGTGCAGCCATCAGATATTTTAGTTAATATCTGCCTAGAGCCTACTCATGGGGCTTGCTATAGAACTATTTGTGCCATCTATAGATTAACTAAGTTAAGATTAGGTGTAGAACCCAAGGTTGCAATGCAAGGATTAAGGATACAAGAATTTAAGGCAAATTCACTTTCTTCAAATTCCTAAACAGCGTATCTAAATCTGATCCTAATGCCTAGATGTGCAGTCTGATACCAAACTTTGTTCACACTAAACACAAAATGTCAAAGTACATGGTCACTACATTTAAAGTTGCAACGATGGAATCAGCTTGATATTAACAATTAGCTGATTACAACTGACTGACTGAAGAGAACAGATAAATGAGATTTAAACAAGGCCAAATTCAACGTCAAACATAATGAACAGCCAAAAGTTCTCTCTTTCCCTTCATATGGATATAGAAAAATACCAACTCAGTACCCAACATATTTTGTGTTTTAATGTTATATTAATGTCCATTCAAAATCCTTTGTTGCCTGAATGTAGGGAGAGGTGGTTGGGAGAGGTAGGGAAATATGGCTTAACTGCTAACTAATTTTGAATCAGTACGCTGATTTGTTGTTTTTGTTGTTCTTCCTCCTCCTCCTCCCTCTCTCTATATTTTTATCTCTCTTTCTAACACTCCATCTGTCTCTCTTTTCGTGTTCTTTTTAAATACCAATAACGCAGGTATAGAAATATGTTGAAACAGATAAGTCATAATTTTTTCAAATGTAAGAAGATAGATCCAAATCAGGCTAGCTTAAATTATTGCTTATAATGTGTTATCTTTTTGTGAATAGTAAAGAACAAATTTTAATCAATTTGATCTATAACCAACTGGAAGCTACCTGAAGTGGTCCTTGACAGTTGGTTAAGATAGATGATTGAGTGATGAAACCAAACTGGGAATACCTTCAATGTATAGGAACGCCATGGAGAAAAATAGGCATGTTTTGTAAAGCCTATGTCTGTTGATCAGAATCATACTGTATAGGAACGCCATGGAGAAAAATAGACGATTCTCAAATTCAGATATGTAGTTCTGTAGATCTTCAATGTTATACATTAAAGAATCGTTGCATTTTGTGTTCTTATGCTTGATCAGTTTTGTTGCAGAGGCAGGACATGTAATTTTTGTTTCACAGATTACAATTTATCAGGAACTGTTTGCTTTACTATTTAATTTTAATCTAATCGTTGATTTCTTCTGTACCTGACGAGCCATGATTTTTTCATTGTCTTCTCTTTTATTCCGTCATTCATTGATCGATTTCCCCCCCCCCCCAGATGCTTCGGTCCAGGCAGCTGCCATGCTAACCGAGTAGCATGGTGCAGAGAATTGATGGATGAAGAGGCTGAACAGTTCATAGCTCACCCTTTCATTGACCCGGATCCTGCAAGGCCATGGATGGCACAAAGAATGGCATTAAGAGTATCACTCTCTGCATGATGCTGTCGTAAAGTTCAGACCCCATGGTGTGGATAAATCCGAGGAGGAGCTTGAATTACAGTGGGGGGTTTTCTAAAGCCCAACCCATTGCAGTAACAAGTGTTTATTTGACCCCCCACTGAATTGTTTTTACTCTTGTTGTATGTTGAGACCTAATAAATTTCACTTTGGTTTTTGTACAGTTTTGTTAAAGACGTGCACACTTACATTTGTCAAGTGCTTTGCTTATATTTGAACAATAGATATATCTCTTTATCTTGATGAATGTTCTGGCATTTGGTCCTTTGTTTGTAGGATAATTTGTTAGAACGTTGATCATGCAAAGTAAACTTGTATTATATTCATGAGCCACCAAAAAGAAGTGTTAGAATTGGCGTGAAATTATGTTTCAAGTTTTGTGTATTTGTATTTGTTGGACCAGAGGAATCTGAATATGGCATGAATATGAATCTGAATATGGCATGAATATGGCACGAGTCCATGAAATTATGATTTGCCGCAAAGTCTCGTAACACAATGGAAGCTTCAAGGCACACAGTGAGGTGTTGGATTAACAAGCGCTGTTAAAGGCCACCCCTTTAACAGCGCTTGCAGTAACAAGCGCTGTTAAAGGCCCCCCTTTAACAGCGCTTGTTTGAGCAAGCGCTGTTAAAGGCTCCCCCCTTTAACAGCGCTTGCAGTAACAAGCGCTGTTAAAGGCCCCCCTTAACAGCGCTTGTTTGTGCAAGCGCTGTTAAAGGCCCCCCTTTTGTTGAATATTGGACTCCCCGGATTTGGTTTTGATGATGAGCAAACATAAATAATCCATGAACTAACAATTTGTGAGCGCAGTATTGGAGATCGTCGCCAATTTCACGAGAACATTCAAAGCGACATCTCAACACTTCCCAAAGCTCATATTCATGCCTAAAGCTTCGTTGAAGCTCTTGCGACGCTTTGGAAGTTATGAAGATTCAATCGAAGCTCTCGAAGACCGTTTATTAAGGTTTTATTTATAGTCTTTTAGCTTCGATATATAGAATGTTAAGCCTTGAGTATATCTTACGTTTCTATCTTCATTTCGCTCATTTCGTAGCTCTAGGATCCTTGCACAAGTTCATTCTAACTTCCTCGAAGCGTCGCGCTTCGATTCGGATTTGTATGTGCATGTTAGTTGGTACAAGAACAAGTACTGACCGACTAGATGGTGATCTAGTCGGTCGGCAACTGTTCTTGGACCGACTAGTTTGATTCCTTAATTTCTTGGACTTTACTGTTTACAGTTAGTCGGTCTACGTTGACTCACCGACCGACTAGTTTGTGAACTAGTCGGTTAGTGATGCTTCTTTGACCGACTAGTTGTGACTTACTGTTCACTCTAAATTTCACCTAAGCTACTGTTTACCGTTAGTCGGTCTAAGAACGTTTGGTGACCGACTAGTTGACAATTTAGTCGGTCAACTTTTGTTCTTGGACCGACTAAGTCACTTTGCATTCAGACTAGTCATTTTGCCTCTTAGTCGGTCTACGTTCACTGACTGACCGACTAGTTGTGAAACTAGTCGGTCAGAAAGTCTTCTTGGACCGACTAGATTTCTAGGTCTGAAATTCTATCTCTTCTCAGATCTACTCTTAGTCGGTCCACGTTGTTTGACTGACCGACTAGTTGATGAACTAGTCGGTCAGTGATTGTTCTTTGACCGACTAAGTCTCACAGATTTCTATCCGTTGGTGAATGACCTAACTTGTGTTTTTGGGTTCCTATAAATACGAACCTAGGTCATTTCTATCTAGGTTAGAGCTGCCATTAATAGATTCATTGAGTTCTAAAGAGATAGCCATTCTCACTCTAATCTAAAGCTCTCTTCCTCACAAGAAACCCATTCTCTCTCATTTCTAGATCTAGAGAGAAGCTTGTTCTTGGTGAGCTCTTCAAGCTATTGCTTGATCCAAGTCTCCAACTCATTCCTAGGCACCGATTGCTGGTCATTTCCTTGGTGCTAGGTCTTGGTGACTTCATCTTCCTCAAATCCTTCATTTCACCATTTGGGTAAGAAAAACTCAAGGTATAGGATTTTGTGGTAAGATTGTTTATTTCATTTAAACTCTTTAATATTGCTAATTGGTTCTCTCGGTTGTGAGAGAAGATTGTGATCCCGGGTTGTGGGATTCACTTTGCCATTGCATGTATGATTTGATCTTGTGAAGGTTTTTCACAAGATATTCATAGTGGAAATCTTGAGTTAGGGTTTCTAACTCAAGTATCCGGAGGGGATCCGGGTGGTTGGGACGTAGGATCATCGGGAACAAGTCGGGGAGACTTGGGTGGATCCGAACCCATTAACATCGTTTGTTAGCATTGTTAATTTTGTGTTGTCATTCAATTTAAGCTTCCGCAAATTGATTTGGTAGTTGTTTGCAATTTAATTTGGAATTATACTCCTTATTATTTTAAAGTACTATTCACCCCCCCTCTAGTACTTGTGCAGTAGCTGGTAGGGCATTACATTTGGTATCAGAGCCAGATACTCAGCTATGTCTGCCAACGACAACCAGACTGTGCGTCCACCTTCCAATTATGACACCTTCAGGAACCGTGAAGGAGCATCTTCGGTGATGGAAGGACATTCCTCTACGAGGCCTCCATTCTTCAACGGTACCAACTACGGGTACTGGAAATGTCGGATGGAAACCTTCCTCCGAAGTGCATCTTTATGGCGGACTACAATGAAGGAGTACATCGAGCCCGAAGAAGAAGACTTTGAGAAATGGACAACCGCGGAGGTCACCGCGGAGGTAAGCAATGCCAAGGCAATGAACGCCTTGCAATGCGCATTGGAGCCCGAGGACTTCAATAAGATATGCACATGTAAGAGTGCATATCAAATTTGGAACTCCCTCCTCATTCTACATGAAGGGACGAGTCGGGTAAGAGACTCTAAACTCGTAGTCGTAAACAAAGATTACGAAATGTTTCATATGCAACAGGGCGAGAAGATGAAAGAATATTACGCTCGTTTTGTTGACATAATAAACGAGTTAGAGGCCCTCGGCAAGTCCTACACTCAAAAGGAGAAGTGCTCAAAGCTTATCGAAGGACTTCCTTCTTCTTGGGAGAAACGCACCTTCGCCATCGAGGAAGGTAATGACATGAACAAATATACCGTAGTTCAAATAATGGGTACTTTAATGTCGTACGAGGTACGCAAGGATAGCAAGCTCAAATTGCAAGAAAAGATGAAGTCTTATCTAAAGCAAGACGAGCCAAAGAAAAAGGCTATTGCCTTCAAAGCCGCATCCACATCCACATCAACCGATGATGAAGACTCGGAAAACGAGTTGGACTTGGAGTCCATGGCACTCATGGCCAAGAAGTTCAACCGTTTCTTCCGAAAAGGTAACTTCAAGACCAAAGGTAAATTTGGTTCTTCTAACGCCTCTTCCTCTCCTTTGTGTTTTAAGTGCAATAAGCCGGGACACTTGAAAGCGGAGTGTCCCCTCAATAAGCAAAAGGAGAAGTGGAAGGCGCCAAAGTATGACAAGTCCAAGAAGTACACGAAAGGAAACAAGAAGGGACTTGTCGGAGCTACCTTCACCGACTCCGATGATTCTTCAAGCGGTGAGTCGAACGATGAGCACGTGGAGCAAGCGCACATGTGCTTCATGGCAAGAGAGGAGCAAGATCAAGGATCCTCCTCTTCCGATGATAGTGATGACGAAAGCGATGAGGTATCGATGGATGATCTTAGAAATGCTAACTCTCAACTTTGGTCAAAATACACTAAGTTAGTAAATAGATATACTAAGGTAAAAGATGACCTAGCTATCATCACCAACAACGACACCGTTGTTGAAGAGTTAAGAAATGAGATTGTGAATCTCAAATCTAAACTTGAACATGTTAGCATTGAGGATGCGGAAGAACATGAGATAGCGGATTTAACTTCTCAAAACTCGACTTTGAGTATTGAGAACGAAAATCTTAAATCTCGTGTTTATGTGCTCACATCGCAAATATCCACTTTGGATACTTCTTTGCGTTCTCTCAAAGAGAAATATGAGGACACATTGGGCCGAATCAACAAATTCAACAAGGGTAAGGGCCATTTGGATAATATCCTAAAAGATTTACTTCCGGCCAAACACCACATTGGCTTGGGGTATATGATGGGAAATTCATCCAAGTCGGTCACTACTTTTGTAAGGCCAACTTCTGAAGCCTCAACGAGTGGGAGCAAACACTCTATTGGTAGTTCATCTACCAATAGTGCATCCACCTCGTCCACACCCTCTTTCGGAAAGAAACCCACTTTGGGTGGACCTCCAAAGAAGGGGCATGCCTACAAGTACACCAATAACATGCCACATAGGAACACACGTCCTACTCCACCGGCTCACACATATGATGATTTTTATGCAACACATTCTCGGGCACGTGCACACCATGTGAGACACCCTCACGCACGTGTTCCCACACATGCATATGTACACCCACCTCATCATATGAATAATTCTCGTCGTGCACCATTCCATCATGTCCCATATGCCTATCCACAACATGCATCACGTAGAAATCAACGTCGCATGCATGCACCCAATAGGATGATGGCTCCCAAAATTTTCACTATTTGGAGCCCAAAGGACACAAGCATGGACGAAAAACAAATGTATATGAATGCTTATTTTTCGGATGTTGTGCATAGTAAGAATTATGTGGGGAAGTCTAAGTCCACTTGGACTTGGCTTCCAAATGTCTAATCCCTTGGACCCAATGACCTTGGGTACCATGATATGAAAGTTTCTATCTTTAGGTACTCAAGGAAAAGAAAAAGAAAAGGAGCAACAAATTTAAATTTAGCTCCAAAGGGAATTGGATACTCGATAGCGGGTGTTCAAAACACATGACGGGTGACGCTCGATTGCTCTCCGGAGTGGTTCCCATTGCAAATGGAAACCGCGTCGTATTTGGAGGCAACGAGAGCGGAACCATCATAGGTGTTGGTAAAGTCGGTAACCCCTCTAAACCCTTAATTAGTGATGTTTATCTTGTTAGTGGTTTAAATCATAATCTTATTTCAATAAGCCAACTTTGTGACAAAGGTTATAAAGTTAGTTTTGCGAAAGGATTGTGCCATATTTTAAGAAAAGATAATGATAAATTATTATTTTCCGGAACTCGTCATAAAGACATTTATATTTTGGATCTTCCTAAGTCATATGAACAATGTCTCGTTGCCAACACAAGTGAACAACACTTATGGCATCGACGCTTTGGACATGTGAACTTTGGAACACTTTATAAGCTTTCGAAATTAAATTCTATTAAAGGTTTTCCGAAGCTTGTTTTTGAAAAGAAAAGTTTTTGTGATTGTTGTCAACGTGGCAAGCTTCCTAAATCTTCATTTAAACCTAAGAAAAGCATCTCTACTAAACGGCCACTAGAGCTATTACATCTAGACTTATTTGGGCCAACTAGAGTAGCTTCCTTAGGAAATGCAAGGTATGGACTTATCATCGTAGATGACTATTCAAGATTTACTTGGGTATTTTCATTGTGTAATAAAAATGAAGCTTTTGAAAACTTCATAATTTTTGTTAAGAAAGTACAAAATCTCTTAGGAACCACCATTATCACTATTCGTAGTGATCATGGAGGTGAATTTGAGAATGAGTCTTTTGAGACATTTTGTGATGAAGTTGGTATTACTCACACCTTCTCTTTCCCTCGTGCACCTCCTCAAAATGGTGTAGTTGAGAGAAAGAATAGGACGCTAGTGGAGTGTGCTCGCACTATGCTTGATGATAGCCAACTTGGCCATCAATTTTGGGCGGAAGCGGTACACACCGCTTGCTATGTGTTTAATAGAATACTTTTGAGGCCCGGCACTAAACAAACTTGTTATGAATTGTTGTTTGGTAGGTTGCCTCAAGTTAAACATTTTCGTGTTTTTGGTTCGAAATGTTTCATTAAGAACACATATGGTAGTTTGGACAAATTCGATCCAAGATCCGATGAAGGGATTTTTGTTGGATATTCTACGCGTAGCAAAGCCTACCGGATATTCAACAAACAAACCTCAACGATCGAGGAGTCGCTTCATGTCTCATTTAATGAAGGATTTGTTCCAACTAGAATTTCAAATGATAATGATTCTTTGGATGTTTTATGTGATTCGTTTGATAATTCTAAGTCTAATGATTCTATTGATTCTATTGAGACTAACCCAACTAATGAAGTTGTTGAGAATGTTCCTAGTGATCAAGGTATTCCCAAACGGCTTCATTCGGTTCGTGACCATCCCCATGAGCAAGTCATTGGCAATATCTATGATAGTGTCAAGACGAGATCGCAAGTTCACCACTTCGCAAATTGTGCCTTTGCCTCATCGATAGAGCCAAAGAATATTAATGAAGCATGCGAAGATAGCGCTTGGATCTTAGCCATGGAGGAGGAGCTCATTCAATTCGAGAGGATGGAGGTATGGGAGCTTGTTCCATTGCCATCGAAGAACCACACCGTCATAGGGACAAAGTGGATCTTCAAGAACAAAACCGACGAAAACCAAGTCGTCGTCCGGAACAAAGCTCGGTTAGTTGCTCAAGGCTATCGACAAGAGGAAGGTATTGATTTCGAAGAATCCTTTGCTCCGGTAGCTAGATTAGAATCAATTAGATTATTAGTGTCTTTTGCATGCCATAAGAATTTTAAATTATTTCAAATGGATGTTAAAAGTGCATTTTTAAACGGAGATGTCGTTGAGGAAGTTTACGTTTCTCAACCTCCGGGCGTCATAAATGAAAAATTTCCAAATCATGTTTTTAAACTAAAGAAAGCTCTTTATGGGTTGAGACAAGCTCCTCGAGCTTGGTATGATCGCCTAAAGAATTTTCTTTTGGATTTGAATTTTAAAATGGGTGAAGCCGATTCAACACTTTTTATTAAGCATGCGAATAATGATATTTTATTAGTTCAAATTTATGTTGATGATATCATTTTCGGTGCTACTAACTTTGCTCTTTGCGAAGAGTTTTCTAATGTTATGAAGGAACAATTTGAGATGAGCCACATGGGCGAACTCAAATATTTCTTAGGTCTCCAAATTCGCCAATTGAACGATGCAATCTTCATCCACCAAACAAAGTACACGGTGGAGTTGCTAAAGCGATTTGGAATGGAGAATGCCTCCGGGAAAAAGACTCCTATGAGCACTACAACGCATCTTGATAAAGATACGGGCGGAAAAGATGTAGACATTCGTCTATATCGAGGTATGATAGGTAGTTTACTTTATCTTACCGCGAGTAGGCCCGATATTATGTTTGCCGTATGTATATGTGCTCGTTATCAGTCTCAACCTAAGGATTCTCACTTAGTAGCGGTAAAACGTATTTTTCGCTATCTAAGTTACACTTTAGATTTTGGATTACTTTATCTGAAATCTAGCACATATGAGTTAGTCTCATATAGTGACGCTGATTATGCGGGATGCAAATCCGACAGGAAAAGTACTAGTGGCACTTGCCATTTTCTAGGAAATTCTCTTGTCTCTTGGTTTTCCAAGAAGCAAAATTCGGTATCACTTTCAACCACCGAGGCGGAATATATTGCCGCCGGTGTCGCTTGTGCCCAGGTTCTTTGGATGAGACACACATTGAAGGATTTTGGTATTCATTGTGATAGTAGCCCTATCATGGTGGATAACCAAAGTGCTATCTGTCTTTCAAAGAATCCGGTGCATCATTCCCGATCAAAACACATAGATGTCCGACACCATTTCTTAGATGATCATGTAGCTAAAAAGGACATCATATTAGTGTACGTTGAAACCCAAAAGCAAATCGCCGATATTTTCACGAAACCCCTAAAGGAGGACTCCTTTGTGCGGTTGCGTCGAGAATTGGGGATTATGGGTGAATCCGAGATATAGGATTCATATTTCATTCAAATATCTTGCATGCTATTATATTTCGTGATATTTCATTCATGCTAGATTTATTGAATTTTTGGGAATTTTATGTGATTTGTTCGAATTTATTGCTCGAATTCGTATTTCAATGTCGTATTTAAGATTTCGACGTTTTATGGGGTAATTTAGATGACTAATGAGAGAGTTAAGATGTTTCATCCAAGTGGTTTGTGAAGAGAAATCAATTATCAATTTTTGGACTCTTTTAGTCGGTTTCAGTTCACTTGTCAACCGACTAGATGCTCATCTAGTCGGTCAGCAAATGAACTCAGACCGACTAGATCAAGCCTATATCTAACTCCTATCATTTTCTTTCGTTAGTCGGTCACAGTACACTTACCGACCGACTAGATTGAAAACTAGTCGGTCAGTGAATATACTGCGACCGACTAATTCTTGCCCTAGAAATTCATCTGTGCCTCTGTTTCGACTTAGTCGGTTCAAGCTCATTGACCGACCGACTAGATCGTAATCTAGTCGGTCAGTGCTTGAACTGTGACCGACTAAGTGTGTTAGGGCAGTTGTGTCTTTTCGTTTCCCGACCGACTTATACTCTTATTTCGTTCGACTAAATCACTTTTTAGTCGGTCTCCTCTCAGCTCAAACTCGAAAACCCCAAACCCCCACTCGAAACCCTTCGACCTCCGGCCTGATCTCCGGTGATCCCCGCCGTCCGCCGCCGTCGACTCCACCTCCTAGGTATCTCCCTCCCTCTCCTAGGTCGATTCCTACTCTAGGGTTTGTTATTTGTCTCTTCTAGCACCTAGGGTTTGTGTTTTCGAATTTTTTTCATCCTAGGGTTTGTGTTAGCTTCTAGGGTTTGTGCTAGGATATTTGATCTTCGTTTTCGATTGCTTGTGCTCGTAGTGCTATGGCAAAGACGAGAATTCCTATCGCCTCTTCCGGGGCTTCTCCTATGACCGTAGGGCCTTCCGACCCTAGGAATCCCCCGAAGCCTAAGCGTCGTGCCAAGTCAACCCAAGCCTCTCCATCTTCGCCTCCTCCTAAGAAGCCTAGGACTGCCATAGCTAAACCACGCAAATCCAAGACCAAAAAGCCTATTCTTCAGTCTCCGGCTACTCCTCCCGATTCCGACTCTGAATTTATCCCAGAGGATGAGCCTACTAGGGAACCTACTCCACCTCCGAAGACCCGTAAGGCTAAGGGTAAAGCTCCTATGCCAGTCGGCGGTGTAGACATATCGTTGTGCCGCGATGACCCTCAGTGTCTCGCAGCGTACAACCGTATAGAGCACTGTCCACTGTTGTTAGAGCATTACGTTCAGTTTTCTGATTTTCTCGGCCTTGCTGATCTTCTCTCTTATAGTGGCCTCCTAGATTATCTCCGATACAACCCAAAGGCCAATCCCAAACTGTATCCTTGCCTCGTGAAATTGTTCTATGCCAATCGTATTCGAGGCCAGTACGATGCCAGCCACTCCATTGAGACGACTGTCTTGGGAACTCCTATAGTTCTCACTGCAGAAATCTTGGGGGAGATTCTTGGTTGCTCGTCGTGTGGTCTCCTTCCTTCGGACATTTCCGTAGACGACATTTCTTCCTTGGATCAGTCTATTCTTTCTGAGATTTTCCAGGTTATCCCCTCTGCATTCATTGGTGTTCCATCGAAATCTTTCAAGCCGAATGCGTGGATTCTTAACCTGATTTTGAAGTCATGTCTCCTCCCTAAGTATGGATCCTCTTCACTCCCATCCCAGCCGTTCTTGAAATTGATCTACGCTCTTTTCTTGGGGTGCGAGATTAATTGGGCTCGCGTGATACTCGATAAGATGGATTCTTTCGAGTGTATACGCAAGACCAATAAGTCTGCGCACATTCCATACCCTTGCCTGTTGACTCTTGTATTTCGACATTTTCGAGTCCCTCTCCCTCCTGACGATGAGCGTCCTTTGGGTACGCCTCTGAACGCGACGGCCGTGAAGAAATCTCTAGCGGCACTTCGTCACGTGCAGAGGTCTACCGCATCTGCTTCCCAGTCTACTCCGTCAGCTGCTGCAGCCTCCTCTTCCCCTGCTACATTGGATGATGTCGTACGCCTACTTCGTCAGCACGACTCCCGTTTGGCTCGTACTGAGGAGGTAGTCTGCCGTATGGCTCGTATGATGGGGATTGATCTTCCTCCGTCAGTGTCTGAGGCCGAGGAGATGGACGATGAGGAGCTTGACGAGCTTGTCACTTCTTTTACCCGTGGCGATGAGGCCACTGCTGCTGCTGCTGGTACTTCCACTTCTGCTCCTGGAGTTGGCACCACTTCCGGTGTTCCAGAGCCTTCTGCTTCAGCTCTTCAGCCTTCTGAGCCTGCTGCTGACCCTACTTCCGAGCCTGCTCATGTATCTCCTACTGCTGTTGACACTCCTGCTGCTGCTTCTGTCGAGACCCTTGCTGCTGTTGAGATTCCCGTTGATGAGCCTGTTGCTGAGATCTCCACTCCTGCCCCGACGATTCCATCTGTTGAGACGCCTCTACTCCCTACAGAGCCTGAGTCCACTCCGTCGACTGGACCCACGGAGACTGCAGATCCTGCCACCTCCTCGTGATCGCTTGTTTCGAGGACTCTCCACTACGCTTTGGATGATATATCTTAGTGAGAGTATTTTGGGTTAGGATGGGGTTTGAGAGATGTTTTGATGTATTTTTGCGATTTCTGGATGTCGGAGTTGGATATTTTGTTTTGATGTATGTTGATATACTTTGATGATGTATGATGTATTTCTTTTTGATGATATGTAGCACTTGATATGATGTACCTCATATATTCGATGTGATATCTTTTTGGATGTACTCATGTTATCTCTACATATATATATGTTCATCGTCATTCGCTTTGTCATTTATTCGTCGTGCATTTTTTTTTTTATATTCGTTGAATGCATTTGAAATGTGAATTCGTCGCTCGACGATTAAAAACTTGGTTAAATAGATTATATTTCTATATTTATATAGAATTGTTTTCCATGCACAAAATTAACCAAGAATATTGAATATTGAAGAGTATGTTTCTTTATTCAAGAAATGAATAATTATTTGGTATTTTTGATGATTTTGATTATTTTTTTTGATAATGGACATTTTGGCACACCTTGATTTGATTTCCACATTTTTCCCTAGGTGTCAATTTGGTCCATCGTCATTGTCTACGACTCCCGATGTTGGATTTTCCATTTCCTAGTTGTTGTCGTTGTATGCCCCCCATTTTTGGGATAATGCCAAAGGGGGAGAGATAATGATAATAAATAGCGCAAATGAAAATTTAACTCAATTTCCAAGAATCTAGTTTGATATGTTAGATTCAGGGGGAGTTAAGATATATATATAAGGATTTTCAAAATCCGATATTTCAAAAATCGATTCTCATTATATATCTTACTCGTCTGATTGATGCAATTCATATATATTCATTTTGGAATTAACGTGTCATCAATGCAGGGGGAGTAAGTATTTTACATTTGAATTATTATTTTTGATTATTATTTATGTTGGTTTGTCATCACCAAAAAGGGGGAGAATGTTGAATATTGGACTCCCCGGATTTGGTTTTGATGATGAGCAAACATAAATAATCCATGAACTAACAATTTGTGAGCGCAGTATTGGAGATCGTCGCCAATTTCACGAGAACATTCAAAGCGACATCTCAACACTTCCCAAAGCTCATATTCATGCCTAAAGCTTCGTTGAAGCTCTTGCGACGCTTTGGAAGTTATGAAGATTCAATCGAATCTCTCGAAGACCGTTTATTAAGGTTTTATTTATAGTCTTTTAGCTTCGATATATAGAATGTTAAGCCTTGAGTATATCTTACGTTTCTATCTTCATTTCGCTCATTTCGTAGCTCTAGGATCCTTGCACAAGTTCATTCTAACTTCCTCGAAGCGTCGCGCTTCGATTCGGATTTGTATGTGCACGTTAGTTGGTACAAGAACAAGTACTGACCGACTAGATGGTGATCTAGTCGGTCGGCAACTGTTCTTGGACCGACTAGTTTGATTCCTTAATTTCTTGGACTTTACTGTTTACAGTTAGTCGGTCTACGTTGACTCACCGACCGACTAGTTTGTGAACTAGTCGGTCAGTGATGCTTCTTTGACCGACTAGTTGTGACTTACTGTTCACTCTAAATTTCACCTAAGCTACTGTTTACCGTTAGTCGGTCTAAGAACGTTTGGTGACCGACTAGTTGACAATTTAGTCGGTCAACTTTTGTTCTTGGACCGACTAAGTCACTTTGCATTCAGACTAGTCATTTTGCCTCTTAGTCGGTCTACGTTCACTGACTGACCGACTAGTTGTGAAACTAGTCGGTCAGAAAGTCTTCTTGGACCGACTAGATTTCTAGGTCTGAAATTCTATCTCTTCTCAGATCTACTCTTAGTCGGTCCACGTTGTTTGACTGACCGACTAGTTGATGAACTAGTCGGTCAGTGATTGTTCTTTGACCGACTAAGTCTCACAGATTTCTATCCGTTGGTGAATGACCTAACTTGTGTTTTTGGGTTCCTATAAATACGAACCTAGGTCATTTCTATCTAGGTTAGAGCTGCCATTAATAGATTCATTGAGTTCTAAAGAGATAGCCATTCTCACTCTAATCTAAAGCTCTCTTCCTCACAAGAAACCCATTCTCTCTCATTTCTAGATCTAGAGAGAAGCTTGTTCTTGGTGAGCTCTTCAAGCTATTGCTTGATCCAAGTCTCCAACTCATTCCTAGGCACCGATTGCTGGTCATTTCCTTGGTGCTAGGTCTTGGTGACTTCATCTTCCTCAAATCCTTCATTTCACCATTTGGGTAAGAAAAACTCAAGGTATAGGATTTTGTGGTAAGATTGTTTATTTCATTTAAACTCTTTAATATTGCTAATTGGTTCTCTCGGTTGTGAGAGAAGATTGTGATCCCGGGTTGTGGGATTCACTTTGCCATTGCATGTATGATTTGATCTTGTGAAGGTTTTTCACAAGATATTCATAGTGGAAATCTTGAGTTAAGGTTTCTAACTCAAGTATCCGGAGGGGATCTGGGTGGTTGGGACGTAGGATCACCGGGAACAAGTCGGGGAGACTTGGGTGGATCCGAACCCATTAACATCGTTTGTTAGCATTGTTAATTTTGTGTTGTCATTCAATTTAAGCTTCCGCAAATTGATTTGGTAGTTGTTTGCAATTTAATTTGGAATTATACTCCTTATTATTTTAAAGTACTATTCACCCCCCCTCTAGTACTTGTGCAGTAGCTGGTAGGGCATTACACCTTTAACAGCGCTTGCAGTAACAAGCGCTGTTAAAGGCCCCCCTTTAACAGTGCTTGTTGGTGCAAGCGCTGTTAAAGGCCCCCCTTTAACAGCGCTTGCAGTAACAAGCGCTGTTAAAGGCCCCTCTTTAACAGCGCTTGTTTGTGCAAGCGCTGTTAAAGGCCCCCTTTAACAGCGCTTGCAGTAACAAGCGCTGTTAAAGGCCCCCCTTTAACAGCGCTTGTTACTGCAAGCGCTGTTAAAGGGGGGCCTGTAACAGCGCTTGCACAAACAAGCGCTGTTAAAGGGGGGGCCTTTAACAGCGCTTGCACCAACAAGCGCTGTTAAAGGCCCCCCTTTAACAGCGCTTGCACAAACAAGCGCTGTTAAAGGCACCCTTTAACAGCGCTTGTAAAGCGCTATTAAAACCAGCCCCCCTTTAGCAGCGGTGAGATAGACAGCGCTTGTAAAGCGCTATTAAAGACCTTATTTAAGCGCTATTAAAGGCCCTTTTTGTAGTAGTGTAGCTAACTATAATCTGAAATTGACTGGTACTTAGTCCCTAGCTTCCCTGAGATCAACCCTTTTATGCTACGATAACACATATGCTTGCGGTAAATATATAACTCAACAATGAAAAACATAGTACTCCCGCTTCAAAGATGCATATAGTTAAAATAAACATATTAAAGCTCTCAACATATCATTATTAGATACGTATCATATTTATCAAGGATTGTGCTAAATGAGTGTCTAAGTATAAATTATTCAATTTATAATTAAATATACATTGTGTCTATCAATATTTATATTATAATCAATATTCATGTCATGGATGGCGACAACAATGTACAAGCAATATAGCAAAAGTTACTTAAACATATAAATATGCTCAAATTATATCTTATTAATGTTGGGGAATGTATGTCCTTAAGATAATATTGTAATTGTAAGATACATCTTGTTCAAATAATAGTATGCTATTGGTATGCATTATCTTTGTGATTATCTTTTACGAATTATTGTGTATGTTGTTGTGTTCATATCGCATGGATAAAGTCCTTGAACTTATGTTAGGAACATTGGATGATGATAAGTTCATGATAATGAGGTCCAATGTATCTGCGTAAATATATGTCCTAAATATTCCTGGTCATAGGAATATCAATGCAGGACATCGATATTTCAAATAGACCAATGTACATTGATTAATACCATCGGATGGCAGTGGCTGGTTGTAAGGACCCTGTCTATGGGGAAAACACTAGAAGGGGGTGGAATAGTGTTTATAAAATTTAACTAAGAAATTACGCCTAATTAAAATCCTAATCCAACAAAGATGCGGAAATAAGAATTAACAACAATTAACAATACTAACACAAGTATGTTTTCAATGGTTCGGATTACCCAAGTCAAACCCGACTTGATCCCGGTAATCCTACGTCCTTTCCACTCGGATACATCCGGATACTCAAGTTAAAACCCTAACTTAAGGTTTCCTTTAAACCCACGTGTAGCAATCTTACAAGTGTAATCGACCTACAACCGATGTCCTTGAATCTTACAACTTGGGATCAAGCAAACCACTCTCACAAACCAAGAGTGAATTCAAATATGAAATTAATGAAATTTGAAATGACAACACTTACAAATCACATATGCCTTGAAGTAAAACTTAAAGGAGCAAAGTGTGTCGTGTGTTGAACTCTTCCAAGAAGAGAGTGAAGCCCTTTCTCTTGTCACCACCAAATGCCTAGAGGATATCAACTTTGATTCTAGGTTGGAGAGCAAGAGAGAATGAGATTCTAGGGCTTAGAGAGAATGAGAGCTTTAGATCTTGAGATGAATTCTTGAGTTGCTAAGAGAATGTCTAAGAGGCTCTAATGAAACAGTAGAAGCTATTTTTATAGGTTTTCTAAAACCCTCAAACAAAATACCCAAAACCCCCTTTGAAATACGTATGGAAAATCCCAACGGATTGATTTTTCAGCCAGGACAGGCGACTGATGAAGAACGGACAGTTGCCTACTGCACTGTGTCAAAGGGTAGGTAAGAAAACGGTAACTTACCACGTAGGACAGTCGACTAATGAAGGTTGGACATGCACCTGAAAACCATCAGGCGACTGAGAACCCTTCTACATGCGACGGATACCCTAAGTGCATAAGTTGTGAAAACTGAAGAATTCTGAGTATGCTAGGACAGGCGACGGATGTGGAATCCACAGGCGCATGTGTCATGGGCAGGCAACTGGGAAACCAACGTATGTCGTCTGATGCATAAGTACGTAACTTGCCAAAATCAAAGTTCTGGGCAAGTGTTGGACAAGCGACTGTAGTGGTATATACAGGCGCCTGTGCCGTGGGTAGGTGCATGTAAAACCTACTTCCATCACCTGCAAACGCTAGTGCGAAAGTTGACAAAACTTAAGAAGTTTGGGCAAGATGAAACAGTTGACTAACTAACAAGTCACAGGCGCCTGTAACTATACAGGTGCATATACTTTGTTCAGCAGTCACCTGATGAAAGTTAAAAAATGAAAACCCAAAAATCAAGTCAGAAGTGTATGAATAACAGTCGACTGGAGAACAATTCTCAGGCGCCTGTATGGAGACAAGCGCATGTATATTGTTCATCAGTCGTCTGTTGAAAGTCTAAAATACACATCTTAGAATAAAAGAAGTTAGAAACCTAGGAATTAGTTTCTAATGACTTGAGCTCCAACAATAATCTACTACAAAGCTACATTATAATGAGAGAAAAAATGGAATAAAAAGATTACATTTGATTTTGCTTCTCTTGTTTATTTTGAATGATCTTGAAGTCTTCTTGAAGACT
Organism: Scilla litardierei; assembly: GCA_030789695.1. NCBI lineage: Eukaryota > Viridiplantae > Streptophyta > Magnoliopsida > Asparagales > Asparagaceae > Scilla > Scilla litardierei. Next base: position 129,996,324 of record CM061132.1, on the reverse strand, counting down.
TTGAAGCTCCATTCTTTATCGTTGATCACTCAATCTTCAACTATAAGCTTTGATTGATCTTCATGGTCATCCATTGCTATTTGATCGTCATGATAAGCTTAAACAATGGATTAACTACATGGAGGTGATTAGTCACAAGTATTTATGTTTGCTCATCATCAAAACCAAGTAGGAAGAAGTCCAATACTCAACACTGATCTCATAACCACTCGATGTGGAGACATCGTTAGACAATGCACATGTGCTTATTATGAAACAAGTTCACAGATTGATTCATCGAGATGCTTTTGTACCATATGCATACTCTGAATGTCAATAGAAGCACTCAGGTGACAGTTGGTGTAGCATAATCCTTAAGACTAGAGATGCGCTAAAGGGCATTGCACATGGGAAGCTATACTTAGGATTTTACCGAACATCAGCATTGTGTCTGGTACATAGTTACTAGATAGGTATAGTTCGAAGCATGCGAAGGGAGTGGCCATATAGACGAGATTCTTCTCCTCCAGTAAGAGGTTAGTGTCGTAGAGAGTCATGGGATCCATAGCGAAATCCCTGGCCTTGGTAAGTGATGAACAAGTTAAGAGTTAACATGTGTCATCCAACCATTAGTTATGTGATCTCATGTGACTCAAAGATCTAAGGTGTAGTAGGATTTGACAACACGACACCTTAACGACATAGTCATAACGAAGGGATCGGACTGCACGGTGTCTGTCACTGTAAGGCCCAACTTTTAGTTGATGAGGTTCCAGTCTCACACTATGATTCCGAAATGGATGTTGGCACGTGTAGCTGATACCACTACCGATCTGTGACAGACGAGATTTTGTCACTACTAAAGTAGGAATCGGGCCATTAGAGTCTCACACTGATGATGGCTCATTACGAAAAGTGAAGAAATAAACTTTACATATATACGATATACAAGGGATCGATCACAAGAGTTATGATCTCGATTGCAAGAGTTGTGATCGTTAGAAAGCAAGTTGATCACAAGAATTGTGATCGATGGAGAAATATCTAAATGTGTCACAAAGAGTTGCGAGTACGTGGCAAATTGATCGCAAGAGTTGTGATCATTAGAGAGGATGTAAATGTGTCGGAATGAGTTGCAAGCATGTGGGATGAAGTGTAAGTAAATAGCTAATAAAACCTCAGACAAAATACACCGAACACAGGGTGTTTCAGCGGCCTCCGACTGGCCGAACGGAAGCCATTGGATGCCCTTTTCTGGTTGGCCAGAAATGGCAGCTGAGGGCTGCCGTTTGGCCAGCCGGGAGGGCAGTCGTGTTGTGCATCTTTCTCGCCACTTTTTAGTGAGACAAAATACATCGAACATAGGGTGTTTCAGTGGTCTTCGACCGGCCAAATGGAAGCCATTGGCTGCCCTTTTCTGGTTGGCCAGAAATGGCAGCTGAGGGCTACCGTTTGGCCAGCTGGGAGGGTAGTCGTGTTGTGCATCTTTCTGGCCACTTTTTAGCGATTCGGACTGTTGTTTAGTGGCTCGTTTTCTATCGGATGGAGATGTTTTACTGCTGAAATTTTAATCAGAATTTTCAGTAATGTTAGTAAGAGTTACTAACATAAATGATGTCATGCATGAAATCATTTTTGGTCTGAAATCCAAACACCATGTGTTCTTTATTTTTGCATGGTCAAAAATCTAATTAGGCTCCTTGTTTTCCAAAATATAATTAGACTATTGTGCATGGTTGTCTCCACTCATAAGCCTATAAATAGGATGTAATTCCAACCTCTCTTTGCACCATTCTATCTTGCAAGGAGTTGCACAAAGTCTGTGATCCTCTCCTAACTTGCATAGAAGTCCCTAAGTAAAGGAGATTAACTTCATGCAACTATTCTCTAAGTGTTGAGGAAGTTCAAACCTCTTTAGAGGGAGAACACCTCACACTAATCCAAAAGTTTTTCCTTCTCTTTCCTTCAACTCATAGCGAAGTTTAATGGCTGGTTTGAGTCCCCAGAGGGCTCATGGATCGTGAACAAGTACGTCATCATGGTGAATCTTCTGAGGTGCTGGTTGTGTTCAAGCTCGGGTCTTCAGCGGAAAAGCTTTGGAGTTGCGAGTGTCGCTTAAGTATACTCGTGTATATGTATGTTTTAATACAACAATAATTCCTAGATTAGCGGCTATTAAATCTTGTGGCTTGTTATGCATGCTAGTATAGGGAAAATTTTGATTTTCCATCTTTGACTGCATTGTCTAAATAGTTTAGACGACTAGCATCGTAACCTACCAATTAATACTAATTGTTATACCCTTTTGTCTTATTCAAGTATACCTTTTCCTATGACATGGTTTAACATATTTTATGGTATCTTATTTCTCCCCCTTTGACATTATCAAAAAGGATGAGTAAAAAATTATTTTTTACTGTCATTATTATAATAGAAAGTGTGATTTCAAAAATTTAATGTAAACCATGAGTTAAATTCATTTTCAATATTTCAAAAAATTTATAAATTAAGTTTCTTGCACTGAATTCAATAAGTAAGAAAAACATATCAGAATGTTGGAAATCATTAAGGAGACTCAATATACCATCATAAACTTAATCCTCATCAATGTTAAAAACCTTAAAGATCATTAAAATTTGTGAGTCATATGTCAATATATATCAAATCTCAAATGCCAGGTGAGCCCCAGTGGGGGATAGAGGCTCGGAGGATCCAGGTGAACTATTTGGGGCAAGTTGAAGGGAACACGAGATGATTCGCACCGAGGTTAAGCAGAGGGTTGATTGTATGACATATGCCCAAATCTCGCCAAGGTGGAGATTTGTGAAAGTTGGCTCGATTTGAGGCGCTGGAAGAGCATTGTAGATGTGCAGGTAAGTAGTCATACATGGCTAGCTTGCTTGAGCCTTGGATACCACGTATCTGGCCATGCATGGCCAGATACGGGGATTTAGGGCTGTGCTAACTCCTGCATGGTTGAATCCTCAGTACGGAGGATTGGCAACTCGACAGCCCGGCTTTCGGTAGCTTGGAAGCTCGACAACTCGGATGCTCGGTAGCTTGACATCATGGGCTCTAGTAAGGAGCTCGGCAGCTTGGAGGTGCCGACTACATGATGCAGAATACTATTCAAGTTAAAGTTGCTCTACCAATTGAATTCTGTTTAAATTCGAATTGCTCTCTAATAGAATTCTATTCGAATTAGAGTTTCTCTCCCAATAGAATTCGGTGTGTGCCCATGCCCTAGAGGCTATAAAAGGGGCGCTAGGGGATGGTTTATTGAGAGAATGAACACATAGAGAGCTTTGAGCCGCCATTAAAGAAAGCCGATTTTTAGAGATTGTATGGAAAGCTTTTAGGGAGATCTTGAGTATTTCTTCTTGAAGTTTGAAGAGTTGTATTTTCTGTTCTTCCTTTGGATAAAATCCATTGGGTGTTTCTTTGGCCGGCTGATGGCCTAAAGACTCAATCTTTATTGTACTCTTGGAGTTCTTGCACGTCCTCTTACCACCAGATCATCGGACGGTCCAAAGCTTCCACCCTTTGCGCACAACAAAAAGAACTGTCTAATATAACCCAAAAAAATTCCGCATGGAAAAGATCAAAATTGTTAGTCCATGTTCTAAGCTTACTTAGAGATACATTTCCCACTCTGATGACATTGGTATATTAGCTTCACAGGCGCTAAACATAACAAAACAACTGCAAGTACAAGTTTAACAGTAACAAACATGTGAACAAGGCAGAGACAAAAAACATCAATCCCCGCATTCTATAGATTTCATTGAACAACTAAAGACTTTACGTCAACTGTTAGGTGATCATAATTAATATCGAATGCACACTCTGTCGATCTCAAAGAGAAGAAGCAAGCATCGCAATGGCGCAAGCAATTATAAGTTTTTAAAAAAATTAGTGGGTGAAGACTAATATGTTTCCTACTGATCTGTTGACAATACCTAAATATGACATGTACAAGTGTTCTCTTTTAGAACTATTCAACTGTGAACTTGAGAACACGGGACATGATCAATGGTTAAACCAAAGCGCAATCCCCAGCCTCGAGAACTCCAATATACTCTTGACATGATCTCTTCTTGATGTCATCGATTTCTTTCTCATAGCCACGCTGTCTGTGTATGATCAAAATGTTTGGACATAGCTAGGATGAGAATGAAACCAAAATGAGGTGACAAATTCTACTAGTTTACGTCGAACAGGACAGCGCTGCTGCATGAAACAAACTTGTCGAACCATCAAAATTGTCAGATATGCGATGGAATGCATGAAAATGACAATAATAGGAAGAACCGGGATTGGACTACATGAATTCAGCCTTCTTGATGTCATGTGTATGCCAATTGGAACATACCAAGAACTTCGGCCAAATGTATATATTTCAGACAATTAAAGGTATTGGATTCGTCTCAACTATCATGTGTATGACAATAGGAACCTGCCAATAACTATGGCCAAATGTGTTAGCCTTTGGAGTCATGCAATAATAGTATACTACATCCATATTTAAGCTAATCAGGTTCACTGTAAGCTGTGCAAATATTTTGGTTAGGAGAACTTCAATTCTAACCATGAACGAAGCCGTCTACAACCTTATAAGCCATTTTCCCGATTCCCAGCCCATACTCCTGGCCATCATACTAGTGGTTTCAGTGTCCCTTGTTGGCAGCTACTACATGTTCGAAACAATATCTTCGTCTAACGACAAGAGACTCCCTCCCGGGTCACTAGGCCTCCCGCTCTTCGGAGAATCAGTAGGCTTCCTCAGTGCACAAAAGCGTGACAAGACTCAAGAATGGATAGAGTCTCGCGTAGCAAGATATTGTTCCATCTTCAAGACCTCGCTCATGGGAAAGCCGACGGTAGTGCTTACTGGTTCGGCTGCCAACCGGTTTCTCTTCACCGCCAACGAGAACACCGTCGCGAGCAACCAGGCCCGGACAGCGAGGTGCATCCTGGGCGAGAGCAGCATCTTCGAGCTCAAGGGGAACGACCACAAGCTGATCAGAGGAGTCATGTCCAGCTTCCTGAAACCTGAGAGTCTCCAGAGGTGCGTTGGAGAAATGGACAGGGTCATAAGCCAACAAATATTTCAGGTAACATCTTTAACCACGAGGCTCTACGTACCTCAAGAAACAGAATAACTCGTGGCTGTTTTGAAGGAATTCAACGCGAGGGATTGGGTGAAAGCTGTTCCATTGATGAAGAGGATCACCTTCAACGTGACATGCGCTGTGCTATTTGGATTGCCGGTCGGGAAAGAGCTAGACAGTCTGTTCGAAGATTTCAAAATGGCTTTAAAAGGGGTGTGGTCTTTGCCTCTCAACTTTCCCCTGACCGCCTTCCATCAGGCTGTGCTGGCTCGTAGCAGGATCCACAAGTACTTTTCAGCACTGATCCATGAGAGGAGGAAGATGTTGGCAGTCAGCAATGAAAACAATCCAATGAACATGTTTCTGAACTTGAGAGACATGGATGGTGAATGCATTTCAGAGGACATGGTGATCGATAACATTGTGACGCTAATATTTGCCAGCCATGATACGAGCGCCATTCTCCTGACTCACCTCATCAGGCATCTGGCAAAGGATACGGCTATGTACCAGAGCGTGCTCGAAGGTGAGCACTAGTTTTGTAAATACAAGCTTATGTCTGTACACGTGCATGTGTGCATGTATGTATGTATATAATGATAGGACATGATTGCATACAAGCTTATACATGTGTTTTTAATGCTAAGATAATGTTGTAATTTGACAACTTATATCTATGTATTACTATAAACAGAACAAGGTTGTCAATTTTCGGTTGTCTTTAAATACCAAAAAATGAATATACATGTTTATTCATAAACATTATAATTTACTTGTTGATCTTTAATTATCACTCAAATTCCAAAGGATAGTTTGTGGATTTGATTCATAAGAATTGTACTTTATTACCAATCCAAAGATACTTGATCTAACAATAAAAATAGTTTAATTATTTTTTTCTTTGAGATGGCAAATTTTTTTACAATTCTTTCTTTATTGGGAACAACTACGTATTTGGGTTTATAGAGTGTGTAATTAAAATTAGATGATATGTTAGGCTATTTAGCACACCAAATAAAAAATCGTAACAGCTAAAATAAAAAATTCTAATCATTAAAGCTAAACTAATCCCTGTTATTTTTAGGATACAAGAAAAAGTTAATTTGTGCGTGCATATTTATGTGCTATTCGATTGTAATATGCTCATATTTATTATTTTACTATTTACACCCTAGTTTCTAAAAGTTAGTCTTAATTTGTAGTCTTTCTGAAATATATTCTCAAAATTAGTTTATTCTTGACTGAGATTGTTAATAGGCTCGAAAAGCTCTATGTTTGGCTCAAGTTTGCTTAGAACTCCCTTAGGCTTGCTTGGCAATTTAGTGTACTGAGCTTTAAAAAAGTCCAAGTGCACCACATAAAGCTCAGCTTACTTGGCTCGATTTGGACACCAAATAGACACTATGAGATCATGGTCCTTCCTAACTTTGGTAAAATTAAAAAAAAAATTGCTTTACGATGCTGAAGAACTGAATTGAAGTTTTAAGAACAAAATTGTCATGCCTCAAAACCACAAAACAATAATATCAATTACGGAACCGATGCTAGTCGGCCATGTTGTGTGTTATCAGGCGGAAATTTGGATCGTCAAGATGATCAGGTGGTGAGGAACGAGTACCAAACACAACAGAGCTCAATAGAGATTGTAATTTAGGCCGTCGATCGGTCAATGAAACACTCAATAGCTTTTATTTTAATGGAAGAACAAATACAACTCTTCTATCTTCACAACGAAGAAGTACTCAAAATATCTCTAAAAGCTCTCAATACAATCCGTTCAAAGTGGATCTTAACAATGGCGGCTCAAAACTCTCAATATTCGTTCAATCTCTAAAACCCTCTTCCAAGCACCCCCTATATAGTCCCAAGGGCACGGGTGCAAAACAAATTCTACTGGAAGAAGAATTCTAATTCCAGTAGAATTATATCTGATAGAATTCTACTGGGTGAGCAACTTCAACTCAAATAGGACTCGGCGCCCTATAGTGGGCGCCTCCGAGCTGTCAAGCTCCCCGCTAGAGCTCGAGCTGCCAAGGTTCGGAGCTATCACATGGCAAAGCTTCCGATCTTCGGAACTACCGAAAGACCGACCTATGGAGTTGCTGAGCTTCCAAACCGCCGATCCTCTGAACTGAGGGTTTAGGCCTGTAGGAGTTAGCTCGGCCCCGAATCCCATATTTGGTTGTGCATAGTCAGACACAAGGGACCCCAATGCATAAGCAAACTAGCACGGGACGAATACTTGCCTTCACATCTCTACCTCCTTCAACACATCAAATCGAGCCAACTTTCATAATTAACACAATATTATGGTATGCAAGAAACTAAACAAAATATACACACATACTTAGGTCATGCGACCAACGTTATCTGTTTATGCCACCACTCAAATTGTGATCCAATTCATGCATTCTAAATCGTCGTGAGCCCTGACACAGCTAGACAAAATACGCAACCCGAGAAATAGAAGAGCAGTGATGACTAATCAATTCAATGAACTTTTTTTCCCCAAAAATATTTATTTTTCTCAAAAACAAATATTCAATGAACTCTTCCAATTCATTTTGCTCAAGTAGCGAACTTTTCTCATTCATTTATGCCTTTTAGGACTAGCATTATATGTGTAATAGATGGAGCTTGCTTTTGATTATTTAATTTACTTTGCGGTCCCTTTATCTGGACACCTGCACACAATTCTACGTCATCATTATCAGAATAACACTAATGAAATGTTCCAAACTCGCCACAACCCAAGATACCGATTCGAACAAGCCCGTGTTTCATACTGGCATTGCGGACACTTATTACATACAGTCGTACCCATGTCGGGCATGTCAGAGACCAACCCTTCAAGTACACCATGTGGAAATCTATCGAACTTGTCAAACATGTCCTTAATCGATACTTCATAATGTTAGCCATTTTCTGGGGACATTCTTACACTTAGCAGGCACATGCTTTATACTCATTCCACACAAATATTTAATCACTGTCATATATGCATTACATACTATATTTTACAGAATATTGTACCAAAATTGGTATTTTGTGAGTTTTATATAAGAATGGAAAAATACATCTGCTATGATTCAGAAATATGAAGAGTCAAGGCCTATTGTGTGTGCCAAATGTAAAAGATGCATACTAGGTTTATTTCTGGCATATGTATGGAAGCTTATATGTGTTTATATATACATGTATTAATTTATGCACTTGTTATTACTATTATCTCTACAGAACATTACTGTACAGAACTACGATATTCAAACTGTTATTATTACTAAATGCTGTGATATATTAGAGCAATCTAGAATACTTGGTGAAAAGGGAGGAGACAGAGAGCTTACATGGGATGACATACAAAAGATGAAGTATACATGGAGAGTAGCCCAAGAGATGATGCGGATCACTCCTCCTGTCTTTGGAAATTTCAAGCAAGCAGCTAAAGACTTATCTTTTGGTGGATTTGACATCCCTAAAGGATGGCAGGTAAATAATGCAATCAGATAAGAAAACTTTTTTTATGGTGCACTAACCTACTATCTGGATATGCATATTTTTGTTTCCCAGTTGTTTTGGGTATCTAGTGGGACACACATGGACAAGAACATCTTCCATGATCCGGAAAAGTTTGATCCATCCAGATTCGAAGCCGCCTCAAAATCATACCCTCCATATTCTTACATACCATTCGGCGCAGGCACTCGCATTTGCCCTGGCAGTGAGTTTGCCCGGATTGAGGTGCTGCTAGTCATGCATCATCTGGTCACAAACTATGAGTGGTCAGAGATGATACCGAATGAGCCTATCACACGAGATCCAATGCCTTATCCGGCAATGGGCCTCCCAATCAAACTCCGACCCAAGCGAATATATTAGGATTGTAACTCTTTTCTTTCTTTATTTTTCCCACATGCAGCGTGTAATACAATAAAAAATGTTTGTATTTCTTACTCATCTTCTTATGTTTAATCTGTGTTTACTGCTGTTAAACAACTGAATTGAAATATAACATTCAGCTCTATCATATACCTTTAAATTGCCTTGTTAGGGAGAAAAAAGCCAGTATGACTAAAATGAACTCATGGGAAGGTACAAGCAGGCAAAATATCACTCATTTGCTGGAGTACGATGTTAATCTCATTCATATGAATCTTACATCCTTCTGTGTTTTGAAACTTTCTACCCCTAATCCTGTACAACTCAACTCCTTCAGGAGTGGACATAGTTTATCTCTCACAATATATATAAGTTATATAACATAATATCTAAATACAATCAGACGTAAAAAGTGTGTATGTACATATGAGGTATAAGTAGCTAAAATACTCACAGCTATGCTACGAAGGACCTTGATGGTGAAAGTGAAGCAAATGTCTGGCTTCTTTCTGATGGTGAAGGAGACAGATTTGAAACAGCCTGCATGAAGCTAAAGAAAGCTTAACAAGCAATAGATTGGAATGGCAACGAACAGTACTTTTTATGTCACACGAATTTCTATGTCACCCCTAAGCTTAAATAAGATAATTTCTCGTGTAGCTATCATTATGTTGACACAAGCATCCTAGAAGGACAACTAGGATTCCGAATTTAGGCACTCCAACTCGGAACACACCAAATAACATGTACAATTACTATATAGGTTAAGTCGTAGCACTTAATACGAAATGGTTGGAAGTTAAGGAAAAGATATGGATAAGCCTTGACTGATGCTTATGGCTGTTAACGGGAATGATTGGCTAGGTATGTTGGGAATAAATCACCGGCGAAAGACAAGGCCTCTGGGATACACGCGGAATACCAACCCTAACAAACTGATCAGGAATCTAGGGCTAGCAAATGACCCCAATTCACCCAACAATAAACCCAATTGACCTTACAATAGAAAGTAGCAAACGAATAATATCAACAACAAATCAAACGCAGACACAAGAGAATTTACACTGGTTGTAAACAACCTACATCCAGCAATCCGAGACGATTCCACTATCAGAGAGCTTCATCAATCTAGTGTTACAATCTTGCTTCCACTCACGTAAGTAATAACTTGGCAAACCGCACAAGCCCTCAATATCTCACTCAAGGAAGAAGAAATCAAAAGGAGGAACAAGAGAAGAATCACACACCTTCTCAATCAAGAACTCCTAAACCCTAACTCTCTCACGGATCTTCAAAAGGGTGGCTCCAAGAACTCCAAATATCAAAAGGAGGCTTAACCTAATCTAAAACAATAGTTAAGTTTAAGTAGGATCTCCCCAAACCTGAGAAAACAAGATCTGGCCTTTGGTCTTTTCGGCTGGCCCCGCGCTGACTCGGCCCGAGTCGATCTGCAGCCCGAGCTGCTCGACCGAGCTAACATGCATTGCTTCAGCTACTGGGTGGAGTCGAGTCGACTCGGTCGAGTAGCATACCTACTCGGCCCGAGTAGGTATTCCCTGCAGAGCTCTCCCAAACAGCGAGCTCTCGGATTTCTGAGACCATCAGAATCCTACTGTAGCTCGACCGAGTAGCAGGCTACTCGACCGAGGAGCCCCCCTGCTCGACCGAGTAGGAGGTCGCTCAATTCGGCAAAAAAACTCCACACTACTTACTGTTTCTTACTGCTCCTGTAGCTCGGTCGAGTAGGCTACTCGACCGAGTCGCCTGGGAAACCTTCACATATGAGATCTGAATCACAAAAAACAACAAGGTATAATCACAATTAATAACAAGCTTGACTAACTTGAACAAGACTTCAAGGTTTCGTGGTAAAAGGTGGCTACACTAAACTTTGTGTTGTATTTTGGGAAAATGGTGATTAGCTTCTAAATGAGCTAACCCCTCATATATATAATATCCCTTGATTAGCTTTACACACACACCCTAATACAAATAACACTCAATACTCCCCCTCAAGATGAGTAAAAGATATTTATCATGCCCATCTTGTTACAAGCATCCTCTACTCCTTTAGAGTTTAACCCCTTCGTAAGGCAATCTGCTAATTGCTGTCCAGAGGTAATATAGGAGATCTCCAACTGCTTCTTGTCCAGTCTCTCTTTAATGAAGAACTTGTCAATCTCTATGTGCTTCGTTCTATCATGTTGCACTGGGTTGTTGGCAATATTAATTGCTGACTTGTTATCACACAACAACCGCAATGGTCCTTCTCTCAGCAGGTGTAGCTCATGTAGGAGTGATCTCAACCAGATCATCTCACATGTAGGAGTTATCACACAACAACCGCAATGAAGTCCATGAAGAGGTCCTCCCACACCTGATCGGGCAAAGACAGTGGCTGTAATAATCCTTCCGGGGACATCGCCTGGTACTTGTGACGCTGGCAAGCGTCACACTCCACAACCATCTTCACCACATCCTTCTTCATTCCCTTCCAGTAGACCTCCCTAACCAGTCTCTGGTAGGTCTTGAGGACCCCAGAGTGCCCTCCTACTGCGCTGCTGTGGAACTCCTGGAGTATGGTCGGTATGTATGTCGAAGTCTACGGCAGGACCAATCTCCCCCAATGCAGTAACCGTCCATCCTGAATAGAATACCCTGGGTACTCTATAAATCCCTGTAATAGCGCCGCACGTATACCAGCCAAGTCCTGGTCATGCTCCACCTCCTGCTGCAATGGCTCCCAGTCCTGGAGCACTGAAAATGCCAGGGCCGCCAACTCTACCTCCTCCTCTCGCAGTGAAAGTGCGTCAGCTGCCTTGTTCTCTAGCCCCGGGCGTGATTCAATCTTAAATCTGTACCCCATCAGCTTTCGCAGCCACTTCTGATGCTCATCTGCTACCATGCGCTGCTCTAAGAAGTATTCGAGGCTCCGCTGATCTGTGCGCACCAGAAAACTCCTCCCCAACAAGTCTGGCCTCCACTTCTGAATAGACAGGACTATGGCCATCAGCTCCCTCTCATAGACAGACCGCAGTCTGGCTCTAGCAGTCAACACCTGACTGAAATACGCAATGGACCGCTGCTCCTGCATCAATACTGCTCTCAGTCCATGTCCCGATGTGTCCGCCTCTACCACAAAGGGCCTGGAAAAATCTGGCAACGCCAATACTGGCAGGGTGGTCATGGCCCTCTTCAGGGCCACAAATGCTATCATCGCCTCCTCCTCCCAATGAAACTGGTCCTTCTTCAATAGCTCGGTCAGTGGCCAGGCGATCGTCTCATACCCCTCCACAAATCTGCGATAGTAACATGTCAAGCACAGGAAACCACGCAGCCCCCTGAGTGTGGTGGGCCGCGGCCAATCAAGCATTGCCGCTATCTTCGCTTTGTCTGCTACCACCCCCTCCGCTGACACCACATGCCCCAGATACTCCATATGTGGCTGTCCGAATAAACACGTCTTCCTGTTCGTAAACAGCTGGTGGTACTACAGCTCCTGAAACACTACTTGCAGGTGGTCCAAGTGCTCCTCCAAGGTACGACTGTACACCAATATGTCATCGAAGAAAACGAGTACGAATCACCTCAAGTAAGGGTGGAATACCTTATTCATTAGGGCCTGAAAGGTAATTGGTGCATTAGTCAAGCCGAACGGCATGACTTGAAACTCGTAATGGCCCTCATGCGTCCTGAACGTCGTCTTGAGCACATCCTCCCGTCGCATCCTGATCTGATAGCAGCCTAACTTGAGGTCTATCTTACTGAATAGGGCTGCCCCATGTAACACATCCAGGAGCTCATCAATAACTGGTATGGGAAACTTATCTGGCACTGTCTCCTTGTTTAAAACCAGGTAGTCTACGCAGAAACGCCGGCTCTCATCCTTCTTTTTCACCAAAAGCACCGAACTGGAAAAAGGGCTCACACTAGGCTGAATCACTTCTGCCTGCACCATCTTGGCCACCATCATCTCGATCCCGTCCTTTTGATGCTGGGGGTTACGGTAGGGCCTCGCACTGATGGGGGACACGCCCTCCCTAGTACATGGCGTGCTCATGATCTCTCGGTGATGGAAGACACCGAAGCTCCTGGAAGACTTCAAACTGCTCTATCAGACGCTGCACCTCCCCTGGAATGGGTTGCTCATCACTGGCCTCGGCGTCTTCCTCTCCCGTCAATGAGTGTAACTCTACCCAGTATCTGCCGCCCTCCGCCTGAATGGTTCTCACCATGGTCTTCAGAGAGACCAATACTCTGCATAGACTGGGATCCCCCTGTAGTGTGACTGCTCTCCCCTCTTCCTGAAACTCCATCCTGAGCAGTTTCCAATTCACCGTCATCTTCCCCAACGTCTGCAACCACGTCATGCCCAAGATGACATCGGTGCTCCCCAGGTTTAACGGTAAAAAATCTGCGATCACCTGTATCCCCTGTAGTGTCAGTACCAGCCCTCTGCAAACTTTCCGACTGCTCTCCTTCTTCCCCGTCCCCATCATGACACTGAAACTACCACAGTTGGTCAGCTGGAGCTCCTGCTGGGCCACCGCTCTCCTGGAAATGAAGTTGTAGGTCGCTCCACTGTCAATAAGCATGGTCACCTCCTGGTCACCGATCTCTCCCCTTAACTTCATGGTATGGTTCAGTGTGAACCCTACCACGGAGTTAAGGGATACCTCTACCACGTCTAACTGCTGGCCCTCAGGCTCCTACTCTGCCTCAGCGGTCTCGTCCTCGACGTCAGCCTCATCATCGTCGTCCTCGAGTAGCAGCACTTGGAGCTTGCGTCCCGCACATCTGTGACCCGGTGTGAATCGCTCATCACATCTGAAACACAAGCCCTTCTGCCGCTTCTCCCTCATCTCTGCGTCCGACATCCGCCTGAACTGCCCCAGCCTGCGGTGCACTACTCTCCCCCGTCTTCTCCTTGGTATCCAGATCTGCTTCCGTAGTGGCTCTCTGATGTCCACCTGTCGCAGGCTGGCTTCGGGTCGCTGGTCCACTCCATCCACTCCTGACCTTCCTGTCCTCCAACTGGCAATCCTCTGCCATCTGAACGTACTCCATGGCCTCCATCAGACTCTGGGGCTTCTGCATGCGTACTGCCGCTCGAATAGTGGCATTCAACCCCTTCATGAAGGTGCTCTCCATCAACTCATCTGTCACCCAGTGTACCTGTCCCGATAGGACCTCGAACCTCTCCAGATAGTCTCACACCGTGCTTTCATGTCTATGTGATAGCAGCTGCACCTGCACATTCCCCAGGTGGGGGTCTCTGAACCTCTCCACCATCTGGTCCCTGATCTCCTCCCACGAGCGAAAGGAACGCCTCGCATCCTTCCACTAAAACCAAGCGAGTGCTTTTCCATCCAGACAGATGCGCCGCCTCCAGCTTCTGCTCCTCAGTCACGCAGGAGACTCTCAAAAATCTCTCCGCTCTGTAGACCCACGAGACCGGTTCCACCCCATCAAATATAGGCATCTTCAACTTCCTCAATCTTTCCATATTGAATCCATGATCCCCTCGTCCCCCGGCATATCTAGGATGATGATAGTTCTGCCACCTCTCCTTGTGCATCTAGTATCCTCCATGTAGTCCCCTCCACTGGTCACCATGCCCCCTCTCAGGGCCCATCTCCCCGCCCACCGTAGCCTCCAGTCTGACCACATACTCCTCCTCACAGCCCCAGTATCCTCCTCCATAGTCCCTGGGCCCTCCCTCATAGGTGTGGGGTGATGGACGCCCTCTATAGTCACCATACCGAGTGTCGGAAGGGTCCCGAAAATCCCCTCTGTAATCATAGTGTTCCTGCTCTTCACCGGGATCAAATCCACCATCAAAACCACGAGCTGTGCCCTCTGAATAGGGTGAAACCCCCCCAACTGCTGTTGCTGCTGTGTCACGTCCCGCCCCCTGGGGTCGGTGGGGGTCCCATGGCCTTGTTGAGGGCCCGCGGGCCCTTGTCGATGGTGGTCGGGCCCCAACGGCCCTGTACAGGGGCCGCGGGGCCCTGTCGCTGGAAGCCGGGGCCCCGGCCCTGTAGGATGGCCGCGGGACCCGCCGGGGGACGGGGTGACTTCGCCGGCCCCTGGTGGGGCTGGGGGGTGCGCTACCCCCCCCCCCCCCCCCCCCCGCTTTCCTGGGATCCCGCAGGACCCCCTCCCGTCCACCGCACGTCTTGGGGATGGAGGCAATGTTCGCTGCCCCCTCTCTTCGCTTCCTCCGCCTTTCGTCGTATCGCCTCGCGATAATCCCACATCCACAGCCCTCCATCTTCCTCCTCGTTAAATTCCTCCTCTTCGTAGGCGAGATCTGTTTCAAAAAGCTCCTCTTTTTCCTTCCTCTTATTCAAAGGTGGCGCCTTTGTTGCTGATTTAGGATTCCCATCCTCTTTTGCTTCCTTCCCCGCGTTGGCCGCCAATTGGAAGATCAACTGAGCAAATTGTTCTTCTTGCTTCGCTTGCCTTGCCGTTAATTGGTCGATGGAAGGCGTCAACTTCATAATGGCTTCCTCGTTCCTGGTCAAAGATCTCTTTACACCCTCGATCTCGACGTTGACCTTCTCCTCCAATGTATCGATCTTTTCCTTCGATCTTGTTGATGCCGCCATGGATCTTCACGTGCTTTGATACCAAATTGATAGGATCCAAAGAAAAACTGAAATTATATTAATAAAAACAACGAATAAAAAGATAATTGGCTACAATTATAGGGGCAACCACCCTCCCAAGACGCTGATAAGCGAGGACGTCCGCACTCTCCTAAGATCTCTCGAAGAACTCTCACAAATATCAAAATAATAAGCATAATAGATTAAAGACGGCTAGCCCTAGATTAAGACTAAACCCCCTCTAAACAATTACAAGTTTGCCATTAAAAATAATAATGAAGAGAAGGGGTCGAAAACGCCCATAAGGCGCGGCTTGCTTGCGGGTCCGGCGTCGCTGGTAGGTGCGAATCGCACCAGCGTGCAGATGAGAACTCATGGTACATTGCCTAAAAAGTAGGGGGAAAATTATGACAGGGAGTGAATTCTCAGATTAACTTCGGATATTATCCATGATAGCAAAAGCAAGGACTCCCAATGGGAGGGGGAAAAAAATCCAGTTGGGCACGTATTTGAATTATCCAGGGACATTAAACCACCTGGGTTTTTAGATTTTCAAACCAATTTTCAATTACAAAGACTGCTATTACTACTAATGGAGGAACAACCAAACTTTAAACATGCCGTTGGAAGAGCAAAAATGACAAAATTAACAAACACACGCATATCACCTCTAGACAAAGATGTATATTTTCAAGTTGCAAATGTACACTCACCTTACCTTTCATTGGTTGCTAACCAGCACAGCCCAACTTGCCAGGCTTCATAGGCATGCCTTAAAAAGTAGACGAAATTTTTTACAATTAAAAATAAGAAGATGCAACTATTTGCTGATCAGCAGAACCTTCTAACCAAATAGTAGTAGGATTAAGAAAGTACAAAAAGATAGAGACAAAGCTGAAAAATTAAAAAGCAGATAAAAATAGTGCCATCTGCAAATTAAAAATTAATTAAGTTATATCTAACCATGCTCTTTTCCTTTATCAGAATACTGTTGGATACATCAACCACTAAAACAACAAAGAGGAGAGAAAAATGATTACCTTTCTAAGAGAGAGATTTCTTATCTTCAGAACCGTTCCATAGAATATAAGATTTACTACGAAGTCAAGAATTCAACCACCAAAAACGCGCGTCATGTGAAAGGTCACATATGATATTAATTTTTAAAAAGCAGATAACGTCAAATGAATCATTACAATAATTTCTGAAATCTCCTTTAGAGCAGTCCCACCGAGGGCTGTAACCAAAATGTGGGGTGGGGGGTTTTGGCAAAAATCAACCCCCCAACCCACCCAAATGCGCTTCATATCCAGCGGGGGGCTTTTCCCAAAATCCAATGGTGGTGATTTTGGCCGAATTTTCCAAAAAAAATACAAATTTTTGAAGGAAAAAACCATTGTTTCAATAATTGATCACTACAGCTCTTGATTCATTGATTCATTGTAGAATTCATACAGCCAAATCCAATCCTAAATTCAAATTGAACTACGAAACGAGTACAAGTGCAACATAACACTTCAAATTTGGCCAAAATCCCAAAATCCAATGCTAAAATATCCCCACAGATACCAATGGCTACTTTCTTTTAAAAAAAAATATCCCCTTCAAATTTGGCCAAAATCCCAACTGTTACATCAATAAAAAATTAATTTAAACCCAAAATCCCGCATTTTAGGAGGAGCTTTTCGCTGGAATGCTTTGGGGAGGGGGGCATTTTGGGCAGGGGTTTTGCAAAAATCCCCCACCCCCCACCCCGGAAAAAAAAAAACACACACACACACATACACCAAAAATCCCCAAAAAGGGAACGGTGGGGGTGCTCTTAGAAAACGACGGCTTAGTACAAAGTAGTAGTCCATAAAACACAGAATTGTATTCTACGATGGAAACATGACTCTTCCTTTGTTTAAAAGGCTTAATGACATGGAGCCCGTTAACACTAGTTACATGAAGCTATGGCTTCTCTGTTTGCTCAATCTGAACTTGATGCTTCAACTATAAACGAGCAGCCAGAAGAAAGCTGTGCGCTTCCGAGCATCTCTGTGGGCAGAACAACATCAATGTCCTCAACAAGCTATCATAATTTGTCTTTTTTTTTTCATCTCTCTCATTTCTTTTTAAATTTAAACTCCGAATTGGATTTTCAACTTAATATAGTTACGACGGAGGAAGCCAGAACTTTGATCAACTTCTTCCCCCAAAAGTACGTGGAAGACATGCGAAGCCCCAACACACCAGGGTCATTATGATCACCAAGCTGCACGATTGACAGATCAAATTAGTAGAACAGCTGATAAACATCCTATGATCCAACGGTGCCAAAGGTTTAGCTAAATAAATTTTCTCAAGTAATATTCATTGATGGAGATTTGAGTCTAATTCGTCCCAAGAATATTGTAGCTCAACTCTCTCAATCAGTTGAGCCGTGATTAAAAAGAAAAAGAAGACACAGGGAGAGTGCGATGGTGATCTTTGTCTTACAGTGTGGAAGAATGATTTGCATGCAAGAAAGATAATAGAGATTAAAATGGGAGCCCCTTCTATTGCACACTTCACGTATCCGGACAGCATCACTCCCCTCAGCTGCAAAAAACATATGATTCCAAGTTCAATACAAAAAAAACATGTATAAGTAATATTGCTGATTAAGACGTAATGCTATGCAGTAAATGAGTTCAGATTGATATCTGATTGGATCAAATTATTAACATCTTTCCGTCAAAGCTTAAAATGAAGAAAAATATTGTTTCTTGCTACCAGTATCTCTCTAGTTTAATTGTAAGTTATATGGTTGTTGCTTTCTGAGATGGTGGAGGTGTGAGTATCACGGGCGGATTGTTTAGCTGTTTCTTCAATCATGTGTGGTACTTAGCTTACTCTCCCTTTATTAGACTGGCTAAGTCAGCCTACTGTTCAATTATCACACTCACAAGACACTCAAAAACGAACTTGAAGCTAGCGGACTTTGTCCGAGTGGCAGGCGACCTCCGCATGTGGGCGGGACCACCAGGATTCGATCCCCGGTGGCCAAGGTCTTTGCGCACGCACTTTACCTGCTTTCCAAAAACAAACTTGAAAATTCTCTATATTGCCTTTACTTGGCTAATTGCTTGATGATTCTTGTTAGATACAAAGGACCTCTCCTTGCCCCCTTTTATATGTGAGGCACTCCTACAATGAATGGTGGATGACCTTTTATTAAAGAGTTTACATGAATGTACAAGAACATTATAGATCCCATATTTACAAAAGTACGCTTGAGAATTTTCTAGAGAATATCAACTCATTTGCCAAGTAAGCACCAACTAGGCGTCAACTAAGTGATGATGTGGCATATGTGACATTCTCCCCGTCTATCTTAGTGATGCCCTTCTCGCTTAGTTTTCTCCTTGCAGAATTCCTCTACCAAATCATCAAACTGTCATACAGCCTTCGCAAGTTTCCAGCTACTCTTGCACTTCAGTAATCCTTTCCACTTGATGAAGTACTTCAGCCATGAATGGTTGTTAGCCGCATGAACCACCCTGTCTGATATGATCTCCTTGACCTCTTTGTCAAACTCCATCTGTATTCCTGTTGATGCAGAGGAAGACTTTCAACGGCTCAAGTACTCCGGATCTCCATGGTATGGCTTTAATATACTCACATGAAAGAGTGGATGATAATTGATTTTTTGTACGAAGTTCTACCTTGTAAGCCATGTTCTCCCCTCTTTTCACGATAAAAAATGGGCATTTATACTTTCTTATCAAGATTTTATGTACTCGTTTATGTCGATCTAGTATATATAGCCTGACAAAGATCAAGTCTCTGACTTGGTATTCTGCATGTCTCCTTTTCTATCAGCTCATTTTTCATCCTTTTTGCATCATTGCTAAGACACGACCTTACTAACTCGTTCTGCTATTGACATCCATTAGCAAATTTATAGGTTGTTGGACTACTTCCCTTGTACACGTAGCAACAGCATTTGGACTGAGTGGTAGTTACCCCATCATGATCTTGAAGGGACTTTCCCCATCGACTTACTCCTTTGGAGGTTGTATAAAAATTGAACCACATCCAACAATTTTGCTCAATCTTACTGGTTAACACTCACGTAATGCCTTAAGTACACCTCGTTTACCCTTTCTCTCTAGCCATCATTCTGAGTGTGAAAACTTATGAAAAAACTGAGATCAAATCTTAGCAATCTGAACAGCTCAGACCAAAACCTTCCCGTGAAGCGAGCATCCAAGTCGCTTACGATGGTCCTCAATAGCCCCCGATACTTCACCACATGCTTGAAAAACAGTAGAGCCGCTACCTTCGCTGGACACTTTGCAAGGGTTAGAATGAAAATCACATACTTCGAGAACCCTAAGAATTGAGACATGTTATCTGTAGTCGAGTTTGCATATAATGGTTCAGTGAATAAGTCCATCGGCACAAGTCCATTTAAAGTTGTTCATGGTTACAAACCTAGAAAGCCTATAGACCTCATTCACATGTCACATCATCACAGAGTATCTGAGTCAGCGGAATCATTTGCACAACACATCCATGATTTACATGAAGATATCAGCAGAAGAATTCAATTTAACAATAAAAGATATAAAGTTATTGCAGATGCACACAAATGTTTCAAAGAATTTAATGAAGGTGATTATGTAATGGTGCGACTTAAATTTGAGAGGTTTCCTTCTGGAACCTTAAAGAAGCTGCAGACTCATAATGCTAGCACATTCAAAATCTTAAGAAAAATTGGTCATAATGCCTATACTATATATCTCTCTGTAGATTATGGTATAAGCACAACTTTTAAAATTGAAGATTTAGTGGCTTTTAAGGGTCCAGCAGCAATACCTATAGATCCATTTTCTGTGCTATCACATGATGAGATGAGTGGCCCTCCTACTCTACCTCATCTAACTTTACCACACATATCTCCACATAAAGAGTAGATTGATCGCATTCTAAATGAGCAGGTAATATTAATCAAGCAAAGTGGTTATCAGCATTACTTGGTGAGTTGGAAAGGCATGCCATAATAAGAATGTACTTGAATTACGAAAGCAGAGCTTCAAATACTGGATCCAGATTTGCTTATAGGTATTATAACAGCCATCGGGCCCTTCACTTATCGGGACCGAGTTCTTTCCACTGCGGAAGAGTTGATGGGGACATCACGATCTACACGTGAAGACAACAACACGACTCCAACCCTAATTCGTTGTGGCTGAGTAAAAATTTGCATGTTGTACACGGTGAGTAAAAAAAGATGCACATACCCAAATTACTCACTGCACATAAAAGGCAAAATTTTTGCTTGTTGTGCACTTTGAGTAAAAAATTGTTGCACATCCCAAAATTACTCACCACGCACATCATGCTAAATTTTTGCAAGTTGTGTGTGGTGAGTAATTTTGATTCTTTAAGCATGCATGCAATCTAATATCATATTTCAGGATACAACACAACAGGCAATTCAGATAGCACATTCCTGGATACAAACTGATTCCTTCAACTGTCATGCAATTTTTTTGATACAAACTGATACTAATTCAGATACCATCACATAAAATTTTTGAGCATGCATGCAATCTGATACCATATTTTAGGATACAACACAGCAAGCAATTCAGATATTATATTTCAGGATACAAACTGATTTTAACTGTCAGAAGAACAAAAGTTTGATACAAACTGATACAATATTTCAATATAACAAAATTTTGAGCATGCACGCAAACTGATTTCAAGCGTCACGAGAACATAATTTCATGATACAACACAATCTCCATTGGTTTCACCACTGAATCTGACCTGATAAATCAGGTCAGATTCAGTGGTGAACCCAACAAAGATGTGGCATTGCTTACAGATTTTGTGTTAGTAAAAGTAGAGGAGAGTAAGTTGTGAGTAGAGGAGGGCTCGTGGGCAAACCTTTATAGAGGAATTGGACAAGGCTGATGGGCAACCACGGCAAATTGATCCTCGCAATGACCCTACATGAATGCAAAGGCTCCCGTGAATCAACAGGGAGTTGCCCATGAATCAACAGTGTAGTGGTGTGCGTGTCGAGCAAAAAGTGATGAATTTACGAAAATTACTCATAACACACAAGTAAAAAATTTGTATGTTGTGCGCGGTGAGTAGTTTGGTATGTGCGCAGAGTAATTTTGTAGACGGATGACGGGGATATTTTGGGGTTTTGAAAATGGCAGTTTCGTAATTTTTCAAAAAAATTAAGAGGTATGTGCGCAGATCAATTCAGTGGGTACGCAAATCAATTCCCTAAGAAAAATTGGTTTCAATGCATATTTTGTACATCTCCCTACAGATTATGGTATAAGCTCAACTTTCAATATTAAAGATTTAGTGTCTTATAAGGGTCCAGCAGCAATACCTACATATCCATTTCTGTGTTATCCCATGATGAGATGAGTGCCCCCTCCTACTCCACCTCATATAACTTTACCATGTATATCTCCATATAACGAGTAGATTGATTGCATTCTAGATGAGCAGGTCATATTAACCAAGCAGGGTGGTTATTAGTATCACTTGGTGAGTTGGAAAGGCAGGGAAGAATCAGACTGTACTTGAATTACAAAAGCATAGCTTCAAACACTGGATCCAGATTTGTTCGAGTATTATGACAGCAATCAGACCCTTCACATATCGGGGCCGAGTTCTTCCCACTTGGGAAGAGTTGAAGGGGATATCAAGGTCTACTCGATTTTTATTTTCTATATTAGTGCACTAAATTGTAAAAGCCGAAGTTCGCCGCCTCGCCCAGTGCTCAGATTCATCACCGCAGAAAGCTAAAGGGGCAAAATCATAACTTTAAAATCCAAAATTTAGAGAATCAGAGTGATTTTACCTCAGGTCGTGGATTGATGAAGGAATCAGAGAGAAACCCAATTACAGAGCCCAAATCTGAAATCAGATTCCTAAGAAAACTCCAGATTTTTCTTGAAAATTTCTGTTTTGCACCAAAACTGAATTCTAGGGCTTAAATTGAGCTTAAATAAAGAAAATGGGAAACCTGGACGCCCAGAGGGAACGCCACGAACTCATTTTGCCTCGGATTAAGGCGTGGACATGTCGAAGACCTCGGATTTTAGGGTTCGGTGGAGAAACAAAGCCACGCCACGTGCCATCGAGGTGGCAAGAGGAGAGGGGGGCCGCGTGGTTCCTCCGGTGTGAAGGAATGAGAGAAAAAGGCTCGGTGAGAGGGAGAGAGAGATGGAGAGGCGGCGAATTTTATTATTTTCCTCGATGTGCCGCTGCCGTTGATTGAGAGATAGAGAGAGAGGACGCGGAGAGGAGAGAGGGAGAGAGAGATCACGTAAGGGGCTTTACACGTGGAGAGGGGAAGAGAGATATTTAGTGGAAAAAAGGCATGGGCCCCAATCGGCTTTTACATTCTACCATCCTTACAAAAATTCCGTCCACGGTATTACAAAAATAAAAATAAAACAAAAACTAAGATACAACAAACAAATAAGGAAAACGCTCTCACATTTCGTCCTCCCTTTCCCAAGTGGACTCTCCAGGCGAGTCTCGAGGCCACATCACTTTCACCAGGTTGACAACTCTGTTTCGAAGGGCCTTCTGCTGACGATCAATGATACACACTGGTTGCTACTCATATGTCAGATCAGGCCGCACTGTGATCTCAGAGTGATCAACAACATGCGAGGGGTCCCTTACATACTTGCGCAACTGGGATATGTGAAACACATCATGCACTCCTTCCAAGGATGGAGGAAGTGCAAGTCTATATGCCACTTCACCCACGCGCTCCAAGACATCAAAAGGTCCAATATAACGTGGACTGAGCTTCCCTCTTCGTCCAAATCGGATCATGCCTCTAATAGGAGATATCTTCAAGAAAACATGATCACCAGGCTGGAATTCCAAGTGTCTTCGCTTCGCATGTGCCCAGTGCTTATACCGATCCTGTGCCACTTGAAGCTTCTCACTGATAGTGCGCACAACATCCACAGCTTCTATAATCATTTCTGGTCCCATCAACTCCTTGTCACCCACGCCATCCCAACGCAGGGGTGAACGACACTTCCTTCCATACAATGCTGCAAAAGGAGCCATGCCGATACTGGCCTGATAGCTGTCGTTGAATGCAAACTCCACGAGATGAAGGTGATCTTCCCACGATCCCTTGAAGTCTAGCATACATGCACGCAGCATATCCTCTAAGATCTGAATAGTGCGTTCAGATTAACCATCTGTATGCGGATGATAGGCTGAACTAAAACTCAAATGTGTCCACAGATGATCTTGTAAGCTCTTCCAGAAATGTGATGTGAAACGAGTGTCTCGATCAGAACGATGCTTACAGGAATTCCATGAAGTCTAACAATCTCTTCAATATACTTCCTGGCAAGCACTTCTGTGGACTGGCCAACTATGAAGGGAATGAAATGTGCCAACTTAGTCAATCGATCAACAATCACCCAGACAGCATCATTATGCTTCGTACTTCTAGGTAGTCCAGTCACAAAATCCATCGTTATGTGCTGCCACTTCCATTCCGGTATAGGTAAAGGTTGTAATAAACCAGCAACACGATGATGTTCAGCCTTAACCTGCTGGCACACCATGCACTTCGCTACACTCCTGGCAACACTTCTCTTCATACCGTGCCACCAATAATGTTGTCTCAGGTCCTTATACATTTTGGTCCCGCCTGGATGAATAGAATATAGCGAACTATGTGCTTCTTTCAATAATTCCTCTCGAATATCTCCAGACGGCACACAAATCCTGCTACCATACCGTAAGGACCCATCTTCATGAATTCGAAATTCTGGTCTCTGACCTGCCAACACCAGATTCCGAATCTTCTGCAACTTTTCATCATTTGCCTGAGTTGCCTTGATCCTATCTACCAGAGTAGACTGAATGTGCATATTCTTCAGCGAGGAAGTTAACCCAGGCAAAACCACATCTATCTCCATCTCCCTGATCTCTCGTTGCAGCCTCCATTGAGTCGTAAGCGTCATTACCATTGGAAGACGACTCAGCGCATCGGGTACAACATTGACCTTTCCAAGATGATATTGAAGGTCAATATCATAATCTGCCATCAACTCTATCCACCGGCGGTGTCTCATGTTAAGCTCCTTCTACGTGAAGATATACTTCAAACTCTTATGATCTGTGAATATCTTCACATGCTCTCCTAACAAGAAATGCCTACATATCTTCAATGCAAAAATAACCGCCGCCAACTCCAAGTCATGGGTAGGATAATTCTTCTCATGGTTCTTCAACTGTCTGGATGCATAAGCTACAACCCTGCCATGCTGGTGTAATACACATCCAAGTCCTTTACCTGATGCATCACAGAATACTTCAAATCCTCCCATCTGATCAGGAATAGCCAAAAGTGAGGCGGATGTCAATCTCTTCTTTAGCTCCTGGAAAGCATCATCACATGCCTTGGACCAAACGAACACTACATCCTTTCTTGTTAATCGTGTCATAGGCTCCGCGATCTTCGAGAAATCTTTAATAAACCTTCGATAATAACCATCCATTCCCAAGAAGCTACGTACCTCTGTCACGATCCGTGGAATAGGCCAGTTCTGAACAACTACAACTTTTTCAGGATCAACAGAGATTCCTTCTCCAGACACCACGTGTCCTAAATACGCCACCTTGTCCAGGTAGAATTGACATTTGCTGAGTTTGGCGAACAATTAGTGTTGTCTCAGAGTCTCCAGGACCTTTCTCAAATGTTCATTATGCTCTTGGGTGTCCTTCGAATATATCAGGATATCATCAAGATAGACAACTACGAATTTATCCAAATACTCATATAGCACTAGATTCATCAGGCTCATAAACACTGTCGGAGCATTGGTCCCGCCAAATGGCATTACCAAGAACTCATAATGCCCATACTTAGTTCTGAATGCAGTCTTATGAATGTCATCCTTGTTCAATTCCCTGTAATCAACACATATGCGTCGAGTCCCATCCTTCTTTAATACTAACAAAATAGGAGCACCCCAAGGAGAGACGCTCGGTCGTATCCAACCCTTCTTCAATAGTTCACTCAACTGGGTACGGACTTCTTCTAACTCTGGTGGCGCCAAACGATATGGTTTTTTGGATATCGGTTGGGCACCTGGTACCAAATCAATGGAAAATTCAACGGCACGTTCCGGAGGTAATTCTATAAGATCGTCCGGATCGTCCGGAAACATGTCCGTGAATTCTCGTACTATCTCTGGTATCTCTGGTTTATTAACCTTCATGGCACTTACCATAGCTTCTGCTGGTCGTGCCCTAAATCGTATTGGCCCCTCAGATCTACCTCCACTAATGAACTCAAATTTTGGATGGTCAGGCATCTCGAATACTACCCTCCTTTGACGACAGTCAATGGTAGCATGAAATGTTGCCAACCAATCCATTCCAAAGACAACATCAAAACTAGGCATCTCAATCACCAGAAAATCTGCAAATAGCTCTCGTCCACAAACAACTACAGGACACTGGGGTAATGACTGGTTGTCTTCAATATACCACCACCAGTATTAACATTCCAATGGGTAGTCAAGGATTCAACAGGAATATTGTGTGTGCTAACAAATCGAGTGGCTAGGAAACAATGAGAGGCTCCTGAATCGAATAATGTAAGAGCAGGTCTACCAGCGACTAGTACAATACCTAGTGTCAAAGATACTATGTCTAAGTAAACAAGTAACTAAGTATGAAAGTAATCACTGAAAGCATTAAATTCTTACTAGTAATCACTTCACTGGTAGCCTCAGCCTCCACTGCGTTCATAGTAAAAGCCTGGCGCTTGGGAGGTGGTGCTTGTGCTCTGGCCTGCTGAAAAACCTTCTGTGGAGGAAGCGGTGGTCTACGTGGTGGATTTCCTGCTGGATGAGCAGGAGCAGGAACAGGAGCACTGACAGCAGCTGGAGCAGAAGCTGGTGTTGCTGATCCTTTCTGCGGACAATCTCTGGCACTGTGCTCTTTGGACGCACAGACCAAACAAAGGCCTAGACGCCATCGACACTCCACCTTATAATGACGACTCTTGCCACAGTAGTGACATACTGGACGTGGCTGCTGTGGAGCCGGCCTCTTGAACTGAACCTGCTATACTGGCCGATGTACATGTCTGGCTAGGGATGAGAATGGGCATGCCCAAAGCCCGATTGGGCTTTCATTTGGGCGTGCCACATCATCATTCCTACTCACCCCTTCACTAATTCTAGAAGAATTAGTGAAGGGGTGAGTAGGAATGATGATGTGGCACGCCCAAATGAAAGCCCAATCGGGCTTTGGGCATGCCCATTCTCATCCCTATGTCTGGCAGGAGGCATAGGTCGTCGACCTGTCCCCTCGGTAGCAGCTGAAGGTGGTGGTGGTCACCTCGGACGGGCAGACATGTGGCGCTCTTGATCAGCTTCCCTCTGTATGTACTCGTACTCGCAAGCTGTCGCAAGTACCTCTGCATGAGTCGTCAGGCCTAACCCAACCATCTTCTCCCGGATCTTTATATTCAGACCCTGCTGAAAACGACGAGCTCGAGCTTCGAGAGTGGACACCATCTCTTCTGCAAGTCTGCTGAGCATAGAGAACTCAGCATCATACTCCTCAACAGACCTGGAGCCCTGTTTCAGGTTGGTGAATCGTGTCTCCAATTCCATCTGAGCCTCATGAGAAAAGAACTGGGCATTGAATTCCTCCTTGAATGTATCCCAGATAATAGGCTTTGCTAGCCGATCTTCTGCTGCGTCCCACCAAATCCTGGCTCCATCCTTTAAGTGTAACTTCGCAATCTTTACCCATGATCCTATGGGAATCTCTACTGCAGTCAGGTTGGCAACAGTGTCACGCAACCACTCCTCTGCCTGTAAGGGATCCTCTCGACCAGTAAATGTAGCCGGACGTAGCGCCCGAAACTGTTGTACATATCGAGTAATCTTAGGCTCCTCGTGAATAGCCTGAACAAGCTCTCGCAGGGCCTGATCTGAGATCTGATGGACTGTAGGGTTGCTCGAACCAGAGCCAGAAGCGTTCTGAGCCATCTTCACAGTGCGCTTCCGACGATTGTAAACTCGCATATGCATGTATACACAGGACAATGTCAATTTTCTAGTTAAGCATTTTTTTATCATAACACATCCTACTCTTTCTATACTGTTCACGAGGTTGGTTGCGAGGACCTGCATGGGCCACCAAGAAAAACATGTCACGCCCTGCAACCCGGCGTCGCATCATGTTTCGCAAAGGATAGCAGGTCCTGCAGATAACCAGTGAAAACAATCTAGACACAAGCAGAGATGTATCAAAATGCTTAACAAAATTTTTCATTTATATATATGAACGAGTTTACAAAATGATGTACATCATGCCAAAAGTATGTTTAAAAAACTATACATCATGCTATAAGCATACATAGCAAAAGTACATCTGCCACTAACACAAAAATACATAATCTACATCTACTCAAAAGTCGGCTGGGCCCACAAACTCTGGTGTCTCCTCTACGTCTGGGTCAACACCTGGTGGTACAACAACAATGAAGGCCCACCAGTAAATCACAATGATTCTAAAAAATTTAGAATGTAAATGTATGAACATGGGGAAAACACTAATTAGGAGGCAATAACTGAGAACGAACTAGTTAATATTGCATTGGCATTTAAGACTAACATGCAGCTCAATTTAAAGGTAACAATATCATGGCTTCATTATTCTATGCCAAACCTAGGCCGTGAATCATATTGGAGAGTATAGAAACAACCAAGGAGTCCACCTCAGTACCCAGGGGCGCTCACCTGGGCCAGGCCCAAAACAGGGACGGTATGGGCCGTGAGTCATCAGTGTGGAACTCAAAAATTAAGTCCGACGGTACGATAGGGGTTAGATCCTGATTCAATAATATGACCCAGGTCGGAACTACCTGATGCGGTCAAGTCGATAGGAACGAGGCTCCAGTTGCTCCCGCACTCTCTCTAATATGATTTACCCAAAAACCCGTGAGTCTGAAGTACCAAGTGTATAATAGTGTACATCTCTCAGTGCCTCAGTGATATAGTCCAAGTGTTATTCTACACAATGATTAAGCAAGATTTCCAAGGTGAATTTAAATTCTAAGGCCACATTAAACTCAATTCGTATATTAGTGTACTATGACATTCTGGTTTCAATCACATTCTCATTCATTCTAAACATATAAATAGTTCACTGAATTTTGAGTCATTATTTCCATAGCACACCTAATATACCAACCAGTCCAATGTCATGGGCCATTTATCAACTTCATAAAGAGCATCATAATACTCAACATGTTTTAAGAGTGCAGAAATTAAATATCTAAACATGGATATGTCAATTAATATCATGCTATTCTAATATGCTAAACAAACTGAAACTTGAATATAAATAAGTATAAGAGCAAACCTGCAAGTAAATGCAACTTTCAATTATCATACTCTTGGAATTTATAGGGGGAATGGTCAAATGGGGGAAGGGACAATCTAGTGATCTCAGATAAGGTTTCATCATTGATTTTTTCGGGACTTAACCATTTATTAATGGATTTCATATGATCCTTCAGGCAGCTTTTTATGATCCTAGGGGCATTAAATTTTGATCCTTTAGGCATAAATTTCCATACTTTCCGACGGCCTTTGAGGTCTACAACCCTCTTATTAAATCATTGGAAGATTACTAAGCCAACATACGCCCGATACCAACTATTATTCAATTCTGAAAATTTCCAACAGATATAATAAGGGAAAATCTCTAGAGTTGATAACAAATTTCTGTCATGGAGACTATTTTCAGTTATAACATGGTCTCAAAATATTTCTGCAGAGAACAGAATTAACTGGATAAATTCGGCGAAGGGAAAATGCCCAAAACAGCCGCAGTCAAGGGAAAAAGAGATTCGACCCATTTCAGACAAGGGGCAGATCTAACAAAAGTTAATTCGAGGGTCATTAGGGCTGCGGCGAAGTTCGTCGCCCCACCGGTGCTCAGATTCATCATCGCAGAAAGCTAAATGGGCAAAATCATAACTTTAAAATCCAAAATTTAGAGAATCAGAGTGATTTTACCTCAGGTCGTGGATTGATGAAGGAATCAGAGAGAAACCCAATTACAGACCCCAAAACCGAAATCAGATTCCAAAGAAAATTCCAGATTTTGCTTGAAAATTTCTGTTTTGCACCAAAACCGAATTCTAGGGCTCAAATTGAGCTTCAATAGAGAAAATGGGAAACCTGGAAGCCCAGAGGGAACGCCACGAACTCATTTTGCCTCGGATTAAGGCGGGGACGTGTCAAAGACCTCGGATTTTAGGGTTCGGTTGAGAAACAAAGCCACGACACGTGCCATCGAGGTGGCGAGAGGAGAGGGGGGCCGCGTGGTTCCTTCGGTGTGAAGGAACGAGAGAAAGAAGCTCGGCGAGAGGGAGAGGGAGAGAGAGGGAGAGGCGGCGATTTTTTTTTCCTCGCTACGCGCGCCGCTGCCGCTGATTTTGCGAGAGAGAGAGGACGCGGAGAGGAGAGAGGGAGAGAGAGATCACGTGAGGGGCTTTACACGTGGAGAGGGGAAGAGAGATATTTAGTGGGGGAAAAGACCTGGGCCCCAATGGGCTTTTACAGTTACCTCGGAGTGCGAGACATAATGATGTCGTTTGGGTAGTTGTTGACCGATTGACCAAGTCGGCTCATTTCATACCATTTAAAGTAGGTCAGTCAACGAAAATGCTTGCCAGGAAGTACATGGAGGAGATTGTGGATTGCACGAGGTTCCTATCAGTATCGTTTCAGACAGGGACACTTGGTTTACATCGCACTTCTGGAAGAGCTTGCAAGGACGTCTGGGCACACAGTTGAGTTTCAGCACGACGTATCATCCACAGACGGACAGGCGGACAGGCAGTCAGAGCGCACGATTCAGATTTTGGAAGACATATTGCGTGCTTGTATGTTCGACTTCAAGGGGTCATGGAAAGATCACATACAACTCGTTAAGTTTGCATACAATAACAGTTATCGGGTCAGCATTGGAATGTCCCCATTTGCAGCACGATACGAAAGGAAGTACCGATCACCACTGAGCTGGGATGATATGGGTGATCGAGAGCTTGTGGGGCCTGAGATGATTGTGGAGGCAGTTGGCGTGGTACGGATTATTAGAGAGAAGCTTCAGCTAGCGCAAGACCGATACAAGCATTAGCTGATTCTAAGCGGTGGCATCTGGAGTTTCAACCAGGCGATCATGTCTTCTTGAAGATATCTCCTAACAGAGGAATGATCCGTTTTGGTCTGAGAGAGAAGCTCAGTCCACAATACATTTGGTATTTTGATGTGCTAGAACGAGTAGGAGAGGTGGTTTACATACGTGCACTGCCTCCATTTTTTGGAAGGGGTGCATAATGTATTTCATATATCCCAGCTACGGAGATATGTGGGCAACCCAATGCACGGGATCGATCATTCAGAGATAACTGTGCGGCCGGACTTGTCTTATGAGTAGCAACCTAAGAGAATCATCGACCGGCAGCAAAAGGCTCTCAGGAACAAGACTGCCCACCTGGTGAAGGTGATGTGGCACAGAGACTCACCTGGAGAGTCTACTTGGGAGAGGGAAGAGGAGATGATGGAGTGTTATACTTATCTTTTTGTTGTATCTTAGCTGTTGCAATTCCGATGACGGAATTTTTTTGTAAGGTGAGTAGAGTGTAAAGGCCCGGCCCAACTTGGGCCTTTAAAAAGAACCCCTCCCCCCCCCCCCCCGTTTGTTTTTTCTCTCGCAGGCTCGATGCAAGCGAAGCCCGCTCAGGCTTCTCTTTTCCTCGTTTCGTTCACTGCTGCCTCTCTCCCCATCTTTCTCTTGGTTACACACTCGGTAAGTCTCTCTCTATATTTCCTTCAAAATGTCGTTGATTTTCTGCGGATCTTGGGTTGTTTTTGTGCTGATTCCGTGGGCGATCTGTTGGCTTCGATTCTCATCTGTTGTTGGTCCCTTGGCTTCATTTTTGGTAGACTTATCTCTCCTTACGTTTCATTTTCCGTTTGATTTTCTCGCATGCTTTTCTGAGGCAATTTGTTGGGGTTTTTGGAATAAAAATTGGAGTTTTATTGAAGGGAAATGATGTTTAAGGGGAGTGAAGTAGGGTTTGAGTCCCTACGGTAGTTAGTGTGGTTGGTTTCCCTCGTCTGTTGTAGAGACCCAGGGGTGCTCGCTTTGGGCTGTGTTGGCTGCGGGTTGCCTTTTTGCTTACTGATCTTTGGGGTTCGATGGCTCTTGGTTGCGCTTGTCCCTTGCTTGCTGAAATCGGGGTGCTGCGGTCCCCTCTTACTTGTGTTTTGTGGCTCCTTATTGAGCTTACGGCTTGCGGCTTCCTGCTTTTGGTATGGGCTCGGCCGAGAGCTACGTTCGTTGTTTTGGGTTGTTGTTGAGATTTGCTTGAGATATGAGCCACATTCCCCCATTATTTTGACCAGTAGCCCCTAGTCCCTTGCTAGAAACCTCGTGGTTTTTGCTATAGGTACGGGTTCCCCCAACACGTGATGAAACACCCCCAATCTGATCACAAATGGCCTAGAATCCCTAGAGTCATTATGTGTTTGACTTTTGAGTTTTTCATATTAAGCAAATGCTATGTTTCTTCGTTCTTAGTTCGTCGCATGAAACGATTTGGTGCTTTATTAATAGTTTAGTTTGGAATATCATGCCATGAGAAATATACATGCTACTTGTTACATGTCAGTTTCATTATCATGTTGTCTCTTGAGCTTGCTAGTAGCATAAAGTTTAATATTGTGATTAAATTGTGTAGTCTCAGGATTGTTGCATATGCGGCAGTGGAATATCTTGAGGTTGATTCTTGACATACCAGGTTGACTCATTACTTGACTACGCGGTTTGTCTAATATTAAACTTAAGACACCTCACGACAGTAACAATTAATAAAATGGTTAATTTCTGCTTGACTCACCGGGTTTCGGGAAACTTATGATCGAGAGAGTGCAGGAGCGACTGTGACCTGATCTATAGCCTCCAGGTTATGGGTGTCCATCATTCAGATGGGTCCTGAGTCCAAGGGGCAAACAGGGACGGCCATCTTGATGGGTCCTGGAGCCCCGCTACAAGTCACAGTGTTACAGCTCTTACAGTACTGTACTTTCTACTTTTGGACTCGGCCCGGGGTCGCACCCTCGTGGTCCAGGTAGCTCCCAATTCCACACAGTGCTCTCCTTCATAAGTCACGACCTAGGATTGGTTTACAGTAGCAGTTACGCCCTTACAGTAGTTGAGTCATTAAATGACTCACATGCTTCCTTTATGTATCATGTCATTATAACTGATGCTCACGTTTCCTTTCTGCACTATTATTACCATACTATCGTTTGGCTAGATATTGTCTACGTCATTATAACTGCTGCTCACGTTTCCTTTCTGCACTATTATTACCATGCTATCGTTTGGCTAGATATTGTCTACTCCTCTGAGCTGTGGTACAACTTCTGTTGTCCACTTAAGTGGCATACAAGATTACCCTCAAGCGTTGGAGTTGGAGTTTCCGATCCAGGACGACGGGCGTGTTGAGTGCGGTCTGCTCATGAGTGCCCCGTGGCTCTCCTTTTGTACTTTTGGTTTTAGGTTTGGAGCGGGCTCGTGAGTTGTACTTTCGTTTCCCTGCTTTATATGTTTGTTATATATGTGAGTATCTCTTTACTTTTCTGTTTGTTCTCTTTGTTTTCACTGGCACATGCGGGGACCTGCGCTACACTTGCACAATTGTGGCGGCACTCGGGAAGCGGGGCGTTACACCCCTATTATCAATCCCCCCATGTTTCAATTTGCTATATCATTCGCTACATGTTATCCAGGTTAAACTATTATTTGTTGCATGCTTAGTCTGTTATTTCCTTTGTTGCATGATATCCAAGTTTAAAATGTCAAAATATTTATTGCATGCAATTTACGTTTATGACATCAATTGCCACATGATATCCATGTCTAGTTTGTTATATCAAATGTCATGCTATTTCATGACATCAAAATTAGTAATATGATGGATGTACTATGATGAAAACATGTTCTTGGAACACCCTGTTATTATTCCCGTACATGACACGTTATTGATGTCACCTTGCAAGTGGTATATTCTTAGACATGTTGACATGTGAACGGTTAGAATCATGATACATGACTGGATTTCAATCACAGCACATCAACCATATTAGCTAGTTTTGGCGTGACTCTTGGACTTATTTTAGAAACCTTATTTCATAATGCATGTTTTATCAAGTGAATACAAACAACTTAGGATAACCCTTGTATTGCATCACTGAGATACTGAGAGACGAACACGTAATATACACTTGGCACTTCAGACTCACTGGGTTTGTGTAAATCATATTATGGAGAGTGTGGTAGCGATTAAAGACATGCTTCTAACTACATAACCGCATCAGGTGTTCCGATCGAGTCACATCATAAATCCAATGTGACCTTCCCATATCGTCAAACGTAATTTTGAGTCAATCATGATTCTTTTTTGGAATCAGAGCTCTCCCTATTTCTATGTAAGGGCTCGGCCCGGTTGAGTGCCCCGTGAGACAAGGTGGAATCCTGATTGCTTACTGCACTCTCCAATATGTTTCATGACCTAGTATTGGTATAACTGCTAGAACCAAGATCATATGACTTTAAAGTGCAAACTGTCCTGCATGCATGTTCTTACTTGTTTCCCGTACCTGTTTTAGTTACTTGTTTCTACTCCCTGTTTTAAATTATGCTAAAATGTTTAATTCCAAATTCTAAAATTACTGTGATTTACCACAGACCGCCAATGGCTCTTCGTTTTTGTGGCATCGTTAGGTGCTGAGACGGAAGCAAATGAGGCCCCGCTTTTGAGGACACTAACTTCGCTGCGAGACTGCAAATTTTCGATCTTGAGATTGTGAGTGTATCTATGTTATTTATTTCTTTATGTGTTTTAAAGGTATGTAGTATGATGTATCCGACTATGTAAATTCTCATGTATTAATGGAATTTTCATATAAGCATTTTGGTGCATCTCTGCTCGTGGCCTAAATTGTTTTTACTGGTTAACTGCAGAACCTGTCAATCCTTGTGACAAACAGCCACGACCACTGGGAGTGATGCGTGATAGTGTCAGATAGAGATGTGAAGTTCATGAGCTATTGTTAGACAATCCTATGGCATAAAATGGGCACTAAACTCAAGTTCTCCATTGCCTATAATCCCAAACTGATGACCAAACTGAGTTATTGAACCGTAGATTAGGAAATCAGCTTAGATATTTAGTGGGTGAGAATCATAGGAATTGGGATATGATATTATCTACAGTTAAGTTTGCATATAGTGGTTCAATAAATAGGTCCATTGACATGAGTCCATTTGTGGTAGTTCATGGTTACAAGTCTAGAAAGCTTATAGACCTCATTCACATGTCGCATTATCATAGGGTATCTGAATCAACCAAGTCATTCACACAACGCATTCATGATTTGCATAAAGAGATCAACAAAAGAATTCACTCTAATAATGAAAAGTATAAGGCTATTGCAAATGCTCATAAGCGCTTCAAAGAATTAAATGAGGGTGATTATGTAATGGTGCAACTTAGATCTGAGAGATTTCCTTCTGAAGTATTAAAGAAGTTGCAAGCTCGTAATGCTAGCACATTCAAAATCTTTAAAAAATTGGTTCAATGCATATGTGGTAGACTTTTCAGCAGATTATGGCATAAGCTCCACTTTTAACATTGAAGATCTAGTGACTTATAAGGGTTCATCAACAATACCCACGTTCTTTGAGCATTTTCAAGATGAGTTGAGTGCCCTGCTATTCCATCTCCTACTCGTTTACCACCCACACTTCCACATAATGAGCAGATTAATCGCACATTAGATAAGCAGGTTATATCAACCAGGCAGATGGTTATCAATGTTACTTGGTCAGTTGGAAAGCCATGCCCGAATCAGACTGTACTTGGATTACCACTGCAGAGCTTTAGAAGCTAGACCCGAATTTGCTCGAGTATTATGACAGCCAACAGCCCCTACACTCATCGAAGCCGAGTTCTTCCCACCCGAGAACGACATCAAGATCTTCAGCCTAGTGTGTGGTTGGGCTCAAGCCCAACTGAGGCATGATGTGATTGTAGTTTTATTTTATTATTTTTAGTTGCCCATTTTGGGTGAGTTTAGTACCACATTGGATGGGATGATAGAAGTGATGGGTTGTAAGCCTATAAAAGGCTCTAGACTGCTTTATTATTATTCAATGAAAGCTTGAGACTACAAATCCTCCAAAACCTGAGAAAGGTCTCACTTGGTGTGAAGCCTTGTGAGAAGCCAATAAACTTTAGTTATCTTGTTCTTCCCCAAATTCCTCACAAATCCCTAAATCTTTTGTGTTCTACATCAGATAGCTTCTTCTTAATCTGGAAATAGCTAATGGCCACATTGTCTATGTAAGATCTGAAACTATAGGGAAAATACTATAGGGTGGTAAATAGTGCTTTATAAAACTTAATAAGGAAATTATGTCAAATTAAATTATACTTATGCAACCTTAGTGCAGAATAGAGAAAGAGAGCAACAACACAAGAATCCAAACACAAACAAGAGATATACTCTGGTTCGGAATCACCGAGTCTCCCCGACTCCCTTGCATCCTACTGCAGCAACCCGCTAGTGATTAGTGTTTCCACTAATGTCCACTTGCCATACTTGACAAGTGCAAACAAACACAACTTTCTTTCACTTCCCGCAGATCGGGAATGGACTACTCTCACAACCGAGATGAACCTTTCTTCCACTTCCCACAAACCGGGAATGGACTTCTTTCACACTCAAGAGGACTCCTCAAATATTAAGAGAAAATATTGAATCGAAATATGAAAAAAAATTCACAACCTATGCCTTAAATAATACCCTTAAGAATGAGGTAATAAACGTGTGAGAGATGTGCTCTAAATGATGAGTGAGAGCACTTACTAACTTGTCTCAAGATTTGTAGTAATGATTGCTTGAAGCTAATCTTGAAAGCTTTGGAGACAAGTTGATCTTTAAAGCTTGAGCTAGAATTGCTTTGAATGATCTAGATGAGAAGTTAATGACTTGGGATCATTTGAGAGTGTATTGAATAAAGTCTTAGATGCTTAGCTAACCTCTCAAGTCAAGACATTAAAGTCTGTAACGACCCGATTCCCGGGCCCGTTACTTTTTGGTAAGTCTGTAACGACCCGATTCCCGGGCCCGTTACTTTTTGGTATTTGCGCAGGTCCTGCAGGTAACCAGTGAAAACAAAATAGTCACGATGTAGAGATGTACAAAAATACCCAAATAGTGTCCAATTATTACATCCATATTGTACAAAAATTGTCCAACAATCGTACATGAAGGAAAGTAAATACAACTGGAAACGACTCTGAAAGCTGCAGACTCATGGTCAAATTCTGGCGCTATTAACTCTAGAGCATCTGCCTCCATATATACGTCGTCTGCGGTGCCACAGAGATGGAACCGTTGGTAAGTCACAACAATTCTTGCAATAGAAACCAAGTAGTGCAAAAGTATAGAACAAACTATAGTAAACAAAAGATGGTTATGCAGGTGCAAAAAGTAAAGTATGGGCAGACAGGTATGTAAGAACGATAAGTAATGTACTGGTGGCTGTACGTAAAGGTGTCTGTGTAAGTGTAAGAGTGATAACGGTGACATGACATATGGTAGCAATAATATTTTGACCAATGGAATGTCAATAGTAAGACAACCAGGTTAACAATATTTTGACCAATCTGTAATGGGATGACAATAGATAGACCTAGTAATACTTAAGAAAAGATGAGCGTCGCTTGACTATCTAATAGTGTAGGATGGCCTAATAATAAGAAGTCTAACTTAACTTCCAAATAGCCAGTCAGTCAGGGCTTGAAGGCACAGGTCACTTCAAAGACCGCATGAACAAGTCCCTTGGTTGACCAACCCCCTTCCCATTCCTTTCTAGACACTGATTCAGTCGTAATTCAAGACCGCTCATTATTAAACCGTTCTACCACGTTCGAGTAGTCTCGACTTAGTCCGTAGAATAGTAGTAGTAATGGTATCAATCAATTATCAATTAGTGCAACATCAATCAAACTAGTGCATCAGTCTTAAATGCCGCAAGGGCCCAATAGTGTGCTCCGTAAATGTGCTCCGTAAATGCCCGAAGACCCAATAGTGTTCTCAGTAAATGTGCTCCGTAAATGCCCGAGGGCCCAATAGTGTTTTCCGTAATGTGCTCCGTAAATGCCCGAAGGCCCAATAGTGTTCCGACAATACAAACAACCATGAGTACAATACAGCAATCAAACTAGTGCATCAGCCTTGGCTCGAGTGTACGATATGCAACCAGAAGTGCACTCATCCCACGGAGCAACTCGTGGAATATCTACCTACCATTCCTGCAGGGTGATGGTACAGCTTAACTAATAAGGGTGGACCCGGTTACTCCCGCACACTGCGTAGCTCAAGACTACCCCGTATCCCGTGTATTATCATAGTCCAATGTTCATATCAGTGTTTGTATCAATATGGCCTCATGGGCCCTGTATCAATCAGCTAGTGCAACAGTCTTAGCCCGAGTGTACGATATGCAACCAGAAGTGCACCCATCCCACGGAGCAACTCGTGGAATATCTACCTACCATTCCCCTCGAGGTGATGGTACAGCTTACCAAATAAGGGTGGACCCAGTCACTCCCGCACACTGCGTAGCTCAAGACTACCCCATAACCCAAGTTGTATCACATTTCACATTTATAACCGTATCAGTATCCGTGTCTGTATCCATATCTGTATCCGTATAGCCTCATAGGCCCATCATTTCGTACATCCCACAATGTGTGCAACAATACATCCATCAATGAGTACATCAAATACATTTATATGGTAGTTACTTGCTGAAAAGTCAAGGCAGAAGCATCAACAGAGAATATCAGTCCTGAGCAATGCTTTGAAGTCCAACAACTATGATATTTAATTACATAAAAGTGCATTATCTCAATTTAGTCCTGAGCAATGATTTGAAGTCCAACAACTATGATCATACAGACTGAGCAACATGGTTACTGGAATATATATGGTCCGATTATCTAGGCGTCTGATGTTCATCATCCAGACGTCGGGTCAACTGTTCAGACGTCTGGTAATACAACTTCAGACGCCTAATTACGACTGACCATAGATATGAGCTACTGGAACTTTATGAACAAATTTCCCAGACGTCTGATGTATATCATCCAGACGTTTGTTTTACCGATTTACTGGATTTTTGGCTTGAATTATTCAGACGTCTGGAGTTCATCATCTAGGCGTCTAATGAATTGTTCAGACGTCTGGAGTTAGAACTTCAGACATCTGTCCATGATAGGGTTTTGGAGAACTACATGCATATGAGCACCAGGTGTCTGAAGGCCAAGCACCAGGCGCCTGTTGAAGTTTGAAAAACTCTTCTTTGAGTTTATATAAGTTCTAACCCAATGACAGTCAATGATATATGATCTAAAGTGTTTTGTGAGTGTTATGAATCTATTCAAGGCTTAACATGCTAATTCAACTAAGAAGTAAAGTAAGAAAGATTTGCATATTAATCACATTCACTTCTTATTGAATGCCTTGAAGAATTCCATTGAGCTTGTGAAGTCCAAAACTTAGATTTCCTTCGATCATCACTTGTCTTTCATGCTTCATGGGTTGATGTACATACATCAATGCTTTGAGCCATCGTCTTCATTTGATTTGACTTTGTTCATATTGACGATGCTCTTCTTTACTACAAGACCTGGGGATTGGTCATAACTGATTATGTTTGTTTATCATCAAAACCACATTGGGTGTTCCAATATTCAACAGTCTGTTTTCACCACAAACTTGAAATAAAGTAGTGCCTCTATATCCATAGGCAATAAACCACGGTTGTCATCTCTTTCTCCTGAACGGTGGATTGCTTTTCGGTGTCATTTAGCTTCCGACTCTCTTAAGCAATGTGTTGTCCACCTTGCATCAATACCCCTTTGATAGTGAAGTCGCTTCATCACTATAAACTTCATAGGGCTCGCTGAAATCTGGAATGAAGAGGACAGGCTCCTCGATCACCGCTCTCTTTAATCTTTTAAATGCTACCTGGCATTTTAGACTTTAGTTCCACGCCCAATTCTTCTTCAGCAAGTCCATCAGTAGAGCCGGTATAGCCGAGTAGCCTCAAATAAACCTAAGATATTAGTTTGCTAATATGAGGAATGGTCGCATCTCTGTCACCTTTGTGGGAGGTTCCGATTTTTGAATGGTCTGAACCTTTCATTGATCCATCTTGATTTGGACTCTTCCAATGACTTGCCATTAAGAACCCGATTTCAACCTGCATGAACGAGCATTTCTCCTTCACGTACAGATCATTTTATCAAAAGGCATGTAACATTTGCCTCAAGTGCTCTATATGCTCAGTGTTGTGCCATTTGTAGATAACTATGTCGTCGAGGTATACTACGATAAAGCGATCTAGAAAGAGCTCCCACACTTTGTTCATCAAGGTGCAAAATGTTATATGTGCATTTGTGAGACCAAATGGTATGACTAGAAACTCGTAGGATCCTTACCTCACATGTATACCGTCTTTGACTCATCTCCTTCTGTAACCCAGACTTGATAGTATCCCAACCTTAAATCCAATTTGGTGAAGTGCCTTGCTTGCCCCAGTCAAACAAACGAGTCTGTCCCCAAATGATCGGGCACTTGTTTTTTATTGTAACTTTGTAAAGTGCTTGTCAATGTACAATCGAATAGAATCATCATGCTTCTTTTAGAATGGCACCAACGCACCATAAGGAGCCTTCGATGGTCGGATGTACCCTGCATCCAACAAATCATTGAGTTGCTTCTAAAGTTATTCCAACCCCAGTGGTACCATCCTGTATGTACCCATCGCTAGTGGTTGTGCACCTAACATACACTCTATCTTGTGATACACCTCTCTTGGGTGGTAATTTGCTTAACAACTTATCAGACATAATATCTTAGTACTCCAAGATAGACTAGATCTTCCTGGATAACTCTCTCTTATGGTTAGGCTTTCCTCTATGTTCACTACAGCAATGAACGTTGGCTTTTTTCTTCGAACACCTTTGGAGAGCTGAATTGCAAAGAGAATTTTAATTGACACAATCTTCTCTCTCTAAATTAGAATAATGCAAGCATTGCCCTCGAGGAAGCACATAGTGTTCGCGTATGAAACCAACACAGCCTTCATTCAGTCTAAGAATTCCAAGCCGATGACCATATCAAAATCATCCATGCATACCATCGCCATGTCCATCAGCCCATATCATCCTCCTATTTTTACTTATACTTGCCGAGTCATGCCAATAATGGGAGTTGGTTCCAAATTGACAGCCTTAATAGTGCCCTTTTTGTCACCGCAAGGCCCAAATCCTTAGTCATCATACCAGATACTAAGAAGTGAAAAACACCAATATCTAATAAAGCTTTGAAGGTCTTACATGTGATCATTGTCTCTACGAACAAAGGCCCATTTGGCCCTTCATCTACCTTGACATGAATGGCATTGAGTAGACATCATGATTTGACCATCATCTCTTCTTAGTGTTTCTCATCCCCATGCTAGATTAACACCACAAGGTTGGTCTGTTTTGGACAATCTCTGGCCTTATGCAGACCCTCACAAAAGTAGCATTGAAGCTTCGTCATGCAATCCTCACTGGCTCCCTCTATAGACTTCTCTTTCCATAGATTTAGCTTGGGTTAGAAGTCTCGGTATAGTTTCTCTTTCTCTCCACCACCTTTGTCAAGCTTCACTTTCTTATCTTTCAGTTTGACGGAGTTTACCTTTTTGAACTCGATCTGTGACTCTGTAACTTCCATAGCTTGGATGAGAGGATGAACTCCCCATCTCTGTAGTTCCTTCTTGGCCCACCTATGCTATCGAGGCGTCGACTAGTCGCCGACTAGTCACCGACTAGTCGAGAGTCGGTGGATGACCGACTTGAAATTTTTCAAAAGTCGGGAGGTGAGTCGGACACCGACTAAGCGTCGACTTGGTCCGACATTTGACCGATTTGGTCCGACTTTTGGTCCGACTTGGTCCGACTTAGGCCGACTTTTTCAGCATACTTCTACAATCAAAATACAAGAGGGAAAAGTGTGTCTCCCGTTCTAACTTCGTGGTAATCAAAACATTCACAGTGGATCGAGTTGAATTCCAAGAGAAAGCCAAGAAGGCCTTGAAACTCACCCCACCAAGAGATTTTCAGCAAATGACCATCAGTAATGAACTCTAGAAAATGTTCACTCTAAAACTACGACTGGCCACATCCGTTTCCATGTAGAGATCTCATTCTTGCCGTATAGTTTCCTGATTCTGCCATGAATTCAACTGTCGCATTGCCAGCTTTCCTATGATCCTTTCGACTGATGGTTGTTCGCCTCCATCGCGAACTAGGTGTATACTGATTGAACTCTAATATGATAGTATCTGCAATAATATGCAGGAAAAAGATTTAAAAAATTGTGAATTTTCAAAGAATTTATCTAAGCTGAAAAATTATATGCCCAGTACAAACCCAAAAAAAGAAACAACATCTGTTATATGAAATAAAATATGTTAACATCTGGGTGCGACTAGTCGTCGACTAGTCGCCGACTCGTTCGACTAGTCATGAGTCGGTACTTGGCCGACTCGTTGCCGACTCACTAACTTAACTACATAGTGGCCCACCCTGCGAGACCATCCATTAATATGAAGAGTGAGTCATTCTTACTCATATCATGTATCTCAATAAGCAACACTGAAAATTCTTTCATAGTCTATAAGAACACCTTTTTGAGTAAACGTCGAAGCTTACCTCGTGCTTCATTCTCAATATTTTTTTGATAGAATTGCTTCTTGATTTCTACCTTAAACTCTTCCCAAGTGTCATGGTGTATGTTTCCTTTTTCACATCATCGAACCACCTATGCCACCATAACGTAGCAACATCTTAAAGATAAAGATGTCTCGTGAGGAGTTTGGTACCATCGTCATTGATCCCTACATCATCGAAATACCTTTCAATATTCCAAAAGAATTATCGAGCTCTTGACCATTCTGCAAACCTACATAAGGCTTTAGTGTTGAAATATCCACCTTTGTCAAGAAGGGTGATGATCGGTCAACTCGTCCATGCCAACTTTTGTTGGTTGAATTCACTACTAAGTTCTTCCAACTCTTTCATCAAAGCCTCCATTTGAGCATCCAAGATAGCATTCATTTGCTCCAAGGTATCATCTCATTGTAGGAGCATATCGATAGTAGAGTTCAAAACCGTTTGCATCTCCTCCCAAAGCTCGTGTCTCCTGGACTTTAACCCCTCGATGCATGCCTACATGGTCTTGAGCTGGTCCTTTGCCTTAGCCACGGTGAGCCTGTCTTGTCCAACTGTGCCTCGAATGTTGACATAATGGGCCTTGAATACTGGCATAATGTTGGCATAATGTCCCTGGTCTTGAGTTGACCTAGTGGTGACCTATGTCATCTCGGAGTCGCTTGGAATCTTGTCGATCGACATCTTCTTTCCCAAAACCACAAGCTTTT
Source organism: Scilla litardierei (assembly GCA_030789695.1). Taxonomy (NCBI): domain Eukaryota; kingdom Viridiplantae; phylum Streptophyta; class Magnoliopsida; order Asparagales; family Asparagaceae; genus Scilla; species Scilla litardierei. The sequence goes on along the minus strand of CM061132.1, from coordinate 129,953,087 downwards.
CTTAACCGCAAGCTCTGATACCAACTGTCATTGGTGGATTGTTTAGCTACTAGACTTCTCCAATCATGTGTGACACTTAGTTACTCTCCTTTTATTAGAATGTCTAAATCAACCTTCTCTTCAATTCTCTCACTCACGAGATACTAAAATCACAAAAGAAGAATTTGAAAGGGGATAACTATATAGTCTTTTACTTGACTAATTGCTTGATGATTCTTATTGTATACAAATGGCATTTTCTTATCTCCTTTTATAGATGAGGTGCTCCTACAATGATTGATGGAGATTTGGCTTCTTGAGACTTCCATGATCTAAAGGTCTAGCCGTCTAGGATGAGTCGTTAGAAATTTTTCCATAATACCCATAATGACCTCTTATTAAAGAAGGTGCATGAATGTATAAGAACATTCTAGATCCCCAATTTACAAAAATACCTTTGGAAATTTTCTAATGAATGCCAACTTATTTACCAAGTAAGCGCTAACTAGGCGCCAACTAAGCGATGACGTGGCATTCGTGCCATGAGTAGATGAACTCTAATGGCTAAAAGCCTAAAACCATCACTTGAATTTACATTCAGATTGTCCACATGAAAAATTCCCACTGGGAAACCTTTTGCATTAATATATATTCAGATTGTCCTTACTTTTATATATCCCAAAAGAGAAACTTATGTCTCATAACAAATACTAGAGTGAGAAGAAAGAATGAACATAAAAGAAGCTATTGTGATGTGGAACCTAAAGACAAGCGTGCAAATGGTTTAAAAAGATAATGTGGCTGCATATGTGCATGACCATGTAGTGAACATCAGCCCAAACCTTAAAATCAAGAAACATGTATCACATACTTTCACATTCTCTGAATGTGGATTCATGCTAAAGTAAAAAAGACATATTTGAAGAGTAATAAATTGACCAGTATATACATTATCCAGATGATCAAGTTAAGATTAGGACAGGTTATGAGAGGGGATATACCAATGGAAACATTTAGATGTGATTTTCAACGATACTATAATAAGAATAATGGATTGCTTTATTTATATGGTAAATTCCACCAACACACCATATATTATGACTAAAGTGTTACTAAAGACCTTTGAACTATAATATTAGTAAAAACTATCCTTGGACAATGGGTGTTAGTGCCCCTACGCCAATAAAACATGCTATAGTGCTTGCTCTTTTAAAGGGACAGTTTCTGCTAATATAATTGTTTAGGTATATTTACTAATATGTGTCATAATTCATGGAACGTTAAGGGAATTTACCCTTATTTATATGGGAGTTGCTATACACACAGACCTAATTGCTTCACACACAGACCATTTATTTACAAGTTTGCCAACCCACCTCCTCTCTTCCTCCTCACATCATCCTCTTCTTATCCATCAACTCGCCGCCACGGTCTCCCTTCCGCCTCCTCCACAACCGTATCTGTCGAGACCTCTTCCCTTCCTCCACTCCCTTCCCCCCTCTCCTCCCTCCTCATGAGCTGACTAACCTCCATATTGCTATATATATGCAATAACTTTTTGCCAAGCTATATGGTATAATTTAAACTTGTTAATTCAATTTCATATGCATACCGAACATAATAATACAAAACATACCTTCAAAATTCAAGATCACAAGAATTTAAGAAAAGAGAAAGAATCGATATATCTTCTTGCCTACTCCATACTTTTTAGATTAAACCTAAATAGCTATAGGTAGGGCACATGCTCCTTTATATGATCTTTTCCATCAAGATAGTTATAGGCAGCTATATAACTACACAAACCAGATATAAGAAAATGAATTTTATTACAATAGATACATCACTAAATGTTGAGTCATATAATGAGATATCTAACATTTATTATTGTTTGAATAAACAGTATTAGTCTTGAACATTTAGCATCAGAGAAATGTTAGATATCACATTATGTGACTCAATATTGTGTGCCTTAATTGATGAAACATAATTGATGTTTTGTCTATTAAGTCGCTCAATATTTAGTCCCATAATGAGATATCTAACTGTTGAAAAACATAAATTGACTTCTAGAGTTGAGCAAGATTATCAAAAAATTGAAATGTCCTTTTTAGATGGGATTGGAATAAGGTGTTAGAAGTACATGACATGATTTATATAGAATGGTAGGACAAAATTTGAACGACTAATTGAATCGGGTGAGGAGAATGACACTTCAGGAAGAGAAAGATAAACTGGAAACCCACCCAACTCTTTTTAAATATTTTTTGTTACTTTCTTGGTTATGACTGGACTTTTTCTCTGGCCAGAAAGAAAGAGAGGACTTAACTTTGATTTGAATTTGAAAAGGCCATATAAAAGAAAAAAGGGAGTTACTTTGCGAACATGCAATTGCCATGTTTCTCAGTGCACATACCACTTAACTTTTTGAGAAAATAACTAAACTGTCATTTTAAAAACCCCAAAAAAAATCCCCACAAAAAATTACTCGGCACATACCAAATTACTCAGCGTGCACATACCGTCCCAATAAAATTACTTGACACACATACCAAATTACTCACCGGACACATCCCGTCCAAAAAAATTACTCCGCGCACATCCCATCCCATTTTGCTCAACGCAAACATACATGAGTTCAATTTGAGATTTTCTCAACAACACATACCTAGTTGCAAACGCACGAAAGCAAACTGCTAGGTTTTGAGTTTTTCCAAAGAATTGCAAAGATTTCTTGAGATCCAAGATAGGTTAGAAGACTTCTTGATAGATTCAAAGAAGTTGTATTGTGATGATGATTTGCCCTTGGTAATTGTTAAACTATCTGATGACAAGGCAACTTGGGGGTAAGCAAACCGTTGCAGCCATTCGTATTAATGTGGATGAGGTAGGGCAAGTGTAGGCTTCAGCATAACATGTGCACTGCTGTTTTGAGCTTATTGTTTCATATGTTATTCGCTAGGAATAAAGCCAAAACTGAACTTAAATTGATGAAAATAGTAGTAAAGAAGATAACTTGGTTACAATTCTAGGGGCAACCACCCTCCCAAACCGCCAATAAGTAAAGATGTCCGCACTCTCCTAGGATCTCACGAAGAACTCTCAAGAACAATTCAATAATAAGCATAAAATAAATGACGGCTAGCCCTAGCTTAAGAATAAAACCACTCTCCCTTTAATTACAAGTTTGCCATTCAATTATAAAATAATCAAAGCGTCGAAAACGCCCCCTCCTTGCGCGCGGCTGTTGGTGCGGCTCCTGGATCTAACACTACTCCGCCCTCGAAAATCCACCTTGTCCTCAAGGTGGTGCATAAAATTTCTGGCGGTCCTACTCCAAGGGGGTGTTGTCTTCCTCTCCGACTTCTTTATCCTCCAAGCCATCCTCCTCGGCTTCCGCGGCAATCAGCACTTGCAGCTTGCGCACCCCACAGTGGTGCCCTGGGGTGAACCGCTCATCGCATCTGAAATAGAGCCCTTTCTGCCTCTTCTCCTTCATCTCGGCGTCAGTCCTCCTGAACTGCCCCTGCTGGCGGTGCGCTGCTCTGCTCCTCAGTCTTCTTAATACTCGTCCGATCCGCCCATATAGCTGCCTTTTGTTCTCCTGTCGTGGTCGGGACACTGCGAGAGACCGGTCCACTCCAACCACCCCTAGCCTTCCTCTAATCCAACTGATAGTCCTCCGCCACTCTCCCCATAATTACAAGTTTGCCATTCAATTATAAAATAATCAAAGCGTCGAAAACGCCCCTTCCTTGCGCGCGGCTGCTGGTGCGTCTCCTGGATCTAACACTACTCTGCCCTCGAAAATACACCTTGTCCTCAAGGTGGTGCATGAAGCTTCTGGCGGTCCTACTCCAAGGGGGTGTCGTCTTCCTCTCTGACTTCTTCAGCCTCTACGACATCCTCCTCGTCTTCTGCGACAATCAGCACTTGAAGCTTGCGTACCACACAGTGGTGCCCTGGGGTGAACCGCTCATCGCATCTGAAACAGAGCCCTTTCTGCATCTTCTCCCTCATCTCGACGTCAGTCATCCTCCTGAACTATCCCATACTGGCGGTGCGCTGCTCTGCTCTCCAGTCTTCTCAATACTCGCCTGATCAGTCCATGTAGCTGTCTTTTGTTCTTCTGTCGTGATCGGGATACTGTGAGAGACCATTCCACTCCAACCACCCCTAGCCTTTTTCTCCTCCAACTGACAGTCCTCCGCCATCTGAGCGTACTACATGGCATCTATCCGCCCATGGGGCTTCTGCATGTGCACCACTGCTCGAATAGTGGCCTTCAGTCCTTTCATGAAGGTGCCCATATTCTCATCAATCACCCTGTGCACCTGTCCTGCTAAGGCCTCAAACCTCTCTAGGTAATCTCGCACCATGCCCTCCTACCTGAAGGATAGTGGCTGCTCCCTCACGTACCCCCGATGGGGATCTCTGAACCTCTCCATCATCTGGTCCCTGATCTACTCCCATGAGCAAAAAGGGCGCTTCGCAATCTTCCACTTAAACCAGACGAGGGCCTTCACATCCAAACAAATCCCGGCTGCCCCAGCTTCTGCTCCTCCGTCATGCGAGAGACTCTAAAGAATCGCTCTGTTCTGTTAACCCACAACATTGGATCCACCCCATCGAATATCTGCATCTTAAGCTTCCGCAACCGGTCCATATTATATGTGCCCTGGTCTCCTCGTCCTCTGCCATACCTTAGCTGATGGTAGTGCTGCCACCTCTCCTGGTATGTGTCATATCCTCCCTGCGGTCCTCTCCACTGATCTCCATAGCCCCCTCGGGGTCCCTCTCCTCTCCCACCGTAGCCTCCAGCCTGGCCCCCATAACCCTCCTTATAGTCTCCGTACCCCCCTCCTCCGTCTCCGGGGCACCCCTCATAGGTGTGGGGTGGAGGACGCACTCTAACCTCGCCAAGACGAGGGTCGGGGGGTCCCAAAACCCTCCTCTATCATCATATCACCCCCACCTTCCGGGTCAAAACCGTCGTCGAATCCACGTGTTGGACCCTCCAAATAGGGCAAAAACTCCCCAAAACGCTGATGATCCTCCTGCCCTGCCTCCCACCCCCCACCGGGGGGTCCTCGCTGATCGGCGGAACCCTAGCAGCCCAGAAGAGGGCCCGCGGGAGCCGACCGAGGCTATTCGGGGCCCCAGCGGCCCTGTCACTGGTCGACAAGGCCCGCCGAGCCCTGGGGGCCTTCGTCGGCCCCTGGCGAACCTGATGGCCTTCCCCTTGTCCAAAGGTAACGCCTTTATCGCTGATTTAGGGTTTCCGTCTCATTTCCCCTCTTTTTCCACGTTGGCCGCCAAATAGCCTCGGTCGGCTCTCACCGGGGGGTCCTCGCTGATCGACGAAACCCTAGCAGCCCAGAGGAGGGCCCGCGGGAGCCGACTGATACGATTTGGATCGTATCAATGGAAAATCAGCGAGAAAAAGGAATAAAAATTGGAAAAGATGGGATTTTTATTGGATTTTTGAGAAGAAACAACTACTAATAGCAAGATAACTTGAGCCCTTTCGAGAGGGACTCGCTCTCCTAACTTTGATGAACGGATCAAAGTCTAAAACCCTCACAAAAGACACTTACGATGTTTCTTACACAATAAGCATAACCCTCATGACGGCTAACCCTAGATATAAATAGAGAAAACCTAGAAATAAAATATCATAGCAAAAGACTAATCTGCCCTTCGACGCCTCCGATAGTAAGTGACCCATCCGCCTTGGGACCCGCTTGGACCCGTGCCCGCCTCTGAGGGCGCGTCCGTATCAATACCTGCCCCTAAAAGAGCCACCGTGTCCTCAAGGTGGAAATCAGGGTACTGCTCCTGTATCGCCTCATACTGCTCCCATGTCGCATCGCACTCTGGTAGCCCCTGCCAGTAAATGAGGACCTCCCGACGTCGCCCCGGGCCTCTCCGTACCGCCCGGACATCAACTGGCTCGAGCATCACTTCCATATCATCTGTGAGCGTAGGAGGAAGTGTGGAGGATGTAGCATGCTCGCCAATCGCCCGACGCAACTGGGAAACATGAAACACCGGATGTATCGATATCCCTGGCGGCAGCTTCAACCTGTAAGCCACCTCTCCAATCCGAGTCTCCACCTCAAAAGGCCCATAGTAACGGGCCGCAAGCTTCTCGTTCCTCCTGTGGGCCAAAGACCTCTGCCTGTAAGGTCGAAGCTTCAGGTAGACCCTGTCCCCTACCCGAAAAATCACATCTCGCCGATGTCCGTCCGCCTTGGCCTTCATCACCTGTTGTGCTCGTGTCAGGTGCCTCCGCAGCTCCTCCAACATCCTATCCCTCTCCTCCATCTGCTCCTCCACCTGTGACACCGGTGTCGCCCGGTGCCCATAGTAAACCAAAGAAGGAGGGTCTCGTCCGTACAATATCCGGAAAGGGGTCGTCCCTGCCGCCGAATGGAAGGATGTATTGTACCAATACTCCGCCCACGCCAACCATCTGGCCCACTGTCGGGGTGTCTCCGAAACAAAACATCTGAGGTAGGTCTCGACACTCCTGTTGACCACCTCGGTCTGACCGTCCGTCTGCGGATGGTAGGCGGTGCTCCGCTTCAGCACTGTCCCCTGGACTCGAAACAACTCCTCCCAAAAGTGACTAGTGAAAACCTTGTCCCGGTCGGACACTATAGACTTTGGAAACCCGTGCAGCCGCACCACCTCCCGCACGAAAACCCCCGCCACCGAAACCGCTGTGTAAGGATGCTTCAAGGGAATGAAGTGAGCATACTTACTCAGCCGGTCAACCACAACCAAGATCACGGTGAACCCCTCCGAACGCGGCAAGCCGTCTATGAAGTCCATGGACACCTCCTCGCACACCTGCTCGGGCAACGCCAAAGGCTGTAGCAGTCCTGCCGGGGCCATCGCCATGTACTTGTGACGTTGGCAGACGTCACAAGCTGCCACCAATCGCGCGATGTCCTTCCGCATGCCCGTCCAGTATACCTCCCGAGCCATCCGCATATACGTCTGCTGCACGCCCGAGTGCCCTCCGATCGCCGACCCATGGAACTCCTGGAAAAGAGTCGGAATCGATGCAGACCCCCGCGGAATCACCAACCTCCCCTGGTAGAGTAACCTTCCCCCTTCTAGCGTGTAACCTGGCACCCCGTCACCTCCCTCCTGTAAGCTCTCCCTGATCTGCTGCAGCTCCGGGTCTGCCTCCGCCTCCTGTGACAGCTGGTCCAAACCTCTCCACTCGGGTATCGACATCGCCTGCAGCTGGCTCCCCTCATCCCGCCGAGATAATGCATCTGCCGCCTTATTTTCCAGCCCCGGTCGGTACTCAATCTCGAACCGAAATCCCACCAACTTCGACAGTAACTTCTGGTGCTCCTCGGCCACCAACCTCTGCTCTAACAGATACTTCAATGCCCGCTGATCTGTCCGCACCACAAAAGTTCGTCCCAGCAGATATGGTCGCCATTTCTGAATGGAGAAGACTATAGCCATTAACTCCCTCTCGTACACTGACTTCAGCCTCTCCCTCGTGGTCAACACCTGGCTGAAGTATGCAACCGGCCGCCCCTCCTGCATCAGCACCGCCCCAAGACCATACCCTGAAGCATCCGTCTCTACTACGAATGGCTGGCTGAAGTCTGGCAGAGCAAGGACCGGCGCCGTCGACATCGCCGTCTTCAAGGCTTCGAAAGCCTTAGTCGCCTCTTCCCCCCACCGAAAACTGTCCTTCTTCAACTGCTCCGTCAGTGGCCAGGCAATGGTGCTGTATCCCTTCACAAACTTGCGGTAATACCCTGTCAATCCCAAGAAACCCCGCAATGCCCGCAGTGTCTGTGGTAGAGGCCACTCTAACATCGCCACAATCTTGGCCCGGTCTGCCGCTACCCCGGCGCCTGAGACAATGTGCCCCAAGTACTCGATCTGACTCCTCCCGAACGAGCACTTCTTCCGATTGGCGAATAACTGGTGCCCATGCAACTCCCTGAAAACCACCTCCAGATGCCCCGTGTGCTCCTCCAATGTGCGGCTATAGACCAAGATGTCGTCAAAGAACACAAGGATGAACCGTCGTAGGTAAGGGCGGAACACCTTGTTCATCAAGGCCTGAAAAGTAGACGGGGCGTTTGTCAATCCAAACGGCATCCGTCTCTACTACGAATGGCTGGCTGAAGTCTGGCAGAGCAAGGACCGGCGTCGTCGACATCGCCGTCTTCAAGGCTTCGAAAGCCTTAGTCGCCTCTTCCCCCCACCGAAAACTGTCCTTCTTCAACTGCTCCGTCAGTGGCTAGGCAATGGTGCTGTATCCCTTCACAAACTTGCGGTAATACCCTGTCAATCCCAAGAAACCCCGCAATGCCCGCAGTGTCTGTGGTAGAGGCCACTCTAACATCGCCACAATCTTGGCCCGGTCTGCCGCTACCCCGGCGCCTGAGACAATGTGCCCCAAGTACTCGATCTGACTCCTCCCGAACGAGCACTTCTTCCGATTGGCGAATAACTGGTGCCCATGCAACTCCCTGAAAACCACCTCCAGATGCCCCGTGTGCTCCTCCAATGTGCGGCTATAGACCAAGATGTCGTCAAAGAACACAAGGATGAACCGTCGTAGGTAAGGGCGGAACACCTTGTTCATCAAGGCCTGAAAAGTAGACGGGGCGTTTGTCAATCCAAACGGCATCACCAAGAACTCGTAGTGGCCCTCGTGTGTACGGAACGCCGTCTTCGGGATGTCCTCTGCTCGCATCCGGATCTGATGATACCCAGACTTTAGATCCACCTTCGAAAACACACTCGCCCCATGCAGCTCGTCGAGCAACTTATCTATCACCGGAATAGGAAACTTGTCGGGCACAGTTTCCTTATTCAGGGCTCGGTAATCCACACAAAAACGCCAGCTCCCGTCCTTCTTCTTCACTAACAAAACTGGGCTCGAGAAGGGGCTGACGCTGGGCTGGATCACTCCTGCTAGCAACATCTCTCTGACCTGCCGCTCGATCTCATCCTTCTGCACGTGGGGATACCGGTAAGGCCGAACACTGACGGGGGGTGCGCCATCCCTCAGTACGATCGCATGCTCGTGGTCCCGGGGTGGAGGTAACCCCTGTGGCATCTCAAACACCTCTGCGAACTGCTCCAACACCGACTGCACCGCTGGTGGCTCCTCCTCGGGCTCGGGCTCCGCCTCTGTGGTCATCCCCTGAAACTCCACCAAGTACCCCTGCCCTGCCCGTCGAATAGCCCGAGTCATGGCACTGAATGCTACCATGGCATAGCACAAGCTCGGGTCTCCCTGAAACACCACCGTCCGCTCGCCATCCTTGAACTCCATCCTCAACCGTTTCCAGTTGGTCATCGTGGTCCCCAATGTCTTCAACCACTGGACTCCCAAAATGAAGTCGACCTTCCCCAACTCGAACGGTAGAAAGTCATGCACGATCTGTACCCCCTGAATGACTAGGCAGAGTCCTCGACATAGCCCCGTACTCTCCTCGCACCGTCCATCCCCCAACTGTACGGTGAACCTCCCACCGGACATCTGCAACCCCAGCAGCTCCACCACTCGCAGGGACACAAAATTGTGGGTGGCCCCACTATCAATCAAAACCGTAACTGCTGTCTCCCCGACCTGTCCCACCAACTTCATGGTGGAGTTCTGTGTGAACCCCATCACGGAGTTGAGGGACACCTGCGCTTGCTCCAGCTCCACTGGCTGCTCTACTGAGACGACCTCCTCCTCGGCCTCCTCTGGGTCGATGTACTCCTCCTCGTCCGGCTCGATAGTGATCTGCAGCAACCGGCTCGCACACCGATGGCCCGGGGTGAACTTCTCGTCGCAACGGAAGCACAACCCCCTGGCCCTCCTGTCCCGCATCTCCGCCTCGGTCATCCTCCGCCCTTGTCCCGCAGGACGTGCTGCTCCTGTCTTCTCCCCCGCTCCGGCTGAGGCGGCCGGCGGTAGTCTCGGGGCGGCGGCGGCTGTAGATGGGACCCTCTGCTGTGGTGCCCCCCAAGTCCCTCTGATCCTCCGCTCCTCCGCCTGCTTCTCCTCCGCCCGCAATGCCAGACGAATCACATGCTCCAGGTCCCTGGGACTCTGCATCCATAGCTCGGCTCGTATCGAGGGCTTCAGCCCTCGCATAAATGCCCCCAAGAAAACGTCTTCCGACACCCCCTTCACCCTGCCTGCCAACACCTCGAACTTCCCCAGGAAGTCCAACACCGTCCCATCCTGTCGTAGTCCAAGCAACTGCTCGTAGAAATTCGCCCCCGGTTTGGCCTGGAAACGGTCAAGTAAGAAAGCGGACAACTCCTCCCAGGTCCGAAAAGGGGCTCGGGACATCCTCCAGCGGTACCAACTCAGCGCCTGTCCCTCCAGATAGCAGATGATGTTCTCCAATACTTCCCGCTCTGAGATCCGCATCACCTGGAAATACCGCTCCGCTCGCACTATCCACCCGTCGGGGTCTGTCCCCTCAAAAATGGGCATCTTCAGCTTCTCCATCCTCCTGTCGGGGTGCATGGTCGGGTGTCCTCCTCCCTGAGCTCCATGGCTTCCGTACTCTGTCCTGCCTCTGCCGTAGGCCTCTTCGGGAAACCCTCGTGGGCCCCCAAAATTTTCCGCGAACTCCTCCATAGGCCACCTCTGGCGCTCCTCCTCTGCAGCCCCAAAAATCCCGCGGTAGCCTCTTGCGGGGCCCTGTTCGGTGTTCGGGGGGCCGAAAAACTGACCCGGGGGGTTTACTGGGCCCCACCATCATTCGCCGGGGCCCAGCCGGCCCCAGGGAAGGCTGCGAAGCCTCCCTGGAGGTCGGCGGGGCCCAGGTTGGGCCCTGGCGGGCCGCGCGACCCCTCCAGGGCCTCGCGCGAGCCCGCCCAGCCCTCCTGGGCACCCGCGCGGGCTCGGACGTGGGCCGTGAGGCCCCCCGAGCCCTCGCGGGGTCCTGGCGGCCCGCGCGGGGGGTGTTAGGGTTCCCCCCCAGCCGCCGCCTCCCACATCCTCCGGAAACCCCCCTTCTTGCACGCCGCATCCCCTCGTCTCCGCAAGAAACCCTAGGGGATCTCCCTCGCGCCGTCGCCGCTCCCGTTGCACTTCCTCCACCCACGACTCCTCCCGGAACCCTAGATCTTCCTTCTCCCTCGTGGTTTTGGTTCCCGGAGGTGCCCCGGAGGTGTTCGCCATCAACTTCGGATCGTCCGCCTTTGTATGATGATTATCCGCCGCGGATTCTTCTCCACCGATCTCCACTTGCTTCCCTTTCCACTCAAGTTTTTGAAGGATTTTCAAGATCTGAACTTGAGTGGCGTCCGACTCCTCGTGCTTCTTCATCAAACGGGCTTCCATCTCCTTTTGGGAATTGGAAAGCATCTCGACCGTGACTTCCAAAGCTCCCACATTTTGTTGACCTCTTCCCGGATCTCCTTTCGCAGCGCCTCCATCTCCGTCTTGAATCTAGTCCCTTCCGCCATTGGATCTATTGCTCTGATACCAATTTGATACGATTTGGATCGTATCAATGGAAAATCAGCGAGAAAAAGGAATAAAAATTGGAAAAGATGGGATTTTTATTGGATTTTTGAGAAGAAACAACTACTAATAGCAAGATAACTTGAGCCCTTTCGAGAGGGACTCGCTCTCCTAACTTTGATGAACGGATCAAAGTCTAAAACCCTCACAAAAGACACTTACGATGTTTCTCACACAATAAGCATAACCCTCATGACGGCTAACCCTAGATATAAATAGAGAAAACCTAGGAATAAAATATCATAGCAAAAGACTAATCTGCCCTTCGACGCCTCCGATAGTAAGTGACCCATCCGCCTTGGGACCCGCTTGGACCCGTGCCCGCCTCTGAGGGCGCGTCCGTATCACCGACCGAGGCTATTCGGGGCCCCAGCGGCCCTGTCACTGGTCGACAAGGCCCGCCGAGCCCTGGGGGCCTTCGCCGGCCCCTGGCGAACCTAGTGGCCTTCCCCTTATCCAAAGGTAACGCCTTTATCGCTGATTTAGGGTTTCCGTCTCATTTCCCCACTTTTTCCACGTTGGCCACCAACTGAAAAATCAATTACGCGAATTGTTCACCGTGTCTCTCTTGCTTCGCCGTCAATTTGTCTATGGAAGCCGTCAACCTTGTCATGGATTCCTCATTGCTCACCAACGACTTCTTTATTCCTTCGATCTCCCCATTGAATCTCTCCTCCAAAGCCTCGATCTTGTCGTTCTGTCGTCGACGCCGTCATGGATCGTTACGAGCTCTGATACCAAATTGATAGGAATAAAGCCAAAACTGAACTTAAATTGATGAAAATAGTAGTAAAGAAGATAACTTGGTTACAATTCTAGGGGCACCTACCCTTCTAAGACGCTAATAAGCGAGGACGTCCGCACTCTCCTACGGTCTCACGAAGAACTCTCAAGAACAATTCAATAATAAGCATAAAATAAATGACGGCTAGCCCTAGCTTAAGAATAAAACCCCTCTCCCCCTAATTAAAAGTTTGACATTCAATTATAAAATAATCAAGGCGTCGAAAACGCCCCTTCCTTGCGTGTGGTTGCTGATGCGGCTCCTGGATCTAACACTATCCTGAATTTTTTGCATGTTGAATTTGTTATCCTGTTTTTGTTATCATGGAAATTTGGAATTTGGTGATATGTATACTTGGGTATCCTGAACTTGGTATATTGCATTATGTGTGGTATCCTGAACTTGGTATCATGTATTTTGTATCCTAGTGTTATTTTGCAGAAATAATTTTTTTGTACACTTATGTTGGTATCCTGGATTTGTTTGCATATTGAATTTATTACCTTGAATTTGGTATCATGGAAATTTGGAATTTGGTATCCTAAATTTAGTGATATGCATGCTAGGGTATCCTGAACTTGGTATCTTCCATTATGTGTGGTATCCTGACCTTGGTATTCTATAGTTGGTATCCTAAAGTTATTTTGTAGAAATAAAATTTTGTATCCTCGAGTTGGCATCCTGAATTTTTTTCATACTGAATGTGTTATCCTGAATTTGGTATCATGGAAATTTAGAATTTGATATCCTAAATTTGTTGATATGCATGCTTGGTTATCCTGAACTTGGTATCTTTCATTATGTGTGATATACTGACACTTGGATAATGTTACTCAATGGTATCCTGACACAAGACACATGGCATCCTGAAGTTGGTATCTCTAAAGATATATGCATAATGTTACTCAATGTTCTCTGAAGGTATACAATCTGGTACTGAATGTTACTCAATGTTCCTAAAAATTTCTAATACATGTCACATACTTGGATACGGATTTTGGGTATCTGGTTATGGTGCATAAAGGTAATGATATGCTTTTGGATAATGACATTAGCTAATGTTACGCAATGTTTTTATTGTATTTTGCTCAGGAAATAAATATAGAAGATGAGAATCATCTTTGTGGATCAACATATGTCTGACAGCGTAGGATTTGTCAAGATCTAGGATAGAATCCATGTGAAGCTAAATTTTCTTGTGGAGATACATATCCTTGTGGAGCTAAATAAAAGATGTGAATCATGTTCTTTGAATCAAGTTCTGGGATTTGGACTTCATAGTTTTTGAAATCAAGTTTCATAGTTATAGGATTCAAGTTTCATATTTTTGTGAATCAAGTTGGGTCATCTGTTCTGCAAATGTATTTTGGATTCATTTTATATTTATGTGAAAATTTTAAAGATAAATGCAGAGGAAATATATAGATAAATGCCTTGTCTTTCCCAAAGCAAAAAAACCAAAGAAGACCTTCATACATTTGGAGAATATGTTTTGGAGAAACACTGGTGTGATCATTCTAATAAAAACCCCAAAGAAAGGTACCATGAGAATTTGCCAACAAAAAATTCTTGAAAATTTCCATATTCAGATAATTCAAAAAAGTGACAATTGTTATGAATCAACTACTGGGGGAAGAACCCCCAGCCCTTTATTTATAGGCAGGATAGGAGAGTTATAAGATAAGATACATAGATATGGGCGTATCTCTAAGATACCCACAATCCTAACCAACTCTGATTCATATCCATTCACAATACACTCACTTATCTAACCATAGGTGTGGACTCTGCTCATGCATACTTCATGATTCTGAGCATAGTAGGAGTCTCACATGGGATGGATACTTCAGGATCCTGAGTTGGTGAGGTTTGTCTCGTTAAAAGCTTTAGCTATGGAAAACCCTGTGGGAGAAGCCATAATTAAGGAAAAAGAGTACAAACGCTCTTTAACTCCCCCTGATTTGTACAAGTGACTCTGCTCATGAATACTTCTGGATTCTGAGCGTCACAGCGGGGTGGATACTTCAGGATCCAGAGTTGATGTGATTTACCTCGTTAAAACCTTTGGCTATGAAAAACCCAGTAGGAAAAACCATAGCTAAGTGAAGGGAAAAGAGTACAAACTCCCTCAACTACCCCTGATCTGTAAAAGCTCTTAGCTTTCAGATCTCTTAGGCTTATCTCATCACTCCTATTTCCAACATTCCGAAAATATACACAGATTACAAATATTATCACCATTGAGCAGCTGCTGAATCCAGAAACTCTGCAGAGGTGTGCTAAGTTTCGTCGCCTCTGATGTGGTCTTCAGACTATGTGGTCAGCTCTACAATACCAGCCTCTATCCCAGTCGTCACTGGGATGTGATGTACCACCAGGCGCACTCAAATACACCATTGGTGTGATTCTGGAATGGTGAGGATCTCGAAATGATAGAATGGTGTTGCCTTCATAAGTTGCTTTGCAGATCTGCAGTAGATGGCCATCCCACTGTGGGTACCCGTTCTGTGATTTCTCAGTATAGGGACCGAACCTGTAACCTGCATTTGCATAAACATTGGAGGATGCTACTTCATACTGTAAGTCCAAATCTTTCGACCCTTGGAGGAAGCGCAGAAGGCTTAACTCCGGTATAATGGCCCTTTTAGGTGTCAACTATCTCTGGCTAATGAGTTTACTGCAACTGCTATATCGAGACGCGTGTAGTTAGCCAAGAGTGCCTGATTGCACTTAGATAAGGGACTTTAGGACCAGTTATATCCTTCCCCTCTTCCAGCGATCGGAAGGGTTCTTTTTGTACATCCATTAAGTATACTCACATAGGTATACTTTCGATGACAATGGTCCTTTTAATTTCTCCAACGCACTTCTGGACGTATGTAACAGGATTCTATGAGTCATGACTTTATATTTGCCTAGGTCTTTCATTTCATGTTTAATAGTCAGGCTTGAACAAATGTTTCGGTTTTCTCTTCAGGAGATCCGATGAGATTTTAGTTGTTTACAACTATGATCTCTAATCCTGTTCTTTGCTTAGATGCAAAGACAACCCTCAGTAATAATCATTGATTTGTCAAGTGATTCTCTTGGTTGCACATTATTTATTATCTTATTGTTTTTCTTCAATGGAATAGACGTCCCGAAGTCTATTCGGGCATTTAAGGAAATGTGGAATTTATCTTTACCAAGATATCCACAAAGGTACGCCGTCACAACATCCAATAACAGCATATCCAAAATTTCCTTTACCAAATCGTAAGATAATCACTTTTGATAACTTAGGGAGACTGATGCATCATTTATGAGTCATGCTCATTTTAATTTGTTTGATCCCTAGTTTCAGCAAAATTTTCCTTTGGGCTATAGGTTGTACCTTATAGCATACGATTTTATATTTATTTTTTCTTATGTGTGCAATACTTAGTTTACCCACAGGTTTGACACCTTTTGGTGTCTGGACTTCAGGTCCGAATATTCCACGTTTCATAAGTGAGTCCAGCTCATCTTTTATTGCATCGTTCCACATTTGGTCAATCTCTACGTTTGCATACTAGCAACGGAGTATGGAACGATAATCTATAAACATCATCGCTTTTGCGATGTATATGGCAATATGATACGTGAATACATTGTCGACAATTTATGTTCTATCTGTCCAACACCTCCCCAGTACGTACAACATTTACTTTTAATTTCAGTTTTTCCCGACATTTCCTCTGCAATGGATTCCGGGAAGGGTGAGGGTGTGGACATGAGCTCATTGTCCTGTGGTAGTATTGTCTTAAGGTCTCCAGGAGTTTTTTTCTTTGTTCTTTATTTTTCATCCTTGGAGCCTGGTGGTCTGCCTCTTTCTGTTGAGGAACAGCCACTTCTGCTGCTGGTGGATTGCATCCATTCTCAGGGATGTCAATCCTAGCTGGAGTATTTGCAGCAGGGATGTGTGATCTGACAATCTTCTGGTTGTCAGTAAATGAGTTCGGTAACTGGTGAACATTATTCTGTATGTGGAGGATCTTCAAGATCTCATCTTCACATTGTATTGTCACCGAATCATAATGGGTCAAACTTTTGTATCCCACGTTATAATTTGCATCGCACCAGATTTCCTGTATCTGGCCTATTTTGGGGAAACTCGTCTCATCAAAATCACAGTCTTCAAGATGTGCCTTTAAAAGCATCCCCCGTTTGGGGTATTAAATATCTTATAATTGAGGGTGAGTCAAACCATACATCGATATATAGGCGACGTTGAGGACCCATTTTCGTCCTCTGTGGTGGTGCGATGGGATTTAAACTGCGTGACCGAAGATTCTCAAGTGAGAAATGTTCGGTGGCATTCCATATGCAAGATGCATTGGAGACTCTGACCTCCAAAAGGGTCTTATTTACATTTACGATGCAGCATGCAGAATTTGCATGTCCCCATGCATCCATCGGCAATCGGGATTTAATGGACGTTCAATCCAGTGGAGTCTACTTATCAGTGACTCTGTCGACCCATTTTGGGTATGAACATGCGGCACTGTATGTTCATTTTCTATTCCCGTTGCATTCCATATGCAATATGCATTGGAGACTCTGACCTCCAAAAGGGTCTTATTTACATTTACGATGCAGCATGCAGAATTTGCATGTCCCCATGCATACATCGGCAATCGGGATTTAATGGACGTTCAATCCAGTGGAGTCTACTTATCAGTGACTCTGTCGACCCATTTTGGGTATGAACATGCGGCACTGTATGTTCATTTTCTATTCCCGTTGCTTGGCAGTACTCTTGAAATGACCGGAAGGTATATTTTCCAACATTAACAGGCCTTTCTTTTTTTCTATATTTGATTGTCTGGAAAATGTACCCGCAACATTTTTATTTTTGTGTCAATAGCTTTGGGAAAGCTAAGTTGCGGGTCTGTAGTAGATACACATACAAATATTCTGAGGATGCATTTATCAGTACAATGAAGTACCGAAATAGCCCACTAGGGGGTGGAAATTGTCCACATCTATCTCCTTATATTCTTTTTGATGAAGCGTGGAGATTCTTTTTCAACTTTTCGTAGAGATGGCCTTGTAATTAGTTTTCCCTTATAGCAATAGATGCAAGGGAATTCTCCCTTCTGAAGGATCTTCTGGTTCTTCAAGTCATACCCATAGAATAAGATGAGGTGCATCATCACTGATCCAGGATGGCCAAGTCTATCATGCCAGAGTAAAAACTTGGCTGATGTCGGGCACTTCAGGTGCTCCGTTTAAATCCGCTTCCTCTCTCCGAATCATTGTATGGTAGAGGCCTGTAAGGCTCTCAAAACTTCAAATATGATTTTACTCTTTTTTCTTGAGACGTTACATACAGTAATTTGTTTTTCATTTACATTTGCTGTTTCCAAATGGAATCCGTTGAAACGGATGTCCTTGAAACTTAGAAAGTTTCTTTTGGAATTCGGAGAGATTAGTGCATCCTTTATTTTTGTTTCTGTGTCATTAGGGGCAACAGTGTTACATTCCCTGGATCTTCAATATAGCCCTGATGTTGGACTTTGTATTGAAAGATCGTATGTGTTTATTGTCTACTAATCAGTCATGAGAGCAGTTCATCTATTAAAAGATGAATCATATAGGCACATACATTTTCAGATAAACATTTTCATTCAAAATCAAATTATATAATATGAAAGCTCTAATAACATGAAATGTTCTAAACAGTTTGCTAAGATAAAAATAGAAGGCTAATCAAGCCGGTCATCATGTTCAAAGTCGTCTGTTTTAAACTTGACTGGAGCATCAGAGGTCATCAGGTTTGTTTCATCTTTATTTTTGTTGTTCTCTTTATACAAATCCTGGAGATGCTGCGGAGTTCTGTACACTCTGGGGCTAGTGGCCTTTCATGCCACAGCTACGACACTGGTCTTCTCATTCCCTCTTAGGTGGGGGTGCATCATCTCTATTTTTGTCATTTCTGCGCCAGGTGAACTTCCGCTTACTTTCATTTCTTCGTTGCTGGACTTGGCCCCTAGCCCTTTTGTTCTGTCCCCCTTTATGTGGTCTTTCTTTTCGTTTGTTGTCCCTCTTCTTTCGAGAAGAAGAGGCATTATGAGCTTCTGGGAGGGGGGCAGTGCCAGGGGGCACATGTTGTGAGTGGCGAGGAGAAGCTCTCTGTTTTGTTCAGCCATGAGTAAACATGACAGCAGCTCAGAATACTTGGTGAACTTGCGTTCACGGTATTACTGCATTAGTATCGCATCTTTTTCATGGAAGGACGTATACGTCTTTTCCAGCATGCGATCTTCTAAGACTTTTTCACTACACAACTTCAGGCGTGAGGTGATGCTAAAAAGTGTTGAGTTATACTCAGCAATGGACTTAAAGTCATGCAGTCTCAGGTTCTCCCACTCATATCGTGTCTTTGGGAGTATAACATCTTTCTGATGTTTATACCTATCCTCAAGGGCAGTCCATAGCTCAAGTGGATCTTCGACCGAAAGGTATTTCAGCCTTTAGGGTCTTGTCCACATGGCGACGAATATAGATAATGGCTTGTGCCTTTTCTATATCGCTTACATTTTCATTATTAGTCATAGCAGAAATGAGGGACTTTGTCCGCAGATGAAACTTCACATCGAGCTGTCAGCTCAGATAGTTTCTTCCTGATGCATCCAGCACTTCGAAATCGACACTTGTGATTTTAGCCATTTTATCTAGCAGAGCACAAATATGCATGAATTAATAATTTGAACATAAACATTTTCATGCGAAGGCAATTTTAATATGAAGTGCTAATTGCGTGGATCGGCCAGTCCCACATAAATAAGAGTCCAAAATCCCATTACAGCCCATATTACACAAATGAAAGCTTTAAAAAGAAATTAAAACTTTGAAAACCCCAGTGGGTCCCTTATAAGATCTTCAGCTTCAATTGTGGCCTCCGCCTCCATGGAAAAAGGTCTTCGGTCTTGGACATTTACATAATTTCCTCACTACAATTTCTCTCAAAGTAAAAGAAAAGTGCAGGAAAATAAAATGTGGGACTTAAACAGCCGATCCAAAAACCGCAATTAGCCATCCATGCAAAAATTTTGTACTCATCAAACATTTTCACCAGACATTTTCATCACAGGCATCACATGCATTAATATTCGCAGAGATGGATAAACAATTTAATTACTTAATAATTATTGGACCACTGGGCAACGTCATATACCGTTAGGTTAGCTGACTAACGGCAGAGCGGTCGCAGGATCTTCCTAATTATTAAGTTTTAAAAAATATGCACAACCATACACAGTTTATCCGCAGAATAAGCCAAAATGATTCAAAGCATATAATAATGATTTTATAGATGAAATCATTTAATGCAAGGGTTGTGCTAGTTGTGTTTATCCAAAGAGATTGGAAAAGAGCCCAATAATTTGACATGTTCTTTGTAAAAGGAAAAAGTTTTCCTTTTTAATTTATCCCCAAATGGACCCCAACGAGTCCCCAAAAGTCCCCTGTATTGCCTTATAATTTTTCATGATTTTTCATGAATTTTTGGGTCCCCAAACGCCATATTTACTCAATTTTTAGTCCCCTAAATACCTTTTAAGGCTTATTTTTGGCCTTCCCCTCATTTTGTTTTGTTTTGTTTTTTTAGAAGAAAAACTGGCCTGCGGGCCTAAAGCCCGCAGTCAAAAAACCAAAAAAAATTGATTCTGGGCTTCAGGCCCAATACAGTTAGGGGTGGCGGCTAGGGTTAGCCGTCGCTGCCCCATGACTGCCGCCGGTCGACGGTTGGAGGGAAAGGCGACGGCCGCCTCCTCGGGGAGCGCGGCCTACGAGGCGACGGTCGCCCCCCGCTGCGGGGTGGTGCGGCCTGAGCGCCGGCCGCCCCCCTGCACGGGGGGTGCGGCCGTGGCGCCGGCCACCCCCTGCAGGGGGTGCGGCCAGAGGGTAGGTTGATGGCCGGCGACAAGGCCGCCGGCGGGCATGGGGTAGGGTTTACGCAAGGAAAACCCCTAAAATATGATTTTTGGGACAAAAAAGTTCGTCTTTTTTTGCGATTAGAAAACCCCATATCGATCTTGCGAGATCTATGGGTAGATCAATCATACGTAGGATAAAAACATCGTTTTTAGCGGGTTTTACCTCTATATCCGTCCTTCGGATAAAGTGACGGTTGAACGAAGCCATACGTGGATGACGACGCTCGATTGAGGAAGCCTTGGACCGCGCACGTGGATCTCCCGTCTCCTTCCGTCTTCGCAACGATCGAAAAAAAAATTTTGTGGAAAATTTTTAGAGGCTCGTGCTGATAACGTGTTATGAATCAACTACTGGGGGAGGAACCACAAGCCCTTTATTTATAGGCAGGATAGTAGAGTTATAAGATAACATACATAAATATGGGCGTATCTCTAAGATACTCACAATCCTAACCAACTCTGGTTCATATCCATTCACAACAACAATCCTCTTTTTCAAGGCACAATTTTCCCCATCTGCATCCACATCTCCCCATCTCCCTATCTGCATCCAAAAGTGACAATTCTCTTTTCCAGGCCCAATTTTCCTAAATTGACACAGAACGTAGATTCTCACCTTTTTAGTAGAGAAACAAATTAATGATTTTATGTTGAAACATAAAGTAAAGTTACGATGGTTTATTGAACTCATTATTTTGACCTACCTCATGTTTAAGCAAAAATATGTTATTCATCACATAATAAAGAGAGTACGTGTCAAATTGGAATCCATAAGGAAGTGCCATTTGGATGAGCAATAACCTAGATAATTAAAAAACATAAACATGTTAGCGATAAATTATTTGCTAATATAAAAATGTAAAGTTAAAAACTTCTTTTACCTTACTAAGCGGGAGTAGCTACGATCGAGCTTTGAGTACCCAATCACGCTCATCAAGGAATATCTTTCAGTGATGGCGATCGAGCCCTGTCGCATTTGCTTTTACTTATTCTTTTTCAACTATTTAATAATAATAATAATAATAAATCAGTTACTAATATAAAATTCTTAATATAAAATGATATCATCTATAATGACACGCATCCTGATCCCCCTGAAGTCTTGTATAAGGACGTATCTTGACAGATCTATTAATGCTTTGAAGTAAGTTAACCTATAATTATAAAAATGATTAAAAAACAAATGAGAGCAAATATAATATATTACTAAATATGTTTATCACCGTACAGTTTTACACAAATTTGTATCATTCTTAACGTACATCTGTATAAAAATACAAACAATATTTTAGCAAACTAAAGTAAAAAATTTAATTAAAAATTTACTAAAGTTTAA
This sequence comes from Scilla litardierei, assembly GCA_030789695.1. Lineage (NCBI taxonomy): Eukaryota > Viridiplantae > Streptophyta > Magnoliopsida > Asparagales > Asparagaceae > Scilla > Scilla litardierei. The sequence goes on along the minus strand of CM061132.1, from coordinate 129,931,509 downwards.
ATTTTTCTTACATTGCCATAAATTGTAATACTTGTCCACATCATGTAGTCCTACATTAAAAATAATTCAAATCATTAAAGTACAACATGTATTAAGTATAACAACAAACAACCAATTTGATGATTATACAAAGTACATGAAAGTTGTCAAGTATAACAACAAACATCACTGATAAAGGATTTTTTCTTAACGAATTACTAAATGAATAAAATAAATAGAAAGATGTTTACTTACGTATAATAGTCATCATTTAGATTCATAGCAAGACTTTTGGATAAACGATGTTAACTATGTTATTTGAATCAGACGACAGAAGGACACCAACATGATCAAAAGATGTGCACCTGGAAAGTGCCACATAAAGACGCATTTGGCTAAAAACTGGGTTACGCAAGTCAAACTCAACAAACTTTACGGATTGTTCTTGAGATTTTTTAATTGTCATGGCGTATGTTACACGAACTGGAAATTGCCGTCTTGTCATATGAAAAGGTAACTCTGAAGCTGATGGGGACAAAGATATTATTGGAATAAACATAAAACTGTCGGCTTTATCCCCATTCACAATTTGAGCTTCAACCATACATGATGCGCATCTAACAACCATCAGTCGTGTGTCATTACAAAGTCCATATTTATGTACAATATTTCGCAGTAAAATAATTGGACAACCAACCTTAAGGTCAAGTTTAAATGGTGGCAACCCAGGAGGATCCAAAGAATTTATGTACTCGGTCGGTTAACGATTTATTACGGCAATATCGATTTCTTCAGATTCAGTCAGTTTGTCTGCAGCTAGATACATAATCTGTTGTCTAGAATAAATTTCCAGAATAAATTTGTAAAGCAGCAGTGTTTATTAAATTAACATCATCATTACAGGCGGAAAGAATTATTCGTTCAGTCAGATACGCCGGAGTCACCACACCCTCAACATCTAGCTGCAGATAAATTCTTAGTAATAACTCTTTTAAATCGTTGCATCTGAATATGTGGGATGGAAGCTCCACCACTTCATTAGGATTTGTGCCGACCTATTATTACATAAACAGAAAAAAATTTAAGGGTAAATTATAGTAAAATGGTTATTAAAATCATCAAGCCTTCAAATAAATACCTCCAAAATAAATTTTGCAAAATCTGTATTTTCAACAGATGAATTAGTCGACCATATATTCTAGTCCAAGATCAAAACTTTTATAGAATACCATAATGCAGATCGTCTCAATGAGGCTCCAACAATTTCTTCTCGAACCCCTTTTGGTATAACTGGTAAGATTTGCTGGAAGTCCCTACCAAGAACAATGGTAATACCACCAAATGCTCTGTTGTTATCACAAATATCTCTTGACGATCGATCCACTGACTTAACACAATGGCGATGTTGCATAGGAACTTTATCCCATATTATCAACTTTGTTTTTCTGAATCATTGCGCATGTATGGATTGCTTACTAAAATTACAAATTGAATTATCATGCACATCTAACGGGATACGAAATGTTGAGTGTGCAGTGCGACCTCCGATAAATAGCAACGATGCAATACCAGAAGATGCGACGGTGATAACTATATTTCCAAGACTACACAACATTGTCGCTATTGCATTATACAAAAAGCCTTTCTAGTTCCAGCACCACCGCTCAAAAATGAGTATCTCTGTTTTCAAAAACAGATAAAGTAATTGCTAAACAAACTGCACGTTGTGCATCTTTAGGCAATCAACATCTTTTAGTGCATCTAATTGTTGTGTTGTATTTATGAGGTACTGATGTTTCATGCAACAGTCTATTGCCAACAATTACATTCCACTCTCTCGTGAGAAATGCCATCGACGGAAAGTCGGCTAGACACTTGCCAGACTCCTCAAGTAATTCATTGATAAGAAATAAGTCGTAATCTTCAAGTTGACATTGAGTTAGAATAGAAATTACAAATAAAGCAGGAATTTTATGTTGAAGGTCGTCGCAAATATGCATTTAAAATTGATTCCATAATGCAAGTGGGTTGATTGGTGAACATTAAATAAGATTAATACAAAACAGTCTTCTTAATTGATATACAATTTTCATAATTGAAGTCTCGTAAAGGCATTGTTTCCATTCCAAATCATCTTCAAGTAGACCTCTTGTAATGCATGTTGCTTTGAATGTAGAGTACTCTACATTATTGAATGTGCGTAAATTTTCCCATGGTGTTGGTCCTTTAACAACTGTTAGTAACAACCGCAGATAGAAGCCCTCACCAGAGTTAGTAGATGCAAAATACATTTTGCCAATTGCATATCTTGATTTTCTTGGAGTCCATAACCTTTGTGGATAGATTCCACACAAACTTTTAAGAGAACTCCTGGTAAGTAAGATCACGTATTGATTCATGTAATGCACAACATGTAAAAAATCCAGTCAAAGTTGTCTTCTCATTTTCAGCTCTAGACTTTATTGTAGCAGAATCTTCATTTGGAACAAAAATAACACGGTGTTGTCCAGATAAATAAAGGACCAATCTTTGTACTGACGGAACCTCCTGATGTAAAGGATACTCACATATCCGCCAAGCTGCCTCTGGTGGTCCAATATATCTTGCATCAAGGTATTGTTGGATCTCATCTACTGTGCCCAACACAATTGTGGTTCGATCATGACTTTTATAAATGTACTTATATAAATGTATTTGACACATCTTATTCCGGCACAAACTTCGACATTAATATGTCAGTTAAAGTGTAGGGAGAGATACATATGGTATGGAACAACATCTCGATTATCAACCGGATGCCCCCTTACAATATAGATATATGTCCATCATTATGACGACGATATATAGGATAACCGTCACGATCCATGGTTGTTGAATCTGCACAAGTTCTCGGATACTTCTTAGTACATTTACTATTTTTCATACATGAAGCATTTGGATTTCGAGCAACACATGGTCCGTGCACCATACATTTTATCATGGTATCGAATAATTCCTGATCTTGAGTATGATCAGGAAATTCAGCACAAACAATCCTATCCACTTGATCACATGTATAGATCTTATCTGGACCTCAAATAAAGAAAAGAGCATGCATATGTGGAAGCCCACGTTTTTGAAATTCAATTGGAAAGACATGTGCTGCTTTCCTGCCAAATACATTTTTGACATCAATCTCCTTCATCAAAGCCTTTCGTTTTAACTCAAAAACACGTGCAACTAAATCAGGTCGATCAATAGCCTTTTGATTGGGCAGTAGAGCTGAAATTATTTCAGGCCACTTTGGATTTGCAGTCATGGCACGAAATATATCGGGATGCTGGTTATACCGTGTGATAGCCATCGAGTTTTGAAAGATTTCAAACATGTGACGTGCACTACCAGTGAAAGATGATGGAAGTACCATGTGTTGGTCAATTTGGTCACCACTTCCATATGCATTAATATCTGCAAGGCTCTGATATAATTCTGAACGAAGTTTTTGCTGATTAAGTTTGATGAACGTAAAACGATTATGCTCAGTTATTGCCCAAGCATCAACTATTAACTCTTGGAATAATTTTCCGGCTCTCAAAATTGATGCATACGTAGTAGGTCTTTCAAACACTCCCGAATATACTCGGGAGACTAATGCAAATCAATGAGGCTCATCCTGCATACTTGCCATTGCATTATGTATTATTATTCCCGCATGGTCAGTTTGGATGGGAACCTTATTTGAAGCAATGGGATCCTTTGCAAAATCAAGTCGCAAATAGACGCCTTACATTGTGTGATTATTATAGCTACCGTCTGTTTGAAAGACCTACTACGTATGCATCAATTTTGAGAGCCGGAAAATTATTCCAAGAGTTCAAAGTTGATGCTTGGGCAATAACTGAGCAGAATCGTTTTACGTTCATCAAACTTAATCAGCAAAAACTTCGTTCAGAACTATATCAGGGCCTTGCAGATATTGATGCATATGAAGTGGTGACCAAATTGGCCAACACATGGTACTTCCATCATCTTTCACTGGTAGTGCACGTCACATGTTTGCAATCTTTCAAGACTCGATGGCTATCACACGGTATAACCAGCATCCCGATATATTTCATGCCATGACTGTAAATCCAAAGTGGCCTGAAATAATTTCAGCTCTACTGCCCAATCAAAAGGCTATTGATCGACCTGATTTAGTTGCACGTGTTTTTGAGTTAAAACGAAAGGCTTTGATGAAGGAGATTGATATCAAAAATGTATTTTGGCAGGAAAGCAGCACTTCTTTCCAATTGAATTTCAAAAACGTGGGCTTCCACATATGCGTGCTCTTTTCTTTATTTGAGGTCCAGATAAGAACCATACATGTGATCAAGTGGATAAGATTGTTTGTGCTGAATTTCCTGATCCTACTCAAGATCAGGAATTATTCGATACCATGATAAAATGTATGGTGCATGGACCATGTCTTGCTCGAAATCCAAATGCTTCATGTATGAAAAATAGTAAATGTACTAAGAAGTATCCGAGAACTTGTGCAGATTCAACAACCATGGATCGTGACGGTTATTCTATATATCATCGTCGTAATGATGGACATATCTATATTATAAGGGGGCATCCGGTTGATAATCGAGATGTTGTTCCATACCATATGTATCTCTCCCTACGCTTTAACTGACATATTAATGTCGAAGTTTGTACCAAAATAAGATGTGTCAAATACATTTATATAAGTACATTTATAAAAGTCATGATCGAACCACAATTGTGTTGGGCACAGTAGATGAGATCCAACAATACCTTGATGCAAGATATATTGGACTACCAGAGGCAGCTTGGCGGATATGTGAGTATCCTTTATATCAGGAGGTTCCGTCAGTACAAAGATTGGTCCTTCATTTATCTGGGCAACACCGTGTTATTTTTGTTCCAAATGAAGATTCTGCTACAATAAGGTCTAGAGCTGAAAATGAGAAGACAACTTTGACTGAATTTTTAACATGGTGTGCATTACATGAATCAGTACGTGATCTTACTTACCAGGAGTTCTCTTAAAAGTTTGTGTGGAATCTATCCACAAAGGTATGGACTCCAAGAAAATCAAGATATACAATTGGCAAAATGTATTTTGCATCTCCTAACTCTGGTGAGGACTTCTATCTACGGTTGTTACTAACAGTTGTTAAAGGACTAACAGTTGTTAAAGGACCAACATCATGAAAATTTACGCACATTCAATAATGTAGAGTACTCTACATTCAAAGCAACGTGCATTGCAAGAGGTCTACTTGAAGATGATTTGGAATGGAAACAATGCCTTTACGAGACTTCAATTATGAAAATTGGATATCAATTAAGAAGACTGTTTTGTATTATTCTTATTGAATGTTCACCAATCAACCCACTTGCATTATGGAATCAATTCTAAATGCATATTTGCGACGACCTTCAACATAAAATTCCTGCTTTATTTGCAATTTCTATTCTAACTCAATGTCAACTTGAAGATTACGGTTTATTCCTTATCAATGAATTACTTGAGGAGTCTGGCAAGTGTCTAGCCGACTTTCCGCCGATGGCATTTCTCACGAGAGAGTGGAATGCAATTGTTGGCAATAGACTGTTGCATGAAACATCAAGACCTCATAAATACAACACAACAATTCGATGCACTAAAAGATGTTGATTGCCTAAAGATGCACAACGTGAAGTTTATTTAGCAATTACTTCGTCTGTTTTTGAAAATAGAGATACTACATTTTTGAGCGGTGGTGCTGGAACTAGAAAGACTTTTTTGTATAATGCAATAGCGACAATGTTGTGTAGTCTTGGAAATATAGTTATCACCGTCGCATCTTCTGGTATTGCATCGTTGCTACTTATCGGAGGTCGCACTGCACACTCAACATTTCGTATCTCGTTAGGTGTGCATGATACTTCAATTTGTAATTTTAGTAAGCAATCCATACATGCGCAATGATTCAGAAAAACAAAGTTGATAATATGGGATAAAGTTCCTTTGCAACATCGCCATTATGTTAAGTCAGTGGATCGATCGTCAAGAGATATGTGTGATAACAACAGAGCATTTGGTGGTATTATCATTGTTCTTGGTAGGGACTTCTAGCAAATCTTACTAGTCATACCAAAGGGGGTTCGAGAAGAAATTGTTGGAGCCTCATTGAAACGATCTGCATTATTGTGTTCTATAAAAGTTTTGATCTTGGACCACAATATGCGGTTGACTAATTCATCTGATGAAAATACAGATTTTGCAAAATTTATTTTGGAGGTATTTGTTTGAAGACTTGATGATTTTAATAACCATTTTACTATGATTTACCCTTACCTTAAAAAAATTTCTGTTTATGTAATAATAGGTCGGCACAAATCCTAATGAAGTGGTGGAGCTTCCATCCCACATATTCAGATGCAAGGATTTAAAAGAGTTATTACTAAGAATTTATCTGCAGCTAGATGTTGAGGGTGTGGTGACTCCAGCGTATCTAACTGAACGAATAATTATTACCGCCTGTAATGATGATGTTACTTTAATAAACACTGCTGCTTTACAAATTTATTCTGGAAATTTATTCTAGACAACAGATTATGTATCTAGCTGCAGACAAACTGACTGAATCTGAAGAAATCGATATTGCCATAATAAATCGTTAACCGACCGAGTACATAAACTCTTTGGATCCTCCTGGGTTGCCACCATTTAAACTTGACCTTAAGGTTGGTTGTCCAATTATTTTACTGCGAAATATTGTACATAAATATGGACTTTGTAATGACACACGACTGATGGTTGTTAGATGCGCATCATGTATGGTTGAAGCTCAAATTGTGAATGGGGATAAAGCCGGCAGTTTTATGTTTATTCCAATAATATCTTTGTCCTCATCAGCTTCAGAGTTACCTTTTCATATGACAAGACGGCAATTTCCAGTTCGTGTAACATACGCCATGACAATTAATAAATCTCAAGAACAATCCGTAAAGTTTGTTGAGTTTGACTTGCGTAACCCAGTTTTTAGCCAAATGCGTCTTTATGTGGCACTTTCCAGGTGCACATCTTTTGATCATGTTGGTGTCCTTCTGTCGTCTGATTCAAATAACATAGTTAACATCGTTTATCCAAAAGTCTTGCTATGAATCTAAATGATGACTATTATACGTAAGTAAACATCTTTCTATTTATTTTATTCATTTAGTAATTCGTTAAGAAAAAATCCTTTATCAGTGATGTTTGTTGTTATACTTGACAACTTTCATGTACTTTGTATAATCATCAAATTGGTTGTTTGTTGTTATACTTAATACATGTTGTACTTTAATGATTTGAATTATTTTTAATGTAGGACTACATGATGTGGACAAGTATTACAATTTATGTCAATGTAAGAAAAATTTAAACTTTAGTAAATTTTTAATTAAATTTTTTACTTTAATTTGCTAAAATATTGTTTGTATTTTTATACAGATGTACGTTAAGAATGTTACAAATTTGTGTAAAACTGTACGGTGATAAACATATTTAGTAATATATTATATTTGCTCTCATTTGTTTTTTAATCATTTTTATAATTATAGGTTAACTTACTTCAAAGCATTAATAGATCTGTCAAGATACGTCCTTATACAAGACTTCAGGGGGATCAGGATGCGTGTCATTATAAATGATATCATTTTATATTAAGAATTTTTATATTAGTAACTGATTTATTATTATTATTATTAAATAATTGAAAAAGAATAAGTAAAAGCAAATGCGACAGGGCTCGATCGCCATCACTGAAAGATATTCCTTGATGAGCGTGATTGGGTACTCAAAGCTCGATCGTAGCCACTCCCGCTTAGTAAGGTAAAAGAAGTTTTTAACTTTACATTTTTATATTAGCAAATAATTTATCGCTAACATGTTTATGTTTTTTAATTATCTAGGTTATTGCTCATCCAAATGGCACTTCCTTATGGATTCCAATTGACACGTACTCTCTTTATTATGTGATGAATAACATGTTTTTGCTTAAACATGAGGTAGGTCAAAATAATGAGTTCTATAAAACATCGTAATTTTACTTTATGTTTCAACATAAAATCATTAATTTGTTTCTCTACTAAAAAGGTGAGAATCTATGTTCTGTGTCAATTTAGGGAAATTGGGCTTGGAAAAGAGGATTGTCACTTGGATGCAGATGGGGAAATGGGGGATATGGATGCAGAGGGGGAAAATTGGGCTTGAAAAAGAAGATTGTCAGTTTTTGAAGTATCTGAATATGGAGATTTTAAAGAATTTTTTGTTGGCAAATACTCATGGCACCTTTCTTTGGGTTTTTTGTTAGAATGATCACACCAGTGTTTCTCCAAAACATATTCTCTAATTGGATGAAGATCTTCGTTGGTATTTTTTGCTCTGGAAAGACAAAGCATTTATCTATATATTTCCTCTGCATTTATGTAGTGGTTTCAGTACCTCTCCATCTATTTTTTTTGCTAACCTCTCCACCTTTTCAGTTTATATTGTTGCTTCAGGTTTAAAAGCTGGCATTCTTATGATTGTAATCTGTGTATGGGTCTGTGGTGAACAAATTGTAGTGATCTAGCATGTGAAGTAGTTCTCCCTGAAGATATATCATTATTGCTGCAGTTGTGGATCCCATTCATGTGCATCATATTACGATTTCTGAATATCTTGTGAAGTTGAGGGGATACGAAAATTTGAATGGGTTTGCTGACTAAAACAAATTGGTGGGTAGAATGACAGTTAAGATTTAATTTTAAGAAATCATGAGATGAGATGCGAGTTTGTAAAAATTTTAGGGAGCAACTACTAAAATTTTGGGAGGAACTAAATCTAGAGAGAACTAATTTTTTTGGGGGGGACTAAAATTTTTGGGGGAACTAAATTTTGGGTGAAACTAAAAAACAACTAGTGAACTAAATTCTATTGGGGGAACAAAAATTTTACATTTTTGGTGAACTAATTTCGAGAGAGAGAGAGCTAAATTTTGGATGGAACTAAATTTTTTGAAGAAACTAAGTAACAGTTATTATGCTTTAATTATCAATTTTCATTTAAAATTAGGGTATCTAAGATTTTGAGGGGGTAATAATTTAAATGAACCATGCCCTTAGGGCATGGGTTATGACTAGTGTGTGTGTGTGTGTGTATGTTGACTAGGGTCCATTCGAATGGATCGAACATGCGGATCCATCCAAGTGGAATTTAAAGTTAGACAATGCAACTAGAAAATCCGACCGTTGGATGTCATTTAACATGTCTAAACTACCTCCAAACAAAATTTCAACTAATTTGGACATGTTTTGCCCATGCATCAAGTGGTTGCAAAATTAGCCGATTTTATAACTATTCAAAAACATCGATTTTGCAACCACTTGATGCATGGGCAAAACGTGTCCAAATTAGTTGAAATTTTGTTTGGAGCTAGTTTAAACATGTTGGATGACATCCAACGGTCGGATTTTCTATTTGCATTGTCTAACTTTAAATTCCACTTGGATGGATCCGCATGTTTGATCCATCCGAATGGATCCTAGTCAACCTATATATATATATATATATATATATATATGGTAAAGTGTTCCTAGGGTGACTCCTTAGATTAAATCTAAAGAGTTGCCCCCATTTTCCCTCATATCTCACAATTTTTTTGGATTTTATTTTTCATGTGTTTGTTGTTCACCTCATGGATGATCAACATACCAAAAATCAAACCATTCAAATACTTTTAGAGCCCACATCTACCTCTTGCAACTTCAACGGTTTGAAAACGTGTTGAAAACCACATGAAGTTGCAAGGGGTAGATGAGGGCTCTAAAAGTATTGGAATGAATTTATTTTTGGTATGTTGATCATCCATGAGGTGAACAACAACCCCATGAAAAAAATTCCGAAAAAAATGTGGGATATGTGGAAAATGGGGGTGACTCCTTAGATTTAATCTAAGGAGTCACCCTAGGAAAACTTTACCCATATATATATATATATATATATATATATATATATATATGTATATGGGTAAAGGGATCCTAAGGTGCCTCCTTAGATTCAATCTAAGGAGGCGCCCCCATTTCCCCCCATCTCACACTTTTTTTTTGAAATATTTTTTCATGGGTTTATTGTTCACCTTATGGATGATCAACATACCAAATTTCAAGGGATTCCAATACTTTTTGAGCCCACATCTACCCCTTGCAACTTCGTGGGTTTTTAAGCACGTTTTTATACCGTTGAAGTTGTAATGGGTAGATGGGGGCTCAAAAAGTTTTGAAATCCCTTGAAATTTGGTATGTTGATCATCCATGATGTGAACAACAACCCCATGAAAAAACATTTCCAAAAAAATTGTAGGAGATGGGGGGAAATGGGGGCGCCTCCTTAGATTTCCATCTAAGGAGGCACCTTAGATCCCCTTTTTCCTATATATATATATATACTAGGCATTACCCGTGCCCATAGGGCACGAGTAATTTAATCCCTCCTACAAATTTCACCCCCAACTTTCAAGTTTCCCCCCAAATTTAAGTTTCCCCCCAAAATTTAAGTCCCCTCAAATTTCAATTTTCAAATCTTCCCCACAAATTTCCCTCCAAAATTTATCCCAATCCTAGTCATCAAGTCCTTGTCCTAGTCATAACCCCATATGTCCTAGTCATCTTGTCCTACTGGGACAAACATTCAAAATCTTCATCCTTTATAGAATAGATATATATATAGAAAGATGCTAATATGAGATGGTGAGATGGTGAGATGAGATATTCATATCTCGAACTAGCCAAAACTATTTGCCAAATCATCAATCGGAACCGTCCATCTTCTTCTATCTATCAAGTGATCTTTATGTATAATTTTTTGTGTCATTTGGACATTTCTATCAGATCCATCAAGTGTTTGCAAGATGAACGGTTTACAAGCTGCCTGTAAATGTAACAAAATTGGAACGGGTTGATCCATAGGATTTTGGGGTTTATAATCTCTAATTTTTTTAGGGTATAGATCTATCGACATGCTCTTGAAGATGAACGGTGCCGATCGTTAATTGGTGTTGCCGATTGTGCTAGCTCACGATAAGGATTTGAGCTCACCATCTCATAATAGCATTACTCTATATATATACTAGAAATTTCCCGTGCCCAAAGGGCACTGCGATTTGAGAGGGGGGCCCACGCCTATACCAGCGCTCTGCGAAGTGTGAGCAGGGTCCGTGCCTATACATAGCCCTCCAAATTTTAAAATTTTAAGTTTACAAACCAATTTTCAATTTTCAAATCTTTCCCACAAATTTCCCCCCAAAACTTACATCAGTCCTAGTCATCAAGCCATTATCCTAGTCATAAGCCCCTTTGTCCTAGTCACTTGTCCTACTGGGACAAAATTCAAAATCTTCATCAAATATAGAATAGATAGATATATATATATATATGAGATTAATAGACAAGAATCCATGGGGTTAAGTTCAAATCTGTACAGTCATTTAGCTGACTTACCTTAATAAGAAGCCATCGTGAAAAGCAAATACAAGCTCTCCATCATACACTTATTTTTCTAATCATTAAATAAACATGGGTGCACATTCCAATTGAAACGTATTATGTCTGCATACTGATCATTTTTATCATGTGTCACCTGTTTTCATTAAATAAACATGGGTGCACATTCCAATTGCGGGTATCTTTCTGTATGCTTAGCTTAGGCAACTACCATCATCATCAAATTAGGAGATGACCATGATGAGATTCATATTAACATAGCTTGCAAGGAATGATGTTTCAGTCGAAACTATTTGGGTTTGACAGTTTCGTTTCGATTTCAATAGAAACGATAAGAAACTATCTCCGAATCTCTGTTTCAGTTGGTTTCGATCTTTTTCAACGACCTTCGACCAAAACCAACCAAATTTAATCGAAACCGAGTTTGAAGAGTTGAAAAGAGATTGAATGTGTTTGGATTTAAATAAAATAGGGGTTTGGATTTGAATACCCAAATGAGATCGAAGTCCAATAAAGTATGGGGTTTGGGTTTAAATTCTGAATCTATTTGAAGAATATACATAAAAATCTAGGCTTTAGTTTTAGGACAATGGTTAGCAAAATGTAAGGATGAAATATAAGTGGAGATAGACATTTCAACTCTTTTCTCAGCAATTTAAAAGTAGAAACTGAAATTTAAATTTAGGGCGTTTAATGTGGGCAAAAAATTGAGTATTAAAGTGCAAAGAAAGGTGAACCTTGGGACATATTAGTGCAATTTAATGAACTTCACACCAAGAATCTTACACAACTAAACATTTCATAATTATGGCAGTTAGTTTCCAGTAAACCAACAGATCCTTAAAATATATTGTTAGTCAGTATAGAAATGGATGGGGATCAAGATCCCAGTAGGGTACCTGGCATAAAAACAGTGATAGGAAAGCCAAAACAATAAGCCACAGAATCAAATTCCTACGGACACGAACTGGAATCCTTGATAACATCACCTGACATTGACACAAAGAAAAATTAGTTTATATGAAAACTTGAGACTGCCCATTACCACAATATGACAAGATATAGAATAGTCTAAGACGAAGGTCACATGAAGTAAAACTTCCAAAATAATTGTCCAGCCAAACATACATAACATAATACAACTGATGGATCGAATTCCCAGACTTTTTATGGTCAATAAATTATTAGTAGGATATAGCTTGTGCTCACAAATCCTTGGCTGTTACTTACTGGTTTTCTCCACATTAGTGAAATAAGAAAGTTAATGATTTGTTGTTGAAAACAAGACAGACAAGGAATATTTTGTTGAGTACTGATTCCCCGGATTTGGTTTTGATGATGAACAAACATAAATATCGTGAACTAATTCTCTTTGAGCGCAGTTATGGAGATCGTCGCCAAATTACTTCGTACATCTCAAGCGACGCCCCAAGACTTCTTAAAGCGCGTGATCGTGTGCCTGAAGCTTCGTTGAAGCTCAAAGAGTTATTAATGAAGTCAAGGGATTCGGATTGAAGCTTTGAAGACGGTTCGTCATGTTTATTTTTATCGTCTTCTTACTTCATCGTATAGAATGTTAAGCCTTGAGTAGGACTCACTTAACAATCTTCATATCGCTCATATCTTTGATCTAGGATTGTCTTAGAAGCCATTAGAAACTTTTCCGAAGCTTAGCGCTTCATTCCACGGCTTCTTTTGCATCTTAGTTGGTTCAAGAAGAAGAACCAACCGACTAGATGACAATCCAGTCGGTTGAAAATCCTTCTTGAACCGACTAGATATACTAGTTCAATTCAGCCTAGCTACTGTTGACTTGTTAGTCGGTCAAAGAAGAATTACCGACCGACTAGTTGTCAAACTAGTCGGTTGGCAATCCTTCTTAGACCGACTAGTTTTCCTTGTGAATTTCAGCTTAACTTACTGTTGATTAATTAGTCGGTCCGAGAAGGTTCACCGACCGACTAGTTGTCAAACTAGTCGGTTAGTGCTTGTTCTTAGACCGACTAGTTCTATCTCTTGAATTCACTATCTTTACTGTCAACCTTCTAGTCGGTCCAAGAAGGTTCACCGACCGACTAGTTGCAAAACTAATCGGTCAGTGATCCTTCTTAGACCGATTAAGCAGCTTCAGAAATAGATCCGTTGGGCATTTAATGCTACGAATTTTGCTTCTCTCTTCTCTCACTCCTATATAATCTTAATGAGCTTATTGCTTGCATTCAAGGCTGCCATTATTGAGATTTTGAGATCAAAGAGAAGAGCATTTAATTCTCATTTCCAAGCTCTCTCACTTCACAAGAATCTCTCCCTACTCTTTGAGCCATAATTTCTCAAGAGAGATTCTCATTCATTGTGAGCTACTCAAGCTAAGAGCTTAAATCCAAGTCACCAACTTCTCCCTAGCCATCTATTGCTGCTCATCTTGGTGGAGCTAGGGTTTGGTGCTTGCTTCTTCCTCAAAATCCTTCTTGCCCTAAAATCTGTAAGTTTCACTCAAGGCATAGGGTTTTGTGGTAAGTGTTTATTGTTTCATTTACTTTGATATTGCAAGTTTATCTCTCGGTTGTGAGAGAAGATCGTGATCCCGTTTTGTCGGAGTCACGTTTCGATTTGTGTATGATTTGATCTTGTAGAAGTTTTCTACAAGAATTTCATAGTGCAAAACTTGGGTTAGAGGATTTTAGCTCAAGTAGCCGGAGGGGATCCGGGTCTGGGACGTATGATCACCGGGAACAAGTCGGGGAGACTTGGGTGTATCCGAACCTATTAAATCGCATGTTTGCGTTGGTCTTTTATTGTTGTCAATTTTCATTCCGCATTGTTGGTTGTGTTTGCACAATAATTAGGAATTATACTCTTGCTTATTTTAAAGTACCAGTCACCCCACTAGTACTTGTGCAGTAACTATCAGGGCATTACATATTTCAGTGTGTAACATGTACTATTTAGGAAGTGTGTTGTGCCAAACACATGTATCAAGCATCATAATTTTGTTGTTCTGTTTCTCTTCATTTTAGGATTAGCATAGCGGCAACATGTTGTGTTTGGTATCTCTATGCTGCTGTGCCCATATCGATGGTTCTTATTTCTTAGCTTTATTTCAAAAGTACAAACTATTTAAAGGTAAATAAAAAGAATTCATCTCGAAAAGTACTGTTTTTATGTCCACAAGCAATTAAGTAGATGTTACCGCTTATTCTAAATCTTAGCCGGAGAAAAAGATTCTGACCAAGTAGATGAATGGTTCTCTGATAAAAGACAAAATTGCACAATCTCTGAGTGATTTGGTATGATCATACAAATGTAGATAAGATATTACCAAATTAGTCCAATAAAGACAAATTCTCAAAAGCTAATGTTTTCTACACAAAAGCAAAGAAAATGAATTCATCTCAAAAATTATTATTTTTACATCCACAAGCAATTAAGCGAATATTACCTCTTGTTCCAAATTTCAGCCATATAAAAAGATTCTTACCAAGTAGAAGAATATCTCTATGATAAAACACAAAATTGCACAGGCTCTAACTAATTTGGAAAGAACTTGTATATGTAGATAGGATTGCTTCTATAGGTCCCTGACACTTCAAGCAAAGCTCTATCTGAAAGCATGCTGCTTTAATGCTTGTTCTAAGGACATCCCTATTTTCATATGATCACTAATAGACCGAAACTGGGAAATTTTTCAATTTTAGAAGTTAGGGAAATAAATGTAATCCAAGCATTTTTAATATTATATATGATATGTCGGTTGGACCGTTGGACATTTGACCTCCATAATGGTGATGCATACAAATTGTCCCTTAATTGTCATCAATCAATTATAAGATTATCTCATACCTAGCACAATATATATAGCCGTTCTACTAGTGTCTATATATGTTTTCCTGGATAATTGAAAGGACAAACAAAGGGAATATGACGATATACTAACTTGAGAAAAGGTAGATATGCACCCAATGGATACAATATTGTTCCAATCCTTCCATACAACCTTGGTGACAAGATCTGTATAAATGTAACTCAAACAACTTAGAGAAAATCCGATGAAAGAAATTGTTGTTGCGACTAAAAGTAAAGAAAAATTTGTTTTCCTCATTTTATACAAGAAAACTAAATAAAACATAAAAGCGAGAGCATGTATAGTAATCCTCTCAGGGTTGTTCTCGGATGTTGAATGTGAGAGAAGGGAAAGGCTTCCCAAGATAGGTGTCATTGGGCCCTGCATGTTAAAAAGTATTAATTAGTATGCCAGCCCTTTAACCATATATTTTATTTAATTTGCATTACACATTTGGAAGAAATTCATGTACATGATTCTAGATAAGATCTTTTTTGGCCTAGTCTATGTGAAAGAAATAATGCATGGAAGATATATGTTCTTAACAGCTACTTTTTCTGTTAATTTTCTGAGCAAATTTTCAACCGAAGTTCAAGAAGAAGTTAGTGTTTATTGATTGATTTGTAGCCCACATGTCTCAAAGACGTAATTTGATTCCAATGCATGGAATCAAAGGTGACTAAACTTTTTTTACATTGCCTTCCGCACAAAAAAGTAGTAGTATCAAGTAATTGATTTGATGAAGAAGATGCACGGTGTCGTTCTAACTGTAGTTTCTGGCTAGAGAACATGAATATATATTTACTTATTTGTTTGAAGGGCCGGACATCACATATATTGCTCATGAATTCAGGGTATGAAACCCCAAATGATCAAATCCTACCAAATTGATCAGAATTTACCCACATATCATCAGTTATCATATGATCAATCCTAAACAAGTTTTGATTATTTACCATTGTTGTTGAACTCGTTGATTACCAAAAAATGAAATTTTTACAGTAATAACAAAATCTTGATGAAATCTTAGGCTAAAAATAAAAAGAAAGAAAAAAATGGGATTACCTGACTACGAGAGTAGCCACCATTGGACCGCCGCAGCTTTCTGCGAGAAAATGTGGGCAGGGACTTAAATAGCCTCGATCTCAGAGTCGAATCTCTTCTTGATGTAGCTCGGTTCTTTGATTTTACTTTGAGGAAGAGGAACCGGCGGAGGATGAGGAAGAGGGAGATCTTTTCGTCGCCATTTCCCAGATTTGGGAGGATATTGGTAGCGTTTAGCTTAAGATCAAAGACTTGGGATTTGGCTCGGATTGAGATTTTCCATGAATGGAGCTTGGCTGACGATGGATCCATGAAATTTGGGGGGTTTTGAGAGAAGATGAAAGAATCGTGAGTGAGGGGGCCCTTTGGGGGGGTTTTGTGCCGTTTGGTTGGGGTTGGGGGGAGTTTGAAATTATCGGGTCGGGTACTTGCTTGGAGTCAAGACTGCAAACCCCGACTGCGCTGTGGTAATGGGTCGAATTAGGTTCAATGGCAGTAATGATCCGACCCAACCGGCCCGGGTTTTGATCCGTCTCGTTCCGGTCCGCAGATGGGTTGGGGCAAGTTTGGGCTTTTTATGCAACTCACCCCAGCCCGGCCTGCCCCGGTAAACTATAGAGGTCCCAAAAAAATCTTATTATTTTGATGTGGACCTTGTGGTCAGCCCATAACACAACTCATACTCTGTTCCATTATGCTTCCAATTGGTCCAATTCTCAATTCCAAATTACCAAATAAATCACAATTCTCCCAATTTCCAAATAAAACTTTTATTTTGTATTCATAGGGATGACAGTAATGACCTGACCCAACCGGCCCGACACAGCCTAACCCGGTTTTGTAAGAAATTACCCGCTCTGCCCGGACCCAAGACCCGCCTCGCCCCGGCCTGTAGATTGATCGGGGCAAGCTTGGGCAGTTAAATACCCGCCCCGTCCCGCAATATTGTCATTCATATACACTATTCCAAAATCTTTCCTGAAAAAAAAGTTGAGAAAAGAAGGATTTGAAGTTGGTCACAAAATTTGTTAGCTTAACTCAAAAAATATAAATTCTGTCGACGAGCCAGTGCTCGGTTGGCATCCTCTCCCCCTCTCTCCTAGGAGGCGTAGGATCGAGGATCAGCGTTCGCTTTAAAATGCTTTCTGATGTATCAATACATAGGTACATACATACATATTCTAGTAAAAATACTCTGCCGAAGGTTAAGTTATGCCGAGCAAACCTAGTTATTTATATCTTTTCGGTTTTCTACACATTATTCTTTCTCTTTAAGAAACTCTCCTCCTTTTTTTTGACACACATGCATAAACGAGGGGGGAATGGAGTAATGGGTGTAGAGAAATTTATTGGCAATCGAAAATTTAACTCGTCGTGTTTTTTTATGGTAAGTTTATCTTTGTCCACACATCTAAAAACACTAGTCATTGCCCGTGCCCCCGTGCACGGAGGCAATCGTCACCCGGAAGCAAATGCGGAGAGAAGCGGTCGCCAAAATAAAAAAAAATTATGGATATGTGTGAGAGGATGGTCGGGGGGCAAAAGGAGGAAAAGTAGGGATTAAAACGAAAAAAGATCACCAAAAGCCCACTCCAAACCCAAGACCAGAACCACACCCAACCCCCATGGAGCCCTCACCGGCATCCCAGTCAGCAACCCAAAATATGACTGGGACAAAACTAACACGTAGGACTGATCACGTTCGGATATACACCCGGAAAACGATTGTAGTTTTACCGCAAGTGCACGGTCAAGTGGCGAGTGGGTATTGAACACGAGGAGGTGGTGTTGGTTCCAATCTATCCTAGGTTGGTTCGACTATGAATGTATTATTGGTGGAGATGGTTATGGTATGATGTAATGACAATGGTGATGGATGTCGGTGTCGGTGATAAAGATGTTGGGTAAAATATAGATTCAAATTCAATATAATAAAAGTGTTTAGGGCTAGGGAATTCCCACTACGGATCGTCACTTATTCTTGTGGATCATGAATCTCAATGTTTCAAGGCTTGAACGTGGGTGAACTAGTCGCAACTTAATGTAGAACCAAGCTCACGCTCTCGCGCTATTGCCGGTCTATAGCAACCTAGATTAGGGCCCACTCTCGTGCAAACCCTAACCTAAGTTACTAGCATGAAGATCGACATCATCGTCCAATCGCACCTCGAGCCCACTCTCGTGCAAACTCGAGCTACGATCTATAGCAACCTAGATTAGGGCCCACTCTCGTGCAAACCCTAACCTAAGTTACTAGCATGAAAATCGACATCATCGTCCAATCGCACCTCGAGCCCACTCTCGTGCAAACTCGAGCTACGATCTAGGATATGATAGTTCGTATTCGTCCAATCTCTTGCAAACGAATATGAGTATAGATTTATAATAAAAATCCTAGTTTTGGTCCAATCTCTTGCAAACCAAATATAGAGAATTTCGATTATAAACCTAAATCGAATATCTAGGCCTTCCCATCAATTGGAATCCAATCTCTTGCAAATCACAATAGATGGAAATTCCTAGCTACTCGTAGTAAATCAATCACAACCTAACCTTTTATCAATCCTAGTAACAATTCAATTCATTCATCACAATTCAAAGATCGGATCCATAGGGTTTATCCCCATGACCTAGAACAACAATCAACCAAGCATAGCAATAACGATATAGAAATCAATAAGAGACATTGCTTGCATATGAAAAGATAGTAAATCAAAGATTCAAATAATAAGAACAAAGATACTTAGCTTTGATGAAGAACTTCAATCCAATTACAAGCTTTTAGATCCAAGAGGGGGCCTAGGGCATGGCCTAACCTCTAAAATAATCCCTAAGAAAACATAATGGAACTCTCCTCTAATGACGGATACAACCCTCATATATAGTCCACAAAAAACCCTAGCAAACCCCCCTAAAAACCCTCTGAAACCCGTGCCCAAAATCAAGTCTGCGTGTAATTTAAGTTCTGGGCTGGCAGCGACTCGGCCGAGTGGAAAGCTCGCTCGGTCGAGTGAGAATTCCTGCAGAAACTCCAGAAAACAGCACTCTGTCAAAAACTATCAAAAACTGATCACTCGGCCGAGTGGAAAGCTCACTCGGCTGAGTGAAAGTGTCACTCGGCCGAGTGACACTGATACGTCAATTTCAGCACTGCAGCATCAACTTGCAGAAATTCTCCAGATTTCATCCGACCTCCTATTGGCACGTTCTTAGCGGCGTTGGAACCGTCATGAAGTCTACAATCCATAAAAAATATGAGAAAAATACTTTGACCAATGGAATGATAGCAGATTTCAAAATAGTGAAAGGCTGTCTAAAAATCTGGGCGCTCGTGTCGTCGGCATCACTCGGCCGAGTGGGATTCTTCACTCGGGCGAGTGGACTTCTCTACTTGCCGAGTAGGGTCTTCTAATGTTCTCCCCAGAATTCCAGAGAGTCGGCTTGATTTCTTTCAGAAGTCCTGACTCACTCGGGCGAGTGGCGATCTCTACTCGGCCGAGTGGATATAACCACTCGGTCGAGTACTTTGTGGCTCAAGATCCCTTCGTATCAGTCGTACTCGGCCGAATGCGCTTCTTCACTCGGCCGAGTGGGCTTTGTTACTCGGCCGAGTGGCCTGTTTCTGGAGTCAACTATTCTCATCCTCGCCTCTTCGTCGATTCTATCGATTTCCTTCTTCTTCCACTCATCATCCAGCACCGTTAGCTTCTTGATAGGGCCATAGGTGACGCTCCAGTACGTGTGCAAGTCCTTTAAGCTCATTTTTGCTCCCGATTGCTCCATTTTTCCTGAAATCTGACAAAAACAAGAAATAGTGAAAAGTAACACAATATCGTCGAATACTCGTGAAAATCGCAATATGAGCAATCGAAATGGCGTGAAAACATGCAAAAAAGGTATAAAATATGGACTGATCAAAATCCCCCAAGCTTACCTCTTACTCGTCCTCGAGGAAGATAAGTAGAGAGACAAACTCAGGAAATGTAAACAAAGGAAATGAAATGAAAGAAAAATAATACGAAGTGGAAGGGGTCGCTAGATTATTCTCTCAGATCTCAAGCCATTAGATACACATCACGATAACTCAGAAAATACGAATCGAATGCTATAAAGATTTCATATCTTACTTAAACATGGTACTTGCAAGCTATTAAGAACAACAAAAGGGATTCTCTAAATTCATACAATCAATTCATATCCACATCTTGCATTTCATAAATTTAATATACAAATGTTGGCGATGCACTTTTCAATCAAGAGTTATAACAGAAGCATACAAGAATCACACCAAGCATGCAATAGAGAATGGAATAAATCATGGCATTCACATATTTATATCGATTCATAAGAAATCTCCATAACTAAAGTAATTCGCTAAGTCTCAGTATTATCAAACTTCCCCATTCGTGCACCTCTCCACTCTAATGTCGCACTCACTCATATGGTCAAGTGAATTCACCCCCCAAGCCTGCTTGAGACATCGCATCTAAAGGAATATGATAGTGGAAAATGGGATTTTTGCCTTGGTTTTCCCAAGTATTTTGTGGCTCCAATAATGAGATAGAGAAATACCTTTCTTTTTCAAAATCATACTTCTTGTTTCTCATTTTTCATTTTGGATTTTTGTAGGAGCTATATGATTTGTATTTTTGGCTTTTGGCTCCTTTTTGGCTTTTTAGACTTTTTGGAGCAACTTTTTTCTTTTGTAGGGATTTTTGGGAAATAGATGCGATATAAGTAGCTTTAGGAGGTGAACTCAAGTGACATGTAGAGAATAAAAAGATATATGTGGAGAAGGAAATGGTGTAACGCTCAGTTCACTCTAAGATGTGCACAAATGGTTCAATAAGATAATACATCAACTAAACTCATATGTAAGCATGGATATTCTCAATCATTTCAATAAATAGTGAATTCAAGCAGTAAAGGGTACAATCATATCAGGCATGCAACAGAAGGTGAATAAGACAATAAGGTAGATGCTTCTGATATACAATTGATGCGTGAATCTTGGTGCACTTCCAACAAAAGCATACTAAACACTAATCTATACATTCAGCTTCAATTAATATCATGCATTCATATAAAGGAATCATCAAAAGAAATAGATTTGCAAGCACATGTGATAATAAGACTATGGAATACTTTAAGTAGCATGGCAAAAATAGTAAGCACCGTGATGGCTACTAAAGTAATAAGAGATATCATCATAAGGAACATATCTAGCAAAGAGAGGAAAAGAAAATAAAGAAATAAAGAATAAAAAAATAAAAAAGAGGAAAGAAAAGAAAATCAAGCACACAATATGATGCATGAACACACATAAAAGGAAATAAGATGGAAAAATAAAAAAGATGATGCAATAATTTTGAAAAAAATTAAAAACCCTAAAATAAAGTAAAAATGCAACTAATGCATCTAAATGGCATGGAAATGTACTCCCCCAAGCTTAAACTTCACATTGTCCTCAATGTGATCATAGTGGAAGAATATGAGGAACAACGATAATAATAAGGGGGTGAATGAAAACTGATGAAATGAATGACATGAAATCCTAATGCAACTACATGCAAATACAATGATGCATGAGAGCGCTTTCCCCCAAGCTTATGCCAAACAGTCCTATTCAAATGACTCGATCAAAAATGTCACGGCTTTGCTAAGCGAGATTGAGTCAAACGAATAAGAATGTGAGTATTCATTTGAAAGAAATGCTCGATGGGTGGTGAGCAAAAAGGATGTGACACATCAAAATATGAAGAGGGCAATTAATATATATAATGGGTTTGGGGTGTAAAATTTTTTGTTGCCGTCATATGAGGTGATATTTATTCAAGCAAATCTATACGGTCCTCTCGTTGTCGAGAGGATACGTGTTTATTGAAAGCATAACAATTTCTACACTACTGGATTGATATCACCTATAGCAAAAGGCGGATCCAGTATCTTTGCTGGTGCAAGTAACTGCTCCAACTGCTCCTTCCGTGGCTCCGCCAGACGCGTGTGTCAATGGACTCCATCAGACTCCAGCAATCCGGCTCCTAGCACCTCTCCAAGGACTCCACCTGTATCCTGCAAGAGATAAGCCGTATCAATTTGATGTGGATAATTCTTCCCCAGAATAAATGTATTCCAAAGAGGGTCATCAACATAAGTATTTAAAATTAAAAACGGTTGACAACACTTTCCTGGAAATAAATCTCTACTCTCGTGTATCACGTCGACCGACTACTCGTTGTTAGCCTCAGGTTGTTCAGATAGCTCTGACATATATGCGTGGGTCTCATCAGGCAAATCCTCATCATCGTCAGACCTAGCCCATCGCACCTCCTGATCATATTCAATAGCATCCATGTATGCTAACTCCTCGCTCTCCTGCTCATATACGTCCCATCGTACCTCTTGATCATATGTATGTGTATCCTGCAAAAGGTGCAATGAGTCGTCAAAATCTGAATCGTAGTAGACATCATACACTGGAGGGGGATCAAATATAAAGGGCGAGGGAGTAAAGAGATCTCCATGAATGGGAGCCATAAGCTCCATGTAATCGTCCTCGACGTCAGTGGAAGGGTGGTCCTCTGAGGGATGCGCAGCCTCTGTAGAAGGTGGGGATGGCTGCGGTAGCTCGAAAAGAGGGGGGTACAATTCGGGCTCCATCTGTGTGCAGATGTCATCGTCCAAAGTCACGTCCTCCTCAATGGTCTGCTCCGCTACTATAGGCATGACCTCCTCAATAATATCCTCTGATGGTATAGGCTACTCTGACTCAGGTGGGTAGCAGGGGGAGGCGACGACGACACAAGGTGGCTCTATATGCTCATGTATCTCGACCGTGGTGTAAAAATGGGTCTTGTGCCCCTCAACTAGAGCATAGAATCCGTCAACAATTATGCATACGGGAGAGATATAATGAGTAATAAAGTTTTGAAATTCGAGCTCAAAAGGATCACCTGCCATTATTGTCAATGGACCAGTTTCTCTAACTACGTCGACAATGTTTCTCAATAGGTCCATGTATGTGTCCTCCTTTGGCAACTCATATGTCTCTATTTGAGGAGTGTTGATGGTATATAGGTGGATATGATCCCCTTCAAGTGAAGCATACACTCCATCTATGATAGTACCTAACGTGCGTTTATATTTCATATATTTACGCACGTTTTCTTCAGTGTTTTTCCGTATTTTACCGCCGTCTTTTATTCGTTTTCGCTTGTTTTCTTGTTTTCTTTCACTTTTCCATGTTTTCCGTGTTTTGCAGGAATATACAGCATTTGGGACATAAAACGACGATATCATGAGTCCCCGGAGCAACGGGAGGGGTCACGCGTGATCCAGGGGGTCAAACGACCAAGATTGCCACTTTTCAGCCCCCACCCGATCGGTTGGACACAGCCAACCGATCGGGTGATGCACGCGTGCACGACCCGGACTGAAGTTGGAGCAAAGTGCAAAGTCAACCGACCGGTTCGCCGACCGGTTCATCCCAACAGAGTTCTCGGGAAGTTGGAGCTTAATTCCAACCGATCGGGTGATATCTCACCCGATCGGTTCATCTGAAGCTGAAGTTTCCCAAACGACGACCTGTTCATGCCACCCGTTCTCCTCAGTGATCGGTTGAAGCTCCTGAAGCCCGACGGCCAAAGCAACAAACGGCTCACCCGATCGGTTGATGTTTCAACCGATCGGGTGGCCTTTTCTTCCGCCTTTGTGCGCTGCTGATGCACTCATTGAAGATCTGCTATCATTCCAGAGGGATTTTGGGTGATCTCTTATTTTTCTAGCGTCGGCATCGTCGTTAGCTTTCCAACGATAGGTCACATGCCCAAATCCGATTTTTCTAGATTTTTCTGGAATTTTCTGAGCGCAGCTATGTGCTGAAATTGGCTGCTGTCTGAAATTTCACTTCAACCGATCGGTTGGGAGTCCAACCGATCGGTTGAAGTCAATTTCAGCAGTTTCGTAGTCTCTGTTTATCCCACCCGATCTGGTGAACTTTCACCCGATCGGGTGGGCCGTTTTTGACAGTTTTGGACCCGAACCGGTTGGGTTTTGAGGGGGCTTTTAAAAGGGAAGTTGGAGCACGACTTGGGATCATTCTTCTTCAGTTTTCTAGGGCTTTTTGCCCCTTTCTCTTGTAAGTTTAGATTAGGTTAGATTAGGTTTTCTATTGTAATAAATCTTGTATTGGATTGAAGATTCAAACTCAAGATAAGTATTTTCTTCTCTCATTTTCTATTGTATTGTGTTATTTTCTTTGTTGCTTGATGGTGAATGTTCGTTTGTCATTATTATTGCTTTCTATCATGTTCTTCACCATCGAGTAGTGTTTGATGAACCCTAATACGGGTTAGGGTAGGATTGATGCTTGGAAATTTACATTTGGCTTGGTTGCATGGCATGTGTTCGATGAAATGCGTCAATGGGGATTTCTAGCAATCTGGGTCCAATTCGTACGGCAACACACTGGTTGTGTTGGGGATTGGGATCCGGTGCTTGTCCAGTCAAGATCCGCTTCGATGTATTGCTAGAAATCACATTTGACCTATTTGGCCATTAGGGTTACGCGTGGGTGTTTCATTGTCATTGGCGGGAGAAAGACCGCCTTTGACTGTCGGGCCAAGGGGGAATAAACTTGGCGGTTGACTCCCTAGCCATAGCTCACGCCCCTAGTGTAGACATGGAGTCCTCGCGCGTGGGAACGGCTTGGACGAAGTGTTGGGAGATATCATTGTGGCCTTAATGCTCCCGGTTGCGGAAGGTGTTAATGGACATGGGAATGCCCACCGTCCGGAACCGGGTAGGCCTAGCGTACTTGGCACCGACCGGAATATCGGGCCATGGACGTTAGGTACCACCTTTTGGGGCAATGTCTCACCCTGGATCAAGTCAAATGCCAAGTGTCATGAGTGCTCTAGCCCGTGTTAGCGGGGATTCATTTCGTGTCTTTTTCATTTCTTTCTTTTATTTCTACACTTCCACCCACATTGTCCGCGTAGCTAGCACACAAGCTAGGCGAGGCTAGTAGCCATTCAAGCCATCCACCTCCCTGAGTTTGATAAACCCGCACCCTACACTAACCGTGCATTTGCGGTAAAACGACACTGCGCCCAAACCGTAAACGGGGCGCCGGTCAAGTTTATGGCTCCGTTGCCGGGGAGGCGTTCGGTTTGATATTAGCTTAGCTTGGGTTCGTTAGACTACGCATAAAAACACAAAAAAAAATTTCTTTTTCTTTTTTAAAAAAATATATTCAATAAGCAAGAAATTTTCCCCCCATTATTATATTATCTTTTTGTTATTCTCTTGTACTATTGACGCTCCTCTCTAGTTTTCTTATTTTTGTTGTCCAGGTATCTTTGGTGTAACCATGTGGAGATCAAATTTCGATGCTCAAATGGGAGGATACAATCCTTATTCGGTTGTGGTTTGTGAGACTTGTGGGATGGCGGGGCATGTGTATTATGATTGCCCATTTACGCTCGAGAGCCTCCCCCTACACCAAGACCAAACATTTTCCCACAACCTTAGCCCAAACATCTCCCATCCATTTTCTCAACCTTATATCCCTCCACCAACACAAGAAGAATCAAACCTCGTGTCTCTCCTTGAAAGTGCCATATTTAACCAAGGCCAAACATTACGAAACTTGATGGTACCAATCACCGAGCCTACACCGAGGAAAAGGGATGAAGGAGAGGATATACCCACTTTCATGGTTGAGACTACCATGCCGTCGGCTACCATAGACACATCTCATGCCGATCCCCCATTTTTTCCATCACTACCACGTGGATGACGAAGCATTTTTTGATGGTGATAGTGAGGATGGGGAGATGTCTCAAGGATTTGTGGGAGAGACTTCTCATCTTGATTTGGATACCCCACATGAGTCCTACGAGGGCACCGAGGATACCACAGAGCTTATGCATACCGGCGAGGAGGATGTGTGTGAGGACACGGACACCACGACAACATACGA
The DNA here is from genome assembly GCA_030789695.1 of Scilla litardierei. Lineage (NCBI taxonomy): Eukaryota > Viridiplantae > Streptophyta > Magnoliopsida > Asparagales > Asparagaceae > Scilla > Scilla litardierei. Next base: position 129,905,164 of record CM061132.1, on the reverse strand, counting down.
GTGGTCCGCTCCACATCCACCTCCACTGTCATCTCTGTTGCTGCTTCTTCCTTGGTCTGTGGTCAACCACGAGGATGTCATTCAGAACATCGGGCAGATGGTGGAGTATGAGCATATCATCGAGGAGGACGTGCATGAGGGCTTGGATACGATGGTCCACTCCATGGAGCCCGAGTCACATCTACCTTTACAGTCGCTCTCCACTTCTTCTGCGGCTGAGCATCTACTTGAGCATATTGCCCCTATTCAGGGAGATTTTCATACTCACTCTCACTCCACATTTAAGTCTCGCTTTTCACGTCCTATTCCTTTAGACTTATATATTTTTGACACACCATATCTCTCGCAGGACACAGGATCTACTTCCCTTGAGGTATGCTGCGGTGTGTCACCATCTGGAGAGCCACTTCTCATGGAGAACGAGGATTTGGTCGTCGCTAGTATAGAGGATAGCGACCCATTCTCAGAGAGTATTCGCCACATTTCATATATTTTACCATCATTTACCGGCGACTATCTCTGGGATACATTTATTTTGGGAAAAGATTTCTTGCCATGGGCTAATGCACCTCGTCCTTTGCAGGTCACAGGTGGTTACCTGTCACGCCTCGCTTCCCTAAAATAGAGGCGAGACGTGAAAAGGTCCGCACGAGAGTGGAGCTGTGAAGCCCCAAACCTGATAAGCGTCAATAAAACATAAGCAGGTCCCTGTAACCACAAACGGAACAACAATAATAACACAAGGAGAGATAGGAATAAAATTCTCATATCTCATAATTTGTCCAACATGAAAATTAAGTTCAACATCCAGAAAAGCCACCATGCTAAAAGAAAGAGTCTAAAGGCCCAGAACAAGGCCAACATAAGCAACAACGTAACAAAGTATAGGTGCCACGCACCGACAACAAAATAGCAGTCTAAACAAAAGGAAAAGCTCAACGAAGACACTAGGACTGGTCCCCAGTGTCCACGTACTCCCCGTCAAACACAAGCTCGGGCTCGGCGTCAGCAAACACCTCGTCCTCTACAATGTACTCAGGCTCAGGATCTAACATGTGTCACCCAAAAGAGTAAAGGGGCACATGTCAGCAATTCTAAAAGACTTGGGCAAGGAAACCGTAAGTAAGGCAACTAGCAACCTAGCAGTTATAGTATGCATGACATGGCAGTTATAACATGAGTGCTCCAGCAAGACATGGTGAAACAACAAGTACAAGAGAACAATTATCGGGACAAGACAAGAGTAGCCAAACTACTAACAATCTCAATCATTTCACTAGTCACGTTTCCAGTTGTTTGTAGATGTTTACGCCTTACAGCTGAATGGTTTGGCATTCACGCTGATTGGCCGCTTAACACTACCCCAAAACCCAGAGTTTACGCCTTACCACTGCAGTTGCTGATCGGGCAGACTCCCAGTTGATTGGCTGCTTAACTCTTACCCCCAATACCCTCATGTAAACGAGCCAGGGTCCCCGCACACGAGCTCAGTAAATGAGCCAGGGTTGCCCCGCACAGGAGCTCGCATTCTAGTTCACGATTCATAAGCATTTGGAGTAGGGGTGCACCTAGCCGGAAACAAGTAGTTCGGGCATTGGCTATCAACCAACACATGGCCCGCTTCTGGAACACGAGCCAGGAACACAAGCATTGTAGCGAAGCTACGCAATCACGGAAACACTTAAAGAATGCAATGACATGACAATTAATTTGCGTACCGTTAAAGGAAATTAAACATGACATGGTAATTGTGCAACATGATAAATGTCGGATCTAGCTTCGTTGTCAAGCTAGTTCCTCAATTTGCGCCTAGACGAGTATCATTTCGTCGCCTAGTCTCTTTTACGCCTACAACAAGCAAATGGCCTAAAGCATGGCCTAAACCCTAAGTGACAAGTTTCACTTGCCTAGCACCGAGGATGACGATCAACGAGGGTTCGTCCCACGGACGCTAATCTTCGGGGGAAGTCGCTGTTATGGATTAACAATCATCAAAAAAACATCCATTTCATTAGGGTTTCACAAAAACACAACGGGTTATGAAAACATTAAGAGATCGGTTATTACCGTATAGGAAACGGGAGAATAATGCCGAGCAACCACGGCGACGGAAGAAACGCTCCGGGGAACCTAGGGTTCAGATCTGGAAATGGATGGAGAAGTTTGGAGAAATAGGGTTTTGGGGGATTTTGGGGGTTTGATGAGATTTTGAGGAAGATGAGAGGTAGAATGTGTTAAGGGAGGGGTTGGATGATGGATTTTGGGTTTGGGATGAAGGAATAATAGTTTGAGGTAGTAGGGGGCTCAATGGGGGAGAAACTAGGGTTTTAGGTCGTGAGGAAGGAGAAGAAAACGTTTGGGATGGGTTTAAATAGGAAGGGCTGGCGGCTGCCCAGAAATTAGGGTTTTAGCACTGATTAGTCGGTCAGAGAACAACCACTGACCGACTAGTTTGGGAACTAGTCGGTCGGTTGATCAACGCAGACCGACTAAGTCCAAACAGTAACTCCTGTACAGAAATATGATCTAGATTTAGTCGGTCAATGAACAACTACTGACCGACTAGTTTGGAATCTAGTTGGTCGATGAACGTTCTTAGACCGACTAAGAGTAAACAGTACTCGACTGTTCAGAAGAACTAAGAATTAGTCGGTCTGAGTACTTAACTTAACCGACTAGTTTAAAAACTAGTCGGTCGAAAGATGAACTTAGACCGACTAAGGAGGAACAGTAACTAGTACCAAAAATAGTTGATGAGTTAGTCGGTTGAAGAAGCATTGCCGACCGACTAGTTTGCAACCTAGTCGGTCAACCAATGTTCTTAGACCGACTAATGACAAACAGTAACTCATGAGAAATTTACAAAGCCTACTAGTTGGTTTAAGAAGGTTTTTCGACCGACTGGATCGTCATCTAGTCGGTCGGTGCCCCTTCTTACACCGGCTAATGAGCACCAAAAGTTTCGACATGGAGCGCGAAGCTCCGGGATTGATTCCTAAGACTCCTAGGCTTGATCTATCAATAAGATATGACCGATATGCAGCCCGTCGCGAATGACTTGCTCCAAAATCGACGATTCTAAGGAAGAAGCTAAGAAAACACGACGAAACGATCGAAAATGAAAGTTACGGAGACGAAAACCACACATAAGGAGAAAATCCACCAAAACATATAATATAATATAATAAATCCAGATACAAGAAAACCAGTCGTTACATCCTCCCCAACTTAAGAAAAATTCCTTCCTCGGAATTTTCCAACACTCACGTGTCCGGGAACAAAAGTGGGAAACGCTCTCACATCTTATCCTCATTCTCCCAAGTAGACTCTCCGGGCGAGCCGTGTCGCCACATCACCCTCACAAGATTGAAAATCTTGTTCCGAAGTGACTTCTGACGCATGTCCAGAATCTGCACTGGCTGCTGGTCATACGTCATATCGGGGCGAACGGTAATCTCCGAGAAATCCACAGCATGAGATGGATCGCTAATGTATCGACGAAGCTGTGACACATGGAAAACATTGTGAACTCCCTCCAAATATGGCGACAAGGCTAAGCGATAAGCTACCTCGCCAACTCTCTCCAGAATGTCAAACGGTCCAATGTATCGCGGGCTCAACTTCCCTCGCTTCCCAAAACGAATCACTCCACGATTCGGGGAAATCCTCAGAAACACATGGTCGCCCGGCTGAAACTCCAAAGGACGACGTTTAGCATCCGCCCAATGCTTAAAACGGTCCTGAGCAATCCTCAACCTCTCCCGAATGTTCCTGACAATATCCACGGCCTCCAAGATCATCTCAGGTCCCAACAACTCCCGATCACCAACGTCATCCCAACTCAATGGCGATCGACATTTCCTCCCATAAAGAGCGGCGAAAGGCGCCATGCCAATACTCGCCTGGAAGCTGTTGTTGTAAGAAAACTCCACCAGATGTAGATGGTCCTCCCACGAACCCTTGAAATCCAACATGCACGCCCTCAGCATGTCTTCCAAGATCTGAATCGTCCTCTCAGACTGGCCATCCGTCTGCGGATGGTACGCCGTGCTAAAACTCAGACGCGTACCCAAGCTCTTCTGCAAACTCTGCCAGAACTGAGATGTGAACCTCGTGTCTCTGTCCGACACGATACTCACGGGGACTCCGTGAAGTCGCACGACCTCCTGCACGATTCACGTCACATCACTATCCAACTAGGAAAAAGGAAATAAAAACGGAGAGTGAAAGAATTTTACATCCATATATCTCCTTGCTAGCGCCTCAGTGGACTGTCCTACTCAGAACGGAATAAAGTGCGCGGATTTGGTCAATCGATCCACGATCACCCAAATCGCGTCATTCTGCTTCGGACTCCGAGGTAGTCCAGTCACGAAATCCATAGTGATGTGTTGCCATTTCCACTCCGGAATCAGAAGCGGTTGTAGCAACCCGGCCGTACGCTGATGCTCCGCCTTTACTTGCTGGCAAACCAAACACTTGGCTACACTCCGAGCTACACTCCTCTTCATGCCATGCCACCAATAGTTTAGACAAAGATCCTGGTACATCTTGGTGCCACCAGGATGCACAGAATACGGCGAACTGTGTGCCTCCACCATCAACTCCTCTCTAATATCTCCAGCCGGCATACACAACCTGGCTCCAAACCTCAGCGAGCCATCCTCATGAATCAAAAAGTCAGTCCGCAGACCGGCTTCTACCTGCTCCCGAATCTTCACCAGCTTTGGATCTCCAGCCTGGCCAGCCTTAATCCGATCCACAATCGTCGACTGTATCTGCATACACATCAACGAAGAAGCCTCCTGATCGCGCCCGGGCGTACACCGTAAAGAGCGACCGTGTAGTTTTACCGCAAACGCACGGTCAAGTGGCGAGCGGGTATCGAACATGAGGAGGTGGTGTTGGCTCCAATCTATCCTAGGTTGGTTTGACTACGAATGTCTTATTGGTGGAGATGGCTATGGTATGATGTAATGGAAATGGTGATGGATGTCGGTGTCGGAGATAGAGAAATCGGTCAAATGTCGATTCAAATACAATATAATAAAAGTGTCTAGGGCTAGGGAATCCTCACTACGGACCGTCATACATCATTGTAAATAGTGAATCTCAATATTACTAGACTTGCATTGAGGTGAACTAGTCGTAACTGAATATAGAACCAAGCTCACGCTCTCGCGCTATTGCTGGTCTATAGCAACCTAGATTAGAGCCCAATCTCTTGCAAACCCTAACCTAAGCCACTAGCATGAAGATCGACATCATCGTTCAATCGCTCCTCGAGCCCACTCTCGTGCAAACTCGAGTTACGATCTAGGTTGTGATAGTTCGTATTCGTCCAATCTCTTACAAACGAATATGGGTATAGATTTACAATTAAAAATCCTAGCTTTGGTCCAATCTCTTACAAACCAAATCTAGAGAAATCCAATTGTAAACCTAAATCGAATATCTAGGCCTTCCCATCGATTAGAATCCAATCTCTTGCAAACCCCAATCGATGGAAATCCCTAGCTATCCGTAGTAAATCAATCACAACCTAACCTCCTAGCAGTTCTAGCAATTTAGAAATTCATTCATCACATATATGAAATTAGATCCATAGGGTTCATCCCTAAACCCTAGAACAACAAATCTACTCTAGCATAGCAATAAGGATATGAGAATCAATAGAAATCATTGCTTGCATACAAAAAGATAGAAAAACAAAGATTCAAATAAAAAGAAGAAAATACTTAGCTTAATGAAGATCTTCAATCCAAAATACAAGCTTTTAGATCCAAGAGGGGGCCTAGGGCATGACCTAACCTCTAAAATAATCCTAAGAAAAACATATTGGGGACTAAGAAAACATAATGGGGATCCTCTCTAATGGTGGCTACAAAACCCTTATATATCCCCCCAAAACCCTAGCAAGAAAACCCTAGAAAACCCCTCAAATTCGTGCCCAAAAACAGTCCAAACCGCAACTTAAAATCTGGGCCCAGGCCGCACTCGGCCGAGTGGAAAATGTGACTCGGCCGAGTGGAAATTCCAGCACTGCAGCGTCAACTTGCAGAAATTCTCCAGATTTCATCCGACCTCCGATTGACGCGTTCTTGGCGGCGTTGGAACCGTCATAAAGTCTACTATCCATAAAAAATATGAGAAAAATACTTTGATTGCTGGAATGATAGCAGATTTCAAAAGAGTGGGAGGCTGTCTGAAAATCTGGGCGCTGCGTGTCCTCGGCATCACTCGGCCGAGTTGACTTCTCTACTCGGTCGAGTGGGCTTCTCTACTCGACCGAGTGATAGACCCTGTAAAATTCCAGTAAGTCAGGGGTCTTGGGGGCCTGTCTTCGGAGGTGACTCGGCCGAGTGTCTTTACTCACGCGGCCGAGGGGCATTCGGTACTCGGCCGAGTCAGAACCCTCAATCGCCTGACGGATTCCAGTAAGTCTTGGATTTTTGCTTGCCGTCGTCGTGATGCCACTCGGGCGAGTGGTGTCTCTATGCTCGGCCGAGTGGGATGGCGATGCTCGACCGAGTGCACGCTGATACTCAATCTGCTGCGTGTCCGATCTGGCCAGCCGAACGGGCTTCTTTGTTCGGCCGAGTGACTCCTTCACTCGACCGAGTGGCATGCTGAAAATGCCCAATCTTCTCCGTTTCTCCTCCTCGTCGCTCCTACGGAGTTCCTTCTTCTTCCACGCATCTCCCATCGCCGAATAGCCCTCAAAAGAGCCTTGGGTGACGCTCCGGAGTGGGTGCAAGTCCCTTAAGCTCATTTTTGCTCCCGATCGCTCCATATTTCCAGAAATTCGACAAAAACAAGAAATAGTGCAAAAGTAATGCAATATCGTCGAATAATCATGAAAATCGCAATATGAGCAACCGAAATGGCGTGAAAACATGCGGAAAAAAGGTGTAAAATATGGACCGATCAAAATCCCCCAAGCTTACCTCTTACTCGTCCTCGAGGAAGATAAGTAGAGAGATGAACTCGGGAGATGAAAATAAAGAAAATGAAACGAAAGAAAAAGAAAGAACACGAGGTGGAAGTGGTTGCTAGATTATTCTCTCAGATTTCAAGCCATAAGCTACACATCACGATAACTTGGAAAATACGAATCACATGCTATAAGGGTTTCAAATCTTACTTAGACATGGTACTTGCAAGCTTTTAAGAGCAATAAGAGGGACTCTCTAAATTCATACAATCAATTCATATCCACATCACACATTTCATAGAATTTAATATACAAATGTTGGCGATGCACTTTTCAATCAAAAGTTATAAATGAAGCATATAAGATATACACCAAGCATGCAATAGAGAATAGAATAAGAGTCATGGCATTCACATATTTATTTCAAATCATGAAAAATCTCCATATCTAATATATTTCGCAAAGTCTAAGCATTATCGAATATTCCCATTCATGCACGTCTCCACTCTAATGTCATACTCACTCATATGGTCAAATGAATTCACCCCCCCAAGCTTAGCTTGGGGCATCACATCTAAAGGAATATGATAGTGAAAATGGGATTTTTGCCTTGGTTTTCCCAAGTATTTTGTGGCTCCAATAATGAGGTAAAGAAACATTTTTCTTTTTCTTTTGGACTTTGTTTCTCATTTTTTTCTTTTTGGATTTTTGTAGGAGCTATTTGATTTGTATTTTTGGATTTTGGCTCCTTTTTGGCTTTTTGGACTTTTTGGAGCTAACTTTTTCTTTTGTGGGGATTTTTGGGAAATAGATGCGATATAAGTAACTTTAGGAGGTGAACTCACGTGACATGTAGAGAATAAAAAGATATATGTGGAGAAGGAAGTAATATAACACTCGGTTCACTCTAAGATGTGCACGAACGGTTCAATAAAATAATACTTGAACTAAAACTCATATATAAGCATGGATATTCTCAATCATTTCAATAAATAGTGAAGTCAAGCAGTAAAGTTTACAACCATATTAGGCATGCAATCAGAAGGTGAATAAGACAATAAAACTGATGCTTCAGATATACTAATGATGTGTGAATCTTGGTGCACTTCCAACAAAAGCATACTAAACAATAATCCATACATTCAGTTTCAATGAATATCATGTGATCACTTAGAGGGGTCATCAAGAGAAATAGATTTGCAAGCACATGTGAATAGCAAGACTATGGAATACTCTAAGTAGCATGTCAATAAATAATAAGCATCGTGATGGTTGCTAAAGCAATAAGAGATATCATCATACAAAACTCATCTAGCGGAAGAAGAGAAAGGAAAATAAAGAAATAAAAATAAAAGTGAGGAAAGAAAAGAAAATCAAGCACACAATATGATGCATGAACACACATAAAAGGAAAATAAGATGGAAAAATAAAAAAGATGATGCAAAAATTTTGAAAATTTTTAAAAAAACTAAAATAAAGTAAAATGCAACTAATGCATCTAAATGGCATGGAAATGCACTCCCCCATGCTTAAACTTCACATTGTCCTCAATGTGATCATAGTGGAAGAATATGAGGAACACCGATAATAATAGGGGGAGAATGAAAAATGATGGGATGAATGATATGAAATCCTAATGCAACTACATGCACATACAATGATGCATGAGAGCGCTTTCCCCCAAGATTATACCAAACAATCCTATTCAAATGACTCAATCAAAAATGTCATGGCTTTGCAAAGCGTGATCAAGTCAAATGAATAAGAAAGTGAGTATTCACTTGAAAGAAATGCTCGATGGCGGTGAGCAAAAGGATGTGGCGTATCAAAATATGGAGAGGGGAATTAATATAAAATGGGTTTGGGGTGTAAAAGATTTTTGTTGCCGTCATATGAGGTGATATTTATTCAATCAAATCTATACGGTCCTCTCGCTGTCGAGAGGATTCGAGTTTATTGAAAGCATAAAATTTTCTACACTACTGAATTGATATCACCTATAGCAAAAGGAGGATCCAGTATCTTTGCCGGTGCAGGCAATTGCTCCAACTGCTCCTTCCGTGGCTCTGCCAGGCGCACATGTCCACGGACACCAACGAACTCCAGCAATGCATCCTCCAGCATTCCAACAAGGACTCCACCTGTACCCTGCAGAGAATAGGATGCATCTGTTCGCTGCAAAAAATTCACCCTCGTAATAAAAGTATCCCAAAGAGGATCATCTATAGAAATATATAGAATAAATAATGGTGGACGATACTTCCCTGAAAATAATCCAATATCCTCATGTGCTGTGATAGCTGTCTCCATGGTATCCCCTCTAAGCTGCTCATGTGTATCTGGATCATGGGTGTGGACCTCCTCGATAGGCTCGTCAAACTGTGACACGTCCAAGCATACCTCCGGTCCATAATCATATGTATGCTGCAAAAGGTATGACGTGTCAAAAATATCTGAATCAAAATAAATATCAAATGGAATGCATGATTCAAAAATGGAGTGGGTAAAAATATCTCCCTGAGTGGGAGCAGTAAGCTCTGTGGGATAGTCCTCTGCGTCAGTGGAAGGATGAGGTGGCTGCGGAAGCTCTAATGGAGGAGGGTAGTGCTCGGGATCCTCATGAATGGCTGTGTCCTCGTCCCGATGTGCTACCTCCGCAATGCAATGCTCTGGCTCCGCATGTGATGCCTCCTCGTGAACTATCAATGTAGGTTCTCTATGGAATGGTGATGCTGGCTGCTCATGTATGTCAACTTGTGGGGAAGAATCATGTGGAGGGGAATGCCCGCAAGCAATCCGAAAATATAGTCTATCCCCATCAAGACTGACATGGATGTCCTCCTCAATTGTTCCTGCAGCTGAAACACGGTTCATAACAAAATCTGCAAATCGTAGCTCAAATGCATCACCTGCTGTAATGCTCTCTGAACAGGTGAACCTCACTGACTCCAAGAGACCCTCCAATAATCTCTGAAATCCATCCTCCTCTGGCTGCGCTGGTGGCTCAATTTCTGCTTCCTCCACTGTACCTTCGTCCATCCACTCTTCATATGCAACAGCTGTATTGTAGGATGTGGGATCGACGGCGGCACATTCTGGCTCTGGTAATATGATTGGAGATGCTTCTTGCCCATAAGATAAAGGAACAGAACTGATATCTTTGGGAATCTTCGCAACCTTAAACATGAGCGCATTCATTTCAAGTTGCCTCTTCACCCGTTCCAATAGAAGGTTACTCTTTTCAAGCCCGGCTTGCATTTCAACCTGGTGTGCATGCATCTCATCAAAAAATATCCTTTGTCTCTCATCAAGCTCGGGCCAGTGCATCTCCTCAAAAAAGTATTCTCCCATCTGAGCACTCTGATCAAAATAGTATTCTCCCGTCTGAGCACTCTGATCATAATAGTATTCTCCCATCTGAGCACTCTGATCAAAATCTGTGGTCCACGTAGTATAATCCATAGCACCTGATCAACAAAGATAAATACCTGGAGAAAAGATATCAGTGGCACAAAAGAATATAGAAATGATAATAATGGTGGCGGGGGTGAAAATTTCCTTTTGCTAGTTTTTTTTCGTAGTCTAATCAACCTAATTGTGACAAATTGGCACCCAACGGGAAACACCTCCCCGGCAACGGCGCCAAAAAACTTGATCGCGCCCGGGCGTACACCCTAAAGAGCGACCGTGTAGTTTTACCGCAAGCACACGGTCAAGTGGCGAGCGGGTATCGAACACGAGGAGGTGGTGTTGGCTCCAATCTATCCTAGGTTGGTTTGACTACAAATGTCTTATTGGTGGAGATGGCTGATCACTCCGGGATGTAACCCAAAGAACGGTTGTAGTTTTACCGTAAGCGCACGGTATAGCGGCGAGCGGGATATCGAACACAGGGAGGGCGAATGACCGTGCTTGTTCCGATTAACCTGGCTATTTAAGAAGAGAGAAATTTGCCTTCGGTGATCCTGTCACAATCGTCAGACAAAGTGTGGAAATATCAAATCAAATAAAGAACGTCTAGGGAATGGGGAATTCCCGCTACTCACCGTATTTCGTAAATGTGGTTCGTCGGTATCAAAATTGCTAGAATAAGATTTTGGATGAACTAGTTGCAACTGAATGTAGAACCAAGCTCACGCTCTCGCGCTGTTGCCGGTCTATAGCTATCCTAGGTTTGGGTCCAATCTCTTGCAAACCCTAGCCTAGGGAAGCTAGCATTGGGATCAACATCATCGTTCAATCGCGCACCGAGCCCAATCTCTTGCAAACTCGACCCGCGACCTAGGTTGGGATGGTTCCTACCCGTCCAATCTCTTGCAAACGGGTATCGGCACGGAATTGCAACCGGAAACCCTAGTATCGGTCCAATCTCTTGCAAACCGATACTTCGGAAATTCGATTCCAACCCAATTCGGATTTCTAGGGTTTCCTATCGAATTGGGATCCAATCTCTTGCAAATCCCAATCGGTATGAACTCCTAGCTATCCGTAGAAAATCGATCCCAAACTAATCCCTAAACAACAATTCTAGCAAAATCTCTACTAAGTCATCACAAATATGAAATTGGGCTTGTAGGGTTCATCCCCACGTCCCAAGACGCGGAGACTACTCATAATTCATAGCAAGATCACAAAAATAATCAATGAAATAAGCAATAGAATTCATCACAATATTGAGATATGCAATAAAAATAGAATTTTTAGAGAAGAGAAAACACAAACCAATGGAGTTCTTCAAATAATTCTACAAAAATCAACTTTTGTCTCCTTTCCAATCACAAGAATAAAGCTAAAAAGTTAATCTAAAAAGCTACAAAAATCTAAGAGAAAAAGCTCTCCAAAACTAGGGTAAAAACAGGGGTTAAATACCCCCCAAAATCGTCCAAAAACTGTGACCAAAATACCCCTGCGCAGCCTGAAATCCGCAATTTTCGCTACAGGCAGCGCGTCGCACTCGGCCGAGTGACAAAAGTCGCTCGGCCGAGTGAGAAACCCTGTAATTTTCCAGTAAGTCTTGATCTTCAGGGGTCTTCACTTCGGGGGCGGCTCGGCCGAGTGAGTTGTCGTCACTCGGCCGATGGCTTCTTGGTACTCGGGCGGACAGGATTATCCACTCGACCGAGTGGGTCTTCTGAAGCTCAGGCAGCCGAAAAACAGTAAGTTGGTGATTTTGAATAGCTTCGTCTGGGCGCCACTCGGGCGGACGGGATGTCGTCACTCGGCCGATGTGGTATCCGTCGCTCGGCCGAGTGCACATATAAATCGTGTCTGATCTGGTCGGCCGAGCGGTGTCTCGCTGGTCGGCCGAGTGGCTCCTCCACTCGGCCGAGTGGGACACCAAAAATGCCCAATCAGCTTGTTTTGGCCTCCTCGTCGCTCCTGCGACGTCCGTTCTTCTTCCGCTCCTCTCCAACAGCGAAATACCCCTTGGGGAGGTCGTCGGTGACCCTCTGGAGTAAGTGCATCTCGAGATCACTCCGAATCGCGCCAAATCACCTGAAATGCGACAAAAACAACAAATCGTGAAAAGCATCGCAATATCGTCGATATATCGTGAAAAACATGATTTGGGCGATCTAAATGGCATGCAAACATGCGGGAAAAAAAGTGTAAAATAAGGAGTGATCAAAATCCCCCAAGCTTACCTCTTACTCGTCCTCGAGGAAGATAAGTAAAAGGCGAACCCGGTGGATTCGGAAAACGAAAACGGCGAAAAAATGAAAAATGAAAAACGGAGAAGAACGAAAAACGAAACAAAAATAAAGAAGAAAGAAAGAAGCGAAGAGGTAAGCTGCTAGATCATTTTCTCAGGACGTGGGTTTCGCTTACTCACATAGCATGCACTGAATGAAAAATACATGTCAAAGAGTTTTATTTTGATATCATAGTATAATAGTGCATATAGAAATAGAAAACCCATGAACGACGATATAATCATGAAAAACGGAATAACTTTAGAATTAACATCGTCTGAATCATTTAAAGCGGTATACAAATCACAGATCACACACTTTTCAATTGAGTGCTTTCTATCAGGAGTATAAGAGTATCACACAATTGAATAGAGAGAATAGAAAAGTATGGATTTCATGATATGAATGCTAGGCTTGGATTTCTGGATTTCGTAAAGCTAAAAATAATCTCACAGAGTATAGAATATTACTTAGCCTAGGTTGTCATGCAACGTCAAGTAGTCACTCTCTCACACATCAATGGATTCTCTCCCCCAAGCTTATCTATAGGCGTGGTGGCATAAAAAATATTTACATCCCCATTTCTATAAAGCTCCAAAAGTAAGAAAATGAACACGAAAAGAGAGAAGAAAGAAAGAAAGTGAGATGGGATCTTTTATTGAGGATTTTTCCTCTCTTTTTTGATATAGCATATATACACAACGATCCCAACTCAAAGAGAGATAATGATATACAAGAATATTTTCTCTCTTTTTTTTGAAAAAGAAATTTGGAGCTAGGAATTAATAGCGGGGGAAATACCATATAATAGAATCACTAAGTGGAGATTCACCAATGATTTTAAAAGTAGAGAAATGATGTTCAAGATTTGTGGAGAAAGAAATAAATATATCCATCGGTTCACTCTATAAGACATGCACGACAACTTCAGCAGGGTAATCTAATCTACTCAGTTTCGATAACAAAAAAGCTAACTAATCCAGATTTATCATAGCTAACATCATTCAATCATCCTGAAGTGAAATGTACAATTCATGCATATAGAAGTGATATAGGAAAGGAAATCGGTACTCCAGATATAGGCATTCAATGCGTGAATTTTGGTGTGTTTTCTGTGATAGCATACATATGAATATTCAGACTCAGCTAATAATAAAATTTCATCCATTTTCATGTGGAAAAAGTGTGGGTTACTATCTCTAGATGCAAGGCAAGTCATAACATACGATATCAGAAATAAAGTCTAAGACATGACAAATATAGCATGCATATAGAATAAGCTAACTCCACGTCATCATCATCATAGAAAAGTCATCTCTAGCATGAGATGAAAAAAGAAAATAAAGATAAAGGGAAAATAGAACTTTTTACAATGCGGCACACAGAAAAATAAGGAAAACGTGATGCATGGTGAAATAAAAGAAAAATGATGAAAATAAGTGCAAAAGCGGAAAATGGTGTGAAAAGCTAAAAATAAAGGTGGCAAATCGAAAAAGAACGTGAGAACTCACTCCCCCAAGCTAAATGGCACAGTGTCCTCAATGTGCAAAGTGGCACACCGAGAGACAAGTAACGTGAGGGGTAAGTGAGGATGCATGCATGATGAGAAAAAAAGAAAATAAAAATAAAGAAATGAAAATATGATGCGGACATGATGCATGCACAGATAGGAGTGATACAGATATATAGATGTGGCACCAAAAACTCTCCCTCTCTCCCAAAAAAGATATATAAAGATATGGTCGAAATGAGAATCCCAAAAGTAAGTGAGGGGAGGGGGTGGACAAAAGGCAACAGGACCCAGCAGAAACGGGCAGCACGGCGGCAAAAATAATCGATGGCATCAAGGGTGCCTAAGAAGGTGGTGCTGCGCCGTCTCCGTCCTGAGGCGGAAGTGGTGGTGGTGGCTGGACAGGCTGCTGAGCGGGTGTGGGTGTGGAAGTGGTAGCAGGCTGAGTGTGTGTGGAAGTGTGGGTGGGAACCTGCTGGGTGGGTGGGGGTACGCGGGGGAGACGCTCCAGGACCTGGGTAAGACAGTAGTGAATCTGAGGAAGCAGGTCAAAGCGGTGAGCCATATCGGCGACGGTGGCGGACAGGGTCCTAAGGTCGCCTCTGAGGCCACTCACCGCCCCCTCTAGAGCACGAATGCTCAGAAGTACAGTGTCAGGGGGAGGTGGCGCAGAGGGACGCACCGGTCGGGGCTGTGCAGGTCGGGGCTGGCGTACTCTGGTGGCGTAGGTGACGGGCTCAGTGGGTAGGGGAACAAAAGGTGATGTGCTCGCGAAAGTGGGCCTGGCCTCAGTGCGAGGCTGGGCGGGACGGTGGGAAGTGGAGGCAGCAGCAACGAAAGAAGAATACAAAAGAGGCAGCGAGGCGGCCGGAGAGGTCGGTGGCACAGAAGTGTGGACAGACGCCACGACACTCTCGGAAAATACAGCAGCAGTGGAAACAGAGGGCTCTCCACACTCAACTATGGTCGGCGGGCGCTGGGGTGGGGCAGAGGAAACAGGCTCAGCAGACAGAGGGCCAGTGGTGGTGGTGACAGGCGTGGACGCAGCGGAAGTGGGCTCAGCGAAGGTACTCCCGACACCGACAGAGGTGTGGACAGAGGTGTCGGGAGCAGCGGAAACATCGGGGATAGGCTGAGGGGCCACGGGGTCAACAGGGGCAGCATGCTCGGCGGGTGCAACAGGGTCTGCGGGGGCAGCGTGGGCAGCGTGGGCCTGCTCGGCCTCCTCGGCCTCCTCGGCCTCGAGCACGTAAGCAGCGGGGATGAGAACATCCATCGCAGGGAGCCAGTCCACATGGGCTGGTGCAATCTGAGTCCGAGCTGGGCTCGGAAGAATCATGTAATCGGCACCGTAAGGGCCGTGCAACCAGACCCAGTGTCGCTCACCGTGCGGACGAAGCATCTTCATCCGGGCCATAACATCAATCGACAGAGAAGTGGGGCCCGGTGCTCGTCGCATGTCGTCAGGGAAGTCCTCGCCGGTCATAAGAGCAAGCAGGGTGATCAGGCCGCCACAGCATATCGGTGAGCGAGCGCCCACCTATACAATGATGCGGTCAAAAAACCAAGCCGCGACATCAATCACGACGGCGGGGACAAGCTCATCGCCATCCCTAGATAGAGCTCTGGGACGTGTCATCGCGTAGAGCATGTAGAGCTCCGACGTAGACATCGTGCCCGGCTCATATCTGGCCAAAAAGGTCGTCGCCATAAGGTGCTGAGCTATACGTAGGCAGGGATGGACAATGGCCGAGGCCTTGGCCCTACTAGGGTCAAAGGCAGCGTGGAGACCCGTAATCCGGGCCCAGAAGGCACCGGCGTCGAAGGAAGGTGGGGGGATATGGGTTGGGGTGTAACCTCGATCGGCCCCGGGGACATCGGGGCATGAGAAAAATGCTCTCATCATACCGAGAGTGACCTGGCACTCCCGGTCCATGAACCGAAACGAGCATCCCTCATCGGTCCGGGCGATCGAACTAAGCACCTCAAGTGTCGGGCGGATAAACGTGTCCGCCGACACCTGAAGGAAATCTCACCAGCCCACGTTGTCATACAACGTGAGCATCCCATCTAGTACCCCCAGGCGTCCTAGGTCGGCAAGGTGTGCAAACCTGGAGGGTACGATCGAGCGCTGGGAGATACGCTCGAAAGCGACGCAGTGTGCGTCGTTCCGGAACGTGATCCCCAGCGGCCCGATCAGTGGTGCCGGAGGTGGTGGCTGTGGAGCGGCAGGGAGCGGCTGTGTGGGGTGTGCGGGCTGTGCGGGCTCTGTCACGACCCGCTTCCCTAAAATGGAGGCGAGACGTGAAAAGGTCCGCACGAGAGTGGAGCTGCGAAGCCCCAAACCCGATAAGCGTCCACAATACATAAACAGGTCCCTGTAACCACAACAGAATAACAATAATAACACAAGGAGAGACTGAAATAAAATTCCACATCTCACAAATTGTCCAACATCAAAATAAGTCCAACATCCAGAAAAGCCACCAGGCTAAAAGAAAAGAGTCCAAGGGCCCAGAACAAGGCCAACAAAAGCATCAACAACAAAGTGTAGGTGCTACGCACCGATAACAAAATAACTGTCTAACAAAAGTAGAACACAACGAAGACACTAGGACTGGTCCCCAGTGTCCACGTACTCCCCGTCAAACACAAGCTCGGGCTCGGCGTCAGCAAACACCTCGTCCTCAACAAGGTACTCGGGCTCAGGATCTAACATGTGTCACCCAAAAGAGTAAAGGGGCACATGTCAGCAAGTCTAAAAGACTTGGGCAAGGAAACTGAAAGTAAGGCAACTAGCAACCTAGCAGTTTAGTATGCATGACATGTCAGTTATAACATGAGTGCACAAATTAAAACATGGCAAGACGATTTGTACAAGAGAACAATCATCGGGACAAGACAAGACAAGACAAGAGTAGCCACGCTACTATCAATCTCAATCAATTCACATTGTTGTAGGTGTTTATGCCCTTCGCTGAATGGCATAGCATTTCAGACCGATCGGCACTAAACACATTTCACATTTCACGGTTGTTTTGTAGATGTTTACGCCCTTCGCTGAATGGCATAGCATTTCAGACCGATCGGCACTAAACACTACCCCACCCCAAAGAGTTTACGCCTTACAACTGCAGTTGTTGATCAAACAGACTCCCAGTTGAATGGCCGCTTAACCCTCACCCCCTATACCCACACGTAATGGAGCCTGGGGTCCCCGCACATTGAGCTCAGCTAGTGAGCCTGGGGTTGCCCCGCACATTGAGCTCGCATTCTTAGTTCACAATTCAATATCGAGCGTTGGGGCTTCCAACTACAGGGCTCGCTTCTGGAACACGAGCCAGGAACACACAAGTAGTGTAGCAAAGCTACGCAATCACGGGATCACCAAAACAATGCAATGACATGACATTTAATTTGCGTACCGTTAATGGAAAGTAAACATGACATGGTAATTGTGCAACATGCTATATGTCGGAATTAGCTTCGTTGTCAAGCTAACTCCCCAATTTGCGCCTAGGCGAGTATCATTTCGTCGCCTAGCCTCTTTTACGCCTATAACAAGAAAATGGCCTAAAACATGGCCTAAACCCTAAGTGGCAAGTTTCACTTGCCTAGCACCGGGGATGACGACCACTTCGTCACACGGATGCTAATCTACGGGGAAATCGCTGTTATGGGGGAAACAAACACAAAACAACATGAAATTTATTAGGGTTTCATAAAAATATAAATAAGCTATGAAAACAACGGTAGATCGATTTCTTACCGAGAGAAGGCGGAAGAAACAATCCGGGGAACCCTAGGATCAGATCTGGAAGCAAATGGAGAAGTTTGGGGAAACTAGGGTTTTGGGGGATTTTGAGGATTTTGGGGATTTTGATGGAGATTTGGGGAAGATGAGAGGTAGATAGAGTGAATGGATGGATTGGATGATGGATTTAGGGCTTGGAATGAAGGATTGAAGCTTGGAGGAAGATGGGGGCTGAAGGGGGAAGATTTTAGGGTTTTTGGTCGTGTTGGAGAAGATGAAAACGATTGGGTTGGGTTTAAATAGGCTAGGCTGGCGGCTGCCCAGAAATTAGGGTTTCAACACTGGTTAGTCGGTCAAAGAACAACCACTGACCGACTAGTTTGGCAACTAGTCGGTCGGTCGACCAACGCAGACCGACTAAGAGCAAACAGTAACTCCTGAACGAAAATAGGATTTAGAGTTAGTCGGTCCATGAACAAATACTGACCGACTAGTTTATCATCTAGTCGGTCGATGAACGTTCTTAGACCGACTAAGAGCAAACAGTAACTCGACTGTACAGTAGAACCAAGAATTAGTCGGTCTGAGTACAAAACTTGACCGACTAGTTTAACAACTAGTCGGTCGAAAGATGAACTTAGACCGACTAAGAATGAACAGTACTGATACTAAAATTTAGATGATGTGTTAGTCGGTTAAAGAAGCATTGCTGACCGACTAGTTTGCAACCTAGTCGGTCAACCAACGTTCTTAGACCGACTAACGATAAACAGTAACTCCTGAGAAATTTAGAAAGCTCACTAGTCGGTCCAAGAAGGATTGCCGACCGACTGGATCGTCATCTAGTCGGTCGGTGCCCCTTCTTATACCGGCTAATAAGCACAGAAAGTTCCGATACGGAGCGCGGGGCCCCGTGATCGATTCCTAAGACTCCTAGGCTTGATCTAATAGTTAGATACGACCGTAATGAAGTCCGTCACGAGTGACAAACTTCGAAATCGATGATCCTAAGGAAGAAACGAGAAATCACGACGAAACGATCGAAAATGAAAGCTACGGAGACGAAAACCACACATGAGGAGAAAATCCACCAAAACAAATATTATAATATATAAAATTCAGATACATGAAAAGCAGTCGTTACATCCTCCCCAACTTAAGAAAAATTCCGTCCTCGGAATTTCCGAAAAACTCACGAGTCCGGAAACAAAAGTGGGAAACGCTCTCGCATCTCATCCTCATTCTCCCAAGTAGACTCTCCAGGTGAGCCGTGTCGCCACATCACCCTCACAAGATTGACAATCTTGTTCCGAAGCGATTTCTGACGCCTGTCCAGAATCTGCACTGGATGCTGGTCATACGTCATATCGGGGCGAACTGTAATCTCCGAAAAATCCACCGCATGAGACGGATCACCAATGTATCGACGAAGCTGCGACACATGGAAAACATTGTGAACTCCTTCCAAAGATTGCGGCAAGGCCAAGCGATACGCTACCTCGCCAATCCTCTCCAAAACGTCAAATGGTCCAATGTATCGCGGGCTCAACTTCCCACGCTTCCCGAAACGAATCACAACACGATTCGGGGAAATCTTCAAGAACACATGGTCGCCCGGCTGAAACTCCAAAGGACGACGTTTAGCATCCGCCCAATGCTTAAAACGGTCCTGAGCAATCCTCAACCTCTCCCGAATATTTCTGACGATCTACACGGCCTCCATGGCCTCCACGATCATCTCAGGTCCCAACAACTCCCGATCACCAACGTCATCCCAACTCAATGGCGATCGACATTTCCTCCCATAAAGAGCGGCGAAAGGCGCCATGCCAATACTCGCCTGGAAGCTGTTGTTGTAAGAGAACTCCACCAGATGCAGATGGTCCTCCCACGAACCCTTGGAATCCAACATGCACGCCCTCAGCATGTCTTCCAAAATCTGAATCGTCCTCTCGGACTGGCCATCTGTCTGCGGATGGTACGCCGTACTGAAACTCAGACGCGTACCCAAGCTCTTCTGCAAACTCTGCCAGAACTGAGATGTGAACCTCGTGTCTCTGTCCGACACGATACTCACGGGGACTCCATGAAGTCGCACAACTTCCTGCACGATTCACGTTACATCACTATCCAAACTAGGGAAGGAAAGTAAAACGGAGAGTAAAAGAATTTTACCTCCATATATCTCCTCGCTAGCGCCTCAGTGGACTGTCCCACTCGGAACGGAATAAAGTGCGCAGATTTGGTCAATCGATCTACGATCACCCAAATCGCGTCATTCTGCTTCGGACTCCGAGGTAGTCCAGTCACGAAATCCATAGTGATGTGTTGCCATTTCCACTCCGAAATCGGAAGCGGTTGTAGCAACCCGGCCGAACGCTGATGCTCCGCCTTCACTTGCTGGCAAACCAAGCACTTGGCTACACTCCGAGCCACGCTTCTCTTCATACCATGCCACCAATAATTCAGACGTAGATCCTGGTACATCTTGGTGCCACCAGGATGCACAGAATACGGCGAACTGTGTGCCTCCACCATCAGCTCCTCTCTGATATCCCCAGCTGGCACACACAACCTGGCTCCAAACCTCAGCGAGCCATCCTCATGAATCAAAAAGTCAGTCCGCAGACCGGCTTCCACCTGCTCCCGAATCCTCACCAGCTTCGGATCCTCAGCCTGGCCAGCCTTAATCCGATCCACGATTGTCGACTGTACCTGCATGTACATCAACGACGAAGCCTCCTCAGGAAGAACAATCTCCACGCCAGACTCGTAAAAATCCTGCTGCAATCTCCACTGCGAGGTCAAAATCATCACCGCGGGAAGCCTACTCAAAGCATCCGGAACCACATTCACCTTGCCAGGGTGAAACTGCAAATCAATCTCATAATCCGCCATAAGCTCCAACCATCGACGCTGTCGCATGTTGAGCTCCTTCTGAGTGAAAATATACTTCAAGATTTTGTGATCGGTGAAAATCTTCACTTTCTCACTCAGCAAGAAGTGCCTCCAAATCTTAAGAGCAAACACAACGGCAGCCAACTCCAGATCATGCGTCGGATAATTCTTCTCATGAACCTTAAGCTGACGAGACTCATACGCCACAACATGCCCATGCTGATGCAACACACAACCGAGACCCTTGCCAGAAGCATCGCAAAAGATCTCAAATCCACCGCTGCGATCAGGCACAACAAGAATAGGGGCAGTCGTCAACTTCTCCTTCAGAATACCAAAAGCACTCTCACAATCACCCGACCAAACATAAGCAACATCCTTCCGCGTCAACCTGGTCATCGGCTCAGCAATACGAGAAAAGTCCTTAATGAATCGCCGATAATAACCAGCAAGTCCAAGGAAACTCCGAATCTCAGATGCAGACGACGGAACAGGCCACTCCCTGATGGCCCGAATCTTCTCGGGATCCACTGAAATACCATCTCCAGTCACCACATGCCCGAGAAAAGCAACTCGATCTAGCCAAAACTCGCACTTCGAAAACTTAGCATACAACCGATGCTTCCTCAAAATCTCCAACACCGTCCTTAAGTGCGAGGCATGCTCCTCCTCTGACTTCGAATAGATCAGAATGTCGTCAATAAAGATAACGACAAACTTATCCAAAAAGTCGTAGAAAATCAGGTTCATCAGATTCATGAAAACTGCGGGCGCGTTAGTTACGCCGAAAGGCATAACCACGAACTCATAGTGTCCATACTTCGTCCTGAACGCTGTCTTCGGAACATCTCCCTTCTTCACCTTCAACTGATGGTAACCACTTCTCAAATCCAATTTAGAAAACACCCTCGTACCTCCAAGCTGATCAAAAATATCATCAATGCGAGGCAACGGGTATTTTTTCTTAATGGTCACCGCATTCAACTCCCGATAGTCCACGCACATGCGACGCGAACCATCCTTCTTCTTAACCAGCAACACCGGTGCTCCCCACGGAGACACGCTAGGATTAATATAACCCTTCTGCAAAAGCTCATCCAACTGCTTCCGCAACTCTTCCAATTCTGCAGGTGCCATACGATACGGCGCCTTCGAAATCGGCTGCGCACCTGGAACAAGATCGATAGAAAATTCCAGAGCTCGATCAGGCGGCAAACCAGACATCTCCTCGGGGAAGACGTCGCCAAAATCTCGCACCACAGCTGGCCACTCCAGCTCCATCTACATAGCCACAGCCTCCACCGGCCTGGCCTGAAATCTGACAGGACCAAGCGAACTGCTACCACGACTGAACTCAAACACTGGATGTCTGGGAATCTCGAACACCACCTTCTTCCTCCTGCAGTCAATCGTAGCATAGAAGCTCGCAAGCCAGTCCATCCCAAGAACTGCATCATAGTTGATGATGTCGTGGACGATGAAATCAGCGAAAAGCTCATGTCCACAGACCACCAACGAGCAAGAATTGCAACCACGATACACCGAGACCACACCATTCCCTGTGACGATATTCCAACTCTTGGGAAGAGGGGACGTCGACAAGGAATGCCTCTCCACAAAGCTCCGAGAAATAATGCACATTGATGCACCAGAGTCAAAGAGGACTCGTGCAGGAAATGTTCACACCAAAACCACACCTAACAATCAATTAACAATCAAACCCTAGTCTAGCAAACAACCATGTTCAAGCAAACAACACAATCTAACAATCAAAACCAGCTAGGAAAGTAACAGCTAGATTGAGGATTACCTGCGATAACCTCATCCACAGCCTCGCTTTCCACAGCGGTCATCAGAAAAGCCTGCCTCCTCGGTGGAACAGCCTGCCGAAAAGCCTGCCCCTGCGGAACAAGAGCTGCTCCACGTCCAGCAGGAACAGACGCTCGCTGCTGCAACGGCTGAGCTGCAACAGGAGCCCTCTGCAGCTGACCCGCATGCCGACAATCCTTCGCGACATGGGAAGCATCTCCGCAAACCAGACACTGGCCCAAAAACTTCCGACACTGATCCTTGATATGGCCAGGCTTGCCGCAGAAATGGCAAGTCTTCAGAATAGGCCCTCCCGGCCTCTTAAACTGAGCGGACTGATTAGGCCTGAATCCAGGTCTAACCACAGCTCTCGCCTGTTCCACAGGCCTCTTCCCAGCACCAACGACAGACCCTCTCCTCTGATTCACGAGCAGCTCCTGCCTCTTTGCTGCTACTAAAACCTTCTGATAAGATTCCCGGTCAGAGGGGGTCACAAAACTCTGGAGCTCTGAAGCAAGCCACTGCAGGAACCTCTGAGCTCTCTCCTCAGCGTCCTGCACCATCTTTGGCGCAAACCGACTCAGCCTCATGAACTCCTGGTGATACATGTCTACCGACGAGTTCCCCTGCTTCAAATCGATAAAACGGTGCAGCATCTCCTCCCTGGCAGCCTTCGGAAAGAACTCACCCTTAAATCTGGCCTTGAAGGTAGCCCAAACGATCGCCTCCACCAACAACTTCTCCTCCGCATCCCACCAATTCCTGGCGTTATCCTTGAGTTGCCTCTTCGCCAAATCAACCCATCCAGCCGGGGTGATCTTGGCCATCTTCAGATTGTCCTCAATGTTCCGAATCCACTCGTCGGCAGCCAGAGGACCCTCAGAACCATCAAAATACGCGGGACCCAGCTCCCGAAATTGCTTCGCTCCTGGCTCAGAGCGAGGGGCATCCGGAAGAGCCCGGGCAGCATGAGCAAGTGGGGCATTCTGGACTTGCAGAAGCACGCCCTGCTGCACTTGCATCATCTGCAACATCATCCGCATCATCTCACCGCTGGTGGGTTCCCGCTCAGGCTCCTCATCATGAGGGATCACCCCACTGCCCCCACCACGGGTGAAACGCCTTCCTGCCATCTAATGACACAGAGAACGAATCAGATTAGACTCATAGCTTATGACATCGGACGTCGAACTTAATTTATTGGACATTCTAATATTATTATCGCTATTCCAAAAATCGCAGTTACAGAAGGACCTGCACGGGCCACCACTAAAACCTGTCACGACCCGCTTCCCTAAAATGGAGGCGAGACGTGAAAAGGTCCACACGAGAGTGGAGTTGCGAAGCCCCAAACCCGATAAGCGTCCACAATACATAAACAGGTCCCTGTAACCACAACAGAATAACAATAATAACACAAGGAGAGACTGAAATAAAATTCCACATCTCACAAATTGTCCAACATCAAAATAAGTCCAACATCCAGAAAAGCCACCAGGCTAAAAGAAAAGAGTCCAAGGGCCCAGAACAAGGCCAACAAAAGCATCAACAACAAAGTGTAGGTGCTACGCACCGATAACAAAATAACTGTCTAGCAAAAGTAGAACACAACGAAGACACTAGGACTGGTCCCCAGTGTCCACGTACTCCCCGTCAAACACAAGCTCGGGCTCGGCGTCAGCAAACACCTCGTCCTCAACAAGGTACTCGGGCTCAGGATCTAACATGTGTCACCCAAAAGAGTAAAGGGGCACATGTCAGCAAGTCTAAAAGACTTGGGCAAGGAAACTGAAAGTAAGGCAACTAGCAACCTAGCAGTTTAGTATGCATGACATGTCAGTTATAACATGAGTGCACAAATTAAAACATGGCAAGACGATTTGTACAAGAGAACAATCATCGGGACAAGACAAGACAAGACAAGAGTAGCCACGCTACTATCAATCTCAATCAATTCACATTGTTGTAGGTGTTTATGCCCTTCGCTGAATGGCATAGCATTTCAGACCGATCGGCACTAAACACATTTCACATTTCACGGTTGTTTTGTAGATGTTTACGCCCTTCGCTGAATGGCATAGCATTTCAGACCGATCGGCACTAAACACTACCCCACCCCAAAGAGTTTACGCCTTACAACTGCAGTTGTTGATCAAACAGACTCCCAGTTGAATGGCCGCTTAACCCTCACCCCCTATACCCACACGTAATGGAGCCTGGGGTCCCCGCACATTGAGCTCAGCTAGTGAGCCTGGGGTTGCCCCACACATTGAGCTCGCATTCTTAGTTCACAATTCAATATCGAGCGTTGGGGCTTCCAACTACAGGGCTCGCTTCTGGAACACGAGCCAGGAACACACAAGTAGTGTAGCAAAGCTACGCAATCACGGGATCACCAAAACAATGCAATGACATGACATTTAATTTGCGTACCGTTAATGGAAAGTAAACATGACATGGTAATTGTGCAACATGCTATATGTCGGAATTAGCTTCGTTGTCAAGCTAACTCCCCAATTTGCGCCTAGGCGAGTATCATTTCGTCGCCTAGCCTCTTTTACGCCTATAACAAGAAAATGGCCTAAAACATGGCCTAAACCCTAAGTGGCAAGTTTCACTTGCCTAGCACCGGGGATGACGACCACTTCGTCACACGGATGCTAATCTACGGGGAAATCGCTGTTATGGGGGAAACAAACACAAAACAACATGAAATTTATTAGGGTTTCATAAAAATATAAATAAGCTATGAAAACAACGGTAGATCGATTTCTTACCGAGAGAAGGCAGAAGAAACACTCCGGGGAACCCTAGGATCAGATCTGGAAGCAAATGGAGAAGTTTGGAGAAACTAGGGTTTTGGGGGATTTTGAGGATTTTGGGGATTTTGATGGAGATTTGGGGAAGATGAGAGGTAGATAGAGTGAATGGATGGATTGGATGATGGATTTAGGGCTTGGAATGAAGGATTGAAGCTTGGAGGAAGATGGGGGCTGAAGGGGGAAGATTTTAGGGTTTTTGGTCGTGTTGGAGAAGATGAAAACGATTGGGTTGGGTTTAAATAGGCTAGGCTGGCGGCTGCCCAGAAATTAGGGTTTCAACACTGGTTAGTCGGTCAAAGAACAACCACTGACCGACTAGTTTGGCAACTAGTCGGTCGGTCGACCAACGCAGACCGACTAAGAGCAAACAGTAACTCCTGAACGAAAATAGGATTTAGAGTTAGTCAGTCCATGAACAAATACTGACCGACTAGTTTATCATCTAGTCGGTCGATGAACGTTCTTAGACCGACTAAGAGCAAACAGTAACTCGACTGTACAGTAGAACCAAGAATTAGTCGGTCTGAGTACAAAACTTGACCGACTAGTTTAACAACTAGTCGGTCGAAAGATGAACTTAGACCGACTAAGAATGAACAGTACTGATACTAAAATTTAGATGATGTGTTAGTCGGTTAAAGAAGCATTGCTGACCGACTAGTTTGCAACCTAGTCGGTCAACCAACGTTCTTAGACCGACTAACGATAAACAGTAACTCCTGAGAAATTTAGAAAGCTCACTAGTCGGTCCAAGAAGGATTGCCGAACGACTGGATCGTCATCTAGTCGGTCGGTGCCCCTTCTTATACCGGCTAATAAGCACAGAAAGTTCCGATACGGAACGCGGGGCCCCGTGATCGATTCCTAAGACTCCTAGGCTTGATCTAATAGTTAGATACGACCGTTATGAAGTCCGTCACGAGTGACAAACTTCGAAATCGATGATCCTAAGGAAGAAACGAGAAATCACGACGAAACGATCGAAAATGAAAGCTACGGAGACGAAAACCACACATGAGGAGAAAATCCACCAAAACAAATATTATAATATATAAAATCCAGATACATGAAAAGCAGTCGTTACAGGCTCTGCTGGCTGTGCGGGGTGTGTGGGGCCTGCAGGCTGTGCTGGGTGGACGGTGTGTGTGGGAGAAGGCAGAGGAGAGTCCTCCAACTCGTGGGAGGGGTCGGCGTCATCCGACCGCTTCCGCTTGGCGGAAGCTCTCCTCGACCTCGGCCGTGTCTGGGGCGGAATATGGGCCCCGAGCGCGCGCCGAAAAACGTGAAAAGTGCGGCGTGTGCAAAATAAAGGAAAGAGTATACCCCGACACGCCGCGAGTGCTAAGCAATGGAAGCGTGCGAAGACAGTGCCTTCGCGAAGCCCGAATCAGTCCCTAGGAGCTCCCCTGGGCTCCCCTAAGCTCACAAAAACAACCTGCGCATGAAATGGAGATATCAGCGGGTAATATTCAAAACGTATGGAGCATTAGGGGTATAATAGATAGATATAGAAATTAATTTGGGTTTGGGGTTCGTTTATCGCATGGATCCTCGAAAAATACACAAAAAGAGGAGAAAAAGGCGAAATAGGCGATACCGGAGGTGGCCGGAGAAGATGGCCGCCGGCGGCGACTCGGGCGAGGCGCGGCGGAGCTTAGCCGGCGGTGGCTGGCCGAGCGGCGGCGCGGCGGTGGTCGACCGGGCGAGTGAGGGCGCGAGCGAGGGGAACGGGCGAGGGGAATGCGAAGGGTCGCGGGCGTTTCGAGATTTTTTCGTTTCGAAAAATGTGCCCCCCCTCGGCCCCTTATATAGTAAAAGTTACGACTCGGCCGAGTGACTAGGTCACTCGGCCGAGTGAGATCAATGGAAATTACCTCCTCGCTTACGCTTCGGCCGAGTGGCCTTGACAGCCTCGGCCGAGTGGAGTAAGTCCATTCGGCTGAATGGCTCAAGCTACTCGGCAAGACTCGCCCTAGGAGCGTATCCGTTTTACTCGGCCGAGTGAATATATATACTCGGCTGAGTAGCAGTTATACTGAAATTAGGAAAATAAACAGAGAGTTGGGTACAACAGACTTCCCTCGTTCGTGAGCGGCTCGGCCGGACGAACTTGTGTACTCGGCCGAGTGACTAGTATACTCGGCCGAGTGAGCCTTGTGTTCTGCTGTTTGCCTTCGTTTGGGCTCTAAACTCTGTCTTTCTTCCTCCAGTCGATTTCATCTTCCTCCTAAGCATCGAGCACCTTCCTGGGGCGCTCCTCGTCGTCTCGTTCATCCTCCTCACGATGGATTTGCCTATCTCCTCTCCTGTAAAGAAAAATAGGACCCGTTATCACGAAATTTTTGGGCGAACGACTCAAAACACTAAAAATTTCTAAAAGAAAAATGAAAGAAAAATGAAAATAAAGCAATAACCGTCGGGTTGCCTCCCGACAAGTGCTCGTTTAAGGTCGTGAGCTCGACCCCCTATGATTTTCAATTAATGCGGGATGTTTGGTGCATATGAGATGCACCCATCAAACTTTCCGGGGAGAACGCTTGGGTTCGGAAGTGGCGGCGGCGTGTTCTCCCTCGGCGGTCTCCTGTCTCGAATGGGGAGGCTCCCCCAAGCTAGCATTTGCTCCGGTCAACGGCTTCACCGGTGACACCGATTTCTGTATCGGCGGAGCTTTCTTCGGAGACTTCAATTTTGAGAGTTTGCAGAGCTCTCGGATCCTTGCGACATCAGCGTGCCTTCATCATTTTCAGCGGAGAGGTCGGGGGAATCATCTATCTTCTGATCTTGGCCTAAATCCGGGCCTTCCTCGAATTCCTCATCGAAAAGAGCGCCAATCGAGTGGGGGATCGCCTCTTCTATTACCTCATCAAGGAGGTCCATGTAGTCAAGCTCCTCGTGGTAAGACATGTGTTTCATAGCCTTAGGAATGTGAAGCTCCACCTCGATGTTGCCGACGTTCAAAGTTAGGGTACCTTCTCGCACGTCGACAATGACTCCGGCGGTGGCGAGGAACGGACGTCCAAGTATCAATGACGTATCACCCTCCTCCTTAACGTCCATGATCACGAAGTCACATGGCAAGCATATTCCCCCCGGGACTTGTAGCGGGATGTCTTCGGCGATCCCTACCGGCCTCGTTATCCGCCCATCGGCCAATTGTATCCGCATGTCGGTAGGTTTCAACTTCGTCCCGGTGTTTAGCCTTAAGAACATGGAGAGAGGCAAGAGGCTCACACTAGCCCCTAAATCTACCAACGCCTTTTGAAGAGGGACGCCGCCCAAGGTGCAAGGAATCCGAAAACTCCCCGGGTCTTTAAATTTGGCCGGCTCCTTCTCTCTCTTGGTGAACCAAGAGCCCTCCTCGGCTAGCATGATCTTCTCCTTCCTATTTCTCCCCGAAATCAAATCCTTTAGGAATTTAGCGTATGTGGGGATTTCCACGATGGCGTCGAGGAAGGGAATGTTGAGGCTAACCCCTCTTAGATAGTCGAGAAACTTTGCTAGCCTTTTCTCCATTTTCGCTCTAGCAAGTCTTTGGGGGAATGGGACCGGTGGCATGAAGCGCCTTTCCTCAATCAATTGCTCCGCTCTAGATTTCTCCTTTTCTTGCGGCTCTTTCTCCTTATCAACTTCAACTACCGGCTCAATTGGCTCCAAACTTTCCTCCACGGGCTCCTCGGTAGGAATCATGGCGGGGGTGGTATCCTTCCCGCCTCTAGTGGTAACGGCAACTACGGCATTGATGTGGCCGGTGTTGCCCCATGGGTTTGGCTCGGGTTGCGCCGGCAATTGTTGAGTATTCCGATTGAGCAACGCCAATTGCTCCGATATTTGAGCCACAACGGTATTAAGGGATTCTTACCCTGCCTTCAAGGTAGCATTGACCTTATTTTGCTCGATCATAAACGCCTCCACTCTATCTTCGAAGTCGGATCGTTGTTGAGCTTGTGGAGGGTTTTGATTTTGATTCCTCCACCCTTGATTGTATCTGGGTGGCATATAAGGTGGAACTTGTTGCTTTGGTTGGAAACTTTGTTGTGGAGGCCCCCTCGGTGGATAGTGTTGTTGTTGGGGTGGTAGTGGTGGTCGAGCTTGTTGAGGCGGTGGTTGTGGCGGGTTCAAAGCTCCTTCATTGTTGGCGTAGGAGAATCCGGGATGATTTCTTGCGGCCGGATTGGCCCAATACCCTTGGTTCCCCGCGACATATTGTACTTGCTCCAAGGATCCTTCTCCTTGCTCTCCTCCCACATACATGGCTTGAGATTGGTCTTGCCAATCACACATTTGGTTCGTTGGTGCGGAGGTGGAAGGGGCTCCTTGGGGCTCCGTGATAAACTTCTCCAATCTCTCCACTACCTTGTGGAGAGAATCAAACTTGCTTGTAAGCTCCGCTACGGCCTTCGCTTCGTAGATACTAGTTGGCTTCAAGGAGGACGTAGAGTGTCCTCGCTCATCGCCCCATTGTTGATTGTTTGAGGCCATCTCCTCAATTAGGGCCGTAGCTTCTTCGGGAGTCTTTGATAAGATAGCACCATTCGCCGCGGCATCAATAATTTGTTTGGTCCCCGGTTGGAGACCATTGTAGAAGCTATGAACTAGCTCCCAATCTTCAATGCTATGGTGCGGGCATTGATGCTGTAGATCTTTAAAACGCTCCCAAGCCTCATAGAGCATCTCTTGGGGTCCTTGCTTGAAGGACATGAGAGCGCTCCGAATCTTCACCGTCTTGGAGGGCGGATAGAACTTGTCAATGAATGCACTCGCCAACTCGTCCCAAGTGGTAAAGACTCCCTCAACCTGCGTCCTCAACCAATAGAGTGCCTTGTCCTTTAGCGTGAAGGGGAAGAGACGCAGTCTGACGGCATCGATGGAGACCCCCGGCATCTGAAATGTGGCACACTTCGACAAGAATAATTGGATGTGGTAGTGAGGATTTTCATGGGCATTCCCATGAAATGGATCCTGCTGCATCAGAACCACTAGTCCAGTCTTTAGCTCGAAGTTCTTGTCAGCCGCCAACTCCGGCATGGCAATGGATGAGGTAGTAGAAGAGGTCTTAGGCCGAAGCCTATCTCGAATAGAAATTATCCTCGCCATCCTTGCCGCTAATTGGTCCGCAGTTTCCGGGTTGGTCATAAACCTCCCTTCCGGATTTTGTCTCCTTTCCGCTCTTAGTCGCCGCGCGGTACGTTCGATCTCGGGATCAAATAATATAGCTTCAGGGTCCGCCGTAGATCTCGTGTACATGCACAGGGAAAAAAAAGAGTTTTATAGAAATGATTAGTACCGTGGAAGGGTTAGGTAAAAATAAAGAAATAAAATAATAATAATAATAAGAAATAGCTAGGGTGGTAAGATCAAACGCAATCGCCTCCCCGGCAACGGCGCCAAAAACTTGATCGCTCCGGGATGTAACCCAAAGAACGGTTGTAGTTTTACCGCGAGCGCACGGTATAGCGGCGAGCGGGATATCGAACACAGGGAGGGCGAATGACCGTGCTTGTTCCGATCAACCTGGCTATTTAAGAAGAGAGAAATTTGCCTTCGGCGATCCTGTCACAATCGTCAGACAAAGTGTGGAAATATCAAATCAAATAAAGAACGTCTAGGGAATGGGGAATTCCCGCTACTCACCGTATTTCGTAAATGTGGTTCGTCGGTATCAAAATTGCTAGAATAATATTTTAGATGAACTAGTTGCAACTGAATGTAGAACCAAGCTCACGCTCTCGCGCTGTTGCCGGTCTATAGCTATCCTAGGTTTGGGTCCAATCTCTTGCAAACCCTAGCCTAGGGAAGCTAGCATTGGGATCAACATCATCGTTCAATCGCGCACCGAGCCCAATCTCTTGCAAACTCGGCCCGCGACCTAGGTTGGGATGGTTCCTACCCGTCCAATCTCTTGCAAACGGGTATCGGCACGGAATTGCAACCGGAAACCCTAGTATCGGTCCAATCTCTTACAAACCGATACTTCGGAAATTCGATTCCAACCCAATTCGGATTTCTAGGGTTTCCTATCGAATTGGGATCCAATCTCTTGCAAATCCCAATCGGTATGAACTCCTAGCTATCCGTAGTAAATCGATCCCAAACTAATCCCTAAACAACAATTCTAGCAAAATCTCTACTAAGTCATCACAAATATGAAATTGGGCTTGTAGGGTTCATCCCCACGTCCCAAGACGCGGAGACTACTCACAATTCATAGCAAGATCACAAAAATAATCAATGAAATAAGCAATAGAATTCATCACAATATTGAGATATGCAATAAAAATAGAATTTTTAGAGAAGAGAAAACACAAACCAATGGAGTTCTTCAAATAATTCTACAAAAATCAACTTTTGTCTCCTCTCCAATCACAAGAATAAAGCTAAAAAGTTAATCTAAAAAGCTACAAAAATCTAAGAGAAAAAGCTCTCCAAAACTAGGGTAAAAACAGGGGTTAAATATCCCCCAAAATCGTCCAAAAACTGTGACCAAAATACCCCTGCGCAGCCTGAAATCCGCAATTTTCGCTACAGGCAGCGCGTCGCACTCGGCCGAGTGACAAAAGTCGCTCGGCCGAGTGAGAAAACCTGTAATTTTCCAGTAAGTCTTGATCTTCAGGGGTCTTCACTTCGGGGGCGGCTCAGCCGAGTGAGTTGTCGTCACTCGGCCGATGGCTTCTTGGTACTCGGGCGGACGGGATTATCCACTCGGCCGAGTGGGTCTTCTGAAGCTCAGGCAGTCGAAAAACAATAAGTTGGTGATTTTGAATATCTTCGTCTGGGCGCCACTCGGGTGGACGGGATGTCGTCACTCGGCCGATGTGGTATCCGTCGCTCGGCCGAGTGCACATATAAATCGTGTCTGATCTGGTCGGCCGAGCGGTGTCTCGCTGGTCGGCCGAGTGGCTCCTCCACTCGGCCGAGTGGGACACCAAAAATGCCCAATCAGCTTGTTTTGGCCTCCTCGTCGCTCCTGCGACGTCCGTTCTTCTTCCGCTCCTCTTCAACAACGAAATACCCCTTGGGGAGGTCGTCGGTGACCCTCTGGAGTAAGTGCATCTCGAGATCACTTCGAATCGCGCCAATTCACCTGAAATGCGACAAAAACAACAAATCGTGAAAAGCATCGCAATATCGTCGATATATCGTGAAAAACATGATTTGGCCGATCTAAATGGCATGCAAACATGCGGGAAAAAAAGTGTAAAATAAGGAGTGATCAATGGCTATGGTATGATGTAATGGAAATGGTGATGGATGTCGGTGTCGGAGATAGAGAAATCGGTCAAATGTCGATTCAAATACAATATAATAAAAGTGTCTAGGGCTAGGGAATCCCCACTACGGACCGTCATACATCATTGTAAATAGTGAATCTCAATATTACTAGACTTGCATTGAGGTGAACTAGTCGTAACTGAATATAGAACCAAGCTCACGCTCTCGCGCTATTGCCGGTCTATATCAACCTAGATTAGAGCCCAATCTCTTGCAAACCCTAACCTAAGCCACTAGCATGAAGATCGACATCATCGTTCAATCGCTCCTCGAGCCCACTCTCGTGCAAACTCGAGTTACGATCTAGGTTGTGATAGTTCGTATTCGTCCAATCTCTTGCAAACGAATATGGGTATAGATTTACAATTAAAAATCCTAGCTTTGGTCCAATCTCTTGCAAACCAAATCTAGAGAAATCCAATTGTAAACCTAAATCGAATATCTAGGCCTTCCCATCGATTAGAATCCAATCTCTTGCAAACCCCAATCGATGGAAATCCCTAGCTATCCGTAGTAAATCAATCACAACCTAACCTTCTAGCAGTTCTAGCAATTTAGAAATTCATTCATCACAAATATGAAATTAGATCCATAGGGTTCATCCCTAAACCCTAGAACAACAAATCTACTCTAGCATAGCAATAAGGATATGAGAATCAATAGAAATCATTGCTTGCATACAAAAAGATAGAAAAACAAAGATTCAAATAAAAAGAAGAAAATACTTAGCTTAATGAAGATCTTCAATCCAAAATACAAGCTTTTAGATCCAAGAGGGGGCCTAGGGTATGACCTAACCTCTAAAATAATCCTAAGAAAAACATATTGGGGACTAAGAAAACATAATGGGGATCCTCTCTAATGGTGGCTACAAAACCCTTATATATCCCCCCAAAACCCTAGCAAGAAAACCCTAGAAAACCCCTCAAATTCGTGCCCAAAAACAGTCCAAACCGCAACTTAAAATCTGGGCCCAGGCCGCACTCGGCCGAGTGGAAATTCCAGCACTGCAGCGTCAACTTGCAGAAATTCTCCAGATTTCATCTGACCTCCGATTGACGCGTTCTTGGCGGCGTTGGAACCGTCATGAAGTCTACTATCCATAAAAAATATGAGAAAAATACTTTGATTGCTGGAATGATAGCATATTTCAAAAGAGTGGGAGGCTGTCTGAAAATCTGGGCGATGCGTGTCCTCGGCATCACTCTGCCGAGTTGACTTCTCTACTCAGTCGAGTGGGCTTCTCTACTTGGCCGAGTGATAGACCCTGTAAAATTCCAGTAAGTCAGGGGTCTTGGGGGCCTGTCTTCGGAGGTGACTCGGCCGAGTGTCTTTACTCACGCGGCCGAGGGGCATTCGGTACTCGGCCGAGTCGGAACCCTCAATCGCCTGACGGATTCCAGTAAATCTTGGATTTTTGCTTGCCGTCGTCGTGATGCCACTCGGGCGAGTGGTGTCTCCATGCTCGGCCGAGTGGGATGGCGATGCTCGACCAACTGCACGCTGATACTCAATCTGCTGCGTGTCCGATCTGGCCAGCCGAACGGGCTTCTTTGCTCGGCCGAGTGACTCCTTCACTCGGCCGAGTGGCATGCAGAAAATGCCCAATCTTCTCCGTTTCTCCTCCTCGTCGCTCCTACGGAGTTCCTTCTTCTTCCACGCATCTCACATCGCCGAATAGCCCTCAAAAGAGCCTTGGGTGACGCTCCGGAGTGGGTGCAAGTCCCTTAAGCTCATTTTTGCTCCCGATCACTCCATATTTCCTGAAATCCGACAAAAACAAGAAATAGTGAAAAGTAATGCAATATCGTCGAATAATCGTGAAAATCGCAATATGAGCAACCG
Organism: Scilla litardierei; assembly: GCA_030789695.1. Classification (NCBI taxonomy): domain Eukaryota; kingdom Viridiplantae; phylum Streptophyta; class Magnoliopsida; order Asparagales; family Asparagaceae; genus Scilla; species Scilla litardierei. The sequence goes on along the minus strand of CM061132.1, from coordinate 129,870,629 downwards.
AAATGGCGTGAAAACATGCGGAAAAAGGTGTAAAATATGGACCGATCACCTCCCCAGGAAGAACAATCTCAACACCAGACTCGTAAAAATCCTGCTGCAATCTCCACTGCGAAGTCAAAATCATCACCGCTGAAAGCCTACTCAGCGCATCAGGAACCACATTCACCTTGCCAGGGTGATACTGTAAATCAATCTCATAATCCGCCATGAGCTCCAACCATCGATGCTATCGCATGTTGAGCTCCTTCTGAGTAAAAATATACTTCAAGCTTTTGTGATCGGTGAAGATCTTCACTTTCTCACTCAGCAGGAAGTGCATCCAAATCTTAAGAGCAAACACAACAGCAGCCAACTCCAAATCATGCGTCGGGTAATTCTTCTCATGAACCTTGAGCTGATGAGAAGCATACGCCACAACATACCCGTGCTGATGCAACACACAACCGAGACCCTTGCCAGAAGCATCGCAAAAGATCTTAAATCCACCGCTGCGATCAGGCACAACAAGAATAGGGGCAGTCGTCAACCTCTCCCTCAGAACACCAAAAGCATTCTCACAATCACCCGACCAAACAAAAGGGACATCCTTCCGCGTCAACCTGGTCATCGGCTCAGCAATACGGGAAAAGTCCTTAATGAAACGCCGATAGTAACCAGCAAGCCCAAGGAAACTCCGGATCTCAGACGCAGACGACGGAACAGGCCACTCTCTGATGGCCCTAATCTTCTCGGGATCCACTGAAATACCCTCTCCAGTCACCACATGCCCGAGAAAAGCAACTCTGTCCAGCCAAAACTCGCACTTCGAAAACTTAGCATACAAACGATGCTTACTCAAAATCTCCAATACCGTCCTCAAGTGCGAAGCATGCTCCTCCTCCGACCTTGAATAGATCAGAATGTCGTCAATAAAGATAACGACAAACTTATCCAAAAAGTCATAGAAAATCAGGTTCATCAGATTCATGAAAACTGCGGGTGCATTGGTTACACCGAAAGGCATAACCACAAACTCGTAGTGTCCATACTTCGTCCTGAACGCTGTCTTCGGAACATCTCCCTTCTTCACCTTCAACTGATGGTAACCACTCCTCAAATCCAATTTAGAAAACACCCTCGAACCTCCAAGCTGATCAAAAATATCATCGATGCGAGGCAACGGGTATTTATTCTTGATGGTCACCGCATTCAACTCCCGATAGTCCACGCACATGCGACGCGAACCATCCTTCTTCTTCACCAGCAGCACCGGTGCTCCCCACGGAGACACACTAGGGTTGATATAACCCTTCTGCAAAAGCTCATCCAGCTGCTTCCGCAATTCCTCCAACTTAGCAGGTGCCATACGATACAACGCCTTCGAAATCGGCTGCGCTCCCAGAACAAGATCAATAGAAAATTCTAGAGCTCGATCAGGTGGCAAACCAGACATTTCCTCGGGGAAGACGTCATCAAAATCCCGCACCACAGCTGGCCACTCCAACTCCATCTACATAGCCACAACCTCCACCGGCCTGGCCCGAAACCTGACAGGACCAAGTGAACTGCTACCACGGCTGAACTCAAATACTGGATGTCCGGGAATCTCGAACACCACCTTCTTCCTCCGACAGTCGATCGTTGCATAGAAGCTCGCAAGCCAGTCCATCCCAAGAACTGCATCATAGTTGATGATGTCGTGGACAATGAAATCAGCGTAAAGCTCATGTCCACAGACCACCAACGGGCAAGAATTGCAACCACGATGCACCGAGACCACGCCATTCCCTGTAACGATATTCCAACTCTTGGGAAGAGGGGACGTTGACAAGGAATGCTTCTCCACGAAGCTCCGAGAAATAATGCACATCGATGCACCAGAGTCAAAGAGGACTCGTGCAGGAAATGTGCACACCAAAACCACACCTAACAAGCAAATAACAATCAAACCCTAGTCTAGCAAACAATCATGTTCAAGCAAACAACACAATTTAGCAATCAAAACCAGCTAGGAAAGTAACAGCTAGATTGAGGATTACCTGCGATAACCTCATCCACAGCCTCGCTCTCCACAGCGGTCATCAGAAAAGCCTGCCTCCTCGACGGAATAGCCTGCTGAAAAGCCTGCCTCTGTGGAACAAGAGCCGCTCCACGTCCAGCAGGAACAGACGCTCGCTGCTGCAACGGCTGTGCTGCAACAGGTGCCCTCCGCAACTGATTCGCATGCCGACAATCCTTCGTGACATGAGAAGCATCACCACAAACCAAACACTGGCCCAGAAACTTCATACACTGATCCTTGATGTGGCCAGGCTTGCCGCAGAAATGGCAAGTCTTCTGAACAGGCCCTCCTGGCCTCTTGAACTGAGCTGGCTGATTAGGCTTGAAACCAGGCCTAACCACCACCCTGGCCTGCTTCATAGGCCTCTTTCCAGCACCAGAAACATGTTCTCTCCTCTGACTCAGGTTCAGCTCCTGCCTCCTCGCAGCGACCAGAATCTTCTGATAAGAGTCCAGATCAGAGGAAGACACAAAACTCTGAAGCTCCAAAGCAAGTCCCTGCAGGAACCTCTGAGCCCTCTCATCAGCATCCTGCACCATCTTCGGTGCGAACCGACTCAGCCTAGTGAACTCTTGGTGGTACAGGTCCACCGTCAAGCTCACTTGCTTCAGATCAATAAAGCGATGCAGCATCTCCTTCTTAGCAGCCTTCGGAAAGAACTCCTCATCAAACCTGGACTTGAAGGTAGTCCAAGCTATCGGCCCCACCAACATCTTCTCTTCCGCATCCCACCAGTTTCGAGCATTATCCTTGAGTTGCCTCTTCGCCAAATCAACCTATCCAGCCGGGGTGATCTTGGCCATCTTCAAGTTATCCTCAATGTTCCGAATCCACTCATCGGCAGCCAGATGTCCCTAAGACCCATCAAAATATGCAGGACCCAGCTCCAAAAATTGCTTCGCTCCTGGCTCGGAGCGAAGGACATCCGGAAGTGCCCGGGCAGCTCGAGCAAGTGGAGCATTCTGGACTTGCAGGAGCACGCCCTGCTGCACTTGCATCATCTGAAGCATCATCCGCATCATCTCTCCATTGGTGGGTTCCTGCTCATGCTCCTCATCATGAGGGGGCGCACCACTACCTCCACCATGGATGAATCGCCTTCCTGCCATCTAATGACACAGAAAACGAAGCAGATTAGACTCATAGCTTATGACTCGGACATCGAACTTAGTTTATTGGACGTTCAAATATTATTATCGTTATTCCGACAATCGCAGTTACAGAAGAGGACCTGCATGGGCCACCAACAAAACCTGTCACGTCCCGCTTCCCTAAAATGGAGGCGAGACGTGAAAAGGTCTGCACGAGAGTGGAGCTGTGAAGCCCCAAACCCGATAAGCGTCAATAAAACATAAGCAGGTCCCTGTAACCACAAACGGAACAACAATAATAACACAAGGAGAGACATGAATAAAATTCTCATATCTCATAATTTGTCCAACATGAAAATTAAGTTCAACATCCAGAAAAGCCACCAGGCTAAAAGAAAGAGTCTAAAGGCCCAGAACAAGGCCAACAAAAGCAACAACGTAACAAAGTATAGGTGCCACACACCGACAACAAAATAGCAGTCTAAACAAAAGTAAAAGCTCAACGAAGACACTAGGACTGGTCCCCAGTGTCCACGTACTCCCCGTCAAACACAAGCTCGGGCTCGGCGTCAGCAAACACCTCGTCCTCTACAATGTACTCAGGCTCAGGATCTAACATGTGTCACCCAAAAGAGTAAAGGGGCACATGTCAGCAAGTCTAAAAGACTTGGGCAAGGAAACCGTAAGTAAGGCAACTAGCAACCTAGCAGTTATAGTATGCATGACATGGCAGTTATAACATGAGTGCTCCAGCAAGACATGGTGAAACAACAAGTACAAGAGAACAATTATCGGGACAAGACAAGAGTAGCTAAGCACTAACAATCTCAATCATTTCACTAGTCACGTTTCAAGTTGTTTGTAGATGTTTACGCCTTACAGCTGAATGGTTTGGCATTCACGCTGATTGGCCGCTTAACACTACCCCAAAACCCAGAGTTTACGCCTTACCACTGCAGTTGCTGATCGGGCAGACTCCCAGTTGATTGGCCGCTTAACTCTTACCCCCAATACCCTCATGTAAATGAGCCAGGGTCCCCGCACACGAGCTCAATAAATGAGCCAGGGTTGCCCCGCACAGGAGCTCGCATTCTAGTTCACGATTCATAAGCATTTGGCGTAGGGGTGCACCTAGCCGGAAACAAGTAGTTCGGGCATTGGCTATCAACCAACACATGGCCCGCTTCTGGAACACGAACCAGGAACACAAGCATTGTAGCGAAGCTACGCAATCACGGAAACACTTAAAGAATGCAATGACATGACAATTAATTTACGTACCGTTAATGGAAATTAAACATGACATGGTAATTGTGCAACATGATAAATGTCGGATCTAGCTTCGTTGTCAAGCTAGTTCCTCAATTTGCGCTTAGGCGAGTATCATTTCGTCGCCTAGTCTCTTTTACGCCTACAACAAGCAAATGGCCTAAAGCATGGCCTAAACCCTATGTGACAAGTTTCACTTGCCTAGCACCGATGATGACGATCAACGAGGGTTCATCCCATGGACGCTAATCTACAGGGGAAGTCGCTGTTATGGAGAAACAATCATCAAAACAACATCCATTTCATTAGGGTTTCACAAAAACACAACGGGTTATGAAAACATTAAGAGATCGGTTATTACCGTATAGGAAACGGGAGAATAATGCCGAGCAACCACGGCGACGGAAGAAACGCTCCGGGGAACCTAGGGTTCAGATCTGGAAATGGATGGAGAAGTTTGAAGAAATAGGGTTTTGGGGGATTTTAGGGGTTTG